>CM062519.1:5000000-7500000 GCA_031439585.1 Pterocarpus macrocarpus
ATTATATTCTGGAAATAATATTTTTTTTAGAAAAGAATGTTAGATAAGAATTCAAGGATATTAAGTCTTTCTGTCTTTCAGGTTTATGTCTTGTCCATTTTACTTTTCTCTCTTTTATTGTATTATTATTTTAGATATTAGTGAAAAAATTTGCCATCTAAAAACAAGTTACTATCGATTAAATAAAAGAGTTTTATTATTGATTTTTGGGTATTTAATCAAATGAGTAAGAAAAGAAGAAATACGACATATGATTAAATCTTCATATTTCTTCATGTAAAATTGCGCTGCATACCAGTTTCCGAGTGTTGCAACAAAAGCAAAGGGAGAGAAATGAATATTTTCAAATAAATCTTGTACCTCCAACAAATAAAAGTTTCATTTTTCTCGGCAATTCAATAATTAGGCTAATGCTGATGGTGAGATAATTAGGGTAACTGTAATTATTGGGTTCTAAGCATTTTCATTGCATTTAGTTAAAATGATTATCCCAAAACTTTAATTTTTTTTTCTTTTGTTTCAATCCACCCAAACTGAGAAGTCTTTACCATGCAACTTTTTCTAAATTGAGTTTCAAAACATTTGTAATTCTCCGTGATTGCTCGGGCGATATGAGAGTATTATAAAAAGAAAATTACTGCGTTTATTTATCAACTAAACAAGAGAACGGCTCACAGGACCACATAATTCATTTTAACTGCTTTGCCAAAAAACGTTTCACCCGGTCTTGGGTGCATTGTATTCGAAAGCAATCAAGTCGCCGCGTGGTGCAGGTGGGTCATGAGACTCATGACTTGTGAGTCATGACTCGTGACCGATTAATTCTACAATTATTGCAGCCAATGCCTGCATCAATTCCTCGATCGGTGCTCACTATCTCAATATTCGATCATAGTCGTTTCTAGATGTTAATCATTTCATTTACGAAAATAATGACTAACTGAATAATCTAATTTAGTTAGAATTTTGAAATAATAAATTGGTGTTATATAATTAACTACGCATCTGATAAAGTTTGTGAAGTTCATATATATATATATATATATATATATATATATATATATTCTTCACAACTTTCCAAAATGCTGTTGTCATCGCTTGTGTTGTACGTGGACGAGTCCCTACATTGATTGGTGCCGATTCATTATTAAGTCATAAAGTGCATGACATATATGCTTATGACATTATTAATGTTTCAAATCTAATCTAATAAGTAATACTCTCTATTCAACGTTCATCAAGCATGCTTTTGTTACCTATTAATTATATAAATGATCTTTTAAAACAAAAAACAAAAAAAGCAAGATAAAAATTATGTCGTTGCCTGATGATCATTGAGTGATTCAGCAAAAGCGACTAAACGAGTACAAAAGACAAATTTAAATCATAGTAGCAATTAGCATCAAGATTAGTCAGTACTGCGTTTCTCACACGCGTAGGCTTATCTTGGAATATTGTGATTGATTGCATCAAAATGTTATTATTGATCATATAATAAAGATATATTAGTCTTCATCAAGTTCATAATCATTCTTGTCATTATCGAAACTATAATGAGCACCAATTGTTTGCATCTGTCGGCGGCGTAGACCCAACCAGCCATTGATGAAAAACATGGGCGTGATAATGATGATCAATAAACTAACTAGTTACGCGTTCTTTCTATTGGATGCAGCAAACAACTTGATGCTTTCAGTGGATTGTATGCTTGATGACAACACGGATTAGGTAACCTTTCCACGTTTAAAGCATTGATCTTGAGCGAAGGTTTCACACAATTTTAATTCTAATGTATAATGTGGTCATTGTAAACTCTAAGTACTTTGAACAAACTAGCTCCTTGATTAGCTAAATATTTTGTTGGAGTCATTGAGCCGTCTTCGGGTGATCAAGGAGCAAATATTGGTTTCCGTTTCAAGATTTAGCAGTCCAATATGTTTCGAATTGTAATATGCAACCACATTATAGCAGCAATTAAGGTTGTTTTAAGTATATTTTTTTTGTAATTTTTTGTATTGCAATGCAACTGCAACCACAATCGTAACCGTAATTTAAAATCATGCAGTTCAAAATAGAAAGTTTTAGAATTTGAATTTTTTCTGTTGGTTAGCATGCTTGAGTTGCACAGTAGATGGGGTGTTGATACTTGTTCTGGTGTTGCTTTATGTCTTAAGGTTTTATCTAGGCAAAAATAATTTATTCACCCCTAGCTTATTTTATGTTTTTAAATTCATTATCTAATTAATAAATATTTTAAATTTATTTTTTAAATAATTAATATTTTAAATTTATTCTTTAATTTTTAAAAATCAAACACATTTATTCTCTTTATAACCTTTTTATAAATATTTTTTTGTTGTCTTAGAGCATATATTTAAAAATATAATAAAATATTATACATATTATTTTTGCTAACTTAGATATTGAATAAGATTTTTCTGTCAATATAACTAATATCATTTATAAAGAAAGATATTTAATTTTTAAAATTTGGGAGAAGAATTTAAAATATTTATAACTTAAAAATAAATTTAAAAATAAAAAATAAGTTACAGGATGAATAAATTATTTTTGCCTTTTATCTGTCTATCATATATTGGGCATGCGGAGGGAGTACAGGTGGTGACTTTTCTAGTTGGCAGGTGGATTTAGAAGAAAGATAAGGCATCTTGTAGAGGTGATATCTCTTGGGATTGTGCTGCTAGCGCAGTGATTAGTCCTCGGTGGTTTTTTGTTTTGGGTGTTCTTTTCTTTGCTCAGTTTTTAGTTTTTTAGTCCTTTTTGTTTTGGTCATTGTGATCCTTTTTCTGTGGCTCCTCTCTTTATGGGTGTCTTAAGCCTTTTTCAACTATCGAAAAAAAAATAACCAAATTATTTAATCAACATTTGCTACATTTTAAAATGCGAAAATGCTAATTGATACCAATGGCACAAAACACGCCTACCAGCCTACGGTGCTTCGTGTATGACTGTACGAGCATTATTTACTCTTCGTATTGCAGTGGGTGTGGACGTGCCGTGCGACACGTGACACGTCATTCGCGTCAGTTTTATGAGCACAAATGGGTAAAATAGCAATTTTAGGGAGGACGGAATTTATCAGATCTTAAATTATGTCTCCCTCTTTATCTCATCAATAATCTCTTACTATGTAAAACATAATACATATTTAATAGCTGTTTTAAATTTTTAACTTTTTAAATATTTATTTTCCACATAGCAAGAGATCATTAGTGAGACAGAAAATGAAACATAATTTGAAGTACAGGTGATCTTCATCTATTGTAAATAACATGACTTTATGTTGTACATATTCATCACTGATATTTTTTGTTAAAAGTCAATTGCAATAATCTTTCCAACCAGGAGTGAATGCCTGATCCTTCTTCAAGTGAAATAATATTTCTATGCGTAATCCCATACATTATTTAGATATTTAGAGATCAATATATAAATAATTAGAGACTTCTGTTATGTTTTAATGAATGTGATAAATATGGTAAAAATAACTAATAATATACATAAAATCTTTTCATCAAATTTAGAAGTAATATAACTAAAATATAAAGTTATTAATACATGATATCGTGCTCTATATATTCTCATAGGCAAATTTACTAAAAATCCGAAATCACTAATTATTTACACGTGATACTTCATATGTATAATGGTATCCACAAAAATAATATTTAAATAATAATATTTTTCTTGACTGTTATTATGTTAAAGATTGAACCCTTTGTGTGTACCAGAGGAAACACCTATAAAAGCACTCCATTGATCAAGTTAAAATAGATTAAATATAAGTCGGAGATCTAGGGCAAAGCTTTTCTTATAGCGCTTGAATGAGTTTCTAAGAGGAAGGGGAACATAGCTCCAAGTATTCATTAAATTCTTTTCCCAGCGGCTTATTACAAAAATGACAGATAATGATTATTTTTCTATATAAAATTTAGGTTGACAAAATATACTTTTGGACTCAATGAATTCTTATAGAAATATTTATAAATAATTTATCAATAAAAAAATCTACAAATCAAATCCAAATTATAATAAAATATTAAAATATGAGCATAGGTGGGAGACTTCGTCAAAGGAATGGTGTGAATAGCGGCAGGTTTGTGGGTTTACTTTGCTTGCTGAATTCATAAGCTAATGACTTACACTACAAAATCAAAATGACGGTTGATGTCGTGTTAAGCAGTCATTCTGGGGAGTTCAGTTGTTGGCTCAAATTGGAGTGTACATTCTGCTATAGTGTTTGTTTTTTTTCTTTGATAGATCATGTGTTGACTTGCTGTTGTGTGTTTCTGTTTGGATTCCGTTCTTAAGTGCTGCCTCTGCTTTTGAGGTCCAGCCTTTGATCCTTATTGTAAAAAATGATAAAATATGAGCAAAATACGATCTTAATGAGTCAACTCCTACTGGCTGGATAACAATAAGTAGAACCCGGTGCTAAAACAACTTCACTAAGTGGAACCCAAAAAATAATAATAATAATAATAATAAAATGAAGAAAGAAAGCTTTACCAAGATTCCTTCCTGGGCCTAATATGGCAGATAACAAAGGTTCAAATCACGACATTAAAAAAGGGTTCAAATCACAGGATAAAAATAAAGTTTACTAAGCATACGTGTCTCAAATCACAGGATAACTAGTTTACTCTTTTCTTTTCTTGGTATTAATACAAAACAAAACTCAAAGACAAAAGTCACAAAGTATAGGTAACTCACAAGTCACTAAATTTAAAGAAAACAAAGGGTAGAGTATTAGCTTTAAGTTGGTTGTCAAAGACAGAAGCCACCCTTTTCGCTGTGTCGGGTCGCCGCCTCACTTGGAATCGTTGCCGTTGCTGCATTTCATGCTCTCATGCACTGCTGTTGCATTTCTACTCATGGCGATGCTGAGCTGTTGCTGGCAGTGGAGTGAGGGAGATGAGTGGTGGTGGGTGAGAGTTGGAAGTGAGATGCGACAAAGGGAATAAGAATTGCAAAATGAAGGGGGAGTTAAGGGTTGTTTCTGATTTTGGGAAAAAAAAACTCCAAAACAATGTAGTTTTAATAAGCCGCATAACTTGAGGTGCGCTCTGTCGTACCTACGCTGTGCCTCACCATATCTAAATTTTTTTTTTTGAAATAAATTTAATAGATATATACCCAGACGTATCCAGATATACTTGAGGCATACAACATACTCGTACCCAAAATATATTAGGTATGAATATTTTTATCAAAATGGAGTACCTATGCTTCGAAAGTGCTGGAGTAGTTATGTTAATCTCGTCATTTTCACTTGACCAAAAGCCAAAAATATTGTGAAAGGTTATCGTGAAAAGTTGATTGTTTGAGCCTTTCTATGTCTACAACATTTGTTAATTTGCTTTTATGGTCAATATCAACGTTATCAACCCACAAATGCCGCCAACCGAAAGAACTAGGTCTTAATAGTAGAGCAAGAATATTATCCGAAAGTAATTGAAAGTTTGAAACTGAGGCACATTACTATTGAGGGATAGCACTGTAAGCAGCTTTCGAGGGCGGGCCGGTTCTTTTGCCATTTTCTTCTGTTCCGCTACGGAGTAAAAGTTTGGACCTAGCAATTAAAATCTTTAGAAAATAATGGGCTGGTATTTAAGTCAAATAGGCTGACCCGTTAGGGAAAAACCCAACAATGTGTGTATGCTCTAAAGGATCGGAATGACCATTTGACACTTTTAATTAATAATAGAAGTTGAAAGACCGATTACTGTAAGACAGATCCCATCGACACTTTAATGACCAAAAAAACAAAAAACAGTCAGATCGCATCCAGAGTCCACACTTTAACAAAAGCTTCGTTTGGTTTAAAGTTTAACAAAACAGATTATACCCGTAGAAAAACAAATAAAACAGATTATTATAAGTTAATTAGTTTGTGTTTGCAAATGATCGATATTTCAAATATACACATGATTTATATGATTAGTTAATAATATAAAATATTTTAAATTGGTAGTGGATTAAAATTAAACTACTTATTCTTTTAATATAGTAATTGCTTTCTTATATATATTGGTAAATTTTTTTCTTTTGCTTGTGAAATTATTTCATCGGGTTCATTCAATGAAAATAAAGAAAAAAATGACAACCGTACCGTATATAACACGCAATAAAATATCTTTTATAAGCTAGCTTATTTTAAACGTATGATGTATGATTTGAGTTGGAAATGAAAGATCTCTTACGACTACAGTTATTAAGTTAGGAATCTTCTCTAGCCCCCGTTATCTATTTTTTTTTTGGCCTAAATTATTAATATTTAAAATTGACTATAGAGTCCAATTAATTTGGTTTAAACCAAATTAGCTCACAATTAAGTAAAACTTTCCTTCACATAAAAAAAAAAGTTAAAACTTTATTAAAGTTAGTTTTTTGTCCCCTGTACAACAATCTCCTTATCACAAATAGCTCCACACACACCAGCAACACTATTAATTTTTTTTATTTTAAACCAAACTCAAAATGGATCTAAACTTTGATCTTGGACATTTAAAAAATTTTATTAATTATTTATCAATGCAAGTATTACTGAACATTTTTTCAAAATATTAAAATTTTTTTATGATTTCAATCGTTATTTTTTCATTTATCAACATTTTTTTTAAATAATATTTTAAATTTCTATAAATAAAAAAAGTTGAGCTTTACTCCTTATAATAGAGCAACTTGACTCAAGACAGTGGCAGAGCTTCAAAAAATATTTTGGGGGGCCAAAATTTGATATATAAATTATATTATGATAATCAAATCAAAATTAATAATAAATTACATACATAAACTTTAAAGTAATTAACTAACATGATAAAATAATTTTATAGAGAAGGACTAAAAAATTAATATCTTATAATATTTGATGTATTAACTTAAAAGTAAATTTAAAATGTATTTTGTTCAGCTTATATGAAAATAATTATTTTTGTATGATAAATTATTAAAAAAATATGAAATGATTTATTTATATTTTGTACTTAGGATTATTTTGGTAAAAATATTATATTTAAAAATAATTAATTTCTACTTATAACCAAAAATTTCAAAAATTTACTTTTATTTATGAGTAGATTTTATATTTAAAATTAGAATATTTTTGCTTATAATCCAATCATACTTTTATCTAAATATGTGAAATTATTTCAAAACAGTTTTTATTAAAAAATAATAATTTTCTTGTATTTCCAACTGCACATTTAACAACGTCAAACTTTTGTAAGCATTCTTAGGAATCAAAACAGAGTTTAGAGTTAACAAATTTATTATTCGATTACTTAACTCTTATAAAAGGATACTAATTGTGATATGATCTTTTTGGTTTAGTTTTTTTTAATTTAAAAAATAAATTAATAGGCTTTTTAGTTGGAGAACTTTATTTATGTGAAATAATATGGTAACACTTAAAATTATTTATCATATATATATATATATATATATATATATAATTTTTAAAAAAAAAAAATTGAGGGGGCCATAAGGAAGATCCGCCTCTGACTCGAGATATGTTAGTTGTAGTCTATTAAACTTTAAATATTGATAATTTAGACATAAAAAAATTGTTATTTCATCTAAAATGTTCATTTATGCGACAAATGTGCTCTTGCCGTTTCATCACTCTATATAATACTTGCCCTACTGTTTCTTTTATTTTTGGTTGTCCGATGAATTCGTCGTATTACATCCTTCTTGTTTAATAACATTGCTTTAACTTTCACTTTGAAACTCCTAATTGATATCACCTTGGAATATATATACATCTGAGATTTATTAAAACTTAAGAAGTGTGACTATTTTTCTTTTTATAGTGTTTGTTCAATTTAGATAAACTTAACAAATACAATGTTATTTACACATAAAAAAAAAAATCTTACATAATTAACATAACTCTCATCACTATGATGCAATTCTTATATACTCTCCTTCTCTCCCATCTCCTTCTTGCCTGTAATAGCTAGCAAACATCCCTTACCGATCGGAGTGATGTGAGCCCCTTTTCACGCCGCTGCAACAAGCATCATTTGAAAAAAGAAAGGGGACCGTGAAGAAAGATTTAGAAATATTGAATCATCATAGGTTTCATGATGAAATAATAATAATGTGTTCATTATATACACTTAAGTATGGTACAGAAGCTCCACTTGGCAAATGTCCTCTTCTGCATGTGCGTACAGCAGCACACATCATAATTACAGACTGAAGATTCAGACTGATGAAATGAAGTGATCAAAGAAAAGTACAGCGCGACGACAGACACCATGCAATCCCCCTTATAAGTTTTAGATCCAACAACAATGTAACATCTATATGAATTATAGCGATCTCAGACTACTTATACTGAAATTACTAGCAACACTCCTTGATATTTGATAAATAAATAAAAAAAGACGACTATCGCAAACATCCCAAGTACTCTCACACCGCAAGAGCTAGACCAACCATTTTTCACGCAGTGTGCCAGACACAGAAACTAGCTACATTGGACAGTAGTCTTTGTCGTACGCATCTTCATATATATATATATATATATATGATAGTCGATGGTTATGGCGCTAAACGGTAATGTCCATCAGCCATATAGTGGCCATCCATATAGAGAGATGCGTTCTGGTTCTGGGGATGCAGGCCATCCATCACCATAAATTGCATGTCTTCAGATGGTTTCCAGTGTCGCTTCCTTTGATTTATGAACCAGTTATTTATTTGCTTCTGGTCCAAACCAGTTGATTCAGCCAATGCCACCTTCTCTGATTCCTAAGGATTAATGATCCCAGAAGAAATTAGTTAAAAGCGAGAGAGAAGTTGATGAGATCAGAAGAGTACCAAGAGGGTGTGTCACATTTTACTTACCGAAGGATAAGGCCATTTGTAATGTAATTCCCACCAGTTAAGTAGCTTTTGCCGAGCATCTTTAGGCAGCTTCCCTTTCTTCTTTTTCTTTGATAGTTCTTGCTTAAGGCTGCTTAAGTAACCACTGTACTTCCTGAGCAAGTGGTTCTTGAGTTCACGGTCTTCTGCCCGGGGATCAATCTCGGGCAGTTCTGATTCCCCGCCACTATTTTCTTGATCCTCTTCCGATGAACCATCGCCTTCACATTTATCATCTGCTCATTTACTCAACATGGTAATGCATACAAATCTAAGTTAGCACCTGATAAACTGGTTTGGGGGTTGAGGGAGGGGGAAGGATATTGTAAATCTATGTAGAAAGGATACAATTACTAACTAGACATACAAATTTGTAGAGTCATTCCATATGACTAATGCGCAGTTATAACATCATGATGACGCATGCGTTATATAGTTCCAAGATTTTGTAATCTTTACATTTTCCAAATATTATACTAAGTTACATACTTAGATCCTCCAAACAGCAGAGCCGCGCGCAATAAGGCAAGTCAGTTATATAAACACCATGGAACTAAAGCTTCATGATAATGATAAAGCTCTACAATGCCAAAACGAGTTAGAAATGATTGAGGAACTCATCTATGTTAAAAAGGGGGTAAAAACACACAAGGGCATATTTCAAGGGAAAGATTAATCTTTTCGGTAGGAAGGAAACGATAACCTTTTCTTCTACATTTTGATTTTCTTTATTATTTGCATATACAACGTCCAGGTGAACTTCTATGAATTAATATATAAATTTAATTTTAATGCATTATTAATATAAAATTTTTGTTTACAAATATTCACTCATGTATTGTTACTTAATAAAAGTGTTTAATTGTTAAACGCACTATCTCAAAAATTTCACATATATTAGCATATGATTGGATGATAATGTAAAATTTTTTTATACTGATAGTATATTAAAATTAATCTCTTAATATACTCCTTTCTTCTTCCAATATAATTAATTCATTTCAATCTTTTTCCTTAAGTTGGACATTTTATTTTTATGCTCAAAGGCTACACTCTGAAAATTAAGATTTATTTTATTATGATATATTTTTTTAGGTTTAACTGAATCACTTATGAAATTAATTTATATTCCACTGCAGAAACCTAATAAAAATCATATGATATATTTTCAAGAGCTACTTTCATAAAATTTAAACTTATGTTCCTTTCTCATTAGATTGGGATTACTTAACAATTTAACTCAGTGTATTGGTTTTCTATTAATATCAGCTAGAGATCTTGAGTAGTGATCATGATTATAAGGGGATACACTACCTGAACCATGTAGTCTCCAATAAAAATAAACTAGATCAAATTTCGATATGAATGATTCTATCACTTCATTTCTCTGTATTCAAGAAAATTGCCAGATATCCTTCTCCCTATCAAAACATTACCGGATATATGAATTGACTTCCTTAACGAATTAACAATCAAGCAGGGAAATTTTTAGTAAAGCTAGTATGCATATAAGGTGGCTCCAATCATAGGACTCGTCAATTCGCTGAGCTGAAAGCCCAACTGCATTTGTAAAGTGGCTATTTTAAGCAGATATAGTTGAATGTTTGAAAACCACATAAAATTTGGCAGCAAAAGCTCTCAGATAAAGCATATATTGGATGTCATCACCATGAAATTAACATGGGAAAGTCTTACGATGATGAGGAGATTCTAGATCACGTAACAACAGCTATATTTGTAGACAGTAACATCAGCATTAACCAAAGTAACGAGGCTTTCAGACCCCGCAGAGCTGCTTAATTATGCGGTAAAATCAATTGTTAAATAAAAATTAAAAAACTATTATGTATGTATAATTCATACGAATATTTATATTATATAAAATGCTAATTTTTTTTTATTTTTCATCAACAATTAAAAATATATTTTACTTTTCAAAGTATAGTCAAACCCCAAAACCTGATTTACAATTACGAATGCAATCTCCTAAAAGCATTCGTAATAAAAGGCTTAATTAGTGGACCTCGTGGACAGAAATAAACACAGAAAATGAGCGGTCAGCCCAGTCATATTTATTATACATTTACTGAAAGTCTGAAAAACTATGAAACCTACAGTATTCTTGGGGAAGCGGGGGATTGGAATAGCATCCAATGTGTTGTTAGTAGTAGCAGTTATTTTTTCATGTCCAAAAGAAGAAAACAAATGCGATTAACAGCCGTTTACTTGAGAAATTCTTTTTATACTTATTTTATGTGAAATATTATATTAATTTATATTTTATTTATTATTAAATAAGATATAAATTTTAATTAAATTAGATTCATATTTCATCCAATAATAAATAAAATATAATTTGATATAATATCTTATATTACACCTAACATAATTCTATTTAATTTATTGTAATAATACCAGCCCACACCTCTGCAATGATGAGTGGTGTCTGTCGTGTGCAATACTGCAACTAATTAATAATATAATACCACAAAACCCAGTGAATCCGTGAAAAGCATTCTCGTAACTTATAATAGGTTTTAATTATCAAATTATAGGATGTATTAACTAGGACAACCCTAGAAGAATCATTTTGTCAGTTCTCACAAGTTCGGTAAAAAAGAAGGAGCTGAGTAGGGACGTGAAGGTCTGTGAATTAGGAAGATTGCACTGTACTTCTAATAAAATACTCTGTGTAAAATGTAGCTTCGTCAATTCTCACATGATGATAGAAAAACGCTGGTGCTGCATATTCCACATATTTTCTTTCGAAATAACAAAACATATATAGGCTCGTAGTTAGGGTGATTAGGGTTCTGTGCTTGATGAATATAGGTCCCTCTCTTTCCCGTCCCCGAGATTTGACGGTGAAGTGAAATTTATGGTCAAAGTTTCCTGACTCAGAGCAGCGATACTGTAGATTACGAATATCAATAATCCCAGACAAACCGGACCAAAATTTTAGTGCAGTGGCATACCTCATATGTTACCCATTACTGATTGTTTAGAATTAATTAGTTTGTTTTCAGTGATAGCAGAATATTATTAATGAAAATTTCTATTTCTATTGTGGCAGAAATTGAAGGTGATGGATGAGTAACGAGAAGAGACTAGAGGGTATATGAACCTCCACTCCCAATAAGGAGAAAATAAAGTACCAGTGAAGATCCGCACGGGTCCATTGGAAAGCATATTCAGCTGAGTTTCTATCCTCCGCATGAAATCCATCGCCTCTTGTATAGGCCTTGTCAGTTCCTCGCGATACTTCACAAGCATGTCATAGTAAGCTTCCTGTTTAAAATTTCACCCACCATATATTTCAATTTCTAAAAATTGTTCATAATTAGCAAAACAAACAACCCCAAAACGGGAAAGTCCAGGAATAAGGGCCAACAAATAAAAACCCCCACCATGAATTGGTCAAGTTCTGGGTCCTTGCAAGTTTCCCTGGAACTAACCGAAGATCGCTGCCGTACCTCAAAATCCTGCCGAACCGCGGCTAAACGAGCCACCACTTCCGGCGGAGCTCCTACCTACAAATATAAGAACCCACACTCAGATAATTAAACAGAGAAGGAGATGAAGCTTTTAATTCACATACGTGTACATATATGGGGCATATAATAATTAATTGGTTTATATTTCATAATATGATGAGAAATTAATTAATTATTGGCAACCTTTTGGCAATCCATGTAAGCTTCTAGGAGATTAGAGTACTGAGGATGAGCGATGATTTTGGCTTTTATGGCTTCAACTTCGTTGGAGTTTTGGCTCCCTCCTTGCTGTTGCTGCTGCTGGCTTGGAGGATGAGGATGCAGCGTGTGGTGAAGATTCCCTCTCATCAAAGGATAGTGGAAAATCTGAGTGTGAAGCTGCGAGGATTCGGTTTTCACAGCAGGGTGTTGTGGCACTTGATCGGATTGAAAGCAGTGATCTGATCCACCCGATTGAAGATGATGAAAGGTGTTAATGGGAAGCTGGTGTACGCTTGAACCACCAACCGAGGAGTACAAGAAACCTGCCCTTGGACTTGGACCTGTGCTTTCACTCAGGTGATTGTTAGTGTATTCCTCCATTTATTCAATTCAAAAATCAAAGCTCTCTCTCTCTCAGTCAGCTAATTAACCCAGCTGAATGAACAAGAGCTCCAACCAACAGGTACTATACTACTCCTCAAGTGTTGGGAAGAAGCTTAAGCGATGGCCACGAACCCTACGTTGTGTTAGATTCACGGTAAGGTGTACAACTTATAAAATAAAACCCTAATAAAAAATCGGGTGATTGGTAATGATATTATGGTATGGACCACACGGTGATCAGCGTAAGTCAGATTTAATGATGTTGATATATCCAAGTGGGAAGGGCGTTGTTTGGAGGATGGTGCTCTTGTGAATTAAGGTAGTGATGATTGCATTACCAACTTTTGGGGCATGGACAGTGGACAGGGTAGAGAACAGCGATGTAATCTCACACCATGTGTTGTACGGAGGCGACGAATAGAAGAGGGAGACGGGTGCCGCTGTCCTAGCCGGCCATGACTCGCGTGTTGTGGATGTGGTGGTGGTGGTTTGATAAGTCCTAGTCTTGAGACTCTCTCTTTCGTTTTTGTGATTTTGAAATTAGAAAAAGAAAGAAAAACAAAAATAGTAGCCTAGAAGATAAGCCCCACCGTTCACTGTTGAGTTTCTTGCTCTATTTCTCTGTTCCTTTAACTGTTTTCTTTTAATTTTCTCAAAAATTACTGCACGGTTCAAATGATTTTTTTTTTAAATATATGATATTAATTTTAATATATTATTATAATAAAGTGTTTAATAATATTAATCAATCAAATATCATTAATATAATAATCAAATATTTTTCGTGCTGTAATAATGTAAAATCTAATGACTATATATATGATATGTATAATATGTATATAAAGTGGTTATATGATGATATATATTATATTTTAAAAGTAAATATATTTTTTTAATCTTAATAGATGAAGTTGACATTAGTTTAGTTCTAAAAAAAAATTAATATTAATTTAATTTTAACACTTTAAATTTTGATATTAATTTTATCATTCTATCAAATAATCAATAACTTCCAATTTTTAGCATTATACGTGGCTTTCCAACTTTATTTCTTTTAATTTGGATATCGAGCGAATAAGGAATTAAAATTTATCTATATTAATAATTAGAGATTTAGATAATAATATTTTAATTTTAAAATTATTTATTTTAATATTTTTATTATTTTTAAGTTGATAAAGTAAAAATTATCTTCCCTCACTAGTTAAAAAAGAAAAATAAGTAATATAATGGTGTATTAATATACTAATTAAAATAAATTATAATAAATTATTACCAATTGTTTGATGGAAGTGTAAGTACTTAAATTAAACTGATACAAAAATTTTTTTAGAATATACCAACTTTAAAATGTTAAATTTGAAAAGAAAATTTGCTCATGTTTTAACTATTATGTCAAACTCGTACGTTCATGAATAAGCCGATTATATTATCTGCTTTAAACTTTTAACTATCAGGATTTTAAATGAGAATTTTACATGAGGAACATATCCTTTTTCTTAAATAATGCAATTATATGTCCGTTGTACTTTACCAATCTTGTATGAAAATACTAATATGAAGATAATAATAAGTGATGTATTCCTCCATCTAAGTATTTGCCATCTCACCCTATAAAAAAAATTATACAAACATTTGTAGAAGTAAAACTAACAGATCCCTTTGCCATTTAAATGTTTGTTTCATCAGGCGTATGCAAAAGAACAATTTAAGATTGGATGAATTACACTGACCTTCACTAAAATTTAATGTAATTATATTCGATATTTTTTTATTTATAGATAATTACATTGTACCTCAAAAAAGGTCAGTATAATTTACTCTTTAAAATTTTAACATGCCTTGTTATATGCAATAGTAGTTTTAATTTTTCTACTTTGACCATTTGAATATATAAATTATATTATTCTGTCAAAGATTTATTATTTTTTGAAAGTATAAGCCATTGATAAAAAATAATCTGTTAATTTAAAATATAATTTTAATATATTATCAATATAAAATAATTTTACAAATTTAATTGATTATTATTATCACTGACTTAATTAAAAGTCATATACAATGATGGAATATAATTTTGCTTAACACTTAAAAGGGTGCAATTTTATTTTATTAATTATTTAAAAGTGGTTTATCTTAGTGTATGTAAATTACAATTTTAAGTAAATTTCCTTTTTTTTTTAACATCAGTAGTTATAATGTGGTTAAAATTCCTGATATCATATATATGATTTAAGTCCCTTATCATTATATCACTCCTAATAGTTTATTATTATAAAATATTAACACTTTATACTATTATTAAGAATTGAAATTATAAAATTATCATTTTAAAAAAGATTTTACCTAATTATAATGCTGGATCATAATTGTATGTGCCATTCTTAAGAGAAAAATAAATATGAGAAATTACTTTTCATTCTCTTTAACTTTTTTTGTTCATTTATACTTCCAACAAGATTTATTTTATTTTTTCTTTTCATCGTATTATTTTTTCTCAATTTTTTTTTTCCCGCTGCAGATCCTTGCCGCACAAATTGTTAAAGAGCAAGCAAATTTAATGCATTCTAGGTTAGTCTGCACGGTAGGAATTATTTCAACGGTAAGCGGCGAAAGAAACATTTTCAATCTGACAATTGAGAGGCGTGTCACATCGTACCCACAAAATGAGCATGGGGTCTCGTAGAGAACTTAGCAGTTCAGAACCCGTTTGGTTACCGGCTTGGTTGTTTAAAAATATTTTTATTGGTAGGAAAATAAGATTGTACAATAATTTTATTTATTTAATAATTTTTTATATTATTAAAAATATTTTGTAAGTAATTTAAAATATTTTTTATTTTAAGAAAAATATTTATGAGAAAAATAATTATTATTATTATTTTTATATGAATAATTAAAAATAATTTTACCTCAAATTAAATATAAATTAATTTTATCAAAAGTAATTTTTTAATAATTTTTTTTAAAATAATTCTTCCAAAAGTTAAATTAAGTATATCCTTAATGGGTCTTGATTTCAATTTATAAAAATTAAAGAATAATGCTATAAACATGCATATTCACTTATTTTATATAAATTTTTGCTGCCAAAATATAATTAGATTTATAATTTTTATTTTTTTAGTTTAATTTATTTGTTTATATTTTAAATGATGAGTTTTATAAAGGTAATATAAAATCAAAATAAGATGAAAATTTCGAAGAGTCAATGTTTTATTAAAGACAAATGCTTGTTTCATAACGTTCACATCTCACATATACTACACAATATGTGATGTTTTACATTTACATAAAATTTATAAAGAATCTTGGAAAAATATAATTTAAAACAATAATTACAATAAAAAATGATTCAAATTATATATAAAATATATATTATTAATTCAAAATAATATTAATTTAAAATTTAAAATAAAAATTAATAATATATATTTTTAAAAGTATATATTAAAAAATTAATAAATAGGAGTAAATATCTTGTATCTTTATACATGATTGCAGGTGTAATATAAAAAAAATAGAATAAATCACAATTTTTAGTCCATACCTTTGAATTTATTTTTCAAGTTACATATTCTTATTTGGGATTGGTATAGTTTGAAGATTTTGTACACAATTTCCACTTTCTAAAACTACTATCTCATAAATACACGCACACTATTTCGAAAAACGGACCCAAAACCACGTGTGTACAATGACACTAAACAGATACCTCTAGTACCGCCACTCCAATTACCAGCACAACCCCCACAGTAAAACGGCACAGAGAAACAAAGCAGGAAACCAAGCTCAAATAGCAACACCATGGGAATGGATTGGCAAAGCGTGCAACTATTGCCAATGCTATGTTGGCTACTCAACGAGGTAATCTCATGAATGGCGGCGACGACCATGCCATTTCTCTGCTTGGTTATTTGCACTACAATAATGTTACATATGTACAGATGAATACTTAAAGTTATTTCATTCTATCTTTTTATTAATTAAACTTACTTTGATCTATGATTAGAATAGGCTCTAAAATTTAATGAGTGTCTATATACTTCTGTTGATAATTTACCTCACCTTGCCACCTAAAACCATATTTATATTTATACTATACATAAAAGAGATTCACTAAAATAATTATATTTTGGTATCTTCTTGTTTTATTGAAATCTTTTTTTAAATCTATATAAATATATATAATATAATATCTATTCTATTATATAACAATTTTCTATTTTATCTTTCTCTATTTTTTGAAAATTTTCATAATAATTCTTCTAACTTCTCATACTCACAATAATTTTTTTATTTCTCTTTTGTGGTTGAATTTTTTTAATAATTTTTTTAAATATTGTATCCTTACTTTAAAAAAACAAAAAATGCAAAGTGTCGAACACCATTTATCAATTTGCTAGTATTTATAAAATTAATGCCCATCTTAACATTTTTGTTGGTAATGATAGCATGTTTCTACCTTTCCTTGCCCATCTGTACAGAGACACACTCATAGTCAGAGTCAGAGTCACAGTTACATTTTCAAGGCCCCACATGGCACAGCAATTAAAATGGCCTCAAATTCTCAAGCACCCCCCCGAGAGTCCCGCGCTCTTCCCAGTGGGGGCCATACTTTTGATCAGATGTTTTTCCTTTCTTTTTTTCTTTTTTCTTTGCAGTTTTCATAATATCTCGATCACTCAGTTCTTTTTTTTTTTTTTCGCTTTCCTCTTATTCTTTTGTTAATTTTTCTGAGACAGATTGGACGTTTCCAGCTTTCCGACACAAAAGTGTCCACACTGTCCATGCCAGTCCCAGTATGAGCTGTGTTTACTTGCGATACCCTTTTCCAATGTCCAGAACTGAACCTCATTTGTCATTCAACTCCACTATTTCTTCTCCACTTGCCTATGCCACTAGCTTTTTATTTCTTCCTCACCCTTCTCCTACATAGAACCAAAAACCATTAGTTATACTACTTCTAGTGTACCAAAAACCAATATATATATATATATATATGTGTGTGTGTGTGTGTGTGTGTGTGTGTGTGTGTGTGTGTGTGGGGTACTACCGCGGTTTTCACCAGCTTGAGGTTATCATTAGGCTAGAATCACGGGAATGACTTGATTCTGGAAAATTTTCGTCAATGATACTTTACCCTCACTTCAGTTGTGTGGAGTTAGCTACAGTCAGGGAGTTATTATTGGGGCTTTACCTTTTGCCAATCACATCACCATTTGCATCATATCATATTAATGAATAATGAGCTGTTACTGTCATGTCACTCAGAAAGTAACATTAAAAAAAAATTAAAAAAGATAATTGGATGTGAAGAAAAAATAAAAAATTAAAAAAATTAAAAAATATATATATATATATTTTTTTTCTATTAATCTAATAAAAAATAGAAGAAAAAATAAAAAATATATAAAATAATATATATATTTTTATTGATATAATAAAATATAAATATGTTAATTTTATTTAAATTTTAAATAAATTTCATAAATTATATAAATAAATAATTTTACAATAAATATTAATTAACAATAATTTATTAATATTTAATTACAAAATTTAGTTTATTATAAATATTAAATTAAAAAAATTACTTATAATCTGTTTATTATAAATTTTAAAATAAAAATTTAATTTCTATCTGTAATAATCCCATCCCAAACCCAATGACTTATATACCAAAAAACAACTCAATTGCCTTGGCTCTCCCCATTGGAATGCGAGCCTAATTTACTGGTGCATGAGGGCAAATATAAACCATGAAAGTTCTCAATCACAATAACAAAAAGATAGAAGGGTAGTATTGGCAAATTTATTAAGCTTTTTACTTCAATTTTCTTTGTACATTTTAAGAGAAAAGATTTTTTATAGAATCCACGATACTTTTTTGTTTCCCCTTCTATTTTCTATGCAATTCAAACGAAAAGGAAACTCCCTTTATTTTCCATTTTCTCTTCCCCTAATTTTTTTTTTTTTAATTTTCTGCTGAAACAAACAAGGGGTAAAAGTCGAATGAGTCATTTTATGAGTTTGGCATTACAAGTACCACACAGGTATATAATAATGATAAATGCATACGTATATTTATATAGAATTTTTATTAGAATAAAGTTTCATTCCAATCCCTAAAATTATACGGATACTTTATTTTAATCTTTAAAATTAAAAAAATTAATTATTTAATTGTTAAAATTATAAATTATATATCATCTTAATCCTTAGTTTGTAGATCACTTTTGCAAATCAAAAATTAAAGTGATACATAATTTGTAACTTAAAAATTAAATAATTAATTCCTTAATTTTGAAAATTAAAATAAAGCACGTTTAGTAAATGAATCTTTGCTCATTTTTATTACATGATTAGTTTCATCCATTTTTTGTACTGATAATATCATTTTACTACTTCATTCCTGAACGAAATGATGTAAACATTATTCAAGGAAATCAAATCTCTACAATGATTATAATGCTCAATTCTCCACGTCAAAAAAAAAAAAAAAAAAAAACTCAACTCTTGAAAATTTTGACTTATAAACTTGTCCTCGAAATGGCATCTACATATCATATCCGTAAACCTATCTCCCGGAATAAGAGGTTTCGAGTCAATATTTTATGGGTAGTGTTTAAAGTACTCCCCTCTCAAAATGGAACTTTCAATGTTCACCTAGTTTCAAACTATTGATGAAAAGAAAATGAAGATCTAATGGTTAAAATGCATGGAATAACTCTAAGATAGTTACACTTGAATTGGAGTATATATATTCCACCGGTAATACCAATTCTTTAAACAGTTTATTCAATAATTAATATTTTTAAAATTACAAAATCATCCTTAATACCCATCTTTCCACGCTTCGTCTATAACCACTTTACCATCTCCACCACTCGTACCGACGACGTCGTGCTAGAGGAAACGCTAGTTGGACAAGGCTGTTTGCCAGGTATCTCTCTCCTCCACCACCTTGCCGCCCATACTGAGGTTCGACCTCCGACGACTGGATGCTCCGCATCTCGAATCCTATCGCTAGCGATTGCGTTGAGCTGCGGTCGGTGTCAGTGGCTAAGCGACTTCTGGTTGAAGAGGGAGTGAGGTGAAGATGAGGAAGGCAGAGCAAAGCTTTGTGGGTTGATGATGTCTTGCCACCTGGGGCACCCCTCAACGACAGCGCTATGGAGGACGTGACAGCGGAGCAAAGGGAGGCGTGGAGAGAGTGAGGTGGAGACGAGGAAGGCAGAAAGGTCATGTTAATGTGGACGTGGGAAAGTGGGGCAGTGAGTTGGAGTGGTCGTGGTGGCATGTCGGAACTCGAATCGAACTCATAGTCGGTGTGGGTGAAGGATATTCTTAGCAAATCTGGGTTCAGCACCACCCGAATGCAGAAGAGAGATAAGGAGGCATGGTTAGAGTGGGAGAGATTTTTGTGATGGATATACAAGAAAGGCTATAATGGTCATTCCATTTAGGGGAGTTACATAACAGAAAATAACATAAACAGGCTGCAATAAGTAATAAGAGAGTGAACATTTAATATTGACTTTTTAAGATGAGTATTGTAAAATTTTCCTATTTTCTTCTCTTAGAAATGGTGACATACAATTGCATAAAAAAGTGTTCGTATCTAAGGTTGTATTTGTGAATAAAAATTTTGGGAAAAAAAAAGAAGAATTTAAAAAATAAAATAGATTTATAATTATTATTTAATTTTTTTTCCTTCTAAAACATTAAGTTACAAACCTACCCTATGTAAACAGACTTTTGATTATTAATATGATAAATGATTACATAATTTACGTTAATATGGGTTTAGGATATAATTTACGATAATATGGCTTTTAGAAAAAACCACCAAGTGTAGTTTTTGATGCACTGCAAAAGCTGCATCCGTCCTGCACCAATGCATGAACCGGAGGGATGCGTGGCAGCCACCCGAAAAATCGCTAGTGGCGGTTTTATCACATCACCAGAAAGCTGATCCGTCCTGCAGCGCGCTCACCATGCATGAATCAAAGGGACGCGTGGCAGCCACCTCAAAAACCGCCAGTGGCAATTTTAATCAAAGCTGGCCCCGGTATTGCAGCAAAAGACGCATGGAAGCCTCCCCAAAAACCGCCAGTGGCGGTTTTTATCACAAAAGCTGCACCGGTTGCATTGTTGTTCCAATCTCTGATGGAATCTATCAAAAACCGCCAATGACAGTTTTTGCATCAGGAATCTTTGTGACAATGTCAAATCATGCTCCCTCATACCGTGTATATAAATAGTGGAAGCGAGGAAGACGAAGTGAGGAAGTCAATGTATATATTCGCTCATACCGTCAGTGCAGAAGGAGACAAAGAAGAAGTGAGAAAACGTATAGAGAGTGTAATCAGTTTGAAAAAAAAAAAGAGAGAATAAGAAAAATATTGGGGAATTAAAAATGGTTTGTGACTCAATAATAAATCGACATGAACTTATTTCAGAACAAATTCGTGTTAAGAATGTAAGTATTATTTTTTTTTCCGAACAAATTCTTGACATGTGAAATTTTATTATTAGTAATAGTAAATAAATTAATTTTTTATTAATTATCAAAATTATGAAAAATATTTTATAAAGAATGGTTAATAATATTGTAAAAAAAATATTTATTTTGTTCTGATCATTTGTAATTTTGAATAATCACTGTAGTGTCATTATCAATTTTTTTGCTTTTAATTAAAGGTCTACTATTGACTTTTTTTTTATATATATGTATATGACTTTTAATTACTGAATATGTATGTTAACTTTTTTAATTTATTGTTAAGTATTTTAATTCCACTAATCATGGAGTAAAAAAAATGTTGTAAAAAATATCATTAACTAATGTTGTAAAAAAATATTATGTAAAAAAAATGTTAATAATAAAAAAATATCATATTGCATGCTTTATTAATCTCAATTTGTTTACTATTTGTAACAAGCGAGGAGGCTATTGCGACCTCGTCACTTACGGATGATGCCACCCAGGGCTGAAATACATGAGCATTTACGGCAAGCTGGTCTTGATCGTGTTGCACAGATTTGCCAAATGCAAATAAAAGGCTCCATTATTAATGCACTTGTTGAACGGTGAAGGCCGGAGATACACACATTTCACCTTCCTTGCAGAGAATGTATAGTCACTTTGGAAGATGTAGCTATTTTACTCGAACTCTGTATCGATGGTCTACCGGTCATTGGATCTACTAATCCTAGCACCATAGCCCTCCAAAATATGTGTGACGAGCTACTTGGCAGCCGACCTGGCCAGTATGATATTGACAAATGTGAAATAAAATTAACATGGCTCATACAGTATCTTGGTTTGCTTCGTATTGATTCTAACATCGCAAGAGCGCAACATGTTCGTGAATATATATTATCTCTACTAGGGCATATTCTAATGCCGACCAAGAGCAATTTAGTAATCCATAGAAAATTCTTGCAACTGTTGGTGAATTTAAATGAAATTGGGCTTTATAGTTGGGGGTCGGCAACCCTGGCTTTTCTTTATAGAGGGCTAGATCGTGCTACACGCAATGATGTGAGAGAAATTTGTGGTTGCATGATATTGCTACAAGTATGGACGTGGAATAGATTTCCATGGTTGGCTCCAATACCAGCTGAACCAATTGCTTTTCCTTTTGCTCTCAGGTAATTTATATTTAAACAAATTATTAATTAGTTATAGTTAAAATTAGCTAATTAATATAAACTTTTACAGATTGAGACAACTGCGGTATCCACATAATACTCCATATAGAGATCTTGGGAATATCAGATTGGCATTAGATCAGATGGGAGTTCATCAGGTTTGCGTTAATATATCGTAATATCTATTGTAATATCGCATATAATAGTCCATGTATTTCTGATTTATTTTTAATAATGCAGTTTGTATGGCGACCATATGGGGATGAAGCTATTAATGCTCATATTCCAAATGACGTTAGAGGCGAGCAGCTATTGTGATTAACTATTAGCCCATTGATTTGCTTTGAGGTATTAGAGTGGCATGCAGCTGACCGATTAATGCGTCAATTTGGATTTGCTCAAAATATTCCTCTCCCATCCCAAAGTCTAGAAGGATTCCACAACAAAGATTTACGGGGATTAAGAGAACCAAGGAATTGGAAAGTCTTGCATGATGATTAGGTCACTCTGTGAGATCACCGATATCATCGTATATTACAGGGAATTCCCATTGACAATCATAATCCTTCTATTGAGTATTGGAAATGGCATACACAATATGCGATTGACTGGCTTTGGTTGTCCCTGCAGATGCAGCAGCCAGCCCCGCAGCAATAACAATTTCCCATGGAACCATCCCCTCCTCAACAGCAATAGTTTCCTATGGAGCCGCCACCCCCCCAACATCACCATTATCCTGCACACCAGTATCCCGAGCAGCAATTTCCTGCACCTTCTGCACAACCAAATGAGGAGTTATATTGGTCTCCACGGGGAGAACAATAGCAGCCATTTCAATGGGATCAACAACCCCTATAACAGCAACAGCACGAATATCCATAGATACAACTACTATCCATCATGGTTCAAGAAGCAGGGAATTGTGAGGGAGAAGGTGCATTGGATCGTAGCGATAGCAATGAATATCTCGTGGGTTACTATGCACCTATGATTTTGTCATTGATGAAGCTCAATCTACCCAACGAGTAGCTCCCTACTGTGAGTTCGACCTGAATGAGGAGGCGTCCAATGAAGAGATGCCCGAACAGGAGGATGTGTATCGACCAGAGATGGTGACACCTAATTATGGGATTACATCTCAACCAATATTTTTCCCGAGTAATCAATGGTCGGTGCCCCTGCAGTAGGAGATGACCCCGCAAGACATATCTGCATTTGCCCCTGCAGTGGAGCCCGAAGTTGCCGCACATGAGGCTAGGGGAGATGATACTAGAAGAAATGAGGTTAGGAGAGATGAGGCTGGGGGAGATAAGGGTGCGAAGGATAATGGTGGCAGAAGAAGAAGACGAAAGGGATTACTTTCTTATGTTCTACGTCTATTTACACATTCCCCTGTTAGAGATACCCCCTGGATGATAAAGAAGCTAGTAGAGTTCTTTAGTATAGTTCACAATAATATTTTAATGTTTAATTTATTGTAATGTAGTATTTATTCAGTTTCCATGTTTATGTATAATTGATGTTGCGTTGTTATTCTTATACTTATTTTACCAATTTATTGTAACGAAATTAAATGTTTATATTTGTTCCTAGCTAATGGATTTCTTCTTCGTTTTTTAGCTACTTTTTTTTACCAAACACCATATTTACGTTTATAATTTTCTCAAACACCATATATATAAAAAAGACCCTTATCCATTATACAATATTAAATAAAATGATGTTTATTAATTAAGAACTCAATTATAAAATAATATAACAACTTAATTTAATAATACACAAATCATTAATAATAACAACTTAATTCAATCATTACAGAATAAAAAATAATAGCAATCTATAAATAACTATTGAACACTGTGAACTAGACCCAGGAGCATTTGAACATAGGCTGCAACTATGCTTCTCACCTCGATAAATACTGCATTGTTGTGGTCCTCGTATCTCACGCATGTCCATTTCATTAAGGAAACGGGTTGATTTGGGACGGACTTTTATTGTGCGCTTTAAGGCAGGATTAGGGCAAAGTCTTGGGCCTCTATACTGGTGCCATGTACATTCATTACCTATGACTCCGAACTCCTTCTTGTAAACTTTACATATCTCACTGATTCTATAGACATCATCGATATAAACTCGCCAATCAATGTTCTGGCTAGAGCAACAGGCAATCACATAACGACACAGAAATCGATATGTTTGAAAGTCACCATAATCACAGTACCTCTGTCTTAGGTCAACTCTATAATCTTGGCTGTTAGATAGCTCCTGAACATGAAAAGCTTCATTTTGTCTATCAAATTGACTGACATGAAGGTTTCTAGATGCTTGCTCGTTTGATTGAAGTTGAGTCGTCATGGTTTAAGAGAAAATATGTCCAGCATTTTTTCAAGCGTGTGCTTCACTACCTTTACGTACAAATAGCTCTGCCAACTGAAAGTAAGTTGCTCGAACCAATGCAGTGATGGGAAGATTGCGAGCCCCCTTTAGCACAGAGTTCACGCACTCTTCTAGATTCGTGGTCATGTGACCCCACTGATATCCCCCATCATATACTTGAACCCACTTTTCTCGTGAAATTTCATTAAGTCAGTCAGTATATGCCTCTTCACGTTCCCGCATCCGCTCATAATGAATATTAAATTTACGCTCTGTCCTAGAATACCCTGTAAAACATAATATGGTTGATACATTATTTCTGAAAAATGCCATTCACAAGTTGAAACAAAATATTAATTATCCATGCAGACTATGAGTTTGTGCAAGTAAGGTGCCTTAAATCTCTGCAAGAAATTGGCAGTGATATGTCTAATACAATACATGTGGAATGCTCTTGGAGGTTCCCATTGGCCATTACTTCGCTTTATTGCTGCATTAATTGACTCGTGGTGATTAAAGATAATGTCAACTCCATCTCGGGTCACAACATGTCTACATAAATTATCCAGAAAAAAATGTCATGCATTTGCAGTGTCACCCTTGACAATAACAAAAGTAATTGGCAATATATTTTGATTGCCATCTTGTGCGACTGCCACCAGAAGAGCCCCTTTGTATTTTCCATATAAACGTGTTCCATCAACCTGTACAAGTGGTTTGTAGTGTCGAAATGCTCTAATGCAGGGACCAAAACTCCAAAACACCCGACATAATATTCGCATATCCGGAACTAGTTCATCTTCGTGATAAGTCTTTGCAGCATCCAGCTGAACAACTGATCCTCGAACAACATCACACATTGCTATACACCATTGCGGCAAAGCTTCAAATGAGGCTTCCCACTGACTGAATACTTTCTCGATAGTCTTTTGCTTTGCTATCCATGTTTTTCGGTATATCGTCGTGTATCCATACCGAGATTGAATATCTACAATCACAGATTTTATCTTAAAAGAAGGATCAGATTCTACTATAGGTTTGATACATTTCGCAATTATGTATGAATCTAATTTTGTGTGATCTTGCGAAATCCTTGCCCTAGTGTAAGTGTGTGGGCCATTATATTTCCTAATTTCCCAAAAATATTTATTCTTCCTGAAATTGGCCCTAACAAGCCATCCGCACTCTACACCAAACTGTACACATTGAAAATAAAATGTCGTTACTTCTGACTCATACACTTTGTAATCCACCCCTTTTGGTATACTGTAAAGCTTAATTGCCCGTATAACAGCTTCTCTGTCACTAAACTGCATTCCAACACCCAATTCTCCATCTGCAGCAGGATCATCTATAAAACATAAAGATAAAATAAAAAATATAATAAAATTAAAATGGTAACAAATTAAATGTATAACAATTAATACGGTAACATAATAAAAATGCATGTATAATCTAACATCATAACTAATAATTTTAAAATCTTAGGTAATAAATTTTTTAACTAAAATAATGATTAAGATGAAATATCAGTGACTACTTACCTAAATTCGCATATTCTGGAAATTCAGGTGCATGCATAGCTTCAAGATCTAAAGCGCATGAATGATGGCTCCCCAAATGGATGCTGACTAATCACCATTGTGTTTGATATGTGCAACTGCTCGTCATTTACATCATCATTCGCTTCATCATCTACAGTATCATCATCGCTTTCATATTGGCCTTCAAAGCCTTCATCATCACTTTCACTGGTGGTTTGTTTCCATTCTATCTCTCTTTCTGGAATTGTGTCTAGTTCAGGCTCTTCCTCCTCATCATCAACTTGATGGTAAAAGGCAGCAGTAGTTTCTTTAAAATTGACATACAACTCAGCAATAGAATTTTGTGGTTGATGTTGTTGATATATCCAAAACATTTGTTGAAGGTCACCATCATCATTTATTGGAATTGCTTGGTATTGCATGAAACCACCAAAAATCGAGATTAGACATCTATATGTTATCTTCTCCACTATTTTTGGGATCTCAGCTTCTATGCATTGACAAAGCCCACGTTCTAGATCCGCAAATGACATGGTATATGGAAGAGAGAAATATACTGGCTTCTTGCATATAAATGTCACACCTTCACTCGTGTTTGTAAGAATCTCGTCATTAAAATATACCACTATATTTGCATTCATTTTTTTCCTTTCCTAGACTACTCTCTTATTCTCAACTCTTTCTTTTTAGAATCACAACATAAACCTCTAGCGACGAGTAATGAGGAGGAATTGAGTTTATATAGTAGACGAATTAAAAATCGCCAGTGGCAGTTTATCACAGTCAAAAACTGTCAGTGGCATTTTTTGATATAAATACCAAAATCTGCCAATGGCGGTTTTATCTAAAAAAATATTTTAACCTAAAACCCGCCGCCAATGGCGGTTTTTATAAAAAATTTTAAGTCAACAAAACCCGCCATTGGTGGTTGTACGGTGGCAGTGATTTTGAAAATAAAAACCGCCAATGGCGATTTTCTATACGACCCCATACCTCCATAAATAACCACCAAACCCTATTTTCACATTTATAATTTTCCTAAACACCATGTACATAAAAAAGGCCCATGTAAACACTGTCTTCGCTTTTCTTTTTCCCTTTGTATAAATTAATTAGCTGCCTTTTTGAGCAGAACAAGTCAATAAAATTATGTCAGAATGTTGACTGTTCTCTAGGATTTAGATCAAATAAAGCAAAGAGGAACAAGAAGCGTGTTTGAAAATAGAATGTTAGACATTTTTTTTATACAAGTTACGCATATTAATTAGAGATCATATACCATGGCAATTCTAGCATGTTTGGTTGATATTCTTTTCACCACAAATAGTTAAAAAAAAAACACTTTTCAAAAGCACGATTTGTGAAATGAACTCTGTTGCTATTTTGGTCAAACGCACGTAATCAGTTACAAATGGTAATGCAAACAGGTTGTTGTGGGTGATCATTCTTTTGATTATTATGAGCATGTACTTAATTATATGATAGGTCGGGATGAGTACCCGTCTTTGTGCCTGCCACTATCAAATATAGTAAATCTTATAATAGTTTGGTAAAATAAATTATTATTCAATAATATATGCTAAACATGTTACAATCCTTGGGGGACCCATGTCTGCCACTAAAATCATGTCAAATATGCCGAGAAGCATAGCGGCCACCTATTCTAGATTTAATTAGTCATAATACCAGGCAACTAACTCTGTTGCGTAAGAAACACAGAGCAGAAGAATTAACAGCCATTTTTAACTATTTGTTAAACAATAGCCAATCAAACTTTAATAGTCAGAATCCGAGGGTGTAACGTTTTATCTTTTGATTCACAAATTGATCAACAACATGCGACCGATGTGGATAATATTATCCACCTTCCTAGGTTCCCTTGAGTTATACCAATTACGTACATCAATCAATACTGCTCCTTCCGGCGGCCAGCTTCCAATGCTAAATTCCTAATTGTAATTATTGCCGAAAAAGGGGGGAAAAAAAGAAAAAGGAGGCAAATATACCTAGAAAAAGAAGAATTCATTGCCTACTTTATTAGGTAAATTATTCTGCTTTGCTGTCAGATAGACAAGGAACAGAAACGAGGATTAAGAGTCCTAAGAAATTTTATAAGTCAACAAAGGTTTCATTTTCTACTAATTTAACTATAACAAATGGAAAATTGAGCATTTAATCATGTAATTTGATGTGAGAACAGTAACTAACACTATCTATTGACTAAATGAGAGAAAGGACAGACGATGTTTATTTAATGAAATTAATGGACCCAGGAGATTGATTTGAGGGAAAGGGACAGAAAAATATCTCGTGAATATATATATATATATATTAAGTGTAAATTTGTTGATAAGCGATAAAAAAAAGATTAACATTCTGTTTAATTAGTGTCTATTTTTTATTGCTTTCAAATCATTAGGGACATGGCTATTATGAGCCCATTGCACAATTCTTATATTTTCACAATCAAACAAAGATTAATCTTATGAATAATTTAAACCGATTAAATTTATAAGAATACTGCATAATCTCATAAAAAAATAATAAAGGAATATACAACTCTTTATTTATGATAATTTTTTATTTAATTTTTATTTTGAAAATCAATTTTTTTATCTATCTATAATAATATAATCATTTTATCATCTTAAATTTTGAATAAATAATTTAAAAAATAGGATTGTAACTCAAATAATTAGCACTAGGTCTATCAGAATAACAAGTAATGATGGTGTTAGGAGTTAAATCATTAATTCCACCTATGCCTACATCCTTTCTTCATTTGATGCTTAAGAATTAAAGATGAGATTAATTGTAATATACTATTATACTACAAAGTATTTTATATTATTAACTAATTATACAGTATTAAATGTATGGCTTTTAAGGTGGTTGTTGTAAAAATTAATGTTTTCATAATATAGTAATGTATAATTAGATTATTTTCTCTTAAAAGTTTTATATTTAATTCATGGAGTTGGTAAAATTTTAACCTTTTCGATACTAAGCCCATGTATATAGGCGTGGACTCATCACTAAAGTAGGAAGTTGAGATGCCTCACTTGAGGGCGCCAAGAGAGGAGGAGGGAGAAATGGAAGAGAAGAATGCATTGAAAGGAGATCAAACCCGTAGCTTAATGTGTTTTATTTTTTTGATTAGCTGTTTTCTGGATTAAGAAATTCTAATGTGTTTTTTATGCTTGCATTAGGGGCTTCAAAACCGTTTTATTTTATGACAAAATTTTTTATCATTTTCGTTATGTATGTCCGCCCATTTTTAAGTTGTTATATATTTTGATTAAGTTATATAGTGTTACGGTCTGAACTTTCCTCAGTGTAGTGGCATCCGTTTGAAGGGATGATAGACTAATGATAACAATTACTTATCCTCTTTTTATTAAAAATGTTTTATATTTTTTAAAAAAATTATTTTATCTTACTTTAATATCCTTTTTCCTTGTAAATTTATCATGTATCTTATTATTATTTAATAAGTCATCCTTAATATAATTAATATCTCTACATAATAAATTTTACAACTCATTTGTGTTTAATTAGCTTTCATTTAAAAGGGCATTACTCTTTAGTATTTGCTTTGTTTTACAAGTAATAATACTTGCAAAAGTAAAACACATATCGGTTTTGCCATAAAGCTCATATTCTTTCTTTTTAAAAAAAATATTTTTACAAAATTCTAACAATCAATTTAAAAGTTTGTACTGTATAATATTATTAAAATTAATTTTGAGTAATGTTAAAATATATAAAATATTTTATATAGTCAATCAATTATATTTTTATTTTATTATATATATAAAATTTTAAAATAATTATGATAGGAATAAAATAATTTTAATAATATGATAATATATAATTAAATATTAACATTTTTACTTTAATATATTAAAATTAAATTCATATTAATTTTATTTATGGTCAAAAAGGCTATTTCGTAAATAGCTCGGATGCAGCAGCACTCGAACTCTTTAACTTTAAATTTTTTTTAATATATTTGTTTTTAATTTTATAGTAATATATTTAACAGCCAAAGTGTAATATCTTGCGCTGCTGAAGGCTGAAGCACGACACGGCACAAGCACGAGCGCTCGTTCTGTTGCAATTCCTGGTGTATAAAACAAAACGAGAGTATTTAACGAAGACCAGTACGTTTCAACTTTCATAGACCGTGCGTTGAAATTGAGTCCGAGATTGTAAAAATGCCGTGACACACTGACGCGGAAAGCACCGCTCTGAGCGGTTAATTATTAATGTGAGAGAGTAAATATTGGTTAATAAATCTAATATAAATATTTAAATTAAAATATAAAATAATATTTTTTTTAAATAAATATATAAATTTTAAATAATTTTAAATTTTAATTATCTACATATAATTATATGATTTAAATTTATTTTTTTTATTCATATAATAAATTATTTTTCTCCTTTGATATATCCGAGAGTAAGATGAATAAATATTAATTATTAAATTTTACATAAATAACTAAAATTAAAATATAAAATTATATATTTTTTAAAAATAATTATATAATTTTTAAATAATTTTAAATTTTATTCATCTCTAATATAATTATATAACACAAATTTACTCATCTTATTTACATAATAAACCACTCCTCTCCTTTTATAAGATATCTCGCTCTCCCCCTCCTAATGCACTCCTACTGCACACCAATGCACCATTGCTGCGCTCCACACTCACTCTGCCCCCACGATAATTTTATAAACTAATCATTTTTATTCTTACTTGACAGCCGTTTTAGTAAGATGAAATAGAATCAATTTGATTTTTTTTATTTTAAACATATAATTTAATTTTTAAAATGATTTAAATCTCATTCTTATAAAAAAAATACATAAAATGTGATATTTTAACAAAATGAAACTACTATAATAATTTTATACTGACAGTATAAAATAGAATTTAATTGATATATATTAATAATATAAAATAATTTTATACTGTCAATCAATAAAAATACTAAAAAGTAAAAAATTATGATAGATCCATTATAATGGATAATTATTTATATAAATTGATATTTTTTACTATTTTTATTAATTAATAATATAAAATTATTTTATAATTTTTTAAAATATTTCAAACACTGTCGTATCTCAGACAAATCGAATTAAAATATTCAAATCGGGCGATCCGAAACAATATAGATTACCATAAAAAAATAGTTAACTTTGTTTATTTATTTAACAAATATAGGCATTTTAATTTGTCTTCGTTTATGATGACATTAATTTTAATCGAGCTATAGTTGTAAATTTCTTTGCTACCATTCATACTTGAAAGAGGACTAACACTTTTTATTAATGAGTGGTTCACATTTAATTATGAACTCAAGCCCACTACTCTGAATTTTTATTTTATTTTTAAAAAGAATAGATCATGTGTCTTAATTAGTCACTAATACCTATAAACTACTTGTACGCTGAAAAATGTCGACGATACTAGAAAAAGTGAAAAAAAAAAAAGCCGAATTTATATAGGAAAACTCTCAAAATAATATTTTTTGCATACCCATAATTTAAACTTAAAATAACTTGATTCAAGGACCCAAACTCACCTAGGTGAGACCACGCATGTTATTACGAAGTCAACTATTTGACTATTTGACCTACCCATGGCCATTATCCATCTTCTCTTTATTTCTCTCCTTTCCTGCGAACTCATAGGACCAAATTTCGTCTTCAGCAATAAAACTACGCCTCTTGCCTCTTTCTACTTCTATATTTTTCACGCTATATATATATATATATATATATATATATATCTTGACTTTGTTTTGTCTCTAATCTTGCAGTTCCAATAAATAAAGAATAATTTGTTCACTAGATTTGTCAAACTAATACAAAATTATTATAATAAAGACTCTTCCATAAAAAAATGCTAGTAAATTATAAGGATTTAGTATATTTAAACTAGTTATACAAATGTGGCGAACATCCATTCAATTATTAAAACTCCTGTTAATACCCCGTAGGTGCTCCGTAAACATATCCACATGGATTATAGTCATTGAACTCATCAATAATTAGAAGATTGGCAGATGGTGGGAGGTTGTCAAGTTGACGTGAGTGGCTTTTGATACTGTCTCACTGGGCCACGACCCCCTATTGGATTTGATGGCTTCTTCTTACTTAATAATAGACATTTTCTTGTACTTCTCTGTCTGTTTATAAATATCTTTTAAATTTTTTACAAAAGTTTTTTTTTGATCGGAAATTTTTTTACAAAGTTAAAAATATTATAAAATATAAAATATGAGTTAAGACTTTTTTACACCGTGATATTGATCTTATGTATTTATGTTTTCTTTTCTTGTATATTGCTCTGATATTGTTTGCTCCTATTATTATTTTTTTTTTTTGGAGTTTTGAACGATTTTGATCTATCAAAAAATATATTATCACATTAATAAATAGATTTAATATTTTGTATTTATTATTTTAAAAATCATGCATATAAAATTATTTAATTGGATATCAGTATATCAAATTAAATTCTTAAAATATATAATTAACATAATTAAACTATTCTTTCTTTTTTCTCCTTAAATTTAATTAAAATAATGAAGATAAAGATAAAATTAAATTAAAAAACATTACTTAGTATTTTTATATATATTTTTTTTTAATCGAGGGAGGGGGAGTGGGGTTTTTTTTTTGTTTTCGGGTAGCGTAAAGGGGCTAAGAGTCCAAAAACAAAAGAAACTAAAAGCCAAGCAACTATCCTAGCCCAACCAACACTCATGGCATCATAGATGACCATGACCCTATGTGTGCCTTACAACCACCGCACCTGGGTTCGAGCCGGCCAGAGGCCAGTAGTGGGTTAGAAACCCCCAACAAAAACAAAAAAAAAAAGGATCAGCATGAGCACCTCATGGATACAGCCAGGAGGATCATCAAAGTACTCGGCATCATAAGTCTGATGAAAATGTCCTAGTCTTGCCAGACACATGACTAAGACAAACATTCCACTCACGCCCCCGGAGGCCGCGAACGTTCTGCACTAAGCCATAAGTGGGATGCTTAGCATCATGACAGGATTGAATCAAGGATAATGCACATCCGGAATCAAGCTCCATTCTGACCCTCCTAACCCCAATACTCCAAGCAAGGGAGAGCGTGCGGTAAACCCCCCATAGTTCGGCAAAAGTGATGGAGGCTCTTCCAAGCTTTTTTTTTTTTGAAAAAATATTTATAAATAAACGAAGGGACTAAACAATAACTAACACTAAACAATTATAGCATACTCCATGACCTGACTCTAACTCAGCACTGCACACCTATGTTCCTTGTAATTGTAATCACATTAAATCTTACAATCATCACTAAATTTGAACACTACTTGCTTGTATATTTAGCAATATTTTTCAAATATTATAATTTTAATAAATGTTACTAAAATCTAAATATATAGCAATGCGCTTGCTTGATAACCTATATGAATTGAAGGAATGGAAGAGTCCTGTAAATCTTATTTTTTTAAAAGGCTATGAGATATTTTTATGGATTCGTCTTTTTCTATATTATGAGATATTGACATATGATTTAGTTAAATTAACCATCTTATTCTAATATTTATCCTTTTATTTAATATTACTTTCTCCTTTTTACAATATCTCTCATTTTAGGGTGTGCTTATAAATTAAAATTTCGGAGGGAAATGGAGGAAAAAGAAGGATTTAAAGAGGAAAATAGACTTATAATTACTCTTCAAAACTCTTCCTTTTTCCTCCAAAATCTCAACTCACAAATATATCCTTAGAGTTTATACACTTATCAAGATAATCAACAAATCACCTTGATAACATATAGTAAAAGATAAACTAATTTTACAAATTATTCTTACATTGAAATGTAAACCTTATTTGAATTTTTCACTCACTTTATTAATAAGCAAAATTAATGTAAAGATTGGAAAAAATTATTGATAATTAAAATAGTCGAATAATTTAAAACATGAAAAAAATTCTAAATAAATGAAAGAAATATTACATTATATTGAGATTTGCACATTACCACGCAGTTGGTGTTGGTTGTGTATGTGGGTTCGCAGGTCGCATGCACGAGAAATTTGTATATATTTCAATAGCAAGAAATTATTAATAAATTAGTATTATGGATCATCTTTATTTTTTTAATCACCTAGTTACTAATATTATTTTTTAAGATTGTGGAAGTAAGAAATTTCTTACTCTTAAGATTTAAATTGTGGGATTATGAAAAATTTCTTACTCATACAACATATGAAAATTTCTCCTTATATACATGGTCATGGTGCATGTCATCCAAATGGAAATTATGTAACTGTGATAATTATTAGGTGCGATCAACACTACTATCAGGTATATAATTGGAGTGACCCAAGAGACTCTCAAGTTCATCATCTTTTTTTTAGGGAAGCATTTATAGTATTCTATGGAACACCGTAAATTATAGTGTATCAAATTTTGCAATCATTCAGACATTAAACAACCAACGAAATTTTTGCCGTTGCTCCACCATAGTTATCTCCTTTCTTCTTCTTCCTCCTCCTTTACTTTGTTGCTGCTCCCTCGCCCCCCCTCCACGACCGTCTCGTGTGAGGCCTTTCTTTCTCTTATATTCGTTGATATTTTGCCTTCGGCCAAAGTTTAGTTTTTTGATGATCTCACGCTGGTTGGACTCTGAGTGGAGGTTGGATTTGGCTGATAATCCGTTGTCGGCAGTAACAGAATTTTTTATGATAACTATTGTAATGGTTTTTTTCTATTAGAAGAAGAGTAAATAGTAAGAGTAGCATACCAAAGGCATCCCAAACAAATCATGATCCTTCAGTAGGATGGTGAAAAACGGGTTAGGAGATTGGAAAGAAGCAACCACTTGCTGAGTGTCATAGTCTTGTGGCCAATTAATGCATTTGGCGATGGAGCAATATTTGTGGCTGCTGTATTAATGGAAAGAATAAAGGATGAATAATGATGAACAAAATAAGATGGTAAAGAAAATATTACTAAGGCCGAGGGAGGTAATGAAACTTGAATTATTTGTTAAAGATATATGGCTTAACAAGACATTCAAGAAAGGAAAGATTTATGCTATGGGGCGCCGGTGAGAAATTTTGGAGAAGAAGGGGTTAGAGTGCATCAATGGACTTCTAAGGGAAAGTTTTATGGTGCATTGCTGGCAGAAAATTTTTTTGGAACATCAGTATTCCATGGAACACTCTAAACATTTCCATTTTTTAGATGTCTTTCAATTCCAAATCAATTCTTATTGGAGTTTGGACTCTGTTTTTCAATTCAATCGGTTCATCATTAAGTTCGCTGGCACTTATGTTGAAAGAGGATCATGTCCTTTTTAATTTTATAGAGTTCATCAATATTCAAAGTAGTATTTTATAAAAAAATAATAAATAAATTTATGAGTTTAATTTTCAATTTTCATGCTCCCGACCATGTAAAACATCTTTACATTGTCTGTCAATGAAAAGGTGCCATATAATCCATTTTTAAACCAATTCCAATTCAAACTTAAAAAAGTTGCATAAAGTGAATGAATTATCAATTTTTTATTGGTTACACTATCATCGCATGAAAATTAATTCCTAAATATATATTATATAGCTTTCTCGATTTTTTTTAAAGAAAAACTATTGTATCCTGCGTACCTTTCAAGGGATTTTTATTTTTTTTTCTCTGTTAAAAAAATCATGCTCACAGGGAAGACGGGGGAAGATCCCATGTTTCGCCTTTCTCAATTAAAAGAACAAAATCCCTCGTTTTCTAGCAAAATGAAACGAGATTTTTTTTTTTGGTCATAACATTTTTGTCCAACAGGTCCCGATTCGGCCCTACTTCATCGCCCTTAACTGGGACATATTAGCCCAATTCAATATACCCAAGTTGTGCGCATGCTCCCGTGTGGAAGTGGAACTAGTCTCAAAATGATTGACAAAAATTTAAAAAAAACATTGGTCTCCAAAGTCGAAAAAATCTTGCAGCATTTGAAAATCATAAAATTAGAAAATCTGAAATTAAACGCAACTAACATAATATCAGAAGCAGCAAATCTTATTTTATTTCTTTTTCAGAATGCTAGAGCCCGATAATCATCAAAGTACATCACCAACTTTGTATTTCCGCGACAGCATAAGAGAAGAAGGAGAAACAAAGAAGTATAAAAAGCATTGTTCAAAACCATGAATGCATGGCTTTGCAACAGAGCAATAGTAGTTCCAGGGTGAAACGGGTTGCTTATAAGTTAATTGATACCTCCAGTGGCGAGTCACCCATGTCAACAACAAATGTCTTAGAAACTATCTTAGATAAGGTCACAACTTCCACGCTGTATGATCCACTGAAGCCTCTGAAGCTGAATTGCCCTTGCTCATCAACATGACCATGGCTATGAGACAGCCACTCTTGTTTAAGACAAAGGAATCTCTTCCCAGCTTCATTAAGATCACCTTCTGCATTCACCAAGTGTGAGTTGTCCCTGCTCATGAACAATTCCCAAAATCCCCATAGCATTATACCATCTATGGCAGGGTGTGCCATAGCTTCCCTCAGCATAACTTCCAAATCATCAGCTCTCACAAATTCATTAGTGGAAGACACATCAAGCTCAGTGAACCATATTGGCAGACCAAGAGTGCCCAATTTATCAAGGGCGGAACAAACAATAGGCCCCACAGGACTGTCTATGTGACCTTGAATTCCAATTCCGCCAACTGGGGCACCTTGATGTTGCAAATCGAGAATTTGTTGAATGTATTTTTCTGGAGATGATCTTGTGTCACTTCCATCTTCAACGTGATAATCATTCACAAAAAGGGTAGCAGATGGATCTAGTTGGTGTGCGGTCTTGAACATGTTGGCCCTGATATCCTTACCAAGTCTATCTTGATAAAATGAACCATGCAACATTTCATTATTAACATCATAGTGCCTGAACTTGCCCTTGTAGCGAGTCAACAGGCTAGTTAAGCGATTTTGGACAGCTTTCATCAAATCATCTTTATTAAGTGATTTCACCCATTGCTGAACTGTGCCATCCACTTCCCAGAAGATACAATGACCACGGGCTTCTATCTTGTTCTTCTGGCATAAGTCTAACATATCATCAGCATCCTTGTAATTGAGATTCCCTTGTTGTGGCTCAGTCCAATACCACTTCAACTCATTCCCAAACACAGCCCAGTTAAAATGTTTCACAAAGAAGTCAACAAAGTCTTCATTGTCAATATTTGTTCTATTGATGCATGATCCAATTGGAAAATCGTTTTGTATTTGCCTAACTTTCACCAAGGTTCCTAGACCAATCGAGTCCAGCCCTGAGAATTTCAAGATGATATCACGCTTACGGACCTGCAAAGCAGGAAGTGAGGAATGTTTGAAATGAGAAGCAGGAAAGAAGTACAAACAATGCAAATCATCACGCATCAATAAAGAATGAACATAACAAAAAAGATTAGGGATTACAGTCTGAATACACTAAGCTTCCTGTAACATTTTCTTTCTTCCGCATTATGTTTTATTTTGTCATAAGAATGAATACATTGTGACAACTGGCAGATCATACATGACATGGGAGATAGTGAGGAGGTAAGCATGTATCATACTCCAATCTTATGGACATGATAACATGGAAAAAATTTTAAACAATATTCTGGTACCATGACAATCCATCCTGTTCATTTCAACCTATTTGAATTGTGACTGATGACCCCTAGGTAGAAACCTTCTACACGCCATATGCTCTTCAAATCAGTCTAATTCAAATGCAAGAGATCTTGAGAACTTTTCATATGTATGTGAAAGTATGCGGAAAAATTAAGTATATATGACAAAGAATAAACATAGATGTTACCTTGTCTGTCTGCCTCCTTAAATATCTAAACCTCGCCTGTCTGTCAACAGGAAAAATTTGAAGTCCAGCAATCATCAAATCAACACCAGAAGCAGGCCCTTGAACATATACCATAACCTTTGATGGCTGCTTTTCAATTCTAAAGGACCCGCCAATTTCATGCCATCTGTCATCAGCAACCTCTGCTTGTCCTCCATTGACCCACTGGTTGTCAACACTAAGGGCAACATTCACATTCTGAGGGCCAGTTGATCCTGAACCAATCCGGACCCAAGCTGATACTTGGTAAGTTAAGAAGAGTTTCAATTTCTCAGTGATCATCTGAGCAGGACCCATCCATGTTTGTGTTCGATTGGTTACAAGGATGTAGCGCCCACTTAAGGATTCATGAGGCCCAAGAGAGTCTCTTGCCATTGGTGGAAGTACACGCGGTGAACCAGTTCCAACACTCAGAGTACAATTACCAAGGGGGAACCATCCGTTGGTGCCATTGGCCAGATTACTGTTCTCAATTATATTAATCCCAAAAGGAGCATCCTGCAAAACAAAGTCAATCTTCAGGTGCTTGAAGCATACGGAATTGTCCATAGAACACAAGTATATCAATCAACTACCAAGGCAACAATAGTTAAGTTTTAAACTTAAACAATGAAATTGTAAAAAGAAGTTCCAGGAATTGCTAATATGTATTAAAGTAATCTAGTGAAAATATTTTGGAAGTCCAACCTCAAAATCTGGCGGTGTTGAAGGAGGTGTTTTAGCTGCATGCTTTACAACCAAAGTATTGACAAGAATGTCAGCGCCTGGAGGAGGACCTTCTAAATAAACAACCACTTTTGATGGGGAACCATTTATAAGGAACTTTCCCTGCATTTGAACCCAATCTTGATCCGTTGCCTGCACACTTTAGTAAACACAAACTTTGTGTTCAGCAATTAAAAGAAATATTACAGCAGCTTTAGTATCAATGAATCTTGAAAGTCATGCCCCTCAGAATCCATGTGAAATAAAGTGAAAAAAAAAAGGAAGTAAGATAGACACTAACTTGGCAATGCCTATATACTGCTCTCGAAGATCTGGATTTTGAACCCATAAAGTAGCCCGTACAACAGAAGAAGTGACATTGTTTCCAAATATCCGAACTAAAGCAGTGACCTCATAGGCGAGCTTGCGCTGCACTCGTCCGGTGATATCCTGCTGAATTCCATTCCAGCTTTGGGTGCGTTCTGTTGCAGATGCAAAGAATTTCCCAACCTTTGGAAGGATTTTCCCATCTCCCATGGAATCATGTAGTGCAATCTTGCAGCCTCTTCCAGACCAATTATTCAGGCCATCATCAAATTGAGGGTTTATTATGATGTTCTCATCTTCAGTGGGAAAACATCCTGTGTTTGTTGCCTTTTGAAAAAAGAGGAAAATGAATCACTTAGTAAGTAAGTGAAAAATATAGATCGTATGTGACAATGAAAGGAATGAAAATAGTACATATTTATTGCAATTTCAATCTAGCAATTGAAGAAGTGGTAATTATTGCGGAAGTATGAGCCTGATGCAATATATTAGACTTTACCAAGATTTAAGATTTCACAAAGATGTAACAGTAGTTAAAGATCCATAATTACATGATATTCGTTATCATTTGGACTGAAGCAGGTGATCTCTACTGATTGTACCAGCAGGTCAACTCCAGGAGCAGGTCCTTCCAAATAAAATGTAGCCCGATCAGGCATAGTTGACAATGAAAATGTCCCTTCCAACTTTTCCCAGCTACCCTTCATACAAGAAGTTCTGTAGAAAATAAGTGTAAATGGTGTAAGCATTTCGTTCGGCCTTTTTAAAACAAGGGAGGCGATACAAATAAAATAATAAAATTGTATACCTTCCAATGAACAAGTAGCTAGTATCCGAACCATGATATTCTAGTTTCAGAGTAGCTAGGACATCTGCAGACCCCTGAGAAAGTGCAGCTACTCCAACACAAGCTGAAACCATATAAGGGGAGCCAATGGAGATTTTGCCTGTGATATCTTGCTCAAGACCTTGCCAGCATTCCATACGGTTTGTGATAACAGCGTATTTACCACCTGGCGCCATTGTCATTCCTCCTTGAGGACCTGATTCAGCTGAAATTACATGGCCATAGCAGTTATTGGGATGCCAAAAGCTCAGCCCTCCAGAGAAGTCATGGTTTTGTAAAATATTAGCAGCCTTGCTCCTACTTCGACCAGAGATGCTACCCTCCATGATCTGCCAAATAAAGCAATATCAGAAAATAGTTGGAAACGTGTAGACTTTGGAGAGGTGTTCCCTGAGCACTCCACAGTCTGAATATATACGTATATAAAAGAATAATCACATCTTATATTTACAAGATCATTAATTGGTAATTAAGCTCTAGATGAGCTATTTCCTGTGATCCAATTATTTCAATGTCGCTTTAGTCGCTAATATCATTTCCAACTGGAGCCAAATAAAAAGAAGAGAGTTATTTTAAGAGCTCTGCTGTGAAACACTCAAATGTTTGGTCCCTTAGATGAGTTAAACTTCATCAAGATTTGCATCATCAAATCAAAAAGGACAAAAAAAGACTTTATTAGTAAAGATTTGGACATGCTCGAGCTCACCATAGCAACACCTTATTTTGAGTGCTACCCTTTGATGCACATCAAGTTTTATCTGCAGGTTCTTTTGAAGAAATACCATAAGAATCGTTTAGATTATGTCTCATTTACCATATGCCACTTCCACCATCTTAATTGCAGCAATGGTCCCCGTTAACTTGCAAGCATCTAGCCAATTACAATTTATGTGTATACTTAAATATAAATAAGAAACAAGAAATTCAACAAAACAAGCATCAATCTTCGATAAGTTTTCCATAGCTTCTCCATACCTAAGCCAATTCAACAATCAAACAAGTATGACTCACTAGGACAACATGCATGGTGAAGACATTTTACAGAGAAAGATACAAGCCCAGCAGGGTACCTGAGGCTGAGGATGCTCGTGTTGTGCTTCCAGTGGGAAACTTTTGAGGATGTGCTTGTGAAGCAGGAGGCCTAGAACCTCTCAATATATATACGCAATGGCTCAGCAAATTTGTGAGTGAAGGCCACGGAAAACTGTGGGGCCAACCAGCCAAACCAATAAATAATGACAACCCCAAACTGTGGGGAATCCTAACCAATCAGCCAAAACTGTGTGAAAGCCGTTAGCTTTTCGTCCCAGTTGTGCTTTGTATATTATCCAAACAACGGGATCAACTGAATTTCGTAACTGATTGTTATTTATTAATACCTTTTCAAATAATGCCAACAAGGGGAGGAAAAAGGAAAAAAAAAATAATAATAAAGAGGAGGAGGAATTGACTTTCTGGTTTTCGTTATACATTTAATTCTCATTTGCTTTGTCTTGCAGATAAGCAATGCTTGAATTGGAATGGAAGCCTAAGGCTCGTAGGTTGAGGAAGAATGGTTTTTGTTCCTTAATTTAACATTACCTCCGCATTTATATGAGACTTGGATTACAAGGTTTTGCATAGTTAGGTGGATATGGCTTTTCGATCCATATAATATATCAGCAACCGTACTAGACATTCAATTTCCTAGGTACATAACATCAAGAACTTGAATTGCGGACAAATGCCTGCCACTAATCCCAAGTCTTGGGCTTTGCAAAATTCTGGTGTAAGACATGTAACGGAACTCCTAAAGCGGATGATTCTGCTTTGCAAAAGCCAAACTTGAAAAGACAAAAAAATTATGTCATTGAACAAGTTAGCTAAGTAATCAAATTGAGAAAAACCAAAAGTGAATTGTCGAGATGTTATCTGCTTATGTTTACAAAAGGATTACTTGTAAGCTGGGTAAACCAAATATGCCTCTGATCCATGTACACCGATTAGGTGCTGAAACTTGTGGGTTATCAACAACAATTATGGCTAATGATGACTAAGTTGGCTAAGTTCAGCATGAAAATTCCATTCAAGTTTTCATTTTACAGCACGCGATAATACTTGTTAGAGGGTGAAATAGAGAGAAAATAAATCAAGCCTGGCATCATAAAGGAGGGGAAAACAATAGCAAATGTCGTTGTTCTTGTTAAGGAAGACAAGAATCAATAATTAAGTGGGAAAAGGGGAAAAAAAATGTATATGAGCCGGGCACCCTGCACTGCAACAGATCAAATGAAAATCGAAGTGGGCGTTACTGTTACCTAAATCCACAACTTGGCTGTCTCTGATCTAACACAAAATCAACGTTGGATTTTAGTGCAGTGCAGTGAAAGGCATGAACTTACGGAGAATGAAAAACAAGGGATTCCATGGTTTTCATAAGATTGTGTTTAGGGAGATACCACGCAAATTCTATTGATTCTTTTCGTCAGGGACACTGAAACTCAACGTTACAAACGTTTTGAATTTCTTTGCTTTCTTTCTTTCTTTCCCGTTCTTGATATTCGGCTTTGGAGGAATCGAATGGGCTACTATATAAGCCCAACCCTAAACTGTGGACTCATAATAGAAAATGGTCAACTCAAAGTGCAGGTGGCTCTTGGGCTTCCTCCGAACCAGACATTCTTCTTGGATTGGTCAATGATTTTGTATGTAATAAATCTATATCGTTGACCCAAAACAAAAGACAAAAAAAAATTAAAAGGAGGTTTCACATTTACTAGTGGCACTTGTGAAGCCTGTGTCTTCATAAAATTGTCAAAGTGGCATAATATTCGCACCCAAGGGCGTAGCTGCAGTGGTAAATATTCCGCCCCTAATGAGCACGTGCATGGCAAGGTGCGAGTTCAACTCGCAGGGCCATAGCCCCATAGCCCAAAAATTACCCCCCCTCCCCCGACCAAAAAATATAAAGTGGCATAATATTCTTATGACATATATTGTACACAATATATTACTAAAACGTAATTTAAAATTTAAATTTTCTCAAGTATATGTTAGTAAAAGAAAGACATTTACATTTCATTAATTCAATATGCATGAGTTTAATATAAATTGGCCTTTCCAAAAAATATCTGAACATAATGTTAGTAAATTTATGCGTATTACATAGCATAACGGATGGGACGAGATCGAAAATTGGTTTTTAGTATCTCAATCTCAAACTATCTTTCACAATTTTAATGTAAAATTTAGAGCAAATTACACTAACATTCCTTGAGTTGACATTCACCGTGACCTCTTCTATTTATCCAGGTTACATTGACTTTTTTTTTAAGAGAGGTTAGTATTATGTTTACAAGTATATTTATGTCATATTTTACATAATACATGCGTATCAGATGTAATATTACTTAAAATTCGGGAGAGGTCAATATATATTTTTATAAATTGAGAGGGATAGCAATGAATTTCACTAAATTTTAAGGGAGATCGGTGTGATTTACCCTAAAATTTATTTACTATATATGATATTGTTGTTTACATGCTTTAGCAGTACTATGATGATATTAGATTTATTAGTAATTATTTTTTAAATAGTTAAAATATTTACTATAAATTAATTAAATTTAATTTTGATATACTATTAATATAAAAGAGTTTTATGCAAACATCTAATCATATATTATTATTTTAGTAAAAATATTTGATTTTTAGAACATCCCCATTGGCAAGTCCTATGTTAGATCTCACTTTTGACCTTACAACTTGCCATATTAGCAATATATCATAAAAAAGAAAATTGGGTTAAAATTGGGATCTTGTTTCCAATGGAAGGAGAATAATCCTCTTCGATACGTAATCAGGTTTGCCTTTTCAACTGGTGTTCTCTTTAAGAATTGAACCAAGATCCTCTCTGGAATCGTAATATGCCTCTATCAATATACTGATACCCTTGTTGGTGTTACATAATGTGCCACCAAGAAATGAATGACATTTGTTTAATTTTAAAAGCATTATATAATTGAAACATGGCCAACAACATTGCATAATTAAAATATTATACAACTAAAGGCACTACTTAATGGGAGTTGTGAAATTGCCAGTACCAAGTTTGCTTATAATCATCAATACTTTTGTCTATTATGAAGTTGGATATTATTTTGAATATACCTCTCATATGGGGCAAAAATTTCCTTCTCAACTTAATATTTATAGAAAAAGATTAATATTTATAGAGTAAAATGATTTTAAAAAATGACCATTGTGAAAATGAATCATTTGGCAACAATAAAAAAAATAGATGCACAGAATTAACTTACCACATGTCATGAATTTATTGGATTTGGCAGAAACAGGATCTGTCCCTGCATAGAGGGTCACGTCCCATTTCCTCTCCTCCCTTCAATAGTAAATAAAATGTTGGGACAACAAGCAATGGGGTTATTGTTAGAAAATGGGATGCTCAAACTCTGCAGTAGAGTTATTTTTACTCTCGCTATTTCAAAAATCTTACACATAGTGGTTAATAATTGAATAACAATATAAATTTATTTATATTAATAATATATCAAAATTAATTCCAAATTAATTGATTAAAAAATCAATTGGAGTTTGATTCGTGTAAGTGTAATCAATTTCATATGATAAGATAATTTTTTATTAATTTATTATTGTTGCACTTCCTTCTGCGCTACAATTTCAATAATTCAACTCATTCATGGGGTTTCATATTCGTAGCACTACGACTTTCACGTTTGATTTGCTTGAGCATTGTGATGATATACAGTGCCATTCAGGGCAGTTCCATTGTCACTGTTGTTTGTCGGAAATGAACAATTTAAATAAATGAATTTGTTAGCACTTAGCAGATAAAAAAGAAAAATTGGACTTGGGTTCTTCTAGCTGCTGCATGCTGATTTGGGGGTTTAACACCAGGACTTCATGGGCAGTCGCAGTCAGATCTTCATGTTATTATGCCATAATAATTGAGTTTTTTTTTATTTAAAATAAATTAAAAAAAGGCGGTTTAAAACGTCTTGCATGTCAGCATGTGTTGAAGAGTTTCGATACCCAAATTATACATTACATTTTCATCCTCTCCTGTTTTTGCTTTATAACTTGAGATCAGAGCGGCGAGATATTATTTTCTTGGTCTATCAGCCATGAAATTGAGAAAGCTATTGAGTGTTTTTTAAAATTACTTTTGAAGAGTGAACACTTTATGGTCTTTTTTCTTTGTAAACCCATTTTAATGCACTTGCTTCACTTCAAAATACCTGTTCAAATAAATAGCTGAAACAGTGTGCTATTATCATTTTATAAAAGGTGAGTTATATGGTACCTTTGTAAAAATGTGTATTTTGTGCATTTTTTGTGATGAACGGTGAGGATCGTGTCATAGATTGTGAGGTGTATCAATGCACCAATCACCTATGATGCACTATAAAAATATCTAATTTTAAGAAAATTTAAAAATATAATTAAATATATTTTAAAAATTAATTATCATACACTGACAGTATAAAATTATATTGATAGTATAAAATAATTTTATACTGTCAGTATAATTAAAAAATTTTATCAGTGTAATTTTAATTATCATATATTGACAGTGTAAAATTATACTGGCAGTATAAAATAATTTTATACTATCAATGTAATCAAATAATTTTATCAAGATAATTATTTTATATCGTTCAGTGTAATAAAATTTTATCATATAATTATACTGACAGTGTAAAATTATTTTATACTGTCACTATAATTTTATATTATCAGTGTATGATAATTAAAATTATACTGATAAAAATTTTTCATTATACTAATAGTATAAAATTATTTTATACTGTTAATATAATTTTATACTATCATAATAATTAATTTTTAAAATATATTTAATTATATTTTTAAATTTTCTTAAAATTAGATATTATTATAGTGTATCATAGGTGATTGGTGTATTGATACATCTCACAATCTCATCATAAGATATATCACAATCTGACTGTTCATCACAAAATATATAAAATGTACATTTTGTGCAATGTACCAGAGCATGCACCTTTATAAATTTGTTATCACCAATACCTATCTTCATGCAAATTATGCAGCTTAACAGAACCACAGCTATACTCCAACACTCTCATGATCAAAGAATCCCAGGCGCAGCAGAACATCTCAAGTAGAGCCTTCCTTAACTTTCCTCGCTCTGAACGACAGCGCCTTCTCCTTCAACGGTCAAGATTGTTTTTCTCTGGCCACTTTTCGGAAACTATTCGGCCCATATTCTCCAAAGCCATGTGGAGTATACTCAACCGATGGTCCCACTTCCTTCATTATCCTGTGTGCTATCACTTGGGCCGATTTGTGTCCTGAATCCCAAACCGGGAGAGTCCACAATTTCATGGGCCACTATTTTAATGGTTTCCCCTTCCGATGCTCATGACCCATTCAAGTGAAATAATGTAAATAAGCAGATTATTTCACATTTGTATGAGATAACAAAATCAAAATATGAATATACATAAAATGAAATAAAATTAACTATAATTAAATCATAAGAGTTATATTATGAGTTGATATGTGGAAATGTATGTGGAAAGCATCATTCGCAATAGTTGCCGACAATTTATTTTGGAGCTAATATTAATAGCCATAAACTATAATGACAGGTTTATCGATTAATTTATGTTATTTTGGTACTATCCACTGTTTAAATAAATCAATAGCAGGGTATTCTGGATTTGGCTAGTAGGCATGGTTCTTACTGCCATTTTGCTGAAAGCATAATCTTAAAGCCAAAGGTGATTGAAAATATACAACTGTCACGTATTAGTTATTGTAACACTGTTGTGATCTTTAATTCTCGTGCTAATTATGTTGAATGTGTCATTTTTATCGGGAGTGCTATTCTTATTATGATACCTCTGGGAAAATATCTCCAAATTCCCGACGTTTGGTATAGTATATTTTTGGAAGTTCTGTGACCTCTTTTTCATAAATCTATTTCACACTTATATCTCACTGCAGACAAAATGAAAGTGGGTATTATAAATGCTTTGAAATTAGAAATACTTAATCTACAGGTTTTCAAAAAAAATTAAGGAGAGATTGTTTTCAGTCTATTATAAATTTATAATAAAGTAAACTAATAAAACCCTGACATGTGGTATGATAATTAAATTAATTTCCAAATAAAATCTCATCGGTTAATAAGCGTAGGCTTCTTTAGCGTTGGACTGTAGTGGTGATATGTGATTTGATCTTCTTGAGTTGAGGCAGAGAAATGTAGTGCCAGCATCTTGAAGATGTCGATCTCGTACTCGAAGGGAATTTTCCCTCGGAAGGAGGGCAAGTACCGGGTTGGGTGACACGCGTACTTATTAAACCAAAGTTTACAAACCACAAAAAATCTTATTTTTATAAGAAAAATTATTAGAGATGCATATTTTGAGACGTAATACGATATGTATACAAAAAAAAAGTGAATAAAATAATAATATATAATTATTATTACTTTTGTTAATGTAAAACTTATTTGTGTATTATTGATAAATGTTGATAAATTTTTTTATGTAAAATTTATCAGCATTTATATAAAACTTATCAGTATTTATGTAAAATTTATCGGTATTTATATAAAACTTATCAGCATATTATTAAAAAAAATTAATAAATTTTTTTATGTAAAATTTACTAGTATTTATGTAAAACTTACTAGCATATTATAGAAAAACGTTGATAAATTTTTTTTTTTACAAAATTTACCGGTATTTATACAAAACTTATCAGCATATTATACAAAACTTGCTAGTTTATTGTTGAAAAACATTGGTAAGTTTTTTTTTTACAAAATTTATCAGTGTTTATACAAAATTTACTAATATATTATTAAAAAAGGCTATTAAATTTTTTTTATAAAATTTATTAATATTTATACAAAATTTATCAGTGTATTATACAAAACTGACTAGTATATATACTATTTATACTAATTTTTTTTTTTATAAAATTTACCCATATAAATAATGTATATAATAGTAAGTTTCTGAAAAAAAAAAAGAATAAAAATAGTAATACTTATATAAAATTTATTATATAAATATTTTTATCATTTTATTACTTTTTAATATACGTCGTGTATACGCCCACAATTTATACGTCTCTATCAGTTCTCTTTTTATAATATTTACTTATTTTATTGTACTCATGGTCATGGGCTGGCTATTGGGCTATACTGTCACGTGACTCCCTGCCAGTGCAATAAGTGGCGGCGCAATTTGGAGACAAGAGAGGGCCCGCAACCTTTTTTTGAGATTATATATAATAAGGGTCAAGTCCTCCAATGGAGCATGGAGGGAGAGAGTAGATAAGAAAAGAAAAACTGGATTAAGAGTATATGTGAGAATTAAATCTTATCACTTTTTTGGTTGTTCTTAATTCTTATCAATTGAGCTATTAACAAGGATGATTTTATAATATATTATTAAATTTAAATCAATATTATGATCAAGTATTAAATAAAGAAAAATTCTTATTATTTTAACTTATGTCATAGTTAACATTTTTTATTTAAATTCTTAATATTTAGAATTTATTAGATCTTAATTAATTTAATTTAAATTAGGTTAATTCATTACAAAAGCCAAGATCTCTTCGCACCATTTTTTTTTCATTAACAAAACTCAAAGTTAAAATTTTACTTTAAATCTCAGCAATGCTAAAGAGTAGAGAAATATTTAAAAAATTCATTTTTTATGGGATATTATGTCAACTCATATCCTATCCATCATTAAATGGTATCTTATGAAAAATAAGTCCCTTTATCATTTTTCTAAAGAGTATAAAACATAATTTGTGAAATAGGCACAAAGACCCACATGACAAATCACAGAGTAAGGAAAAGTAGAGGAAGGAAAGGGAAAAATATATAAAAATCAAAATGCAAATTAATGCTTATATTTTCACTACTTCATGCATTGTTATGTAGAAATAAATTCGTACTATTAAGCATTTTTGTTAAAATATGATTATCAAAATATTTAAATCAATCAAATGTTATTAGCTAACATTTTATCATCACACAAATTCCAACCGAGTTTGATAAAATTTTTCAGGCATTTCATTTTTGAAAAAGAGACAACGAGAACAGCAATCCAATGGCATTGCGTTCTTCCTTATCAAATAAAAAGTAATTTATTTTAGATATATTATCAATATAAATTTTTTTTATATTGTCATTCAATTATATTTTATTAAATTAATAAATATAATTAAATTTTATATTTATTATTTGAATGATTATATAATTTTAAAAATATAATTAATTGATTATATAAATTTTTTTATATTATTAATATATCAAAATTAAACTAAAAAAATGACATTATTTTTCAACAAATTCCTTTCATATAAAAAATGGTATTTTTCACTTATAAATTCTGAATTTAATAAAAATAAATATAATATTATATAAAAGAAAGAAAAATGCAAACCATCAAAGTTTTTGTCAAAAATTACGTGCAAAAATGACACCGTATCATTGATAATCTTTAAGTATATGAATCCTACTATTATATTTAGGGTCACACTAAGGTGGATATCTAAAAAAATATCCACCGATGTTAATGTGAGGTGACCCAATAATTAGAGGCCATATGCGCTATAGGCTATATTGAAACTTAATTTGTGCATTTTATAATAAAATACTTCTCTCTTTCCACAGTCATCATATTTCGATTTCTGATTCCAGTATTACACTGGTGCGCCTCATACAGCAGCAAAGTATATGTAGCAAAATGCAAGTAGCAATACAAAAATCAGAAATTGTAACTATCGTAAAATAAAATAAAAAATCTATCCTAAACCCGTTTAATATGAAAGCGACACTACATATTAGTACTGATGGATATTTTTCAGATATCCACCTAATTTAGATTTATATATTTAATTTAACTACTATCATATATTTTGACAGAAATTTTGGTTATATTATTTTAACTATGTAGTATTGATGTAAAATAAACGCTAATCTTGTCCTTTTTATAAAATTGCACCGAAAGTTCATCGTTTAGCTCATTGTCGCACGGAAAATTGCACCGAAAGTAATTAGCACACTTGTTATCATCCTATAAGTTGCCTTCGTTGACATTTTTTTTTTTTAACAATCCAGCAAGCTTATGTAATAATCAATCTATATTTATTTATTTTATTGTAAATTAAAAAAATTATTTTCTATTTATGTGTAAAAAAAATTAAATTGAAATAAATAATAATTTTTTTTTCTATTTTAATGTTTAAATTTTTCTTTTCCTAAAATATTTATGGAGCTAGAAAATTGAGAAAAGTTAAAAAAAGTTAAGAGAAATTAAAACAAGTTGAGAAAAGTTAAAAAAAGAGAAGAGAAATAGTGAAAAAAAAAATATGATCAAAGAGAAATTAAAATGGTCCAACCCCTATATATGTAGTATAGAAATATAAATACGATGAAATCGTGTGAATAAAGAATAAATGATGGATAAAAATACAAAAAAAAGGGAAGAATATAGTTGAATAAAGATAAGAAAATTAAATTTAATATATTATTAGTATAAATTATTATTATTATTATTTAATTATATATTTTTATTTATAAAATTTTTAAAATAATAAATAATTAAATCAAATATTTTTATTAATATATTAATGTATAATTAAATATTTATATAAAATTTTTTATATTGATAATATATTAAAATTAAATTCAAATAAAAAATTTTCAATTTTAAAAATTTTATCCAACCATACAAAAATGTAAAATTAGTTTTGGGGCAATAAAACATTATTCTTTTCAACAATCCAGTAACCCCTCAACTAGGGATGTCGAAAAAGCTCATGACTCCATGATACATGACGGGACGGGTATGGGGAAGATTTTCTTGCAGAATGAGACGGAGATTTTAAATACTGCGTGTTAAGCGAGTGAGGCGGGGATCATTATCCCCATACCCATGCATCTGTAGTAAAATTACTATTTTATCCTTAAATTATTAATTTAGTTAAACTAATATTATTGTTATTTAAATTGATTAGACTAAGGTTTAAATTTATAAGTTAGATTTATTTATATTTATTATATATTAGACTAATGATTGGATTACTATTATGTATTTATTTTTATTTTAAGTATTTTAAGTTGATAGAATTTAGATTGTAGAATTGAATTATTATACTTATTTTTATTTATTTTATATGTTTATTTTTATTTTAAGTATATTAAATTGTTAGAATTTAAATTGTTAAATTAGATTATTATTTATAATTATTTTAAGTATTTTATGATATTAAAATTTTTATATTTAATTTAAAATTTTAAAATTTTTAAAATTTTAACGGGTATCCATGGATATTCACAGGTATCCGTAAATCCGCGGATAAGAAAAAAACAGGTATCCGCACGAATATAGGGCGAGGGCATGGCGGGTAGTTCTTCATGGCGGGACGGACAGGCTTATCCCCACCCGCCCCGCCTCATTGACATCCCTACCCTCAACTATTCCGTCGAGTAAAACCGGCACCGTAACTTTCAGCAAAATCCAAATTGATCTTAAAACTCTAGTATAGCTTAACACGTGGCTAAGATATAACCAAGAACAAACGCCTCTTATAAGCATGTGGACACATCAGGCCTTGGATATTTTTAGGTTGCTTATAACTCACAAATCCAAATCACAATCAGACCCAACCTCAGTTAAAACAAACCCCACCATAATCTCCAAACACCTTTCTCTCTCTCTCTCCCTGCACCGCTTTATATTCATTACTTAGACACCCAACCCAACCACAGCCATTCAATATCCATTCAGTAACAACAAACAAAACAAAACCATGCTCCGAAACCTTCAAATCCCTCATTGGGACGCACCTCACTCCGATGGAGGAGAAGCGCCCTCCCCATTCTCCATCAATGCTGAAGATTACGACACCCCCACCCACCACGTGTTCTTCACCGACCACTTCCGAATGTTCGAGTTCAAGGTCCGCAACTGTCCACGTGGCAGGTCCCACGACTGGACGGAGTGCCCTTACGCCCACCCCGCCGAGAAGGCTCGACGGAGAGACCCCCGGAAGTACCACTACTCCGGCACCGCGTGCCTGGAGTTCCGCAAGGGGCATTGCCGCAAAGGTGACTCCTGCGAGTTCGCTCACGGCGTGTTCGAGTGCTGGCTCCACCCTTCACGCTACAGGACACAGCTCTGCAAGGACGGCGCCGCCTGCCGCCGCCGCGTGTGCTTCTTCGCTCACGCGCCGGAGCAGCTGCGCGTGCTCGCTGCCGACTCGGCCGAGTCACCCTCTAATGACTCACCGAGTCGTCGTAGTAATGCTTCCTCGCTTGTTTCGTCGCCTACTTCGGTGCTTAACCACTCTTCGTATCTGTCTGATTACTCGCCGCCGTCTTCGCCTGGGGAACCACGATACGGCGTCGTTCCGTTTAATACGGTTGGGAGCCTGCGTGAATTGGTGAGCTCAATGCGCAGCGTTCAGCTTGACGAGGTGGGTTCGGGTATGGGTTGTGTTTTCGGGTCGCCACGTGGGCCGAGTGTTCGGCCCGGGTTTCTGTGCCTTCCTTCAGTAAGTGGGTGTGAAGAGGAGCCTGCTATGGAGAGGGTGGAATCTGGGAGAGACATTAGGGCGAGAATGTACGCGAAGCTGAGTAGGGAGAACTCATCAATTGGGAGAAGCGAAAATATCCCTGATATTGGATGGGTCTCCGAACTGGTGAAGTGAAAGTGTGTGTTAATGATGTTTTTGCATGGATTGGATCGGTGTGGCCTTCTAACTTCATTTGACTGTGTATAGCTAAGCTGTACTTATCTAATGCAATTGAATAAAGTTCTCTCTGTACATAGTTGAGATCTATGAGACTGTCTGTCCATTAATTGGTGTCTGTTTTGTTTTGTAATTCCTTTTAGGACATTGATCTTTGTTCCAGTAAAAAGGATTTCTGGGGCTGCCGATAAATGGGTAGCACTTGATTTGATTGTAACCTTGTATTTTTGGAGTAATTCTTTTTTGTTATCGTCTTTTTTTTTTTCTTTTAAATTTTTAATGTTGGGACGTACGACACCGGAATGATGTAATGTAATTACATTTGATTGGAGAGTGGAGGCTTTGAAGTTAAAATTCGAATTACTTGCAAGCAAAATTGGTTTCTCCTTTAACCAATGGGATTGCCCCGTTTTCTGCTTGTTCCTTGACCTCCTGCCGAATTTCTGTATCAAGATGATAGATCATTATGTGTTTGGTTGAAAAATGGGTCCTTGTCCTCATGCTGTGATCCTTCATATATACTCCTCCTTTGCTTCTCCCGCATTCAAATTTTTTATGTTCTTATCCACCTTCGTCTGATTTTAGATTTTTTTAGGTCGTCCATCGCACTCATTTATGAGAAGGGGAAATCAGTCATCGTTAATCTTTCATAAATTCAACGATTGCAATATTTAAATCTGTTATAATTGCATTGCCTCCGGCGAAGTTTTGAGACTCCGACACTTTGCATAATGATGGCCTCAGACTTCACAAACTGGATAAGTACCTATATGCAGAGAAAATTTGTTTTGACATCAAAATTTAAAATCTCATCGACGTATATAAGAGAGACACACAGCGATTAATATTGAAAGAAAAAGACGAAGGTTTTATGTCTCTTTTACGTGCATCTATGTGATGTGATGTGGTGTCTCCATTTATTGATATCAAAATAATACTTCTCTTAATTTTTAATTTAATCTAAAGAATATTGTAATCTCAAATTTTGCATGATATAAAATATACAATTTTTCTTATTAATTTAACGAACAAAATTGATTGATAGGAACGCTATACATGCAAGAAAAAAGGTCTTTCTAAAATAAATTTATGTAGAAAAGTAAGCAAATAAATGTACTCAGTGTCACTGATTTGAAAAAACTCAAAATGCTTTTCTAACATAAGCTTATTAATAAAATGAGAAACTAAAATTATACTTGTCTTCAATTTAATTTAATATATGCATCATAATTTTAATGTAGAAAATAATTTAATAGCAAATATATTTTTATAATTATTTACACATTTTAAATACAATCTTTCTTTAAATGAACCTTATATTTGTGAAAATATAGGTACTCGAATAATTATGTTGGTGATTATGAAGAACTAATAGAATAATATGATAATTTTATCTTTAACAACATCATTTGATTGTATTTAAAAAGCACCAGGGTTTATCTGAAACCAGATCGTAAGTGGGACGTGGATGATGAAGCTGACAAGGCCGGCCTTATCCTCCATTCCCCGAAGAATCTTATAGTCTATCCACTTGGTGCCACTTGTAGTTGGTACTTGACTGCTTCTTTAATATATTCAACCAATATAATAAAATAATATCGTTAATATCCATTGATGTGAAAATCTTGAGAATCATAGGAGACAGGATGTCGTCAAGGATGCACCATTGCTTTGGGGGGGACCCTTTAAGTTCAAACAAAGCAAAATGTGGTTGGTTTAAGAAGTGATAGCAAAATAGGCTAAGAGGGGAACAAGGGGGAGGGATGGTAGGCGACAAATTAGCATTAATCACTACTACCGGTTAGCAAATAAATCACAAACGAGACAAATTAGATGGTGGTTTCTCAATTCCATCCTAATCGAACACCGTTTACTAGACTTTTAGGAAAAGTCACTCTAATTGGTAGATTCTGGAGTGGCGTGCTGCGTGGAAATATATCCATGGAGATTATCCATCACAATCGCATTCACAATCCAAACGTAAAATGGTTTGTTCACAAAGCAAGTGCGACCTCTAGGACTGTTTTAACTTGGTGTATGGCTATATAGATATCCCTAAATTGATGGTTCAAAAAATCAAATTTGATAAAATGCGATTTCACACCCGAAAGAAAAATAATATAAGTGCTGCTGTACTCTTTACTAGTTATGTGCTAACATAAACTCGAGCAAAATTATTATTGTCACTCTAATAATAATATATAAAGGCCCACATAAAGAGGGTCGGGATTAAATTACATTATTGAAAAAGTAGTGATAGAAAGATGCATAAATAGTGTGATATATATGCAATGCATACTAAAAAATAAAAAAAATGATAAAAATATTTGGATGATGAATTCTATATAATTATTGTTATTTTTATTTTTTTTATTCAAAAACTTACTTTTATCTAATTTTTTTGGTTGATAAATTTTGTATATATATATATATATATATATATATATATATATATATATAATACTAATAAGTTTTTGGATGACAAAAAAATTGAAGAAAAATAATAATAATTATATAAGACCTATTATCTAAATATTTTTATCATTTTTCTCACTTTTTTTTATATATGTGATGTAAATGCGTTCATCAAATATTATTCTTATTGAAAATTTAAACATCCCACACTTGGAGACATAGTCAAAGATAGTTGTATGAGCTGCCTTTGAAATCAGTACATCAGAGAGCCATTGGAGTCGCGTGCTCGATTCCTCGAGAGTTAGAGACCGCCCCGAGTTGTCCCTCCACCCCAAGAACTAAAAAAAAAAAAAGAAAATTTAAACAATTCGTGTATCATTAAAATTAAAAATCCTTTAGTGATGAAGCTTTTTATATGTATAAAAAATTCACAAGCTATGATTTATCTTATTTCACTTTTTCAAGTTTTTTTTTTTGGTCACTCACTACTTTTTCAAGTTTAAATTAATGTAATTTGCAGTTAAAATAATGTACAAAGAGCTTTTGAATTTATCGAATCCGTGCAAAGGCGTGTCTTTGGCAAAGAACATGGGCCCGCTCTGCTTACTATTCATATATGATGGTGACTATAAGATAATTTGAGCTTATTTACTTAAAATTGAACTGAAGCCGCTTATATTTTTGTGCTGCTTATACTCGTAATTTAGCATGTGCAACAGAAGGAAAAAAAGAGGAAGAGAGGGAAAGAGGAGAAGAGGTGGGGAGAGAAAGAAGAGAGAGAAAGGGGGGGATCTTTGATTGGTAGAGGAAATATAAAAAGCAAAAGGCTGATCTACTTTGTACCGCGAAGGATTATCGGACTGTGCCTTTCTTTTTTATTTCTGACATTGGATTCTTCAATTTACCTTCCTCTACCATTCAAGTACTGCTGTACTTTGCACAACTTGTTGCTTTTTTTTTTTTTTTTTGGGTACATTTGTACAATTCTTGCTTTAAGATTAATTAGGTGCTGACTTTGGAATTATTTTTTAGGTAATATGCTACAATATTTTAAAAAAAAAGGATTATAATTTGATATATAAAAGTTATAATTTGAAATAAAAAATTATAATATTAAGAGTATTTTTTTGGCTTAGATTGAAAAATGTGTAATGTTCATGCACTTTACAAAAATTATGTTCTATCATACACTTTTAAATCTATACTGTAATAAATATTTTAAGGCTATAATTATTTTATTTTAGACTATAATTTTTCTGTACAAGCTATAACCTTATTTTTAAAAAAAAAAATCAATTTATTACCTCTAGAAAAGTTAATATCAAAGTAGGCAATTTTTTTTGGGATCTGGCAAAGTGGTTACTATTAAAATAATAATATTACATACACATTTATATTTTATGTCATATATGCACATTTTTTATCCTTTAATTATAATAAAACTTAGCTTCTTTTATTTTCACATAATTGCATTCTAATTTTATTACATACAAAATGTGAGAAAATATATCACTATAAAATTTGCCTCTTACATTTTTTTAAATGAAAGTGTGCACAAACTATCACAAGGAGCGTACCCCCAATTAGGGGTTCTGTGAGTGAGGATGAGTTGAATAAATTTTTTTTTTCAACCTAACTCAATTCAATTTATTTATGGGTGGGTTAGATTGAATCAAACCCATGGATTTGGTATATATTTTTTTAAAAAAATTTACCTATTAAAACATATCAAAATACATAATCAAATATAATAAATCTTAACTTATATAACATAAGTTCTATATATATATATATATATATATCTCGAATCTTTTAACAAGCACGATAAGTATAATTCTTAGTATGTATAAATTTAAGAAAATATGCTCAGGTCCTAAAAATTTTTAAAAAAGCATATACAAATCATAAAAACTTTCAAGAAAGTATAAATAAATCTTAATAATTTTCAAAAAAGAATACATAAGTCTTAAAAATAATTCTTCAACTTTGACAAGAATTTTTGCATTGCATATGTTTTTCATAAGGTTTAGATCACTAAAAAAAAGATGAGTTGGGTTGAGTTGTATTGTATGGGTTGAATATTTACAACCCATAACTCAACTCATACTTTTATGGGTTAGAGTTTTTTCAACCCAACTTAACATGTATTTTGTGGGTTGTGTTGGGTTAAAATTTATGAACTCGTGATTTAACCTAATTGGATGAACACCCCTACCTTAGCCCATAAAAAAAAAGGTGAAGCAATAAAATTTTGGTTGAAACTATAATACGACAAATATAAATAAGAATAATTGTATGCAAATAGAAAAATTATATCTCACATATTTGACATAATATCATGGAGATTTATTTTCTATATGTTATTTGAGATGATTATGTGCAATAATATAGGATTTTGGGGGATTTTACTCTAATATGCTTTTCTATCAAAATCAAAAATCCTGATTTTAGTGTGCTTAACTTAATCAGACATTGGAAGTTGATATTTTGTCGCCTAATGAAATCGAATATTTCGATTTTAATGTTAGGAATCTTTGCACAAGTTGATAGCGTTATGAATCTTTGCGCAAGTAGTTTTTATTAACTGAAATCGAAAATTCTGATTTCTGTTTAACATAATTTTTAATTAGAATGGAATAAATAAAAATCAGATTTTTTAATGTCATTTAAATCCTATATCCATGCAAAATCCCTCCAGTTCTCATATTTTAGTACATATTAAAAAAATCCCATATTAAAAAAAAAGACCCAAATATCATCATAATTTAATTTTTATTAAATTTTATTATGCATTTGATCAGTTTATGTATACAAATCATACTTATTTACTATCTTTAAATGTTTAAATAATAAGAAAAAAGAGCCACAAAACTTTTTATAAGTCAAAAAGTGTCTCAAAAAATTACTTTTCAATAGAGAAATTAAGTCCTTTATAGATAATCAAACTGACTTTTCTAACATTTCTGTCCTACCAATAAATGATAATAAGTACCTGAATTTTATTGAACTTTACTTAATTTGATTTGAGTTAGATTAATTTATTATGAAATAAAATTTTTTTAATATTAATTTTTTTCATAAAATTTAAATAAAAATTCTTATTTAAAAAAATTAAATACTAAACTAATTAAATCATCCCAACAATGGTTTATAAATTCCATCCTTCACTTTGGGTGGTGAAAAATAACGAGAAGAGTATCCTTCACGTAATAAAAACATGCCTTTATCGAGGTATGATTTTATACGGTGCTTGGAAAATTAGACTATTGTGTGGTATAGATAGCTTGGGTTTCGCGGTCATGTGACACCTTACTTAGTTCGGTCTTTAGATATTGAAAAAAGGAAATGAGTAAAAAATATTTTTTAAAAAGAAATTGAAATGAGTGAAAAAAACTTAAGTCATCATTCTGGCACTAAGTCAATAAAGCTTCATGCTTGGTTTTGTTATCATTCAATGTGAATCCATATTGAATAAAATAAAATGAAATATAACTTTGATTAAAATTGTTTTGATAGGTTTTCCTTTAAGAAGTGTTTTTTACATTGGCTACAATAATTAAACGCACTGAAAGTGATGCAAAACGAGTGAGAACAAGAAAAAAAATGACATATATCTTATTACTTTTGGTTTGAATTATTTGACCTTTTGAGAAGAAAAATTATATATAATATTTATTATTCTCATGCATTAATAAAAATTTCATAGTTATTTTTTATTTTACTTTTTATGATATTTATAGAATAGTGCTATTAGATTTTAAAAGTTGAGTAAGGATATTTTGATTAAAAATTATACTTGAACCTTTGCTCTAAATTTCTTAACTCATATTCATCTTAAGAACTAAGAAGTGGCAAATAAAATGGACTGACTAGAAAGAAAGAGAGTGTTAATGCCGCATGCTGACTAGGGTCTGGGAGTGGCACAAAGCTTTCGTGTAGTTGGGCCCGGCAACCTTCCTTGTTGGGCTGTTCGCCCATACACTACACAGAGAAACTTTGGGTGTGTTTGACGGGAGTTTTTAAAACTGTTTTTGATTTTTAAAAATAAAAAAACTAAAGACCTTGTTAAATAGCAATTCTTTTCACGTTGTTTTTAAAATTGAAAAAACTGATTTTGGGTTTTAAAAATAAAAGAAAGAAAACAGGTTTGAGTTGTTTTTGTTTTTCTATTTTGGAATGAGTAGAAAAGGACGGTGGCATTTTTTAAAATACGTGGTAGAGCCTTATTGAATTCTCATACAAAACACTTTCAAATAAAAATACATTTTGTTCTTTTGCTTTTTAAAACTGATTTTAAAATTGTTTTTAAAAAGAATTTTAGAAAACTTAAAAATAAAAACACTTTCAAACAAATCCTTTATATTTTTAGCATAATTTGTAATATTTTGCACTTTCCTCCTGTAACCTCAACCACTAATATCTTGCTCTTTTAAGACCAACATATGGGCAAAGGCCAAAAAAATTAACATATGGGTTGGCCCAAATGTGATAAATGGTAACATCCTGAAACACATTTCTTGTATATATATATATATATTTAATTTGAATACACTATTAGTGTAAAAATTTTTTACACAGAAATCCAATTATATATTGCCACATCAGCAAAAGTCTTTGATATAATCACCCACTACTTGAATGATTATGTAAATAGAAGATTTTGATTGGATGACAGTGTAAAAAAATTTTACACTATCAGTGCACCCCAATTAAACTCTTTATATATATAAAACATCTTGTTGCCAAAAAGAAAAAAAAGGAATTATATAACATTTTATGTTTGAGTAATAATACTATTTGCGATAAATTTATTGTATAATTTATTCTCACAAGTTAACAAGTATGTTATATCATTACGGGAGAATGATTATTATCACTTATTTTAGTAGGTTTTTATTTGATTTCTTTACAATTCCTCTTTTCTTTTCTTTTTAATCAAAATAATAGTTTTAACATTAATTATAATTTTATCTAAACTTATTATTGTTAATGTAATTCATAATTAATTCGATTTTGTAAAAAAATTAATTACTTATTTCATTTTAAAAATTTTTATATGAACAAAAAATATTACAAGCATTTATAATTAACTTATTAAATATATTTATTATATTTTTATATTAATTTTTTTAAAATTGCTTAATACAATATTTACCTAAATAACATGGCGTTAATATTTTAGAAAAATAGTAATAAGTAAAAATGAATTTTAAGAATAAAGATAAATTACTAAGTCATATACAACAAGCATACTGGTATTTTACCATCCAGTTTTTATATAATTTTTAAAAAATTTAAATATATATATATATATATATATATATATATATATATATATATATATATATATATATTATGATTTGTTGGTGATCACTTTTTTATTGTATTTTTTTGTCATATTTAATATTGAAAATTAAGATAATCTTATGCATTGAATTGATTATATATTAATTGGTATGTATTACCATTATTATTGGATTGAAAATTAGATGTGCTTGTCAATCTATAGCTTTTAATTTTTAATTATATAAAGACTAGATAGTAAAAAATTAGGTATGTATGTTGTATATTATGATTTATTAGCACACCTTTATTTTTGTTCATTTTCACTTACTATTTTTTTTTTAAATTTCACTGTTATATTTTTCAGATAATTATTGTATGCAGAAAATTTAAAAATATTTTAATATCTAAATTAATTATCAATATTTGTAATATTTAATGACCATATAAAAATTGAAAAATGAGATAAATAATATTAAATACTTTTAAATGATTAAATTAATTTTTAATTAAATTAGAAATAACAAATTTAGATGATTTGATGAAATCATTATTAACAACAAATAATTCATGTTATACTATTGTTTTGATTAAAATAGAATAAAATTAAGAGAGAGTATTTGAGTGAATCTAAACAAAAACTAATAAAACAAGAATCACAATAGACATATGGAGGAGTGACACACGACCTTGTTTGTTTCCGGTAAGTCAATTCTTGCACATTTCCTACTTTATAGCGCCTTGGATGGTGCAGACGCAGTGCCACCAACCAACTTCACAACGCCTGAAGGTTACTGTTGTGCTGTCCCTCTCAGTGTTTGGCACACAGTCCCTACTGCTGTGTGCCATGGGAAGAGCTCCCTGCTGTGACAAAGCAAATGTAAAGAAAGGGCCATGGTCTCCCGAAGAAGACGCAGCCCTCAAAGCTTATGTACACACTTATGGCACCGGAGGAAATTGGATTGCCTTGCCCAGGAAAGCTGGTATATGTTATGTTATTTCTCTTTTTCCCATAGATTATTCTATTACTTTTCATGCATATACCCATTTCCATCAATATAATATACTAGTTTGTGGGTAAGAAACGGGGAAGAAATTAAGTTGTGCGCTTTGGCACCGTGAAATTATTACCTATATTTGCTTTAATTGATTTCTCTTTACAGGCCTTAAGCGGTGTGGGAAGAGTTGCCGTCTACGGTGGCTCAATTATCTTAGGCCAGGCATCAAATTGGGAGGCTTTACTGAAGAAGAAGACAACATCATTTACACCCTCTATGGCCAGATAGGAAGCAGGCAAATATTTCATTCACAATCACTCTTAATTCAAAACTATATATTATATAGTTTTTCTGTTAATTAATTCATTGCTAATGGTTATGCACAATATTATTGTGTCTTAAATTAGGCATATGAAATTCTTAATTATGATATTTTTACTGTTGTCCAGATGGTCTGCCATAGCCTCTCAGCTTGCTGGCAGAACAGACAATGATGTCAAAAACTATTGGAACACCAAACTAAAGAAGAAGCTAATGGCAGGAAAAGTTAGCCTCAAAACAATGACAGTCAATGACACTCTTCCTTCAACCTTATTACTAACCCAACCCCAGAAGAATAGTGAGACACAAATTTCACATTTCCCTGCTTCACATAATCAAAGTTCCACATCGTCTGCGATGCCAATTTTAGATGCCGATACTAGTTCTGCGTTTGGCATAAGCCAGAAAGGCACGAGTTTTGAACCAATTCATCAGCTGTGCAGTCCAAGGGTCGTGGATGCCGTCTCAGAAATTGGTGCAAATTATTCGAGAAACAATTCCCTGGTGTCATTCTTTGATTTGTCTCATGAAAGTTCAAGCATCTCAAATTCGTCTTCCATTATTGTGGATAACCTTAACAGGCGTGTATCGCTGCCACAACATGCAGGTGAAGAAGCTGGGGATGCCCTAATGGATTTTGGGTTTGGATTTCCATATGATATTGCCAATGGTCTTTACTTCCGTGAGATGGATGGTGAATTTTCTCCAAGTTGCTACCCAGAGTCGGTCGATTAATCTCAGCCACGTGGACTTAATCATAATAATGTTATTAATTTAATTAGTATGTACGTAACAGGAGAATCTATAAAAGCAAAAGCAGAAAGGAAATTAAGGAGCTCTAACGTGAAAAGGAGAGCAAGGTGACATTTTTCCATTTTGCTACAGTATAATTTAATGCTTGTGTTTTGTTCAAAGGTAGGAATATATGGTATGGGTCAAAAGTTTGATTTATATAAATAAGAAAGATTAGAGATTTTCGACAACGTGCTCTCTGCGTTTTGTTAAGGTTCATGCATGTTGGACAATGTCGTTGTGGGGCCTAGGAGAGACTTAGTAAATTTACTTTTTTGTTTAGTAAATTTACTTTTTTGTTCAGTGATATGCATGGATTTATATATGCGGGATGACATGAGCATGTTTGGCAGTTTTCTTGTTGGTCAGTGGTCAAGAAAGTTGCATGGAGCTGTGGCCAATTCAAACATCAGAATTGAATTTTTTGTCACTCATTCGTTAACCGTAAAAGATTCTCCTTCTTTCTGCTCTCTATCCTCCCCCGGGGTGATGCAGTTTTATCAGTAACAGTAAATTATCGTCCTGAAATCTGAAATAGTCATCATAAACATATGTAGTTCACTACTGATGCTACCAATCGTGTATCAACCATAGGCAGCCATATAGCTTAATTACTTGACGATTTCATTAACCGCTTTGATTACACCCTGCTGATTCCAAATCGAAATCTCGCTGCTAAATTATGGGCTGGACAATTCTGTCTATAAAAAAGTTGGGGTCTCCAACATAGGCCGAACGCCTTAGTTCTCAATCTTGCGATAATGTTGAAAAAAAAAAAAAAGGACAATTATTAATAATATTTTTTTGGAATATGTTAGAGTCTCTACTCACTTAAAAATATGATATAGATAGTTTTTATAAATACTTGGATAATTCTTTATCTATAAACTAGTTTTTGAGATTGAATTAGATTAACTCAATTCTTAATATAATATTAGAGCTAAGTTTTGTAATTGATATTGAGCTATCCGTAAATATCTGTTTAAGTAAGGTTTTCTATTCATTTTAATGTCAGCTAATTGACAGGTTCTTCTCGACTATCATTTTGCTTTAGTTATGATTGTATTAGACATATTAAAAACAAAGTGAGGTAATGTTGCATGGTCTTTCTCGTTATGAATCAGAAAGTTGGAGTATTATAATCGCATCTAAACATTTTAATTTTTAAGTAACCAGAAACCATGTCATAGGACAAGAAATTGTCGGTAACGAGAGAGAGAGAGAATAGAATAGACTAGAGAAAGGGAAACAAAGCCTTTTGTAATTGTTTTCTTAAAATTGAAAACGTTGTAGATATTATTGTAAACTCTGACCTGACTGGATCCTATAATGAAATAACATTTCCTTTTCTTAAATTTGGGTAAGCCATTTTTTTCCTTTTAAACAAAGAACGTTGTCCTTGCCGGCCCGCCCTATTAGTACTACTAATAATCAAACAAACAAACACCATGATGGTGGTAAAATCAAGAACATGAAATTTTAACAAATAATGTTTATTTTAATTTGGCAGCCAAGCTTTCTCTCTGCAGCTGCTTTCGGAGTCGTGGAGAGGAAGGAATTCCAACCTAATCATTTTCACTTTTTGCAGGGAGGCGCGTTGGGGGTTCTTTGTAGGCTTAACAAAAAATAGGGCGAGTAAAAGTAAAATGTGTCTCTTGTTCAATTAAGAATTAAAATCTATGTTGTCTTGTAAACACTTGGTAGCTTTAAAGTGATTCGGGATCTTGTAGATAAATTAAAAAAAACAAAAAACACTAACGCACACGCCTCCCACACCAAAATTGAGTTTTAATGTCATCCATGTTAGGTGGGCGCGGGTACATATAAGCGGAAAAACACGATGCGAGCAGAAAATCGGGTTTTGTTTTGGTGCTTTTTGGTAGACTAAGCCAGGTAACAAAAATAAAAAACATTGAGACGATCATTTGGAACCCTGATCGTGAAAATAGAAGAAGATACACATAATTTGTTTCTCTGAAAGTCGAAATGTAGATGAGAAGCACTAGCTGTTTAGGGGAAAAAAGAAAAGAAAAGAAAAGAAAAGAATAGCGGGTGGTCGTTTTGTGTTTATGGTAATATTTGTCTTCTAAAAGCTGAAGGAATATTCATCCATACATGTAATGCCATCAGGAAGCATATATGAGACATAATGTTACATTCGACAGTTTACACATAAGAAGTCAAGGGTTTTAGTTAAACATTATCCCTCACGTTATTATACCACTAGCTCAATCAACGTATCTTAGCATTGGCGGGCAAGACTTGATGACTATTAAATTCATTTTCATTTTCCCCATTGGTATACACAAAATGAATCCAATTCCAATGGTTACTTGTCCAAAAGACCTAGGTGTCAGCTAGCCAGTAGCCATGCCTCGATTCGTTCCCAGTTAGTATTATTTCCGCACCTTGTTTTGGATTTTGGACTTTAACCACTCTCATGCCCCAGAAACAGAAAAATAGCTACAGGGTGCTAGTTTTATTTAACGTAAGAATGAACAAATCTATAAATCATGACATTCTAAAATTAGATTATTTCTTATATTTCCTTTATGAAAAGGTGAAAAAAGTGTTAACGCATTTCACTTATGATTTAGTCAGAAGTTTTGTCCATACGTTACCATTAAATGAGGAGGCCGTATGGAAATAGTAGGGAATGGGCCAATACTGTAGTGAATTTAAAAATTGTGCTACTCCAGCTCGAGCCGCTTATAAATGAACCGCAAAACGGAGAGTTTACTCTGCAATGATGCCAGAAATGTTTGGGCCGTATTGGTGATGGGGCTATAATGCAGAACGCAGCTATTGAATTTATAACAATAATAATAAGAGAACCGTTGTTTGTGGCCAAAAATAATATGGAAATGGTGCCATCGCCACTCTCAACTCAACTCTCGAACGTGATCGCTGTTTTCTGTGCTTTTTTTTTTTTTTTAACTACTCTCACTCGTTTATTCATACCTGCAGTCAATCTGAAGGTGCCTAAAATGAAAACGTAACAAAGGGTAGCTTGCGCCTGAGACCTCAAAGCGCACAGCTTTGCACATGCTATGCTGCTTGGGCCAATTAATGTCATTGGAATGGGCCTTTCTATACGGAAGTTCCGAAGTTATAACGTCCTCTTTGAGTGGGTCGCCGATTCTCACCAATCAAACCCGTAATCCAAAGGGGTTTAAGTAGATCAAGCTGCTTTTGAGTAAAAAAAAAAAATTTGCGTAATGGGCCAAACCCATCTTGACTGTTCTACTCGATAATTAACCATAGTAACAACAGTTGTCCAAAAAAAAAAAATTAGCGCATAGTAACACTGCCTTGCAGTCAATGATAACTTTATAAGCCATGGTCACAAGCCGCTATCATACACGCAAGTCCCCCACAACTTACTGGTTTCAACCACTCTCCAGTGGCTGGTGTACAGTATACATTTGTTTTATTAGTAATATTTTTTATGCACTATATCATAAGAAAATGTAATACTATAGTTGTCATGCAAATCATAAAATATTTATCGACTAATACCGTCAGTATCATTCGGTTGTCATTGACAACTCGCTTGTGCATATCCATATGTCATTTTTGTTTTTAACAAAGCATAGAGGTGTTGGCTTATAAAAAAATAATTTATCAGTATTTCCCACCTCAATAATCATAATAGATTTAATTAAATATAAAAAAGTAAAGTTAGCCCAAAAATATGAAAAGGTCTTTTTGTTTTTAAATCAAAATCACAAATATCTTTCTACTAGAGATAATTTATTTTGAGTTTAATGCAATTGCATATCCAGTAGTTAAATCTGAGATTTTTGGTTAAATTAAAACAACTCTTCACTGGCTGATTCACGTACGTTTGTATATAAAAAGACACTTATACTTTGTGTTTCTCAATATTGAAATTAAGTAATAATAATTTTATGGGAGGAAAAAGTATTTTATCCCCTTGAACTTCCTTATACAAGTATTTTAATCAAAATAAATATATTATACCCCTAAATTTTAGATCATATATAAATTAATTTTTAAAATTTTTTTAAATGTATAATTAGATATTTTAAATTTTTTTGAATTTGTGTTATTTTCGTTAATAATTATTCAAACAATTAATAAAATGGTTAACTTACACATTAAAAAGAATTTAGGGGTTGATATATATTTTTTTTAAATACAGATACTAAAATATATATAATCTATAATTAACTTTCAACACATTAAAATAGTTTTAGTTAAAGAAATAAATTTTTATTAGGGGCATGAGTTTTAGTTTCTTCCCATTCATATATTAACCTTCTAGTCAGCTTACCCGTTATACCAAGGTCCACGCCTCCATGGAGCACCTGAGACAGGGCCTGATTTAAAATGTTCTCTTAACCTTCAAGTGAAAGTTTCATTGATTCACGTGGATTGGCCATTATGTTTCCGTGGACACATGATCTGACATTAACCGATAATAGGCTACGCAGTCATCCCAATGACGAGTGCGGATTTCATCGAATCTACTTTACTTTTGTGCTTTTCACAGATCCCCCCATGGAGCTAAAAGGGCACATTTGAGAATGACGTGCAACAATCACAGTTCAACACGTGGATTTACTAAATGCTCCAGTGTTATTGTTATTATACAGAACCCTTCACTATGTTACTTTATTGTATTAACTAAATAGTAACTCAATCCAATTGAAATTTACGTTGAACCATTATTCTATTATAATCATATTTTGAAAAAAATTACACAAACTTTTTTGCGTGTCCAATAAACAACCAATGACCATGGTCCAGCATTGCCCGTTATCACTTTACAACTATTTCTATTTGGTTTGAGATGTCATTCCACTAACGAGAATTTTCAGGGACAACCAAGCACAAGGGGGAAGTTATTCGCCCGACGGAGTAAAATATATTCTTTGTTGTAACTTGTAATTTCACTAATATGAAGATGGATCTTTTTTTAAAAAATTACTAAAAATATGTAAATGACCATTATAACATTTTAAGAGTATATCAAATCAAATATTTTATCTTAAGTGGAGAAATATTGAATTTGTCACTACATACTAACTAAATTTCAGCCGTCAAATATCAAATTTAATGGCTACAAAATAATTTAATAAATAATTAAATTTTTATTTTTGTTTTTCTATTTTTTCCTTCCTCAACATCTCACCCTTCTCCTTTTCCTTCTCACAAATCTGCCCACCTTGGCAGCACTGCCCTCAACATTGGTGGCACGACCCCCCACTGCAAGGCGGCACAACCCCCTTCCCACCATCCCTTACCCCTCCCTTTCTCCCAAATCCCCTAGCAAACCCCGACATCTTCCACCAACTCCCAACTTCAATAATCGTAGCAATTCCTCCAAATGTCAAAGACCAAAAAGCAGATTAGGGAAATTTGGAGATATATATATATATATATATATATATATATATATATATATATATATATATATATATATATATATCGTTGCTTATGCTCTCAACCAACGACGACATCTCCCCATTAATATCATCCAGAAACTCAAACTCTACATCGGCAAATCTCGCATCAAGTTGCTTCGGGGTGTTTGTCCTTTACTGTTGAAATATATAACAGTTAGTTAGTTCCTTTTTCTGTTAAGTTAGTTATTGTATAGCTGGCAAGTTAATTACAAGTCAGTTAGACTAGCTAGTTGATTCAACTGTGTATATAAGCTCTTGTACGATTCATTCTTCAATCAAGGAAAGCAATTCTTCATTCAACCAAAACTTAGAGAGCCAAATTCTCTCTTTCTCTCTTCCTTGAGCTTTGCTCTTCTTTTTTCTCATATTGCTCAATTTCCATGGATTCCATGAATCTTAACATGGTATCCAGAGCTTGGTTCGTGTGAATCCTACATGATCTTGATTCTGCACACGACTGGAAGCAACTTCTTCGATTTGTGATCTAGATCTAGGATTTTCTCTCTTTTTTACTTTGGCGATTTTTGTTGAAATCAAACATTTCAGTGATGCATAATCATCCTGCTAATCAAATTCTTAATCCTTTCGTGGCACAAGCTCTGAATGTTGCGAATCTTCCACCAAATCCAATGGCAGATCCTACAAGCCCCTATTTTCTTCATCCTGGTGAGAGTCCAGGTTTGCTTCTAGTTTCTTCTGTTCTTATTGAATCAAATTATCATGTATGGAGTAGAGCTATGGTTGTTGCTCTAGATGCGAAAAATATGTTAGGATTTATTGATGGAACCTTACCTCAACCTGTTTTGAATAATCCGTTGAGAATTGTTTGGGATTGTAACAACAAAGTGGTTTTAGCTTGGATAGTTTGAGCACTATGTCCTGAAATAGCTCAAAGTGTTATATTCATAACAAAAGCATCAGATCTATAATTGGAACTGAAGCAATGATTTGCTCAGAACAATCATACACGAATTGCAGATTTGCAAGATGAATTGTATTCAATGAAGAAAGGAGACATGATAGTCATAGGTTTCTTTACTCAATTGAAGAGTACGTGGGGAGAATTGGAAAATTACAGACCTATCTCATTATGTACGTGTGGATTGCAGTGTGCATGCAAATCCTACCATGAACAAGATTGTATCATGAGATTCCTCAAAGGTCTCAATGATAAATACTCGGGAGTTAGATCTCAGCTACTACTCATGGATCCCTCACCTGGTCTGAATCAGGTATACTCTCTAATATTGCAACATGAGAGACAGTTTGCAAGTGAAGGAGGAGATGTTCCTTAGGTCCTGGCTGCTGGTGGCAGCAGCAGTCAGAATGCTATGAATAGCAATGGTAAGAAATCGATGAAAGGAAAACCTGTCAAAAGACAGCAGAATGGGGGCAAGATGTGCAGTTTTTGCATCAGGCCTGGTCATACAGTGGATACATGCTTCAAAAAGCATGGCTATCCACCTCACTTTAAAAAAGGATCTACAGTCAATCACGTGTTCTCTGATGAATGTGAAAATGATGAAACTTAAGACAGGGAGTCTCAACTAACTACCAACTTCTCCTTGACCAAGGATCAGTTTGAAGGTCTCATGGCTTTGCTGAAACAATCTTAGTCTCAGTTTGCCCCAGCTCCTATCCCATCCGCAAATCAAGACAAATACTATTCCAATCACCTTGTCACTAAACCATCTAATCAATCCTACACCTCAGGTATTGTCTTGGCACTGAGTCTGAAATCCAAACTACATTTTTGGATTTTGGATTCAGGTGCCACTAATCATATTTGCAATTCTTTAAATCTATTCACTACTTGTAAGCCTATATCCCCTATAGCCATTCGATTACCAAATGGAAACCAAATCACAGCAACCATTGCAGGAACTGCATGTTTTTCTGACACTCTAGTTTTGCACAATGTCCTATGTCTCCTTTCTTTTCCTTTCAATCTGATCTTAATCACCAAGCTTACATCACAACTGCATTGCATTTGAAAATTCACTGATAAATCTAGTGACATTCAGGATCAAACCAGTTTGAAGAGGATTGGATCAGCTGAGGCGGTGGATGGCCTTTATGTGATGCAATGTCCTGGTTCCATCCCAATTACCACATCCTACTTCAACTTGTATGTGCACCTCCATCATTGATCAATGGCATTTTAGATTAGGACATCCCTCTCAAAATAAATTGACCTTACTAAAGTCTGATTTCCTATACATTGCTTCATCAAAATGTAATGACTCATGTAGCATTTGTCCCATAGCCAAACAGAGAAAACTTTCATACTCATTGAGCAATAGCAAATCTGAATGTATGTTTGAACTAGTTCATATGGATATATGGGGGCCACTTTTGGTTACCTCTGTGTATGGTCATAGATATTTCTTGACAATTGTTGATGATTTTTCTAGACATACTTGGCTATTTTTGCTCAAAACAAAATCAGAAGTTTCTAATTGCATTATTTCCTTTGTGAGTCATGTTGAGACTCATTTTTCTTGCAAAATAAAATCCATAAGGTTAGATCATGGTCCCAAATTCAATATGCAAAAATTTTTTGACAGCAAGGGTATTTTACATCAGCGTTCTTGTGTAGAAACACCACAGCAAAATGATATATTTGAATGAAAACATCAACATATACTAAATGTTGCTCGAGCTATCATGTTTCAATCCAATTTACCCAAGCATTTTTGGAATTTTGCAGTTTCCCATGCTGTTTTTCTCATAAACAAGCTGCCTAGCAAGTTGTTGAATAACAAAACTCCTTTTGAACTCTTGTACAAAACACCACCTGATTTATCTATGATTAGAATATTTCGATGTGAGTGTTTTGCTTCAACTCTTTCCAATTCTAGAACTAAGTTAGATCCTCATGCAACACGGGGCATCTACCTTGGCCATAAACCAGGAATCAAAGGGTATATAGTTTTTGACATTAAAACAAAAGAGTTTTCAGTTTCAAGAAACGTTTCTTTCACAAAAATTGTTTTCCTTTTCAACAACAAAGTGGTTCTGATAGTGGAAAATTCATTTATCCAAGTAGTTCTGACACCCATTCAGATTATTCTTCTAACATTACATATTTATTTCCCATTTCAAATTATTCGCCTAGCCTTTTCTCCCAGTCTGAGCCACATATTTCCTCACAAACTGAACCTATCTCGCCCATATATTCTGATATACAGCCTAATCCATCACAGCCTGTCTCTTCACAGAACCCACCTCTTCGAAGATCCACTAGAACCAGAAAATTACCATCTTATTTGTAGGACTTTCATCACAATTTGCCACCACTGTAATAGCTGATGCTCTTCCTTCGACTGTTAAATATCCTCTTTTTCAATACTTATCATATCACCATATATCACCTTCCTACACACATTTCATCCATTCCATTTCCTCCAACTAAGAACCTACATCCTATCATGAGGCAACTGGATTGGATTGTTGGTAAGAGGCTATGAAGGCTGAATTATAGGCCTTGACTCAAACGGGAACTTGGGAATTTGTGGACCTCCCACCTGGCAAGCAAACTGTTAGGTGCAAGTGGATATATCGAATCAAATATAAGGTGGATGGCACTATTGAAAGATACAAAGCACGGTTGGTTGCAAAGGGTTTCACCCAAATCGAAGGAATCAATTTCTTTGAGACTTTCTCACCCGTTGGGAAGCTTACTATCATGCGCCTTCTCTTGGCTTTAGCATCCATCAAGGGTTGGCATTTGGAGCAACTTGACGTAAATAACGCCTTCCTTCATGGTGATTTACATGAGAAGGTATACATGGAGCTCCCTCCTGGTGTCACTCCACCTCAACCAGGATAGATTTGTAGACTTCGTAAATCTCTCTATGGTTTGAGGCAAGCTAGTAGGCAGTGGTATGAGAAACTTTCTCATGTGCTCATTTCCTCAAGTTATGTTCAGTCGCAAGCAGATCATTCCTTATTCATCAAAGCCAATTCTACCAATTCCTTCACTGCCATCCTTGTATATGTAGATGACATGGTTCTTACGGGAAATGACCCTGCTGAAATTGCCCGAGTCAAGCAGCAACTTGACACACTCTTTAAGATCAAGGACTTAGGTTCCCTAAAGTTTTTCCTTGGCTTAGAAATTGCGTGCTCTTCTCGTGGTATCTTTGTGAGCCAACGGAAGTATATTCTGGAGTTATTTGCATCTGTTGGATTGTTGGGTTGTAAACTTGCTGTTTCTCCCATGGCTCATACCATTAAGTTAATTAAAGATGATGGGAAACCACATGCTGATGCTAGTGCTTATCAAAGACTTGTGGGCCAACTCCATTACCTCACTAACACTCGACTCGATATCTACTATGTTGTTTCCCACCTCAGTCAATTTCTCTCCCACCCCATGGAAATTCATTATCAAGCAGCATTGCATGTACTTCGTTACCTCAAGGGTTCTCCTGGCCATGGTCTTTTCTTCCCCGTGAACTCCACACTTCAGCTGAAAGCTTTCAGCGACTCTGATTGGGCTGCATGTCCAGACACCCACCGCTCGATCATTGGTTACTATATATTTCTAGGTGACTCATTGATTTCATGGAAATCAAAGAAACAATCGATAGTGTCTCGATCCTCTTCTGAGGTAGAGTATCATGCACTAGTGGCCACAACGTGCAAAATCCAGTGGCTCACCTATATCCTTCATGACCTGCGGATCCCTTTTGCATCTCCAGCTTTGGTATACTGTGACAATCGCTCTGCTGTTTATCTCGCAGCCAATCCAATGTTCCATGAACGCTCCAAACATATTGAACTTGATTGCCATATTGTTCGTGAGAAGATCAAGTCTGGTTTTGTTCATCTTTTGCCCATTCATTCTGAGTTCCAAATTGCAGATATATGCACCAAGCCTCTGCCCTCCAAACAGTTTGCTACGTTGTTTTCCAAGCTTGGCACGTACACCATACACTGCCCAGCTTGAAGGAGACTATTGAAATATATAATATTTAGTTAGTTTCTTTTTCTGTTAAGTTAGTTATTGTACAGTTGGCAAGTTAGTTACAAGTTAGTTAGACTAGCTAGTTGATTCAACTGTATATATAAGCTCTTGCACGATTCATTCTTCAATCAAGGAAAGCAATTCTTCATTCAACCAAAACTCATAGAGCCAAATTCTCTCTTTCTCTCTTGCTCGAGCTTTGCTCTTCTTTTTTCTCATATTGCTTAATTTCCATGGATTCCATGAATCTTAACATTTACCATTATAGTTTTCAAGTTTTGGTGTTACTACACAATTTTGGAACCTGTCTCGCTTTATGCTACTATTGGCAGTAAAGAGGTCATGCAGTGGCGAAGGTTGTGGTGCTCGTGATGGCATAATGGAGGCTGATGAGGATGGTGTTTGAAGGTGATGTGCAGTGCAAAGACAAGTGGTAGTGCCGTGGATGCAATGGCATGGGCTAAGGAAAGCGGTGGTGAGAGAAAAGGGAGAATGGGAGGGTGAAAGGAAAAAGAAATTAAAATGGGGGTATAACAATCAATCTACTATCAACGGTGATAAACTTAACATCTCCATCTAAGAATTGGCCTACAGAACCCTTCACTATGTCGCTTTATTGTATTAACTAAATAGTAACTCAATCCAAGTGAAATTTACGCTGAATCATTATTCTATTATAATCATATTTTGAAAAAATTACACAAACTTTTTTGCTTGTCCAATAAACGGCCAATGCCCATGGTCCAGCATTGCCCATTATCACTTCACGCCTATTTCTATTTGGTTTGAGATGTCATTCCACTAACGAGAATTTTCGGGACATAAGGGGAAGTTATTCCCCCGTCAAAGTAAAATATATTCTTTGTTGTAACTTGTAATTTCACTAATATGAAGATGGATCTTTTTGAAAAAAAAAAAAATTACTAAAAATATGTAAATGAACATTATAACATTTTACGAGTATATCAAATCAAATATTGTATAAAGTTTGATGAAATATATTACCTTAAGCAATTAATGCTTTCCTATATTTTTGACAACACTGTTTTATACTATTTTATCTTTCTCTTAAGTATCTCAACAAACTGTTAAAACGAATGGATAATAACCACATAAACAAAATATTAGAATAAAACTTAGGATTTAATTTATATGATAGGTCAATGTAAATTTTTTTTATATAGATATCTAATCATATATTATCATATCAGTAAAAAATATTTGATTCATTATTCATAATTTTAAAAGTCTTATAAACTCAAATATTTGATTAGATAATAATATAAAATTTTTTCATACTATCAGTATATAATAATTAAACTCTAAAACTTATTTAAAGTAAGTGTCTTTAAAATAAAAAAATTAAACAAATAGCTACGCTTTATTTTAGATGTGTAAAGAAAAAATAAATAGCTACTATTAGATTATTTAATAAGAGTGACATATTATACTATGCTAGATATTAATTTAAGTATAGATACTCTTCAGTTTCTTAACTTAAAAACAAACTTACTAAAAAAAATTCAAAATATCGTTGTTGCATTAAGAAAAGAAACTAGTATAGCTTAGATGTCAAATTGCCGCTTTACTAAAAATTAAGGTAGAAGGCAATTGAGAATTAATCTAATTGATAAAAAATGAGTTCAAATTTTATAAAAATTTAAATTTAATTTTATTATTGATGTAAAGATCTCATTAATAAAAAATATTATAAATTTTCTATAAATATTTTTTGAATCTAGAGCTTTATCTTAACTCTTGCGAGGCAATCAATATTAGTCCCACCCAAACTTTTAGCTAAAAAAACACAATTAAAGTAAAAGGTACCAAATTTTCTCCAAAGGTGGGAAGGGGGGAGCGATGATCGTCCCTGTCGTAAGAAAACCAAAAAAAAAAAAAAAAGAGGGAAAAAGTAAAAAGGTGTTATATTTTAAAAGTCAAGTACTATGTAAGTACCCTTAAATTAAATGTAATTATCCAGAAAGAAAAGGGGATTGGATTAGGACCAAAAAATGGAGTTAAAAAATTTAGTGCAAAGAAAGGAGGCTGTTCCAGCTAGGTCTATCCAAAGGGGCCCACAAAGCTGGCACTTTTCCTCTTGCCCTTTTCTAAGATGATGATCCACTTCTCCTCCTCTGACTCTAAGGAATCCCTAACACCAACACAACACAACACAACACAGAATTCCTAGGAAAAATCTCATAATATCATATCTTCTCGTGTGCTATGCTTTTTCTTCTGATGGAATTTATTCCCACTCCTCTGTGTCTGTCCCCACCACCCAACATCACCCCTTTTTCCTCCGAAATTCTCGTCTCTTTCTCCTAATTTCCTCCATTTGTCTTCTTCCGCACCCAACTACAACTCCTCTTTTTTTTCCTTTCTCGCTCTCGCAAATCCACTATTCCACTATCTCTTCGTAGCTGCTGCTGTAACTACTATTCTTCTTCTTCTTCTTTTTCTTTTCTCTCCCCCAAAAAAACAAAAAAAAATCTTTCCCTGTGTTCGGTTTCGAATTTTTCAATTTTTTGTGTAATTGCAAGTTGCAAGCAGATCGAGTGTGTTTTCATAGGTGAGCCTAGTGTTCTGTTGGCCAAAATTTGAAATTTTGGATCATATCGGGAAAGTGGGTTGGATCCATTTGTTTGTCTTTCGTTAAGCTCTGTGTATGCGGCACAATAATTGGCTACCTTGGAGCCTCAGGATTAATAAGAGTTTATTGTGTTTTGTCCGAGTAGGATTGGTTTTTTGCGTTTGTGGATTGGAGGATCACCATCATGCCTTGGGTGCGTGTTTGCAATTCAACATAGGGAATTAGGAAGGGGAAGTTTCTGGTTGAATTAGGAAGAGTGAGGTAAAGATGAAGAGAGGGAAGGATGATGAGAAGGTGATGGGTCCAATGTTCCCTAGGTTGCATGTGAATGATACGGAGAAGGGAGGGCCAAGAGCACCACCAAGGAATAAGATGGCCCTTTATGAACAGTTTAGTATTCCGTCTCAAAGGTTCAACCCTGGCCTTCTCCCACTCAATCCAAATACTTCTACTAACCCACCTCCCCCAGCAGCATCCTCAAGCCAGGTAATTATTGTGGTTCTGTCTCGTATTTGGTTTATTTATTTATTTATTTTTAAGTTCGCAGCCATGTGAGTGTTGTACTTGTTTAGTTCCTCTGAGCATATGATTAGTTTAATTTGGCGATAGTGATTCTTAACTTTTTATTTCCTAACTAATAGTTTGTATTTTTCTGGTTTGTGTGTTTGCATGCGTAAATTAAGAAATAGCTGTTTCATTTTTTCAATGTTTGGGTGAACATAATTATTTGCAGGGGACTGGTCCTGAGAGAAACTATGTCTTACCCTATCATTTACCTCCGCACACCCCCACTCGTCGAGCTGACAAGTATAGTATTTCTCGCCAATCAGATGTGGCAAATGGGAATGCTTCATTGCTAAAACTTGATCAGAGAAAGAAGGTAGATGAAGATGACTTTAGGGTTCCTGTATATGTTCATTCAAGGATTGGTCAATCTAACAATAAAGGTCTTGAGAGTTTGGATGGGAAAAAACTTGCTCCTACGGGCTCTAGGTATTTTGGTTCCTCAGTAGCAGGGAAAAATGATTGCAAAAGGGATCCAAAACAACTTGGCTCCCTGCTTGTCAATATGAGAAAAGATGGGAGAAGGGAGACTGAAGTAGGCACAAGTGAGGAGCAACCGGTAGTGTCTGTCAGAAACATATCATTAACTGGAGAAAATATTGATTTGTTAGCCAGGCAATCCAAGGTGAATCCAAATCAAGAGTTTCAAGATAGTCCTGTGTCAAAACTTAGCAGATTATGTCAGGGTGACGCTTGCTTACAGTGGGAGTATGGAACTGGGTCACAGCCCAATGACATTGCACATGGTGATGGCCTTGTAGAGTCTACAAGGGAGACAGACAAAGGAAATGCCCCTACAACAACCCAAACCAGTCCAGCTGAGGCTACCAATGACACTGAATATCATGATACCAGGACTGGCGGTGCGATATCGGAGGGAAATTTCAACAAAAGCAATAATTTTTCCAAGATTTCCACGTTAGAAAATTTGTCAACTCTAAAAATGTCTCCTGATGATGTTGTTGGGATAATAGGTCAAAAACATTTCTGGAAAGCAAGAAGAGCAATTGCCAAGTAAGTATTGTTGCTTGCCAGTACCATCAGCTCCTTTGGTGATCTTAAACATGAAGATTTTGCTTGTGAAACCTTTTACATTCTTCGGTCCGAAGGTTTCTTAATTGTTTACTCTTGTGAAAGCTATACTTTTGGCATTAAAAAAAAAAAAGGCCTTAATTTGATTTCCATGGACATGCATAAAAGTTAGGATATAAAACCCAGGTCTGCTATTTTAGGGCTGATTTGGTTATCCATATTTTGGTGGAATGATGAGATTTCCTCTTGCTTTCTTTCTTATTTTTGGCCTGCACGTTTGATTAGCTTGAGGTCTGGTTAGAGGATATGTAGTAATTTGCCCTTGGAGATAAGAACTGTAAGGCCAGAAAAGGTGAATAGAAGAAAGTGCTACTTACTGATTCCCCCTCCCCCCAAAACTTCTGCTACAAATGTAAAGCATCTTTTATGCATCCTTAATTATATACTAGGTATGTGGGCTGGATAAGGAGTTGCATTTATGGTTTTGAAGGAAGGAAATTTAATAGTCCGGGGGTCCCTTCTAAATTGGTGTTTTTTCTGTACGTTTAAAGTTCTTAATAATGTTTTAATAGTGGGTACTGGATCATCTTACAACAGGGCAGTGAGCAGTCTTAATATTTTACTTTGTCAGAAGGGAACCCTAGTGACAGCCGATCATCTCATGATTCACTGTCTTCTAGCAAACTGGATGTTGGATTTATCCTATCTTGGTTTCCTCTTTGCTTGGTTCTCCATGTCACCACTGGGGCAAGTTTCCTTACACTGCAACGAAGGACTTGGGCTAAGAAGGGGACCAAGTAATGTAGGTTGATCCCTGAATGTATGGTAGGGACACTTGGAGACTATATGATGAATCCTCGATGGATGTTATGGTGATAAGGGGAATTTTTTTTTCTCCTCCCTTTTTTCCCACTTAGCTAGTGTCTTGGTTTTCTGTGGTTGAAACATTTTGGGATTGGGGTTTTCTAACACACAGTATAGCTAGTCAAGGACTTGAGGAGTCCTGCCATATATAGCTTCAACAGATTACATATCATATGGATGTCTTTTGTATGATTTTGATGCATCTATGCTTCCCCCCACCCCAGAAAATAAGATAACTATAAAGTTTTACAAATTTTTCGAGGGTAGTTGATTCCATTGTGAATGCTGAATATTAATGTGCCCACAGTTGTTTGTATCATGCCTTGATACTCCTTAATGTTAATGGGGACAATGAAGTTGCACAAATAGTTCTCCTGATATATATATATATATATATATATATATATATATATATATATATATATATATATATATATTTGTGGATAAAAAGGTTCTCTTGAATTTTATCATGTGTTTTTCTGCTATAAGCTATATTTTAATTTTTAATTGGCCTTCCATATGTGTTTTTACTGTTTCAAACCATGTGAGAAGGCTTGTTTTTATGACCAGTGACTAGGTATATTATCTTTGAGAGCAAGTGTTATCACTTATCAGATTTATAGCAATACATCCAACCCCCCTGAAAGAGTCAAGTTTAAGATTTCTATGAAGATATGACATGTATGAGTTGTAGACTGGAAGATATTCTGTTTAACCCATATCATATTGTGATTGGAGGTCCTTTGATTTTGGTAGTAAGTGGTCTGTATATCGCCACAGGTGCTTCCAGCATGATCCTATCTAGTTCCAAATACTTCATTCTCCATTTTATTGATTGTATTTGTCTGAAGTCCTCATTGGTTAAGTATTGTGCAATTTTCTTGATGCAACTCCTGTTCCTCTCTACAGTCAACAGAGAGTGTTTGCAGTCCAAGTGTTTGAGTTGCACAGACTGATAAAGGTAAACTATCCCTGACACATTCAGTGGCTTGTGCTAGTCCAAAATGGGAAGCTTTTAGCTTTTCTCGTGCGCACGCCCTTGGAGTCCATTCATACAAATTAAGTCTTTTTATTTAAGCAGGTCCAAAAGCTGATTGCTGGATCACCAGATATTTTGCTTGAAGATGGTGCTTTTCTGGGAAAGTCTCCTCCAAGGGGATCTACTCCGAAAAAACTGTCACTCGAATATGTTGTAAAACCTCAGCAACAAAATATTAAGTGCAAAGATGATTCTGAAAAGCTGAATCATAAAATAGAGTGTTCTGCAGAGAATGCAGTTGGGAAAACATCCCTTTCATCCGTGAAAAATGGTAGTCACCTTTCAAATTACACCCCTTTTGCTGGAAATCCGTACCAGGCAAATGTGGCTGCTGATAGTGGAATGGGTCCCTGGTGTTTCCATCGGTCACCTGGGCATCAATGGTTAATTCCTGTTATGTCTCCTTCTGAAGGGCTGGTCTATAAGCCATATCCTGGGCCTGGGTTTGCAGGAACTATGTGTGGAGGATGTGGGCCATTTGGGCCTGCTCCTTTGGGTGGTACTTTCATGAATCCTGCATATGGAGTCCCAGCCTCTCATCAAGGAATCGGGGTTCCGCCAGACACTCCCCCAGGCAGTCATGCTTACTTTCCTCCATATGGCATGCCAGTTATGACTACAGCTGTGTCAGAGTCAGCTGTTGAGCAGGTGAATCAGTTCTCTGGGCGAGGTTCTCATGGGCAAAATGGTCATTCACTCGGGGGAGACGAGAATTTAAACACAAATAATCAAAGCTCATGTAATTTGCCAGTTCCTAGAAATGGAGCAATATCAAATGTCATGAGATATCAGGCATCTTCTAGGGAGGTTGAGTTACAAGGGAGTACGGCAAGTAGCCCCAGTGAAATGGCACAAGGGCAAATTGACGCAGGAAGAGATGCACTTCCTCTTTTCCCTATAGCTCCAGTAGCCCCAGAGGGGGTCCCTCAGTCTCTTGAAACCGCACAGCAACCTCGAGTAATCAAAGTTGTACCTCATAACAGAAGATCTGCAACTGAATCAGCAGCTAGAATTTTTCGATCAATTCAAGAAGAAAGAAAACAATATGACTCACTGTAGTGCTGTTTATTGACATGGATCATTTGAGTAGGTAAAGTATATTGCATCTAGTACCTGTACTTTTTGGGGGGATGGCATCATGTAACAGGCTATTGTATTTTCTATTTTTGTTTTTGGTTTTGACCCTAATTGCGGTACATTGGTATGTAGATATATCTAGCATATCAAAACTGGTCAAAATGTAATATTACTGTATGTTCTCCCCATAAGAACCTCTTTGTTTTGCCATAGGAAAAATTGATTTACCCGAAAGAGTAGGTGCTCTTCTCCCATCATACTGGGGAGGAGGTTTTTGAACCCTATGTATTGCTTGGCTGGAACACTAGTGATTGTCATACATATCATGCATTACCATAATTTATTGTTACATGTAATTTGGTCTGCCACTGCCAGGGCAACGACTCGATTCATATAATAAATATTTGGACAGTTTTCTATATCTCTTTCCATGGTTGGAGGGTCTTCCCTTCCCTTCCCTTCCCTTCCCTTCCCTTACGTTTTCCTGTAGATATTTTCTTATCACAATCTTGTTTCTACTCCTGGAGTAGAGCTTAGCAGTATGGAGTTCGGAATTCACGAACAAAGCAACGCTATTAGAGAAGCAACTTCACAATACTTCATATTCACAACAATAATGCTATTTCGTTCATATTCAAATTTTGCATTCACAGTACCTCGGAGCTGTATAGATGTCTATATATGATCATGGACGGTCTAACTTTTTTCAGTTTCACGAAGCCATTTGTATAGTTAAAACATTTATAATTAAGCTAGGTTGCATTAGTTTCTTAATAAAACATTTATCCTTATGAAACTTAGATGTCTTCAAGTGGCCTTGGTGTCTAGTTGCTGTCAAAAGTCAATTGTATCCAATTCAATGTATAAGATGCCGCCTTCGAGTAAAAGTAATCATGACAGTAATCAGCGACTGCTAGCCCCTATATTTTGTTTTAGTTTTTTTTTTAAAAAAAAAAATTGGAAAAAAACCTCGCGTGAAATGCCATCTATCACTTCTGACTTCTGTTAGGCTTGCATGTTTGCTACCAAGAAGAGAGAGTGGATGGGGGCAGCAGTTCAATCTAAAATACGCGGATCATGACACTTATGCATCTTCATTATTTTTCAATCACATTTCCACAAAAATAGCATACAATTGGCGATACAACCACATAATTATGTTGTTTATAGATAATCACAAACTCAAGGGCATTTGGAAGAACGTCTGGGACCGCCAAGAAAACAAGAGAGGCACCGCATCATTGGTGTAAATATCGGCGGTGTAACATTTGGGTTCGCTTGACGCAAGATTAACATATTGAAGGAACCTAAAAGATGATGAATCCTTGACCCTCACATTGCGCATGTAGCATGAGTGCTTGAATTCAACAGTTGCGAAGGCTCCACTTCCCATCCCTTGTTGCGGTGTGAGGGGTTCTTCTTCCGACACCAACCCACCCCAACTGTACTCTACTGCCTAGCACTGCACTTGAAGCCGCCAATTCCCTCCCGAATCCTATAATTATATTTACATTTTAAATTATTCGAACATAGTAATTTGGTATCTCTCGATGTATTTATGAGCAAATAATTATAAAATTCTCATAAATGCAAAAATGGGAAATCGGACGATAGTATCATCATTTATCATTTATTGTTATAGCCATAATTACTATAAAAATTCTCCCCTTATTTGCAGATCAATTATCAGTAATTGATTGACACCCAAAAAGTTATGTCATAAAAATGAGTTTTTTTAATTAAAATTTTGAAAAAAGTACTTTTTCAAAAGTAAAATTAAAAGTAGAAGTGAAAAATTATTTTGTAATTGATTGTAATTGTAAAAATATTTTTTATTAGAATTAAAAAATATTAAATTATTTGAATATGATAAATATAAAAGCATTTTTCAATGTAAAATTATAATTTAATGGATAAAGAGTGATATTTTTTAAAAAAAGCAAAAGAGAGAATGATAAAATAGTATGAAAAAATAATGAGTTCAAAATTCAAAATTATTTTCTTTTTATCTATATCTCAAAAAAATAGAAAAATTGATTATTTTCTACTTCTATTTTTTTGATGAAATACATACAAATAATATAGGAATACCAAAGAATTTCTCAACAAATAAAGATATCAGCGTAATCATTGCATTCGCAGCATGGACAATTCAGTTGCTAAGAACCTTTTCTTTTTAAGAAAACTAATACTGAAACCACTTGCATCATTTCTGCGAGTTTGGCTTGTATGTTTGGTTGCCAAGAAGAGAAACCGAAGGGGGCAACAATTCAGTCCAAAATGTATGGATCATGACACTTATGCATCTTCATTATCTTTTTCAATCACATTTCCACAAAAAAAAATACCATCTAATTAACAAAAAAATTACCACATTATACCAAGCTTATAGTTAAGCTTTATAATGGAAATTCAAGGACAAAAAGGAGGACGTCGCCCGGGCCCTCCAAAATACAAGACAGGTTCCACTCCATAGCCTTTTATGTAATTATAGGAGTTGTAACAATAAGGTTCCTCAGCTGTTGTCGCTACATACTGAGGGTACTTAAGAGCAAGAGAATAATCTTTAATCCTCACATTGCGCATGAAGCATGAGTTCCCAAATAGACCATTTGCAAAATCTCCACTTCCCATTCCTGTTCCTGTGTGAGGGTTTTGTTTGACCTGCGGACTAAACACTTGTCCACCAAATTCAACCAATATGGCACTGTGCCTTAAAGAGCTTAATACTTTGGCAGGCCAATAGCCTACAGGGATGTCATGTTTCACTTTAAGCCACCAATTCCCCGAGTCATCCTAATAAAATTATTTTTAAACCAGAAAGAAATATATTCAGTACAGTAATTCAAATTATTGAGGAAATGAGTAAGGTTATGTTGTTTATATTAAAGTATTTATATCTTGAAGAAAATCTTTAACATATTTGAACATATGATTAGTGCCTAACTAAAATTTCCATTGTTTTCCTTGAAACATTTTCTCTATTATATGTTTTTCAGATTGTTTAATTAAATAATTAATTTCAAAATCACGTTAAGTATATACATATTCAAGTGATCATTAGTTCATTACCCAGAACATGCCAATGTTGAGCTCATGCTGGTTGTGAGGGCCTCGGGTTGACACAGGTTCAATGGCAGCACCAAGCGCTACTTCGGTGCCCGTTTGCACAAACCCAGAGCAAGTAAGATCAAAGCAACCTGTTGACTTGTAAGAATCTCTCTGCACCACAACATCAAGAAACCAAAAATCAATGTTGGCCTCTGAGTTTGAGGTTACATAACAATTAAGACTGCCAATCAAAATCACATAGATCGATCTTTTAATAGATAGGCACTTACAGTCCAGTAGGCAAACAACCGGGTCCTTTTGTCACCATATAACTTTGGATTCACCTAAACCATTATCTAGAGCGTTATTATCACACATTAACCGTTTATATATAAGTAAAGAAGTAGCTAATATTGGTGTGTATGGTCAAATTGGAATTGGGAGTAATGAGTTTGGCAAGTGAACTGACCACCCAGCCTGACTCGACACTCTCAAAATCAGCACCATTGCCGGCCTTATTCCAAATTTGAGCAGTGGTGAAATCTTCTGGCAGTTCAACCTTCGGATTCCAAACATTAATATCTGCTTGTGCACCAATAAAATTGTATCCCAATGTCACAAGATATGCTGCCTGCACGATCACGTCACCAAACAATTAATAGTATTCTTACATTAAATACATAGTATCAGTAATCAATTCATATATACTGTAATAAGTTAGCTAGGCGAAATTAATATATATTGTATAGTGTTATGTACCGATCGATTTTTTGGGATAGCTACGAAGCTATGGTTGGCGAAATTGAAGTCTGGGGGAAAATTAAGGTTGCGGGTGTTTGTTAAGTTTGTAGAATTGTTAAAGTGTTCTGGTGGTTTCATCCCGAAGCGATTAAGATCAGAAGCAAATCTCAGTAAGTCCTCCCTTCCAATTCTGCGAATAGGGATGGTTCCTTTTGGACAACTTCCACTTCTCTGCCATGTCTGAAATACCGCAGATGTTTTTGACTTGGAAGCATCTTTAGTGCTTGATGAATTCTGGGATTCTTTCAAAAAATTAGGTACCATCTGCATAATTCATTCATTAAAGATGCAATGATTAATTTGTTAGTTTTGATTGGAAGGACGGGAGAAGATAATAATAATAATAATAATAATAATAATAATAATAATGTACCTGAATAGAGTGATTTTTTAAGGCAGGATGGTCAAAAGCCGGTTGTTTATGAACGTCAACACAATCAATAATATCTCCATCTTCACTCTGCAAAGAAACGATCGTAAATAATACTACTATATTCAAAGAATAAATAAAAATTCAATTTGACACAAATTGGCATAATTGTTTGTGAAAAAAATTAACAAGTTGCTCTTCATCATTCAAATGTCATTTTTAAAATATAAATTTTGAAGAATTATTTTTGTCCATATAAAAAATTTGAAGAATTAACACGTTACAAATAGGTTGTTTCGAGAAAGTAAAATATGAAAAGATGAGTAAATCCAACAATGAAAGGGAAATGACGGAATTGCAAACCTTAATGGTTTTAACGGCAGGCTTGTTGAGGAGCTTCAGTTTGGCATCGATTTCAATTTCTGAAGGTGATGCTCTGGCTTCAACTTTCAAGTCTAGTCTCACACACGAAGCGAACAAGGCTCCAAGTAACAAGATTATCGCAACCTTACTTTTCCTCATTTCACTTTGATTTCTTCCCTTCTTTCCTCCCTCAGTATACCTTGAGACCGGCAATGTGGTAATCGCACCAAGATATATAGAGGACATTTGCAGAGGATTGAAATTAGTTTGCCAAAAAATAATAATAAAAATAAGAGTTTAATTGGGGTGCATTGATTGTGTAAATTTATTTTATATTGTTATCTAATAAAAATCATCTATTTGCATGACCATTCAAATAGTGGGTGATTATGTTAAAGACTTTTGTTAATGTGATAATATCTGATTGAATATCTTTGTAAAAGTTTTTTACATTGACAATGTATTCAAATTAAATCTTAAAAATAATTAATTCCGTTGCATTGTTAGTATAAAAGTATTTATTCGATCTTCTAACTATACTCTTATTTAATAACTTTCAAAGTCACATATATCCTTATATCTGATTGTTTAATAGTATAAAATATTTCAGATTAAATTATCAAAACTAATTTCATAAAAAAAAAATCACATTAATAAATGTCAATAATGCCATTGACCATTTGCAAGAAATTTATTTCATTTTGGAATATTTTTAATGTGAAGACAAATCACAATAATACTCATTTATGTGTCATTATATCATTAACAAGTTTTAATATAAAAAAGTAGTAAATGGATTAGTTTAAATATAAACAATTATATGTAATCAAAATTTTCTATAATATGACAATGGATAATTAAATGATAAAGTGCAAAAGTAGTAAAGGTATTTTTCTTTTATTTTATTTTCTTAAATCACCATTATCTGAATAGACTTCAACTAATCAAAATTTATTGAACTTCAATTAATCTGGTTTGAGTTGAGTCAGTCTATAATAGATAAAATTCTCTCAATACTAATTTTTTTTTTATTTATACACAAAATTCAAACCCATAACTTTCCTTAAAGAAAACAAGTGCCAAATTATTTGAATCAATTAAGTGTTAGTATTTATCATTTTTATCAATTTTATATAACCTCATTTTTTACATGTTTTTTGTTTTAAATCAATTATATACCATTTTAATAGAAGAATCAATATTTTTACGAGTATAATAATATAGTAATCAATTTCAATGTTAGATTTTAATATTAAAAATTGGATTTGATTCAATTCATAATTGGAAATAAAAATCTATTGTTACTACAAAGTTTTATATCTTCTTTTATTAAGAGCTTCTTTTTTTTTTCTTTTTTTTTGGTTACATATTAAGAGCTTCTTTGAATGCGCTATATTTTGAATGATTTTTTTTAACAAAATATAAATCCTTCTTAAATTTTCAAACATGTTTGGTTGATTTTCTTTGAAAAAAAAGTAAAAGCATTAAAAACACACAAATTGAGAATTTTTTTTTTAAATTATATACTTTTTTAGCATTTTTTATTTTTTTAAAAGGATCTTTTTAGAATATAAACAAGATACTTAAAAAAAATCTTTTTGAACATTGCATCTCTAAACACAAACTGAATTTTATTTTCTCAAAAGAAATTTTAAAAAATATAATAAATATCTTTCTTAAAAAGGTTGATCCAAAAGAATCCTCCTAAGTAGATGAATTTTGCAACTAGTTCTTTTCGTCTCCATTGAGAACGAGAATATGTTACAACAAAAATATTAAAAAAAACAACTTATAAATGATTGACTGAAGTGGTGAATAATTTTGATATTTTAAAAATAAAGATGGGAGTTCAAATTTTTGAAAAAAAAAAAGCTACTGTAAGTAAAATATACAACTCTTATATTCTTGTAGTTGAAGTGTTGAACGAATATTATTCTTATAAACAATTTAAATAGACAGAATATGTAAAGATAATTGGTAGTTTCATAAAATAAACAATTGCGGCATATATGTCAAGCTAAAACGAAATTACTACAATGTTCATATTTTTTATTGCTTTTGTTGTAAAATATGTATTGATAGTTAATTTTGACACTAAATATTTAGAATTTTATTAAGTATAAAAATTAATCAAATAATACTTAATAACTTATTAATTTAATAATATCTCGTGCCTTTTGGATAAATATTAAATGTTTAAAAGTAGAAACTATTAAATATAAGTATTTAATATTTTAGAAAGGTTTAAAATTACTGTTGTTAATTGCTTATGGCATATACTAAAGTATTAAATTAAACATGTTATTCAACTGAAATAGAAAAGATAAAATGAAATAATAATAATACAATATTGGTCACTAGTTTACATGCATAATATATATATATATAAAGGTGGAGAAAGGAAAAATGGCAGTCGTATGTCGAATATTCTAGGCTCAAAGTGGTATAAATGACATCATGTTGTGCAATACTTATATACGTATAAACACCACTAAGTGTGTGTTCGAATCAATGTTAAGAGAATTGGGTCACATTGGCCAGTCGAACCGGTTTAACTAAGAATTGGACTCCAAGCCTATTCGATCTTCACCATAAAATCGAATGTGGTCAAAATCGGTTAAAATTGGTGGATCGGTGTGAACCGAACCAGTCGAATCGGTTGATTGATTTTTTTTTTTTAAATTTTGATAAAAATGCTATTATTTCTTTTATAAAAAAGAAAAGAAAAAGCTCAATTAAAACAAAATACATTTTTTTTTCGAATCTTGATTTTTTTAGTATGTTTATTTATTATATATTCTTATATTAATTTAAAAATAAAAATAAAAATAATTATTATATTATCTGTGAATATTTTGTAAAAGAAATATAAATAAAAATTAAAATAAATAAATTTTATATTTAAGATATTTGATAAAATATCTCATAATAAATATTATTTTATATTAATTATATTATTATTAATAATTTAATATAATCTTTTACTTTTTAATTAATCATATGTATATATTTATATATATAAATAATTAAATATATATTTTATTATATCCCTATCAACTTGATCAGATCTCTAAACGTTTAACTCCCTGGGTTTCAATTCTGCTCGATACCCAATCTAATTTTCTTAAACTTGGTTCGAATTTTCATTTGAAATTCTACAATCATGATTTAGATAGAAGTTATGAAAAATGCTTTAACTTAAACTACTTCTTTGATTTGCAGGTATTCAAACGAAAAATTGAACATAGTATTTAACACGTGCCACAAAAAATGTATGTGAGAATTAATATTTGTAAACAAATTTAATTTTTATGTATTATAAGTGTTAAAATATTTTATATAAATGTTTAATTATGTATTATTATATTATTAAAAATATTTAATTTAATTATTTTTTATTTTAAAAATTTTATAAATATAAATATTTAATTAAATAATAATATAAAAATTTTTATACTACCAATATATAGCAATTAATTTTTTTTTTTTTAGAAACATAGGATCCGCAAAATTGTCCACAGAGTGTCAGGGTCACTCCATTCACGGTCACGCCCACCAACGAATTCTTATCCTAGCTTGGAAAGGTGTAAAATAAAGGCATTTTCACCTACTTAAAATAAAAAAAAAATAATAATATTTACAAATATATATTATTTCAATTTTTTATTAAAATATTTTATTTTATGAGATAGTGGTGAATTCGATCGAGGCTGGATCGAATTTATAATTATTTAAAATTTTCCCAAACACACAAAATTCGATCCAAATTGGGTAAAATTCAACACTATTTGAGTGAATAGTATTGAATTCTATCCACGTTGGATCGAATTCAACAATATTTATGCCCTCTATAAATTAGAAATCAACCCAGAGCTGATTGAATGTGCAAGATAGAGTTGACAAGTTAGAATTAGAGTGAGAGTTTATTGTGATATTGTGAGAAATATTTTACTCAATACTCAATATTACTCGATACAGATGTAGGGTAATTATTTATATTGATATAATGAACTTGGTCATATTTAAACAAATCTCAATATATAAGTAATTTTAAATTATAGTTTAGAATTTAGTTTAAATTTTATATTTTAATTGTAAATTAAATTTGATAATTTTATTATTATAACAAATAAATAATTATAAATATTCATTTTTGTTAATGTAATTTAATTATTAGTTAATTTTATTATTATAGTTTCTATTTTATGTTTGTAATGAAAAAAATTTAGATATTTAATTTAGTATTAGATTAGTTTAGAAGAGGTTAATTTAGTTATAATTTAATTTGATTAATTTATTGTAATAATTATTAATTAGGAAATATTACAGATTTAAATTTTTGTTGATTATCATTCAAGATTTAGTTTATTTTATGTAATTTAATAAATACTTTATTTATGTAATAAAATAAATTTAGATACTTGAATTGTCATTAAATTAGCTAATCTATTATACTTAATTAATAATTTAGCTTATTAGTAAATTTTATTATTGTTCTTATATTTTGTATTTATGTTATACAGTGGCCTCGAATCCTATGTAGTAGGCGTCATCAAATACCTGATCTGCATCTGTTGATCGAGCCGTATTTACGTGATGCGGGCTTGTGGCATGTATAACAGATCCCATATTTTGAGATTGATCATGTGTTGGTTAGTGCATTTGTTGAGCGATGGTGTTTAGAGACGCACACTTTTCATGTGCCATTTGAAGAATGCATTATTATACTTTAGGATGTCGCTTACCAAATGGGATTGCATATTGATGGGGACCCAGTCAGCGAATGCATATCTTCATGGGAGCATTTTGAAGGTAATGGTATATTTAGCTTATGTGAGGAGTTGCTTGGGACAGGTCCTGAATATCATTGGGGATATTTTATGGATTGCAATTGGTTTAAGGACACATTTAAATAGGATGTGAGTGCAACTCAAGAAGAAATAGTACACTACACTCGGGCGTATATTATGCTTTTATTTGGTGGGTTATTGTTTCCAGATAAATCAGGGTTTAGAGTTTATCTAAAGCGGCTGCCTCTACTTGGTGACTTTCATCGTGTACGGAGTCTCAACTGGGGCTTGGCAGTACTGGCTGTGCTGCAACAATATTTATGCTGGGCTATTAATAATCAAACGGTTGATATTGTTAGTTACCTAACCTTACATCAATTATGGATATGGTATAGGTTATCACAATTTAGTTCTCGAGGGAGCCACAAGTTCATATTTCCATTAGCAGTTAGGTAGGGTAATGACTGAATAATAAACTTTTAATTTATTTATATTTGTTACTTGTAATATTAAAATACTAAATTTTAGTAATTTTTTTTAGGTGGCCAGAAATAATGGCTACATTTGATAGCAGAGGGCCTCGATTATTAGCATATAGGCGTCGAATTGACGAGATTGATATTACACAGGTAAAATATGTTAAATTTATTTATTATTGTTGAATTTTTAATTCGATGTATTTATCAAAAAATTCGTAAAACCTCTCACAGAATACTTTCAATTCTCACCCAGAAAACTCTCAATGCTCAAGTTCAATTTGCCGTAGTTATCCCAAGTAGGGTGGGGTTTATATAGGAGACTGGGGTTAAGAGCGATTTAGGATTAGGATTAGGATTAGGGTCCACCCTGGATAAAATTCTGTATGTTTGGAAAAAATTTGAACAATCATAAATTCGATCCAACCTCGATGGAATTCACCATTATCTCATAAACAGGATATTTTGATAAAAAAAATTTAAATGGCATATATCAATAAATATTAATTTTTTTTATTTTAAATAGGTAAAAAAATCGTAAAATAAAATAGGGTACATCTGACTAGTCCTTAATTAAGAAAGAAAATTTTGCATTAAAAATGTTGAAACTTTCCCTTTTTTTTATTTTGATTTCTTGACCAATACTTTACAAAATACAATAAAATAATGTTAGTTATGGAGATACCTTTAGAGGAATATACTTACGAAATTCTTAAATATTAGTTAAAAGAAAATTACGATTCACTCTTTAACTAATATTTAATGGATATTTTAACGAGTATCTGTTTAAAGAAATCTCAAAAATTAATACAAATAATACTTTTTTATAAAATAAAACGTTGGTTTCAATTAATTATACGATTCAATTAATTATACGATATGTTTAGAGTCACATCCACTTAAGTAATTGCGTTGTGGGTCTCTAAAATGTCCAGCACTAAGTTAATTGTAATGTGGATTTGAGAACCTATTACTCTTTTGATTATATTTTATTTGCATGCACTATCATCTGAATAGTTCAGGTCAGCTTGTCCCAAAAAAACGAAAAATCAGGAATAGTTGAAGTCAGTGTAAAAAATGTAGACGTCTGAATAACAACTGATTTTTAATTTCATTTTTCTTTAAAAAAACTCGATGGTCATAAAGTAATTAGCTTGGGAATTATGCTATATCTTACCAATTATTTTGACGATTTTTTTTCTTTTTGGATCTGAATTATTTGGACGAATTGCACACGAAAGGTACAGAAAAAAATTGAAATAAAAGCAGTCTCCTTAATTTTCGGTAAAGTTAGTTTATAAAAAATTAAAAACTGCCGATTCATTCGTAGCATAATTCGTGATCAGATTTTGGGTGTGCTTATTTGTGATTTTAAAAAAATTATTTTTTTATTAAAAAATTAATTTTTATATATTTAAATATTTTTTAAATAATTATATTTTTAAAAAATTATTTTAAATTTTTTTATAGATATTAAAATTTTTTTTAATTTTTTTAATTATATATAAAATTTAAATTTTATAATTACTTTTTATAAAAACTAAAACAAATGCATCTTTGTAGCGATGAGGATTACTGTATGTATAGATTGACAACGACATGCCTGGGATTACTAATTACCCAAAAAAAAAAAAGGGATATTAAGATGTATTTCTATGCAATTTCATAGACACAAACATGTATTAGAGGACTGAAGAGTTAAAATATTTTGTTAGAGTGTGTTTGATATAAGACCAAAAAGTTATCGGTGAATATTTTCTGAAACTCATTTATAAAACTTTTGCAAGTTTAATTTGTATATATTATTAATATAAAATTTTTTTATACAAATATTTAATAATAAATTATCATATCAATAAAAAATATTTGATTTAATTACTTATTATCTTAAGAATCTTATAAATACAAATATGTGATTGATTGATAATATAAATTTCTTTTATATTATCAATATGTACTAATTAAATTCAAATTTCACCTTTATTTTTATCCCAATATCAAAACATACCCTTATTTTAAACTGCAACAAGTTTTGTTTAGTCTTATTGATGTTACCTATAAGAGTTATGGTAAGTATCGACTCACATCTCATCCATTATTAAATGAGGTGTAGGCTCAGTTTAAGTAGAGTCCGCACTCTATCCAATAATAAATGAAAAATAAATTAATACGAATGCCCCATACAAAATGAGTTCATCAAATATTTTTCTCCTCCATAAATATGTTTAGCAGCAGAAGTGAACGGATGAAAAAGTACAAAGCAATAAAAGAAGAGTATAATAAGAGTAACATTTACATTGTAGTGATATACATGGCAGATGAAAATTGAATAGTGTAAAACAAAAAGTGTTATGAATTCAATTTTTTCGAACACTTATTGTTAGATCATTCATAAATACTATTAGCAATTGTCAATTAGAGTAACAGTGCATGTTTAGAAAAATAGAAAATCCTTCACAAAAATTAAAAAATATCATAAAAACAAGAAACAGGCGAAACAAGATGATATTTTTGTAATTAATTTTAAAAAGATGAAACAAAAATAAAAAATATTTTCCAAAATTAAACAGACCCTAACCTTATTTCTTAAAATCAGTTTTTTCATAAAAAAGTTATTTTTAATATAGAATTTAATTTAAATACATTGACAGTTAGCCAATAGAAATAGTGGAAAGTGCCAACTCATATAAATAACTAACCATTTATAATGAGGGATCTACCATAATTTTTCACTTTTCCCTATTTCTATTGGTTGATAGTGTAAAACTATTTTATTCTATCAGTACATACTAATTAAACTCTTTAATATAATCTATTTTATTTGATAACAATATGTAAAATAATTATAATCTTGAACTTACTTGATTTATACTAGAAATAACTTTTTTTTTTCTAAAAAAAAGTATTATTTTTGAACATTTTAATTATAAGTAGAAGCTTATTATTTTAAAGTTGTGGTATTTTTATCAAATTAATCTTAAATATAAAAAGTATGTAATATAAATAAATTATTTTATATAGTTTTTAATAATTTATTATACATAAATAATTTTATATACAATCCAAACAAAATATACTACCTCCAAATTATTTTTCAGTTAGTGCTCTCAAACATGAAATTGATTTTATTATAATTAATTATAAAGAAAACTAATTATACTTATGAACAATCAGGACTAAAAGAAAAATGTAAAATTGAAGGATGGGAGAAGCCTTTTCGTTTGTACGTCCAATATATTCCTCCGTCTTATTAACGAAATAAAAATATATTAAAGGATGAAATGCTAATATTGTTGTATTTTTATATCGGATAGAGGGGAAATCAATTTATTTTCTTAAAAGAATTTTTTTAATATAATCTGATATGTTTGGTAAATTAAAATAAAATTTATTATAATCTTTAACTTATTATAATTTTAGTAAAAAACATTTTTTTTTCAAAAAAAATTTACCTTTTAGCATTTTGATTATAACTAGAAATAGATTATTTTCAAGTTATGATATTTTTATTAGATTAATCTCAAATATTAAATATTATATAATATAAATAGTACATTTCATATTCCTTTTAATATTTTACTATACATAAATAAGTTTTTAAAATACATTACCTTAAAATCGCTTCAGTTAATCTATCGCAAACATAAAGTTTATAGGAAAATAATAATGAGGAAAAAGACAGAAGAAACAAAGATTCATTTTATAGGACCTGCTAACCATTTTGTACCAGTCATCGGTGTCTTCCCATTTTGAAAGCTTCAAGGACAATTACATCAGTTTGTTCGAGAAGGGGATTGAAGGATAAAGAAAACCTTTAAAATCATGGATTTAAGAATAGTTATAAAATAAAAAAATAAAGAGTTATTTATTTTTAAGTTATTTTAATAAAATTTATATATAATAAAAATTATAATCAAAAAATAAATAATCATCCACTTTTTATCTTAAAACTATCCTTATTTTAAATGATCTTAATCCAAAAATCATATCAGATTAAAGACGCAAATGTCATACTAAAGTCAAGTGATACTAATCTAAGGTGACCGATATCCATTCATCACTGAAGTATATGTACTGTTCTTTCCTACTTGCCACTTTATAACCATCTCCCGCTGAACACTGCACAAATTAATTTCCTTTAAAATGTGTTTGGGTTAACTAAATTTTAGAATTGGTTTAATTTAAATTAAATTAATTTGAATTGATTTAATTTATAAATTAAATTTTATATTTAAAATAATTATATAAAAATAAAATTTGAATTAATTTAAAAATTAATTCTTATATTTATAATATATTAAATTATATTTAAAATAATTAAAAATAAAATTAATTTGATTTAATTTATATTTAATTTTTAAAATTAAATTAATTTTCATCAAATTTTTTTAAATTTAATAAAATTTTAAATAAAAAATAATTAAATTTTATAATAATTAAAAATTATATTATTTTTTATTTTTAAAATATTAAAATATAATATTTAATTTCTAAATCAAATTATTTCTATTTTTTTAATATTCCAAATACACGCTTACGCGGGTTAAAACAATTTATCAAAACAAGAATGGCACGACCAAAAGGTTAAACAATTGATTTGGTTGACGACCGGTGTGATCTCACTTTACATCCATCAACACGGTTAACATCGCTTTCAAAAGCAAATATCTAATCAAGAAGCTAATTAAGACAAGGAATCTATTAACCATTATTAAAAATGCGGATTGGGGAAGATGATTCAACCAGAGAGTTAAAAGGTCTTCTTTAGCATAATTTAATCTTAGCACTCACGATTTGAGGTGCCCATGATGGGCACAGGGTACCTTTCTCACTTTGAATCTAATTTAACGTCACTTTATGTCCGTGATGGGTTCAATGACAATTTCTTCAGTTGCTTCCTTGTGGATTAATATTATGTCTCAAACGCTTTAATGTTGATTAATATAAAATGTCAATTTGTCATGTACACGTAGTTAATGTAGATAAAAATTATAATTAGTATTTTTAATAGTTTTTTTTTAAAAAGAATAAACAAAGTATTGTATTATTAAGTTGGAATTGATTAAATAAAATTATATAATTCTCTCTTTTTTATTTATTTGTTAATAATTATATTTATTAAAGTTTAATATTTTTATAAAAAATATTATAATATAAAAAATTTTATTTTATAATTTTTTTATTTTATATGTGATAATTTTTACAAAAATATTATAAGAAAAATATTACTATATTACTATAAAAGCTATTATATTAATATTTTCATTAATTTTAAATTTTGAGTCATAACTTTAAATAATCAAATTCAAATTTAATTTAGAATAACAATGCAAGTTCTAATTTTTTAGCAAATATAAACATAAAATTCAATATTCTAAATTTAAGAATTGAAATTAAAATTAAAATTAAAATTAAAATTTCATATCGCAATTATAATTATAACGTCTAAAACAATCCTAAAAGGCATGTTTTAGTAGACAACTAAAGCATTAAAAGATAGAAATATTTATTCCTTCAATCGATGAAATCGTCAATTAATAAATTTGATATTATTTATAATTATAAATTTAGTATAGAGGATATTTATCCATCGTATTAAAAATAAAAAATCTTTAGTAAAAAAGATAAAATAACTTTTTTATTTAACTAAATAAATGAAGGGTGATAATCTCCTCCTATAAAAAATTATTATATATAAATTATTTTGTGTTATTAATTAAAAAACACATGATTGGATATAGTGTTAGCGAGTTGTACTTTTAAAAAACAATCAAAGTTCAAATTCTAAATAAGGTGATTATTGAAAAGACATTTTAATTACAATAGGTTCAAAATAGACACAAAAAAAAAAAAAAAAAAAAAGAAAATGGAGACTAACTAAAAATGGAAGGATATCTTATTTCCTGATTAACGAAGACTAATCTAATCGAAGAAAGAAAAAATGGAGACGCAGTGGTTCAAGATTCCGTGTGGTAGCCGCTGCATACAATACATGGCAGGCAATGTGGCAACTGTCTATGACAGAAGTTGCGCACGACAATCTTGATTCTTGGGCGTTGTCAGTTTCTTAACTTTATCAGATTCCTCCATTCACTCATTCATTCATCCTCTCATCTCATCACCCCCTCTACTGTAACTGTACTGTCTCGCACTCCCAGGTGTGGTGAGGTGAGGTGAGGTCAGGTGAGATGATCCAATCGATTCCATGCTTGAGCTTCATCTCTTTGATTATGCTTACTAAAGCAACTACACTTACTGTTCTTCTTGTTGACTCTCGTGTTCTTTTCCATTCCACCCGCAACACTTCACATTTACTGAGTTGCCCACAATCTCTGCAATTAATTGTGCCTACCCTCTGAAGAATCTGCTCTGATTTGCTCCGTGATTGATTCTGCACCACCCATTCGTTTTCCTTATTCAGCTGATTTGGTAATATAATTAATAAATTAAAAAGAAAATTCCTGCTTTTGGCTTATTTTCTTGTCTCGAGGGGGGTTTTGTTTTAGTTTTAGACTTTCAGTTAATGCCTTAATGATTTTAATATAATAGCCACGTGCTATAAGTCTATAACCTTGATCTTCCCAACAGCACATGTTCAGAGTTGATTCCCCGCACCCCTTTTTAGATCTGTGTGACGGTTCTGGTGGTGAGAGTGGTGGTTATGTTGTGGAAGAAATCTTGAAACTTTGATTGCCATATGATGAATTTCAGACCCTTATTATTTCAGGATGGTAATTAGGACTCTGGATTTGGATTTGCCACTACTTTGGTCACTGGTCAGAATCCACTTTCTTTTGAGATTGATTGCCACAGTAGGATTTTTGTTTTAGCAAGATGCAATCGAGGGTCATGATGCCCTTAGAAGAAGGAAAGGAAACAGGGGTTTTGAGCAAGAACAACCGATTGAAAGCCTTGCCTCTGCGATCACTGCAGCTATTTGTCCTGTTTCTTGCTCTATGCGGTGTGTTCTCGGTCATTATTGTATACACGATTAGGCTTTTTGGAATTGAGAGCCTAGTGACAAATGCAAGCTCAAGTTTCCAGCCATGTTATGAGGAAGAAACTAGTTTGGAGAGGTGGATTAGGCCTCCCTCAAACTTGATGCACAATATGAGTGATAGAGAACTGTTGTGGAGAGCCTCCTTTGTGCCTCGAGTAAAGAAGTATCCTTTTACCAGAGTTCCCAAGATTGCATTCATGTTTCTGACCAAGGGACCATTGCCTCTGGCGCCTCTTTGGGAGAGGTTTCTGAAGGGACATGAGGGGCTTTACTCCATCTATGTTCATTCTCTGCCATCATTTCAAGCTGAATTTCTGCCTTCATCTCCATTTTATAACAGACAAATCCCTAGCCAGGTGTGGTTTATTGATCTGATGCTGCTATTTATTAATCTAAACTTATGTATTGGATAGTAGATGCGTAACACTTAGTGATTTGTTCATTTTGCCCCAGTATACATGTCATTGATCTTCAGCTGATAATGCATTATCAGTGCTAGTTTAGTAGCTTGCATACATTGTTCATCTTTTCCAAGGAAGTTCACAAATATTTTCATTTTTTTTTTTTTTTTGAAATTTTGAGCCTTGTTTGTGTCTAACAGGCTAGAGTGAGAAAATAGTTCGGTAATCTCTAAATGGCAGTGCAATTAGAAGCATTCTAAAATATAAATTACACTGAGAAAATAAAGATGCTATTAGGATGTGGTGAACACACTTGATGATTCAAAGTGTGTATTAGTCTTGAAGATGACTTGGGATATGGAAACATGCAAGTACCAAATTATCTATAATTGCTTGCAAAGTCAGAGTTGTCCTGTGTAAAATATCATTGCCTCAGCGGACCTTATTTACAGTTCTATATTAGGGATATGATATGAGATATTGTTGGAAGAAGAATCATAATTACTTCACCCAGGGGTTGATGTTTAGCCTTGTAGGAGAGATGCCGGCTTAAGGAATGGCAGTAATATGCAGTTATTATTTTCACTTTCTTTTGTAAATCTCAAGGCAGAGACGCCTGTAGCTGGGGGTTAGAGATGGTCCAGATTGATGGTCTGCACATATTTAGGATTTCATGGGAGGATGGAAATGTTTGTTCTAATATACATGAAGTCTTGTTAGAGTGATTAATCTTCCGCATTTCCTTCATGGCTCCCTGCTAATGCTAAGAGATTGTTCACAAAGAAACACTTGCATGAAGTCCTTTAGCAAACATGAAATGTTAACTTTTTTAAATGGATGGTACCATTAAAGATGCTCTTTTTGCATTAAGAATTAGTGAAGATACAAGTTGCAATTGGGTAGGATAAAATAGCCTGTGACGTTTCCTTTAAGTGCTTCAGTCTTTCTTTCTACGTATAAGGAAGTAAAAGGTGCAAAGGAGAGGTAGTATATGTTTGCGGGATGGTTAATTTCATAGGAGTATGAAACAATGTTACACGAGTCTTGTGCAGTAAAGTGGCAGTTGCACATATGACTTCTGCTCAGTAATTAAGTTGGGTCAAGTATGAATTCACAGATGCCCGGCAACCCAGTCATATCTCAAGTATGTATCTTGAATGTGTGGGGTTTGGCCACCAAAAGAAAGACAAGAACCCTCCCTAACAAAAGAAAAGAAGATGCTGCCCAAGCGCCGGAGAATTTGCTGCATTTCAAAGTTAGAGATTTTTATTGCGTACCTTTCTTGCTTAACCTCTATTCTATATATTTTCCCTTTAGCAGCTTAGCCTTCAGTTTTTCATATAAACTTTGAAAATGCATGAAGCTTATATTGGTTTCCAATTCATATATGTTTTCTTGTCAAGAATCTACATCACTACATAGACAATTTTGCGCAGGTTTCTGAGTGGGGAAGGATGAGCATGTGTGACGCCGAAAGAAGACTACTTGCTAATGCATTGCTTGACATCTCCAACGAGTGGTTTATTCTCCTGTCTGAATCATGCATCCCCCTCTACAGTTTTAGTGCCATCTACCATTACATAATGAAATCCAAATACAGCTTCATCGGTGCATTTAATGATCCCGGGCCGTATGGTAGAGGACGCTATAATGAGAACATGGCCCCTCTTGTGAATATTACAGAATGGCGTAAAGGGTCTCAATGGTTCGAAATAAATCGAAAGCTTGCCAGCACCATTGTTGAAGACACCACATTTTATCCAAAATTTGAACAATTTTGTAGACCAGCTTGTTATGTGGACGAGCACTATTTCCCCACCATGCTTACCATTCAAGCAGGAAATCTGTTGGCAAACAGGAGCATAACCTGGGTGGACTGGTCCAGGGGTGGAGCTCACCCAGCTACCTTTGGAAGAACAGATATTACAGAGGAGTTTTTCAAGAGAGTTCGTGAAGGTCACCAATGCCTTTACAATAACAGAAACTCTTCAGTTTGTTATCTCTTTGCCAGAAAATTTGCTCCCAGTGCTTTGGAACCTCTGTTACAAATAGAACCAAGGGTCTTGGGCTTCTAGAGATATTCAATTATCATTGCACTACCCATTGAAAAACTACAGGAGAGTATAGACGTTGAATAAGGACTTTAGAAACTAGCAAAATTCATTATATGGGATTTGTCCGGTAGATAGGTGTAGATAAACTCGCTCACCGTATTATTTGGTGCCTTGGTGGCTCTCTTGTCCACCTAGTGTTTTGTCAATGCTTCCGCTGGAGATAAATTGTTTATGTACAAAGAAGAGCTAGTTGAGCTGTGTCATTTTCCTTCCATTTTGTTGCGAATTCTTTTTCACACTTTTTCTCCCCATCATTTTGTATTTGCTTTTTTGTTTTTTGGGGTGAATGTATTTGATATGTTGAATATGCTCGCTTTTTGTTTTACCGGTTGCTTAGGTCAATTACATTGGTGGATTGGTATAGACCGTGATATAGATGTATTCTTTAAAGAAAAATATTATATTTTTCCTAATGACCCAAAAAGTTAGTATTAATTATGCCTTCTTGTTTAATACTATTGATTTTCAGTAAGATGGTGTACGAGGGTTTATTAGGATATATAACATCATTGTTACTTAAATAATTAAGAAGGTATTAAAAAATTAATATTTAATTAGTTCAAATAATTTAGTACTTATTTTGCTTAAACAAAATTTTGAATTTGAATCTTACAGATACAAAAAAAATTAGTGTTAGGAGAATTTTTATCTCTATAATAAATTGATATGGCTAAAATTAGATTAGTATGCCACCCTAAAAAAAAAAAAATTCCTACATAGATACAAGTCTATTTTTTCATATTCAGATACCCTCGTAATAAAGTTGTGGCATCTATAAATAATTGTGTATTTGAATTACACTGACTTCTCCTGAGGTTTAGTGTAATTACACCTGACATTCCTCTATTTAGCTATATTACACAGACCTCCCCTATTTCAACCGAAGAATAAGTTTCGAGTTCTGATTTACCAATTTTTGAACTAAAATTGTCTTTTAAATAGATAATTCACCGACGATATACCTTTCATAGGGATATGATCTTAAAACTCAGAAATCCTAATTGAATTATCTATTTAAAAAGACAATTTTAGCTTGGAAATTAGTAAATCGAAACTCGGAACTTAGTCTTTCGCGAGAAATAGGGGAGGTCTGTGTAATATAGTTAAATAGAGGGGTGTTAGATATAATTACATTAAACCTTAGAAGAGGTCAATATAATTCATTCATTAAATAAAGTGATGGGATATACTTTTACTGTAAGTATGTATAAATACGACGTATAACTCTTTTATCAATATAAAAATATCTCCTCTAATAATCCTTAAAAGTTCTCTTGTGTACTTAATAAAAAGCTAAATTGTATTATATATTAGAGAATAAAAAAAATGTATTTTTGGAACAAAGAGTTAAAAATATTTTATAGTACCCAGTTGTTAACAAATGTTTTGAGGACATATACCATTACTCCGTCCTAAAATATTACCGAGAATGTTCTGGAAACCAAGACGCAATATTATATTACAAAATTAAAGGATCCTTAATTTAGTAAATATAAAATTACCGAGAATGTTTTGAAATATCTAAATATAATATTTTTTCACATAAATATATAATCTATTATTTATCTTAATATAGGTATGTTTTGATATCCATCCATATTTATATAAATATATTATATCTCATATTATACCTATATATAATACATTCAAAAAAATATTTATCTATTTTGAGGGTTCTGTACCTTTAACATTGTGGAACCCCATTGACAACTCTTTAATTGCAATTGCGATGGCCATGATTGTCCATTCTTTACAGGTACTCCACAACAACGCAAAAATAATCTTGGAAATCAAATAAAAGAGAGAAAAACACCCATTCTCCATGCCTGTCTCCTCCTTGCCTTGCTGTCTTTCAAATCAAATGATTCCATCGCTGGCCAAGAATAATAATAATAATATATTAGTTACACGCCAGTGTAATTACATATCAGAACCAGAGGCAGTCACAGTGAGCGGGGCTTAATCTGGGTGGACCCCTCGTGGGGACTGAAGCCGATTTCGACTTTTGATGAAGAACTGCAAAACGACGTCGTTGCTCATTGTTCATACTTCATATCAAATCCGAATCCGTTAAGAAAATTGAAATCTTGCATAATTACTAACGGCATTAGCTGGCACTATTGCAAATTCCGTTGGCCGCTCTGTAAATTCGGGCAGCTGCCCAAACTGCCCGCAACCTCTAATCCCTTACTCCTTTGTATATAAGCACTAAACGCACCCTTTCCTTTCCAAACTTGCTTCTTACAATAATATCTCTTTCTCAGTATCGGAGTCAGTGGCCCAAATTAAAACCCTAAAAAGGAAATCATCACCACCACCATTAATGGCTTCCACTAAGGTCGCAGTCCTGGCCACAATGGCGGTGCTCGTCGCCATCGTCGGCGCCGCTCACGCTGCCGATGCGCCGGCTCCCAGCCCGACCTCCCCCGCCGCCGCTATCTCCCCGTCCTTCGCGGCCGCTATTTTTACGGCCGCCGTTGGTCTCGTCTTCGGATCTGCTCTCAGGATCTGAGCGTGCTCGTGGATTTTCGTTTTTAATTTCTTCGGTGTGGATTTACGTCGTTTGATTAGTAGCATGTAGTTCTTCTACTCTTCTGTATTGTATTGATGTGCAGAGATTTCATGCGATGATTTATGGATCTTGAGCTATTTTTGTGATTTGAAGAGTATTATGATAATATTGTCATATCATTATTTTAGTACATAATAATGGATTTCTTTCATGTTCAAATTTGTGCCTCTCTCTTTCAATCATTTTCAAATCGTATGTCTGGGACGTTGTTTCGTAATATAAATTTGACGGAGACGATAATCAACGACGCTATCTTTGTAATTGGTTTTGGTGTTGAGCGGAGTGAAATCGACCTTTGAATACATTTCAAACCTATAATCCTTATATTCATGTGACATAATAATTGTATGAACTAACCAAATTAATGATAAGGGAGCTTAGCATCTATTATTTCACGTGATGGAGTAATTATTATCGGTGTAACTGCAATGATATTCATAGTCAAATTTCCGGTGGATAGCATTTCGAATGATTATTATAGGATATGAATGTTAGATATTTATTTAAAATTAAGTTATTGGTCTAAAATTATTTATAAATTTAATAGTAAAAAATAATAAAATAAATTTAATATATTAATATATGATATTAGAATATTATAGTTTGTCAAATTAGTATCAGATAATCTATTATCATTTAACTTAGAACTCAAATATCAGTGTTTGTATATTTTTATCAATGTGAGATCCAATTCAAAATTTCGGATTCAATGTCTATATATTAGTATTTGTTAGTGTAAGTCCTAATTTTAAACTCGAAACTCAATATCAATTAAACTCATAACTCAAAATTTAGTATTAATTAAATAATTAAAATAAAATAATTATTTATAATAAATAAAAAGTATTTAATATTCATATTTAAATATAACCAGTTTATAACTTAGCTTGAGAGAAATATAATGACAGCGTTGAAAGCTTGAAGATAACGACTTCTTGAACGGCATAGAATATGAGTTTGTGGCTGTAAGGTAACCAAATGAAAAAAAAGAAAGGGAATATGAGTTTGTGGTCGCTTTTTCTAATGTTTAAAAGGTGCTTTGGTTGTGCTACTTTTATCTGTTAGCTAATAGTTAATTTTGGCGCAGAGAAAAAAAATAGTGCAAGCTTGTCAATTAAGTGTCAAACGGTCGCACAGATTCTTATATGAAATATGAGTAAATTATGCCCCTTCCTTCTCCAGATGTCTTTATTACACGGTTTTTTTCCTTAACATACGCAATTTATTTCAATTAAATTAACACGATTAATAAAATATTTGACAAATTTTTAAGAGTTTAATTAATATATATTGACAATGTAAAATAATTTTATATTATCAACCAATAGAAATAATAGAAAATAAGAAATTATTGTGGGTCCCTCATTATAATGGATAGTTATTTGTATGACTTGACACTTTTCATTATTTTTATTGGTTGACAGTATAAAATTATTTTATATTATCAGTATATTTAAATTAAATTAAATTTTTAAATGTTTATTAATTAAAATATGCATATGAATTTATTAATTAGTATTAACATATTTAAATTATTTAATATTATTTTAATTATTTATAATTTAATAGTATTAAAATTATTTTATTTTTATAATTTTTTAAAATTAATATATTTATAGCAATGACACTATATTTATTAAGACTATTGACTACATACTTAATGATTTTAAGAAATATAAAAATAACATTTAAATTTTATTTTAATAAATTAATATGAAAATATTTTATTAACATTTATATATCAATATTAATTATCACACTAATTATAGTCTAAAATATGTATTCTACAAAAGTAAGACAGTATAGTAACTCGTACTTTTTTAAAAAAATAATCATCACAAATTATGATTATTATTGATAATTTATTTTTACTATAATAATAATTAAAAAATTTAATAAAATAAAATTTATATATATGATATCTAAATATATCAATGTTTTTATATTATTACCAGTCACATTTTTTATTTTGCTAAGAAATTTAATATATATAACTATTAGTAAAGAATATTTTAATATAAGAGAGATGACACATATAGAATAACGGAAGTTAATGAGAATTTAATAAAGAATATAAAAAGAGATTGAAGTGTAATGCGTTTTTATCTTTAAAGAAAATTGAGTTCATATTGTGAAAACAAAATGGAAGAAAAGGAAATGTAATTTATTCTTCTTATATTATATTAACAATTCTTTGGGAATTCTAATGGCTGACATCTAGTGGCCAGAATTTTCTTGTAAGAAATTTCCCAACGGCAGCAGTTTTTTTTTTTTTTTTGGTTGGCTCGTCTTCATGCATTAATTGATTATAAAATTAAGGATTTTGTCAATATGTGTACTTAGGATATTAGTTAAGAAATCAAGGAAAAAAAATTAAAATTTGCAATACATTCAACATATTAAATTTTTTTTTTCCAATTCTTTATGGGGAAAAATCCTAAAGTTAAATAGTTCTTTTTAAGACAAATCAGTGACACCTTAGTGAATACTGATTGGTGAATGTATGAATGAATTTGGTGATGAGGACCAGTGCGTTGTCATCTGGCCCATGACTGGTGTCAACAATAACACACACATAGAATTGTTATAAATATTTCTAGTGTATTTGTTTAAAAATGATATAAGAGATTAATTTTTTCATATTTTTAATATGTTCAATGTTATATATATATATATATATATATATATATATATATATAACTTTTAATTAAAATAAATAGATTTAGTAATGTTAAATTAATTAAAATGACTTAGCATTTATTCTTTTAAGTAAAATTCTAAATTTAAATATTGTATATAAAAAAATAATACGAAAAAAATCTTTTTGATTATCTGACTCAAATTAAATTAATTAAGGCTTATTAAATTTTAAATAATATTAATTTAAAAGAAAAAGGAAATTCGTATAATAATGTCATTCTTTGTTTCGCTGAATTTTGCTTCTGCTCGCTGTATCCGGCCTTGGATGATTGGCTGCAGGTGAGCGGAAGCATCAATGCTGACCGCTGAGACGAGAAGCAGAATTACGGAAGTGCCACATTACAGTATCAGTAGATATAATATTTTAATTGGGTGGAATTTATGAAGCATTTTTATTATACTAGGGGAATCCACCTGACAACGTTAGCGGCATAAATGATATAAATTAATGTAATAATTTGTGTATAGCTTTGCAACATGTTTAAATGTGGCATCATCTTTAAACGTCTTTTTATAAATTTCCCCATTTTTTTTTTTTGGTTTTTGGGTTACATTTTGTTATTTTTATTTTGCCCTTCAGGAAAATGTTTTTCTTTTTTCGCCATTACTTCTTTTGACAGTTTGTATATGCACTTGACAGACGACAATTTATTAAGAGACGGGGGAAAGAAGTTTTATTTTGGGTGGTTAATTTAATCAAAATGGGATTTAAGACCAAAGAACAGGGGTTAAGTTTATATGAATGGATTCCTAAAATTACTTCACGCTTCAATATATCTATGTTAATCATCAATAAGGGGCACCAACTTCCTTTGCAAGATAGCGTTTAAAATGCTCACCATAGAATATGAACATTAAATATTCATTTAAAATTAAATTATTGATCTAAAACTATTTACAAATCTAATGGTAGAGAATGATAAATAAGTTTAATATGTTAATACATAATATTAGAACATTATAATACATCAAATTAGCATAAGATAACCTGTTGTCAATGTCTAACTCGAAACTTGGAACTCAAGGGTCTATATATTTGTGTCATTGTGAGACCCAAGTCGGAACTCAGAACTCGGAACTCGATGCTTTTACATTGATATTTGTTAGTGTAAGGCCTAATTTTAATTCAATATCAATTAAATAATTAAAATAAAGTGACTATCTTTGTCACTGTGAGACCCAAATTGAAACTCGGAACCTGATGTTCTTACATTGATATTTGTTAGTGTAAAGCCTAATTTTAACTCGAAACTCAAATTCAATATCAATTAAATAATTAAAATAAAATAATTACCTATAACAAATAAAAAAAAATATTTAATATATATATTTAAAGATGAATATTCTATAATTTACCCTTTAGCTAAGGCTGGCTTTCATCTGCTACAATAATCGATAATATTTTTTTGGTGCTATACAATGGTCAATAATTGATGCATAAATAGCAGCCTCCGATTGTCTATGACAAATCATCAGCAATTAATTTTGTCGAACTCGAAATAATAAAGGATTCCATAGAACAGCAACCAATATTCCTTTTTCCCCATTAATGTCCAGAATTGAGTCACGCCGAAATCGTGAACCTATTTATCATCGATCACGTTGATGTTATTATTTAGCCAACTAGGCTGTACCGTTCACTACAAGCATCCACAAAATATTAAAATATCATAAGTCGGCCTGGTTCCTTCCTTTTTTTTTGCCCTTTTTTTTCTTGGTTATATTATTGATAATAAAATTTGAACCTATAATTTCGTATAACTTATTCAAATTTCTCATCATTAAATCAATCATAACAGCTTTGTTTGGCTCTTTCTTTTTGTTCTTTGTTTTTCACTTCTACAATTGCAATTCGTGATGCAGCTTCATTTATCCATTATATCTCATTTGTGTAGTGGAATGACCCCAAAATGAGAATATTTAAAATAACTAGTAAAATAGACCGACCTACTACAGTATAAAAATTTGGTATTTTTGAGGGTGACTTGTCATAATGAGGATATAAAAAATTTATGCCCCAAAAGAGAGCCCTACAGTCTCAACTCTTTTGGCCCGAAAGTTTTGTATGAACTGATAAACATAACTGCCTAATCTATAGAATTCAAGAGGCTATATTAATAACTGTTTAGTGCAAAATTTGAAAAGAAAAACGCGGACTACTATAGTTCAGACCTCTATCATACAAGGACCTATAAATTCTCATTATATGTAGCCTTTAGGACTTTCTTGAACCCATTTTCATTTTGATCAAACGTTAAACTTTATCGAGCTGTCAATTCTAGCTGCACAATCCCTGATCGATGGAGGTAAATTTAAATCGTTGTCCCATGGATCCACAATTAAGGTGTTAAGTCCGACAAACCTTTTCGACATGTTCAACTGTTCATCCTTGACCACAAGATGGGTCCCTTATCATTCGTAATTGCGGAGCGGGATCTTCCGCAAACAGTAAAATAGAATGGCATCATCACAGGTAGGACATTAAGCAGTGCCAAAGCTAAAATATTTATATTCTGAATTTGATTTGTTGGCATGGATACTGGGATGCCACGCCATGCTTTACAATATCCGAACATTTTTCGTACATCCTTAGCCAACATAAGCACCCTGAGCTAATCATGCTATCTTTCCACAATCGTGCCCTCCCTCTATTCAGAGTCGGAGTCCATGTTGTTCATTGCCTTTAACCCCCTCGGTCTCTGTAGCAAAATACAAATTATATTATTTTATTTAATTGCGACAAAATGAAAAAAGCTAGGTATTCATCAGTCTTGTATCAAAGACAGAGGTAACCCTCGAATTTACCTTTTTGGATATCTTCTTCTCCCTAACCTCATATCGTTCCAAGGTAAGATCGGACAGCCATGCGCCTGGACTTACGAGCTGCAATACAACATCAAAATGAACCAAAAGTAACTTCAGAGCACAAGTCATTTTCGTTCACGACCAAAAACAGAAAATGTTTAATAAATAAAAAAATTTCTTTGGAAAAAGAAAAATAAGATGATGATAAATACTTGGTATTTCATCATTTTTTTTTTCTTTTAAAGAAAAAAGAGTTGAAATTGGAGCGTAAAAACGACACCATTTACTTTTAAAAAAATATTAAATCCAGATATAAAATTCATTTTGACAAAGGAAAAGAAAGAAAATCCAAAGAAACAGATAAAATTAAAATGGAGACTAACTGAGAAATAATTATGTAAACTATTTTCCCCGAACAATTTGTCCGTTTAGTGTATAACACGTATTGCATCAGCGCCGTCCACTACAACTGGCACCACTCATTCCCATCGCATCCACCACTATGTCCACTCCTGCTTACTAACACCACATACATCCAAACGCCAAGGTCACCTAACAATCCTCGACACGTGCCCCACTACTTCACACACGTCTCCTGTTGCTTTTCCTTTCTCCCACCTTATTCCTTTTTTTTTTTTTTTTCTCGCATTTTAACAGCGGTTTACCCTTTTATATTTGAGATTAATTACTATATCAATATAATTGTTTTAAAAAAAATGCCTGAATAGTGATTATAATAAATAATTATCTACCATAATTAATACTTATAATTTTATCAGCTAATAACATATAATTATTTTACACTACAACATATAGAAATTAAATTCTTTTTATTTGAAGTATACCAGCATCTTGGTTTAAATAATAACTTATTTCTTTTCACAGATATTATAATTAGTTAATATAAAATATCTTATACTAATAATATATCAAATTTAATTTCTAACATAAATACAAAAAAGCATATTTAAAATTTAATTAAACATTATATACAATTAACCAATTATATTGCAATTTTTAAAATAATTATTATAAAAATCAAATATTCTAAATGATATATTAATATATAATTAGATATTTATATAAAAAAAATTTATACATTAATAATACATAAAAACTAAAATCATATTTTTAATAATATATAATTATATAATTAAAATAATTTCTATCTACTAATCGTGTAAAATATTTTAATATTAAATTTTTTTACAGTTTGATAGTCTTAATAGCCGAATAATTAGAACTTAAAAGTACTGGCATGTTGACAAAATCCACGAGGCCCAACGAAAAGGTTATGTTAAATCCACGCCTAGTGGCCGAGTACGTCTATAATAATAATAATAATAATACAATAGTTTCTATTTATTTATATTTATATTAGATTATTAGAACAAGAACACATCTTTTTTTTTTTAAATTTTATTAAGCAAGCAGACAAAATGATAAAAGGAATTCTCCGCAGTCCACAGACTTATAATCTAATTCGGGGTAGGTGTCGGCATCAATCAAAGTAATAGTGACTGAATTAATTATAAAATAATAACAATGCATTAGAAAAAGGTTCATTTTCATTTTAATAACTTTGGTTTCGACGACGCCCATCCACACCACCCAGGGCGAGGGCAGGGTCAATTCCCTTTGCAAAAGGGGAAAGTACCCGTAGTTAAGTTTTTCCCTGTAGACTCATCTAACAAACATTTGGTCGCTATTCGGTGTGAACCAAGCTCACCCTGACGCGTGTAACCCAAGTCCACAGCTGCCAACCATTTATTGCTTTTCCAGAGACGGGGCCAAATAAAATACAAAAGGGAAAAAGGGGCACTCCCCGTACTTGAGCCCAAGGGAATAATTAAAGAATATAAACTAAACAAAAACCGCATACTAAAATATACTTCAGCTGGTATCAAATCCACTTTAATATTTTATATGCTAACTTACATAACAATTTTTGCAGCAAGTTGTTGAGTAACAAAACAACTTCTTAAAGTTATAACAAAGCGCTTCATCCAAATTCTAAATTGATATCCGTGATAAACAATTTTATTTTATTTTATTTTTCAAAAAAAAAAATTATTGTATGAAATTTTCTGGCTCATCAATAACTACAATCTATAAGACATAATTATAGGACATGAGCAAAGGTTCATATGACAAAGAAGACATAATAAATAAATAATAAACTTGAGGAAATTAAGAATGGGATAAAAATGAAAAGCAGGAGAGGGAAGAGGAGGTTCTTACATTGAGGGTGCGTTGTATGAATTTAGCTCTCTTCTTGGGTCTCTGAGGCAGCTTAGAGCCCTTAATGGCGAGAAAATCTTCTTCCTTCTCCTTGTTGGTCAAGGCAATCATGAACTTGGGTGGCCACACCGGCGGAGCAGCATCCCCGCTGCCCGAGGGTGACCCACCCTTCTTGCTATCGTGCGCGGTGTCCGATGAGGCAGCGGACTTGTTATTGTCGTTAAGGTGGCTGTTGTTGTTGTTATGGGTACCCCTCTTATCGTGCGCACCCCTGTCCGGTGACGCAATTCCCCTAACACCCCCGTTGCTTTGCCCTCCTCCTCTCATAGCACTTGAAGTCTCCGAGTTCCTAATTTACAAACAAGCGCACACAAATTATAAACACAGCCACAACCCACATGAAAGTAATTATCTACCCTATGTATCTTTCTTAACCGTAAGAACACGAATCACATCACATGCGACCACATAATAAATAGCTAAAACAAAAGATGCATTTGGAGTAAAATATATGAAAAGGTAACCGGGGAGTGGTGAGTTTACCAAATTAACCTTGAGGGTTGTTCTAGACTAGATCGCTAGGTGAGACTAGAGAGGAGCTGGAATCTAGACGGGTTTGGCGTAAAATATGGGCCAATTTTTGGCCCCTTCCGCGACTTTGTTTTGTATTTGTATTGTGCTGTCAAACGAGGGTCGTTAATTTATTTTCCTTAATGGAATGAAAAAAAAAAATGGTTTAGACTAGATATTTGAGAGACCTTAGAGAATAGAGAGAGAGGATGAGGGGGGTGTGTGTGTGTGTGTGTGTGTGTGAGTGATTCCCTATAACGGGTACAGCTGCTTCCACGGCAGGTTTGGAGCCGTTGGATCTAGAGTGCTTTTTGGCTAAGCAAGATGAAAACTGCTACGTGGTGAAATGTTAAATGGAAAGCACCAGATCTACGACCTGGTCCTATAGTAGTAGAAAAAGACTTTTGTTGAACACGTGGAACGAAAACGCCCATTCCATGTTTCCAACACAGTCTGCAGTAATTGATATGATAATGAGGTGAATTTGGTTCCGCATCCTAGATCTGTAGATCCAGAACGTGCAGATGGCTCTGATCTAGTGTGCAGGAAGACGAATAAGATCGAGATTGCTTCTCTTTCTAAATCGAGCCATTTCCATGCCTCCATGATCATCGTATATAATTTTATAAATGCTCACATGAAAACAATCATAGAGAGAAAAAAAAAAATGTTAAACGACAAAATAAATGAATACCGGATGAAGATTTCAAAGTGGAAAATTTATCCGCACATCTTTTAGGCCGATTTTGCGGACCATATAAAAGCCGAGAAATATAAAAGTGAAAATGACATAATATCACTATCCCCTACTAAAGACCTTCCAAGAAATTTCAAAATCCGCATTAGACACCAAAAGCAAAGCAGCAGGGCTTGGGTTCTCAGATTATGAACTTCATTTGCCTATCTTATTTGTGCCTAAATGTTACAGCCTTAAACCTAACTCCGGTGCCCATATTAATATACTATGACCTACTCGGGAGGCAGCCACTGAGTAATATGATTTTCCCAGCTTAGTCGTAATAATATCTCCAAATAAATTTTACAGGTAGAAAAGAAGGGGATCTCACGCACATACCGTGAGCTCCTCTTTATTCTTTAATTTGGATGAGACAACCGGGTAGAGCCGAGTCACCTGACCAATGGGAGAGTGGACAAAATATAAGCCTCAGAGTCATGATAAATATTCAGCCCAGATGGGTACAATAACAATTCATTGCCCAATTTTTTTTTATACACGGTAAAATTTGAAGCCGGAGATTCTTTGCCTGACATGAGACTTACAAGTTGCCTTCATCGCACATAGTCGGCTATCGCCCGAAATTTCGTGGCAGACATGAGGCGAAACAAATTCAAAGGCGCTACCAAATATGAGCATGGATATAAAGTTCCACTTCCACACCTGCCCCACTAGTTGGAACAACGCTTTCAACTCATGGGCACGCTATGCGTTTCCTATGCTACTTTTGTTTCTACTGAACCCAGAAACCACCACTTACACATATGAAGAATTTACTGCCACAAAATTTATCCAATATATTTGACAACCATATGCTGGATTAAAAATAAAATCAAGAGTTAATTTTCTCGATGGAATATGTTCATTGATTAGAACAAAGAGAAAACTAATCCCTTTCTGAAAACAAACACAAATCACATGTGCACGACAAGCCTACAATCGCAGCTCAATTCGTTTATTTATTTATTATCATAAAAAAAAAAAAAAAAAAACAAGCGGTGGCCCACGCGCCAGTGTGCCACCAACACGAACCTTACCCTCGGCATCAAGATAGGTTTGGATACTCATCAAGCAAAACAAAGAAAAAGAAAGGAAACTGAGAATTACTATTAAATATTAAATAATAAATAACGCTTTAAAATATTAAATTTTTTTTAAAGTTAAACACAAAAATCTCTCTTTTTCTTTCCACATTTTCTTTAAAAAACTGGAGATATTGCAAAATGCACCGGTTCACTTTCAGATCTAAAGCCGTGGGGGAAGGCATCTCAATCTCAGACTCTCAGTCACAATCAAAAAGAATAAAAACTAGAAACGAGAAACGAAACCACATTTCATTCATTGGTATGAACAAAGAGACAGCGAAGGGAAGGAGTATAGTAAAATAGAGTTTAGTTACCTTAGAATTCGCTGCTGCGGCGAAGATGGGCGTTGACGGAGATTGGGATACCCGTTACTGTGATGATTATTGGGAGCGTGGGCAATATTGTTATTATTGAGACCAAGTGGGGGCTTATTTAAAGAGTCCTTATCGGTTCTAACGACCCGCCGATCCACCCGGACCGTTGTCCTCTGAACCGGGGTGGAAGAGTCGTCCTTGTCCTTGTCCTTCACCTGCACCTTCATGCACCTTAGCCGTTTCCGGTTCCCCCACTGCAACACCAAATCCGACGTCGTTGTGTTCCTGATGCTATCGGAACTCGCCCTCACTACCAACGATCCTTCCCCACCGCCGGGTTTACATATGTTGCTGCTGTTAATGTTATTATTGTTCCGAACAAGTGAAGACGACTCTTTATCCATCTCCTCCTCCACCTGTGCCATCATCCATCATCATCATCATCATCATCATCATCATCATTGAAAAGGTAAAGTTACCGGTGTTATTTATTAGTAGTTAGACTATTAAAAACAAACATTGCTACATTTTTTTTCATGTAGCCAATTGAAATTGGCTTCGAACTTCCACAACCAACTAACACGAGACATAGTCTAATAGGATTTATTCACCTCTCGACTTAATTAACAAGATATGCATCGGATTGTCCACGGTTTCCGATAAATTAAAAAAAAAAAAAGGGGGAGAGAAAAAACATGGGAATTGAGCGGCGTGAGACGTGAACATCTTCTACATCTCCGCCAACACAACAATGGATGATGACAAACACGAGAGGGAGAACCGGTGCATATTGAAATCTTTTGGCAATTCAATTTACACATGGACCTCAGAGCCTCAAAGTTTGGATTGTTTCCCCAAATTTTGACAGCCAAGACAATGTAGAAAACAGGGGGAAAAATGTAGTAAGAAGAAATTAAAAGGCTAAGCTCAATGCCTCACCTTTACAAAGATGACACATACAACCAGCACTCAAACACCCCACTATTCATCGAATCGGCCACTATGGATTTACGGATTTTTAGTATTGACGAAGAAAAAACGGAAAGAGAGGGCTTAGAATACAGAACTTAGCGTTACAGCTGTAGTAGAAAGTATGAAGAGAACAACGAAAAACAAAAACACAAAAAGGGAAAGATGAAAATGGAATTCACTCGCCCCCCACCCCTCATCAAGAAAATAAAACCGGAAAAGGGGTGAAGCTTATTACACACAAAATCGAGATAAAACTCATGGCCGTCCAAATGCGTGGAGGGGCTTAAATCCACGATAATTGTAAGCCATTAAGATTGAGGAGAAAAGCCCCCCAAAATATCAGTAAAAGGAAAAGAGATCCAGAAAACCGCACGGAGCCATGGAAATCAATGTCTTACCGTAAACTTACACTTGATGAACAATCAATTCCTTTTGGAACTATGGCAACCGAAACCTAAAAAAGAACCGGTTTTTCTATTTCCTGCAGGAAATGAAGAAGCAGAGAGAAGAATCAGAGAACCATAGCAAGCAGAAACGAACATCAAAATCGGATTCACTGCTGCAGCGAAGACAAGATTGTTTCATCGCTGCAAGGTTGCGATGAGAATCAACCACAGAGTTCCAATTTTGATCAAATTTATTAGTTTCTCACCTAAATCTGGTTCCGCTAAAACTCTCGCCGCATCATACAGGGGAAGTTTCCCGACTTCAGTTCTGAGGCTTTGAGAAAATGCGAATCTATATCTAAAATTCAAATAATGACGACATTCAGAGTTTCTATCAGTAACTGTGGCTGTGAAATCAAGCCAGCAACGATCGTCCCTGTAATACAGGACCAGTAGAAAGTTCAGAGCTCTAAAATCCGTGTATTTTTCCAGAGAAATGTATCTGCAGATGCCACAAAAAAAGACAAAAGAACAACTTAGCACAGACTTCAAACAAAAAAAGCACAGAAACACAGCAAAGCTCTGGCTCAATTCCCTACCTTCAAAACTGCACCTCTGAATATCACAATGAATGAAGGAAATCTTCACAACAGAATTCACTCGCTAATTCAAAATCAAAACCCTGTTATATTCCGGCAAATCCTCTCTCTCCGAACATGCATCTGCAAACAAAAATGAGCCACAGAAATTAAAAAACAATCCAAACTCCACATAAAAACGAGCTTCTTCTCCGTGGCGACAAAGAATAAAACGGAATTAGTTAGAAACAGAAATTGAGGCCGTGTAAATGCTAGACCTCATTCTAATTTCGAAAAGTGGCAGATCCTCAACATTCACCGTTGATGTATCGGTTGGGTTCAGCAGAAAATGCCAAGAGAGAGCGTGAGTAACTTGAGGGAGATAATGGGAAAAGAGAAGAAGAAGAAGAAGAAGAAGAAGAAGAAGAGGGAGAAGGGCCGGGGGGCAGAGAGGGAGCTGGTTGTTCTGGGTTCTTTCTGATTCTGATAAAACGAAATGGCGAGGAGCATGGTTTATGTTTATATACATCATTGTGTTACATTCCTTAGCACCAACCGTCCACTTCCACAACTCATGACCGTAGATCAACAATCCCACGGTTTTCCTCTATCCTAACCCTAAACCATTCACGCCTTCACGGTCACCCCTTTCAAGCCCGTTACTTCCTTCGTGCCCTTCCCTTACGCCGTTAGTGTTTACTCACGACGTTAAGTGCTTTAACGGAATCTGCATAGTCGTCAGATCCCAATTATTAATTGCTACTTATTTGTACATTCTTTTAATTTTATTTATTTTATTTTGGGTCTCAGTTGAGTAGAGTAGTACGTACGTGAGTTCATTCCCGCGCCCAGAATGACATTTATTGGGCGAGGTGCAGGATGTTAACCAGGGTTAGTTAACCTGTTGTTGGGTTGGTTATATGTAAGACCTAGTACCTACGGATTTGGCTTCGTGACAGTTCTGTTTGTGATGTTCGCTGTTTCGTGGATCGGATCGGATCGGATCGGATAAATGAAAGCTAAAGCTAAACTTGAATCTAGCAACTACGGATTGACCAGATCCTTACGTCCTCCCCATCGATTTGTGATTGCCACTTTAATCCGTATTTTCGGGAGTTTTTAAAATGAACCCCTTTCTGTCTAATAATTCAAAATTAATACTTAAATTTTTTGAGGATAGTTAAATAAAATAGATTTAATTTAAATATATTATGAATGTAAAATTTTTTTATATAAATATTTAATTATAAATTATTACATCAATAAATTTTTTTAATATAATCATTCATTATTTAAATAATTATATAAATAAAAAATTTTGATTAAATAATAATATAAAAAAATTTTACACTATCAATATATTTAAATTGAACTGAAATAAAATAAACTAAAATATATTTTATTTTTGCGAAGTATAATCGTTTCTCAGATTATTTCTTTAATTTTTTTTTCAAGTACATACTTATTTCAGTCATAAAATACAAACTGCATCACTCTAGTGTTTTCTTGAAAGTTTATATCAATTTAGTCATTTAAACTTAAAAGGCAATATTGAAATTATCCTTATAGTATATATTAAATGAACAGTTGAACACCGTGAAAAAAGCTTTTGATTTATGAACTGGATTAATATTTCTTCTTATGAATAAAAAACTAAATTGAATTTAATTTTTAGCATAAAGAAACTAGATTAATACTAATTTTTTAAAAAGCATCAGATCAGCGTTATTTATATGATTAAATAATTAATTTTTTTTCAAATACCAAATTAATGGCATGTGTATTTTTGGGAGGTTGAAATAGATTTTTCCCCCATTTTATCACTTTAATCTCTGTTACATTTGATTTAAAACTATTTTTTCAGTGATAAAGCACATAGCTGCCACGCGATTTTACCAGTACACAAAAACCAGTTTTTCATTATTATTTAGCCTCTTGGAATTATTTTCATCACTTAACCGCATTGAAGTTTTGGAAAATTAACTTCCATTTAATCCAATAAAACGTTCTTACACAAAATCAAATTATATCGGGTTAAGTGATAAAAAAATTCAGGAAAGTAAGTTGAAAAATGAATACAATTAAATTAAGTAATGCGACTCACATTTCACAATGCTCGAGTTTCAAAATTCTGTATTATGCAAAATTGCAAAAATAATCGATAAAATCTCCAAATTAGATCTCATAATTTTTGTGCCGGATAAAATAGTTCTTATAAAAAAAAAATTCAATATACAGTTTCTGTCAATTTCAAATGTTAGATAATTTAATTTCTTCTCAATATTTTCTAAAGATATTAAGGATAAATTAATCCCTAACAATTTATAAAAATTTAATTATTATGCATTATTTATATTGTTATCTAATTATATATTAGTATTTATAAAATTTTTAAAATAATAAATAATTATATCAAATATATTTTTTGAAATAAGACAATATATAATTAAATATTTATATAAAAAAATTTTATATTAATAATATATATCAATTAAATCCTAATTCAAATTAATCCCCAATAAAAATACAAATAAAACAAAAATATCCGACAAAAATTTAACGAGGATTAACTTATTCTATAATTTTAATATTTAGGGATTACGAGATGGGTATTTTTTTATTGAGAGACCAGTTTGTCAGGTACTATTTTCGATTAGACCAGCTCGAGAGTTTTGTCAAAATAATAATAAAATATCCAGTACAATGCGTGTCTTCACATATATAATTCTAAATTCAGTCCCCCTTTTTAACGTTCCCATCCCACCATTTCTCCAATGCATGAAGAAGGGAAGTTTGAAATGATATAACGATTTAAGAACTTTCCCAACAATTGAAGGGCTAGGCTCGTATGCGCTTTGTTGGGTGAAAAGAAAATAAAATAAACACTTTAATTCCCTTATTTGTTTATTTTGGATTTATTTTTTTTTTCACATATTCTTAATTTTTACCAATTAAGTTATTAACACAAGATACATTCAAAAAGTTATTCCTTAATATCTACAGTTATTTTTTTAAGAAATTTAAACATTAAAAAATGTATAGTTATTTTTTCAAGATACAAGTCAAATTTTGACACTAAAAATATGTTTACCAAACATGATAATACATGCATGATCTTGTGCTGTGTCAAGTTAGAGGTTCCAAGGCACCATATGGTCCACTATCCCTCAAGTAAGATGCCTTTGTTACAACATCTTTTGGACACACAATCAAAAGAGGTTCCCCACCGTCCCATTTGTATTTACAAAGTTAGCATACAAGAAACATGACCAATGTATAGTGTATATGGATGTTTCTAATATGGGGAGTTTTTAACAAGGATCAAGTTGGTCTTTAAAATTTAATGGTTGATCAAAAAGGCGTATTCATATACCTTTTCTTATATGATGTATTGTAATTTTTTTGGTTTAGTCAAATTAAAAAAAAAAAAGGTTAAATATATTTTGAAAATTATCAAATAAGTCTTTAAGTATTATACAGATAAAATTTAATATTTTTTAGTCTTACAGAAATAAAAATTTGGTTATTTCTAAAATACAAAGAATATTATACAGATAAAATCTTATCACTTTCTACAAAATCCTTAAATTAATTGAAAATTTTTAGATATCATATAAATAAAATTTGATATTTTTAACTGAAAATTTTTAGATATCACAAAGATAAAATTTGATATTTTTAAGTATTACAAAAATAAAAATTTAATCACTTTCAGATTTGATTAATTTTAATTTGTATAATCCGAAAAAATACTACAGTATATCACATAAAAAGAGATGCATCAATACACCCCTTTTATCTACCATTAAAATACAAGGAACAACCTGGTCCAAAACTCGCCGCGGACCAGGTTAGAATCCTCCTAGCGTATATATATATATATATATTCACACAATTATTAAACATAATTCTATAACAAGTATACATTGCAACATTGGTCATGGAGCGCATACTAGGAATTATGCACTGAAACCCCTGTGCAGAGAACTCCAGGGACTGGCAGGAATACTGACGCATGCTTGTGCTGAGGCCTCAGCCATTTGCTCACTCCTTATGCCTGCGTTGCAGAAGTTTGCAAAGGATCTCATGTGTTTCATCCCATACTGAGACAAGGATCCACAATGCGTCTCAAAAGTCCTAACCTGCATCAACAATAGATTACGGTGCAACATAAATAAAGAATTATAGTAACAAACAGAAAAACAATGATCCAATTATATTCTTTTAGTATAAGAGAACAAGTTCAACAAAGTGAATCACTGGAAACAGTACCAGTGATTTCAGGCAGCCCCAGTCATCAACAAGTGGTTGCCCAGCAGGTCTAACACTGCTAAGCATTTCTTGACCTTTTTCAATGCCAAATAAGAGCTTTCCAACAAGTTTCACGCTGTTGTCTATATGCATTCTATGAGACATTGCTTCCATAACTTGTTTCTCAGCTGCAGCCTTCCTAGGAGAACCCTCAGGAGCTTTGAGGAACTGGCAAAGAACAATAAAGATGAAGTCGAGATGATAGAATATAAGTAAAAATTAATGATTTATAGAAGAAAATAAGTGTCAAGTGTCAACAGATAACAACCTTTTATTTTATTGTAATTTTAGCAATACATTAATGGTAACATTCCCTCTCTAGTTAAAGCTCTGCATCCAAATGACTAACATATCTGGTTAGTGGAAACCAATGCATCTACTCTTATGGCACGTTTGGCACAAGGAATGGGTGATTCTATGGAGTGGTTTAAAATGGAATAGCCATTCCCAGTCTAAAGCCTGGTAGCTTCAGGAATGGAACCAGATTCAAGCGTTTGGTACATGGAATGAAATCAATGGGAATCCTCATTCCAAGGAATGGTGAATCACCATTCCAGTACCAGACATGAAGCTAGACTTGCACTATCAATACCAAATGGCGAAGAGTATGGCATGTTCCCATTCTCAGACATCCTCATTGTTTGCTACTAATTTCTCCCATCTCTCATTAAATTTCAATCATAAGATTATGGTTCTCTTCAATAATAAATATATATACCACTCCAAATTTAAAATTTGGGAGCAAAAAGAGGACATGACAAAAGAAATTATTTCAAAAAATAAAGTAAAAATATATTTCACATAGATGGTACCTTATCCCAAAAATGGACAAGATCTGCATCACGTTGGTTGACTGCTTTTGAAGGTAGCCTCAAGGCGTTTTTATCCACATATGTATAATTATCATTAGCTGGATTTGAACCCAAATATAGGGAGAGTTGATTCTTGCTAAGCCCTATGTCGCCATATTGCATAACATGAGAGCTGTACATTGAATTTCCATTGAAAGTTCTTTCTTTAACCTGTGAGAACAGGAATAAGAAGATGTCTGTCACTTCATTCATACCCATATTCTACAATGTTTGACCCGAAAAAACTTCAGACCAAGAATTCTATCAAAAGTCAAAACAGACAAATTTTTCTCCCATCAACTTAAAAAGCCAAGGTATCAAACTACATTCTTCAGTTAATATCAGTTGATTATGTAAAGCAACAAAGTTTGCAACAGGATCTTACCAATTCATATTGTTGGTGCAAGGTCTCCGTACGTAAGTTGTGTATGTCACTGTTAGAAAGTAAGGGGAAAAAAATCAGTACATGAAAAGGACAAAAACAAATCAGTAACTTAAAACGTTACCCATTTAAAATAAAAGAACTTTCTTCTAACAAGAAAATAGGTGCAAGTGCAGGAAAAAGGAGGAAAAAAAAGAAGAAAAAAGATAATATTATTTTAGAACAAAAGAGTGGCAAGGTACAAATATTAGGTATATACTATATACAATTCTCATTGCGACATGCTCCCATCACAGCAGTCTACCCCATGGTGATTGCCAGGTACGGGTATAGCACCCAATGAACTTTATTTATAACCCCAATATACATTTATAATTAATTATTTAAGCACCAAATAATACCAGCTAACATTTTTCCTTGTTATACTTATAATTTCATACCTGTCTTCCATCCAAGCAACACTATACAGATCACCCAAGCAGGTTCCAAATTCTGGGGGAGGACTAGGATTCTCCCCAGGGCAGTATGTTCCCCAACTGCTTTCTTCTGCATTTGCAGCTGTTGTTGCATAGACATTCAGACCTTCAGGAAGAAGACCTTCAAAGATACTTCCAGATTCACATGCCTCTAGATAAAATACCTGCAGCAGCATTATATGAATCCTAAGAATTGGTAAATATCTCTAACAAGGATTGATACAAACAGTAAGCAAATGATATATACAAGTAACTTACCAGGCTTTTATACGTTCCAGAAGCATGCTTCTTCTTCAAGACTTCGATCAGATCAGATGCATATATGTAAGGACTAGTAGGCATCCCTGAAATCCACACCAGTCAGATAATTATTGGTATGAGAAAGGAAACTCTGTTGTGTAAAGATCCAAAACAAAATGTTAGTACAAGAATCCCCCCAAAAAAATAAAAAATAAATAAAGTTAATAGAAGCAATAATCACCAACCTTCATCTTGCACACATTTAAGGAAAAAGGATTCAAAATGAAAAGCAGAAAGCATAGACTTAACTTATGACAGTTTGCAATGTCATTGTTGTTAAAAAAAGATACCATCAGACTTGATAATGTAATATAACTATTTGTTGAAGTTTGAATAGATGTTTTGGCCATAAGATACCATAACATGAAATCAATCCACGAATATCCCTCTTTCTCTTCTTTTTTTTTTTTTGTTTTTTTCCTCTTTCTCTTCTCTTTTTAAATTACAATCCAAATTAAGCACTCAGGAGGCAGGACTACCTTAGAGATCAAAAAATCTCCAGAAAACTGGAATAAAGTTGAAATATTTCAATTTTTAAATCCACTGTTTATCAGTTCAAATACTTCAGTTTATTATTCTTATCTTGACAACGTAGGACAAATTTTCCTGGAAATAACCAGATCAACAGAATATAAGTTCCAGTTTGAGGCAATTATATTATAGGTGATGCTAAAATCTTAAACTGTTTCATTCCACTCATAAATAATCAAGCAAATAAACACATATTCTACCCTAAAAAACAGCAGGAAACACTATTTGTCAGTAATAGTCCCTAATAGAAGAAGGCCCATAGTACCATGCTGAAATGCATATAAACAACATATACACAATCCACGATTTTCAATATCATTATAAAGTTTCTGTGAAAGAATTCAGAGCTATTTACCAAGCACCCCAGGACCCCCATGATCACTGTAGTATATAAATATATGATCATTGGGACCACTATCCACAACCTTCCCACTGCCACCTGTAAGAGCTGACTTATTTCCAAGTATAGCAGCCAAAAAGTTGTTTACAGTAACTTCTTCACCAACATAATCCTGCCATAAAAAAGGTCATATTAGAAGACATAGAAGTTTGAACAGAAGCAGGATAGGTGATAACAAAAAGTAAGATAACAGACCTTCGGGACTCCTTTGTAAACATCATCTCCATGCGGGCTGTTAATGATGACTCCAGGCCGTGGGTTCTCTTCATTGAAAGCAATGTCATCATACATAAAAACAACAATGTTTTCTTCTTTCAGGCCGCCTTTCCTCAGTAATTGATACGCATGACAAACATCAGCCTGACAAATGATGAAGCCCCATTAGTCATCATTTAAATTAACCAATTAACACAGGTCAAAATGGTACAGTAGAAGTAATAGCTTGGGTATTCGTTGAGAGTAAAAGGGATAAACTCAACAAGTTATATGGACCACTGATTAAGATCTTGACCAAACTGAATAACTCAAACACAAACATTAACATAGGTCGATAAAAGAACATGTTCTTTCCATCATATTTACAGACACTATGACAACAGTGAATAATTTTAGTCTTTAAACAATATAACAATTCGTCATCTCCACACTGCACGAAAAAGCCATCAACTATAAGGAAACTATCTTTTCTTTTGTTAGTGTATACACTATACACTTATCAGAGATGAAACCAGGAAAGAGAGCAATTTTTTTTACGCGTGAAACACAAATTATCAATTATTCTAGGCTTCTGTTAGGGTGCATAATCTGTAGAGTTTTGTTCCAGGTAAGTATTTGGACTTAGATCCTCATCCAAGGGTCACTACTCACAATATACCTTTAAAAATTTAACGGGTGGAAGTAATTTATGTGAGTGCAGAATCTGCACCACAAACCCATTTTAAACTAACCTCATAACTGAAATAAAAGGGAAAAAAAATGATAAACACAAGCAAGTAAACAAGATGCACATGAAAGCAAAAACAAGTTGAACAGGAATGGAGATATGAAACATGAACACAACAGGACAATGATAAGCAATAATTCGATTTCCCAACAAACAGTCAAACATGCAGAAAAAGAAAAATGAAGGAAAAAATGAATTGAAATAAAAGAAGAATGGGAAGGATGAAAGAGGTACCTGATGCCTGTAATTCCAGTAGCCACTGGAACCAGCGATTAAAATGGCCCAACGGGTGCCCTCATCGTTGTCGTCGGCGGCAGGTCCATTGAAGAACCTGGAAGCTTCGGAGGGCAACCGGAGAACCTCACCAGTGGGGTCGCGGCCGCCGGAGACGACGGCGATGAGGGTGGCGGCGACCAGAAAGAGGAGAGGGCAGCCCATTGACATGGAAAAGAAGAAGAAGGAGAGGAGTAGGTTGGAATGTGGGTTGGAAGACACGAGGGAAGGAAAGACCGACCACTACACCTTAAAAAAATTCATGTTAGTGTTGTCGTTGTTTGTTGAGGAAAGAGACGAAGTAGCGTGTCGTTGGAGGGTTCCTTATTGGTTACGCTTACAACTTATAATTACCGCTTTGCCAACTTTTCTCTTCTGGCCTCCCCCTATTGGCCTCCCACTCTCTCTTTTTCCCCTTTCTTACGTAGAGATTCTTTTATGGCTAAAGATATTTCCACAGTTACAAAATGAATTTTACAAGATTTATAAACATTTTTTCCCAGTTGTTTCTTTCATTTTCTAAGACTTTTCTGCTGTTTTCCTCTAATCAATGGTTTATGCTCTCTCTATGAAACGTCTGTGTATGACTTACAACGTTAAAATGATATATATTTGATCATACAAAGTATACGATTTTTAAAGTGACAAATTAGTACTTATCAAGTTTTTGATCAGATAAATTAGTTCCTAAGCAAAATTAAGTGACAAATTGGTCTTCAACTATTTAGTATGTGTTTGGAAAAATTGAAAAATTTAAATTATTTCAATAATCACTTATTTATATAATATTTATATGGAAATTAATTTATATTTAAATATTTTAGCTGTAAAATAATTTTAAAATAATTTATTTTATTTGAGTTATATAAAAAAATTATTTTTTTAGTAAAATTATTAAAAAAATATGAAATAATTATTTATATTATATAATATTTAATATTTAGTGTCAATTTAGTAAAAATATAATATTGTGTATATTATACAAACAGTTTTTAATAAAAAAATCCAAATTTTAGCTTTAACTTTTTTTTTTTCTAACAATAGCTTAAATTCTTAAAAATTAATTATAATCTATTTCATCAAAAACTACCCAATAAGATTTTATTTTATAAATAGTTTTTTTTTTGTTTTGCAAATATACACTTAAAATGTTAAATAAATTAATTCCTCTAATAAATTATGAGTTTAATTGGTATACACTGGCAATGTAAAACTATTTTATACTGTCAACTAATAGAAATAAGAGAAAGTGAAAAATCATGGTAGGTCCCTCAATATAATGGGTAGTTATTTGTGTGAGTTGGTACTTTCCACTATTTTTATTGGTTGACAGTGTAAAATTATTTTACATTGTCAGGGCATTTAAATTAAATTCATAAATTATTTGTTAACGATGATGATGTGTCTGTTTCCACCGAGTTACAATTTTTGGTTTCCATTTTCATCCGGCAGCAAAACACATGCAACGAAAATACAAGAAGCAGTAATGCAGCACTTAAACTAGAAACTAGGAAATACAATCCGACTTTTTATTTTTGTTTTGCACTGTTGCTCCTTCCATTTCCATTCCATGTGCTCTATTACAACATAAAATCCGAAACTGAAAATCAGAATAAATTTAACAGAGACACTAACTTGTCTATGGTCTTAAAATGGTTGATGATTAATTTGTCATTTAATTTTAGTTAGAGATTAATTTATGTGATAAAAAATTCGATACGGACCGTTTGTCACTTTATTCAATTTCTTTCTTTTAGTTTGTCTGACTTTGTGTTGCGGTTGTATCTGTCCCACAGTTTTACTTATTGTCCAATATACTAATCAATTTTGATGATGAGACTACCAACTTTCCTGATTTGATTAACTTTACATAGTTTTCATCCTTGCATCACTTATCATTGTTCAGTTTCCTTCTAATCTCATTAACCATAAAAATATTAATTTTTGACAAGAATTCAAACAAATTGCTCAAAAAACAAGTTTGCACATTATTTACAGAAATTATTCTTCCAAAAGACTATTCGATTTGAATTTATCGTAAGTATTGAATTTTTTGTAAATTAATTTTGTTGGAAAACTGAAATACATCCAGCTATTACTATCTGTGGACTGAGGTGGGTTTCACGCGTCAGATAAAATAGACATCAATATAGCATGAACTATGAAGTATGAACAAATACGATCAGTTCATTCATATTAAAAGAAAAGTAAAAAATTATCAGCTCATAATACAATATATATTGGTTTTCATTTCTTTCTTCGTCCACAGGGTCCTTTTTTTTTTTTTTTTTTTCTCTTTAAACTTTTGTCAGCGTGGCATTCAGGATTCATGCACCGTAGGAATTTATTGGGTTGAGCCCAATAACAAAGAACTAACTTCCGGCCGAACCCAATTAAAAAATAACTAATTAAGATTATATATATCATTAGTGTAGGAAAAGAAAAAAGAATATATATGATTTATTTTTCAAAAAAAAAAAAAAGAATACATATGATTAACAAGCAAGTGTCTTAAATTATTAATCAATAAAATATTTATTGACAAAAACAAAAGAATATACTTTCCTTGTCATCCAAAAACAAAAAAAAAAAAAAGAAAACACGAAACACAAAACAAAGAATCTACTTTCCATTACAAAAAGGGATATTTTCCCTCGCAGAGTAAATTACTAGTCCAATAATACTCCTAATCCATATAGCTTTTTAGCCAATGTTAAGGGTATTAGCATCGGCTCTGAGTTATACTATACTTTGATTGAAATTGACATCAATGCATTATGAAAGTTCTAAGTCACAATATTTTGAGTCAAGTTTCATCGCCAAAGAAAATCATTCTTTTACGTAAGTTGAAGTATATATATTTTTTATTCAGTCTCCTCGTCACCAAACAATGATAAACTAATCAAATACAAATTATGTCGAGGTGTGTTGGTCTGAAACTCTAAATAGAAAGAAATCGTGTCTTTCAAGAATGTTATCATAAAAAAATTATTAAAAAAAAAGATCCTTTCGTATAAGTCACTGTAATTCAAACAAGATTAATACTCAAATAGTATAAATATACCCGTAGTTGTATATAACCGGGAAAGAAAAAACTCACTGCTTTACATTTTTTATCTATTTATTTATTCTTAAAAGTATTAGGATAGAAAGGTTGCCACCTATGTATAGTGAAGCCTTAAAATAAATCTATCAAGAATGGAAAAATTTTTCTATCACACATAAGTTAAAATAACAATATTTTTTGAAAAAAAAAAAAAGACAATCTCCTTGTCATCAATGTAATGATCGGTAATTAAATCAATTAAATACGGGCTATGTTAATTCATAATTTTCTTTATTGCAAAAACATTTAAGAAATACGATAAAAGAACTGTGTGTTTTTTTTTTATTGAGTTAGGCAATCGATTTTATTTATGTGCATTTTAATTGATCATTTTTCAATTTCTTGGTCTTAAAAATTGTTTGTACAATTTCAAGTTAAGAGTAACAATTTTGGAAAATTGTTCCTAATTCACAGATAAATCATATACATTTAAAAAGATAAATCATATACATTTAAAAAAAAAAAAGCAAGAAAAGGTGATGAAATAAGATTTTTTTCAAAATTAAATTTATCTAAAAAAATTAAAAGTAACGGTGTGGTAATCTTTAAATTAATAAAAATTATTGTAATAATTAAAATTCTTAGTGATCTAAAAGTAGATATATTTTTATTTTCTTACTTCACAGATAAATTTCTTTTGGAAGAATGTCTTCCTCTATAATAATACTCGTTATCAAAATGTCAAAAATTTAAAATATTCTTAATAGCAAAGTCTCATTTATGTCCTTTACATTTTACAACGATTTTAATTTAACCCAAAAAGTTTTTTCTTTATCTATTTATGTCTCTAATATTTTTAAAACATTTTAATCTTATCATTTTGATAGACGATATTTAAATTAAAAAGAAAACTAATATTTAGGTCAAATTTCAATATTAATGATATTCAACCACCACCAATAAAGATTATTTGTATTCAATTTTTCAAGAAAAAACTTTGTGTATGAGTTTTAGTATGAAAAAGATTGATTGAGATTAAAAGAGTTTAAATTAAAAAGGAAAACTTTCATATCCTGTAAAAATATGAGGGAAATAATGGTAAATAATATCATCTCATTCATATAAATAATAAGTATATCATCACTAACAGTATAACTTGACTTTAATATCAGTTTTTTGTGTATAATATGAATGCCAAAATGGTAAGAGTAGTATGTCTTAAAAATATTAGGGATGTAGTTAGAATAACAAAACTTTTGAGATTAAATTGAAATCACTTTAAAATATGAGGGATGTAAATGAAACTTTATCCTAATCTTAAATATGTAACATAAAAGCATGGTTGTACTCACATATAAATTTTATACACAAATTGTACAAATTTTCATGCCCACTGTTTCTCGTACTATTTTTTATTTGACTAAACTAGCAATTTGGTTCCTCAAATATATATGTAATATTAGTTTAGTCCCTGAAAGATACATGTGATATCAGTTTAGTTCCTGAAATATTTTTTACATCGGCCTATTCCTTAAAAGATATATATAATATCACTTTAGCTCTTAAAAGGTGCATATGATATCAAATAAGTTCATGAATTTATAGAAAAAGAGCGATTAAATAGATGTTACGTATTTCTTCTAGAGACTAAAATGATGTCACATATATCTTTTAGAGACAAAACTAATGTAAAAAATTTTTCAAGGATTAAATTGATATAAAAGAATATTTTTTAGGGGCTAAATTGATGTTACATGTATTTTTTAGTGACTAAATTACTAATTTAATCTTTTTATTTTATACTTTCTCCAAATTATGTCCACGATTTTGAGAGTAAATACTTTTATGTGTAATTTCACATAATTGGGTAATGTATAAATAATAATTATTCATCAAGAAGGTGGGAAGAGATATGAGATAATATGATAAATGATGATTATTTACACATGATCGAATCATACCATATCATATATTATATAAAATTTAAAAATAAAAGATTCCAAATCCCGCGATTTTATTTGCGAGGTGTACAACATTTCTTTTCTTTAAAAGTGTAATAATGCCTTTTCCTTTGGTTTTGAAAAGGTTTAATAATCCTTAGTTAGCAAGTAGTGACAAAGCATCCTCTTAAAAGTAGTATTTTGTATTAAAAACAAAAAATTTATATAGTTGTACTTAGGAGCGGGACTCTAGACTCCTCGGCTGGTAGCGGCAATTCTCTTGTACGTGCCAACTTCTACAATTTCGATGCTCTGATTGTTATGGAGCATAGAGATAACGTTCTAGATGTAGATGCCATATACGATGAGGATGACGATGTTGACATGATTGATGTTGAAGAAGGAGAGTTGGTGGAGCCTGATTCACAGAATGTTTTGAGACAAAGCAGTGCTGCAGATATCAATGAAGCAAATGAAGAATGTTTTGAATTCCTTAAACATGTGTTTCAATTTAAATTTCGTTGTGTGGTATGGCTGCTTTTGTAGTAATTCATTAATTTTGTTATTGTCTTAATAAACTCAGCTAACCTTGTGACCCAGAAGAAACTGGATTCTATTATGAAGTATTTAAGGGTTTTGTATTCGTTGCTTCATTGCTTCATTTAGTTATAAAATGAAGCATTGGTCACTGCTCTTTTGTTATCGTTACCTCCATACAATCCGTGACACTGAATCGAATTGAATGTGGACATAAGCTTGTTTTTCTTGTATGTCCCTTAACTTTTTTTTTAAGCCTTCATATCCTATCCACATGATTGAATTTCTAACAAATTATTTGCTTTTCAGATTTGTGTTAGATGTGTGTCGTCGTTTGAAAGAGAAAAAAATTCATACATGGTGTACACTGCTGTAGGTTGCCTTGGGGTCTCTGCATTAAGTTATCTCAGCAAAGAGGTATTGGAATTTCGGAACACGGTTATGCACTCAATGTTGGTTTAATAAGCAAGTTTCTTTTGTTCATTTGTTCGTCTATTATACTGCATCATATGACTTGAATAATATGATGATAGGGTTTAATACCTGGTATTTGTCTACTTGAAGATATTATCTAATCACATGATCTACCAGCCCAATCATTTTTTCTTTCATCAAAAGCTACTTGAGGATTTACTTCTAATGATATTTTGGTACTGGAGTATGCAGTCTCCTTCACTAAATTTCTTTCCTATGCATCCTGTCTTGTTTCACACTAGTTGTCTGTTCTCCTTCTTCCACTGGTTTCAAAATTCTAAATTCTTCTGTTTTTCCCCCCTAATTGTGTGGAGGTATGGCTCTTGGCACCCTGCATAGTTGTTAGAATCATCTTTGTTTTGGGTCTTGTCTTACATTAGCCACTTGAGCACTCTTATGTGATGATTTCCACAACCTTGGTTCTAATCTTACAAATGTTGTTGGGTTTTGTCTTACATGGTCCTATGGCTACTTTCTGAATATTCCTGGTCTAGGCTTCAGTCACTTGCTCAATGGCCTCTTTTAATCTGCCACTGAAATGTGCATTTCAATTTCTTTGAAGTAAATTATTATTTTTGTGATTTATTTTCCTTTAATATTTTCCCTTTCTTAAACGCGAACGTGGCTATGTTTGGGGTAGAAGCAATGTGCTCGCCTGTTGTATGTAAAGGTGGGACTTAAGGTTCTATCTGATTTGGACAAGCCTTGAGCTGGTTATGCTTATCAACTCTTTCAAGCATCACACAGCCATTCATAATTTCTGATGTGTGCAATTTTGTCCCTAACCTTGCAGATTTCTCTTCCTGATGTTAGTTTGCTCCTTCCGATCCCTGCTTGAGCTTCATTCTTCCTGGCTGAACCCGCACTTCTTTGTTTACTAATTGTGAAGGTTGATATCCATTTTTGTTGCTTCACTTTGTCGGTTTCTGTATGTATGTAGAGAATGTTTTTTCAGTTTTCACCAACTTAAGATTTAGTAAGCCCTGCTGAGCAGGTGAAGGGAAACTAATGACTATCAACTAAATCATTTTTGCTCACCTAAATGTAGCAACAGATAATGTCATAGCCAAAAATTGGATATCTGAATTTCTCTAAATTTACAGCATATCAAATTGATGATTATTTCAATGTCATTTCACTTTTGACATCATAAGGCATTTCCTTAATGATTGGGAAGGCTCTTAAAACTTGAATGTGGGATACCGGGATAAACCACTACTAAAAGTTGAATTTTTAACTACGCATCTAGTTTTTTTTTTTTTTTGGTTGGAGTCTGCAGCTTTCCGCTGTGCCAAGATTTCTACAATAGCATCTTCAAGCATTGGAGACTTCTTGGCTGCAGTTTTGGAATACTATAACCTATGAACATATAAGTTCATCTGTTTGTCTGTTTCTTCTTTTTCCATTTGATATGTAGTGGCATTAGCATTATACTTTATTATGTTAGGTGTGCCATTTACTTTTCATGCAATCACAGTGGGCAATGTTCTCTATTTATATTGTGTATAAATGAGATATTGCTTACTTAAATTTCAGACTGAAAGGACCCATTTTTATTTTTATTATTTTCAAATCTGTCCAAATTGATACACTACAAACTTGTATAATGATTTGTGGATGTCACAGGTGGATGCAATACAGGCTTGTGGAGGCCAGAAGACTGCTGATGGTAGACGATTCCGGACAGGGGGTGGCATATTGTGGAGCATCATTAAAGTTCGAGAACCAAAGGCCTACAAAGAGATAATGAAAAAAGCAAAGGAATTTGAGGTTTGTGATTAATGTTTATATTTTTAGTGCCCACACACCGCCATGTTTTTTGGAGGGGGGAAATGTTTCCATTTATGCAGTGACTAACAAGTAACAACTATGTGCCCAAACATAGCCACTAACCATGACTTCTGAATTTTTTGCGGCAATTCCTTCCGGCAATTCCTTCCATCGAGCATACAGCTTTCTGTTTGTTGGATTTACAATCTTCTGCTCTTTTATAACTGTTATGAATAGTCATTAACTGTGAGTAACCAAGGCTCTTCAAATTGTTATTTGCTTTGCAGTAACTACTTTTTTGTCATTGCTAATCACGTACAATAATGCAGAAGCAATTCAGGCAGCCATATGTTAAGCAACCACGCGTGCCAAAGAAAGAAGATTCCTCTCAAGTGGTGGTCCTTCCATTTGCTGCAGAGATCAGGGCAATGTTACAGGCAGTGCTTTTCCTGCTTCGAAGATGCAAAATCAACATGAACCAGCAACTTCTGAAGTAAAACCTACTTCTGTCCATGATAGGTTAAGGATACCTGTTTCATATGATGATGATCTGCTTGGAGAGGATCCAGATAATGGTGCAACCTGACTATAGAAGTAAAGCGCCCTTCATCACGCGGCAAGTTTTTCGCCCTCTTAGATGGAGAGCTACTGATACGTCTCTTTCTTGTACCCGTTTTGGATTAATGCTACTAAATTCTTCTTTCTTCGGTTCTTTTAGCTCCTTTCCTCATTTCTTTTAGCTTTTGTGATACAAGAGCATAGATGGAGCAGTATTAATATTTTGATTCTTTTCCCCCCAAAGGAAATAGTCATCCATGTTGAAAAAAGAGGTCTTTATTTACTTTGCCATGAAAAAATGGAAAAATAAAAATTGAGAGATAGGCATTAAAGGATACGCTGACGGGTGTACAGTGATTCCATTTCTCTAATATGAAACGCTGCATTTGTCTCAAGTGAATATGGATTTATCAATTACCGATTCAACTTGCTCTCTACAGAGTTTTATTAAAAATAAAGAACTCAGAACTGAAGAAGCGATTTGGGAAGAGTTATGTTATGTGTACATATTATGTGTGAGACACTGTACCAATTCATATCCCATCTATTATCGGATGGGATGTGGAGGGATGTGACGCGGTACAGTGTCCCATATAAAATATGTTCATTGATTATGCTTTGGAGTTTGAATTTCCTTTCCATACTATTATTATGTGACGTATGAATATAACCATAGTTCACAGTTTAAATAGCTTTACAATTCAGCATTATGGCCCCTTATCAACGACTTAAGTTGTCATGGGCATTAACTTATGTTTCCACTTTTCACGTGCACGAGCTTCCTTTGTTTCTTCTGCAGGAAGAGGCAAACCATGGTGATCGTCTACCTTGGTGGAAGGATACTTGTTTTTCCATGCAGCCATGGCAGCTTACACTACTGCCTTTGCTGCTACTTCTTCAGTGTCTGCCGTCCACACAATTGAGGAAACCTCATTGTTGCTTAGTACATCCCACACCTATAAGAAGGGAAAAGAATAGAAATCAATAAAGCAACATGCTTGTGCTAAAAATCAACATGCATTGATTTATTTTTTTTTTCCTTTTTTCTTTCTAAATCCTCATACACATGAAACTAGTATAGCCCAATAACACATACCCCATCACTTGCAAGTCCAACAAATTGGTCACTTGATGTTAGAGGGCGATACGAAATCTCTGGGATAGCAATGATACCGTGATCCTTGAGCATGAAATCTCCAAAAGCCCGAGACATAGCCAGTCCTGGGGTGTTCTCATTTGGTAACCACACTCGTTGGATATGTGGCTCCTCCTCTAGCGCAAATACGCGGCCATTACAGCTTCTTATTCGATCTGCTGCGCCTGCATTGGATCAACTAACATAGTATATGTATAAGGGACTCAACAAGAATGATGATATCGTTAAAAAAGACATATGGGAAAAAGTAGTTATGGGAAGAGTCCTTCTTACGAGATAATCCAGGCATCATATCCATGGTCAATTGAATGGCTATGATTTCATCGTCACAGATTGCCCCCATGACTGCTCGAGTCACCGAGGCTAGCTACGACAAGATCTTCACCCTATTTGTCGTTATGTTTGTGATGTTTCCGTTACACAGGAAAACTAATAGCAAAGTCTGACGGACATAGAGACCAAAGGACCGGTCAATAGTTTCATGGTTTACCTGTCTTATGACAACTATAGCGGTAGTTCCACTGCAAGAGAAGTCTAGACTCTCTTTGTTGCTTCACCTCCTTGTCCATCACCCTGAAGGCGCAAGGAATAGCTTCCCTCCATTCTTGAAAATTCTTGCTTGTAGACGAGTCATCTTCCACTATGGTATCAAACTTGGCATGAGCAATATCCTTTTGGTTGAGTATGAGTGAAGACAAACGGCTGTTTACTATTTGGCTAACTATGTGACCGTTACTTCCATGCCCATCAAAAACGCCACAAAATGCTCCATCTTCCATCCCATAACCCTTATGATGGAACGGTGGGAAGGGTCAGAGGAAGAGAGAAGTTTCAATAGTTGTATATGCTTCGTAATGAGCATATATGGATGTACAATTTAATTAAATTTTGTTCAATATAACAAACCAACCTGGCAAACAATGGCAGCATCTTGGTTGAGTCCTTTGCTACCCTTTTTGGAGTAGACAGACCAAAGTCTGTGAATCCCACTTGCAACCTTGCTCGCTTTCATCTTTAGCTTCTTTGACTGGTTTTTTAATGTCTATTTATTCAGCTAGGATGTCCCAACAATGGCCTTAAGGGACATGTACGGTGTATTCTTCTAAATAATAATCATCGAAGGGGCATGACTTTCTATTTCTAAAAGTACGATCACTAATATCATGTAATATTCTATTCTCTCGTTTGAGAATATCTGTTCAAAATTAAAAAATATATAAAATAAAAAAATAATTTTAATAATGACATAAAATTATATAAATAAATAAAATTATTCATATCTAAAAATAGCAAATTGATCTAATACATTATTTAATTCTAATTATGATGATAATAAATAATAATTAAATTAAAGATATAATTAAAAAAATTAATACTATTTTAATATTAAAAATAAACATATATTTTGGGACCTTAAAATATCAAAATTAGAGTAATTAACAAGGTCATGCAAAATTATTATCACATTAATTGACCAATTCATACATGCTGATGCTATACTACTATCCATATAACGAGGATACAACGAATTGGGAAATACTTAATAGTTCTTTTTTAAAACTTTCTTTTGAGATGCGTGGCTTACTTACTTTGAAACACCATTTTTTTTTAACGACGTGTTTCTTTGGAACACCAATTCTATCAATGAAATATAGAAGGATGTAGAGGATTACTTGTACGCCACAATATAAATAAATATTAGGTTTAAATATGTTTTTAGTTTTTATAAAATTTGTAAATTTTGGTTTTAGTACTTAAGAATTTTTTTTTTTATTTTGATCCAAATATTTCACAAAGTTTTAATTTTAATCTCTATCACTAGCCTTAATTTATTAAGTGATAACATAGATGACAAATAGTCACATCACTAGCCTTAATTTATTAAGTGATAACATAGATGACAGATAGTCACATCACCCTTCCCATGTGCAAATAGAGACTAGAATCAAAATTTTTGGATCAAAACCAAAAAATAAAAAAAAAGACTAAAATCAAAATTTTTTGAAAATATTTTAATCAAGAGCAAAAAGATAATATTTTAGAAACTAAAACCAAAATTTGCTAATTTTATATATACAAAAAATATATTTAAGCCTCAATATTAACAGCAAAATATCAATAGGTTCCTTTGTCAAGCGGAAAAACTTAAGGATCGCATGAAAGGGTAAACTTCTCTAATGATCATCCCACATATGATGCATTCAGTTGAAATGTAATAATGAGACAAATGAAAATGAAGATTTAAATGGATATGATATGTGTCAAATAAATAAATGGAATGGTCAAGCATCTTAACACTTGCTTTGTTGTTATTAATTTTTTAATTTCCTATTACCTTGAGGTTACCTTTAATTTTGACCATTTAGTTGAAGATATAATTTTCACTTTCTATCATTTAAAATAAATATAATTGAATATGATGCGTAAGGTCAAAAATCAATTGAAGCTACCTAATGTGTTTATAGTGATTCATTACTCTATGAATAAATTTGAGAACCGTACAAAAACAATTGTGTGTGGGGTAAAATTAAAAGGAAAAATGACATGTATACATAGTTTCCTTTCCACCACACTTACGTGGCATTTGGTATAGGATAATCCACAATGTTTGGTTAAATTACCTAAACCCACAATATTATCTTATTTTGCTGGACAATATTACTAATAATTCAGATTTTTAAAGTAATGTGAAGTACCACCAATGTGGTAATGTGGATTACCACCAATGTAACAATCCTTCTATTATTATTATTATTATTATTGTTATTATTGTTATTGTTATTAATTATTATTATTGTTAATATTATCATAATTAATTATATATAATAATTATAATTATTATTATGATTAAATATTAATTATATTAATAATTATTAAATAATAATTATTATTAATTAGATTTTCTTATTCTTATTAATTAATAATTATTAATATTATTATAAATAATAATAATGATAATAGTAATAATAATAATAAACTATTTATTATTATTATTATTATTATTATTATTAAAGATATATATTAATTAGTAATCTTTTTGATATATTAAACATAATAATATAAATTACCACTTAGATTACTTATGCATACGAAACACTGTATTTAATATTACCAGTAATTTAAAATATGACAATCTTTCTAAGTAATAATCTACATTATTGACAATTTTAATAGGTAATATACCAAATGCCGCCTAATATCACTCTTAAAAAAATAAAATAAAGAAAAACATTTCCTAGCTATTCCATCAAAGGTTCAATGGAAAAAGTGCATGTAAACGTAGGCAGAAAATTAATTGATTTGTATCTAAAAACTTCTCATTCGGCATATTTGGAGAAAATATGTGCCTAAATGTAGGCAAAAAGAAGGCTGCCTGCAAATTTCATGTAAAACAAAGAAATGCGTAATTTACAGAAAATGACCAGGTCATACATGCTACATGTTACTCATAACATCACATATCTTCAGGAAACATAAGAAGCCCATACACATGAAGCCAATAACTACAAGTGCCATTGAGATAACCTAATTATGCAATGTCATTCTCATTGGCTGGATACCGGAGCACTGTCTTCAGTAGCCATTGGCTCCGCCTGAGGAGCCTTCTTTGCAAGTGACCTGGGTATGTCAAGATACTCTTGGATACAGCGCTGCTGGGGATGCGACAATAGTACTAACACGTGACGGAAAAGAACACGCGTTAAACCCTGTCCACTCTCCAATATATAACCCTCATATTCACTAACATGTTCAAGGGCTTCCACCAGCGTGTCATAGACCTCCTGGGGGCAGTTGTCAGGTCCAGGTTTGTCATGAAGGTACATCACATCTAAAGTGAAGAGCTTCTGGTTCACAGGCCACTGATGCTGTGGGCGCACTGTTGATCTGCAGTAGAATAGAATCTACAATGGAGTAGAATATTAGAGAAATGTCTTCTGCACATGGTATATAGACACCCAAATTGGCGTACTGTAGTGGTCGCAGTTTAAATAAATATATATTTTGGTTATATAAGTGTTAATCATAATAGTAACTATTAATAAAAACAATATATCAATTCGACACTAGTAAAAATGAAATTCACACTTACGATCACTACATATTGATTTAGGTGTCTAAAATCATTATACTCAAATAACGGGAGTGTGTTGCATATTCAGATTCATATTATCTCATGGACGTAAACAATAAATGCTAAAGACTTCTGACCAAGTGCACATGATAACAAATGAAACGATTTTCTCTGCTAAGAAATATGAAATCAGACAGACAAATCAGTGAAGGCAGCCGCCACTTACCACTCTTAAAATGCGACCCTGCATACGGGATTTCTTAGCTTCATGAGCAGCAAGACGGAACAAGTTAGTAAGGTCTGGTTGACCACCAGATGAAGCAGCTGAAAGCCCCCTCACTGCAGCAATTGTTGTCTCAATTTCACTGCTAAACTCTTTCCTAAGCTGTAATTATTAATGTTATGCACAACATTAAAGATTAATATGTGCTTCAAACAACATCCACACACGCAAAAAATAAAAAAGATGGAAGAGCCATATCTAACATAGGGGAACCCCAAAAGCTTTTATTTATGGATCATTTCCAAGCAGATGATCAATGCACAGATAGCACATCAAACTCGGAGAAAAATATGATGAAGCTTGGAAGAATTTGTTTGTTTCTTTTTAGTATTACAATGAGCAGGTGAGCCTTTGTGTAAAAGTATAAGGATTTTAGTGGCAGAAACAACCTCAGAAGCATTGGGGTTTAAAGAATATGGTGGCCTATTGCAGAGCAGAAAACCATTCACGAAAATAGAAAGCACTAGAAGCCAAGCAGCCATGAGAGAATGAATAGATTCTATGCAGATTCGATATTAGGAATTAAGACCTTATAATCAGTTAATAAGATAAACACACATTAAGATAGACTTGGCAGGGTAAAGCAAGAGACATAAAAGGGGGAAATGAACACAACATAAATTCAAAACGGTAGAGATTAAAAGAAAATAATAATAATGGAGGATAGGCATAGGGATAGGGATAGGGATAGGGATAGGGATAGGGAGAGGGTAAGGATAGGGTACCCAAGAGACGGAGTTAGAGAGAGTGAGGAAAGCGAAACGATGTTCGGGATTGATGGTGAGCTTGGCATTGACGAAGAGAAGGATGGCTTGCTTGATGGAGTCCAATCGGGTGAGTGGCCTCCCATTGGCTCCGCTGAACTTCATCTCCACCAGACATTCTGGATCCACGTCCACGCAAAACAGTATGTCTTCGTTGTTGATTCGCGACGGTTTCAGACTGTACCTGCTGCCACCGCCGCTGCTATCCCCTTCAACCCCTTCCATTCAATTCCAATTCCACCGATTTGATTATTGATCACTGATTCCCTTCTTCTCACTTCTCCCCTCACTCTACCACTATTACAATTCTCAACTGAACAAGGAATGGAATTTCAGCACTATTCTTCGCGTGCGTGTGATTTTGTTTTGGACCTCAGCAGAGATTGGGCCTTTGCCCCATGAGCTACCTTGGCCCAACAAATAGCGCATTTGTAAGAAGGGAAAGTGGGCCCAAAAAAAAAAGGGGAGGAAGAAGCGGAGGAGGATAGAAATTTCCACGAAACGACGTCGGTGGAGGGACCTAAACGCCGGTGTGGTGTCCTTAAAATTTGGAACACGTAGACGTGGCTTTCATTCCAAAATTCCAAGGTTTTATTTATAGCTGACAACTTGGACTGGCGACTGTTTCTTTTCTCTCGTTTGGTGTTGACTTTTAAGTTTTCAGTTCTTCTTCCTTAATTTTTGTTCGGCTTCAACTTCAATCTTCAACTACCCCCAACCCAACAACAAAGAAATATCAAAAATAAAAACTTTATTATAAAACCTTTTCCAATTCAATATTCTTTCCTTGCCATTTTTCTTTCTTCGCCAACCCAATCTTTCCTCAAGTGTTTCTCGATCGGCAACTTAAATTTGGGTGACCATGAACGCTGCCTCCTATTCTGCGGTTGTTTCCCATTCTAGTTTCCCAAATTTGGATCGCAAGTTTTCAGCGTAAGCTCCCACTCGTCAACATAAATAAATAATGTTGTCGCTTTTGCGTTTCTTTATTTTTAATCTTGAGTTTACCCAACGATACAAAGAGAATAATAGGTTTGCTTTTATCAATTGTTTATCACGATCCATTTATCGTGAGTTTCTAAAAGCCCTGACCTAACCCTATTTGTTTTCTGCCCCTCTTCATTGCAAATTGTGTATCTTTCATTTCTCAAGTCGGTTTTAGGACTTTGATCACATTAACAAGTCTAAATATTTAGCAAAGTGCGTTGCGACCCCCCCCCCCCCCTCTCTTGAATTTCCAAGCTTGAGTACGAGTTGATTCGACTATGAATGTTTTCAGATAGGCATAAATCATATGGGTTATCTCTGTTTTTGCATGTTGCCTTGTGATATGTAGTGGAACTGTGGAAACACTGACACTGTAGTGTTAACAGAGGGACAAATTCAATTATATGTGGTCCTTTGAGGCAAATTTATTAGTTATTCTTCTTGTGAACAGCAAACACTTGTTTTCAATTTACCACTCATACTTACAAGTAGTATTTGCTAAATAAAATGCTCAGCTTCACTATTTTTCTTTATTGGCAGTTCATCTTCTGGTATCACAAGTCTTACTTGTGTCACTTGCCACTCGGATTGTAACAAGTCTACGTCTCAAGTATCCTTGTTTTTGACTCCTAGCTCAACTAATAGAAGGAATGGCATGCTTGGTGGAGCTTCTTCTTGGGATCCCCTTGGCAGGAGAAAGCTTGTTGGTCTAACATCTTATTCTGTGGGTACAAGCACATACGAAGGAACTGCTATAGAATCTCGTACCCATGTTACGGAAGAAAAAGTTGGGGTGCTGCTTCTCAATCTAGGAGGACCAGAGACACTGAATGATGTTCAACCTTTTTTGTTCAATCTCTTTGCTGATCCTGTAATTTAGTTTATTTTTGTACTTATAATACTCTTTGATCATGGAGTTTATTTCTGTTTGCTGAAATTCCGTATTAGCAGTAGTGCACTTTCTTACAAACCATATGCTAATATGTTTCTTGTGCTGTGATAGGATATCATTCGTCTTCCAAGGTTGTTTCGGTTTCTTCAGCGACCACTTGCAAAATTGATTTCTGTGGTTCGGGCTCCTAAATCCAAGGAAGGGTATGCTGCTATTGGAGGTGGCTCTCCTTTACGCAAAATCACTGATGACCAGGTGGACTTAAATTCTCTTCTGTGCCTTTCATCTTCTGGTTTTTTAAATTGCATACCATGTGGTGCTTTTTATTCTTTTGCAAGAGAAATACCTTTTTGGCCTTTTCCAGTTATATTCAATAAAAATTCTGCATATTTCTGGTTTAAATTTAGACTGGAACTAACAAAGCTTTTATGGTTTTTCATGCTTGTGCAGGCACTTGCACTTAAAATGGCTTTGGAAGAGAAGGGCCTCTCCTCAAATGTCTATGTTGGAATGCGGTACTGGTACCCGTTCACTGAAGAAGCAGTTCATCAAGTAAATCCTTGTACTTTTTGGTCAACTGTCACCATTCTGCATTGTCCATGTTATTCTCATCATACATTTATGTTCTTCTTTCATAATTAAATGACATACAGGGTGATTGATCATGAGTTAGATTATTTATGCTGAGATCCATTTTTATCACCTTAGAGTTGAATCTAAAATTAAAAACTTGTTATGCGTGATAGATTAAGAGAGATGGAATAACAAGGCTTGTGGTGCTACCTCTTTATCCCCAATTTTCTATATCCACAACTGGGTCTAGCATCCGTGTTCTGCAGCATATGTTCAGGTACTTTTTATTGGCACTTTGTGAGACCTCTTAAGTGATTTAAAGATTATTATTAATTAATATTATTTAATTTTCAGGGAAGATGATTATTTGTCCAGGCTTCCTGTTTCCATTATAAACTCTTGGTATCAGCGACAAGGTTACATTAAGTCAATGGCTGACTTAATTGAGAAAGAGCTACAGAGCTTTTCTGAGCCGAAGGAGGTGAATTTCATTCTTGTATTGACTGCTTTCTACATGGTTGTTTTGATGCAATAAAAGAAAAATTCCATTATGGACCTGTTATCAGGGTTTAAAAAATTTGAAGGCTACATTATTTGTTTTAACGCAATCTGAGCCTTAGTGTATTTTGGTTTTCTAAATAGCAGGCGATGATATTTTTTAGCGCCCATGGTGTACCTGTCAGTTATGTTGAGGATGCTGGTGATCCATACCGAGATCAAATGGAGGAGTGCATATTCTTGATAATGCAGGAGTTGAAAGCTAGAGGAATTAGCAATGAGCACACTCTTGCTTATCAGGTTTGTTTTGAACTTCTTCAACATGCATTTCTGGCAGCTTGAGTTGAATGGCGATTCCATGTTTAATCGCTCTTTTTTATTTACTTTTTATGTCCCCTATACCTTAAATTTATTTTGGATGTATTTCCAGAGTCGAGTGGGTCCTGTACAGTGGCTGAAACCGTATACGGATGAAACTCTCGTTGAGCTTGGCCAGAAAGGTGTGAGGAGTCTTTTAGCTGTTCCAGTGAGGTACATTGTTATTGGCCTTTTGCACTTGTTGACTTAAATTGTAGAGGGCACCATATGGGTTTTCAATTATGTTATGCATTACACACTGTTGAAAGCTGTGAATAGCCTTCGAGTAAAAAGACACTCCTTCTTGTATTTCAGCTTTGTGAGTGAGCACATTGAGACCCTTGAAGAAATTGACATGGAGTACAAGGAGTTGGCTCTTGAATCTGGGATCAAGAATTGGGCACGTGTTCCTGCCCTTGGTGTCACCCCTTCCTTCATCACAGATCTGGCAGATGCAGTAATAGAAGCTCTCCCATCAGCAACAGCAATGTATCCGCCGGCTAGCACTTCTGAAGAAGTTGATCAGGACCCCCTTAGATATTTGATTAAGATGTTCTTTGGTTCAATCTTGGCATTTATCTTGTTTTTGTCACCTAAAATGATAATGGCATTCAGGAATCATGTCATCTAGAAGAATTGAAAACCGGATGTTGAATTGACCTTCAAGCATAGGTTATTATTGATAACGACATTGTACACTCGGTTTTCTCCTTTTCTATTCCTTTCATTCTCTAATGTATACATATCACAGGGAAATGAAGAAGCGATTTTTTGCAGTTGACCACAACTGGATCTATATAAATGGAAATTTTATAAATCAAATAAATAAGTGTGATTTATTATATTTTTATGTTAATTTTATATTATATGACTGTATCATGTCTTATAATTTTAAACACTATATCGTATGCTCATTTATATCCGTGATTCACAGCATAGGAGTATTCAACGAATTAATAACAAGATATCTGTACGACAGCCAATGACTCAAGCCCCTATTATGTTTACTGATTTTTGTAATCACTTCTGCATTTTGATTTCTGAATAAAAAGGCTATAATTCTTATAGACAGAGGATTCAATATCACAGAAAATCTATATGGGCAGAAATAAAGCTAGAAATTCCATAAGAAACATTTAAGGTTCAAGGTTTGGATCACAACTCCCAAAACATTTACTCAATTCGACGAAATTAAGCAGAAGAGCGAGGTAGACAGGAATTATTAAATTTTGTTATTATCTATACACTCCGTGGATGGCTGTATATAAGTAATATGCCTTGGATTCCTTTTAAGTGAAAGATGAAATCAATCGAAAAATCGTATGAACGAAACGTATTTTTTGTCAACGTGAATGTTAACGTTAAGTGGGTGGACTTTGATAGCCTCACGCTCCCACCTGACAAGGAGAATATGAAAATACAGAAGAATATTCAAACCATTCGGATTTCAAGATTTATGGAAGAAAACGCCCGCCCATCCCAACATCGGCCTTGGGGGTTACAGGGACAGTAACTCTTTTCTTTTCTTTTTTCTTTTCCTTTTTAGTATAAAATAAACTTAATATTACTTTTTCCCCGACTTCCCATCCGTATAATAACATCCAAACCAAATCCCAATCCCAAATCAGAAGTACGGGTCGAACTCTGTACACTCATTTCCGCCAATTACATGTAGACGACAAATCCTGCCGCTAATCACTAATCTGGGTGCAACACAGCACCTAAACGAAATGCATTAGACCTTAAATTAACAGCAAAGCCAAACTTCATGGATCAAGATAATTCAAAATGAGCGAGTCATCCGAGAAAGTATAAATGCGAGTTCCTAATTAACCATACAAAACATTTGGAAAGTAGAATCTCAATACATCCTAAACACCGCAAAGCAATATAGATGTCGCTACTACCATTGAAAAACACTACAAAACCAACAATTCAGGGAAGTAAATCAACACAAAAATATCAACTCTGAGGTGACGCTTTGGCTACAACACCCTGTTGAACAGCCTGTGCTGGTGCTCCATCATAGCTTCCACGAGCATTCCCACCAGCATTGCCATCACTAGCATATGCTGGAGGCTGAGTATAACCAGCACCATAAGAACTGTTGCTGTATGATGGTGGTGGCTGACCATAACCAGGCTGACCACCTGGAGGAGCATTATATGACTGAGGACCATACCCTGGTTGCACTGCACCACCTGGTGGTGCTCTTTGAGGGCCTGATTCGGGTTGAGCATATCCAGATGGCGGGGGCTGAGCAGGGGGATATGCTGACTGACCATAGCCTCCAGCTGTGCTAGGTGACTGTGACTGCCCATAAACAGGTGGAGTACCACTTGGCGGCTTTTGAGATTGTGGGGGTCCATAACCAGGTCCATAACCATAAGCCGCTTGGGAGGCGGGAGGCATACCATAACCTGGCTGAGCAGTTCCCTGAGGGGGATAGTTGGTAGTGTTTGGGCTTGGCTGTGGGTTGGTAGCATAACCTTGCTGGGCCATTGCAGAGGGTTGGACAGATGGTGCTTGGGTCGAATCCCCCTGCGATCCATAGTTGGCAGTGTGGCCCTCTTGGGCTGGGTTACTCCCACTACCATAGCTGGGAGCTGAGCTATAGCCTTGTTGCTGATCATATGCCGGTGGCTGACCATAACCTGATTGTGATGGCACATTATATGCACTATAGCTGTCCTGAGCATAACCCTGTCCTGGTTGGTTATAACCAGAGGAAGGTGGTTGACTGTAATTGTATGTAGACCCATCAGCTGGAGGTGGAGGGCCCCCTGGATTTTGCTGTTGATGTGGCTGTTGACTATAATAATCATAACCACCATGAGCAGACTGTTGGTGAGATGCAGTGGACTGGTCCCAATTGGTGGAATATCCACCAGCCTGTTGGGGAGGATAGCCTGTGTATGGTGCCTGAGGCATGTTATATTGGGGTGAAGGACCAGAGTACGCCCCAGGCTGCCCATAGCCATAACCAGGTTGTTGCATAGGGGGAGGAGCCCAGCTCGAGGGTGGTCGAGCTTGGTAACCTTGTGGAGGATACCCACCAGACATTGCCGGATTTCTAACACGATTCTGCAGAGAGAAAAATTGCAACCACATATAAAAAAGTGAACTTGCCCAAGAAGCCACCAAATAAAAGTATAGCAAGCAACAGAGGCACATACAAATAGACAGGTGAAACTTAAATTAAAATAAAAAAATAAAAAATCAACATATAAAAGAAAACATGATAAAGGGTATGTCTTGCATTAACAGATTCCGTATAGGATCAAAAAGGGATATAAAGACCTACATACCGTACTGGTTCGTGATAAAACTGAGTTACTCCAGCAGAAGCACACCCTTCCCCTATTCGAAATGAATGGGTACAAAAGGAACCACAAACCATAGAAGCAGACAAACATACAATAATGCCTCAAGAAGGCAACCAGCATAAATAATCTCAAAATATGTAGGGCTTTATTTCAATTTTTATGTTATAAATCAGTCATATTAATTCAACAAACTGAGAGGCTGGACTACAGATATATCATGAAATGTACGAGAGAAGAAGGAACAAATATCCAGATATACAGACTGCCAAGACAACTCTAAGTTCCCAAAGAGATAGAAAATCATCCTCTCAACCCAATCTAAGAGGTCAGCCTTAATGGATATGAAAATATAATTAACTACCTTTCTTTAACTGAAAGGGAATCCATAATAAGGAGTGAAAGACCAGTACATCCAGATTTACTGAGTGCAGCTCAAACTTGTAAAATATTGTATTTAACATGACAGACAAATTAAGAGAATAAGCTAGAAAGTGAAAAGCAACATAATGATAAAGAGGCAGAATTTTAAGTGGCATGAGCTGAAGCAGGGAAGAGGTTAGGTGGCATGAGCTAAAGCAAGGCACCAACCCATCAGAAACAACTGACACAGATTATTGAAAATACTTAAAAAAAAAAAAAAAATCTTGAACAACATAACTTCACACACCAAAAAGAATAACATAACTTAATTGTTAGTTGCAACATCTAAAAGATTTTAATGAACAGAAATAATAAGATAGAAATAGTAAAAGGTAAGTTCTTCGCAGCGGACAAATTTCAGGTTACTATGCCAAAAGCATGACACAAGGATGAAACACTATTTCAAGTATATAACAGTTCTCTCGAGCAATGAACTGAAAAGCACAGATGGCATAGTTTAAAAGGATTTCGATACAATAGTTTAGTATTCAGTCTAATGATGACACTTTATAGAGTTGACATTAATAGGAGACTTACTGCCCTTGATAATAAATATCAAAACTGAGATTTAGAACCATACCAGGGCATGCTGAGGGAACACCAACAAAGGGATTCATGTTGGTGCCACCAATGGTCCAACACAAACTATAACCCTACAATAGTCTCAACAACAAGATCAGTCATAGGATACACAATTAATAAGCATATTCCATTGTTGAAAAGGCTATAATCCCATTAGTATCCACTTTGACCCAAAAACCATAGCATAATAATGGTAACTTTCATGGCTCCAAGAACCTAAACCACAAACAAGATGAAAGAGCCGCCTCACCAACACACAAGGCTAGAGCAAGACTTAACCACAGTTAAAAGCAATCCTTGCAAGAGCTTGATATCTTAGACAACAAAACTAAACTATCGAATTCTCACATAAATATTTCCACCAGCAGAAATGTATGAGGTAGACAATGACTAAGATGTAGTATCCGATTCCATAGAAGACTACAGGTACACATGCATTTAGCAAGTTACGATTAGAAAGACCCTGGAAGTTTAGGACTAACCACCAAGCATAAACTAATCCAGAAATACTGATCAGTGCGTGTTACTATCATATCCAGACCCTAATTTAACTAGACATAGCACATATGTTCATTCAATGGAAACATAGTTGATAAATGAAATAGCTACAGCAGTGAAAAACAAGGAAGGAAAAATGATATAGAATGAGGAGTTAAATAAGGAAGAATGAAACTCATATGCACAGATTAAAGTCGTAACCATCTCATAAATTTTTACTAAAGTTTTAGTCCCCTGCAAACAACAAACACAAGCAATAGGGAGACCTCCAATTAAGTACCACGATAATGAATCTACCAGGTGAAGTTTTCTGTTTTAATAGTGCAACAAATTAATACAGACACAACAGGCAATTATATGAGCATAGTATCTGTCCATCTATTAATCAATAAGAAAGGATGTAAATCCAGACGTAAAATCACCTAGTGTAATCAAACTCAACAATAGTACAAAACAATTAAACTTGTACATATAGGAAGTAGAAAATGCAGTTGAAAATCCACATGATTAAACTCAAACTAGAGTTGAAAAATGACAAGCAAAACACACTATTGCAAATGCAACAAAATGATATGTGTCCTCAACATACCTCACCACTGATGACTTGATTAACCAACTGCTTTGCAGACTCAATTTGGTCAGAGGTCCCATCAATTTTTAATGTTCTTTCACTTGATGTATCACCTGGGGGAAGATGCAGAGGAATCACCTAAAAATACATAAAATATTACGTCAAACAAAAATTCCATGCCTTGAGAGCCAGTTGTTGTCGTGGTCGAGTTATAATAATAGTAGCAATCATAAAGCTACAGTAAAAAAAAAATACAAACTAACAAAAGTTAACTAGAATTTAGCGCCTATCAACCAATACACACAATGAAGACAACAACACCTGAATTCGCGCTCCAGTTGAAGCTTGCATATTCTTTATTGTTTCTCCTCCTTTACCAATTACAAGTCCAACCTAAAGATGCACATAACAAGAAACATCAATCCAACCACATCAAGAAAAACCAAACATTTTATAGTGCACATGCTTGTATCTATGTCCTTCGCACACCTTATTATTTGGGATTTTCATCACGAATTCATCAGACCCAGTTTGTCCAGTGACTCGTCGAGCAACAATGCCAGAACCACCAGCTTCAGCCTGGTACAAAAACAACCCGTGTTAGTAGTAGTGACATTTTACATACAAGCAATTGCAATTTCACAATTCTGGGACAATCTACAAGTACCTCAGCAAGAACTTCATTGATGAGTTTCTCAGCTGCAGCAATAGCTTCAGAAGTGCCCATGAGCTCAACCATCCTAGTTGGAGAATTAGGGTCAGCGTCCATGTCACGGGTAACTTGGATTTTTGCACCAGACTGCAACTGAAGATACTTTATGGTTTCTCCTCCTTTTCCAATAATCACACCCACCCTCCCATTAGGGATATCGATCTTCTTGCTCGTGCCCTGATGCCCGTAAGAAACAGGAGCAGCTGAAGGAGCCGAGTATTGTGGCTTCGCATCTGCGTCTTCACACACATCACACAAATCAGTATAAACCAAAACCCTAACATGGAAAGAGGTATTCGATTGCTTACCAGGGGAATCGAAGGAAGAAGGAGCAAGGGCACCGTTGTCCACCTTAGGGCGCTTGGCTTCAAGGGGAGGAGCGCCGCTGAGGAGGCGGGCGGCGACCTCCTGGGCGCGCTGCTTGGCGAGCTCGATGCCGGAGGCAGGGGGAGGTGGGACGGAGTTGTAAGTGGGAGGAGGTGCAACGGTGGCGGCGGAAGAGAAGCCGGTGGGGCGATGGGTGGCGGCGGGGGACTGGTCGTCGTACTCGTACTTGCGCTTGAGAGGGGTGGACTCATTGCCAGATGAGTACTGTGCTTCGTCCGCCATCGGGAACAAGAAGAAACCCTAGACACACACACTCACTCACTCACACACGGAGATATTTTAGGTTTACGATTCGACACAGCGGCGTGTGGCGTGACGCTGAGCTATCGAGTGCGTGTTGGGTCGTGCTTTTATACTAGGGGCTCTGGTGCGACTACTGGAGTGGCGTGGACGTTGGTTTGGGAGATGAGATACTTTCTTGCTTTTACTTGTCTCTTCCGATTGGGCTGGGAATTGCCATCAGGACCAAAATTGAATAAATAAATGAAAAAAAAAAAGCTATATAATTTGGAGGATTTAAATTTGTATGTATTAATAATGTAAAGATGTTTCATATTTAACTGTCTCACTCTCTCTCAAAAATATTCTCTAAAATAATTTTTTATTATTATTTAATTAAATTATTATAATTATATAATTTTTAAATAATAAATTAAATAGTAATATAAAAAAAATTATATTATTAATATATAAAAATTAAACACAAATTAAAAACTTTAGAATATTTTAGTGATCAAGGAAATGGTGGAAAATAATGAATATTTGAAAATTGAACTCCTCACCGATGTTAAATCCCCTAACAGAAGGATAAGGAAAGTTACCGCTTGGGCTATATGTCATGGGCCTAGAGATTTTAACCCGTGGAGTGCCCAAGGATCGCCTCATCACAGGGTCTTGGGCTACCTCTCCCCAAGTTCAACAAGCTTATAGTTTTGAACATAAGGCATTTGAGACGCTAGTCCAACAGAGGATATATCCCATTCCAACAAAGAATACCTAGGTTCAAGCTCACAGGGTTGGTGGTGATTAAGAACCACCCCCCCCTCCTCTAACCCCCCACAAAAAAAAAAAAAACTCATATTAACCCATATAAATTCAAAATATAAATATATAGTTTTGGTTCGAACTACCCACGGTGACATGTAACTTATTGGTATTGTGGCATAATTATTAAAAGATATATGCAACATCAAATTAATCATATAAAGATTTTGAACATCAATTTTAATATCTCAATGCTCAAAATAAACATCAATTTAACCTCCCAATGTATATTTGAGCATCAATTTGATCATTAAGTTTGATAGATAGTTTATATTATAAAGGGTCAAAATAATCGAAGAAATATTTACATGACTAATTTGATATTATGCAAATCTCTTTAAAACCAATTTGAGTACTTACCCTTATTTTATTAAATATTTTTTTATAAATATTAAATTTCACCACTTTGATCATTAGATCATGTGATATTTTTTTTTTTATTTTTAAGATATCTCTATAATATTATTGCAACTAATTAAGAGATCTTTTCAATAATTATCTTTTATATAATTTGAATCTTGACTCTCTTTTTTAGAATACTTGCTTATCACTATATCTAATCTTTGTTAGTATTATGATAATCAAATATATTAAAAAAATAGACATTAATATATATATATATATATATATATAATCTAATAATCAATCATATCTTTTTAAAATTATATAAAATTTTATAGACCTTATCTAGTTAGTAGAAACTTTCTAAAATCCTAAACTTAAATAGATTATTAAGTTTAGCCCCAAAAAAAAAAATTCCGAAGACAGACAATGAAGCAAGCTCGAGCCCACGTCTCCTATGGCAACAACAAATTTAAAGGTAGTTTAAATTGGTAAAAACAACGTACTAGTATTTGTAATTTTTTCTTCCAGGATAAATTTGAAGTTCGGATATGTTTGTTCTTTCAATGTGACATTAAATCTTCCCACGTGCACATTAAAAACTATTTCTAAAAAAAAAACATTTTGGGTCTGAAAGATGGTGTGTCCCTGCAACAATTATTGTATATCGGGATTGGGTTCATATAAATTATCACAACTCACAAGTATAAGCTTATTGAAATCTGCAATCTGCATCCGGTTGCTATGAGATCTGCAATTTTTTGAGCAGAAAAATTAAAATTATTAGATACTTTTCCGGAAAAAAATTCTGAATTATTTAACATTTAATATATCAAATTTTATATTAACGATATAATTAAAATAAGAGATAAAATAAATTATAAAATTAAAATATTGAATTTAAATCATTTAAAATAATATTTTTTGTTCAACGAAAAAAATTTTAAACAAATTCTTTTAGAGGATCAACTTGGACCTTCCAGTATTTTAAGTATGCTAAATAATATTTCTATCCCTTTGCAGATTTAATTTCCTTTCGTCTTTCATATCAAACAACGTTTTAAATAGAAATCATCAATCACACAATGTTTAAACATTTTTTTTAGTTGAATTGACAGCGTAATTTGACTCTCAGTCCCCTTAAAACGATTTACTTAATAGAAGGTATTATAAAAAAAGTGATGACTGACATTTCAAACTTCAATTTCTTAGGTCAAATTATTATTTCATAGGTAGGCAATGGCTACCACTACCTGCCATATAAATATTTGTTTCTAAACCATGCTCACTAATTTTTAATAGTTTAATTATTATATATGTGTAAAATTTTATACTGTTATTTAATTAAATATTTATATTTATAAAATTTTTAAAATAATAAATAATAAAATTAAATATTTTTATTGATATGATTAATATATAATTAAATATTTATATAAAAAAAATTTTATACTGACAATATATATAAATTAAATCTAATTTTTAATTAGGATAAGAATTATATCAAAATTGTCATATCTATTTTGTCAAGTTTTTAAATTAATGAAGTATAAGTGAATATTTTTTAAATAAAAAATTTTAAAATTAAAAATATATGCTCATTTATAAATTCACATAATATTATTATTTAATTTAAAAATAAAATAAAATAAGTATAAAAATTTTACCTAAGTTTTCTTTGTTTAATAAAAAAAAGAAAGAAAAAACTTCTTATGCTAAAATTGGTTTTTTTTTTTTTGTAAGTGGTTTCTTTAATGACTTGAACTATGTTATGATAAGCATTTATTAGCAAACAATTTTGAACTTGTTTTTTCTTAATTCAAGTCATCCTTTATAACTATTATTTAACAAATTTGTTCAGTTAAGTGCTTAAAAATATGTTTTCAATTAAATATTTTAAGAATTGAGTTGATTTATAAATAAAATAATTTATCTGAGAAGTTATGAAAAAAGACACATTGTTTTTTCAAGTTATCATAACAAAAACTAAATATTTTTAAATAATTATGTATAAAATTACATTAATAATGTATTAAAATTAAATTAAATCTATAATATTATAGGACCGGCGAAACGTGAAAAAGGAAGGTTGTCCTGGCGCGGAACAGGGATGCTCATTTATGTGGAAAGTGATATAAATGGTTTATGCATGTAGTGGAGCCCATCTTCATTGTACAACCATCTAATGGTTGTTCAAGGAGGTATGTTATTTGTATTAGTATATTCAAATACGTGGATATCCTTAATTTTTTTTTATTTTTTTATTAATTATTTTATTTATTTTATAATTTTTTTTTTCTTTTTTATCTTTTTGAGTATCCAAAAATATCTATTAATTTAGTTATATAAAAAAATATTTCTCTTATTGGAGAGCTAACTGGGCATCTTTCATTAATAGCTCTCAATTAAGTATTATTATTATTATTATTATTATTATTATTATTATTATTGCTGTTGTTGTTGTTGTTATTATACACACACAATCCTAATGAACATCTTTCCAATATTTGAAGAAATCTAAATCTGCCGTCAGAAAAGAAAAAAGGGAAAGAAATCTAAATCTACCCAACAACAAAAATCCACCGGAGCATGCAACCACTATTTCCATAAAGAAAATGCATAATATATAATTTGATGTGATAATATTAACATTTAATTGTATTGAAAAATATCGTTAACCGAATTATATTTTAATAATAATAGCAGTTTTAAAACTCGTTTACTAACATAATGTACTAAATTAAATGTTTACAATGATAGTAATAAATTGATATTGAATTTATTTAACAGCCTTTCGAAATAGAAATTCTCCAAGAAAAAAGAATAATGGAATGCGAATAATAAGTTAGTAAATGCTGTGAATTATTTCTATCTTCCGATGAATATATTAAGGATATCTTGGTTTGAAATTGAGTGACATCACTGGAATTTAGCTGTAACAAATGATGTTGTTCTACCCTCATAAGCCATAATAACACAATCTCCTTCTTGTTGGATTCTCTTGAAAAAGGCAAAGCATGGTGAATAGGCACAGCTAAAAGCAGAAATGCAACAGATCATTCCCAGTGATGATTTGTTACAAAGGAAAAATTAATTTTTTGAATGCACACATATGTCATATCCAAAATTAAAAGAAAAAGAAAAAAAAAAGGGAAAGGTGTCGGTCTAGCTAACTATGGTTAATTGAACCAGAGGTTGAGGTTAAAGAGCGCTGAAAGAATGAGCGTCGGTGACTCGGTTTGGACTCGTGCGAGTTAACCACATGCCAGACTCCACACGAGCGGAATCTAAGAATCGAACGAGAACAACCTTCGGCATATAAAGGACGCAATGGAATGGGAGTGGAAATGCAATTGAGAGTGTGAGTGAGAGAGAGAGAGAGAGAGAGAGAGAGAGAGAAGAGGGTGAGAAATGGCGGATTCGAGCGATTCGGTGTCGGTGGACATGGAAGCCATCTCTCCTTCACCCAAGGTACTTACTCACTCAACTCACTGCATTGCATTCTCCTCCAACAGCATCATCTAACGATATTTTATTTTATTTTATTTTATATTTTGCTTTTTATTCAGCACTTTCGAAATGCTCACGAGCTCCGTTTCATTGTCATTGTGTGTGTATTAACTAAGGATGGCTTCAATTATCTCTTTTTGAACTAATTTGTTTCTTCTCCACTGGGTTAAGCGAGAACCACATTGTTCTTTTTTGGGTCATTGAAGTCAGTATGCAGCTTCTGAATCTTTCTGAATTCAATAAAGTAGGATTATACGGTTACTTTAGTCTGTTCATTAGTGGGGACTGAGTTAAGGTAGATAAGGTATTAATTACGGAGCTCTAAGTGCTTTCAATTTAGTGAAATCATTCTGTTTTTGTTATCATGCTTTCCATGGATTAAGGAAATGGGATTTGGTTTTACACATTTCTGGCAGGTGTAGATTAATTAAGGTTTTACAAAAGTACCTCTTCACATGCAATATCTTGCACCTTTATGTTATGGATTGCTTCTTTTTGCATGTGGCTGTTTTCCATACTGAATGCTCATATGTGGTTGAAACGTATATTGCTGCCTTGCCTGATTTGTCGCCTTTGCTTTCTTATAACGTATACATAAAGAAGACGGTTTATCATGTTCATGTGTGATTTCTTGTCTGTTCTGGATAACTGCATGTGCTATTCCTCGTTGACATGCTACTGAGATATCTCTGCAGGAGCACCTTGTAAGAACTCGTTATGGTTCTGTCTCTGTTGCTGTGTATGGAGACCAGGACAAGCCAGCACTTATCACTTATCCTGATTTGGCTTTAAATTGTAAGTTTAATGGGTATTAGCTTATATATATATATATATATATAGATTCCTCTCGATACATTTAATTAGGTTCAATATAAAATCTAGTAGTTGCGGGTATCTGTATTACAATCTTTGTAAGAAAATCAAACTTCCACTAGTTTTCCACTCCCACAATTATGGTTCAGTTAGTTTTTTTTTTTTTTTCCTTAAAAAGGTTTTGTGCAGAGAGCATCAAAATTAAAAATGGTGTTTTGACTTTCTTAACATTGTTTATTTTGTTGGCAAACAAACAACCTAACCTTTTTGTTTTTTCATGCATGTGGTTTCATCAGATGTCTCCTGCTTTCAGGGGTTATTGTTTTGTCCAGAAGCCTGTTCACTGCTACTCCACAATTTCTGCATATATCATATTAGTCCACCTGGGCATGAGGTCTCTAGCTTTATATCATGAAGCTGTAATATGTTGTTGCTCAATGCTTATCTCTTCACGTTTGTAAATATTTCATTGTTGGACGTTATAATTTATCTGGTTCCTTATCATATGTTTTCTTCAAGAGCTATTGCAGTTGGGAGCTGTTGCAATTGATCCAGATTATCCAATCCTTTCTGTTGATGACTTAGCTGATCAAATAGCTGAAGTTCTTAACTTTTTTGGGTGAGCATGTTCTACCTTAATTATCAATTTCTTTCTATTTAGGCTATGATAGATTGATAGGAACTTTAGAGAGAATGACATGGTATGAAATGGAAAGAGAAGGGATGGAATGGAAACAAGCTTCATTCCCCCTGTTTGGATGATTTCTGAGGAAGAAAATGCGAAGGTAAAAAGTTGTAAGTAAAAATTTTCTGTAAAACCTTCATAAACTTTTTTCAAGCAACTAAGTTTATGGGGTGAAATAGTGAATGACAAGTTTTTAAAATAGAAGAAAAGTTGTTCTGCTCATAACATCTCAATCCGGAGGGGAACAAAAATTCAGAGTTTGAGGAGGAAGGAATAGTTCCCCTCACATTCCGTTAGTCCTTATAAATTTTCAAACTCCCAAATGAGGGGAATTATTCACTTCCATCCTTTTGCCTTCGGACTGACCCCTCCATCCAATCAAACTGGTAACATCAAGAGAGTTACTTTGGAGTTTGGAGAAATTTCCATGTGGCTTTAAACATTGGCAAGTATTAGAATTTATTATTGGCAACTAAAAATTCCTTCTGGAATGGATTGAAATTGATGGCTTTATAACTTGTGCAACTGAGGGTAGAAGCTGATGTTTCCTTTCCTTGATCTTGGGGAGGCAATCTGATGCCTTTCCTCTCTTTCCTTGCAGTCTTACTGCAGTCATGTGTATGGGAGTAACTGCTGGGGCTTACATTCTTACCTTATTTGCTGTAAGTTGTCATACATATTGCAGAACCCGGTTTAATTGGCTTTGAGTTTTAATAATTGATCTTTCTAACTTTTTACATCAGATGAAGTACAGACATCATGTTCTTGGTTTGATACTTGTTTCTCCTCTATGTAAAGCACCATCTTGGACTGAATGGTTGTACAACAAGGTTCTCTTTGTAAACCTAAAATACCATGTATTCTTGTGAAAAGAAAAATAGCACATGCTGAAGATTTTACAACATTTACAGGTCATGTCAAATTTACTCTACTTTTATGGCATGTGTGGGGTGGTAAAAGAAATATTGCTAAAGCGATACTTTAGCAAGGTATGCCTATGCTTCCGAAAGCATTTCTTTTTCTACTTTCAATTTGTGAGTTTGAGTCATTCAATTTTATTGTTTGTTGTTGGTAGGAAGTTCACGGTGGTGCTCAGTTGCCAGAGTCAGATATAGTTCAAGCTTGCCAAAGGGTTAGCGCAATCTATTTTAGGTTTCCTTTTTCTTTTGCTTTTTTGGGGGGGGGGGGGGGGGACTGGTTATAACTGGTAACAGGTAGTTTTTGAAGTTGAACAATTGTCTGAGTCTGTTTTAAATTTTTTTCTGACAGTCATTGGATGAGAGGCAGAGTTTGAATGTGTGGCGGTTCCTTGAAGCTATTAATGGGTAAGATTACACTTTCAAATAGTGCCTTCATCCAATTTGAAAAGTCTTTAGCTCTTTTTTGTTTTTGTTAGGGTGTTTTTTGTTTTTTTTTTTGGGGGGGGGGGTCGCGTTTCACATTTTACAACTGCAGTTATTGTTTGCAAGAAATTAAATATTGCTAAAACCCACTAGATGTGGCTAGCATTGAAGGGTTTGGGTAGTTTATAGCAGGTCATAAGTTCAAACTTTCAGGCCATCATTGTACCCAAAAAAAAGACATTGCTACAGTTTCAAAACCACCAATGAGAATTCAATTACACATACACACACTAATGGCTTATAATTCACAACTTTTCATTCACAAATGGATATGCCGATGCTTTAGCTGGCATATTCTGAAACAGCAATGTGCCTGACTGCTTATATCTTGCAGATATATGTCATTAACTTTGTATTGCCATCTAGCAGGAGATACGACATAAGTGAAGGATTGAGAAAACTACAATGCCGATCACTAATTTTTGTTGGGGATATGTCTCCATTTCACTCTGAGGCTCTCCATATGACTTCTAAGTTAGATAGAAGATTCAGTGCCTTAGTTGAGGTGTGTATGATATCTCTGGTTCATATTAAGTCGTGACAAGAATGTATTTATCAAAACGCGATAGATTTAATACTGATTGTTGGTGCAACTACAGGTTCAAGCATGTGGGTCAATGGTAACAGAGGAGCAGCCTCATGCTATGTTAATACCAATGGAATACTTTCTCATGGGATATGGCTTGTACCGGCCATCCAAGCTAAGCGTCAGCCCAAGAAGTCCCTTGAGTCCGTCTTGCATTTCTCCGGAGCTTTATTCACCAGAGAGTATGGGTTTGAAATTGAAACCAATAAAAACACGAGTTTCTGTGGAAATCTAGAGGTAGATGAATAGAGGTTGGTCATTTGTTGCTCTTTCTGATATGTCTGTTGAACAAGCTGTGGTTTGTTGGAAATCAGATGAATGATGTGATGACAGATCCTTGTAGATAAGGAGACGAGGAACGAAAAATCAACAGAGAGGAAAGAAATAGGGGAAGAGTTTAGTTGAAGGTTAGATATAGTCATTCTTTCATTCGTAATCATAGATTTTAGTTAGCGAGTATGTTGGTAAAGCTTCGAAATTATTGCTTCCGGATAAAAATAATAAAAGCTCTTCTTACGGTTGTAAAGTGAACATGGAGGGCGTACTGCCGTTAATGTGCAATCTCGTGTTTGTGTTGTTGCATCTTTTCAGCGTTAGTAAATATATACTAGTTATAGTTTCCTTCTTGCTCAGGGAACGTTTCGTGAAATGGAACAATGAAGCGTTTTTGGAATTTAGTTGCTTGTATCTGCTGTGGAGTTCAATAGGGTTATACTTGTCATGATCCTCACCTGTCTCTATCTGGGCTGCTCAAGATTTACAGACAGGCGGTTTCGATGGTGTTGGCAAGTATTTAGTAAATTACAAGAATCACCAAAAAAGAGAATTTAAAATTTGAAATTCTTATAAAAAGAAAGGAATATCATAAATATTACATTAAATTTAAATTTATATACATAATTATAAGTTAGAGCGCTTTGTTCCTTTATTTTACTACCAACATTAGTTCATGTCTCTTCGCCGCGTCGGATTTATCATGGGGAGAGCTTGATCCCCTTGACAGAACACCATGAGCGCATGGACATGAACTCTCTCCTATCGATTTTCCATCTACAACTAGAAGTGCTATAAAACAGTTGGATATCAAGCTAAAACAATAAGACAGTCGAATAAATTCCGTGTTATTTACTGAGATTCTTTCTATATTGTTCAATGCGAGTCTTGGACATCCTCAAACAATAGGTAACCAACCCAAACATGCACAGTTCCTGGTTTCAGTTGTGTCTCTGTAATTGTGTTCTCTACTTCATCATAAACTTTCTCAGCCTTCAATTGACATTAAACCTTCGATTGCTCATCATGCTTATCCTGTTTGCAATGCTGCTCTCCATTTCTTCTTCATTTCGACAACAAGCCTTTCTTCTATCCATCTCAGCATGCATTTCCTCTATCAGAGGTTTCCACAGCCGAACACGAGCATTTATAAACCAATTGGATACCTGCTCAACCACCCATATAACACACAACAGTTCAAGCCCCAACCAGCCATGCGCGTTAGATAGTTCCTCAACTAGCAACGATGTAATAATAAGAGCAATAGATAGTACCTGGCTTCTGGTCAACCCACTTTTCACTGCAAGCAAATGCTTCTCGGCATCTTTAGGATACCTGAGAAATCCATCAAATCATATCAAAAAACAAAATAAATGTATATATATTTATTTTAATGCACTAAATATGCATGTATGCACTGATGATTTGTAACACTATATGTATCTTCAAGTGTGGAAACCCACGGATGGAGGAAATTCTGAAACATCCAAGCCCTTAGAACTGAGACAGATCTCTCTGGCAAGCCTCTCTGGGGCCTCCACAACTGATGATCTTTTCTTTTCAACTGCTCGAGAGCCCATTGCTTTTCGATGAATGAAGTTTCAGCACACCATTCCTTCTCTTCTGAGCATGAGTTGCTAAAATTTGATCCCATGGCAAGAATATGGTTGCTAATCCTCTCTCGCAAGTCCTTGTACAGGATGGAGATCGATCGAAGAGCAAAATGCGCATGAATTTGAGGGTCCAGCTCTGTAGCAGCATGGAATGCGGATACAACAGTATGTATCTCATCCAAACACTGGCTATATTGATTGTCCACCTGAGTAGAGAGAAGAGTCAAAACAGTATCTCAAGATTTAGGATGAAAACTTTCATGTACTACTGTTCAACTTCTCACTTTTTTGTTTATATATACCATCATTCTACACGAATTCTTGCAATTTATTTACTGTCCATGAATTTTGTTATGGAAAAGTGAAATGCAAGTTAAAATGATTAAATCTCTCTATAATGTCCAGGACCATAACTGATACTAAGGCCAACCAAGACGTAATTGAAGATGTATTATCATACCAGTTGTAGAAGTGTCAGCAGTTGGGATGTCTTTGATTCAGCTGCATGCCCTTGCACTGGAGATTCTGCACCAGCTTTACACGTAGAATTGGCATTGTGATTTACCAAAATCCTTCTCTTGGTTGGGCAAGCTGAAGTTGATTTATTTCCACCTGCTCTAATACCAGCAGCTGAACAATTTAGCAGTTCAAGATTTTCCAATGAATATCTTGCAATTTGAGCAAGTATCTCTTGAATTCCAACAAGATACCTTGATCCCATTACTTCTGGTGGAAACTGCACATATTTATCAGAAGCCAAACTCATAGAAAGTTCCCTATTACTGCTGCAGGAGGCTTGCTCCAAGCCTGACCTGGTTCCATTCATGCATTGGGTCACATCAGAGCAACTAACCTCTGAGCACTGTCCTGTGGTTGGAGATGTTGCAAGGCTTGAAGAGAGTTCATTACTAAAGTTAGAGGAATTGTAAGCACAATTCATCAAGTTTGTAACAATTGATGATGTCCATCCATCTGGATCCAGGTTTCTTCCTATGGATGAACAAGGCTGGCACCCAGTTCCATCAATGTCTGAAGTTTTGGGAAACTCGTTGGCATTCCACTTGCTATTACCAGGTGATTCACTGTAACCGTGGTCCTCAAAAGTTTGAGACAAAGGGTTTGATGTACCTTGCCAATCGTTCAAGATATATGGCCCCATTGCCCCCATTGAACAGAGTGAAGGAGGCAAAGCTGCTGGATACTCTAAATTTTCTTCAAGACCAATTCTAGAAGCAAGAATGGCAGCAAGTGAAGCAGCAGTAATTGGCATTCCTCCGGCTAAATGCTCTTGAAACTCAGTGTTGTCTACGGGATTTGAGGCATCTCCCACACCAGTCTTTCCTTGTGATGTAATTAGTGAATTAGAGTCGGCAATAATACTTGCAGGATTTATGAAGCTAACATCAGTAAGGACATTACTAGTGGATTCACCTTGCTCTCCAGCAAGAACTGAAATTCCATTTATGATATGGGTTTGATTCTTAAGGTCAAATAAATAGCACTGGATGAGTGGATTTGTGGTGGAATGTTGTGAAATTTCATCAATGACATTAGAATCTCCACCAGCCATGCCCAGTGGAGCACTGTAAATATCATTCTCCATTGACATAACAACTAGTAAATGTAACAGGAGGCTCTTGGTACTACAGCATAAAAAGCTTTAATTCAATTAACAGCAGGATCTCTCTGTTCAAATTCAAGATAATCCCGGCTAAACTGAATCTAGTTATGCCATCTCATTGAAGAGAGGAAAAAGGAAAATAGACCTACATATCAAGAAACATCCATCCCATAAACAAGAAAAGAAAAGAAATATCAATTAACAGACAGATGAATTCAAGAACAATGTCAAGACAAAAGGATGAGGGTTAGCACAACAAACCTTCTCTTAATCTGCAAAGAAGTTATCTATCACCCGCCAAAGCAAGTGAGGCCACTATATGGGACTTTACTTGACACATCAGAAAAATTCCAAATATTTGATAACTCCTTGCCAAGATGTCTTGTCCTCCAAGAACCTGCAAAAGAAAAGGGAAAATGAAAAATATGCAGAAGTGCAATGGTAAAGAACTAGGCTATTTGTTTGAAAAACAAGAAAAAGAAGCCAACCACAGGGTCAGGCATTTCCATCTCGCTCAAACCATTCGCATGAACAGAAGCTTTTTCCCCTTTCGGGCATGCCAAACCCAAACAAACGAGTATCATGTTTCTTAGACCCAATCAAGATTTACTGTACAATCTTACCTCAGATAAAACCTCAACACTAAAACACACTCACAAAAAATTATCCGGTCACAACAACATCAAGAAAACCAACAAGAGGAAGAAAGTGTCTGTTTAAGAGCCAAGGGGAAAAAACAAAAAAGAGCTATGCTCTAAGTTAAAAATAAAAAAAAACAAAAAGGTAAAAAAAAAAAAAAAAGAAGTGCCATTAATTGATGTAGAGGGAGGTAGACGAGGCAGAAAAGAGGAAAACAGGAACACATTACTGTATTTGGTGCAGTGCCACTCATTTCTATAGCAGGCTTTATGGGGCCCATGTTTTAGCCTCTCTCTCTGATCTCTTTTGTCGTCCTCACCACCCCTCATTATCTGTTTCGCTGCAATGATCATAATCAAAATATCTTGATTCTCTCTGTTCAAACTCCTGTTCATGGCAGGTAGCCTCAGAAACATTTTCAGAGAAAGTCCTTTGCTGTTTTAGCTATTTTGAAGCAAGAAGCTAATGTGACGGGAAAGCAAGAGTAAATTGGGTAAAAGAATTCTCAGGCTTTCCCTTCAGAATGCAACAAGTAAAGGCACAAGGCAAACGAAACATGAAGGAGAGAGAAAAAAGAGACACTGTTGTTTCTGGCCTCACAGCAATGTCCTTTCTTGGGGTTGGCGAGTCACACAGGGGCAAGAGTAATGTTACATGGCGCCATCTACAGTGCTCTTCGCTGGTCAAGGAGTATGGTGCACCTTGCAATCCAATGGTGAGATTGTGAGGTGCATCGATGCACCAATCATCTATGATGCACTGTAATAATATCTAATTTTAAAAAAATTTAAAAATATAATTAAATATATTTTAAAAATTAATTATCATACACTGACGGTCAGTGTAAAATTATACTGATAATATAAAATAATTTTATATTATTAATGTAATCAAAAAATTTTATCAGTGTAATTTTACTCTGATAGTATAAAAATTTTATACTATTAATATAATTTTACACTATCAGTATATAAAATTATACTGATAAAATTTTTATAATTTTTAGAAATTAATTTTTATATACTGATAGTGTAAAATTACATTAATAGTATGAAATAATTTTATACTATCAATATAAAATTACATTGACAAAGTAAAATTATACTGATAAAATTTTTTGATTACACTAATAGTATAAAATTATTTTATATTATCAGTATAATTTTATACTATCAGTATATGATAATTAATTTTTAAAATATATTTAATTATATTTTTAAATTTTCTTAAAATTAGATATTATTACAATACATTATAGGTGATTGGTGCATCAATGCATCTCACAATCTCACCGTCAGATTGTAAGGTGCATAATGCACCTTTGACCAGCGAAGAGCATCGCAGTCGACGCCATGTTACATAAGCATCTAGGCACGATGCGATTCGCAGTCGAAGGTGCTCAGTGCACTTTGAGATCATGGTGTATCGAACGGTGGAGATTTATAAAATGTATTGATATATTAATTATTTATAATATATTATAATAATATATTAATTTTTAAAAAAATTAAAAATAAAATTAAATATATTTTAAAAATTAATTTTTATATATTAATAATATAAAATTATTTTATATTATTAATATAATATTATATTAATAGACAATATAAAATTATATTAATAAAATAAAATTATATTGATAAAATTTTTATAAATTTTAGAAATTAATTTTTATAAATTAATAATATAAAATTATATTGATAATATAAAATAATTTTATATTATCAATATAAAATTATATTGATAAAATAAAATTATATTGATAAAAAAAATTTATTATGTTATTAGTGTATAATAATTAATTTTTAAAATATATTTAATCATATTTTTTAATTTTCTTAAAATTTGATATTATTACAATATATCATAGATGATTAATATATCAATACACCTCATAATCTTACCATCAGATTACAAGAAGCACCATGCTCCTTGGCCAACAAAAAGCACTATAGATAGCATCATAACCAGAATTATTGTGAGAAATTATAGCGAGGGTTTGGATAATATAAAGTGGCAAAATTTATTTATTTATTTAAGAATTAATAATAATATCTTATTATTTTGATATTAAAATTTTGACAAAAATTTTAAATATCAAGTATTTTTGCACGGACAATTTGGGAGGAGTGCTGAATTTTTATTTTCACAATAAGATTTTCGAGAATGTTTTCTTTCGAACAACTTTTTTAAATATTTTTTTTAGAATATTTAATAGGTGAATTGAAATTTTTGAAAATATTTTATTTATTTTTAATTTTTATAAGTATAGATAATTTTAATTTTAATTTTTATATTATTTTGGATTTTAATTTTATTTTAAGATTATATTTTTTATTCTTATTCTTAGTTAACATTATTAAACAATAATATTTCTAAAAAAAATATTAAAATATTTATAAGAATAAAATAAAATATTTAAAATTTATAATGGCTAAATACATATTTTAAATAATTTTTTGGACTAAAATTTAAAATAATAAAGATTAAAAATATAATATTGAAAAAAGCCCAAAAATAATTTTTTTAAAAAAATTAAAATTAAAATGACCTATATTTATAAAAATTAAAAATATATTTAAGTCTTTCCAAAAATACCCTTAGCTGAAGGCGGCAAAGGACAGCGATGGAGGATAATCAATGATGGGTGATAATAGATGACAATAGGAATAATTTAGCCTTTTTATTAGAAAAAATATTTCTATTCTATAAAAATATTATAATCTCATGTATGAGATAGAAATATTTTGACAAAAATTTTCATTTAAAATCAATCTAAAAAATATAGTACTCTTGAGAATATTTTGTACAAATTTTCTATTAAATAGGCTTCTTGCCAGACACCCCACAAAGGAGACTCAATGATTATGTAAGCAGAGCAAATAATGACGACAAATTTTTGTAGGAGGATCCCATATATGTGTATTTTCATGCTCATGTTCGACTTTCTTTCTACATGCCTCCACCGAATTTTAAGGCATCCAGTGTTTAAGGATTCAATTAAAATTTATGTGTTTTCTTAAGGATATAATGCGTGATTTAATATAAAAAATTAACTGAGTAATGGAGTCACTAATTTATATGTAAAATTATTTGATTTTATATATATTTTAGATGCACAAAAAATATTTTCTAAAATTTTGACAATGCTGTATTAGTTTTAAAAGAAAAATCTTATTTTTTCAATGAAAATAATTTAGAAGTTATAATTCTTTCAGATAAAACAAACATTGCGATATAAATTTATCGTAGAATATATCCCAATCACCTAAACATGGTATTCATATAAGAACATTTTTTGATTGTAGTAGACTGTCACTGTGAGACACGTTCCATCGGCCACACACTGTTTTTCTTTCGTTCTTTATGAATGCTTACACCACAATCTTATAGGAAGATTTGGGCATGCCATGATTATTATTATTATTATTATTTGCTTCGGAAAAATGGTGTCAAAATCGCCTCAGATAATAATGAATCAGCATCAATGAGATTTTGGCTAAATATTGTGAAGCAACCGACATCTTTTGGAGCATGTTTGGTTTCAAAAACGTTTTCTGTTTCTATTTATTATTTTTAATTTTAATTATAAAATATTACTTTGAAACAAAAATAAAAAATCATGTTAAATTAATAAAAATAAAGAATATTTTCTAAAACGAAACCGAATTTAATTTTTCATTACTCCTTTATCACGTGCGTATTTTTGAGAGTACTGGTCAACTACGTTATTGGTTACTTGGCTTTGTTACACGGTTACTCTTGGTTGGTCACCAAGTAGTGTAGGATATCGACATGGCTCATATTTGGGCTCTGTGTAACCTATATGAAAAGGCCATCAACTAGGCCTATGTGTTGGCATATGACGAATCCATATCTGCTATGTGCGAACCTTAGTCCTGTAACCATGGCGTTAGTCCTGTAACCATTGCGTCCTTCCACTATTATTGGGTACATTATACTGATCTTTGGAAAAATTTATCACGATCTTTTTTTATTTGTTTGAATTATATTGACCTTTTTTAAGGGAAAATTAGTGTTATATTTATAGAGATATTTAATATTATATCTTGTAAAATATAAAGATATTAAGTATAATAAAAAAAATCAATATATATTTTTATAAATAGAGGAGGATTATAGTGAACACCAAATCTCATAGCAAGCCAATGTTATTTACCTTTATTATTATTAGGCTTTAATCTAGCTTTGCAATTTGCTTGTTCTTTTTCCTTTTTTCTTTTTTGGTCCAATTGTTCCCCGGGGAGAGAGAGAGAGAGAGAGAGAGAGAGAGAGGGGGGGGGGGACATTGGGGTCTCAGACAGCGTGGGTCGAACACGCGACCTTACAGCTCCCAGGTGCATTTAACAGAGGCTGACATATTTGCAATCTATGCTGAACCTCACATGCCAATTTGCTTGTTCTCAGAAAGCAGAACGATCTAGGCTCATGTCATGGGCCTTGCTTGTCTCAGTCAAATGTCCAATGCTGTTAGCGACCCAAGGAATTGACCACGAATAGGTCAAGCTAATTTTCCGGACGTTAACTCCATAGACTGCATGTTGATAATTTGATAAAAATAACAAGTTGATGGATTACATGTAACTATAATATATAGTTGCCTGGGTGATATCATCAACTATAATATGAGTCCATTTTGATAAGCTTTTAAAAAATGGATCTTTTTTTAATAGAATTTTAATTTTTAAAAAAAGTTATTTTATATTTAGATAGATATATGATAAATACTTTTAATTATTAAAAATATTTATAAATCTGTTTGGATACAAAAGAATAAAAGTACTATTTTATAGTCAAATTACAAAAAATATTTAAAAAGAGAAAAGAGAAGTAAGATTTGATAAGAAATAAGAAATGAATGATATATATTATAATTTTAATTAAAGATAATAAATATTTTTAGAAGATAATTTTATTAAAAATTATTTCTAGAGATTAGGTATTCCTAATTTTTAAAAAAAGTGATAAATTAACTTTTTTTAATTAAAATAATTTTTTTAAAAAATTACATCTAAACATTTATAAAAATTTATAAAAATAATTTTTTTAAAAAAATATTTTTTTCTTTAGAAAAGCCCATCCAAACGACTCTTTTTATGGTCGCGTCTATTTGATATTTGATGTCAACGATAGAGATATCATGCGGATGATACTTCACATTCACATGTTGATGAAGGCTGGTCACAAGTGAACATCACAAGATTTTCTCACTTTTTGTCTTTGCCGTTGAATTCAGGGTTAACATTTAGGCCGCACGAAAAGGTGTTAAACTCAACTACCAGCTACCTTTTTCCACCAATCAATCTCTCATTAAATAGTTTATTTATTCATCTAAGCTGGCAGGCTGAATCTGACCACCTATTTGTCAAATTTCCCATAGATATATAAGCACTTTTCCCCCATATTTGAGTACACGAAAGCCGCCAACCAATTCGCAAGTCGCAACCTACCTTGAAACTCAATAACCCATCTCAAGATCTCGAATCATATTTCCAAGCCATGTCAAATCACTTTGACCCCCGAAGTGCACACTAGACGTCGCCTCTCAACGATGCCAACTAATCAGTAACAATATTAATCTCCTTCTCCATCATCGTCTTAATTAGAAATATTTAAGACATCTCTGAAACACGGCAAGCCAAGTTAATAGTATAAGTTTTAAAGACTATTCCATGATAAGAAACTCTGGCAATCTCGTTTTTAATTAAATTTAAGTGTCATTATTGAAATCACACATCGATAAAGAATGGATTAATTAAGATCCATATAAATAGGAACATCCATCACTTTAAAGGTTTTAAATCGATATATGCAATATGAATTTCATTATTATAATTTTTCACTTAACCTATAGATGGGAAATTCCTCACCTAATTCTACTTACTTATTATATTTATATTGAACAAAAATGCAAAGTAATCGTAAATATAAAAAAGTTTTACATGCAATCATTCAAATATATACTATTATATATAAGGTTTTTAAGATAGTGAATGTGAGAGTTAAATCTTTTTTATTAACATGACAATATTAAATATCTATTTAAAATATTTTAACACTAATAGTATATCAAAATTAAATTCTTATATATATGTTATTTTCATTAAATTATTTATATACCACTTCTCTTTTAAATAACAAAACAATAGTTGTACCAAAAAATAATAATAAGACAATAAAACACAAATGTCAAAACACTTTCTATCTATATCTTTTCAAACTAGAGAGTGTAGCTAATACATAAAGTTTTTAAGTGTTTAAATAACAAATTCATATATATTAGGAAGAACTTTAAAATCCCAGCGTGCCCATCACAATATACTATGGATACTTTATTGTGAATTTTTTACATGGTATCGTCATGCATAAATTTTTAGTGCTGATTAAATTTTGTCATATGTACTGTGTAGAATTCAACTTCCTAGTTAATAGTAAAAATTTATAGAATGACGAGTTGAAGTGAAAATATCACTCCCCATAAACTAGCAATAATGATTATTTCGCAATATACAAATCAAATTCCAACTGTCAAAGTAAAGAAAATAAAATAAAATTATTGTTTACTATTATCTTTATTATCTTGTTATGACGAAGAGGAGGGAACAATGGAAAGTTGGAAGAAGCATGCATTCCTAACCAATCAGTACCAGTGAACTCAAAATTAAGTCTCAACATAATAACAGATTAAGAGTGAGTCCACCATTAATCTTGTCCATGCAGTGTGGTAGTAGTGGCCACCACCCCAAGTTTCTGAAGGTTGAGCTTCACGACAGTGTCAACAAACATCTTAGTATCCTCTCCGGTGTTCCCTTCGGGTATGTCTACGACATAAGACTCCAACACAATAGTGTACACCTTACCTTCCCTACTCTTGTCCTTGAACTCATTCACCGATGTAACAGACCGATAGTTCTGAAGCCTATGCTCGCCACCAACAACACGAAAGCTCAGAAGTTGCTTGTCGTCGTCGAGAATCTCGAGCCTCTCGGTGCTGGTGGAGGCGGGGAGCCCCGACACCACCGTCACCTCGCGGATGCTGCCGACGCCGCCGTCTCCCCTCATCATGTTGCAGCCCTTGATGAAGTGCTTGTACTTCTGAGGGTTCTCGAAGCTTCGAACGAGTGGCCACACCCTCCGCGCTGGGGCGTCGACGCGCTGCGTTATAATGGAAGTGCAGGTGTTGGGGGAAGACTCGAATTTGTGGTATGTGTTGATGATGGGTTCGAGTTCGGCGTATTCTTCTGGTGTTAGACCGTGCAGAGGCTCTGATGATGAGGCCATTTTGACTCTGTGTGTATGTATTTTGAGTTTTGTGTGTGTGTGTTTGTGTTTGGTTGAGGGTGCACTAGCTAGGCTAATGAAGGAGGAGGAGGTTCGTAGTGTTCATATTGATGATGCATAGGTACATGGAGAAAGATGAATAGTGAAGAATCACATGAACACGCTTCGAGGATGTCGCTATTTATCTCGGAGGGTACCCTAGCTTCTTTTGTTTTTGGACAGATATGCCCTGGACAGTTCAGTTTTATAACATCAACACGATCCAGAATTATTCAGCTAAGAAATTGTACTTCTTATACTGTAGAATTCATCAAGAATTAAACTACTCTTAATTTTTTGATCAATCCTATTCTTCTTAATGTAAATGATCAAAAAATTATTTAAGAATTTTGTGCTTTTACATATTGAATATTTTTAATATTTTTCAATTGTAGCATCACGTGCAAAATAGCCTGTGCAAACGGAATAAAATTAATTAAAGAAATCGTGATTATAGTATTAAATAAATTAAATACAATATATGAATCAAATATGTTAAAGAAAAATGTTAAGAGTGGAATTTTACCAAATATTAGTTATTATTAATAAATAAATAAGTCATATTATTTTGTATGATGTCTTTCAAAGATTCTAATAATATTTTTTTTAGTTGTATAATATTACTGTACATTAAACATGTTAGGTAATTATATTTAAATATTTATAACAACTAAGCATAATTGTTTCAACTTAATTTTTAAAATCAATCTTTTTTTTACTTAAACTTACGATGAAAGAATAAGTATCAATGAAATATGAATTTTATTAACAAGTGTCCTACGAATTTTTTTTTAAAGAAAAAAGAAAGAATTGTATGAAAACTTAAACATTTTAAGTATTTAATTAATACACTAGAAACTTAACAAATTAACTTTTATATATAAAAACAAAAAAACAAAAATTTAACAAGTGACAAAAGGGGACTCATTGGCAAAATCCTGAAAATACTCACCATATTAGCATTGTTGAATCTATGTCGTTTCTTGCGTCTGTGCATGTAGCACAACCCAATAAGGAAAGCGCTATCTGTATTGCATTGGCGGCTTCGCTTCTGGTGATTTGAATGATTCGTTTGTGCTATTGACGCTGCTTTTCTTTACTTTCTTTGGGTCCTTGTACATGTAACGTCATGCTCATAACAAATTATCTGTCTAATTGACTTTTATTTTCTTGCTATACCATTTCTTTTCTTACATGCAAGATTGTGAGATTACTTAATTCTTTCTAATAATCAATTTTGTCCATGCTTTCTTCAATTCTTCCCATACAATAGCACGCCCATTAATTAAATTACTTTGTGCCACATATAGGAGTAGTATAATTTTATCATCCTTTGTTTGCAATTAGAACAAATATATTCATCCATCAATATTAGGAACACCATTTGCTTGTTTTTATCTTTTATTTTTTTTAGTAATAATGAATTAAGGCAAAACCAAAAAAATGGTGGTGGGAATGCAATTTTGAGCAAGAGGACGGGTAGGATGAGATGAAGGGTTGAAGAGGACAAAGAAAAGGAGTGGGGCTGGGATAGAGGAGTGTTCGCAACCGTTGAAAAGGGAAAGGCTGGACTGGAGATTCGTAAATCATGTGATTTCTCTAACAAACTCGTGTCCGCGTGATCTAAACTCCTCTCTGCCGGATTCCCTACCTTCTCCCTGGACCCACCACTATTCACTTCCTCCCTCTAAAATTAATTATTTCTTTTTTATTTTTCATTGTTCTGTTCATCAATTAATTGACTATATATGATCATGTGATAATGTACGTGTGTCTATATATCTATCTATATTTGATGATGGTGATGATAGAGATATCGATCATACTTTGGTAGATTCGCCTGCCTATGACGGTTCTCAAGTGTTACTATGTTAGCACCATGGTAAGTAATATTTTCTAGAAAGAGGCTACGTGTAACAGAATAATGTACAGCTTTGCATGCATGTGTCGTACCTGAAAGTGGAAAAAGCGAAAATTAATTAGTACTGTAAAATATAAATATTGATAGTATCTAATCTCAAGGTACTAATTTGGAAGCAACCACTAAAGACAGAGTTATATTTATAGAAACTATTATTAAAAAATATACATAAACTATTTTATGATAATGGATAAAATTGAAGCTACGTACCTCTTTATCGTGTCCATTTTTTATGTTGAAATAATAATCACTAAAAAATAAACCGTTTCTATGTACTGCCTGTCATCATTATTTGAGGCAATATTCAAAAAAGAGGGGCCAATGAGCTAATAATGAGTTACGGTTTGTGTTGAGAACGCCAGAACGGTGACCAGAATTCAAAGAAAAAAGCTGGCTAATATATATATACATATATGGTTTCAACTTTTTTCAAATTTCAAAATCGACAGAGACACAGCTCCTTATAGGCAAAGGCAATGCAACAGACAGTAAAAGGCTCATTGGACTGACTTGTTTTGACTTTGTCTTTGTCTTCGCCTTAGTCTTAAGGCTCTTAACGAAACTAAAACTAAACAAAGCTTAGCCAACAAAAGCCAAAATCAAAACATTCCAAATTTAAGATTGCAGGAATTCCTGTGCGTTACTAAGTAAAGCCAACGGGGGAGGGAGACATGAGCCTTGAAGTTACAAATGCCAACCTTTGCTTCTTCCAATCAAATTTGGACAAGTTTTGATGCTTTCACATTGATATCTGAGTCGCCTCCTTCATGTTACCACTTCCAAATTAAAATTGTTAGTCGCAGTCGATTTTAGTGCGTGTCTTCCGTACATTATTTAATTGTATCTTTTCTCAAAGCTTCCGTGGCGGAGGCAATAATTGATATGTTTCTATATTCTACTAAGTAAAGAAAATATCATTCATCATCAGGGTTGCATCTAGTAAAAAAAGTTAATCTCCTATAATATGATAAATTATAATTCAAATTTTAATTAAAAGATGTGTCTATTTTTAATATTTAATTATACATTGAATATGATTAAGGGTATTTGAGAGCAATTAAAAAAAATGAAAATACCAAATTAGCATAAATTTTTTTTTAATAATCCTCTAATTGCTAAATAAAAAAAGTAGTGAGTGTTTTTTATGTTCATAAAATATTAAATACAATTATTAAGAGGATTATTAAATATATAGCAGAAGAATTATTAAGAGGATATAACAAAACTCAAGAAATATTTGTTAGAATTAAATTGTAAAAAAATTTAAATTAATATGATATATTATGAACTGCTAAATGAATTAGTAGGTTATATTATTTTGTTTTATCTAACAATCTAACTATTCTTATTAAAAATTTTGATTTTTTTTGTTAAATAGCATTTCTTTTAAATAAAAGAACCTTAAATAGTTTGTTGTAGAGGGTATCAGCAAATTAAAAAAGTATGTTTAACATTTACTCTAAAATCAATAATAAATGAAAAATAAAACTATCTTACAACTCCATATAGGGATGGGAAAAAAATCTGTTATAGACTAACTTACTTATATATTTTGACAATAATGTATAATGAAAACAAGTTGATTTAAATATAGTCAATATATGATAGACTAAACTTTCAACGAAAATTAAATTTACAATAATTGATTAACATTGATCAAAATAAAATTTACAAAGATTTGCATCATGTGTCTTTATTTTTAATTTGGACTGGGTTCTGTTACTAATATTATAATGGATTATGGATATCAATAAATATTTTATTTAAATTTAGGATTTTTTATATATAATTTTTCACTTTTTAAAGTCTTAAAATTTTTTTCATAAACCTACGGATATCTGTGAGGATTTGAATTCCACAGAAAATAAGAAATGGGGACCTATAATAAGAATAGAGATGAGAGACAAATTTATAAATAGGGATGGGAGTAAGGGGCATGTCCTTGCACTATGGGCATCCATTACCATCCCTAATTCCACATAAGAAGTCAACAACAAAATGTACTACTCAATTAATGTGTCCATCTACAATGCACCCTATTTTACTATAGTGCTTCATGCACTTGATAAATTAATGGCCAAGATTACCTGGTATATGCATACACCAACAAAAAATGATGCACTATAGTATACCCAACATTTATTCTCTCCCCCACCTCAACTTCGGTCAACGTCTCCTCCCCCCAAGTGCGTCAACACCGGCCACCACCCCACCGCCTGTGCTATGGCTTCTTCCCCGCCACGCGTCACAGCTTCTGTCCACTATCTCCAATCACCAGCCCTGGCTTCCAAGCTTCCTGCAAGTCTGCCATCGCCACCCTCTAATGCCGCGATGACTCCGCCTTCCTCTGCTCCCCCTGTGACTCCAAGGTCCACCCCGCCAACAAGCTTGCCTCCTGCCACCTTCGCTTATCCCTTCGTGAGGTTTACGAGTAAGACCCCGCTCATGTCGCCTACAACGCCGATGCCGACGAGGAAGCATGGCCGCTGCAGAGGTCGATGACGAAGGGTGGCCGAGTAGCAGGGATGATTGTTGTGGTTGGTGTTGCTCCTTTTTCGACGAGTTGCAACAGCCAGTGGTGGGCAAGTTGCAGTGGCTAGGTTCTCAATGTCAGGGACATTGGGTTGTCAGCAAGAACTAGCTGTTGATGGCGGTGACTTTGAGGGTCAACGATTTGGCTCTAGTGGGAAGTGATGACGAAGCTAACGGCGAAGAGGGTGGACGCCATGGGGGTACTGAGGGGTGGGGTGGTGGCCGATGCCGGCGAGAGTAGGAAAGGAGGAGGAAGAAGGTTCGTGTGAGAAGACTGAAAGTTTGAGAGAGATACTAATATGTATCAGATATATAGAGAAGTATGGATACATCCACTGTAAGATTAAGCCAACATATAATGTGCTTGAAGCACCATTTTATAGGTAGGTGCATTAGACAAACCTCCTAATTAATATACTCGCAATCATTGTTTTTTTTTCTTTTTTCTTTTTTGGCATTGCAATCATTGTTCTATATATAGGAACTTCCAAGTTAACATTGCAGTCACATCGAATTTGAGGCTTCATCTACAGTACTTTTCGCCGGTCAAGTAGCATGGTGCACCTTGCAATCTGATGGTGAGATTGTGAGGTGCATCGATACACCAATCACTTATGATGCACTATAATAATATCTAATTTTAAGAAAATTTAAAAATATAATTAAATATATTTTAAAAATTAATTGTCTGAGGGCTCATTTGGTATGCTTGATAATATAAAGTTTGATAGGATAAGGCCTGATAGTATAAGGCATGATTATATAAGACCTGATAAAAATTTAATATAATGTAGTGTTTGGTATATCACTATATAAAATATTATATTATATAAAATATAATTAAAAGAAGAGATTATAATAAATATAATTTTTAAATAGTTTTTATAATTATTTTAGCTATTTTTTATTATATATAAAAATAATTTTATATTAAAAATTATTTATTTATTTATTTTTAATATTTTTTATAAATATAAAAAATATGAGAGAGAGAGAGAGAGAGAGAGAGAGAGAGAAAGAGAGTAAAATAGAGATGAAATTTTTATACATCAAAATCTAAGTAAGCTTAGTATCACATTCCTATATTTGGTTGTGTTTTTTATTATATATAATTAAATTTATATTAAATATTATTATTTATATATTTTAATAATAAATTTTTATTCCTATATTTTTATTTTAGTTTGAATAGTTATTTTACAATTATTTTTTAAAAAATATTTATTTATTATTAAATAATATTATTTTTTATTTATATATTTATATATTTTATTATTTATTTAATAATTAATTTTCTTTTAATAAAATATATTAAAAAATAAAAAAGTGAAAGAACCTTTATACATTAAAAACTAATCAAGTCTTAATACGATAAGTTATCCATCATTATAACGTATAAGGAGGTTTGATGGATAAGCTTATACAATATATTGACGACACCAAATAACAGATAAGATCATAACGTATTGTATTACCTTTTCCTATCATGCCTAATACAGCATGCCAAACACCCTCTGATAGTGTAAAATTATATTGATAGTATAAAATAATTTTACATCGTCAGTGTAATCAGAAAAATTTTATCAGTGTAATTTTACACTAAAAGTATAAAATTATTTTATACTATCTGTATAATTTTATATTATCAGTATATAAAAATTAATTTTTAAAACTTATAAAGATTTTATTAGTATAATTTTATTTTATCAGTATAATTTTATATTATCTGGCAATGTAATATTACACTGATAATATAAAATTATTTTATATTATCAATATAATTTTTGCACTATTAATATATAAAAATTAATTTCTAAAATATATTTAATTATAATTTTAAATTTTTTAAAAATTAATATATTACCATAATATACCATAAGTAATTAATATATCAATACATCTCATAAATCACAATCATATGATGTGCCACAATCACAACATGCGCTAAGCCTCTTGGATTGCGAAGCGCATTGCATGCGGCGACCAAATTTGATGGTGCATTTCACTATGCATCCAGTTAATCATGGTGCTTCATGCACCTTGCAGGTGTCTTATATTCAAGTATCAGACCACCCATATACTTAAATTATAGTGGTACATTTTAGTAGTTTATCAAAACCATAGCCTCCCCCATCGCAATTCCTTTATCAGTGAACCCAGCCCACCATAGACATTGCCTAATGTCATGTTGTGCCTTCCTTCTTAAGTGTCGAATTTTGTTTTTTATTCACTCACTATTCGCCTGATTCCTTCCTTCTCTAATAGCAGCATAGCTTTGAGCTTTGAATATGTTTGAGTTCTCTCGTCGCTGTATGAAACTTGGCAAGTAAAGCTTCTCTTCTTTTATTTTTTTTTTCAAATTCTTTTTCAAATGTAGGATTTTTTTCAAATGTAAGTTGCAAATTGGGGTGAAAGTGTTGATATTGGTTTATTGAATATGTAGATTGAAGGTCCAACTTCCTGATGGCACGGGGGTGGGGATGCAGCCATGGTGGTGGCTTCTTGGCCATGGTGGGTTGCTATGGCTTGGTGGCGAGGTGGCTGTGCGCAGCTGATGGCAGGGGTGGAGTGGCCAACTGGCAGGGGAGTCGACATCGGGGGTTTAGAATTGGGAGTGGAGAGAAAAATTTATGGTGCACCATAAGTAATTGGCTGTATCAATGCACATACAATCTTTATCATTAGATCTCAAGCTACATGATGCACCATGATTATCTCAATGCATTGCAGACAGCTCCCAAATTTGATGGTACGAATTGCTGAGGTTATTTGTGTGGATATTTTCTTGAGTCAATTACAATTCCCTGGGGCAAGTGCCAAGTGGATTGCATACTCAATATAAAAATGGCCTCAAAATCTAGAAATGGAAGGAGGGGCCAAGGAGTATTCCTCGCCGGGCCCAAACTCATCCTTCTCAAAGTTTGGGCTGTCTTATGATTCTTTGCATAAACCTAACTTTGGGAGTCATGTGCACTATACTATGTATGGAGGCAGAGACAGGTTAAAGTTACTCTCACGTCTCATAATCTTTTGATGGAATTATAATATTGTCCAAACTTAAATTAGGTTATTGCAATTTTGAAGATTAAAATATGAAATTTCATTAAACAAATAAGTATCAAAGTACCATTTTTATCACTTAAAATTTATCCGGATTCAGATACAGTTTTTTTTTTTGGGTATATTTTTGTGTTCAGCAGATAATTTAAGTTTTTCTCTTTTTTGTCATATGGGTTCTCATAGCTCATATTAATATTTTAAAAACTGGATATTGAACTATGACAAGGTTTTCAGTTCATGATCTGACCCATTCAACGGTTAAATTTATGATTGCACTATGATTGAAGAAAAAAATATTTAAATTAAAAAAATGACTCATTCGTGGTTTAATCAATTTAATCGGAAAGTTTAATCTGATTTTTAAAAACATTGAATTGTATGTTATTTTAGATTGAATAATGCTATAATGTAATCTTTATATATCTATAAATTATCTATAAACATTTGCTTATAAAATTAGTAAATTATAAAATCTAGGTAAACATTAATAGTTAACCTTTGCAAGAGTTCGTATGTAACCATGTAATAATTTATATGTATTGCAAGTAAGTTAATTTCAATTCTTTTGATAAAAAAAAATAAATTTTTTAAAGAAATTACTTATTTCAGCTTTGACTTAAAAATTTTTTTAATAAAAAAAATTAATTTTTAGGTAAAAGTCGAAAAAAATCACTTTTTTTATTAAGAAAAGCTGGAACAAACATATCCTTATTTATCCATCTATATTAATTAAACCTCAGTCAAAAATCTAAATTCAAAACAATACTTTGAACTTCATTCCATTTCTGACGTGAAGAAACCATGCAAGTCAGAAAATGGCACACATTCAGTTCTGACCATCTACTCGCCTGATCCTTCTTTTTGGCCTTTAACTTAGAATTTTGACTGAGTTTTCAGTTCCATCAATAGTTTCTCTTCCCAGCAGCACAAAAAAAAAAAAAAAGTGTATTTTCTTCAGAATTGCTTTGTTTTGTTCTAACAGATACAGAATCATAAAAAAATGTTCTCTCTGTTTTATTTCCGGTTTCCTGCCAGTTGATAGCGAGATTATTGATGAATGGGTTTGTTTGAGTTTGTTGTCGCAATCGAATAACTTATAATATAAAGACTAGTCGAAGGTAGCACGTAATAGGAAGTAGAATTCCTAAAATATTCCTTCAACCTAATGCTAATGCTCTGTGCAATAAGCCTAATTAAAGAACTTTAGAGTAGATTCACAAAGAGAGAGAACAAATAAAAAAGAAACCGAGTTGCCAAAACCGGGAATCCAGGATCCTCCTAGGCAGGCCTTGTGTTCCAGCTCATTATTTTGTCCCCACAAGGTAAAATACAAAGTTGGCCGTAGATAATTATTTCCCCTTTGGAATAGTGATGTGCATCTTCATATATTTATATTGAATTATTTCCCCCTAGTACGCTGAACTTTGAGAGGTCAGAGACTATTATAAGACTCATATTGGACGAATAAAGAAGTTCGTCCTTAAATTATAGGGCTCTCTCTAATAGGTTAATCTTTTAAGTTGAATTTTTTTTAATGGTTAAGTTATAATAATTGATATTTTTATTGAGTGTTGAACTATGAAAAAAACTACTTATAAGTTGGATTAAGATATAATAGTGGGAATATTGTGCTGAATGCTGCCGCCAGATCAATATCGATAAAATAAAACCGCCGTAGATGTTGGTTCTTAAAAGGGGCGACAATATTATAAATTTCACACTAAGTAAAAAAAATTAAATTTAATATAATATTTGAATCATAAAATTCTCCTAATGATAACAGAGACAAATCATAAACGTGGAGTCATACGGAGCATAAATTTTCTCTGGGTCTGTAGTCCCAACTCACGAGCAATTAATGGTCCAACATTGAAAAATCTCCGACTAAATTGATGCTGGCTTATCACCGTCGTCATAATATAGATTGGCAGCAAGATTTCTTTTACAATATGTAAATCAGAAAAACAAGTAAGACATCTCAGCTGCCTACTTTCCAAGCATCGGTCGACTTTGCAGTCCCCGATTGAATAATAGAACAAGAGAAATTTTTTCATGTGCACAATTAATTATGTACCATATCAAGTATAATATTAAAAATTGTAATTAAAGTAAAAAATATTAGTACTTTGTAAAGTTGATATAATACATATTTAATAATATGGGGAGAAGATTTTTCATACGGTACATACACCTAAAAATCTCTCTTATAGTCATATATAAAATATATCGTGTTTAGATTATGTTTGAGAAGACTTTTCCTAATTAACTTTTAATATTAATAAGCAAATTTCGAAAAAAAAAAAAAAAAAAGGCTTGCGATGTCTATGTGAGGACATGCTCTGTTATAATTTATAATGTTGTTTCAAGTGCGTTTGTAACCTTAATAATAAAAGGAATACAATTTTTAAACATGAAAAAAAATACTTTTTTTTAACTATTTTTTAAAATATCATTACAGCGTACTATGATTTATAACATGGATATTAGTATGTGTAGGTTACCGTAAGACCCATTTTCTTCTTTTACTTTTATCTCTTTATTCTAATGTCTTATTTAGTATTTAAATAACGAGACTCTTAAGTATCCTAGTGCATATGTTGATTGCTATTCTTAAATGATAAGTGGTGTAGGTAGATTCAAATGAAATGCGGAATAAGGGAGTGTATGGTGTTTTTTTCAATTAGTATGTTTTTATTAATTATAAAACTGTTATCTTATTTTTGAAGTTTTGCTAAAGAAATAATAAAAAAAACACATTCTCACTAAAAATGAAAACATAAAAAAAAAAAAATATCAAATACTACCTAAATTTCTTGGTCCCCTCGTGCCATATCGTGCCACTTGCAAAGGTACCTGGGCATTATATCAAGGATAGATAAGCTTTTTCTAGTTTGTCCAGTTACAATCGGAAGAGAGTACTTTAATTTCTTTCTGTTTTCTGTTGCAACTGCAAAACCTTGGGTGGGAAAGGGCCAAATGAAAACTATGTTCTTCCTTTCTACTCTCCTTTTTCTTGACATGCACCTTTTTAACCCCACTTTGCACGTTAACAATAGCGCCACCAAAGACCGCACAATTAATAGAGATTGGTGATTTAATTTCTGTACTGCCTCACTGTCTCTCTTGCCAATTGCCATTTATTCTGATTTCTAAGTCTATATATATGTGGGTTGGTGAGACCTTGTCCTTGTATAAGTAACATATGCTGGGGATATTCCTCATGTGGTTGAGAAATTAAGGAGAATGGCCAGGAAATGCACATGTTGTGGAAACTTGGGTCACAATTCAAGGACTTGCAAGCAGAGTCTCAGTCACACAGGGGGTTCAACTGGTGGACTAAAGCTATTTGGAGTGCAACTTGACCAATGCTCTTCTTCACCTTCATATTCTGACATGAAAAGAAGTTTCAGCATGGACTACCTGCTATCTTCGCGGACCTCCTTCTCCGTACCTTCCTTTTCCTCTTCCTCTTCCTCCTTCTCATCGCCTTCCATGCTCGGTGCTAATGAAAACTCACATAAAATGTCTGATAGTTCCTTAGCCAGTGCCAGTGGCCCTGGGTCAACAATCAAAGACAAGAACAAAGGTTATCTTGTAACTGTTTCTAATATGTTATGGCGTATGATTATATAGACTTTACACTTTTACAATTTAGTTGTAGTACTATATAGCTATGAAAATAAATTAAAAATAATGTTGACTTTATGGAACATCCATGGCTATATAATTTCTAGTTAACTATGTAAATCTACAGATGAATGGTTTTAAATGAAGGTTTGGAGCCACCCAACTATTAATCTTTTAATCATTGCTTGGTTTTTCATGGTCAGGTGTGCCATGGACGGAGGAGGAGCACCGTGTATTTCTTGTGGGGCTTAAGAAGCTGGGCAAGGGTAACTGGAGAGGCATATCGAGAAGTTTTGTGACAACAAGAACACCAACCCAAGTGGCCAGTCATGCACAAAAATATTTTCGCCGTCAGACTCAGAATAGTTTCAGTGGAAGAAAACGCCGTCACGGCCTGCAAGATGTGAGTAAACTAAAAGTAATCCTCCATTATTGTTTGCTTTGCAATTATTAGTTATCATTTGTCAATTTTTCATTTGTTATTAACTAGAAGAAGTAGTTACATGCTATTTAAATTTATGTAACATGTTAACTCGCAGGTGGGAGAGGAAAGTAAAACCATATTTAATACTTGGTTTTCTAAGCCAAGTGAAGCTTTCGGCACATTTGGGTTGTCATCAGGGACAACAAATTTAACTTCAAATGGTTTCAACTGCATTAGCAAGTCGAGCAGCGATAGCGTTGTTCTTTCTCAGTGGCTTTCGCATCCTCAAGCATCGCTGAACCGGCCTGCCACTGCAACTTCATCAAATTGCACAATTCAAAGTGCAGCAGCACCAGATTTCGAACTGAAACTTGCAACTCCCACGCCGTTGGAGCTAACAGAGCCATGCTCTGCAGACCTTCTAAGTTGACCACTACCATATGATGAATTGGACATCTTATGACCTCGTAGTATTGTGCCTATATTTTCTATGTGCCACTGACTGTTCCATATCTGCGGCTGCAACTTGGAAATATCTCTTATTCATACGGTCGTGTTCATATTTGACCAATAAAAATTGTTGTGACTTGAGAGCTGTAAAGTGAGTACTACTAGAAAGATTTTGGGTGGGTTCCTATAAAAGAAATTCTTGGATCCATCGTAGGAAAGAAAATTCTTCCTTCACTTGTACCAATTAATGATTTTGATAAATGGGAAAGGTTATGGAATTAATTAAAATGGATCGTGCGGAGGAAAAATAAGGTTTTTTTCCATGGAGAAAGCAAATATTTCTCCTCCTATAATTGTTCAATCACTTTCGAAAATAAATATTGTAACCAGTGTGTGAATTACAAGCTGAGCTTCTAGAAGAAAAATATCAAGGCAAATTTACCCTCAGTGGTGTGTTTGTGTGACGTCCAAAATGATGCGATCTTTTAACTGTGTGGTCCGCTGCCTATGTTGTATCGCACTGCAATTTTTTTAGTGGAGTGGTATTGCAGCTGTATACGCACATGTTTGGGAACATGGCTCTAAACAGCTTTTTTTTTTTGCCTAAAAAAATACTGTTTCTTAAAAATTAATCTTATTTAGTAAAAAAATTAAAAATAAATTATAATAAAATAATAATAATTTTAAACTAAAAAATAACTTATAATCATAAACAATATTTTAGAATTTATAATTATAAGGAGAAGTTGATTATTTCAAATTAACCCTAAATAATAAATATTACATAATATAAATAATTATTTCATATTTTTTTAATAATTTTATTATATAAAAATAATTTTTTTATATAATCTAAATAAAATAAATTATCTTAAAATTATATTTTAATTAAAATATCTAAATATAAATTAATTTAAATATAAGCAATTATATAAATAAATAATTATTAAAATAATTTTAACCGTTCCACTTTCCTAAACACATACTGAGTCTTTAAGGAAAAGAATGATTGACCTCCGTTCGCGATTAGAAAAGTACTTCTAATAAGACGATTAAACATAACATGAGTTAATGTGAAAAGAAATTATTAGAATACTATTTAAATTTTTAAAAAAGTTATACATAATATGTGAATATATAAAATTTTCTTTATATGATTATTCTTTAAAGAATTCAATTTCTACATGACAAAATAAAATAACTTTTATACCATTAAGTTAATAATTTTTTTTAAAAAAAAAATCAAATCATAATGAATAACTATACCTATCATACTTTGTCATTTTTTTATATTATATTAATTAATAATATAAAATTATTTTATATAAAAATTAATCCCTTCTTTAAATTAGTCCTTACATGATTAATAAATATTATTAAATATCAAAATACATGATTAATAATATTCGAAATATAGAGGGTTCAAAAGTTTACAATTCCAAGTAAGACCTATACAGAATAATTCTGTTATATTTCCTTTTTTTTTTAATTAGTTCTTTTATTTTCCCTTGAGGATTCTTCATTTGTGTGTACTTTGGCTACAACCTCCACTCCACTCATGCAAATAGAGTCACATTATTTATATATAACTTTCAAACACTAAACACAATATATATCCTATATAAATATATATAACATTTTTTTAGCTTGACGCACATATACCTTGATATGCACTCACTCTCATATCTATATAATACATCTATATTATATCTATAAATAGTATGTTTCAAAAAATATTTGCCATGTAGATACTCGGAGGGGTCTCTACAGTCTACAGTCTTCTCTGGCTCTTCGAACCAAGGAACAAATTCAAGCATCATTTCTGTTCATGGCTCGATCATGGGCAACTTCATTCATTTACGACGTTATTTGCACACCACTTTTCTTATAGCATTTTTACTCCACTTTCTTTTTTAATAAAACAAAAGAAACATTTTTTTTTTTTAATCTCTCTTTCAAAGAATAACAAGAAGCATATAAAAGTGGTGCGCAAAAATCATTTTCCCTTCATTTAATGCGTTGAGCTCGCTTTAACGACAACCACACGTCGAAGTCGGCAGAGACGAGACAACAACTGGGAGAATGATGGCCGCAACTGCGGCTCCCTGCATGACAAGCACCCAAATAAAATAAAAAAAATAGAACAAACTAGTAATACCAATATATAATTAAAATCCACAGAATATCCAGATGCACATTAATATATCGTTAAATTCTCATCATAATCGTAATTACTATGAATTAAATTTTGATATCATGTGAATGTAAATTTTTTTCACAGTTATCTAGTTATGCAGTAAAATTAATCGTAATTAATATTTAAGAAAAGGAACATGGGTGCTGCAGCCTACACTTCTTTCAGAACGAACTTTAAATAATATCAAGCTCATAGCGCATGATGTTAAAGCAGTAATTTGAAAACGTGAGTGGATGACTAGAACTTACATTTGCCAACAGTCGCGTATTATCTGTGCTAGTTCTGGATCAACATCTTCTGGAATTTCGAGGCGCCTGTTTTGGAAACCAACAGCTCCAACAACCTGCATTTGGTTCAAACCTTGCCATGGGATCATTTTGGTAGCCAACTCCCACAAGATTACACCAAAACTATATACATCACACCTGGAATCAAGCAAAATTTGACTATCAATTACATCCTCAATTTTTATATACCTGTTTTCTTATTAAAGAGCACGCAGACATGCATAATTAACTTACTTTTCATTGGCTGGCTCGTTTCTTAAGACTTCTGGTGCCATCCACTCGGGCTGCAGGCAAACGATTTATCTAGGACTGTTGTTAAAACTATATATCATAGTTGTAATTTATGGCAGAAATGAATGAATTAAGACTGAGCGTAAACCCAGGAATTTTTAAAGTTCATTTATCTGTCAAGAATTACCGTTCCAGCATAAGACTTTGATGATAAAAAGCTATGGTGCTTCATCCGCGATAGACCAAAATCACAGACCTACGAAAAGACAAATGTGGGATATAATAACCAGACTTTACAAAAAATAAAATTAAAAGAACCTTGACAATTCATGCATTTTTAATAGAATAATAAGAGTATCCCTGAACTTTTAAGATTGTACGCTAATCTTTTGTTGGTCTTCAATGTATCTTTACCCCTGGCATTGCTGCAACTAAGATGCTTTGGTAACAATTGCTTTCTCTACTATTTGAACCTTTGTCCTCTTCCTAAGAGTGTAGCTTGCTTATCAATGCGCACTTAACTTTTCTCGGTAAATTGCACGCTAGTCTAATACCATATTAAGTTCTAATATAAAATGTTTTAACATGTGTGAAATATAGCATAGCTTAGACAATTGTCATATGCATTTCTGAAAGAATACTTCAATTCAACATGCATAAACGCTTAGTTGCTTATATGATATTCATCTTGTTATCCGAAGTCTTAACATATATTAGGTACTTCACATGATTAACTCGGTATGTTAGTGATGGAGAAAAAACATCCACCCTATTTATTTCCTTCTGTTAACTCTTTCATAAACAAGCACAATTATGGATTTTCAATCTTCTAGTTTTATTTATCTGAGTGGACTCTTTTCATTTTCAGATGTGGAAAGCAAACTCTCCAAACAAACGATTAAAATATGAATACCTTAAGAGCCCAATGCTTGTCAACAAGAAGATTTGGAGACTTCAAATCTCGATGGACAATGGGAGGATGACTTGTGTGCAAGCAATTCATTCCCTTAGCCTGCTCCGTGTACAGTAAAAATATTTTCACATCAATTAGAGGTAAGGACAAATGAAGAATATGAAGTTAAATACAAGGATAAGTAATTTCGACTCATACCACATCAAGAGCCATTTGTAACCGCCTCTTGCCATCAAGTCGAGAATTGGGATGACGCAATAGCCCATATAAACTCCCTCTGCATACCAAGTGACAAATATACTTTAGAGAACAAAATAACAATGTAGAGAAATTAATTTATCAATTAAGTGGGAGAAGGCCTAAGTTGCATGATGGCAACATGTTGGAAAAGAGCATCAACCACCTTTGAATCTGCTCAAGAAAAGCCCCATGCACCCCCCAAAAAAAAAAAAAAAAAAGAAAAAAACTGACCTTGGAAGAAACTCTGTCAAGATAGACAGGTGTGGGGGACGAGTAATAGCCCCCATGAAGAGCACAACATTGGGATGCCGCAGCCTTAACATGATCTCAACCTACGAAAAGCAATGTATGTGCATCAATGTGTATGTGAACATATGAATGCAACCTTTATTTGTGTATAAAATTAGAAGCTTACTTCAGATTTGAACTGAGCCACTGCATCACCAGAAAAATCTTGGTCTAGAAACTTCTTCACAGCAACTTCCTATCACGTCAAACCATTCATACAAAATTCCCTAAATCAGTGCATAAGATGAACTACTTGTAAGTATTTTCACAGGAAGCACAAGCGAAGCAAATCTTGTAACATGACTGCTTCACATGGACCCAAGTATAAAAATGGTTCCAACACCAAAGCTTGATGAGACAGATAGAACATGAAAAGAACGAACACGGCTATACACATCTCCATTTTGGGAAGAAAATAAATCAATGTGCATATTCATCCATATTTTATTGTCTGTCAACACAAATAAGCAATTAATAAAATATCTGAAGCCATACAGAATGGGGCTACAGGTTGAAAGATGTGTACTAAGCCAAATGATAAAAAATAATGCTTGACCCTCCGGCACTCCCCCGACAATTCAAATATTTGATACCTTAACTCACTGTCAAAACTATTTAAATCCCAGAATTTTAGCAATCCTAAGATAGACCTTGAACAATGGCTAATGGAAATGGAATTTGATTATTTACCAGTTCCTGAGACAAGCAATTTCACTTTCTAATGCAGTATTCCACCAACTATAATTTCCTATTTTTAGAATGAAGTTTGTATGATGGGAAGACAAACACCGAAATCAAACTTTTGCCACGGTATATCAGTATGGATTATTGCAGTCATCCAGGAGTTGTGTGAAACTTTTTAGATTATGTAATGCCAATAACTTTAGTATAAAACAAAAGATGATACAAGCAATCAATGATGTACTGAAAAAGATGAGAAAAAAGAAAAAGTGAGGACGGGGGAACTTACAGTACCATTGCAATCAGCATGAAAAACCTCACCGTAAGAACCTAAGAGCAAGGGTGTCAGACAGTTGTATGAAGTAAGAGTCGCAACAGTACAAATAAAGTACATCATAGACACAGAAATCATATTCCCAGCCAGCAAGTACTTGATTGCCATTAATGAAATCTATTGTATCAAACAACAATTTCTAAAATTCCAATTTTGCAAGAGCAATTAATAAGCAGCCAATTAGCTTATTCAAAAAATATTATGCGTGAGGATGTATTCTATATCTATACACTTGAAATCCGTAAGTTTTTATATATAAATTTTGAAAAAGGAAAAAAAAAAAAAAGGCCCAAAAACTAACCATCATGTTAGAAAAAGGGGAATACAAGACACAACTAGTAAATTATAGATCTTACCAATACCAATACGTCGACCAATATGAAGATCCTCCCATTGAATTTCCCATTCTATGCTCTCACCCAACACTGGGTTAGCTTTCTCACTTTTATGATCATGTAGGATATGCTCTGCACAGGGTGCCTCATTTATCTGAATGGCTGACTCCTTGCCAAATTCAATTTCATTTAAAGCTGCACCAACCTTATTAAGACCATTTTCATCATCCTCATCGCAGGAAAAGTCAAGCCCATTACGTGTTTTGCAAGAAACAGATTGCTCTAATTCGTCAACTCTACCACAAACTGTCACAGACCCCTTCCCCGTATTATCACAGTCACAATGTGTAGAATTATATAATCTAATTGCATCCGTATGAAATACTTTCTGCTGTTCTAACCTAGTATCACGGACAGAGTGCTTCCCTTGAAAGGGTATGAGAGACTTCTCATAGCTTAATAACAACCTATCTGGATCAGCATCAGCTTGAATGGTATCGCTAACAATTTTTTCACATATTTTATCGTCACCCATATCTTGTGGATTTACATCTGAAAAGAGATCAGGAGGAGGGAATGCTCCACTTTCTAATAAAACTGTGTGTAGTCTTTGAGCAAATTCTGGGTTCTTTGCTGCACTGAGGACATACTTGGATACATTTTTTACACGAATCTTTTCTGCAGGTGATGCTTCTGTATGTGATAAGCATTCACATGATTTATGCAGTGACTGTAGAAGACTTCCCAAATTATGTCCAAACCTCTCTGTTTCATTCATTCCAACATGGATATTTTCAACTGGTTTTGTTTGACCACCCACATTTAATAATTCTTCTGACTGGGAGCCAACAGCTGTTGAACTTCTTTCAAGATCAGATGAGATCCCCAGCACGCCAGTTCCATCATCAAGCATCAAATGTGTTCTGTTAGGTAGTCCCACAACCTCTTCACAACTACTTACGGCGAAGCTGTAGTTTTGAAGCTGACTGCTGGGTACCTCAGCAGGAATAAGAGCCCCAGGTGCACACATCATATCAATGATGTATTCACTGCATCAGTACAACAAATCAATAACAGCCCTTGAACTTGTTCCTATATAATGCAAGACAAGCACCATTTGCTTATTAGGAACCTAAAGTGATAAGAGCATAATGATAAAGTATCTAAGATAAACAGTTTGCGGAAGGAATTCAAAAACAGAAATTTCAAGTAAGCATAAATTGCTATGTATGTACGTCAATAATACATCCACCAATATGCTTTCCGTTACAACCTAAATCATATTCATGACAACAGTGCTATACATCATTTAACAATGTCATCAACTCCATAAAGGTGGGCCAACTTCTCTATCTCAAAGAAGAGGCAGAGTTTTCCAAAATATCAGAACTACAGAATAGCAATATGTGGATAAAAGAAGCCTGCATCTTGCCCACCATGATGATGAAGTGATACAGCTCCTAAATCAATATATTACATGCCAAGCAGCATTGATTACATTAGAGGCTGACTAAAGTGTCCATTGAACAAAACTCCCTTAATAGCAAAATTTAAACCGTTGACATTCTAGCATAAGATTTACCTTCCATCATCAGCCTTAATCAAATTCAATGCTCCATCATCACTTCCAGTGTAATAGCTCCCTTTGACCAGCATGCAGGGAAGATTAATCCTGTCAGCAAGTACCTAGCACCAGGAGAACAAACTTGCTTCAGTCAAAATTTCTGCAGAATAATCAAGTATATTGCATGAATTATTTCAAAGTTAAAGGTAACATATAAGTGAATGCTTTCTGCTAAAGAGAGATAAAGGAAGCTAGCTCATTTTAGCTTGATGTATATCACTTGCATCATATAGACTTGGAAATGTGAATTCTGCACTGTTGTGGTTTTATGTTCTTCGATCAGTCAAAACAGATGATAAAATCACTATCCCAAAATATAATCATGCCATGTGATTTATCTCAATGAACACAACGTCGAACAGAACATACAAAATTTTCTGGCCATATCAATTGACAGGGAAAAAATGTTTTACACATAAGATGGAATGATGGTTAAAAAATTGCACGCAGTTATCTCAAGTAATTTTATATGTATCTCTTTAACTGATGAATAGAGAGAACCTTACAACCTTAAAAAGCAGGGCTCGGTGACGCGACAGTCCAACATCAAGACAGCCAAGAGGAAGAACAATGGTTCTTGAAGAATCTCGTAATGCACGACTCCTCCTAGCCCACCTTTCTGTCATTTTATCAGCACTACCAACTGTGCCACCCATTCTAGTAACAACAATATCAGCAAGTCTCTGAAGCAAGCCACTTGAAATTAGTCCTTTTTCAGAAAGACAACACTCATTGGATAAGGAAGAGGCCTTTTTCTCAAGCTGCTGCAGCTCAAGATCAACTATGCGATTCACCAAAATGACTTCACAATCACCATTTTGTGAGATGGGCTTAGCTTCTAGATCCACCAACAAGGGCATCTTTCCTCGTTTAATGAAATTTGAGGTGATGCCATAAACATCATAAAACCCATCCATCACTTTCTCTTCATAACCAATCACATTATAATTCTGCCAGAGATTAAACAAACAAACAAACAAACCAACTGGTTAGAAACCATATCTATTTTCTTTTTTAATTCATCACCATCACTCAACTGATTCAAGTGGCTTGGCATTTGTTTCCTTTAAGTAAGGTCTCGAATTTGAGTCTTATGTATAGAAAAAATTAGCACAGGAAGAGTTTTATGGGTAGACCCGGCCAGATCAGAATATATTGGTTGTTAGATAAAAGATAAATCAAACGTCTATAACTATTAATAACAAAACGATGAAGTGAATTGAACATCCAAAACATATAAAAAGCACCTAATACGTTATTTTCTTTCTATAATTAGTCGCATTAAATATATTTACGTTAACGAGTTGCTAGTCGCCACCCACCACCCAGTGCCCAAATCAAGTAATCAGAAAAGACCAGTGTATAGCCACATATAAACCAAGAATGAGAAAATAAAGACTCCCGTTATAGAACACATAATTCATTCATTCGTTCGTTCATTCTTATTTAAACTTATAAAAGAATGTTCAATAAGTGTGAGACGTAGGAAAAATGAAAGAGGAGAAGGATACCCACCCAATAGCGAAGCGATTGAAACTGGAGGAGGGCTTTGGCGTTGGTGAGGGAAGCTTCATAGCCTAAACTCATCTGCTTGGCGGCATCGATCTGGGCAGAGTCGGAATCGGAGTCGGAGTTGTTATGGCGGTGATGGGAAGCGCTAATTGCCATCGCCAATTGCATCTGAAAGTCCTCCTCCACCACGTTGAAATCATCAGATGAAGAAGTGTCACTGGGATAGGGATTTGGATTTGGATTGGGATTAGGGTATTGTTGGCTGATAGTAGGAGCAGCAGCGCCACTGCCACCGATGTGAAGCTTTCTCAGCAGATTCTTCATTCTATTTCTCGGCATATTATTATTGCTATGAATATGAATATGAACATGAACATGGATGTGATACTATCAACTCAGCTTTGTCTGAAGTCTGAACTGAAACGAAAGAGATTCGCTAATATCACACGCAGTAACTGCTAACCGCTTCAATCAACCGCCTCCGGATTCTCTCGCCTGTTACCTCCAGTGATATGCACTGTCACCAAATTCAACAGTATCTTCCCTCTTAAAATATCTTCTTCTTAAACTATCTTTCCTTTTTGGCGTCTTCTTCGTAAACTATATCATTTCTTTTACGGGATTCTTAAAATTTTTTCATTTATTATGCTTTGAATGAATCGATGAAAAGTGATAACTTCGGGCGGAATGAAGTACAATAATATTGAGCTTTATTATTTCAATCATATGATAAAATGATATTTGATGGAATATATTTTATTCTATTTCATTTTATTTAATTCCCCTCCCCCCCCCCCCCTTTTTCCCTTGTTCGAGCCGGTGGAATAAGGTCGAATTAAGAATTTATAACTTAAAAAATTTATCATTTCATTCTTTTATTATACTTTCAAATAATAGAATGAAAAATTACCCTTATTCTATCACTTGATATCTGAGGAAGGGAATGGATGATTTATTACATTTAAAGAATTCTAATCTCATTTCATTAATTTCACCCACCATAAAATATCGTAACAAAACCTTAATTTTTTTTTAAGGGAAATGATTCTCTTAATTCTTATTAAAACCATATTAAATTAAAAAGAAAAGTTCTATCTAGTGAACAAGCATGGATATAGTTGATAAGGAATGATCTCATAACTTATAAAAATATGAATTCAATTTTTTTTATTAATATAAAGGCTTTTTTAGTGAATGACCTTATAAATCTCTTTTAAGTGCTTTCTAAATCTTAAGATTTTGCTCTAACCCTAGTGGGATGACTGGCGCGAACCCATTTGAATCAAAGAAAAAATGATAATTTTATCACATATCTTAAAAGATTAATTTTGATACATTGTTAATATAAAATAATTTATATTATCAAATAAATATGTAATATTATTATTTGTATGACTTTTAAAATAGTTATAATAACACTCAAATAATTTTGAAAACATAACAATACACAATTGAATAATAATGTAAAAATTATTTACACTATTAATTCAATTAAATCCAGATATTGAATTATTCCATTAATAATTAGAGTTTAATTTAGATATACTGACAGTATAAAATTTTTTTACACTGTCATCCAATCAAAGCCTCCCATCTACATGACCAGTAGTGGGTAATTATATTAAAGAATTTTGCTGATATGACAATTTCTGATTAAATATCTATATAAAAAAATTTTACACTGATAATGCATCCACACAATTGAATAATAATGTAAAAATTATTTACACTATTAATTCAATTAACTCCAGATATTGAATTATTCCATTAATAATTAGAGTTTAATTTAGATATACTGACAGTATAAAATTTTTTTACACTGTCATCCAATCAAAGCCTCCCATCTACATGACTAAAGAGTTTAATTATATTAAAGAATTTTGCTGATATGACAATTTCTGATTAAATATCTATATAAAAAAATTTTACACTGATAATGCATCCAAATTAAATCCTAATAATTAATAAAATTATTCAAAGAACATTACAAAATATAAAATTATTTATATCACACAAATTCAACATTTTTCCCTCCCTCTTTTTCGAATTCCAATTCCAACAAGAAGTCAATCTCCCGATTTGAGGGTTTTATCTACGATCTTAATCTTCACCGTTGACTTGGTTGACCCACGTATTCATGATCCCACGGCTTTTATGAGCCTAAAGTTATCACACACCCCGCTTGTCTCCCGTGAAGCTGAAGTAATCTTCTCCATAATTACATGTTAATAATTTCAGGGAAACAAAAATACAGAAATAACAACTTCTTATGGAGGAATTTCTGGAAGTTCCAGGAGTAAAAGAAATAAATTTTTGCTGTGCCAATTATTGCTTTAAAAATATAAAAAATAAAAGACAATAATTATTCATAAAATTGATTTTATTTATTTATATTAATTTATAAGAAGTGACTTAAAATCGTAAAATTAAAATTAATAAATAATTTTATTTCATTAAATTATAATAAGGGCACGAAATCATCTAACATGATTACAATTTTTTTTACACCAATTAAGTAAAAGAAAGAAATTTATTTGTTTATTTTAATTTTCCCTTCATCTAAACAATAAGAAAAGAGTATCTTTTCTCTTCATTTTCTTTTGCAAACATTTTTCCCTTAACATTCAAACATAGTATAAATCCAACTAAGTGTAAAACATGAAAATGATACCGTACAACACTTTTCTAATTGATCACATATTCATCATTTATTATATACAAAAACCTCTCATCACTCGAATATACATTTTAATAATATCAGTTTATTATTGTGAGTATGTGAATAAGGCACAGCAAGGGTTTAGGACAGGAGGTTTTGTACACTATTTATCTATAGAACTATATATCAAGTTGTCTACATCCCTAAATTCAAACGCAAGTACCCAGAGGCCGTTATTGATTCAGCTATAAATAGAAAATTACATTCTTTTTTTTTTTCTCTTTGTTCCAGAGTTTTTTTTTTGGCGGTGGAGGGTCGTTATTTTAGGTATAGTTCTGTTTGATGAAACCTAAGATTATCATCATTATCATATGATAATGAGCAAAGATCAACAGCTGCAGCGACTGTAGGATATGAAGAGTTTATGTGCAAATTATAAATGAAAATACTTGTAAACGTAACACTAGGCTGTGGCAGCAGCTCGTTCTTCTACAACCTCTGTCTGAAGGGTGCAAATGAGGTTGCGATCACCATACACATTATCAACACGTCCTGATACACGCAACCACATTTTACATTTATTAGTTTTATCTATTTGTCAAAGAAAATTATGCATAGTCATGTGCAGTGCTATACAGTTTGAAGACATTCAAGAGTCAGTTTAGAATCCCCTTAAATCAGGTGAGAATTTTAAGAATACTTGTTACTATCTCCAGTTCCTAATAATTGTCAATTTGGGTAAAATTTTTTTGTTCACAATAATTATCATTCTTACATATTAATACAATATTTATTGTTAGTTTTTTAATTTTACCCTCCATCTTCATTGGTTGAAAGAGATGGTTACTTTCCACCATATAATGAAGTCATGCATTCTACCACACATTGAAATTTAATAAAGGTATTTTAGTAAACCTATATGACAATCATGCATTGATTTTAGATTTTTTTAATCTACATGAAAATAGCCAAATTGACAACTATTGTGTACTAGAGGTAGTATGTGAAAAGCTGTGTAAAAGCTTTATATATATATATATATATATATTTATAGGGGCGTATCACATAAAAGAAGTGGTTTATTATAAGAGTAAAAAGAGAAAATTTGGGCCGTATAACTATATTTGGATGATTAAAATTTAAAGTTATTTAATGATTACATGATCATTTAAAGAAGTCATGTGATTTTATATTTTAATCTTGATCATTCACGAAAGATCTAATGGTCAAGATTTACTTTTCGTACTATCACAATTAACCACTCCTCTCATCCTCTCCCTATATATATATATATATATATATATATATATATATATATATATATATGTAATCTTTGTTTTCCCCCAATACATAGCATGCCCCACAGTAGAAGATAATGAGGCAGGTTAATTATGATAAGGACGTCATAAGATATATAAAATAGTGTGAACAAGGAGCCCATACCTGTGGAAGGCCAGAACTTAGCAGCACGGAGCCAAGGAGCGGGGTAGGCTGCATATTCCCGGGAGTATGGTTTTGTCCATGCATCTGCCATCAGCAGTGATGGCGGGTGTGGGGCTCCCTGCAGGATATTTTCGATAATAATCACTCAAAGGTGCATGAACTTGATTGAAATTGCAAATAAAAAATATGAATCCAATAGTGTACGCTACTAAATGATCAAACTAAAAGAAATAATCTTTTTCTTATGATATCATATTAATATAAATGGAGGGGTATCACACAACCAAAAGAACAAACTCTTTTACCTTAAGTACGTTGTTGTTAGTGTCAAATTTTCCTTTCTCAATCTCAGCAATTTCTTTTCGGATGGAAATAAGAGTATCACAAAACCTGTCCAACTCAGCCTGCAATGATGTTTAGTTGGATTAGAGGGGAAAAAATAAATTAACATAATAGGCATTAGAAAGTAAAAGAAAAAGAGGCCACTAGTTTCCGGGAAGGTCATATACCTTGCTTTCACTTTCAGTGGGTTCAATCATGAGTGTGCCAGGCACAGGCCAAGACATTGTGGGTCCATGAAACCCATAGTCCATAAGGCGCTTAGCAACATCTTCAGGCTCTATACCAGCAGTATTCTAACCATGGAAGTAGGTTACAATTAAGAAGAGCATGAACAATGCTGATTAATTCAAAAACAACTGCAATGATCAAATGGACCTACCTTAAAGCCTCTTAAGTCAATAATGAATTCATGAGCAACTGTTCCATTGACTCCGCGGAAAAGAACAGGGTAATGATTCTGTAAAACTCGGATGTATAAGTAAAAGGAGTAAGAGAAAGGAACACATGCCATCTATGACGTTGCACAAACCTCCAATCGTTTAGCCATGTAATTTGCATTCAAAATGGCTATCTTTGATGCTTCGGTGAGTCCTTTAGAACCCATCATGCGTATGTAAGTGTAAGAGATTGGCAGTATCAATGCTGAGCCCCATGGTGCAGCAGAAATGGTACCGAGTGAATGGGACTTGTCAGCGGCAGGAATGCCACCAGTGGGAACCTTCAAAACATGGTAACAGGTAATTGAATACAAAGATAACAAAGATATTATTGAACAACAACAAAGTTCACAAATGGTATGTTCACAAGGATCTCAGTCAGAGCATATGAGATATGAAGGAAGAATGTCATACAATTTGGACGAAGTTAAATAAGACACGAATCTTTCTGTGAGAACAATGAGCTTTCTATTAAATATATATCTAAAAACATGTATGCATGTTATAAATAGTGGCACACTTAACAAAAATATTACCACTGGATGTGAAGGTAAAAATGGTGCTAAGTGTTTCTTCACACCAATAGGACCCATGCCAGGACCACCTCCTCCATGAGGGATGCAAAATGTCTTGTGGAGATTCAGATGGCAAACATCTGCTCCAATCCAAAAACCTGGGCTTGTAAGTCCCACCTGTAAACATAAACCGAGTGACCAAGTTTAATTTGAAAAGAAACATCATTTCAAAATCAGATACAAAATGTTAAACTTTGCAACAACATGACATGCAGAACTGTAGCAACCAAAGCATCGGTTTAGTGTTGCCTAATTTTGGATGACAATATGATTGAAGATTTAGGATCACCTCACAAAAAGATCTTCAATAACATAACCACTCTAGCAAAAATACTAGCTTCTAGAAGTTAAAATATACATCTTTCATAGTAGCTTCCAGACCTACAAACTTCCCTATGAACTATTCCCACCGGAACCTTGGCCCAACATAAAGTACACATGCAAAGTTGTGGATAGAAAAACAAACCTGTGCATTCATGTTAGCCCCATCCATATATACTTGGCCTCCAATATCATGAATGATCTTGCATATCTCATCAATACTCTCTTCGTAAACACCATGGGTTGAAGGATATGTTACCTATGATTTGAATCAAAACCACCACAAACAAATATTTTAAAAAAGAAAATAAAAACCAAGTTCGAAAATACCCCTCTCCTTCCAATCCACTGGCATAATTATCCAAATAATACAAGTAAAATTCCAATATAGGAAGCAAGTTGTACCATAAGGCAAGATAATTTGTCCTTGTGTGTTTCAGCAGCCTTCCTCAACTCTTCAATATTTATGTTTCCCTTGGCATCTGTTCCAACAGAGACAATTTTCATTCCACACATTGCAGCACTAGCAGGATTTGTACCATGCGCTGATACAGGAATAATGCAAACATTGCGGTGATGGTCTCCTCTTGCCTACAATGTGCAATTGCCAAAAGAAGTAAGCGTTGCATGAATTTAATAATATTCATCAAAGGCAGTAATGTAGGGGAAGGAACTGCATCTCTTCTAGATCCACAGCAAGAGAAAATAACATAATTGAGGTTATCTGTTATTGATCGAACTGCAAAATACAAGTTGTTAAAACTAAATAACGACTGAAAAACTTCTATATAATAAAAGTGAATCAGAAGAAACTATGAATGCCCCAATAAATAAATGAAAAACCATGCTAACCAAGTAACTGATATTGTCCATCTAATGTCCACAAAAATTAAGCAAACATGTTCATAATAACTGAAGTCACCGTACCATGTGATATGCACGAATAACCATCAGTCCAGCATATTCTCCAGCAGCACCAGCATTAGGTTGCAAAGAGAAGGAGTCAAACCCAGTGACAGTACATAACAGCTTACCCAGATTTTCGAACATTTCCTGATACCAGATTTGCTTGATTAGACACAGAAAAAACAACTTCTATCCTATATTTTCCAGTATAAAAAACATTTACAAGAATTCCATGTTATCATTATATGCTAATTTCATTTGACCTTGCAAGTACCTGATAACCTTGAGCCTGTTCAGTTGGTGCAAAAGGGTGAATGTCAGTAAAGCTAGGCCATGTCACAGGCATCATTTCAGTTGTTGCATTCAGCTTCATGGTACAAGACCCCAGCGGGATCATACTGTGGCACAGTGAGAGATCTTTTGATTGCAGCCTATGAATGTACCTGAGCAACTCGTGCTCAGTGTGGTACCTGTCAAGAGCAAATAAAATTCAAGCAACCTTCCATAATGTAATCCAATGAATTTTCAAATTACGTGGAAAGGGATATACGTGTTAAATATGGAGTGTGTCAGGTAAGGGCTCTTCCTAGCTAGTCCAGAAGGAATTGCACTCTGAACCTCCGGTGCAAGGGATGCAGCTGTGAAGGAGATCTGCATACAAATTAACGTTTTAGATGGATTTATAGTGATAAGTAATGGCACAATTGATAATTAAGAAAATGATACACATAACAATGCTTACAGGCTTGCCACCACCAAAAACTTTGAAAAGCTTATCAACATCCTCCAAGGTGGTTGTTTCATCAAAGGCTACAGTTATCTGGAAAGCAACAAAGCTTCATAATCCAAACCCAACAACATGAAAATAAAGTTAACTGATTTGATGCAAGAGAAAAATCAACACTCACAGTGTTCCCATCCACAACCCGCAAATTTATTTCATTTTTCTGAGCAGCATCAGCAATTGCGTAGGCATTGGCCGCCTTAATCTTCACAGTGTCAAAGAAGGGAAGATCCTGAACTTCCACTGTTCCCAGTTTCTTCAACCCCAGTGCAAACACCCCAGCCAGACCATGAACCCTTTCGGCAATGGTTTTAAGGCCCTCAGGTCCATGATACACAGCATACATAGCAGACATGTTTGCAAGCAGTGCCTGAACAGAATCAACAAGGATTAAACAAAACCAGCCAACTCATACAAGAGCCAGAAACATAGCTCCACGAATACACTAAGACAAAGATTAGAAAATGAATTACAACATTAACATATTAGTGAAAATATTAGAATTGAAAAGTCTTAATAGTTTCTGCACACACCACATAACTTAAACAGTAAAAACTGATTATAGACCAAATCAGGAACCATCATCAGCTTGTTTTACCTGAGCAGTGCAAATGTTGCTGGTGGCCTTGTCCCTACGAATATGCTGCTCCCTAGTCTGCATGGCCATCCTAAATGCTGGCTTTCCAGAAGAATCAACACTGACACCAATGATTCTTCCAGGCATCAACCTCTTGTACTCTTGTGATGTGGCCAAGAAAGCAGCATGAGGACCTCCATACCCCATTGGAACCCCAAACCTCTGAGCCGAGCCGACGACAATATCTGCCCCGAGTTCACCAGGAGGCTTCAACACAGTCAGTGCCAAGAGATCAGTGGCCATAACAACCTTCACCCCATTGGCATGAGCCTTCTTAATAAACTCCCCATACCCCAAAACCTCACCCTCAGTGCCAGGGTACTGAACAAGAACACCACAAACATCACCAGACGAGTAATCAACATCCTTAAGATCCACAGTAACAACCTTAAGATCAAAACCAGCAGCTCTAGTCTTGCAAATATCAATGGTCTGAGGGTGACAGTTATTGGCAATAACAAAAGTCTTCTTCTTCCCCTTCTGAATGTTGTTACACATAGACATTGCCTCAGCAGCTGCAGTTCCTTCATCAAGCAATGAAGCATTTGACATGGGGAGACCAGTGAGATCTGTGATCATGGTTTGATAATTCATCAAAGACTCAAGACGACCCTGTGATATCTCTGCCTGGTAAGGAGTGTACTGTGTGTACCACCCTGGGTTTTCCATTATGTTCCTCAAGATCACGGTTGGAACATGTGTGTTGTAGTAACCCATTCCAATGTATGACTTGAAAACCTTGTTCTTTGAGGCCAGGTACTTCATGTGCTCGATCATTTGCCCCTCCGTTAGCCCTTCATCCAACTCTCCGAACTTCATCTCCTTCAAACGGATCGATTTGGGCACCGTGGCATCGATGAGTGAATCGAGGTTCTCGAATTCGCATTCCTGAGCCATCTTGCTCTGTTCTTCAGGGGTGGCAGAGTTGTGGCGCCTAGCGAAGGTGTCGCTTGGTTTCAGCGCCTCCACCGAAATGGATCGCGTTTGGGAGGAACCAACACCGAAACCAGCAACAACATTGCATGACGGGTTCGACAGCACACGAAAGTTCTCTGATTTGGATCCCCTGTTTCTGAAAACAGAGGAAGAAGAAGACGAAGAAGAAAGAGAAAACACGCTTCTTGAATTGGTGTACAACACAGGGGTCGAAGAATTCAACAGTGAGTCCTTCTGGCGGAACTGCTTCGCCTCCGAAACCAGGCCCTTCAGCATCGCGCGGTTCGCGAGCCTACGAGCACGTTCCATTGATGCAAATGGAAAAACGAAACAGAGTATCAAATGCAAAAAACACAGAGCAAAAGATATCAAAAACAGAGGTGGGGTGCTATGTTTTCTGTTTATAACTCCATTCAAGTGTGTGAGTTTGGCTTGGGGGTGGCGATAGTATAATGGGTGTGTATAAATAAGGTAAAAGATTCAATCTTTGATTGTAATGTGCGTGAATTTTTCTGAGGGAAAATAAATAAATAAATAAATAAATTTTAGCTATTGAGATCTGGTGTAAATGGTAGGAGGTGGTTGGTGAGTGCGCGCCCACCTATGAAGGAAAAAGGACAGATTCAAAAGGATTTGTGATATCACTGTCTCAATGTCTTACAAAACACCACAAGCCCTGGAACCAACGAATGGAAGGCACTGAGGCTATTAAGATTGAGTTTCAATGGATCAAAATGCGTTTCTTCCTTTGCATTCAAAAATATATTTTGGAGTTTCGTCTTTCAATTTTCTTTTTATTTTCCTTTTTTTTTTTGTGAGGTGTTGAAAATGAAACTGTAGATTTTAATGCAGCGAGTCGTTCGCTGGCAGATCCTCTTTCACAATAGGCTTATCTTTTTATGTCAGAAGCAAACAAGGGTAACTTGGGGTTGGATTTTTGGCGCAAATCAATGGATTTGGTTTAACTCAGATGCAAGTGATTGTGAGATGTTGATTTTATGGGCAGGTTCTTTCCTTTATTTGGTTGGGTTCGATTAGGGGTATTCTGGTGGGAAACCATGGATTTGGTGGTGAAGGAGTTAAGTGATTGGTTATAACTTGTAGCTATTTTCTTGATTTGTGGCCAGAGAATGCAAACTTGACTATTGAATAATGAATACAATGAGTCAAAAGTTGGTCTTTGTGATGAGGCTTTGTGGTTCCACGCCATCAGAACCGTGTGTTGGTGCATAAGAATAAAGATCCAACATATACGGTAAGTATATTCAAGAAATGAAAGGAAAAAGGGAAATTATATTTAGCAAGAATAACGTTTGAGATTCCTTTGTTTTTTCTAGAAAAAAAAAAAGAGTTTAATTGGTATGCATTAATAATGTAAAACTATTTTACATTGTCAACTAATAGAAATAGGGGAAAGTGATAAATCATGGTGGGTCTCTCATTATAATGGATAGTTATTTATATGAGTTGGTATTTTTTACTATTTCTATTAGTTAACAATATAAAATTATTTTACACTATTAATATATTTAAATTAAATTAGAAAAAAAAAACCCTCTGATTATGTCATTTGACTCATTTTGATATAAAAAATTGATAATTAAGTTAAAAAGTGCTTTCTTTTTTAGTTAACAATAACTTCTTTCAAGCTTTCTTTTTTGTTTTAATTATCAGTTTTTTTTTATAATAGCGACAAAATGGGAAAGAGTAACATAATTAGAAAAGGAATATTTGATTTATTAACTTATACACGTAATGGGTTCTTTACATTTTTCCCTCAATAAACGGAGTATATGCATTTCGATATGTTTTGTGGACCCCTAAAAATGGAAGAATGATTATGTGAAATGCTAGCATAATTGCCTTCTTGGGACTGTTGGGTCCTTGGCCTAAAAAACAAAAGAATGTCGTCGGATCTAAAACGGTATAAGGCTAACGGGAGAAAAGAAAGACGATTAAAACGAAAAAGATATTAGTAATAAAGTTATCTTACTCTTACCCCTGAAAAAAAAAAAAGAAAATTAGAAAAAAGGTACCATACCTACCAAAATTGTTGTCTTCAGCCCAGTCAGACTGTGAATAATATGCTGGCTTGAAATTGTGAAATGTGTCTTTCAATTCTTAATATAAATCGATACTCTTACATCATCACCAATCTCCAACTTGCGTTGTTGCATGGAAGAGTTTGCTTCAGGTTCATTATTATATACTAAACAATTTCAACAACCGCGTGTGATATTCCATTTGATATATAGTAGGCTTCCAGTATTTCTACCAACAAATTAATTTCCTATAACGAAAACACTATTGTTGGCATAAAATCTTAAAATTTTGGCAGTACTCCTCACTCACTCATCAGAGTGGGGAACACGATGGACCTGATATTGTGAATTTGACGGTGGAAGAACATGAGAGGGGTTATTATTGGGTTTGTCAAATGGGCCAGGCCCAGCTAATGCAAAACCGAAGCAGACTATTTTCTCTCTCTGGGCTTGGCCAGTCCACTCCAGACGAAATTTAAACAAATTTTGAGAAAAAGAAAATCGTATAAAAAACAAAAAAAATGTGCTCAATGCTCAAGAATCGAGATGATGAAAAAATAAAAATAAAAACAAATAAATGTCTGTCTAGGTTTTCTAACATGTAAAATTTCTATCATTTCGGTTTTGCACTGAAATGATACGTTTCAAGGCAAAATATATCAAGTTTATGCCACCATTAGAATATACGGGGTTGGAACCAATAAGTGTCTCTATTTGCTTGCGATTTATTCAGAATATACAGATGGATCACCACAGCGACAATGATATGTTTCTTGGTTTTAGTGGGAAAAAAAACATATATTGTTAGCTCAAAAATACCAATGCGTACATTTGATATTTTGTCATTTAGTAACTTATTCTAGACGCACTGATAAAAATTTTAAGCACAAACAACTGTTTCACTTGAAAAATTAAAAGATATATCCTCTTCCACATATAAATTTACAGTCATTTTGATGGCTCAAAGGCAAGTATAAGACGTATAACGTGCCAAGAAGAATTGTGAATATAGGCATTAGTCTAAACTAAATTGAAGTTGAAGGTCACATAATAAAATAATAGTTGCACTGGCGAATAAAGAGAAATATTTTTTCTGAAAAAATATGTAGACAAAATAAATAGTGATGCATTTATCGTATGTGACTGCAAGGGATGCTCAACACGTACATCTACAGGTGTCATATAAAATTGACCAACACAATTAAAAGCATTAATGTTTTGGAAACCTAGACCTTAAACGACAAGATGCTTTTGGAGTTTGAACTGAAATATAATGAACATTGTCCCAATGCCCAATTTAACCGTAAGAAACCATGGGCACATACTTGTGCCTACAGGGTAGACCGTAGAGTGAACCAAACATCTGTTAACACTACAAAAACAGTAAAACAGATTGTGGCTTCGACCATGCGTTGTTCCAAACCAACCAGATAGCCTTAGACCTCTAAATCGTTATAATTTTGTTCGTATTAAAATTTCCAAATAGTTGGTTCGGATGTCATGTCCTGGTTTAACGTAGAAAACATCAATAATGTGCATTTGGGCGAAACTCCACCTGGAGGGGGCCTCCTCACCCCTTATAAGTGAAAAAATTGTCTATATTTCATTGACCTACACATGAAAGTTCTTATATAAGATAAAAATATATGTTATTTTTACTTACTTATGTTAGATCATGCGCTTACAAAACTCTAAAGAAAACATTAAAATGGAAAAAAAAGTACTCAGTGGTGTTTGTTGGTGGACAAAATAAAAATAATTTTTATACATTATCTTTAGCCGTTTTCTTAAACACCCTACTGAGTTAAGTTAAAAGTAGATGCGATAAAAAAAATAAAAATAAAAAATATCTTGTGTCTCACATAATGTGTATAATAAATATCTGATAACTATGTTCAAATAGCATACCTACAGGACAAAATTAAAAGATATGCCTCAACTCTCACGTCTCAAGTATTTAATGAATGGTGAGACTAGCTGTCTAGGCATATCCATAATTAGCCAGGGAACAACTAGAGTGACAAGGGCAAGCCATAAATCGTTCATTTATGAAACTTAGGATTTTGGTGGGATTGTGATGCCTCCATTAATTGGTCTCACCTACAGTGAGTAAGCGCACCGTAATTGAGCGCCAGCGGAACCGCGGATCGAAGTAATACAAAGATATCTGTTACTAGTACCAGTTTTGTATGTTCATATGGCGTAATTAGCGCAAATCAATTATTAACATTAAAATCTTACACCAAAACAAGCTTACTAAAACACAGCACCAGTACACAGACGAATGAATCAACCGTGCCTTGCAAATCATAAAAGTTGCACCCATGCTCGCCTAACATATATTTCAATTACTTTCTGTTTGAAGCCATGTTCCATATAAATATAAGGAAAATTCGAGCGCTCCTCAGAATTTTGGTCCACATAGACATCGATCTCGAAGGAAATGAGTGACATCCTGTTTTAAGACTTAAACCTTAGCCGTGTGATGTTAACTTTATTTTCTACGAGACTTGATCTGATCAACATGATAGTAATTGAAGGTAACAATGAAACAAATTTACAACTAGTCATATCAACATTTTTCAGGCAGTTTGACATACACTCTGTTGTGCCTCTGATCGCTGATTGAAAGAAAAAATAAAAATAATTGCGGAATAAGATCAAGAAACAAATGGAAGAAGAGAAAGTAAAAGAAGTTATGCAAACGAAATCAGATATTAAAGCTGGAGCAACTAGGATTTACATATGGCAAATATATAATTGGACCTGTATATATATATATACTAGTTAGTTTACTGGCTACTTAATTACTACTATACAAGCACAAGCACAAGTACAAGCACAAACACAGTACCCTGGATCAGCTGATCCGATCAGTACGGCCAACACATTCTCGTGATCATCAACATCATAATCAAAGTCAAAACCAGTCACTAGTGTCCACAGCCTGACCCCAACTAAGCACTCTTGCTAGCCACTCATCATCATCAAAATCCTCTCCATCTTCAAACCCCTGCTCCATTTTCTTCTTCTCTTCCACAACTCCAAACCCCACAAGCTTATCACTTTCATCATCATCATGGAGCGACCCATTTTCTGTCCCGGGCATCCCTTCCTTGGCGTTTGGAGCACGAGAGGGTGGAAGGGATGGCAATGGCGTGGAGGTAGGGGAAAGCGGGATGGGGAGAGGGGAGCATGCAATCTCTTTGTAGAGCTCTTGCATGACCTCCTCTATCATTTCTTCTTGGAAGGAAAACTGTCCCACATCGTTGTCCGAATCAGTGAAAAGCTCTTGGAGCTTTCCGATGAGAGATTCTGTGGAGTGTGTGCTCTCTTCTTCCATGAAAAAGCTACCTCTCTGGTCACACAGTAAGAAGGAGGCTAGAGCCGTGAACTCTGATTCTGTGCTTCTATTAATTGCTAAATAGGAACAGCGGCTCAAAATTAGGCTTTTTTTTTTATCTTTTTAAAATAAAAAAATATATATTATTTATTTAAATACGTCTTTTTCCAAATGTCCTTTTCTTTATTATCAGAAAAATCGATTTAAATTGTATGGATTTAATTAAGAGATAAATTAAAAATTGAGAAGCGAAAAAAAGTATAAAAATCAATCCTGAATTGAAATATTACTATTTGGATAAATAATATTAAATATCGAATTCAATACTTTTTAGATGATTAGTATTAAATCAAATTCAACTCTGTAAAATGAATAGTGCTGAGTTGCGGTCATATAAATACTATTGGATCGAATTCGACATCATCATTTTTCTTAATAAATTCGGATTCGACCGGTACAGCATAAAGTGTGAGAGTCCTGAAGACTTGAGTTACAGTCATAGCTACGGCAACATTTTTCTAGCATATTGACTTTGTTATATTCACAAAAGAAATATTCAAGATGTATATGACTATTTTATTAGATATGAACTTCATTAAATTCTAGAGTAAATTATATTTTTTTACCAGAAAAATGATATTTTAAAAATATGATGTCACTATTTAATTTATTTTTGTAATTATATATAGTATATGACAATTTAAATAAATTTAATTTTAATATATTGATAATATAAAAATATAAAAATGATATGAACTTGTATTGTTATATTATTTAACTCTTACACTCACTATTTCAATAGTCTATCATATGATATGATTTAAGTGAATGATAATATAATATAATTTTATACTCTCATTATATTAAAATTAATTTCAATTTAAATTTATAAAACATGTAATACTTTGTTTACGAAACAAGTGGGGTTAATTCAATGTGATATCTACATTTCTTTGAAGGTCATTATCCATATAATAAACAATTAAACAAATCTTCAAAGAAAATAAGCAATAATTTTTTCTCCTTAACAATTACTTCTGAATTTCAAATTCAAAATAGTCGTAAGATAAAGCTATTTTAAAGTAACAACTTTAAGAGTTAAATTCCCATAATATTATGAGTAGAGTTTGTTTGGGGTTACAATTTACTTTAATTGCGACTAACTACTTTTAAATGTAATAAGTTATTAATTAGTAATATATAGCAACTTATCAAAAGTATGATGCTAAAAAAAAAACAAATATTGAAGGGCGCAAATTGTTTGGAGTATAGGCAGAAACATTATTTTTAAAATATGAAAGAATGTTGTAAACTTTGCGCATCATACCTCTTAAGCCATCAATTATGAAGTAAGCAGCAGCGCACTCTGGACATCAGTTATTAATTTTTATTCCGTCCTTCACAGTACACAAGGAACTAATGAAAAACATTGCATATTAGAATAACATAAAAAATTAAGCCACTATGAAAAGCGCTTATTTACATAGTTGAATTTGATCTAATTTAAATCGAATTTAATATTATTCACTTTATTAGTAATGAATTCGATCTAATTTAGATTAATTTTTATATTTTTTTAATTTTTTGATCTCAAGTTTATCTAATAATAAAATTGATCTAGTTTAAATTGATTCTTCTATAATAAAAAAAGAGGATATTTTAAAAAATAATTTTAAAAGAATATATATAGGTAAATAATATTTTTTTATTTTAAAAAAGAAAAAATCCTTGAAATTATAAAAAAAAGTTTTTAATAAGAAAATATTATCCTTCTTACTCATTAGTCATTAAAAATGGGACGTCTCATATTTTCTTATACATAAGTTGTTTTTTTTCCTTTATAAATTAAAATTTAGAATAAAAGAAACTATGGCTCTAATCCTAGATCAAAGCATGTTTCTAGTTTATTAAATGCTTATAAAAATACTTATAAAAAATTTACTAATATATAAATCTAAGAAACAAAACTTAAGTTACAGTAATATATAAGTAGAAGTTTGAAAATTAGTAGAAAATTGACCAAGTTATCTAACCTCGTTGGCATATATAAGGTGTTTTAATCTTATAAGTGTTGTACTATAAATTCAATAATGTAAAATAATAATTTTTTATTCAATAAATATTTAATAATTTATTAAAAATAAGGTACCTAGTTTGGTAGTATTTCTATCACATGCTTTTTAACTTATATTGGAATAAATACTTTGCACGTCCTAACTTTTTTGTCATAAAATGTAACTTTTACAAAAAATATTGCAATGTATTTTCTCTGTCCACTTATGTGTTTTTTCTTTCAATAATTTTTTTTCCAAAATTATTTGTTATTTAAAATTATTTATAAAGTATTGGATAGTAATGGTTTAGACAAAATAATAATAATAATAATAAAATAATGCATAGTTTTTTTGATTTACATGCTAACTAGTTAATAGAGTAAGTTATACTATAGTAATGTCTGAAAAAACATTTTCGGAAAGAGAAATTAAGCCTGACCAAAAAAAGGATATATTAAGTGTTTTCACAATTATGTAATTATTTAAAATTAATTTTTGTTAAATAATAATGACAATGTGTGGAAGAAATTTTTGGACACCATAAAAAACAAAAAAATTCCATTATAAATGTATAGAGTCAGTGCATGTTTGGAAAATTCATATAGCAACTTTTTTCTTGAATAAAAGCTATTTTTAAATAATCTAACTTGTTTGGATTAAAATATTAAAATTGATAAACAAAAATAATAATTTAAACTGAAAAATAATTTATAATTATAAGTAATTTTTTAAAATTTTTTCATTATAAGCCGAACGAACAATTTTAAAATTCTTTTTAAGTTAACACATTTAAACATAAATTGTTTTTAAATTAATACATATAAATATAAAATAATTTTTACATAATTAATTATTAAAAAAATAATTATGCTTAAAATTAATAATTAAAATAATTTTAATTTAACACCTCCTTCACACTCGCATCACTACTCGCATAAAATTTGTTATCCGTATTTCGAAAACCTCTATAAAAGTAACGCTAAAAAAGGGCAATGTTACTTGTATGGACACTATTCCTCAGACACGTCATACATAACTAATTATTACCACCAACTTGCATATACAGATTCCCCGTAAAATCATAGCCGTAATTCTTTCCATTTTTTTTTTTTTTTTTGGTTTTGCTGAAGTCAGATATATCTTTTTATAGGAGATAATCCTCGAGGAGAGTAGGTTCAATTGGATAATAAACGTCTTCTTTTTAAATTTTAATACAATTACGTATTTATAGGTTGCATATGAAAACTTTGATTAAGGTAGAATAATCCCTGCTAATTGACCTACATGTTTATTGATTCTTTCCAATTTCTTTTTATTCATCATTATTCTTCATTTTCATCCACCAGTTTTGGAAAGGGTATGCTTCTTTACGTTAATAACAATATTTATGATTTTTTTATTTAAGAAAATTTAATAATATTTTTATATTAAAAACTATTTAATAATATTAAATTTATTATATATTAATTAAAAAATAATTTATCAAAGAAAATAAAGCAAAGTAGCCCAAAAGTTATGTAATTTGTACATTATAATAGGAAGGGATAAATCATATCAATTTATGTTAAAACAAATCTTACATCATTAATATTTTTTGTTAAAGAAATTTTTAACTAATTGTATATTTACATTGAAAGTTTATGTTATATATCAAATTTATTGAATTTCACATTAATTATTATTTTATTAGACCAAGAAATATTTTTATTGATTCAACCTATTAAACAAATTTTCACTCGATTATGTAAGCATAAAGATTTTACGAATATTTTGTAAGAGTTGGTCCCTATAATTTGAACTTACGTCATCTTTTTATGAGCTCAAGGTTGCTCACCACCATAACCAATCTTTTGTGAGTATATTAATCTAAAATAATTTAACACAATTTTTATATTTCATTAAAAATAAGTGTAATATATATAAGAACTATTCAATCACATTTTTATTAATATCTAATTTTTTTTAATATTTAACACAAACGATCAACATCATAAATAGTTACAATTTAATAGTTAGTTATATACCAAAAAAATAATTCATTGGTTAGATCAACAGAAATTATATGTTATAAAAAAATAATTGAGTAATGTAAATGGGTTAATCTTAATTGATATTAATTAATTCCCTTGCAAGAAAAGTAATGTCAATGCAACAAAAAAAAAATGAAAAATAATAAAAATAAATATCCCCTGGCAAAACAGGAATCACAGTCCTTCTTTTTTCCTTCCCGTGTTTTTTCTCTAGACTCTTCTTCATTTCCGTCACGCCTTTATCGTCTGTACTTCAATTTACTTTTCTTCCTCCATAAATATATGGGTTTGTTTATACTGAACCTTTCAAAAAAGGTTTAGTATTGATCCCTTGATATTTCAACATTGGATCAGAAAAAATAAAATTATACATTAACTTTTTTTTTTGTTTTTTTGTTTTTGGGGGGGGGGGGAATCCAAAGATAAAAAATAGAAGGATCAATACTGGGTCCACGATGAACAAACCCAAAATATATTCGTTTAATGTGCATGCATTTCACAGTAAGGTCCACAAATTCCATTGATCTAAAAGTTACTATTCACGTTGTATGTGAAGGACTGTCTCCAAGAGATAAGACATTGTAAATGAAGTCAACCCTAAATTATCACGGATATGAGTTAACTGATATTAGGCGGATACTATATTGCACCCTACTTAGTAAAGTTTACTATGCAACTTACCCAAAAGCATGGTTAAATGTTTTGAAAAATGTAGTTAAATACACAAAAAGGTATAGCTAAATGCATTGTCAGTTGACCATATTTTTGACCATATTTTTGAAAAATGTGGATAAATGTATTTAGTCATTTTTTTTATATAAATTTACCAACACTTGTAAATGTGGTAAATGCAACGTATGTGTTGTAGCTCGATGCCCGAAGAGCATGCTAAACAGACGCACCGATCCATAAATATATGCAAGATGAACTAATTAGCTGTCAATCCAACAGCACTCTCCGGGTTTAGGTTGGATACTTAAACGGGTTGAATACTTAAACGTGTCCACACAATTTAAACTGTTTACGACAAATATGCGGCAGGCTTTTTCAACCAAATGTTTTACGCATCAATCAAAATAAGCATAATTTTTTACGCTTATTTTCTACGATTCAGAGAAGGGTATTCTCACGGTGGCTTGCGGCAAACTGGAAAAAGATGAGTTACCGCTAGAGCTTGAGGAAGACAATAGACATACTTGATAGGATGTAATGGTTATATATATCAAACACCTGTAATATATATATATAGCTAGAGCTTGAGGAAGACAAAAGCATCACACATTTTCAAACCATGCTAAAGAAAGAAAAAGAACTGAGATATGAATATTGAACAAAATAGTTACACCTATAATGGAGAAGGATCACGCCCAAATTGCGAGCGAAGACATCAATCCAGCCCCAAGGAAAAGCATACAGTAAGATACTATCTGCAGCCTAAAGTTGCAACTCATTCTTTTGCTAAGAAAATCTGCGGCTATCAAGTCCACTAACGCCATATACACTAAAATCCCCGCTGACAAAGAGTCCAGGACACCTTCCGCGATGAGTGCACCTGGACTGTAAGGGTTATACACCGAAGCAATGGCCGTTCCAATGCCAACACCTGTTGGCGTGGTTAGTGCAAAGAAGCAAGCCATCATCGTCGCAGATGAAGTCTTGAATTGTGCTTGGGATATGCACCCTCCGAGTGCGAAACCTTCAAAGAACTGGTGGAAAGATAGCGCAGCAATCAAGGGTCTTATCGCACAAGGGCTTTGCGAAACCCCGAGAGACAACCCAATTATCACTGAGTGGGACACGATCCCAAGCTCTAATACCTGCAATGCACACGTGTTCATGTAACATGTCTCCTTCGTCAATACGTTGCTTAAAAGAGGTTAAAAAAATAATTGAGTTTCTACTTCATTTAATGATTGACATTTTAGTTTAACTCAATCTTTTCATTTTAGGCATCATTCTTTCCACTTTAGTTATATTTTTAAGGGTTTTGTGAACTTATACCATTAGGTATCAAAGAAGATAATTTTAATATTTTTAATACATTAAAAATTTTGAAAAAAATTATCCATTCAATAAAACTTTCTATTAATGAAGCAAAACTCTCAATATAATTACTATTAGAGTTCTAAGCATTAAATGACTAGAAAAACTTCCACTACTATGAGAATATAAAAATTTTAATGATAGAAAAAAAGTTAATTTTATAGCTCTTATCAAAATATTTTATATAAATATATAAACATTTAATTTAAATATATTATCGATATAAAATTTTTTTATACAAACATCTAATCATATATTGTTACATCAGCAAAAATTTTTGATATAATTACACACTACTTGAATGATCATATAAATAGAAGATTTTGATTGGATAACAATATAAAAAAATTTTACACTATCAATACACTCCAATTAAACTCAATATATAATTATATATATTTTTATAATATTAATAAAAATATTTAACTTTCAAATTTATTACCTAAATTTCCTCAAAAATATAACATAAGATTGATTAACACACTCAATATTTCAAAATTAATCTCAATAAAAAAATAATCTTCTATGATAAAAATTATTTGCAAGAATTATTATTAACGCTTGTCAAATTTTAATAAAAAAAGTTAGGTAAGTTAATGACTGAAATTCACTCCTAGTGCTCCAAAAACTTTACTAACAAGATTATGACACCCTAAAACTAAAACGAACTTGAAGTTTATGTAAGTTACCTGCGAAACGACGACGTGTCGAACGTCACCTTCTTCCTCGTCACGAGCACCGTGGGCGTGGGCGTGGGCGTGTGCGTGAGAATGGGCATGTGGCTTGACGCCGCCAATGCCATGGCATGCGTCCTGTCCATGCGGGTGGTTATGTCTATGGTGCGCCGCGTGAGCATGCATCCCCACGATGTGCATTCCACCGCTCTCTTCTTCTCCAAAAACCTTCCCATTCCATTCCTTCACCTCCACAATCCCCGATTCCACGCCGGAATCCGAAGACCCGACCCGCGCCGGCTCCTCGACGGCCCGGTTCACCCCCTGCTTCCTCTCGTAGTACTGCGTCCCTACGAAATCAAGCAGAAGAGTGAAGAGCGCCGCCATCATGGCGAAGAACCCCGTGAACGGAAACTTGTGCCACGGGAACGGTGGCAGGCACGCGTCGTTGAGCGCGTCCGATGCGTCGGAGAGCATGTGGACGAACCCCGTGGCGAGGATGACCCCCGCCGCGAACGCCTTGGCGGCCACGAAGAGGTTTCCGTCGGTGCGAAGGTACCGGCGGTGTTTCCCGACGAGAGGGATGGCGATTCCTGCCATGCCGGCCAGCAGGATGGACGCGATCGCCACGAACTTGAGGACGAAGGCGGCGGACTCGTCACGGCAGAGCTCCGGCCCGGTGCCTCGGCAGGAATCGTTCGTCATGGATTCCGGTAGGTGCTGGAAAATCGATGCTTTGTAGAAAAAAAAAAAGCACCGGTGTCCAAGAATTTAGAGAATAATCCCTTTAAAATAATTGACCTATTGCGAATTTGTGCAATATTAGGAAAAACTTTGATCTTTCTTTCTGGAATCCTAATTCTAATTGGAGTGTGTGGTGTTCTATTTGCTGTTTATTATGAAATTAAAGTGATGCAATGGATGGCGTTTAATTACCTGAAAGGAGACGTGTATTTCCAACAAGGCGCTGGACTAGTGGCCAGAGATCCTGTCAAGAAAATAAAAAAGAACGAACGATCATGATTCATGATAAAGAAATTAAAGAGAAAAGGGAGACGAGAAAATCAGCGGAGAATAAAGAGAAAAAAGAGAGAGAGAAAAGGGAGAAGAGAGGAAACCTCAATCAGAAACATGGGATTTAGGTATAAAAGGAAAGGAGGAGGGGAGAATGAGTGGGGGGGTTTATAGCAGCAGGAAGGAGAGGAATCTGAAATTGATAAATGAGAGTCGAAACTATAATTATAATTATAATTAAGAAAATGAAAGAATCAGGAGGAGGAAGAAGAAGGGGGAATGGGGATGTGATGAGATCAAGTGGAGGGAGAGGGAGAGGGAGTAGGCAGAAGAGAGAGAGAGAAAGAGAAAGAGAGAGTGTCGTCATATTGAGGGGGAAGAGGGGGCACAGAGGAGGCGGTGGATGCTTCGGTTGCGACTTTTTGCAATGAAATGAGCGCGATAGTGTCGACATTCTTTCATCACTTCCCCACACTCTCTCTCTATCTATATATATATATTATTTCTTTTATTCTCCCCGGAAACAGCAACACGCGACAGCTAATTAAATATTCGATTTGTGTAAGATTTCTACAATAATGTCGATCAGGGCATCCACAACACAACCAACTTACGTAACTTATGACTATTTTAAGACAAAAAAAATTATAACCATCCTTTACGCCGTGTCTGTATATTCTTTTTTCTTTGTTCCCGTTGCAGATTTATTTAGATAATTCTTTTATAAATTTAATTTATATATATTATTGATATAAAAATATTATATATATATATATAATTATATATTATTATATTAATAAAAATATTTGATTTAATTATTTATTATATTAAAAATTTTATAAATTCAAGAATTTGGTTGAATGGTAGTATATTTTTATATTATTAATATATAATAATTAAGTTTTTTTTCATATTAATAAATACTTTATCCTATTATTTAAAAATTATATTTTATAATATTTAATTATAATATAAGGTTAGTTTAAAAGACTTATATTATTATTTTTTATAATAATTATCTCAAATATATATAAAATAGAGATCTATTAATACCAGTGTAACTTGATATACTTACACTTTATAAAACTTCTTATGAAATATAATTTTTATCACAACAATGAATTATAACTATATATTATATTAATTATTTGTACCAAAATTTAAAAAAATTAGACATTAATATATAAATCATTAATTTACATATATTTAAGAAATATTTATTACGTTAATTTTATATATGTATATAACATGTATTAAATAATTTTAAATTAATGTAAAATTTTATAGAAATGATTTATATCATATAACTTTTTAATTCAATGATTAGTTTTATATAAAAAAAATTAATAAAAAATTATTTAATAATATAAGTTATAAGTGTAAGTTGCAACACTATAGGTTTATCCCTCCTACATATAGAATTGACTTGATCAAAATGGATCTAATTTTATAATAAGTTTTTTGAAAAGATCGTTGTATCTTATTTTTACAAAGCTGATATATCTTATATGAAAAGTTTTTTTTACTCTATGTAATGTATTTTCTATATATTAATTTATAATTTTTATTTAATTATTTAGTAAAACTTTTTAAACTTTTTGGGTCTTGTATTATCACACTCTATTGAATTATAATCTTATTCTTTTAATATTATAATTAAATTCGATTATATTAAAACATAAAATACGTTTTCATAGCTTTCTATTTTTATCTGTACTTTTATATTCAATCACTCAATTCATGATTGAATTGTTTGTTAGTTGATTCAGCTCTCTAAACAGTGGATCACTAATTTAGGTCATATAACTATTGTTCAATTTATTATTATAATTCACTTATTTGTCGTAAGAGAGACGTTAAGTTAGACCTTTATAAATAGAGAAAATTAATCTTAAGAGAACCGATAGCAGCTATATATATATATATATATATATATATATATATATATATATATATATATATATATATATATAATTTTTGAAGTAATTAATATAAGAGTCAAATAATTTTAGTTATGTATAAAAATATGATTGTTTGGCTATATAAAAAAATTTTATATAAATAATATATCAAAATTAAATCACACATATTATTTATCTCTCTCTCACACACACACACACACATATTTTTATATGAGCGAATATAATTGATTGGTGCTGTAAAACACTTTACGCGTATATCAAATTTAGTCTTTAATATGTATTATTATTTGTATATTTGGATCAAATTTAAAATACTATTAATGTAAATGTGTTGTTCACTATCATTTAATTTTATATTGATACATTATTAAAAAATGTACGACTCTCACAATAATTATTTTAAAAATCATATATGTAATAATATATAATTAGTTGATAATATAAAATATTTTAATTAATATTGTATTAAAATTAAATTATATTTTCATTGGACATTATGTAAAAATTATTAACTAAGGATATGAATAATTTCAATAGATATATATTTTAGTCATGAATTTAAATTTAAGAGTAAATATTCATTTTAGTCCCAATATTTTAAAGTTGACATTAATTTAGTTTTAAAAAAATTTTTGACATCAATTTAGTCCTAATATTTTTAATTTTGACATCAATTTAGTTCTATATTGATGATTTGATGAAAAATTTAATTTTACGAAAAATTTGTTAGGACTAAATTGATGTCAAACCTCAAAGTGTTAGGATTAAATTGATATCAAAATTATTTTCAAGACCAAATTGATGTTAACTTTAAAATGTTAGGCCTAAATTGATGTCAAAATTTTTTTCATTACCAAATTGATGTTACCTTTAAAATATTAGAATTAAAAAGATTATTTACTCTAAATTTAATCTACTATCTAATTACATGTTAATATATCGTTAAAAGAATTAAATTTTTTTGTAGATGATGATTGTCATTGTTAAATTTCATCATTGATTTAATGAAAGGTAATCAGATGTTTGAATGGTAAAAAGTAACAACATTAAAATTAAATCTTAATTATATTCTATATATGTAGAAGATTTTTGTATTGGGTCGTAAATGCAAGAAAAATTGAAAAAGAGTAATGGAGGATAATTGCTCCAGGTTAAAAAGTGAACAGCAAGATATGCCGCCTCCTTCTTTTCATATATTACTCCGTTTAAAGCATTATATTATTATGTGTACCAAAAACAGTATTATATTATAATAATCAAAAGTGACTGGATGAAGTAATAATGGAGTATAACTTAGGTGAATTTTACCTAATACTAGGGGTAGAACTTTTAGAGTCATGACGTCAATGAAATTTTATGTAACTACCATCTTTGACCACATCCGAAATTCAAAATTGTGCGCCCAATTCATAAGATCAAAAAAGAATGTGAACCTCCCCAGAAAAAATAGTATAATTATGGTGACATTTACAATGTATTATGGAAAGATCTGAATATTGATGATCTAATAGTTTATAGTCGTTTAGATCAATAAAAAGTAAATCTAACATTCAGTAAATTAGGTGTCTTAATATGGAGTTTAACCTTGTGATATCATCTAAGATTTACTTAAATAATGTAAGTAAATCAAGTGTCTTAATATGGAGCTCAACCTTATGATATCATCTAAGATTTGCTCAAATAATGTATATCGTTAGATTTACTTTTACTGATCTGGACGACTACAAACTACTGGATCATCAATATTCAAATCTTTCAATGAAATATTGTAAATGCCACCATATAATTATAAAGGATTGATTCTCATGATAATTATTTTAAAATTAAATACTAATATATAACTAGTTAAACTTACAATCTAATAAGTATTTTATGTTAATAATATATTAAAGTTAAACTTATAAAAAGTTTAATGAATTCATAGTTGTTATTTAATTTTGTTAGAACTTAGCAAGTTATCAGATATTAAACAACATAAATTAACTTGTGCCAAAAAGACAATATAAATTAAATGAAGTTTTGAGCAAATAACAGTAAATGAATTATAAATAAAACTAGTGGAAGTGTCTATCAATCCACATTTATTTATTTTATTGTAAATTAAAAAAATTATTTTCTATGTATTTGTAAAAAAAATTAAATTAGAATGAATAACTATTTTTTTCTATTTTGATGTCTAAATTTCTCTATTCCTAAAATATTTATGAAGCTAGAAAACTTGAGAGAAGTTAAAAAAAGTTAAGAAAAAGATAAGGATAATAGTAAAAAATAAAATATGATGAAAGAAAAATTAAAATGATCCAATCCTTTTATATAGTAGTATAAAAAATAAATTATTTATATTTTCAGATTCCGAATACACAGTGTTAACATATTCTTCTCTTCGAGGGCCAGGTCAACATGCCATTACCATCTCTTTTTTATTTTTTTGGTGTGGGAGGGGGGAATTTTTTTTGTGAGGGGAGGCCATAGGGGCTCTACCCATTTGTAGGGGCTCGAAATCGCGCCTTGGTGCACCTTTTTCTTAAGAGGATGAAGACTTAACCAGATGTGCTGGCCTCCAAGTGCATGCCATTAGCGTCTCTAAGGTGCTGAATGTTTCCTTCTCTACGTGAACCCAATTTGGGCCCAACATGATTGGTGATTGGATAGTAGGCTTGGAGAAGAATGGTTTGTGGGCTTGAGGAATCATCATGTCAAACAAGATTAGTAAACTCGCGACCCAAAAAAAAAAAGGACACGATTATTAAACTCAAACAGGGCCCTATCGCTGACCAAAAACATAAAACAGAGCACTATCGATGACAATCAAGTTCGACCACTTCCATTGAACCAAAAATCCATTTCCAGTTTTAAAAAAAAATTGAAGAAAAGATGGCCGAAAAAATTGGCAACTAAACATAGTAAATATTGATGAGCAAAAAAAAAAAAAAAAAGGTATAGTAAATATTGGGATAATCTAAAATGATCAATTGTTTCTCGATCCTATGCGCAAAATGAAAATTTCAGAATATTAGTTCAAAATCCATGTTCACAAGTTGACTCAATCTATGTTCGTGAAAGTGAAAGATGTCATCATTGTCATGTATACTAAAGGTAGAAAAGCTTCTATGGGTCTGTGCAAATCTGATGGCAATGTTTATCCTCCCATAGCAAGCATACGAAAGCGAAATATTCATTTCTTAAGGAGTTTGACATTGATATAATATAACTCCCAATTGGAACAACAACTTATGAAGGCCCGCGAAGAGATTCTTTCATAATTTGACATTCTTACGGTGAGACTTGAGAGGTTAATTCCGATAATATAATACTTCGTCTCCAAATTGCCTGGACGTTTCGGCCATGCCTATGTTAACAGTTAACCCTGGAGTCCCCATTATTTTTTAGTAACAGGAATCAAACCCTTTTCTCCTGGAGTATTTATTCATCTTTTTTTATTTTTATTTTTAATAGACGCTGTCATGATGGGTTCTGGTGTGGCTTTACATTATTAGATTGATAGGTGGTTGGACTTGAATTGGAATAAAGTGCTCCTAACTTGTAAAACCGAATCAAACCGATTTGGTCGTGCTGGTTTGATTCGGTCCAACAAGAAAGATCAATTCGAACCATATGTTGCTATGATTCAGAAGACGGAACCAAAGTAATATAGGCCCAGGGACAAGTGCAGAGCACGGTGCAGCAGACACATCCCTTTTTTTATTTTTTTTTTTTATCTGTAGGCAGCAAGGAAATCTGAGCCATGCTTGAGGGACCTTTGTCATCATCTGCACCCACATTCTGGGCCGTCATCAACAGGTGGTTCACGCCGACTGTGTTCTTTGTCGCTCTCCAGCTCGTGATCGCAACCATTTACATCACTTCCAACATCGCCAACACCAACCAAAAACAACACCAACAGGAGCAAAATTCACGAGGAGCTGACACCCAACAACCTCAACAACTCCCTAGATCTCCATCTACGTTGGAGAGGCTCAAATCCAGCAGTTTCCACTCATACGCCTACAGATCCCAACAACCTCCACTTCAGGTTCAAAATGCCCTACCATCTCAGATCCATGAAGGACAAGAAGAAGAACAACACCCTCAAATGCCCAGATCTCCCACAATGCTGCAAAGGCTCAAGTCTATCAACCTTCACAATTACTTCCCCTCAGACACCACCCATGAATCCGAGAAACATCATTTGGAGCACGATGAAATGCCCGAAACTCATGAACCGGAGAAACACCATTTGGAGGACACAACAGTAGTGGAAGAAACCGATGAAGAAAAAGAAGTTAAGGCAGTGCCGTCTCTCGATGAGGTATACAGCCAAATACTACAGGGGCAGGGGCGTCATTTCAACCGTTCCCGGTCGGACACCGCTCCGGCGTCCGGCGAGGTGCCCGTGAAGCTGCCCGGGAAGATGAAGAAGTCGGCGAGCACAAAGTCCCCGTTCTCGCATTTTAAGGAGGATGACGTCATTGCTGTGGAGAATCGCCGGCCGCTGAGTGTGAGGGAGGGGAGGGTTAGCGCCGCCGTGGAAGGCGGCGGAGACGACGACGGGGTGGATGCTAAGGCAGATGACTTTATCAACAAGTTCAAGGAGCAGTTGAAGCTGCAGAGGTTGGATTCCGTCACGAGGTACAAGGACACGACCAATAGATGGGGTGGGAAGTAACGAATGATTCTGTTTTGGGGTCCCCATTGTAATTTTTCGTTATTTTGGGGTGGTTTAATCCTTGTAAGAGTAGTGTTGTTTTCGTTTTGTTTGCACTGAATTATTATGATTGTGTAGATTGCTGAGCTGTGCGGTGCACTCTTCTGCTGCTGCATCATGCGGATGTTGGAAGAGCTTACTTTAATACTTTTTAATTTTTTGGTCTGAACTTTAATACTTTATGTTATATTTCCTTCACTAGCATATGGGCCTTGGTGTTGTGAAATTTAGTCATTCAAAACTTGTCTTTAATTTCTAGGTTGAATAGTTAGTTCACTTCATAAAAGTAGATATAAACACGTGCGTAGTGCTGTGTTCTTTCGTTGGGGAGCTTTAGGTTGTGTGTTGATCTGTCCAAATCACCGGGCAATCGAAATTATTTGAAAGTGAAAGGAAATCGCAGATCACTATTGTATTTTCAACATCTAACTTGTACTTGATCACACATGTTGATGGCATGGTTGGTGTCATTTGCAGTCTAGTCTTGCCATCTTGGTTACCCCAGATGATGCATTATTCTGACAGTATAACGTTAACTAGACGATTTATTAAAATAAAAAATAAAAAAGAAACCTACAAGCATGCAATCAATAATACATCACTCAATTTTTTGAGCCTCAGGCCGGTAGTTAATAATATTTTGTTAAAAAAATTCACTCAACTTCTGATTCCATCGTGAATCGCCGTTATATTTTTTATGAAGTTACCACTAAATAGTAAAAAATTTAATTTAAATATACTGACAGTATAAAATAGTTTCACACGATCAAATGATAGAAAGTGCCAATTAATACAAATAATTACCTATTATAATGAGAAATCCACTATAATTTCTCACTTTCTCTTATTTCTATTGGTTGACAGTGTAAAATTATTCATACCAATTAAACTCGATAGTAAGTACTAAAAGATATTTTACGGAATGAAAGTTCAACTGAAAGTTCAATATCTTGTAGCTGAAATATTTTTTACGTTAGATTCAGCTTATCTTGTTCATAAAAGCGGCTCATGGAGCCCGTTAACGAATGATTCGCGTGGGATTCATTGATGAAAAATACTTACATGGTCATTGATAGCTGAAATGGCTAGGCAGAAAAAAGAGGCAGGATCGTTACCTTATACGGTCACAACTCACAACTCACCCCCCACACTAGAGAACGTTGATTTCACGGAGTCGAGGAGGCCCACGTGGGGTCTACCCTCAATCAAACCTAAACGGTCGCTGATGATAGGGTCCCCGTCCCTCCAACATTCGAACGACCAAACGGAACTTAACCAAGTATTTTTTTCGCATTCGAAGGAACTGGCTAGTCAAATCAAAATCAAAACCAAACCCAAACCCAAAACTTGAGACACTGATCTGTTCTGTGTTGAGACACAGAGAGACACTTCTCTCCTCCCATTTTTATTTTTATTTTTATTTTTTAAAGTAGATAAAAGCGCCAAAACGCAGTGTGGGTGAGACAGAGGAGAGGGATGGGTTGGGTGGCAAATCAACAGTGTAGAAGATGGAAGACAAGTCGTATATGTGGAGCTGCATTTCTCTGTTGTATTTGCTTCCTTCTGTTCACTCCCAGAATCCCTCGCTCTCCCAAACACCACCAATTTGTTGACATGCGCAATCTTCTCGGTAACCACACTCACCTCAATCTATACCAAATTATAGATAATCTCGTTGTATCGATCTTCCGATGATTTGAGCTTCTGGGTCTTGTGCAGGAGTACCCAACACGTTGAATGTCATGACAAATTTCCCATTTTTGGTTGTGGGTGTTCTGGGCTTTGTTCTCGCTCTGGACGGAGGTGTCTTCAACATAAGGTTTCTCATTCACCATTCTAACAATCATCATTGGTGTGGTGTCTTCAACTGTTAACAGGGATTGTTTGTTTTAGTTCTCAGGGAGAGGTCTATGCTTGGGTACTATTCTATGCTGGAATAGTAGGGGTGGCTTTTGGTTCTGCTTATTACCATCTAAAGCCCGATGACCAACGTGTGTTGTGGGACACTTTACCGGTTAGTATTGCAAGTACTATATGTTTATTCTGTGATTCTTATCCTTTTCCGTCCTCCAATTGCTCTATTTTGTTTGAATCTATAGTAAATGGAAGGCATTTCCAACTGCATGATTGACAAGGCTTCATGGGAGGCTTTCTAATTAGATTAACACATCTAACAGTGTAAACACTTCTTTGCAAAGTTGCAATGAAATGGGGGCACTGCCTATTCTCGCTCCTTTTTCATTCAGAAGCTCACTAGTTTTGTTAATGGCAGATGATGGTGGCCTTTTCCTCCCTTTTGTCTAATTTGGTTGTTGAGAGATTCGGCCAGAGAATGGGGTTATTTTGTCTGTTTGCACTCAATTTTGCTGCCTTTCTTTGTGTAGTATATGAACGGTCAGTTTTTTCTTTATTCTTTTTTCAAAATCTCTTGCTTTTTCTATCCTTGAATTCTTATACTTCAAGTGAAGGTGCTAAAATTGTAGCCAAATTTTATGCTGAATCCCGTCTGCTAGCTGGTTGCAGAATTTATAATGATATTCGGTTCTGCATGATGTTCCAGTTGATTCTTCCACTCGGTATTCCAGTAATAGCATTTGTGTATCGCTCCAAATATACTCACTCAAGATACTGGTTTGTGTCTATAGGTAAGCCTTAGAGATTTGTAGTGCTTTGATTTTGCTTGACATGGTTTCCATTTGATTTGCTTATTTAGTTTTTATTAATCTCTGCCATCATTGCCCAAGTGAAGTAGTAACATGATAGGAGACTGTAACAGGAGAAGTAAAACCTTATGCCATTGACAGATTTTGAGATTCATTTTCTACCTAACTTTGGTGGATATCTCACACAAACTGTATAATGTATGATATTAGGAACGATTCGACACACTGACTAATGCTATAATTCTGGTGGTTAGTAGTGGATACATAAGGATTTTTTATTTGAAAGGAAACTGCATGTGTTTACTTATAACTGGTTGGATTTCATGTGAACTGTTGGATTGGGATAAGGGAAGATTTTCTTCTATTTGATTATGCAGAAAAGTCGCGTACTAAGGTATGAAAAGAAGAAAAATATAAATTTTATCGCAGATGATGCAATTCACGATGGGGTTAAGAGTATTGGAGTTATCCTGATAATTCTGATGTGAATAGTAATCTAGTGTCCTAGCATGACGTAGGTTTCCGGGTTTGCCAATACCATATTAATGCTCTGTCCAATTTTATGGCTTTTATGGTTTGGGACTTATTTGTACTAGTTAGTTGATCTTCCAGTTCTGAAACAATGATCAGTTCTGAAGGACAAGTTTTTGTGTGAAGTCCGTGTGATATTGCTCCTACCTTTTGTGCAAACCCTCAGTTTCATGGTATCCAGTATACTTTTGTCCGTGTTTATTGAAGTCATGTTTTGATTACATTGAACAAAGTTCACCACTCAAAAGACATGCGTCTTAATGTCTGAAGAATAGCTCCCCAACACCTCTTTCACACGATATATATATATTAAAAAAATACTTTGTTGTATTTTGTATTTTCATTTCTTTCCCGTTTTGGCCCGTGAAACATTCTTCGCTTGTGACCCACTGCCCCCAAAAGTGATCTGTTCCTTTCTGTTGCACTGTCCATGAATTATGGAAACTTCAAAGAAAATAAAACTGCTGTTAGCATATAAGTTGAGGGATATAAATCTTGTCGTTGAGTAATAGCCATATTCTATTAATTTTTGTGGTTAAGCTTTGTAGCCTGAACTGTTTTGGCACAGGGATTTATCTGCTAGCAAAATTTGAAGGTGTTACGGACAGGAAACTTTACCAAGTAAACAACTACATCATCAGTGGGCATTCTTTGGAACACTTATGCTTATCATTGATCCCAATTTTGCTCAGCATAATGCTCATCTGCAGGGAACTTAAGTCTCGAAGGTATTTGATCAAAATGCCTTGTAAACTCTACTGATTTCTTATCGAGATGTGGACTCTTGTTCTTATGTGTTTGTTGGCTTGATTGATGACAGGTTAGTCGATCTTAAAGATCGGCCATGAAGAGAAGGAGGAATCGATGATTGTTTGATTGCTTCTTCATGCCTGAGATTTTGCAGCAAAATGAGCGCATGAAAATGCCTAACGATTATGTAAACCATGGTTGGCGAACTAGATGAAATTCTCTTCCATAACTTTGGAAGGCTAACAGTTTTACCTGTAGAGTGGAGTTAAATTCCTGTATCTTCTCCGTATAAAGGAATCTTAGTTGACACCTAACTGCACTAATGGTCGGCCATATGGATCATGGATGAGAGCTCATGCATTTTGGATTATAGGATATGTATTATAGAGGACCAGAGGTGACGGACAAGAGTGTCTAACATGCGTTGTTTTTTTCTAGCCCTTCTCAATCTTGGAACTATTGTCGCAGTATATTGATTGATTCATATACTTAAGGCACTGGAGATTTTGTATCTAGTCTTTATTATCGGTCTTATTTTTCACAGATTTGTTTTTGTTGGATGTGAGAGTAACTAGTAACACGCAGAACAGAATGCGCTTGTGAACTTGTGATTGACTTAAGATTGCGATCTTCTATGTTTTGCTGTCTCCATTTGTCATCGGTAAATCCAAGTGGGCATCAAGGATCCAGGATTCACATTAACAAAGTTTATGGCACGTGTAGGGACTTTAGTCACGTACTTTGGAAAGATATGCTTGCTTCACATGCTGTTTGCCTTGTCCTTTTGAATACTAGCTTTTATGTCTGTTTACTTGATGCCTCCTAATGTATTCCCAATCATGTGGCTGTACCCACACACGCATGACTATTTATTTGTATTACATTCGGTGATCTTTCGTTTTCTCCCCTCTCCATCAAGGTAAGGGGAGATCATTTTTCACAATGCATGGTTTGTTTTAATATTAAAGTAAACAAGACTGAAGGTCGAGACAGAATGTGTGAGAGGGGCCACGGCCCCGAGCCTCGAAATTTCTTGTTGGCAACATTGAATATTTGAAAAATTCTAAAAACGTTTTATCTAATTTGATAATTTGATTCCCTCATCCTAAAAAATGAAAATTTTACCGTAGAGTTTGTCACCACATTATTTAAATCTAAACTACGCCCCTTAAATCTTAGCTCTAAACTTTTCAATCTCGTTAAACATACTCCCAAAATTATGCAACGATAAATTTTATATTTCAAATTCCTAGACGATTATAAGCGTACTTGGTTACACATTTTTTAATTTTTACTTGGTTGCACATTTGAACTCGTCAAACGTGGGTTTGCAACATTAAATAGACTTTCACTTAGATATAGGTTTGTTTGGTCGCGTATCGAGTCATGATTTTAAATCGACTTTTTTAGCTTTAAATTAGTTTTTAATTTGATGTAAAATTTAGAGTAAATAATCACTTTAGTCTCTAAAATTGTATGTATGAGTCACTTTAATTTCTAATAAATTTTTTAGTTTCTGAAGTTAAAAAATGTGAGTTATATTAATCTCTAATTTCATTTCCATTACTGTGTTATTATGTTTATGTTGATATGTCAAGTAAAGTGAAATGATGACATTCTACATAGCCTTTGAGGTGATACGGATAAAGAGTAGGTTCAAATTAATTTTTGAAGTTTATGAAGATGTGTCAAAAAAGTAATGCGAATTAAGTGGGATAGTAATAGAAATGTCACCTCAATAGACTAATTTAAATTTATTCTTCATTAATGTCACCTCAAAGGTCAAATGAGACATTATGTCACTTAATATGATATATCAGTGAAAATGTGATAATATAGTAATGCAGATAGAGTCAAGGACTAATATGACTCACATTTTTGTAATCTCAATGATTAAAAAGTTAATTTCTAATTTTTAAGAATTGAAGTGACTCACATATACAAATTTAGGGATTAAAATTAGTATTTACTGTAAAATTTACTTGCTTTTATATTCATAATGTCCCATTTGCTATAGTATAATTCTTTTCGTTTCCTTTCTACCCTTTTTTCGAGTTTTTTCCCGACTATTACAATGATAAAAATTTCATAAAGACAATGCCACATCGAAGGATGAAAAACAACCTACTGAATTCTATTGTGTAACATTTAAAAAATATTAACTTTAAACAAAATTAAGGTAACATTCATATTTTATATTATTATCTAATAAAATATTATATAATTATTAAATAACCTTAAATTTAACTAAAAAGTAATCTTAATACTAGATCCAAAAGTAAAAAGAAAATCAATTATATAATTTTGTTCAAATATACTTAAAAAACAAAAAGAAATAAAAGAACAAGTACAACATAAAATTCATACGATTTTTAGTAATTACACTTTTAAAAATAATTTTTTTAGGGGTACTTTTAAAAATAATTCTAGTTAATATTATGTAAACAATATTTATTTTGTTAAAATTACTTTTAAACTTAAAATATTAAATATAAATTATTTTATTTTAATTAAAATTAATTTTAATAAGACCAAAGTCATTATGTGCAAATGTAAAACCAAACACACACGATGAAACTACATTCAAGTTATTTTGTTCATGTTAAATTCAGATGGTACTGTTGAAAGTTGTTGAAGTCATAGTTAAAGGATCCACGTTATATGCGCCCAAAAAGAAAAGGATCCCACTTCAAATTTTAAATCATGTAAATCCAAGTGTCGGCAGTCTACCATGAAGGACTAGAGCTTGGTTTGGACGTTGGACACCTTATCACTCTCCTCTATGTGTACAAAACCTGTCATCATGCTTTAAATAATAGGATAATATTTTCCCCGCAAAAAAAAAAAAAATAGTAATAATAGGATAATATTTAATTTAACAGCAAAGAAAGTACTCGAGCAAGAGACTATAAAAAGTAAAATATCCAGGTATAATTCAAGTCAGACGTGGACCACAGAGTGGGTTGGGGCGTATGGTAATTATTGACTTTGGAGTTACGCATATGCAACAGTGAATGTGATTACTAAACTAAACTTACAGTTACGGGGTCAGGTATCAATCTTTAGTGTGATCAGCACTGGCTCAGATTTTACAGTATCGAGGCCGACTAAAAAGAACAAATTGCAAACAGTGTTATGAGAATATTGATTAAACAATTAAATTAGAAATACGAAATGAAAAATACATGTAAAATATTTCAGAAAAGTAAAAGAAAAAACTACTATTTTATCTTAAAACAATTAAGAATTTAAAATGGTTTATGAACTCTGATTCACAAGTCCTAGAAGAAGTCTGACAAGATTTTATAGTTTGGAGTTTGGACTTCGGACCATTGATTTTAGTAGATGCCTTTTTAATTTATTTTTCTAGATAAACCATGTATAATGATTGGTGGCAAATTGGCAATAATAAGTTTTTTTAAGAAAGAAATTATTCCTTTTTAAAATTTTTATACATTTATTTTAAAAAATAAATATAAAATATGAACCTATTACTAATAGTAGGTTAATAAGCTGCGTATCTCAAGAGTGATAATACTAAAAAAAGAGTCTTGTTAACGGATGTTTATAGATATTTTTTAATATCTATTCATAAATTATTTAAATGTTTTAAAAATATTATTTTTAGTTTATAATATATTAAATAATATTTTATTTTGTTTGGCTACTGCATCTTTTTTTTTTTTTTGACATTTCTGTAAATTATTCCAAACTACCATTTGATTTTGACCGGTGAAAAGTCGATATTTTTTCGGTTGCGCATTAAATGATTTAAGTATTACAGCATTGCTTTATCCAAAAAAAAAATATTACACCATTGCAGCCATATACGACGTAATGTTGTCATATGTCAAGTAGATAGACAATTTGTCTTACCAGCTGTCAATGATTGGAAAATAGCGACATGGTAACAATAGATGGTATGCAATTGAGTGTGTTTAAACTTTCGATTTTGTTTGCGGATGGCTTTAATAAAATCTTTACATACCAAAAGATCTTTCCTATTTGAACTTAATTTGTCGTTGATTGCTCATGAGTTTGGATTGAAGTTTAAGGGTTTACCCCTAATTGGTTGGTTGATATTTTTGGATTTTTTAGAGTATCTTTTGATCCAATAAGTAAAAGAATAATATTTTAAGATATAGTGAGATATTTATGTAAAGATTTATTTTAATGATATTTTTTTCATATATCTGAATTTTTTATCAAACCTAGAATCATGTGCTTGAAAATTTTGATTCCTTTTCATTTAGGCCAATACCTTATTAATAATTAGTTTGTTGTTATTAAAATTGTAATAAAAATATTACATAAAAGTGTAAATTTTTAAAATATTTAATTATTAGAAATTGATATTAATTTTGATACATGATAAATGTAAAATATTTTATATAATTAGAATTTAATTTTAATATATTATCAGTGTAAAAAAAATTATATAAATATTTAATTATATATTATCACATTTTTTAAAAGTATTTGATTCAATTATTTATTATTTTAAAAATTTTATAAATAAAAATATGTGATTGGATAATAATATAAGACTCTTTTATAATAATAGTATATCAAAATTAATATAATATTTTTAATCAATTATAACATATATATTTTTATAACTTTTAAGATAATTAGAGTAAAAGTCAAATAATTTGAATGACATTATCATATATAATTAAATAATTGTGTTAAAAGTTCATGGCATAGCAATATTATTCAAAGTCTCATAAATATTGCACTTGGGGATTGATCCCCATTTTCCTCCCATTCCCCCTCCCATCAAAATCCTACTAAAAATTCAAGTATTTGAGATTTTATAAGAAGAATAATTCTCACCACGCTAATTATTCTATATCTAGGACCTAAATTTGATACCTCTAGTTAAAAAAAGGAATATCTATTACTCTAACTAACTATATATTTGATGGCACTTGTTAATTTTTTTAAAAAATATAATAATAAGTAATCTAGTAAGATTAACAAGTAATATTTGAGTGATAAACAAGTTTTACTTAAGTAGTTAAGAGCCTTTGCAATAATAAAATTCAAATTTTTGTCAAAAACGAAATACTGTGTTTTGAGGCATGGTTGTGCATGAAGACAAAGCCTTTTTGGGGGGGGGGGGGGGGGGGATGGCGATGTACAGAGGAAAAACGTATGGCCACAAGAGATTAGAGGGCTTGTAATTATTTTGCACATTATGTTATTAATTTCGGAGAAATTCTTTCCTCCTCCATGGACGAAGAATAGATTTACTCCACATTAATTGAGAGTTCTTGATTTTTTTTGAAAAAATAAAAAAGAAAGATAAAAAAAGAAAAATTAAGGATAAAGATTGGTTTATGAAATATGATACTTATATTCCGTTGAGAAGGATAGAATTTCTCATCAATTCCGTCCAAGTTCTTCATTTTCAACCATATGTTTGTGTTTTTAATTTGTTCATCAATTAATTGAGAACTAAAAATATATAAATTAAAAAAAAAAAAAGAAATAGTGAGTGTGAATCCTTTGCAAAAATGGAGGTGGACCCAAGGATCCTGAGAATTCACTCAATCACATGTTATGAAGCCAACAAAAACCACCTCGAACGAATTTAGAAAAAGCAAGAAGCTAGCGAGCGACGTGCGCGTGTAAGATAAAGCAAAAAATTGCAGGACACACAGCACACAAACCTTGACTTGGCATTGAAGTCTTATTGTTAATTAATTATTAGCTACGCTAACACACGAAAGGTAAGATCAAGATTAGACAATTAAACAGAGAAAAACCTAGAAATCCAAATTAAGCAAATAAAAAGATTTTCTTTTTCGGATAAAAACCCAGTGAGTTACTGCAGAAAAATAGAATAAAAAATAAAAGAGAAAAAGATTCCATTTTTGGTGAGGTGGAAGCATCCTCTTTTGGTTCTGGGTACCTATCTCTCCCTCCCCACTCTTCTCTTTTTCCTCTACAAAGCTTCTTCTTTTCTCAAGCCCCTTCAACCCGTTCCTCTCTCACTCACTCATTCCCCACACTCTCTCATTCTCTCACTCACATTTTTCTCTCAGTCAAAGTAAACGGGATCCATCCCAAAAAAAAAATGACCGACCCATCTTCCAAACCCAACGGAAACGGCGCAATTAACGGCGCCGCAGCACCCGCCGCCGCAAACGGCAATGCCGGCCCCGTCAAATCCCACCTATACAACCCCAACCGCCAGGTCTACCGCCCCCAGTCCCACTACCACCGCCGCCACCGCTCAAGCCGCAGCCTCTGCTGCTGCTGCTGCTTCTGGACCATCCTCATCGTCCTCGCCGCCGTCCTACTCGCCGCCATCGTCGGCGCCGCCCTCTACGTCCTCTACCGCCCCCACCGCCCACAATTCTCCATCACCAACCTCCGCATTGCGAAGATGAACCTCACAACCTCCACCGACTCACCCTCACACCTCACCACGCTCTTCAACCTCACGCTCATCGCCAAGAACCCCAATAACCACCTCGTGTTCTTCTACGACCCCTTTACCGTTACGGCATCCTCGGACTCTGTCTTCATCGGGAACGGGTCGCTGCCGGCGTTTGAGTCCGACAAGAACAACCAGACGAGCTTGAGGGCGGTGGTGTCGGGGTCGCAGGATCTGGACACGGACTCGTTGAGCACGCTGAGATCGGGGTTGAAGAAGAAGAAGGGTTTCCCGGTGGTGATTCAGATGGATACGAAGGTGAAGATGAGGATGGAGTGGCTGAAGAGCAAGAAGGTGGGGATCAGGGTCACGTGCGACGGGATCAGGGGGAGCGTGCCGGAGGGGAAGACGCCGGCGGTGGGTTCCGTCATCGATTCTGAGTGTAAGGTGGATCTGAGAATCAAGATCTGGAAGTTCTCTTTTTAGTTTACTGAAAAAAAAAAGTGTTTAATTTGATTGGTTTCATTATTATTGATGACTCATTGTTATCAGTGATCAATCCAATCATCAATATCCCTTCTTCTTCTTCTTCTTTTTTATAATTTTAAAATTATTCTTTTTGTTTTCATAAATTGCCTTTTTCGTTTTCTGGGCTTTTTTTTAATGGAGGGGGGAATGGATTGATTATGATGATTATCGTGAGATGTGGAGGGAATATCATGTGTTGAGACTTGAGAAAGCTTAAATTTGAAAGAAAAAAAAAAGTGAAATTTGAGCTTGTTATATGAGATTTAGGGTAAGAAAGCCCTAAATTTATTTTTTATTTTTTTTGTCATTGTAGTATGTTGCTGTAATTTGTTTCAAAGTAATGCAACTACAAATTGTATCAGTTTTGAAATCTGGCCACTTCTGTCTTTGTTTCCTTTGATAGCTGGCTGTTTAATTAATAATCTCATGGTCTATGAAATTGAAACCTGATCCAATGGAATTTATTTTGTACTAACATGTACATTGCTTTGAATGAGTTGGAATAATACACAATGCAAAGAATTAATGATAAAAGAATTGAGAAAATGGAAGCCAAGGTAATAATGTATCTTGGCTTTTTGGGTACAAAGTAATGCATCTTCTTTTGCTTGTCCATTTCATAGTAAATAATCTATATTTTCTTTATTTTATCTTGCAAATTCATTAACTTTTTTTTTTTGTACACTAGTGGTCATTAATTGTTTTTAATTTGTATTAAAGATGTATGTAAGCCATCATGTCAAAAGAAAAGATATGTAAGCCATTTTCAAATAAATAAAAATTAATTAATCATATTTTAATTTATTTGTTCATATTCAATTAATAATAATTTATAAAATATAATTTAAAGTAAGTGAAATTACTACACGTCCATGGTCCGTCTCATATTTTGACCTCAATAAAAATGTTTTAATGTCGGCTAACCTCAATCGTGCATAATAGATTATACTATACAGTAAAGAGGAGAATATGGCAATAAGATGACTTTATGGAGGTCAGTGATTTGTAGCTATTGTTACTGAATAAGATTTCCTCTCAGACTGAGCAGACTTCGGAGTTTCAACCTTCTAACAACCAATACAACAGTGTACTGAAATTGATGCAAAATGCCTTAGATCAGGCGCTGTTCCATCTGTGTGAATTCTGAAACGTGTCCCACACCAAGTGCCACGTGCAGATCTGGTTGGCCTAAGCTGTGATTCTCTGTTCAATATATTGCTGTGCACTCCCCTGCTCTGATCTGAAAAGAGGAGCTTCCCCACTTTTTCGAGCTTGAATTGCAACAAAATACTACACTAACATGGATTAGACAACACAACACGGGGTGTGATCGTGTAACTGGGTTCTGTTAGCCTTTGATTGCTTCGTCACAACGTTAACTTATTCGTATGTGACGGTGCTCACAGTAATTGATGGAACAGATTCTGCAGAACAGAAAAGTACAAAACCAGCGTCTTTTTTCTTTTGTTTATTGATATGGTCAAATTTTAGGCGAATGCTTAAGAGGTGCATCACGCATCTTGTATGATTGATGGTCATATGTGAAGGTGTATCAATACACTTTTATATTTGACCATTAATTTCATAAGGTATATTGGTGCACCCTCATATCTGACCATCAATCATACAAGATACGTGATACATCTTATTTTATGAGGTGCATCATAGACAAATCTCAAATTTTATAATTTTAGGGTGGCAAAAAAGCCCATTGCTATCCACTGGATTATTTGTGATGAAGTATAGGGATAGTTATAGTTTTAACAAAGATTGGGATGGATCCCATTCACTAAATAGGGTGGGGGCAAAGTAGAGGATAAAGCTCCTATTTTATAGAGACTCACTAAATAAAAAGAATAAAACTAGTATCTTTTTCTTTCGTCTAGTGAGATGGTCAAATTTTATAATTTTAGTGTGGCAAAAAATCCCATTGTATTTGCGGGATTATTTGTGATGGGGTAGTTACAGGGATAGTTTTAGTTCCAACGAAGATTAGGATAGGTTCCATTCACTAAATAGGGTGGCAGCAAAGGCAAAATATAAAACTTTCGTCCTATGGAGATTCACTAAATAAAAAGAATAAAACTAGTGCATTTTTCTTTTATCTAGTGAGATAGTCAAATTTTATAATTTTAGGGTGGCAAAAAGCCCTATTCAGATTGGTATATGTGGGATTATTTGTGATGGGGTAGGTAAGAGGATAGTTTTAGTTCCAACGAAGATTTGGATAGGGTCCCCATTTTATGAAAATTCATTAAATCCTCATTTATATATAAAATTAACTAAATAATCTTATACATATATATACACACACACATTAATAGGCATATGTACCTAAATTTAAGTGGAGATATTTATAATTTTACTTTTTATAACTATCTTTTATGATTATAATTATTGCTAAAACTATCAAATATTATGCATGTTTTATTTAAATTTAAGAGTATATTTTTACGTATTTTTCTCTTTTTATTTTTTTTAATTTTTTATTTTGCATAAATTCACGAATATCTACTGCAATTCAAATCCCCATAAAAAATGGAGAATAGATACCTATGATGGGAGATCGGGCAAATTTCTAGATAAGGACTCCCCATCTCCGTTGATACTCATTGCCATCTCTATTTGAGTCCAAAGCAAAGATCCCAAAAATTGTGCCCTTGGATATGAAGGCAATGGGTTGTGGGGTGCAGTACCCCCACCACTGAATATTATCGCCAACTCTGAAGGCAATGGGTCGTGGGGTGCCGTACGGTTCTTTAAATGCTTTCTATTTTCTACCCTTACCCATCTCTCTGCCGGCCAAATCCCAATTTCCTCCTAAACCACGTGGGAAGAGCGACGAGTGATATTGGACTAGATCCTGTGGTCCTACCTGCTCCATACATATTAGATGATGATCGTAAACAATTTAAGCAAAAAAGAATAAGAGTGGGCTACAGAAATTAAACGAGTTAGTAGAGAACAACTTGTTTAATAATAACAACATCCACATCTGTAACTGCATAAGTGATTTCTCATTTATCACCATCAAATGAAGTGCATGACAGTGATAGGGTGTCTTAATTTGGGTGCACGTGGTTGCCACGGGTTCTCGGTCTGGTCGGCAAGGCACTTGGGTCTATCTTCCAATTCTTAATTTTTTTCCCCCCTCTTGGCCTCCTCGTGTTACTTGCATATAAGTAGTTATATATTACAATTATGATATGTACTATATGGTTTAATTTCTTACCTAGAATCTTACTAGTCCACCCAAGTGAGCCTACTTGGAGAAGTGGCGGATCTGGTTTCACAAGTCACAAGAAAAGCGTGCGTGTGTCCAATTTCAGAAATAAAAAGCACTCATGAGAATGAGATGATGTTTGTTGTTCTAATTCTTGCGGGAAGCTGTGTGCTCCCGCAAATACCAAATTACATGGTTGCGGTGCTACGTGTTTGTAGTTTGGTGACAGGCACACATTTAGCATTATTATTTAGAAAGGAGAAATAAACGGGAAGGAGAGTGGTCGTTTTAATGATTGTGACCCTAGACTAAAGCAGAGGAGAATAACATGCCTGTGCTTGGTGTTGTAATGGTCCATGCAAATCATTTGCTACTATACAGTCAAATTAAATGATTGCAAGAACTTGTTTCAGACGCATTATTGAACAAGCAAGCTTGTGATCAAAGAAACGTGAATATAAAGCCGTTCGATTATTGGCTGGGCAATTTTGGGCTGTCCCAATCAACATATATTGTTGTTTTCAATGGCAGCTCTAGAAGCTTTGTTTCTAAGTACTTTTTTAGCTTTGTTTATTCCTTGATCGAGCACTCAATCAGGAGCATAAATTTATATATAATAATGGAGCATTGCATTCGGTGTAATGGAATGGGATTTATTTACCGTGATCCTCCTGCAAATACGCTCTGCCAAAGCGTCTCTGGAGCTTTATTTGTTTCAGAATCTGACCTAATCTGCAACTTGCCGCCGAATCCCGGCCTGTTTAATAAGCATTAGATCACCTTCTCCCCCACTTCCGTTAAACCAATGCAAAGTATGAAACATTCTACCAGAGCTGTAGAAACAGGGTGACCAAATTCGATGATGAGAGTCACAATCTTATAGATAGTGGTTGTTTATACTGATCAAAATATTTTTAATTAAAAGTTTTAGTAAAAACTTCTGATAAAATTGTAATTATTCTAAATTTAATCAAATCCAAAAATGCCCATAATGCCAGTATTTATAATACTTTTTTGTTTCTTGCTCAGGCTAACAAAACAACAGCAAAAGAGAGACACTTCTTAGAAATTGTATTATTGACAGAATTCCATTGCGAGCTATTTGTATTATTTCTAAGTTAAATTTTAGAAACTGCAGCGTAGGGTGCTGATGAGCGAGTAAATGGAGCACTGGCAGTTTATTGAGAATGATGAGATTTAATTTGACTTTCAATTATTTATTTATTTACTCTCTCTGTCTTAAAATATTTATCCAAAATTAAAAAATATATAAATTAAGGAAAAAAAATTAATCTTAATAATAACACAAAATTATATAAATAGACAAAATTATCGCTATATAAAGAAATATATTTTTATTAATATAATTAATATTATAATTATTCTCTTTATATAGATAATAATGGATTGGTCTAGCACATTCTTCAACTTTGATTACGATGACAGTGGGTGACAATTAAATTAAAGATATAATTAAAAAAAATTAATACTATCTTAATATTACAAATAGATAAATATTTTAAAATTCTAAAATATTAAAATTAAATAAATATTCTAAAATAACGGAAGTATTTATTTTGAGTCATTTCAATTAAATTATTTGATTTGAAATTCATAACTGGGCCTTTTGTGGACTCGAGCATTTTTTTTAACCAATATATATATAATTTGGGCTTTATTTTTATGAAGATGCTAAATGGCCATAAATGTCCACTTAATATATGTTTGCAGTGTGGCCAAGGCCTTAGCTTGAGTGGCAATCATTTTGCCTCTATCAGAAGCCACACCTAGGTTCGATCCAGAGGATCAACCCTTCCCCCTCCCCTAGTGTGTGTGAGTGTATTATGATTAAAAAAAAAAAATGTGTTTGCAGTCGTACAGTTTGCGTGTAAATATACTTGTGCTAAATCTTTACATCAAGGGTTACGGGATTTCTTATTGTAGGCACTAGGAATTCATATATATATATATATATATATATATATAAAAGAAAAATTTATAATTTATTATATTATATTACAATATTTTTATATATTTATAAATGTTAAACTATCTATTATTATGACTTTCTAAATCTCTTCAAAAAAATGGAGTACTCTTAATATATGTCATATATACTTCTTATAACTTTTCCAAAATATATGGGGTATGCCTACATGATAGAGGACAAAAAAGACTTTAGTAGTCTTCCTGAACTCAAGTATTCAAAGAGACTATTAAACGTGTATTTGATTTAATTTTTAAGAGAATTAGTTTTGAAAGATTATCTTTTAAAAAAATTTCTTTTAGAAGAATTACTTTAAAAAAATAATTTTTGTTTGATTTGAATATATCAAAAATAAGTTTAAAAGAATAATTTTTGTTTAGATAAGATGAAGTGATTTTTATTATTGATGTGAGAGTAATAATAAAATTTTTTTTTCAAAAATTTTTTTCCTAAAATAAAAAATAATTTTAAGAATACTTTTCCTAAAAGATCTTATGGAATTCTAAATTTGAGTTTTAAAAAAAAATTCTTATATACCAAAATATATTAATTATTATATATTTTTATTCTTCATACTCATAAAAGGCTTTTTGATCCTCCTAAAGGTATATCCAAATGGACTATAAACTGAAGAACAATATCAAGTTAAGGACCTTGACCTCAACAAATTCTTGACTTGTTAATAAGAGGCCAAGTGCTTTGGAGGATCGCATTCGAAGAGACTGAATTCCATACATATTTGAGAAATGTCAAATAGTAATTTGTAAAAACTGTGTCATTCAATGCACAAAATATGTGTGGTTTGCACGCTGCATATTTCTGCTATGTATCCTACGGAAGAATTAAGATAAAAGAAAAGGGGGTAAAAAAGGCATTGCCGTATTGGTCTTGATGCTATATAAGTTGGCTTCGGTTGGCCAAGTACTTGTTTTGGTCTTCTTTTCTGGTTAGATTTTGAAGAATTGATTTTTGAAATCAACTGAATTATTGGTGTCTTTTTCATATTGAAACCGTTCTATGCAGTGTGAATTAAATTACTATATCATGACGTGTTGGTGAAAAGTAATAATTCAATCAAAATAAGAACATTCGTATCTATAAATAAATTCGCACACTTCAGAAAAATGTCTTCTGGCTACTCCTTTTTTTCGTCAACACTGGAAAGTGGAAATTGCTGTCAATGTCTTAATCTCCGAAACTACGTGGGAAACCGCTCGGAACTCACCGGTATCGTTGCTATTTGCTAAAAGATAAAAATGGACTCTATCCACTAGCCTCACTCTTTCCTTTGGCACAGACAAAAATGGCCCATGCACTTTGGTTTGGACCTTAACAGATTTGCCTCCCTCTAAATTAAGTTCTAATCAAAATAGCAATTTTGTTCCATATCCATCTATAAACAAGATGCCTCTCCATTTTCCAACCATCTACCTCTGTCTGATTACATCCATTAACACAAGTATCAAGAGGAAAAGGCAAACAGGGGATCATTCAGCAAATTTGAATCTAACAAATATTTCATTCAATTCCTTGCTCTAAATAGCAATGAATTCCCATGGCGGCATAATGAAATCAGACAACTAAAGTAGATAATGAGTAATCAGCATGGTATAAAGACGTATAATTAGCCTGCAGATGAGCAGTATCAGTATCTCACCTACTTCCATAATGAGATTAGCTGATTCTGCTACCGTGCTGCTCAGGTAATTAATTAATGATTGAAGCCTCCAAGCAATGTGAAAATAAATAATTCTTTATTCTTTCCTTAAAACCAAGGATTAACATCCTCAGATACCACACTTTTATCACACATTGTCAATGACAGCAAAATCCTAGGAAGCTTCTACACTCAAGTTCCATTCATCATCCATGAGTATTAACAGCTTCCCAGATCAAGTTTTTGGGAATGGGATTGGAAAGGTTGCGAGCCTGCAAGGCAGCATCCCTCAGTGTCTGAATTGTTAGTGCATTGGCTTTCCAGAATGAGACACAGTTGTAAGGCAAGTTATGCTTCTTGCAAAGCTCCTTAACCAAAGGGGAGATTTCCCTGAGATGGCACCGCGGCAGCCGCGGAAACAGATGATGCTCCACCTGAAACTGCAATCCCCCATGAAACCAGTCCATCCAAGGTGAGCAATTCACATCAAGCGTCCCACTAGTCTGCTTCTCAAACCAATCACTGCCACTTGGTGGCCCAACATGCACACTTGAAGAGAAATGGTTCAAACAGAACTGAACATGTTGTATCCCAGTGACAGCGAAACTAGCAATGACAAACCCTATTCTTTCTCCCCAGTTGGGTAAGCATGAAACAAGAAGAGGGTACCAAATCCAGAAAACAAGCAGCCCCAAAATTTCCTGAACCCTGTTGGGTACCTTCCTCTTGGACAATAGTAATAAGAAAGATTGTGCAAATAAATTGAGCCTAGCAAAGCACATTACCGGGTAAAATGTCCAGTGCTGATAGCTAACCAAGAGCCTGGCAACACAATCAAAGTTCATCTTCCTCTCATAGAAGCAAGAAGTAAGGGAATTGAAGAACTTGGAAGACACCACAAAGAAGGGAATGTGCTGAAGATCTGGATCATAATCAAGGCTATTACAAGCAATGTGGTGAGCATTGTGGTTCCACTTCCACCACCCAATACTGATCCCAGCAAGGCAATTCCCAGAGAGGATCTGAGCAAACCGGTTCAAACCCCGGGTTGTCATAACCTGATAATGCCCAGAATCATGTCCAATCCACCCACTCTGAATCCAGAAGAACCCCATTAGACCACCACAACACAAATGCACAAAAGGGCTGCTAGAAAAGAAGACACCATAAACACTGGCGCAAAACAACACTGCCATGAACAACATTGTAAAGAACACGCCGTGTCCCTTGGTATCATACAAGCCCATTGCTGAGAAGTGGAACAAGAGTTTCCGGTAATCTTTGGATACCTCGGACACAGTGTAGTCTTGGAGATAATAGCCAGTGAAGAATTTGTGAAGGTGTTGAGATGCAGTGAGGGGGTGGTAGGCAAGGAAAGCGTCAGTGCCGTCTTGGCCAGCGAGGTTGAGCAATGGAAGGTCACCGCCAGGGTGGTGTTTGGCCCAGTTGGCAACATTGTAGATCTTGCCGTGTATTGAGATCCAAAGATCCCCTCTGTTGTTGTGTTTGCCGAGTTCTTGCAATGAAATGTACTTTCTTGAGTCTGCCTCAGCCATTGTAGCCTAATGCAATGCAACGACGAAGACAAGAACAAGACCAAGAGCAAAAGAGATAGATAGTTGTGAGTTAAGACCAAGAGTCTATGAAAAGTTGAGAGTGTTTTGTGTTTGTGTACGACTGAGTTTAGCAAAAGGTGTGTTTTTGTAGCCAATGAGAATGTGCAGTGATATTTGGATAGATAGAAGAGAGGGTGTGGGAGTGTGATGCAAGTGCCAGCTGCCTACATGTCACTCCTCACAGATTCCAACAAGTGCCGTTGAAATAGTATATAGAATGTCTTGAAAAACGGAAACGTTTGGCAGTTAAGGAAAAGTTGGTGTCTTGTAAAATATTTATTGGCAGTTGATTCTTACAAATAAAGTTTTTTTGTAAAGTTCATCAAACATAATTAATAGCTAACAAATATTTCAACGTTCGTCTTAAAATCCATTAATTATTGAAAAGGATATGAATGTGAAATAAATAAAATATTCCTCCTGCTAGTTAAGGTTCAGTGGATCCAGCAGAATAAGTTCAATTTTGTTCCTTTTAGTGAGAGATTCCAAGGCAAATCTTAATATCACCCTCTATCTTTTTCCCTCTAAACTTGAGTCGTCTTTTGAAATTATTTTTATTTGTTTTGAACTTGGATTTTATTATAATAACCTGAAAGTACATTAATTTTATTCAGCTAATAAGAGCCTCCCTGTCTTTTTTTGGTTATTATAACCATCATTGGATTGGCTTTTTAGCTTCCGTCAAAAAAGTTCAAAACTAAAAGTAGTAAAACGTGTATGTGATAATATCTATATCTAAAGCTTTAATTTGACATAAACACGTTGAAAGAATTAGGATTTGGACGTAATTTGATTTTGGCCGCCAACAAGGAAATAACATAGGTGTTTGTGTGGTGGAAACGTTCATTCTTTTTTCAGTTTACATGTGAAAATTTATGTTAAGATGCTTTAAATATAAATTTTTTCGAACTTAAATGATTTTATTACAATCTTACATTCCAATAAAATTAATAAGTAGTGATGCACCGTATCACTGATAAAATTACGAAGTTAGGACCAAACTTCAATTGGTGATGTATATTACATTTTGAAAAACCCAATAAAAGGAACATTAATCATACGCATCTGAAATTACAACAAATGAAAATAAATTCAAGAACTAATTATTTCCAGCGAGAGAAATAAAAGTAACCCGGCAAAGAAAAATGGAAGAAACCACAAAAAAAAAAGGAAAAATGAAAAAAGGTAAAATTATAAGGGCATTTGATATGAGATAATTTATCTGAATTATTAATAATATTAGATTAAATTATTTAGACCTATAAAATTACCTTATTTGATTGCACTATATTATTAATAATCCAAAATTTAAAGATAATTCATATTATCCTTCAAGTAACAATCTCCATTATTCCCATTTTCGCTCATCCCCAAATAAAGTGAAAAAGGAAAATGCCTCTTCCGCCTTCCTATTCTCAGCGTCCCCAAAACGAAACTGTAGCGTTTACGTACATTTTCAAAAGTAAAATTTAAAGGGCAATTCTCTGGTACCTCTTTATATATGTATATTTTGTACATTTTAATGTGATTAACCAATAGATGGATAACATGTGTGTAGTTCTATATATGCACCTTAAGTTCTCTGTTCCATCTTATAAATACTTTATGGTTGATTTAAAAAAAGACAGATTCTATTATGAGAAATAAAATTTTTTGTGCACGGTGGACATGAGCTCTGCTTCAACCTCGTTTTGGCGTGTTCGGTTCTTGCAATCATACTCCTGCCAACCGATCTTTCAGCACCGGAGTATTGGAATCATCAAATAGCAGGTGCCCCGCGAGTAGCACGTAGAGGATGAGGTCGCACGATGACACGTTGTCCTTGGCACTGTCGATAGAGGATCTCGAGCGCAGTGTATGCCGGTGTGTAAAAGGCGATATGGAGGAGGCCATTCTTGAGATCTGGCAGCGCGAAGACTTCGACGTCAAAGCTTGAGGTTGCTGGCAGCATCAAGTGGGAGGTGGTGTGGCTTGAGGTTGCGTTGTGCGATGCCATTACGATGGTAGAAGCGGAACGCATAGATGAGCAGCTGGAAGTGGTGGTGTGCAGTAAGCTCAGGGAGGTGCTTGCGATAGGAGATCTTGCAGAAGAGCTCGCAACCACCAGCAAACTTGACGACCGCCGGCGAACTTGATGATGAGGTAGATCTTGGTCCTACCCATGTTAGGGGGGTGGTGGAGGTAGCGCATGGTGTCGCACGATTTGCATCTCTATGGTGGCTTCTGTCTTCAGCATGTTGACGGCAAAAGGCTGGAGGGGTGGCTTCTGTCTTGAGCACGTTGACGGCAAAAGGTTGGAGGGGTGATGGAGAAGGGATGGTCCACGATGGATCTAAATTTTTTTTTTCCACAGTAGATTGCACTTTAAGAAAATGAAAAAGTAAACTGCAGATTGGAACCCCCCGTATGTTGCTTTTGTTTTGCTCCACGTAAAAATGTACAAAATGTACATATATAAAGAGGTACTAGAGAATTGCCCAAATTTAAATACCTGCCCCTATCTTTTTCCCCTTCTTTTCCAAAATAATTAAAAAAAAAAATTCATAAGGTAAGTTACAGGTATATGTGTTTTGGGAATAATACACAAAAAAAATGCGTTACGGAAATAATAAATATATTTAATTTAATAATATCTAAAATTAGTTTAACCCTTTAATATTATAAATAAATAATATTTAATTATATTAATATCTAAAAAATTATTATAATTATTACTATAATTATTATTGTTAATAATTATAATAATAGTACTAATAATTATAATAACAGTAATTATTATTATTATTATTACTACTTTTTGTTTCGAGTGCATTTCAATAAAAGATAGATATTGTTTAATAATATTTTTGACATATTAAACAAGATAATAAATATTTTCAGTTAGATTATATGTACATATCAAATGTTATATTATAATATTATCAATGATTTAAAAGGTAACGCTCTTTATAAATTGTAATATGAATTATCAGTAATTTTGTTAAATAATATATCAAACACCTTGTAAAAGTAACAATGCAACTCTAAAAAATAAAAATGGAAATTCTGTAAATTTGATATTATTTTATTTCAAAATTAAGGCATATCATAAATTTTAATAAAAAACCTATAATAATATTTATGAATAATTTATTAACATTCAATCTTAGTCAATTTTTGTTGGCAGCAATGTAACATTTTTAAAGAGAAAAACAGAAAATAAAAATAAAAACCTTGGCAAGCGACAATTACAATATGGTAGTTTCGCCGTCATGAAAGCAAGAAGTGCAAGAGGAAGGTGATGGAATGGCAGTAGCATACGCAAGGTAAATATCTTCCACCCACAAATATCACTGTCATCCATTTGTTTGAAGGAACCTTAGTATTCTTTTGTACGATCAATCTTGAGTTAATTTTATTACTATTTTTGCGGTAACGAATGTGATATTGGATTACAGGGTGTATTTAGGGTGCGTTTGGGTAATTTTTTTTTGTGAAAAAAATTATTTTTGATATATTTAGATAAATTTTTAAAAATAATAAAAACCATAAAAAATTTTATTTTCAGTATTTTAATAAAAATTAAAAAAAGTAGTTTATAAAAAAATATGTTTTCAACTTTTTTAATTATACAAAAAAATTTAATTTTAGAACCACTTTTTTCAAAAGTTGAAACAAATATATCTTTAAATAATTTTCTATAAAAAATGCTTTTAAGATTTATTTTTTCAAAAAAAAAAAGAAGTGAAAACAGAGTAGAAGCATCTCCTCATCTTTTTATTTTTTCAATAAATAATTAATTTTTTGTTTTTTATTTAAATTTATCTAAATGACCTAGACAAACTTAAAAAATATTTATTATCAAAAATTATTTTATAAAAAAAGGTAGAAACAAACGCATATTCTTCCGAATCTACTACAAACGCTATGCCAAGATCACTCGACAATAGCAGAAGGGATAGCTAGAACAGAAGTTTATAATTCCACACAAAATTGATATTTCTTGTACACAGATTTGAGCTTTGTGATGTGTACTTATGAATAATTTAAATGAGTCATAACTTTAAAAATAAAGTAAAATCTCAAATTGGTCCTAAAAAATTTTTGGAACATTAATTTAATTTTTAAAAGATTTATGACATTAATTTGATCCTCTAAATATTAAAATTAGTCTAAATTTATTTTAATCTTTTGGAGTTTGGAGTAATTTGAAATAAATATTAAGCTTTCGAAGATCAAATTAATATCATAATTCTTTCGAGGACCAAATTGGTATCAGATTTTTTTTTTATGGATTGAATTATATCTCACAACTTTTTTAAAAACTAATTTGAAATTTTGCTTTTGAAAATATTTTAATATTTTATGATCTGATGAAGATATATTTTATTGTAATTATTTTCTTAAACTTTATATTTTATTATAAACTCTATATATCCATGAAAATTGGGGAGAGGAACTAATGAAAAAACACGCAGAGAAAATCAGCTCGAGCGTCCCAAACATAATTGCGCACGATGTAGAAGACTTCGTAAGCCAATTAAACAGTATCGACGCAGGCATCCCAGCCCTCGACGCAGACAGCAGCAATTTTTCACTCGATATAGTGGCTTTGAATATTAAAGTACTCATTTAAAAACCGAGTTCACAAACACACACACACACACTAGGGGGAAAGAAGGTTGAGAAAATTGATTAAGGTAATTAAGTTTTGTCGTATGGAAAAACTATATAAATTAACGAGAAAATTATTAAAAACAAATCAATGGGAGCATCCTACACGAGCTTTGACTCACTACAATATCGAGTCAACTTGACCCGGAATACGCGAGTTCCAGCGACTGAAGCGAAACCCATCAGCCCCGAAAAACACAGAATAAACTACAATCTGCACATTTCAACCCGGTAATAGTCATTTTGCTGCATGCGTCACTATTGTCTTTTCCTGCTAAGATCCCACCGGGGCAACACCTTGAGCCTTGGCCGCAGCAGTAGCTGCAGCTGCTGCAGCAGCGGCGGCGGCGGCTGCAGCTGGATTGGACCGTGAACTGCCCTGAGTTTCAACTGTTTGCGGTTGCTGTTGCTCCTGTTGTTGGGAGTTAACACTTGCAAGCAAAGCCGTTATCTGACTTCCCGTGAGTGTTTCATGCTCCAGAAGAGCATTTGCAAGCGCATGAAGCTCCTTATCGTGGGTTGTTAGAATGGTTTTCGCATTGTTGTAAGCCCTCTCCAGCAAGTTCTTCACCTCTTTCTCAATAAGCAGCCTAGTTTCTGAGCTCATGCTTCTCCCATCATCATTGTAATTGTGGGTGACAAGTCCAACTTCATTGCTCATACCATATTTAGTAACCATTGCCCTAGCCAGATTAGTTGCCTGAGAAAGATCTGAGGATGCACCAGAAGTAACTTCACTTTCTCCAAAAATTAGCTCTTCAGCGACCCGACCTCCCATGCAAACATCAAGCCGGGCAAGCATCTGTTTGCGTGAGACACTGGTCTGATCCTTGTCAGGCAATTGATGAACCATGCCAAGAGCCATCCCACGAGGAACTATAGTTGCCTTGTGAACAGGGAGTGCTCCATCTGTATGAATTGCCACTAGGGCATGACCACCCTCATGGAAAGCAGTCATCTTTCTTGACTCCTCGGATATAACAGCAGACTTGCGTTCACTTCCCATCATGATCTTGTCCTTCGCAAACTCTAAATCATTCATGGTCACAGCTTTGGCACCATCCATCGCAGCCTTGAGAGCAGCAACGTTAACCAAGTTTGCCAGGTCAGCACCAGAGAACCCAGGTGTTCCTCGGGCAATGATCATTAGATCAACATCATCAGCCTTCAGAACCTGTTTTTTATGGGGGAGAGAAAATCAGCACATGTATGTAATGTTTATATATATATATATCATCAGCTTACACAGTGATAAATTTAAGGGGGTGAAAAAAGGAGATGCCTAAGCTGGCACTGCCAACTACCGAGATGCATATCTTTTAATATGCCAACAAATGTTTCCTTGTAATAAGATCATGGTCTTGTACAAGCATTGGATATCACAAATATGAAACAATTTCCATCACAAGATTAATGACACAATTTATCAAGGTTGTCAAGATCGAGATCCTATGTGGGACCAGAGAGGTATAATGAACACGTAAAACGTGAATCGTAACACGGATCGTACAATCCTATCAAAAATATAAAATTATATTTAAATCTATATATACACATAAAATAACATAAATAAGCAAAATAGTAATGAAATTACTAAAAAATTAATTTAACTATTATTAAAAATATATAAAATAGTTACTACTCCAATTAAAATTATTGTTCTTTTAAAAAAAAAAAAACAATTCATATTTATAAAAGATATAGAAAAATTTTTTACAACAAAAAAATAGAAGACATAAAAAATCTGTTTGGGCCTTGGCCCAGACATGTTATTGTTAGAGATAAAACACATTATGAGTGATTTAACAACTATACCTACTGGCCCAAAAACCCTCCCACTCACCACTAACCTAGCTGATGAAACACATGGCAAGAACAGAGGGGAGACCAATTGAGGACAGAACAGAGAGGAATAGACTGCAGATGCCAGCAGCAGAGGAACAGATGGTGGCAGCAGTGAATCAGAAGCCCAAAACAGAGATGAGGGAGAGATTGAGAGAGGTGGGCAGATATGGAAGCAAAACAGAGAGGTTTGAAGTGTTTAGAAGATGGGTCAGTTCACATGCAAATCCAGACACGCCCAACTCGCACAATTTTAGCGAGTTTACGATTTGTCCCGGCAATCCCACAAATCCAATCTTCAGTGTAGAATCAGGATCAGAGATGCTGCAGGGGCGTAAGATCGTGCAATCTTACTGATAAGATCATGATCTTAACAACCTTGCAATTTATATTACGAAAAGTACAAAACAATTTGTATTACAGACCTTGTCAAACAATTTATATTACAAATATGTTACCTTTGACATGTGGGATTCCAAAATCTGCCGCCTTCCTTCTACATCTGGATTGGGAACAACAACATGGCGATCGAACCGGCCAGGTCTCACCAAAGCCTTATCTAGTGACTCTGGAAAATTCGTAGCTGCAATCACAATTATGCCTTCATTTTGCTTGAATCCATCTAACTCAACAAGTAACTGATTCAAAGTCATCTTCATGTACATCTGATCCTTTGGATTTCGGCTTCCTCCTATAGCATCGATCTCATCTATGAAGATTATACAAGGTGATCGCTTTTTTGCAGCAGAAAAAAGATCCCTCACCCTCCGTGCGCCAACACCAACGAACATCTCTTCAAATTCACTTCCACTGCATGAGAAGAAAGGAACCCCAGCCTCTCCAGCAATAGCTCTTGCCAACATCGTTTTACCAGTGCCAGGTGGGCCAACAAGCAAAACACCTTTTGGGAGCTTACCACCGAGACGAGTGAAGCGCTGTCACAATAGAAACAAGTCATCTAAATATAGTCCAGAAAAAAAGATGCCAAATTGTGTGGTCAGGGACGAAGTAGATAAAATTGAACTTGCAAAAATATGAAAAAGTGATGTGACACCATAAGGAGTCAAACAGAATTCAGGCTCTAAATACACCTTTTTAAGCACTTATATGTTGAACATGTCACCCAAATTTATTATTATTATTATTTTATTTTTATTTTTATTTTTATTTTTATTTTTTTCAGATTCTCATAATAAATCATCATCATCAATGGAAGCAGTCACTAAGCAGATGGGAAACACGTATTATAATAAGTTCTCACGCTGAAGTAAAATACCCGACCCACTTCCCTGTTTTCTCCATCACAAATTGTGTGCACATAGCTGTTTAGATATAGCATTAGCACCTACGCATATTTTGATATGTGGTTGGCACATTGACAGAATGAAAACTAAGGAACCAAGGTACCTAATGAATAATGACGTAGAAGCATCGAATAGGAAACCTAATCCTAACAGTAGGTACTGCAGCCAAGTTATTTAGATATTATTATCCAAAGTCATAGAACTGGTTTCTTAACAATTTTTACCCAGTTTCTGTTTGAATGGGCACTTCTCTCATCAACAAAATTAAGAATTATAACTGTTTTCACAATTCTGTATCCTTATCCCACACCCAAACAGTTACATTACTCTTTTTAGCATCATGTCAGCAATCACATGGAGTAATCAATTTGATCTCCATAGCTTAGGACACATGTTATGGGCAGAATTGTTTTCTACACATTCAAGTTTAAATCTTCAAGCTTGAGTGCATGATAACAATGCAAGAGAAAGCATAAATTTCTGGCAGAAATTTCAACCTTAGGATCTCGGAGATAGTGCACAATTTCTTCCAGTTCTGCCTTTGCCTCATCAACACCTTTTACATCATTAAATTTAGTACTTGACTCCACACTGGGTTGCACTTCTTCACTCATACCAAGTCCTGGGAAAGGTGAAAAGCAAATCAAAGAATGCACCCACTAAATTCAGATTCAATAATAATTGGATCTGAGCAGCTCATAAGCAACAATGACATGGGAATACCTTTACTAATTCCTTTATCCTCAATGAGTGCTCCTGTACCAGAAATCAAGAGAAAGACCACTAAAATGGACCTAATTGTACGCCACAGCTGCTCTTTAAAATTCCCACCTTCTGCAGCCACCATATGAATAGGAGCACTAGCAGTTCCGAGAATTCCATCTTTTGTAGGTTTTCCCACATTTCTAAGAGCAGAAAAACCACTGATACTTTCTTCTTCCCTCACTGAATTAGAAATACCTGAAAATTCAGACATCTCTTGGTTATAACTGCTAATCTCTAAAATTCACAGACATTTCTTTATGTTCAAATAGCTCATGAAGTAAGAAGAGAAATAACATGTTTTAGACAAGTATGCAATTGAAATGCTAAATTTTGAAAAACTCCAAAGTAGCCTTGGCTTGAGGTCTTCCATCATTTCTTAAATAACTGGTGTCAGGCAGTCTTAAGAAATCATAACTGTCCTAGCGCTACATAAAATGTCAAATGAGGCATCATGATTGCAGGTTTGCAGGATTAAAGCACAGATAAAAGTAAGACTATTATCTTTAATCTGATTTACAGCAGAAGACATTAATTGAAATTAATAATCCCCAACAAAAGATTACAATCAGACATCGGCAATAAACAAACAATAATTTACAATAAGAAACAACGGCATCATTTAATCCATGTAGCTGACCACACCTAATAGAGAAAAGGCTTTGTTGTTTTTGTAGTATTCTGTAGAAAGACTTATCACTGTTTTGAGGGAAAACCAGATCAAGCACTGAAATGTTACCAAGTAGTTCAACTATTTCAATAGTAGATGCCATAATGAATTCCCTCAGAATATAGGTCATCAATGTGTTTGCAATTAACAAGAGAGAATGCCTATTTAAAACAACAAAAAGAAGACTATAACGAGTGCATGTAGAAGATTGTTTAACCCCAAATAATAACACTGAGCAAGTTAATATTCTCAATGAAACACAAATAAATCCATGCCTTAAAATTTTTTTTATTAGGAAACAACCAGGAAAAAGTACTTCCTTTTCACAAAATAGTAATTACCCAAGCATTATAATCAAATTTTCAACACTTCGTGGGCACATGTTTGGTTGCTTGCTTGGGGAGAAAACCTTTTTGCCTTGATCAAGGTTAACAGGTCAGCAAATCAATATTGACAAGAGATACAGGTCAAACAGAACAAAGCACAAGCATATGCTGATACAATAACAAGAAAATGAGCAGTTCTAGCCAAATAGGCACCTCTCTGCAAAGTCTTCAGTAATTCACTTTCATCCAGCCGATCAACTTTCACTAATGCCTTAATGTATTCAGAAAGTGCTGAAGGATTAGTATGCAGAGATGGCTGACTTTCAAATGCTCTAATCACAGCTTCAGGATCATTTCGATGGAAAAGTTCTTTAAGATGAGCAACTTCACTAGCTTCATCTGCATCACGTACTCGACGGGCCAGATTGCCAACATAGCTGGACCGGAATCTCTCCTGGGCGCCCAAGAGCCTATTCCCTACAGAAATTTGAAATTAAGTTCAACATACAAAAGCTAAATGCCAAAAGTAACGTTTATTCCAGGTACTTTAAACATCAATGTAGAAAGCAGGCATAATTAATTTTACAGCTTGAACAAAAGAAAACTAGAGAATTATACAGAAAAAAAAAAATTTCAATTTCAAAAGCTAAATCGCAAAGTAACATAGTCCAGAAAAACAAAGATACTATAACAAAAAAGGCAAATATATATATATATATATATATATATATATATATATATAGAAGCAAATGTCATGAACTGAAAATATGACTGATACAGGGACAAGGGTTTTAAACCTGCATAGCCTTCAAACTTATTAACTGATAAATAGCTTCTAGCCAACAAATTTTTGACCTGTCCAAATTCCGATCGATGCGTTGCTACCTGTAAAAGAAATTATAAAATTAACTGACAAGTAAAAGTAATACAAGATAGAGATCATAATATGTCAATTGGCACGTATACACATAAAAACACAAACCTCCATATTGATCAACTACTCAAACAAGCTTAAGCTATAAGAAAAACTCTCAGAAGACCAAAAAAAAATGCCCCTTGATTAAGCCATGACTCATTCAATAACTCAACCTAAAGTAAAGTTGGATAAAGGAGAACAATTACGAAACTGATGGTGATCAACGCCCCCCAACCCCCCCCCCCCAAAAAAAAAATCTAATTTAGGGTTCTCCGAATAATGACAGCAAAAAGAGAATAGGGAAACAAGTTGGGTCAAAATTGATGGTGTGGTATTTTGATTAAGGAAACAAAAACAACTGACCTGCGTTATCAAACGCCTCCACGCCATGTTCACAGATTAGGTTACTTCGTAAAACCGAGTCTCTTCTCCTCTTGTGTTCAATCTTCGTATGGAGAGGAAGGTTCTGCGATTAACGGTGGCGGTGTTACCGAAAATTAAAGATCGGAAAGACAAGACAACGAAAGAAGGAGCTATTATTATATTGTCTCTCTCAACTCTCAGCTCTCAACAACATTGTTATTATTCGTTAACATTCGACGGACCTTAACTTGACCTTGCCCTTCTCTTTCTCTTGTCTCCTCTTCTCTTCTGCTCTTTCTTCTGAGCTAATCGGTTTTCTGAGTGACATTTAAATGTCAACTTTGCCCTTCCATTCATTGGATTTTTTTTTTTAAGATTTTTTTTGCGTCCTTCCCTGAGTTTTACATACGTGGCCGTCTTACTTGTCATATTTTATTTTAGTGCTGCCTTTATTCTTTTCAAATTATTACTCATTCAGACAAAATAATTATTATTATGTACTAAAAAATAATTACAAGAAACAAAATGTAGTTATTCTGTTTTAAAATTTTTAATAAAAATATAAAACGTGTAAAAAGGATACGTCCAATCCAAGATCAAAACAAAATGTAGTACTTAATTTGACATTATTTAAAATTTTTCGTATAAATCTTAAAATATAAATCTACAATTTGGTTCGTAAACGCTTTTTATTTCAATACTTTAATTTTTAAAAGATTAAATACATAAATTTTAATCATCCAAAAAAATCACATTATAACATATTAGTCATTTTATTTGGTAATTTTATCCTTCATTTTATATAATATTAAAATAGAGTGTTTGAGTTAATTGCATGTCATATATAACATAAAATTTAACAAATAAAAATTAATAAAAAAGACTAAATTTTTATAATATATTTTAATTTTAGAGATCAAAATATTAACAAATTTTCTTTGAAAGACCTTAATAAAAAAATTATTTAAAAAATTAATTTATTAAATCCTAATTTTTTAAGAAATTAAAGTGTATATTATCTCTATTTTAAGCTCAACCCATATCATAAATTGACCTAAAAAAATGTAAATTTATGAACGATATATATATATATGTGGACTGACGGTATAAAACAAGAAAATGGCTTACAGTGTAATACAAATTAAACTTTTTTTTATATATACATTTAAGAATTATTAAAATAGCAGACAAGAAAAAAATACGTTATTGAAATTGAACGCAAAGTATGGGCCGGCCCATGAGAGAGTTGAGTCTAGAAATTGTAGCCTGTTAAATCGGATTTTCTTAGCTTCGCCCACATAGATTGCGGGATGGTTCACGTGATTGAATTTTGGATTTGATGACAAAAAAAAACAACAGTTATTGAGATAGTTAACAAAAAAAAAGATTGCGAGGCAGCCGGATAGTCCGGGTTGAGTCAGTTAAAATAATACGGAAATTTCAGAAAATATTTTAGGCAGAAGTCATCCATTACACTTGCACTCAAAATGCAATTACAAACGCCATAGCCAATGCTAGCCAAAAAAAAATGCACTGAGTTGAGACAATTTGTTTTGATAGGCAACCCACCAAATGCATGAAAAAAAGCTATCCATCCATCCATCCATCCATCCGTCCATTATACTCTTTAAAATACAGTTAATGCATAGTGGAGATGTACGCGTGGCCATTCCTCCTTCAATTTAATTTCCTGCCCAAATGCAGCCCATATGCCTCTTTCCCATTCAACCATTATGTCCATTTTATGTCTTGCATGGTTTTATTTTATTGGTCATACAAATACATCTCTTCATTTTTCTTTAATTGCTTTGAGAAAAGAAATGTACAGAATAAGATTTACAATAGTCGTCCATAAGAACCAATTAGGAGTAATTTTTTCCACATTTTCCTATATCATTACGTTTTTCTCATTCTCCTTCCATAATTCAATTTTCTCATATCTTCAAACAATTCAAAACTAGGTTCATTTTCTCCATCCTAAAGATGTTTTCTCTTCCCCTTTTCTCCATTATCCTTAGCCCTAGCACAATTTCGAATCTAGTTTAAAGCATGATAGATGTTGCTATTTCCGTCAAATGAGGTGTCACCATCACTACAAGAAAAAAAAGCCGATTTATGGCAAATAATTTGTCAAATCCACTATTAATTGTCCATTTGCGATGGATTTGCAGCAACATCACAAAAACATAGGCTACTAATTAGTTGCGGCAAATTTTCCCCTGCTAATTAGTGCAGCGAATTTTTCCTCTCTAATTTACAGTGGTTTTTCCCCCGTTAATTAGTGCAGTAGATTTTTCCACTCCAAATTTGCGGCGGATTTTTTCCCTCTCTTTTTTATGTTGATTTTCTCCGCAAATGACCAATTTGAAGCAAAAAAATAATCATTAGATTTAAACATATGAAAAAAAAAAGATTCAAAAATCATTTAACAAAGCAAAATTCAATCCAAATATTTCAAGTTTATACCTCTATTGTATCTTCAAATTTGTCCATTGAATCTCTAACAAGAAAATACTCAATAATTATTAACAATATCAATAACAATAAAATTAGTAATATATATTATATAAAAATTAAAATCAGTAAAATAATCTTAAAAAAAAAAAAAAACTACCTGCCAACGGTGGTAGTGGCTAGTTAGCAACAGTGGGCGGTTGGTTGGTGGTGGTGGCAAAGGTGGTTTGGAAATTGTGGAAAGGAAAAGCGAGAGGAATAAAAAAAAAAAAAAGAAGAAACAAGAGAAGGAGAGGGAGGAGTAAAGGAAAAAGAGAGAGATAGGAGGAGGAATACTAGATATGGTGGGAGGAGAGAATGATGAGAAAGGAGAAGATAAGAGTATAAAATAAAAGAAGAGTGTTTTGATGTATTCCTAATAAAAATTTATTTGCGGCAGAATTTTAAATTTTGCAGGGAATTTTCTGCCGCAAATTGCATGAATTTTCTTTTCAAAATTTGATAAACTTAATAACGGATTTTCAGCCACAACAAAAATTAAAATTTTTAAATTTTATAAACCGTTGCAATTAGAAGTCTTAATACTTCTTTTAAAAAATTTCGTTGTTAGTTAGCTGTGGAAACTACAAGATCCTTTTATTTTTATTTTTTTTGCATTTAGCAGGAGAAAATACCCGCTAATTGTAAAAAAATCATGATTTCAACTTCTCAATGGCTGTTCAATTATTTTGTTAATGAAATCTGGCTTTTTGTTTGCTTTTGATGCTTCTAATATTGTGTACTTATAGTTCATATGGATAAGCCTGCTTATTTCCATAGATAATACTCCTACTCATGCCTGATGAATTTTCTTTCCTTTTTTTTTTGTTTTTAGTTTTGTCTAATCGTTTCATTGGATTCTGCGCTTTTCATTATTAATTAAGATATATGATTTAATGATGAGATTGATATGTGCATTGTGCAATGGGTAGCTGGTGTATGAATTTTGTTCATTCCTATTATTTTGCACAAAATCATTTTTGCATTTAGAAGCGGAGACTTTTCTATTTTAGACATGAATAGATTCCATTTAAAAATAATGATTTTGAGTTAGTTCAAAGAAGATAATATGATCCACTGAACTTCTGATAATTTGCTTTTATTTAAGTTTCTAATAAATAAACTCCTAAAGTTTTAAATTCTGATAATATGATCCACTGAAATTCTAATAATCTGCTTTCATTTAGCTTTCATCTAAAGTTGTTGTGTCTTTCCTATTCTTTTAACAATATGATCCATTGAAATTATGCTTTTTGTTTAGTTAGGTGAATGCTAAACTCATTAGCAATGTCTGCATCGATGCTCTCTATGCAGAGGAGGTAATGAGTAACATATCAATGTACGCACCCTCCTCTATATTTCTTACTTTGAACTATTTTACTCTGATATTGGCTTTCCTAATTGATTGGATACATTTTCTTTATTTCTATCTGCTTACTTTAAGTTGTATCTGATTCTCTCTCTCTGTTGAGTTGTGATGCATTCTCTGTCACATGCTTGCAATATGGCACTCATATCAGACAAGCTTTATGAGGTATATGAGTACCAGTTATGTCAATGTTCTACTTTGTTTTAATCATTTGAGTAAATAGGCAACTTAGTCCTTTGAAGCATTCCTCATTCCCAATTTAGTTCCTGAATTTAGGTGTGTATAGAAGTCTAGATGGCTTTTGTTATTCAGTTTAATTCTTTTGTCAATTTATTTCATTTTAATCTGTTCATTTTGGTTTCTTTCTATTGTTCATGTCTTCTTCATGTTTTACAAAATACACGGTTCCTTACTATTTGCATAGGTCATTTTCTTCTTGTTCCAAAAATTTTTCTTTTATCATGATATCGGTTGTTTGCTAAATCTTGATGATATCCTGTTCACATTTTCAGAAATTATAATGATATATTGGTTCCTTACTATTTGTTCATACCAATTTTGTTCATGTTTTAGAAAATATGATGTTATTAATATTTGTTCGTTATTGATTGCTCATCTTAGTTTGCTCATCTTAGTTTGTTCATCTCAATTTATGTCCTGTATCCTTATGAATTTCTTTGAGGTTAGGTTTTTTTCTATGCTAAAGTTCATTGGACTGAAGCTTTAGTATTTTTTTGGTTGCATTGTTGCTGCTGCATAACTCTCAAATGTTTAATTGTGTTAATTCCTTATGCTTCATGTATTGTTTACAAGCTTCCCCTCCTTTAAATTTTTTTCTAAGTCATTTCATTTTATCAATGTTATAATTTCTGTTTTGAACAATCAATGTGCATTTTAATTTTAGGCTCATTCATTGTGGCATTATTGGTGTTTGAATATGTCATGTATTTGTTATGTGTTATTTCTATGCAAAACTTTGCTGAGAGTCCTAGACCTTTCACTAGGGATTATGTAGCTCTGCCTACAACTGGACTATTCTGAGATCCCCAAAATAACACTATGGATGTGAAAATAGAAAAAAGCATGAGTCTTGCATACTTTATTGAAGGCTGGATAGAAATCTTGCACTATTATGATATACCTTGATTGCATACCAGGCAAAGTGTAGTTCTCTGGTAACTTTAGTTGTTCCTGAGCTCATTTTCTTATAATTTATTTTTAATTTATATTTATTTGTCAACTAATTAATTATTTTTTATGATTTCCTCAACGCAAAATTTTTCCAAGTGACTGGTGTCTTGCTGTTTTTCCTAAAACAGGAAGAATGTTAAGTTCGTGACTCATGATGAAGATGAAATCCCGTGCAGGATCCGCTGGTAAGATAGGATGAATTATGAAGCCTTCCTCACAAGAGGGTGGCTGAAATTTTACCGCTTGAACAGATTGAGGGAAAGGTGTACCCTAGAGTTTGGTGTAGTTAATGGTGATGAGGACATAATTTATGTGAGGGACCTGTAGATGAATGTATGCTATGTTGGTGTTGGTGTTTTTTTTTTAAGTCTGCTACATGGGCATGGCTTTTGAATTTATTGTTGTATTTTGATTTTTTTTTAGGGAAAAACTCCTGCAAGTACTTTGAACAATGTTACTTTCATTACTATGCGGCGAAAAAAAAAATGCTACTTCATTACTAAACTTTGGGATGAATAAAGTCGATGGATGGAATATTTTGTGTTTATGGTTAGTCACTATATACTGTCCAATCCTCATCTTCATTCATGACTCAACTACTGCATGTAGAATAGACGTTTCTCTGTTTATGTAGATTAAGAATCATAAGCTTGATTTGTCTAATCAAAGTTCATGTAGATAAGCTAACCATTAACTAAGTAATGATGACATAATCATTGCATTATTCAGTTTTGAATATTTCAAACTTTTGCTTATAACTCCGTAACTGCTATAATGTTATATACTAACTTTTTTCAATGAGCTATATGTAGTTAGTTTTGGGATTTTGCAATTCTCTATACTGCATAAAAGTTGCCAAACTGTTACATATAATCTTGTTCTTATAGTACTTTATCTTTGCAGAATTATGTGCAGTTCAATGAAAAAATCACCACCAAAGACAGTAGAAATGCAAACCTGTTCAGGTCTTGGAGTTAATTCTGCAGAATTCATTGTATGCAGAATGATCATATTTCTGGTTTCACAAGTCTACAAGAGCATAGGAGGCCGATTTATGTTTTTGTCATCCTTTAGCCCCATTTTGCTGATATGTTATATCCCATAGTGGTTCTTATTTGTTCAAATATAATCTCTAAACCATTGTTTGCTTTCTGATATAAGTATATGTCTTCATAAAGCTGATTGTTATTGACGTCATTTAGTTGTTTTCAAAGCTTTCTCTATATCAGCTCATTCATTCCTATTAGACAGCAATATTGGTAGATTAGGTTCAATAATTATATCCTGTTAATATGACGATAACTTTCTACTTTATTGTTAAAATAAGGATGTTTTAACCAAGACTTGCAATATATGAAATATTTTACCTATCTATCAGCAACTAAGACTACAAAGACAGTTAAAGTTGCTTGCTTCCATTTCCTATGTAACAATACCAAAAAATACATCACATCAACTCTAACTTTTGCAATTAGCCATGTTCATCAAACCTTCTATCTGTTTAATCATTTAACTTATACTCTGTACAACCAAACTGCTACAATGGACTTAAACATAAGCAACACATGAAAATTGGCTAACGATAGTTTCACGTATTTCTTTAAATAAATTTATAAATGTTGTTAATAAATTGCAACTATTATCATCTATTTTGCAACTTCTTTATTTGGTTATCAAATAGATTAATTATTGCAGTACATTTCTTGCATTTGGTTCTATTTCTTTCATATTTATAAATATGCTGTAAAAGAGAATTAACTCTTTCTTTAACATAGTCCAAAAATTTCTGTTGTTCCAATAAATTAAAAACAATCACAAATTTATTTCATCATTTCGATTTTTTCAGCTCTACAATGCAGCTATAATTTATTTCTTAGGCCATTCATTATCTTTGTCATATCAATATAATTTTCATTCAAATTGTGTAATTTTTTCATATATTGCATAGGCAACTACACTAGTTAAAGTAAGATGACACACTAAACAAAAAAAATGTTAAAATAATATAATGTGTAAAATTTTTTTTAAAATAATTAATATTTAATTAGTTTAAGTAATTCAATATTTTATATTTTTTAAGTAAAGTCTCGAATTCAATTACTTTGAATAAATAAAACTAATGCTAAACAAGTTTTATCTCAAAATGATTTTACCTAAATTAAACTAAATTAGCTGAAGTTTGATATACTTTAAATACTAGTAATTTAGATTTAAAAAATAAAATAAATCATGTCAAGACAAATAGTCAAAATTATTCTTAATGAAATGTAAATAATTATAATTGATCGCTCAAATACAAATGATTGTAATAGTCAGTCAACACCTATTACTTACCAATCAAATATGAATATAGTAACTATTAACATAAGTATGAGGATGAGCTTCACTTACCTGCGTCTCCCTAGCAGCGACCATCGACTTGACCATCACCTTGGATGTATAAAGTCAATACGGACACCATGATATTTGAGGATGAAGCCCGAACTGCATTGGGAGTAATTATTCGAGATGATAGAGGAGTTGTGGTCGTTGCGAAGTGTAGGAAAATGCATGGTTGAATTGAGGTCTTCTGGGCGGAGCTGCTGAAGGCAAAGAAGGTAGTGGAGCTGGCTTTGGAACTAGTTCTGAGACCTATCATATTAGAGGTGGATGTGAGCCTGGTAGTAGAAAGTTTGGAAAGTAGTTGAATAGATTTTTTATATAATGGTAGTATGAAATTTGTGTAAAGGGCTTTAAGATTTGAGAGGTTTAACGCCCAATATACCTCTAGAGAATGTAATAAGGTAGCCAATTCTTTAACCCATTATACAAACATCAAGTGTAGTTAGAGGATTTTCCTGATTGTATTTTAGAGCATTTGGCTTTGGATGTTTTAATTGAATAAATTTGAAACTTCCATACAAAACAAGGACTATTAAAATAAGTATGGCCACGTTGATTATTCAATTTTACCATTGAATACTAAATATGAATTATAATCATTAATGTGACAACTATACAAATATAGTTAATATTATCATTCACTAATGAGCAATAACTCAAGTGTCATCCCCTTAACCTAGTGGTGTCAAGCGAATTGATGTGATTTTAGGTAAAGAATTAAATTCCCGAATATCAATCCTCTCACCTCTTCCTCCGTTAGTCCCATTAGGAACTCCCAAGAATAAAAAAAATATATTATTGTTCACTTAATAATAACTTTTAACATTTTTGTCTCTAATTAAATACTATTCTTCAGTAATCCTCGTTATTAACTTTTCCAAAATACTGTGCGTATTCTATTTACCAAAACAGAAAGTATACAATTCTTTAGACTTTAATTAGGTTTTTTCACACTAGAAAAACGCCCAAATTGCTAATGTGGTAAAAATTCCTCAATCATTAATCTTATTTACAATTTGATTAACTCCCTAAGATAAGAAAATATATTGTTAAGTACATTTTCTTTACACAACCTTTCAGTTTTCAAAATAGATTTAGGTTTAATACATTGGTACTGTAAACAAAAATTTATATAGTTACCCAACTATGTATTGCTTTATTATTAAGATTTAATTATTCTGTTAGTCCCTATAATTCACTTGATTTTTAATTAGGTCCCTATATTTTAAAAATTTATAATCAAATTCCTACATTAAACAGAATTTTATAATCAAATTCCTGACATTAACTTCCATTACAAAAACTTGAAATTGAACAGAATATTTTAAGAATATCACTTCTCCTTCTACATCTCTCTCTTCCCCCTTTTCTCCACCAAAATCCTCCCCCACATCAAACCAAGAACCATAATATCCTCAATCCACTATCATTAAAACCAAAATCAATCAAGCTAAAATAAAAAACCAAATAAGCCAAATCAAAACAACTTAAACCAAAACCAAAACCAAAAACCTCCATCATTAAAAAAAAAAAAAATTCCTATTGACCCTAAAGCACCCTTGGAACCACCATTAAGAGCCCATTCCTCTTTTAACCATAAGCCCTAATGCAACACCATGTCCCCTGCCCCTTAGCTGTGTGAAGAACCATTTAGCTTTGTTGCTTTGCCATTGTGAACTACCTTGTACAGCTTTATCTATCGTCATGCGTTGCTCATCAATCACGCACTGTCAACTTTGTGACCACCATCACCACTACATTAGTCGTGCACTACCGCTTCACCTCGACCTTGACTTCGAACCCAACACAACCGCAACAACCACCCAGCACGCAACACCATCGCATTGCCTCGGTTCACCATCGGGTATCAGCCATTGTTGAACTACACAAGCACCCAAACTTCACACTGCCTGAGCCTCATCCGCGACCAAACCCGAGCGTTATGCTCACAAGAGGGAAATCAAAACAAGGAATAGTACCAGAGGAAATAGATAATAATGGATGATGATGATGATGATGATAATGAATAATTAACAATGGTGGTGGTGACGTGTGTTTTGGGATTGTAAAATTAGTTTGTTGGGTTTGATGTTTTTGATGAAGGAGGAGAGGTGGGTGGGAGAGGATTCTAGTGGAGGAAAGGGAGGAAGAGGGAGATGGAGAAGGAGAAGAAATATTCTCATAATATTCTGTTCAATTTCAAATTTTTGTAATGGATTTTAATGTCAATGATTTGATTACAAAATTTTGTTTAATGTAAAGATTTAATTATAAATTTTTATATTATAGAAACTTAATTAAAAATTAAGTGAAATTATAGAGATTAATAGAATAATTAAACCTATTATTAAAAGGAAAAATGCTAGAGAGCTATAGAAATGGTTGCTAAAATAATATGGCATGCTATTGACTATTAGATGAATGAATGAAACTTATTATTTTACTTCATCCAACCATCCCATAAATTCTATCCAGAATTTTGACAAAATTATATGACTAAGTAGCACTTCTCTTGTAAAAGTGTTTAATTGTTATCATAACACACCGACGTTATATTACTCTCTTCAAAAATATCCTAACACGTGTGTTTCATTTGAAAAGTTAAAACGCCCTTTTTCCCCCCTTCTTATTCCGTTGTTTTGAATCTTTTCTTTTGAATTATATAAAGAAAACGTCAGAAATAGTATTGGAAAAGCTAGAAATGTTATTACGACTTCCTTTATAGTACAATAATATTCTTAAGGATATACATTATTTTACTATTCTGCCTGAAAAAATCATATTGCTAAAATTTAACCAAACATAGAAAAGAAATATTACTTGAACATATTTTAGTGGCTTTACACCATTTAATTTTGTTGGTTCGTATTTTAAACAAAGAACTCGTACGATGGTAGGTCATTCACAAAAGACAAATTTTCATTCCAAAAACCAAAAAACCTATGGTGAAAAGGTGAATTTTGCCATATCTAAATAACATCACCTGGGAAACAAAGGTATATTAAACACGATATATGGTGAGGTAGGCTTTATATTAATCGAAATGAGCTTAATCCCCAAAGGCGATAATGTGTAGGTTGAAACACTGTTCACTTCCATACAATTGAATGACTTAGTCATATAGTCATGTACAAACCTATATAATATATATATTAACCTTGCCAGGGTGGTTGGTTCTGATTTTGCTTGCAATACGACGAAGAACCCAAATGATCAAGCCCTGGTATATTGAAAAAGTCTCTTTGAGAAAATACTCCAAGACCCAGAAAATCTCTCGTCTCATCGTTAACACCCGCACCCTGGGATTCCGCTGATTTTGAAACAAGTTCCTGAAAGTTATTATTACCTCTCGTGGGATTCATCATTCCCCTTAAAGCCTCCTCAAAGGGGCTCATCGAATTTGTCACAGTACCATCCATCATATCATGAATAAGAGGTGTTTCATCTCCTGTATTGGTGGCAGTAGCACCTTCTTCCAAGTACTCGGAGGTGATCCCAGCTTTATTACCATAAGATGCCAAGCCATGAGCAAAAGGCCCTGTCCCTATCTCTTCACGTGAAGGCATATCCAATCCAGAAACAGCTGAAGATGCAGCCATTGACAATGTGCTGTACCCTGTGGTACTTTCGGGCACGTGAGTATGTAGATAGGGTTTAAGCACTGCTAGAGAAGATGTGGTTCTGCTCATTGTGGCACCTATTTGCGATGCCTTTTGCAACAAAGCAGTGGCAGACATATGATGAGAATGAGAAGCTATGGGTTGAAAAGAAGGTGGCAACATAGTAGGGTTAGGGTTTTCATGGTGGACTGAGGACTGGTCTAAATGTGTAGAGAGTGATGGTGGTGGTGGTGAGGAGAATGTTGGATTATGAGCTCTACCATGGCTAGCTTCTCCCACTGGTGGGTAAGCCAACCATGATGGAATTTCTGGTCTTAAATTGGCTTCTTGTAATTCCTTTTTCACTGATGGTGCATGAAGCTGGCCTTGGCTATGAAGTTGGAAATGCGATGACAATAGAGGGTTCACTGCTGTGATTGCTTTAGTACTCTCCTGTGCGAGAGCGTCACAGAATGCCCTGTGAGCAATGAAACTGTCCCTCCTGCAACCACAAAAAGGAAAGCAGAAAAAAACAAAAACAGAAGCAAATCTTCAATATACTATAATATTACATAAATGATCAACCAATTTAAGTGCACTTTGACACACACACACACTCTCTCTCTCTTGTCATCATTTTAGTATTTTCTTTTTTTCACTTGAAAAAGGGAGACATGTGGGATAAGGTAACCATTAAAGGTTCCTATATAAGCACTTTACGGTAGAACTTGTGAGCATCTCTACATTAATTCTTCGTTGGAAAGAACTACCTTGCCCCCACCCTAAAATCATTAGGGGAAAATTTCACTTCTGAGTGTGTGTATCCATTATCCCTCAATAGTTATAACACACGGAGCATCAAATAGGATAAGCTCACTTAGTTTATGGGATTTATTATCAATTGAAATTAATCGGATAAATTTTTCATACCTAGAGAAAATGGTTCCACAGTCACATTTGTACTCTCTGGTGCCACAAATTTTGAAGTGTGCTTTCCAATCCGATTGAACTGCGTAACGCTTGGAGCACTTCTCACACTTCCATTTCTTCTCTCCATGCTTCCTGCAAAAGTGCTTCTTGATTCCAGTGAGATCCCCAAGGGCTCTTGATGGGTCATGGTGAACGCATGTTGGTTCCGGACATACGTACACCTTCTTCCTTATCTCTTTGCTACTTCTCTGCTTTAGCTTCCATGGCAAATTATGCCCTCTTCTATGAAGCTGCAGATTCTGATCTCTTTGAAACCCTTTATTACAAATATCACAAATGAACCGGTTTGTTGCCAAGAGGGTCTTTGGTGACAAGGCTATCACTTCAGCCTCAGGATCTGAATAGGAACCAAATAGAGATTGTATTTCTCACCCAAAAGTTTTAATAAATTAAACAAATGAACAAAAAAAAAAATAGTGACCATATATCAATTTTTAAAACTAACACTATTATCTGATTTATGACCTGGGTGGCCTGGAAGATTTCTTTTCTTTTTAGGTTGCGGTTCCTGAACTGTTGAAGTGGAGGATTGTTGAGCATAGAGAGAACCAGTGTCATTCCTGGTCCCGGAAGAGGCACTTATTTCACTTGATGCAGATGTCATATTAGACATATTTTCATCTACCCCCAGCTCTTTCAACATCTTTGTATATGTATGCAAAGTTATATCACAAAGCAAACTATATATGCGAGATATTGTAAGACAAAGCAAAACCTAGCTAGTTACAAGCTGCTCACATTTGGATAAATATTGTAACATAAATATAGGCAAAATAAGTGAGTAGGAAATACTGAAGCTGATTTCTTCAGCTCGTAGATCCCGCTTTGTATGGCTTTCTCTATGCATCAACCTTTCAGATCCTTGAGAACTGCATCGAGAGAAAGAACTGAAAGCTGCAAGACGTGAATAGATCCCGAGGTAGGTTGACTTCAAAACCTAAACACATATAACTCTAGTCCTTGTAGTATAGGTCTAAAACAACCAAATCTTGCTGGCAACTAGCTAACCAGCACATAGGAGCCTGGTAAGCACAGTTGAATTGCTAGCGTAGTAGATGAAATTTCAGAGAGAGAGAGAGAGAGAGAGAGAGAAGTTTGCGTGTGTGTGAAGGTGAGGGAGAGAAAGAGAAGAGTGAGAAAGATTTTGGATGAGAAAAGGACGGCTTTGAAGCTCGCACCCATACAAAACCAAAACCCCAGCCAAACTGGCTTGTTGCGACGTGCAATTTCTGTCTTTTCCTTTGTTCTCTTTAATTTTCCCCGTTGTCTAAAATCTTCTTCTTAATAATTGCATTACATTATGAGATTATGATTTTATTTTCCGTTTGAACTTTAAACATTACTATACATAATAATATATATTTGAGTATTTCTGACAGTGATTGATTTGTCGGGCCAACATTCTCCTCCTAAAAAGTAGAGATAAAGTAAACACGAGATGATGAGAGGTTGATTATGAACTTTTAACATCATGGGTAAAAGCGATAAAAAGCAAACGTGCTTTTCATCTCTGTGCACTCACACTTCCACGAATAGTTTGTGATGATGATAATTTAGCAGACATGTAGAGAATTTAATCTTCTGGTCTCCGTCTCATTTAATTTTTGGCCCAATTTTTCACTCACTTCTATCATATACTTGAGTGTCGATAATTTAGTTAAAAAATCCTCTCATCATTGACATTCAATTAAGAAAAAACGAAAAGAAGATTTGAATCCAACGTCACAATATAGAGTACAGTAGAGTTCCTATAAGGTGTAAATTATTTACTCATATTTCTGAACCTTATTATTATTATTATTTTTATTTATTATTATTATTTTCTGCTAGAGGCCAAAGGTGGCCTAGTGAGCTTAAACTTTTGTTGTCCTTCGTGAGCATCCTCGATAGCTTATAATTCTCAGTGGATTCTTTGTGAGGTCCATCAAATACCTTTTAAAGTTAACGGTCAGATGTGAGAAGTATGGGGCAGTTGTACAAATACATCCTCATATCTGACCATTAACTTCATAAGATATTTGGTGCACCTCACAAAGAATTCTCCTATAATTCTCTTTTACTTTATATATAGAAAGAATTGAAAAGAATACAACTTCAGTTTAATTTATTTTCCCCGACACACATTTTAAATATTTAAATAAAAGATATTCACTTAACTCCTATTCCATTATCTTTTACCTCTTCTCTCTTTTTATGTCTTCCTTTTTTCTTTTTCTCTTCTCTCTCAGGATATCGTTGCAAATGCGTTTGGATCCCTACGGTTAACTGCCAAAAGTATAAGAAATAAATTGTACTTTTGGATAGGAGAAAGTACCCTGGATACCCTGCATAATTGGTTGAGTTATTTAGTTCATAAAAATTAAAAGACAACAATGATTACTTGCATGTAGATGGAGCTTCCTGTGAGACTTGTCTCGCAAAAGAACAAGCCAGGAGGTTGAAAACTGTCTCGTAATAAGCATAATTTTCAAATGCGCCATCATTTATTCTTATTTTTGGCATATCTGCTTTATTTTTACAAAACTTACAATTGATTTATACTCTTTCTACTTTTGTTTTTAGTTTCCAATTACTGATGAATTGGAGCTAAATTTTATTTAAAATCTGGCTAATCAGCTTCGAACTTCAGTATTACTCATTAAAAAAAAAAAAAGTGCCTCTTCGTTTTTCATTTATTTTCGCCCACTTTGATAGGGCAATTATGTCGTAATAATTTGATTTAACATACCACGTTTTGTTCGTTTTTCTTTACTTAACTTTTAGTATTTTTTAAAGTGAGATACCAGAAATGCTTACATATCACTGACGGTCAGCTCCATTATTTATCATATAATGGTAAAATTCTTGAGGACATTTAATTTTCTTGCATGCTAAGAATCATGGATACTTTGACATTTGTTATGTTCAGATATAATACTGGGTTAAATACCTTTAGATTCTTCTAGTTATAATTTACAAATTTATAGTTTAGTTTTTCGAATTTTCATATCTATATCAAAGAGAATTTCATAATAATCAAGTAAATAAATATATTTTATTATATTTATAATAATTTAAGCTAATTTTTAAATTATACTTCTATATTTTGATTTAAATTTTATAACTTTATATTAATTTTATATTACATAAGTTTATTATGTCGTATTTTATATATATATATATATATATATATATATATATATATATATATATATATATATATATATATATATATATATAATTTTTAAATATTATCGCATTCCATATTCATACCTATCGTATCCATGTTTCCTAGCTTGCACGGTTCATGATTTTCTACTTTTATTTGTCGTTTTATTCCTATATTGCAATGCCATGGCTGATGGTATGGCACAATATAAGTTGATACGCCACCGGCTTTTCTTACTTCTATTTTGGATGTTAATTTGGCTCATTGATTGAGGTTACATTTCATCTCAAAAAATATCTTACTGATATATTATAAAGTTAATATATTTTCTTTAATAATTGACAATGAAGTTTAAATCTATAAGTTGAAGCAAATTACTCAAGGCCTTCAATTATAAAGTCAATACTTGATATTACTGTTGGATTTAACTTATTTCAATTATCTAATAGTGTTTAAAATTTTTAATAGAAAACAATACCGGGCCGGAATTGGACACCTTTTTTTTAATAAAAAAAAGAAAATAAGTTTGAGCCTAATTCTCTAAGTTGGGTTCAAAATCCACTCTTAACAACAGTGGTTCAATACACGGTTAATCATAAGGCCAATTTGGTTTGGGATAAAAATAAAGATAAAAATTTTATTGACCAATTTTTTATGTAATTTTACTAATAAATCTAATTTATTATATTTTATCTTATTTTTCATCTCCAAACCACACTAACCCTAAAATTTAAAAATGTACATCAGTTTTTTTCCCCTCTACAAAAATATTATATAAAGCACTTACTAGTTACTATACAGAATAGTCATTCATTCTAATGTTGGTAAAAGAATTTACTACCAACAGGATTGACTCATCTGGTTGACTTTTTATTTATATATTGTCATAATCTGAGTTTAACTCTTAAATTTTTTTGTTAGTGGATAATTTATAAATATTTTTGTAAGCATTTAATAAGTCTAGATGCATATCCTAGTCCTATATTATCATTTGAGGCAAGTTTTTTTTCTCAAGTTAAATCTTTTTTTAATTTAAAAAAAAAAAAGAATTCGCTTCATTGTATATAAGGAATTCTACCAACATATCCTCGTCCTCTACTCTATTTTCCTAGGTTTTTTCATTATTCAATCATAAAATATATGGTTTTTTTTAACTAGTATCTATAGGTACATGTTTAGAAATAAAAATAACATTTATTATATAAAATGTTAAATATTATTTAAAATTTCAAAATATTAAATATTTTTTAATTCAATATTATTTTAAATTTTGTTAACATGTATTCTAAAATCAATAGAACATATGTAGCAATATATATATATATATATATATATATATATATATATATATATATATATATATATATATATATATATATATATATACACTAATAAAATTCAAAATATTTTAATATTTTTAGCTCTAAGAAGTATTTAATGCTGAAAAAAATGAGGAACAGATAGATAAACAAGAACAAGGGAGGTGCCACTTAAACTACAACTTATTGACAATTTTTTTTTTTCTTTTCGTGCACTCATTGGCAAGTTTTATGCTTGTATATGGTGCCTTATGAATTCTTGCGAAAGCCCACTAGTTAGGATGCCAAGATGTTTTCAATCAACTGCCTCTAGGAATATATTAAAATATCATGGTTGTATCTATTGAAGTTGAGAGCCCCACAAAAAATCACAATAGGTAAGATTCCTGGCCACGGGTTACGGGTTCCTTGAGCTCTTACGAGGCAAATAGTAGCTGTGTGGTTTATTAGACTGGATATTGTTATATTAAATATCATACACATATTTATTTTATTTTACTTAATTGTCTATTTTTTTGTGTCACAACTATTTTATATTTAAAATAAAAATATGTGTCAATTGTTTATTAATTTCGTATGTGTAAATTATAATTTAATTTTGATACACGTAATTTTTTTTTTTGCATAGTTATTTAATTACACATTTTCATATAATTAAAAGTATTTAATTATTTTAATAACTATATTAAAAGTTACCTATATATTTAAATATGAATATTGATTGATAGCATAATACACTAACCGTTTATTAATATTAACCTCAATTATATAAGTCAAGCCAATACAATAATTCATCCACTTAAGTACTAATGGGGTCCTCAAGCACCGAAAGCTGAGGCCATAAGAACCCTTTTTCGTGCTGCACAAGTCTATTGAATGTTATACATGGTGCTCTTTGTTTGGTTAGCCCATATGTTTGGTGTCCCCTTAGTTATGATGTGAAGGATTGTGTACCGACCAAAGAATGGAGATATTTTGTATTATATCGTTTATTTTAATAACTCAGGTGATCTTAAGTCTAAATATATGAATCCCGTCCAAAAAAGAAAAAGTCTAAATATATGAATGAAGCTTTTACTCTTGCGAGTGCATAAGTTAAATTCACTCTTCCGGATTGAAAAAAAAAAAAAAGAGAGAGTAAATTTCACTCTTAAGAGCAATTTAGTTTTTGTCTTAATCGTATATATATTAAAAAATATATATTTTTCTCCCCTCAAATATAAAACCTATTAAACCTCCACCAAACTTGCTAGAAAATCCCTTTGGACAAAAATGTGCCGGCTTGCTATGCAAAAGTACATAGATATTGCACAAAATCAATGAAAAAAGGCAAACAAAAAATTAATGTAAAAGTAGAGATGACAAATGGGTTAAACTGTTCCACTATTCTATAGGTCAGCTTAAAGAGAGGCAAGATGAGTTGATCTGTTTTAGAAAATAAATTGAAATTGGTAACACTTCAATCCACTTAATTTTATGACAATTTCATAGGTTGGCAATTTCAAGTTTTTATTGCATTGAATCTATTAAAAATTTTAAAATATTTCTTTCTTAATTTGTTAATGGGAGTTCTAAGAACCCGAGTTACTTAGAAAAATTCATTTAAATTTTGCATCATAATAAATCAAATGTGAACACATTAAAATAAGTAGATGAAGCTCGCTAGAGGCAAAACATGGCGAGCAAGGAGTAAAATAAGAAATTGAAATGATACTTGGAAAGCGACTCAACTTTTATGGTTATCAAGTGTTGGGTTAGGTCTCAGCTAATTGATATTCAGAACTCTTATTTTGTTTATGTTGACCTTAGGCTTTATAATTTTTACTTGATCTTAGCCAAATGAATAGAAAGCAGATTATGAATAAATGAGGTTTCGCTATCATCCCTGATTTCTTATTATTATATTAATTAATTGGGATGGTTTACCGTAGGTCTCACTTCAAATTTTTAATCATTATCCCTAATCAATTATATTAAAGTATTATATAATCAAGAACCCCACTTGGGCTGAACTATTTAAAATTAATATAGTAATTTACATGTACTATTTTGGCACTTAATATCTATGTTCTAGGTGCAAATGCAATGAATCGAAGTATATAAAACATTCTCATAGATTTCTCACTCTAATTTCTGAATAAAATTGGAGAAAAGCAGAAAAGGAATCTGATTATTGTTTCTTTTCCGTATGGGATTCTAGTTCTCTAGTGACTTGCTTTTGCTTAGAATTTAGAAAACATGAAAAGGGGGAAACCTAAAAGTAAATAAATAAAAACTATTATTGGCCACACATGCATTTGTCGAAGTCCATTTGGTTCTTGTTAACCTTTCCCTTCCCCACTTACCATCATGGAGATATCTGCAGCACTACTATTACTTGGCTTGTTCACTTTTCTGCCAAATATTGGAAATGGATTCGAAGCACGGCAACACAGCATCGATCCTTTCAAGTACAGGATACCTGAAAAACAGCCTTATCGAACTTCTTATCACTTTCAGCCTCCACAAAATTGGATGAACGGTATTAACCCCACCAAGCTTTATCAATATTAATCTTTCAGCACTGAAGTTTTCTTGTTGTACAAATATCAGTTACTCATGTTTGATTATGACTATTCCTTTTCCTCTTATCATTTGACATGTTTTGCTGAAGAAAATTTAATCATGGATGCCTTCACCATGCAGATCCTAATGGTAAGCCTGAGAAATTATCTGATTGTTAGCTGTTTGTTTGTCTCTCATCCACACTATTCTATTAAGTCTAATGCCAATACATCAGAGAGAATTAAAATTGTCCTGTTCTTCTCTTCTCAATTTGATTTGCCAAGACATGTTATCTAGGGAAATATGACAATTCCTTGCTAATATGAAATAGAGCTCTAGAACTACAAGTTTCAGGGGAAGCACCCTCTCGAGTCAAGTATTAATTCAATGAGATGAGATCCAAAACTATTATCTGATGACTATTAATTTTGATTTACCTATGCCAGGGCCAATGTACTACAAAGGAGTTTACCACCTTTTTTACCAACACAACCCTTATGCAGCAACCTTTGGCGATGGCATAGTATGGGGCCACTCTGTGTCCTATGATCTCATCAATTGGATTCACCTGAACAATGCTATTGAACCAAGTGAACCATATGACATCACTAGCTGCTGGTCTGGCTCAGCCACAATCCTCCCAGATGGAAAGCCTGTTATCATGTATACTGGGATTGCTGACAACAAGCATCAAGTTCAGAATTTGGCTATGCCAAAGAATCGATCAGACCCTTTCTTAAGGGAATGGGTCAAACACACTCAAAACCCTGTGATAACTCCACCTAATGGAGTCGCTGAAGTGGACAATTTCAGAGACCCATCAACTGCTTGGCATGGAAAGGATGGTAAATGGAGAATAATATTTGGTGCTCAAAAGGGTGATGAAGGGAGGGCAATTCTCTACCAAAGTGAGGATTTTGTTAATTGGAAATTAGATCCTAATCCTTTTTATGCATCAGATAATACTGGAGTATGTGAATGCCCAGATTTCTATCCAGTGTCCACAAATGGAACGAATGGGGTTGATACATCTGTCCAAAATCCGAGTGTTAGGCATGTCATGAAGATAGGCTATCTAAGAATGGCGCATGACTACTATTTTCTGGGTACATATCTCTCTGATGAGGAGAGCTTTATTGCTGATACTAAGTTTACGGGCACTGGTTTGGACTTGAGGTATGACTATGGTAAATTTTATGCTTCCAAGTCATTTTTTGACTATGCCAAGCGCAGGCGAATATTGTGGGGTTGGGTAAACGAATCTGACAGTGAAAAAGATGATATTGAGAAAGGATGGGCTGGAGTACAGGTATCCTATTTCCATGATAGGCATCACCTTCTTGTCCTTCGTGATTAGTGCTGATTAAACCAGATTGTTGATCATTGTTTTTAAGGCTATGTTCATGTCCTAAAGTTGAAATTATTTAGGTGTGGAGGATCATCTGTTGATAATGATGATGGGGTTGTTTGGTGATGCAGTCAATTCCAAGACAAGTTTGGCTTGATAATAAAAGTGGGAAGAGATTGGTACAGTGGCCAATTGAAGAAGTAGAAAAACTGCGTGGCAAGAAAATCACTATTAACGGAGAGAAACTCGGTAGTGGATCAATTCTTGAAGTTTCAGGTATCACTGCTTCACAGGTAAGTAAAAATGTAGAATGGTAGTGTGCTTTCCCAGATGCTCTTAATAAATCTTCTCAAGTAATTAAAACATTAGTGGTAGTTATTTTTAACCTCTTAGTTGTACCATAACCAGGCTGATGTAGAGGTATTGTTTGAGCTACCAGAAATAGAAAGTGCTGAGTCCTTAGATCTCAGTGGAGTTGATCCCCAACCACTCTGTAGTAAAGAGTATGCATCAAGGAGTGGCATAATGGGGCCATTTGGTTTATTAGCTTTAGCTTCAAATGACCTAAGAGAGCATACTGCAATCTTCTTTCAAATATACAAAACATCCGACAAGTATGTGGGCGTAATGTGCAGTGACCAAAGCAGGTTGCTTCTCACGTCCTCCCAACTCCAATTTTTTTTAGTGCATATAATTTATTTTAGATTGAAACTCACTCAATAATTTGTGTTTGGGAAATGTTTACACTTCATAGGTCTTCACTGCATGAGGACCTTGATAAAACAACATATGGAACTTTCTTTGACGTAGATCCCAACCTTAAAACGATTTCACTCAGAAGCTTGGTATGTTGGCCCCTTGTGATTAACTTTCTCTTTGTTGTTTCATCATGTGCTTGCTAGTCTGATATATATTGGTTCTTATTGTGCAGATTGACCACTCCATTATTGAGAGTTTTGGGGATGGAGGGAGAGTTTGTATCACCAGTAGAGTTTATCCCTCGATAGCTATTGGTAAACAGGCCCATCTTTATGTATTTAACAGTGGAACACAGAATGTACTAATCTCAAAATTGAATGCTTGGCGCATGAAGAAAGCGGAGATTGGACAAATGAAAAATATGAGCTATAGCGAGTAGTTGATCAGCAGGATTTAGGAAATCATACTGCATTTTTTATTTGAAGTTATTGTATGTGAGTCTAATTTTCTTTGCTTTCCCTTCTGTCTTGGTCTCTCCGTGATTGTTGTACCGGGGAAATAAATGTGCTTCCAAGTAATTCAGCAGGATTTAATAAAAGAACATGCCAAATCAATATTTGTGCCACCATTGTTCTCTGATCCTTTCAATTTGATTTAGAATGTATTGCACCACTGACTAGCCGCAGATCAAATTATTTCTCACACAGAATTTCTGCTGCTCAGGAGACTTGGGTTGAATATACAACAAGAACAGGCATAATTCTAGTAGTCAGTTGTTTTAAAGATCATTGATTGCCAGATTTAAAAATCTGCATTTTACTTTAATAGGAAAGCATAGTATAAAACAATGTCGTTGCGGGGTTTTCGTCATGGCTGAGTTGAGCACTAATAAATACAAAATGCAGAATCAATTATTATCATCACTCATCATCCATCTTATCTTTTTCTAGGGAATGGGATTTATTGCACCAATAATTAATAATTCATTTCAGAAAAAAAAAAAAAGCATTATTCACCTCTATATTTAGATAAGCAAATGTCTTTTGACTCCGAAACTATAAATTATCGATGCATATAAGATTGATAAAGGACATAGAAGGGTATTAGTGGAAAATAATAAAGTTATAAAGGATAATAGTAGCTGATTACGGCATTGTGACTTCTGATGGTGGAAAATCCTTGAATTCAATTCTCTTACTTGGTTTCATTTCCTTCCTCCGTTTTAAAAGCTTTCCCCTCTAACATAGCTGTTGATTACTACACGTGGAAAAGCCCAGAGAGAGAGAGTCAGTAACAAATGAAATGCAACAAAACTATCTTAATCCATGGCTGCCCCGACCGGAAAGTCAAAATGGATTAACATAACAAACCTATTTCCTTCATCAACTGTATACCATACCGCGTTTTACGATTCCCTGTTTTCCCTTTCTCTTTTTCTTTTCTTTTTCTTCCTTTTCCATTTCTTACACTCTCAGAAAAAATTACCGGCCCCCATCAACTATCTTCAAGGTTATCTTGCGTAACATGGTTTCTTGATTCCTGATTTAGATAAAAGGGAAAAGCTTGCTTTCAAGAACTCCGAAATTACACTGCTGGTGTGCTCTGGGTTTTGGTTTTGTTTAGTTTCTTAACTTTCTTTCATTAATTTAAGGAAAAACAATGATGGGTATCTGCCCTTTTGAGCAAAGTTTGTGGCTTTGAGAAAAGAAAAACATTGGGGGGAATACAAGGCAAAAGGGCACCAAGGAGGTAGCAACAATCGAAGGATGAGCAGTGAGGATGATGACCCAGAAAGAGCAAGGCTGAAATCAAGACAAGAAGCATTGAATTCGAGGCAGTATTCTATGCTTGCAAACTTTCACCGTGATCTCATGGCTGGGGCGGTGATGGGTGGGGTGGTGCACACCATTGTGGCACCTATTGAGAGGGCCAAGCTTTTGTTGCAGACGCAGGAGAGCAATTTGGCCATTGTTTCCAGTGGCCGTCGCAAATTCAAGGGCATGTTCGATTGCATATTCCGTATTGTCAGGGAAGAAGGCATCCTCTCTTTGTGGCGTGGCAATGGCAGCAGTGTTCTCCGCTATTATCCTTCCGTGGCACTCAATTTCTCTCTCAAGGTTTGCTCTTCATTCTTCATAGATTCATAGTCTTTGCCCGCTTCTTTCTTTTTCCGACTCTTTCCATTTTGTGAATGAATTTATAGGCAGCCTTCCATATTTGTCTTCTGTCTTTGGTTGCCTCTCTCTTGTTGTGATATCATTATTATGCAGTAGATTCTTCCATTAGTTGAGCCAACAATTTACTCAATTTATTCATATAATCAATTAACCATTTGAGGGTTGGAGTGATATTATTAGAACCATAACTGATGTGCCAGTGTATTGGTAAACTTTGGAGGAATTGGCAGCCTTCTGTATATCTTAATCTGCTGTGAGTCTGTGACTGCTTTTGTGTTAAATGGTTGTTGAAGTATTTGCAGTCAAATATCATCTCAAGAAAATAGCAGTTGTCCAAGTATTTTACCTTCTTTGTTTTATTATTGATTGTTTGGTTGTCTGAGACAGAGAGTAGTTTAAACATTTATGTTATATTCAAAAACTAAATGAAGAAACGCCTGGAGATGTCATCTTGTAAATGCCCTGTTATGAGTGGAAAATGTCACCTAGAATTTAGCTATTTAAACTAGAAGGATATTATCATGACTTGAGAAGAGCAATCAAGGAATTTGGATCCCTCAATTGTGTATTCAACACCATTATTTGAATCCATTTGGGTTTGGTCATCTCATGGAAAACAGGGAAGGAAAGGCAATGTGCACCACTGATTGGTTGTCTATACTGTTAACTAGGCAGCTATTATCTCGACAGGAACCATATCATGTAGTTCAATTAAATTAGTTTCCTAAAGTATAGCACTGATAGAAATGTGGCAATAAAGGTTGGTGTAGTTGATAAGAAGCGGTCTCGTATTACATAGAAACGCGAGTTTGATTCTCGTTGCCGATGTGAGGATCTCTTTGGTGGGCAATTTTGTAAATCTCTTATAAGTGCTCTCTGAACCCTAGAGCTTTGCCTTGGCTCGGTGGGATGGCTAGCGCCGAATCCAACTAAACTTTTTTTATCCAAAAACACACACACACACACACACACACACTAATAGAAATATGTCTGTTACCCAAAGCCTTTGAAAGGGTTTTACACTTTACACATTTGTCCTTCTTAAACATCAAAATTTTATCCAAAGCATAGATTTCAAATTTGTATTGATCATGGCTAACCTATGAGGCTTGTAAAAATCAAATTTACCTCCTTAACAATAAATAATCATAGTACTTACACTGTCACATTTCATTAACAGTATTTTAATCTAAGGGAACCCAGTCTTTTTCCTTTACTGCATTATAAGTTTGTTTCTCTTTCTTTAATAGATTTTCTCATCAATCAAATTCATCATTTTACTGTTCCTTTCTTCTTGTTGTTTCTTTCATTCATATTCCCTCCTTACCTAGTAGTGTTCCATCCCTTATCATTCCTACTTATTAACCCTTGGGACCTATATCCAGAGCAAAAAAAGGCCTCAAATCTGCCGATTCTGATCGTCAAATATTTTCCAGGCTGCAGTACTCTCCTTTTTTTCATTATTTACAACATGGATTTTTGACAAATACCTTTGACATAACATGACTATAGAAAGCATTAGCTTGAGTACCTTTGTAAGTGCTTGATAAGCTGAGAGATATGTCTGACCTTAGACTGGGACAAGCTTTGCCCTTAACCTAAATTTTATCATACAAAAAAAACAAATGAGAAGGGGACTTCCTTTTCTTTATTTATGTTCTTGTAATTCTTTTTTTCTATTTTTTTGTCACCAAATATCAATGCTGAATGTTGCTAGGGTATTCCTCCCCATCCCTGTGCAGAAGTCTGACCTTACCCCATAAATGATAAGAGTAAGAAGTATAATGCAGTCTTGACATGTGCACCACCTCATTTTTATGGTACTATACTATATTAATAGTTTTATAAGATGTATCTTTTCGTAGCTCCCCTGCCTTTTGGGTGCTATCGAGGACTGTCTAGTTTTAATGGGAACAGCTCTTTCTTTCTACTTTACTAGGTGTTTCTAGACCTTTGGTTGGTTTTTTCTTGAAATCCATGATATCCAACAGGTATTTCTGTATTACTTGCTGCCTTTTTAGTATTGAGACAGCAGCAATTACTCACTGACCAGAATTTCTTATGAGGATTTGTCTTTTCTTTTTTCATGTATTTGTTAGAAATTTCTTTCCAGTCTCTGGTGGGAGTAAGACCTATTGAGAAATCCGTGCTGTGGGTACGGGTGTGTGTGCAAGTGCAAGTTTGTAAAAGCATCAAATTAGGAAAACCTCATAATACATCTAGGTATCAATATTTTTAAAAATACACATAACAAAATATAATTAATACTTATCAATAGAATAATAGATCCATTAACACCTTTTGCAATAGGAATTAGGTCTAGGCACTAAATAGTAGGGACTTAGGTAACTTCATTGCACATTATCTGAACTTGTGATGCACGCAGATTAATTCATTATTCATTTGGTTTGAAGTTTAATTCCCTGATGGTTAGGGTTTCCTTTGTCTCTCCAAAAGAATTTCCTTTTGGAGAAGGATAATTTGTCTCTATTTTTCAATTATCTGTGACTAATTTTTTTATTTAGCTGGAGCAAAGTAAATGGAGTGCTTCAGCATAATTTGAGATTAGATAACTAGATTGTTTTAATATCAACGCTGAAAGTAATTTGATCCCTGTCACTATATCATTTTTTGGAAAAAAAAAACAAAAATCCAATGAACAAAATAAAAAGAGCAACACTGTAAGATTCCAAAAAATATAAATGGAATTGATGAATTCTGAGCTAGGCATCTGGGAGTGAATAAATTTGATTCTTCAGAAGGAAACCATATTCCGTCCGGAGGATTTTTTGAAAAATTCCACAAAAAGTTTCTGACAGGAAATTTTGGAATATTTCTGGCCAAATGCACTTTAAATGTTGATGTGATTTAGCTTCCTAAATAATGCAATAATAGAGGTCTAGAATGATAGCGGTATCATTTTCACAAGAAGAATAGAAAGGATTTAAGCATCGATTCTCATTTAAGGTGATGCTTTAGTAAAGTGCACAAAAGATTGTTAAATATGGCCAACAATGTATCTTTATACTGTGTTTTTTATATCCAGAAGATGACAGAATATTAACGTGTGACTTAATACTTCAGGTTTTATAATTGTGTTTTTAGTGTCCTAACCTAAGGTTGACATGAGTGCTAGGAGGAAAATTAAGTCTAAAAATGCCAACCCAGCTATTACACACTAGAACACTGGCACCAAAGTTAGTTATTAAATTGCCAGAAAAACAATCCTAAGAATGTTTGAAATCTATATTTGGTTGTGTTGCTTTGCCAGTCCCTCTTTCCTTTTCCCCTTTAATCCTCTATGTCCATTTTCAACCATGAGTGGTTCAGACAAAGGCGAGTGCAGCTATGTACCAGCCTATATTTTCCAAGTAAAATAAAGATTTCTTGCTCTGAGATCATAGATGACATTTTCAGAAAGTAAAAGTGATATCACCTTCCCTGTCTTTGCACTCAGTGAAATATAATGTGCAACATTAGAGAAGAAAGTTAAATAGCATGCTATGCAACATTTAAGAAGAAAGTTATGTTTCTGCAGCAGGATATTACAGTTAATGTAAGAGTCTTGATAAACTGTTTTCTTCAACAGGATCTTTACAGAAGCATGTTAAGAGGTGGAAACTCTCATGACAATACTATTTTCTCCGGCGCATCCGCCAATTTTGTTGCTGGGGCTGCAGCCGGTTGTACAACACTTGTCTTGGTATACCCCCTTGACATTGCACACACCCGCCTTGCTGCTGACATTGGAAGGATGGAAGCACGTCAATTTCGAGGCATCTACCATTTCTTGGCTACCATATTCCATAAGGACGGTGTTCGGGGGATTTACAGGGGCCTTCCTGCATCTCTACAAGGGATGGTGGTGCACAGGGGCCTTTACTTTGGAGGCTTTGATACTATGAAAGAGATCCTGTCCGAAGAATCAAAACCAGAGTTGGCATTGTGGAAGCGCTGGTTGGTAGCTCAGGCTGTCACAACCTCTGCGGGGTTGATATCTTATCCGTTAGACACGGTTCGCAGGAGGATGATGATGCAGTCTGGCATGGAACAGCCGGTGTACAATAGCACCCTGGACTGCTGGAGGAAGATCTATAGGACAGAAGGGTTGGCTTCATTTTACCGTGGGGCAGTTTCAAATGTGTTTAGGAGCACGGGGGCAGCAGCTATCTTAGTCTTGTATGATGAGGTTAAGAAATTCATGAACTGGGGGCGATTGTAACACCACCAACTTAACCAACGTTCATTGATTTCATTTTGACACATAGGACCAATTGCTTCATTACATCAAAACTGTTATACATTTTGAGGATTAGGATAATTTTGTAAAGTACAAGTGAGCTCCATTACAGTTCATTTGTAAGATGTGTCTTTAATGACATTTTAATGCCAATGCCACGTTGCTTTTGTGGCTCTGATGTATTAAATTTTCCTTTGTATTTTTTCTAGAGGGAGTAACAGAAAAAAATGAGAGGAATTGTGATTGGTAACAAAGAAAAGTCCTGGCCCTTTTTCTGTATACATGTCTCTCTGTTTTCGTTTCATTTTCGAGGTGTTTCAACAAATGAGGATCACCAGGATGTCTCGTACTACAGAAAGCCTAGACTAGCATAAAGTGTGAACATAAAGTAACCAAAGTAGTGAAATTAGCCTAAAATTATCAAAGTGACAGGAAGCTATTAAAGGCAACACAAAGCTACCATTGCAATTGTAACAACTAATGAATTTACCGACACTAACGTAATGGTTCACCTATATTTTTTATTTTTTAATTATATATTTGAAATCATTAATTATACATTGACTAAATACTTATTTATAATAAAGAAATGATTAAATTAATTCATAAGTCCCAAATTTCTTGGAAAAATTTAAATAGATCCTCATACTTTAAAGATTTGTAATTAGATCCCTAAATTTATAAGGCATTTGTAATTGAATTCCTAAATATAAATATATATAAAAAATTTGTTAATAAAAATAAATTTTTTCTAATATATATATATATGTATATTGAATTTTAAGAATATTTTATTTTTGTTGACAAATTTTTAATGAATATTTATGTCCAACGTTCCAATTATAAAAGTTTTATAAATTTAAGAATCTAATTATAAACTTTTAAAATATAAAAATCTATTTGAATTTTTATAAGAAAATTCAAGACTTACAGATTAATTTAGCCTACAGAAACAAACCCGTATAAATTATTCCCACCATTAATAAGAAACTCTTCTTGGTCATCTGGTCTATGTTCATTTTTTGTTCTGGGAGCAAACATTTCGTAAACACGATCCAAGAAAGTGAACGCCACAAACACCAACACTGACATGAAGGCGTGCCTGAAGTTAGCGAACCAACCTTGAATCTCTTCTCCTTTGACACTTTCACAGGGAGACTGTTACACCCCAACCCATACATGTTGTTAGTTACACCCTTATTAGTTAGTTAGGGATAGTAGTTAGTTATTTAGCATTATAAATAAGAGTAGAGTATTGACTGATTATAAATTATATTGTGAATAATTAAAATAATGAATACATTGGAATTCTTACAACTTGGGAATTAGGCTCGAAAATATTTCTATAGCGCATTGGCATGAGCAAAATCGTTTGGCTCATGGGTTCCAGATTCGGGCAAAACACAACCAAAGTTTTGATGCAAAATTTCAACAATTTGGTTCAAGGCTAGGGTTCCAACATAGAAACAATGGCATTGTAAATAAAAGATACATTCCCCAACAAATTCAAGAAACATGTGACAGAGGGTCAACAACAATAGCAAAGAAGGATTCGACAACAAATCAAAATGCAGCAGCAACATATCAAGAACCAGAATCAACATCAAAAAGCCAAATATTGGGAAGTTCAACAACAAATCAAGAATCGCATCACAAGGAAGAAGAACCAACAGATCAAGAAATCAAGGGAGGTGATGGCGTCTGCAACCGCGAGTTTCCTTTTCGAGGGGGAGGCAGAAACCGCGACGAACCCTCTCGTGGAGAAGACAACAACCCGCGACAAAGAAGAATGACACCACGACAGCGCTCCAAACAAAAAAGGATCAACGGCATTAGCGGCAAATCCACAAAGCCCAAGGTCGATCAATGGCGAGGCTACAATCCGCGACGGCGAGCAAGCCAAGGTAACGCAAGTGAAGGCCGCTCAACCACCGGCGTTGGACTCCCCTGGCTCAGGCGCCATAGTCGCGATGGCGAAACCAGCGGAGGTGGCAGCCACGACGCTACTAGATGGAGAGAAAGGTGAGCGCAAACAGCCCTCGCTGTTGGAGTGATTTCGTTCACCGGAGAAGAGTGGCAGCAAGCAAAACCGAACGACTATCGCCATGGGCTCTTATGAAATGGCTGGCATGGCAGTTGCTGCAGCTCTTTGCAACTATTCCAGTGATGGGAGGAAGGAGAGGGAAGCTAGGGTTCTGGAGCTTCATTTCCTGCTTTCAAAGGGCCAAACTCGACCCAATTCAGCAATGCTGGGGCCAAGCCCATGTCACATTGGGAAGGAAAGGCTAGGCTGTTGTGGACTAATTTTTAAAGCGCGGATGGTCCAAGCCCAAATTCCACAACCCAAATGGTATGCTAAAGTAGAAATCGGCGCTCCAACAACTTCAGTAGCAACTTTTATGACAAGGGTCACAAGTCCATTATATTTTAAGTAATGAGATGCAGCTGGATAATTATTTGTAAATAAAAAAATGAAAAAAAAGAGTTTACTTGTCTATATTAATTGGCAGTAATTAGGAATAAATTGTTGTACTTTCTCCACCATTTGAAGGGAAGGATAATGTTACACTCCAATCCTTGTAGTTAGTTAGATCCTTATTAGTTAGTTAAGGATATTAGTTAGTTGTTTAGAGCTATAAATAAGAGTATTAATTTATTGTAAATTATATTGTGAATAATCAAAATAGTGAATTGATTGGAATTCTTAAAGCTTGAAAACTAGGATAAAAAATAGTTCTATTAGAGGCTGGATTTGAACACAAACAACCTTTTTTGCGTTACAAAACCATAGTACACCCTCTCGTTTGTGCCACAAAAACTATCAACATCGCTATCACAGTTTTGTGTTGGGAATTAGGATGTGGGTAGTGGAAGACTCATCATGCAAAATAATGAAAAGAAAGTAAGAAACTTGTACATGGGATATTAAACTTATTTCAAAAATAGGACAATGAACTTTCACTGATTATTACAATTATAATCCTGTATGTTTTAAAAAATAAAAAAACCACTGGGTAATCTCTTTATATTAGCATGGATGATTGAAAAAAACACCACGGCAAAGAGGTTAACCAAAAATCGTCGAAAACAAAATAAGCCAATAATTGGAGAAATTAGAAATGAACCACCAGAGTAAGCAAGCATAAAGTATATCAAAACCGTATAGTGAGAGCAACAACACACACATGGCTCTCTAAAATAGCAGGACGAAGTCACACGGCATTGAAACTCACAAAACGAGCAAGTCGCAGGACCCCAAACAAGACCAAGCAGCAAAGTTAAAGTGATGTAAAAAGCATCATAGCAACAAAAGAGTAAGCATGCACGAAGTGCAAACCTAAATATAGCCTTAGGAAAAATACGGACAAGCAGTCAAAAATTGTTTTAGAAGCAAACAGAAGTATGAAGAATCCTCTTTTCTTCTGAGAATTGGAGATATTTTCCATAACCCATGACATAAGATAAAGGAGCTAAAGGATACCTCCATGGAAAGCACCCTCCTAAGTTCTAGCACCTTACCTCGCTATCGCTAGGTAAGGCACCTAAAGGGCACCTCGTTATCGCTAACGCCTTATTTTTAATGCTTTATTTGGATGTAGTAAAAAAATAAAAATAAAGAGAATAGTATATTTTCTCTTTTATTATTTGGTTAAATAGAAATGTAAGAGATAGAAAATTATGTAAATAATTTTTTTATCCTTATATTTATTGTAGAAGAGGAGAGTAGAAGATAAATTGTAATTGTACAACACATTCATCTTTTCTCACTTTAGAAAAGAGATGTTATGCGTAAGACTGATTACAATTTGTACTTCTTTCTCCTTTTTCTCTTATCATCCAAATAAAAAGGAAAGTTATAATCTATCAATTCTTGTTCTTTATTTTCTTTTCTCCTATTTTCTACCCAACCAAACAAAGCGTACAAGTTCAGCGCATCTTCGGCTTACATGTAACTCAAGTGTCAGACTCTAATAGACCCCAAAAAAATTGGAGGCTCTAGAAGTCCGACCCATTTTGTGTTTTATTTTCACATATGAATGAATTATATGTCACTAGAATGTTTTTTGGACCGATATATTAGATACCATTTTGGACACTCAGGGATATAAATAATTAAAAATTTTAGTTATATTTTGATGAGTTTGGTAGATGTGATAAGATAATTAATAATAAATAAAAAATCCTTTTACCTGATATAACGTTAAGATAACAAAAATCATCAGTATTAATAAATGATCCCCATAGAATTCATAATATTGCAACTAAAATCTCTAGTTATTTATACATGATTTTTTAAATGTTCTAATTATGTCTAAAAAATTTATGTGCCAATAACATTATTATGTTATTAATTAAATGTTTAAATTAGACAAGTTATAGTTAGTATGATTATTGAAAAAAATTAGAAAAATGTTATAGTAATAAAATACTACATTATTCAATGACAACATTTAATCTCAATTATTAATATTTAATTGATTCAAATGATTTAGTATTTCTTTCTTTTAAGTAAAGTTTTAAATTTAAATCTCATGAATAGAAAATTAATATTAAAAAAATTTTACTCCTATAATAAATCAATCCAATTCGAATCAAATTTGTTGGATTTAGTACATTTCATATACTAATGGTTTAAACAAAAAAAAAAAAAAAAAACTTTAATGGCAATTGGCATACGATGTTTCAACAACAAATCACAAGAAGTCAGATGATCAATCTATCAATATTTGGAGTGAAACTTTAGGAATGATTTTTCATATAAGCTTATTTGTAGCTTTCTTTTTTTCATTTTTTCAAAAAACATACAAAAATCACCAGTGTATAAGGAATGAAATGTATATGGATAGCACGTAATTAGATCGTTGTGCTTTTAAACACAGGACAAATTGAAAAGAAAAAGTAAATAAAGAAGAGAAGTGGGAACTCCATAAAGACTAGAGAGTCTTTTTTCTTTTGGTGCAACTCCATAAACAGTCTGAGTAAAGTTAAAATGGAAATCCCACCCTTTTATTAACAAGAAAAAGTATTCATTCATGTCTATATGTACTGATGTTACGTTCAGTCATGAAATAACTAAAGAAGCCTTTTGATGTTTTGCGACGAGAGTGCAATACCTAAGACCCAAGCATTAAGGAGCATTAAGGAACATTTGATATTGATGGTGGGCTATGCCACTTTCGCTTTGGCTGCCTAATTTTTTTTATTTATGCATTTTATAAACATAATTGCATTTTAAGAATTAAATGTTATGTTGAATGTGGCTTGTCCATCCTTCTGTGTGGAAATAGAATCACCAGGTGATTCTCCTTACGTGAGGCTGTAAAGATTCTAATTAGATCCGCCACTGTTTTAAATCAAAGCCATGGCATGCTTGCCACGCCTGATTTTGCATTAAAGAAAACATAAAATTTGGAAAGTGAAACATGCACTCACCCTCTTCTTGGATTGTCGCTGTAGTTGTAGTTGTAGTGGTTGATGTCGTTGATGTCATCACCTTCTGTCTTTTCCCAACTCAAAGGAGAAATAATTGGTCACATGGTCGGAAGTGGGGTTAGGAATTAGAAGTTAGGACACTAAGTCTCTTACTCTTGATTATCACCCCTATGCGCCCCTCGTTTTCCTTAATCGGGAAAGGTTCCTTGCATGCTTTGTTTGCTTCCGTAACTTCGCAGCTTCTTTGATATATGCTACACCAATATCAAGCTGTGCTACTATTCAATATTGATAATTTTTAAATTTCGTTTCCCCATATATTTTAACTAATAATTTCTTAAACAATTCGCTTTTGTATAATACTTTTTGCTCGAGCATATTAATATATTACCAACTATGAAAGCATCAAGATGCTCTTCCGGCTGTTGTGCATCTTCTTAGATGCTTTGCCTATCAATCAATATAAATCACCTCCAAATTGCTTTTTGTTTATATACTGTGGAAACAGGAAGAAAGCACCCTAGTAAGTGCTATTTTCTTTCTTTTGCTTTTGCCTCCATTTAAGTTGCAGTTTGTGGCTGGCTTGGCATAGGGCAATGAAAGTGGATATTTTTATTCTTGCTTAATGATGTTATGAGACTAGAAAACCAGTGCGTTGAGACCGAAGCTGAGGTTTATGGAGGGGGCATGTTATGCCATGACGCACTGCTCATCAAAGTTGTCTCTTGGCATGACGTCAACAATTTGATGAGATTGTGAGGTTGTCCTTTCCCCTTGTTTTAGCTTTGAATCTATCTGAGCTTTTAACTTTTGTGAATGGTAGATCAATAATAGTAAAATTAAAATATCTATGACAGTCTCCATGCGAATATATACTATAGCTTGTTTATGCTGATTGATTAAACAAAACCAAGGAAACGATAATTTTGTTTACAGTTTGGTGACACCCTTCACTCATATTTAATGTGAGGTTTTGGTGGAATTTAAAAATCAAAGATTCTGTCGTTCAAAACAAGAAAGTTAAAATTTGCCCTAAAAGAAAAAGAAATTTATAAATTATACTGAGGCAGTCAAAGAAGACAAAAGGAAGCAGAGAAGAATATATAAGAAGCAAGAGGTTTCCAACTCCTTTTGTGAAAATGATTCTGGATGATAATTACAATACAATTAAGTGATTCACCAACGAATTGTGGGTTAAATAGTAATATTAATTCCTTTTTGAGAGGAGGACATTACTCAGGCATGAGACTTAATTGTGTAGATGCGTTTGAGGGGCTAACGGAATGAAGTACTATAGAAAAATTATTAGATACTCAAAAAATGTTAAATAGGATTGTGTTGTGTTCATTTATAGAGTAATATTTGTGCTTTTTGTATAGAAATAATCCATCCCTAACTATTACCTAAAGTTGAAATATCACTCTACAAATTATCATAGCATAATCTTATTTAATGCTCCAACATGACTCAATAATTTCCCACCACTGTAAGGGGAAAGAAAAAAGAGCCGTGCTGAATTTCAACGATATTTATTTGTTTGCAATAATTGGAGGTGCATGCCTTTGTCAACATGTACCTGTTCATCATCTTTTCCAAAGTAATTTGGGTTTGAGAATTCTTTTTCCTTAACAGTTTAGGGTATTTTGGTTTAGAACCCTAAACTATCACCCAATGGAAAATTGATTTTTTTTTATCTAGATTATAATTAAGATTAAATATCATATTAAAATATAATTAATTATAATTTAAACTTCCTAGATGTTAAAACAAACATATATCTAATTCAAAAGGCATAATCAAAACGGGGAAAAAAGATTTAAGAGTTAGAATTTTGATACCAAATTTTTTCTCAGAATGACATAATTTTATTTTAAACTATCGAATAGATAAATAGTCTTAACTCATTTGACTTATCTACGTAACTTTTTAAAGTTTTTGCAAATTTTGATAGCAATTCTGGTAAAAGAATTCATATATGTAACGTTACTCAAAGAAGAAGAAGAAAATCACCTCTCATTTAGACGGGCAGGATTGCAATGGTCCCACCCAATCAACACCAGATACCAACAGCAGATTGCCATTCTTATTCAAACAAAAACGAGAGGAAAATGAAAGAAGGCGATCAAACTATTTGCATATAAACAAATTTCCATATATATTAATATCCGAAATTAATTAAATTTACACAGAAGAGAGAAATAGAAAGAGATAAGCTTAGCGATTCCCGAAGCAAACTTGACAAAGTTACTGTCCTATCTACGGCCCCCGGTGAAACCACAGGGCGATTGACGATGATATTATTATCTGCTGATGAGTGAGGACAGACAGATGCCTTTCCACTACACGTGTTGCCTCCGTAAACGGCGAACTCCAAACCGCACTCACACCTTCATTCGCTGTTTCACCGCTTACGCTTTACCCGCCACTCACTACTAACTAGTACTAGTACTCAATATCCATCCTAGCCCCTCCCTCCTATTCTTAAATCACAAATATAGTACTAGCTTCAATTAGTACAGCGAGAGATGTATTGAGATTTTCATATCAAAGAGAGGACCAGAACCCTAAATTATACAAGTTGTTAACATATGTCTTTTTTGGGGGAATTTTTGGCAATAAAAGTAGCTAATATATATTAGATGCATGGCATGTTGTGCGGAGGGATGATGTCATACCCAGAGGGCACCGACTTCGACGAGCTTGGGGACGAGGAGGCCGCTGACGTGGAGGGCGACAAGGGACTCGAGGCCGCCGATGCAGGTGCCGCCGATGAAGGCGGCGGGGGCTGAGGGGGAGGAGGGAGGGAGGGCCTTGATCTCGTTGTCGTCGAGCTGGATGACGGTGGGGTGGACGCCGATGGTGGCGAGAAGGTTCTTCATGACGTGGCACATGCAGCAGGAGGAGCGGCTGAAGATGATGACGGGGTGCTCCGTGATGAGGCGCTGGATTCTGGTCTCCGTGGATTCGTCCAGGTCCATGGATAAGGACGAGGAGGAGGAGGAGGAGGAGGAGGAGGAGGAGGGAGAGGAGGAGCCGGTCATGGTGGTGATGGTGGAGAGGTGGAGGGGAACGACGTCGTTTGAGCAAGGGTGAAGACCTTGCATCGCCGTGAGAAATGGAAGTGGGGTGATGGAGTATGGAGAGAGAGAGGGGAAGAAGTTTCTTTTATTTATAAAAATTAATGGAAGGAGGAGTGAGAGAGGAGATGGTGCTTGCTTACATCACATACTACTGTATATCATTTTTGTCCTCTCTCCTTAGTCCTCACGGCCACTGGACTTACCCCACGCGCCCTTTCTCCTCCATGTTTTCCCCCTCCCTCCAATGTACAGTTTCTTTCTATCATTGTGTACTCTTTAATGATTTATTTCGCCGAAAATGAGAGAAAATAAAAAAAATAAAGAAAAACAATATATTTTCTCTTTTACGATATTATTTTGAAAATATTGTTTGTACAAAAGAGTTTTGTAGGTTTTTTTACTCTTTTAAAATAAAAAAATATTATTTATATATATACACTATTTTAATATTATTTTTTAAAATATCCTTTTTTTTAATCATAGATAAATCGATTTATATTGTATCAATTTATCAACAGTTACCAATACAATAAAATCGATGTAACTTGAATCGATTTATACACTATTCGAATGAATAGTATATAAATCGATTTAACTCAAATCAATTTATACACTTTTTATGAATAATGTATAAATCGATTTAATTTAAATTAATTTATATATTATTCATGTGATCAAGTTTAAATTTGATTTATTTATAATAAAATAAAATTTATAAATTATTTATTTTTTAATCTAGAATTAGAATAAGATAATTAATAATTTTGGTTAATAAATTTTTATAATGATAATTAATTAAAAAATTATAAATATTTTTTAAAATTTAATTATTATTAATTTTAATATTTTAGTTTCAATATTATTTTTTAGTAAAAAAATTTAGATATTTGAGTTACTATTAAATTAACTTAGGATATATTTACATGATATAGGTTTTTGGCATATATTATAGAACTATATATTATCTTAGAAAAAAAATATTAATAACTTACTCAATATGATATGATTTAAAAATATATAATTTATAAAAATAATATATATATATATATATATATTCTTTTTAATTAATATTATGCAATATTATTATAAATAAAGTATATAAATTTTATTTTATTATAAATAAATTAAATCAAAACACAGTGTATAAATCAATCGATTTATACACTGTGTTTTTGATTTAATTTATTTATAATAAAATAAAATTTATAAATTATTTATTTTATTAATTTAAAATTAGAATGAAATAATTAATAATTTAAGTTAATAAATTTTTTAAATAAATTGTAAATAATTTTTAATTTAATTATTATTAATTTTAATATTTTAGTCTCAATATTATTTTTAGTAAAAAATTTCGATATTTGTGTTACCATTAAATTAGCTTAGGATATATTTATATGATGTGGATTTTTGGTATGCATCACAGCACTACATAATTCGAGTAATACACTATTCATTGAACTGCATAAATTAGTTGATTGGTATCATTTCTAGTCTCAACAAATATTGTTTAAAGGTGTTTTGGCCTTTTTTTTATTTTTGTATGAATTTTTTATATAATTTATATTATTAATTTTTATGTGCTTTGATTATAGTCTAGGTTTCCTTACTTGACTATAAGATTGTCCACATTCCAATAAAAGCTTAATTGAATCTAAGTTCAACATAAATTAAGTATATCATTGCCTTCAAAATACTCCAACTAATTGGCTCCTTATCAATATGCAACTCCTGCTATAAAGCAACATTCTAGAGTGCATTACTCGAATTATGCAGTGCTATGATGTATACCAAAAATTCTTCTTACACAAATATATCCTAAGCTAATTTAATGGTAATATAAATACCTAAATTTTTCCACTAAAAAATAATAGTTAGACTAAAATATTAAAATTAATAATAATTAAATTAAAAAATTATTTACAATTTTTTAATTAATTATCATTATAAACAAATTTATTAACTTAAACTATTAATTATTTTATTCTAATTTTAAATTAATAAAATTAATAATTTATATATTTTATTTTATTATAAATAAATTAAATCAAAACACAGTGTATAAATCGATTGGAATTTAATCGATTTATACACTATGTTTTGATTTAATTTATTTATAATAAAATAAAATTTATATACTTTATTTATAATAATATTGCATAACATTAATTAAAAAGAATATTATATATATTTTTTATTATTTTTATAAATTATATATTTTTAAATCATATCATATCATATCAAGTAAGTTATTGATGATTTTTTTTTCTAAGATAGTATGTAGTTTTGTAATGCATGCCAAAAACCCATATCACGTAACTATATCCTAAGCTAATTTAATGGTAATTCAAATATATAAATTTTTTCACTAAAAAATAATATTGAGACTAAAATATTAAAATTAATAATAATTAAATTAAAAAAATTATTTACAATTTTTTAATTAATTATCATTATAAAAATTTATTAACCAAAATTATTAATTATCTTATTCTAATTCTAAATTAATAAAATAAATAAATTATATATTTTATTTTATTATAAATAAATCAAATTTATACACTGTTCATATGAGCAGTGTATAAATCGATTTGAGTTAAATCGATTTATATATTATTCATAAACAATGTATAAATCGATTCAACTTACATCAATTTTATTGTATTGATAACCGTTGATAAATCAATGCAACAAAAATCAATTTATCCACGATCTAAAAAAAGATGACATTTTCGAAAATAATATTGAAACGGTCTATATATGTAAATAATATTTTTTTTATTTTAAAAGAGTAAAAAAATCGAATTTTGTATTGTTATATCATTATATAATATTATATATAATATTTTTAAAATAATAGATGTAAAAGTTATAATATTTTTATTAATATAGAAATACATAATAAATTATTTGTGTAAAACATTTTTAAGTGTAATAAATTAAATTCCTTTTTCATTGTTTGATTTGGTAAGGAAATTATAATTGTATATGTAAATGGTTGTTTTATTCTTTTTCTTTATTATTAGTATCTAAAGCTCACTAAATTTCAATTAATTTAGCTCAAATCAAGTCGATCTATTATGAGGATAAAATTCTCTTAATACTATTCTCTTTTTTATTTACAAAACTCAAATATAAACTTTTTTTCTGAAAAATAAATATCAAATTACTTAAACTAACCAAGTATTAATAATAAGACTTTTTTATTCTTCCTTTTATGGTAAAAGAGAAGAGTACCAACTAGAGTTGTAACTTTATGATAATAATCTTTTTTTTTTTTCTCTATTTTCTTCTCATTTTAAGGGAAGAAAACTTTTTGAATGAGATGTACTATACTTTTTTTTTTCCTTCAATTTACTCTTGTTATCCAAAATAAAAAAATCACATATTTTACATATTTTCTGTTTTCTTTTATGCATTCCTCTTTATTCATTTTCTTTCCCCTTGTTTTTTACCCAAATCAATAAAGTAAGTGCTTAAAGATAAGAGTTGGACTGGATCGACCTAAAAAGATCTGACATATTTGCTTTAAAAAAAAAATTGACCTATCTAGGGTTTTATCATCTAAATCAATAGTAAAAATAGGTGGTTTAAAATTAGGGAAATATATTTTTTTCACATAAAAAACAATGTCAAATAAGAAACTTTGGGAGAAGCAAAGACTTTTTGAAACATGTTTTTTTTAATAAGATTTTATATCATTAAATCTTCCACATATTGAGGAAGAGTCTTATTTGATTTAATGTCCCAAAATTGATTCAAATAACATGAATCTAAAATTAAGAATCATTATGCCAACTTATAGCAGTTCAACTATTTAGAGTTGTCTTTCCTCGATGCACTCAATGCTCAAGGATGCAATAGCTATAAATTTTAGAGTTTAATTTTTATATATTAATAATATAAAATAATTTTATATTATTATTAAATAAGAATATAAAAATATAACATATTATATTTTTGAAATTTAAATTCATGCCACCGTCTATGATAACCTGATAATTTATTATAATTGGATAATAATATTAAATTATTTTATATTATCAATACATAATAATTAAACTATAAATTTTACATCCTAAACTTTAATACATTTTGTTTTTATTAATCAAAAATGACATTTGGCACGACAACATTTTCGTGCTTTTAATACGAACAGTATTAAAATTTTCTCACTTATAAATTAACTCTCTCTCTCCTCCTTGATTTCCATTGAAAGAACGGATTTTATTAATTGTCAAATATTTTGTACACTTTCGTGCTCTTGGTATTCATACAAAGTAGCGCCCCTCTTTTATTAATTTAGGTGTCTTTTCACACGTGCTACTTTTAATGAGTTAAAGAAGACGCTCTCACTTTAATGTTCAAAAAGATCAAAATCGTTCTTTGTCAACCATCGAGCTGATTCATAACTTAAGTGAGTAAGGATATAATTTTATTTTTTTTAAAATTTTATAAAATCATAACTTGCATAAAGGATTATACTCATTAAAGCATCATAGTCCAATAAATGCATAAAAAATAAAACTAAAAATTTCCACTTATTATCACTCAGGCAATTCAAACTCATGATCACTTATTGGATCAATTATTTATTATTAAACTAAAAATTATCGCAAATATACAACAAAAGAGTGTTTTTTCCCTTTTAAAGTTTTCTAAATCACGTATGGCATAAGGAATTGCACCGATAAGTATTATGAGTGAATATACCAACTCCATTATATTTTAAAGTTGACATTAAACAAATAAAATAGCCAAGAGTTGATCCTCTCATGAGCAAAATATGCATGACATAATCATATACACTCTTTATTATTGATCAGATAATTAAAAAAGTCAAAAAAGTGAAAAGTGAACTCAGGAATAGTAAAAATATACATGTGATCAGAGGTGATGTGCAATTTGCAAGAGGATCTCCCAATATCAGCAGGAAGCGTTTACAGTGATCCATGGACCACTGTAAATTATAATGTACCAAATATTTATAACCATCAGATATTAATTAAAATAATATAAACGGTTTAAATTTATTTAAATAAATCTTATCCATCATGGACCACTTTTACCGCTGATCCATCATAGTTACTCACTTGGTGAGTAGCAAAATTTTTTGGAGAAACAGTTAGGGTGTATCGATGGACTTCTAGGAGAAAATTCTATGGTACATCGCTGAGAGAAAAAAAAATTGAAGCATTGGTGGTCCATGGACCACTGTAAACTCTTCCCTTCTTATTGGGATTTTACCGTGTACTTTAACCATAGGAGACATAAAAGTATATGAACAACAGAAAGCTTTGATATTGTCGCCATCACAATTTCTGTACCAACCAAAATTTTCAATGATTTTAGTTACTCTTCACTTTATTAGATTAAACTAGTTTCCACATGTACTAGATTCCTCAAACAAAGAGATTCAATTGTCATCTTCTGGTAAAGTCTACTCGATACCTTCCCACTTATGGCTATAACAAGGCTTTATGTAAATACATATATATACACCAAGTACGCTAAGAAATAATAAACGCTTTATTGTTTATCAAAAAAAAATAATAAACGCTTTATTCTCTTCTAAAGATTTTGTTTTAAATGCAAATTGAAATACAAACTACTTAGTGTTGATAACTTTGTTTAGTCAGTTCTTTCCTTTTAGATTCTTTAAAAGTAAATATTCTGTAGGTACGTCGATTGAAATCAAATTCGATCTTCTTTAAATAATTTACAGGCTTTTCTTTTCATAAGTTGAGAACTTAATTTATTTTGAATAATTTTTTTTAATGTTAGAATGGCCACTAATTTTATATTTTATAAATTTGAAATATTAATATTTAACAGGAAGCACAGCATAGCCATATTCTTGGTGGACATCTATCTTTGATCTTTAACTATATATCGCAAAACGTCAACTTCGATTGATATGTACATGGATACGAAATCTTCAAAGATTCCAATCGCAGTCCCATTGGTGTCTACATTTTGTCAAGGACCATGACCAAGAAAGAATGATTACCGAAAAAGAAAAACCTAATCGATAAGCGCGCGTGGGGCATGCAATTTAGGGTAATGCAACGAGATGTTTTTGAATAAATATTATCAATTGCGTTATTTTATAGATATTTTATTAAACAATTAAAATATATTAAAAAAATTTAAAATTATTCCAACGATCACAAGTAGTTTGGGAATAATAATTAAAAAAAGACGATGTTTGTGCTGTAAAATGGCCTGGAGTTCTCGCGAGAATTTAGCTAATATATTTTTAGAGTATTTATTTGAATAATTTTATAACAGTTTAAATTCATTTACTTATACTTTTTTATTGAAATCTTTATACAATTATATAACATCATATTATATCTTACTTAGAAAATTATTGCAGATATTATCTTTGATTTGTTATTTATAAAGTATTTTACATTTAGTGAATTATGTGTTATTATATGTATAATGTTTAAAATAATTACAATAAAAATATAATATTTTTTGCATATTAAAATTTTAATTATATAATAATATGATTGGTCTGAAAACATAGAATATCTGTGGAGTAAAATAACCTGAAACTTTTACATGAAAAAGGTTCTTAATACATTTTTTGAGTATTGTTCTGAAAAGTCTTATAATATTTTTAATTATTTAGTAATGATTTGTCTTTAATTGACTAATATATATAATTACATAATATTGTATATTATATTTCAATTAGAATAATCAAATATAAATTTATTTTAACATATCATACATAAAATATTTTTCATTATCAACTAATTATATGTTATCATATTATAAATTTTTAATTAATGATAATAAAATTTAATACTTTTAATTATATGATAATATAAATAATTAAATGAATATTTTTTGTATATTTATAGTGCATTAAAAGATAATTTTAATATGATATTATCAGAAAATAATTTTCATGTATTGACTCAATCTAGTAAAAACAAGGACATGATCATGTTATTTTAACTTTATGCAATTGTCTGTCTTAATATGATAATATTCTTGATTGTTATTCGATAATAGTAGATGAAAATAAAAATTATGTTATTATATAAATATAGATTAACTTTGATATATTATAAATATATAGAAAAATTTTATGTTACCATTTAATTATATGTATATATGAAACTATCAAAATAAAAGATATGACAATTAAATTTTTTTATTTATATAAAGATATGTAATTAGATATTTGTATAAAATATCTTAATATTAATATTATTATATGAATATTCTAGAATTTGTTGTCACGTAGAAAAGCGTAGGGGTGAGGTCACATTGAGTCGGACGTGGAAGGGTAACAGTGAAGGGTGACGCAACGAAAAGTTAAGCCGGTAGTGAAAAGAAAAGGAGCAGTGACGTGGGGTGAAGGCACAAGGTGGCCCACGCCAGTGACATAATCATGGTATTATTGGTGGATGCATATTATACGTTCCTTCAGGCACGGAGGGAGCTCCATGCTGGGAGTGGCAGCTCAACGAATGATGTGGCGCCACCTGGTAACTCCAAACGCCAATGCCGATGGCGATGCTAATGGGGATTGATTGGATGGACTGCGAGGGGGAAAAGTGGAGTGGAGTGGAGTGTGGTCCCCACCATTCATTATTTCATTCTTAGATATAAAAATATTGCCGTCAAACAAACACAAACCTGCACCGTCGATGGTGGAGGTGGTAGATATAACATTAACATTCGCGTATGGCGTGTGTCTGCCATATGGTGTTTGATGAGTACGGGCTTGCATCACCGTTTCCTAGGCCCAAAGTTGCACTTTAACTCTGATCTCCACTCACTTCAATTTTTTTTATACTATAATTATTAAACTATAGAGATATGTTTTTTACACTCCCGCAGTATAGATACCACGTAAATATCGTATACTAATATCAAAAGAAAATTTGGATCAAATTTTTTATATACATTCTATTCAATTCTCAAATTTAGTAAAAAAATATATACACAATTTTTTTTAGATAGGCATATATTTTCAATTTTTAAATTACATATTTAAGAAAAACATCTATATATTCTTACTTAATTTGAGAATTAGATAAAATAAATATAAAAATTTTGATACAAATATTGTTTTAAATGTAAAATTACATGAATACAAAGATATACTTGTATTGATATAGGATATATGTATTTTATGTTGATATGGGAGCAAAGTTACATTTGATATTTAATATTCAACATAACACTACTCTAAACTATATGTTTAATTCTTATAAGTACTACTTCAAAAGTTATCCCTATAATAGCATATAAGATGATAGTGCAAAGTTTTTTGACAGCTAATATATCAAAATTAATTCTTTTATTTTATCATGTATATTACTTTTAAATTAATTATTATAAGATTTAAAATTTTGATAATGTAAAAATAAATAATTAAATAATAATATAAAAACTTTTTCATCAACAAAATATCAAATTTAACTTGTTTTTATTATTAATTATAAATAAACTTTTTTTTCTTTAAATTACCGGTATTCAGATTCTACTAAACCCAGATTAATCTGACTTGAACTGGGTTGACCTATTATGACGATAAAACTCTTTTAGTACTATTTTTTTTATTCATAAAACTCAAACTCGAGATCTTACTTAAAGAAAATAAATATCGAATTATTTGAACTAACTAAATGTTAGTATAACTAAACTTATTTAATCAGCTTGATAGTTGATATGAGAATAAAGAATAAGAGCGAAATTTTATGAATTAAATTTATTAGTAAAATTATATCAAATATTGATTCATAAATTTTCTTTTCTTTTCGCATGTAACAAATAGACCCTAACCCCATGTTTCGTTAGGGGGACTTTGAAATGAAGGAGAGGGGAAGGAAAGAAATAGAAAGAAAAAGGACATGTTTTTCTTATTTGAATGTAGGAAAAAATGGAGAAGGAAAAAATGAACAATGCATAATAGTGGATGGGGCCCACTAGAACTGTGCCAAAAAATCCCCCCCCATCAGGCGAAAATCAATGGAGAGTTAGGGGTTTCTATTTTTTAATCTTGCCCCCTTTCACTTTTGTAGATCTCCCTCTTTCTTTCACTCTAACCTACTCTTTTACTTCTTCCCTGTACACGTCTCGCCATCGTTGCTTATGCCATGTTCGCTGCTGCCCCTGGTAGAGCTCCCATCGCTACCTTCCTTCTCTATCGATGTGACTCCATCGGGTTTGTTTGCTGTTGTTGTATTCCTTCTTTTTGATTACATTTGGGTACTGTTGTCCTTCATCGATTTTTTGTAAACTAAATTTGAGAGAAAGAGAGCAATATGTGAGAGAGAGGGGGAGGTGAGATGGTGAAGAAAGGGATGGACTTAGGATGCACAACACCACTTAAGATGTTGCGTAGTCCTTCCCCTCTTTCATTTTTTTTTTAATCAATACTTCTAAAAGCTCCATCTAAATATTTTTAATTTCTTCATCATTATATTATTAAAAATGAATAGAGAAAAATATCTAAACCACAAGCTATGTAAAATTTTAAATTTTCTTAGATACTAGCATTTTATTCTAAACAAACAATTTATTATAAATAAGATATTACATAAGTTTTGATTTTCTTTTGTTCTGTGTTAAGAGTTTAAATAATAGTAAAATAATATTTTTGATATTGTTTAGTTGGTAAAACATATTTTTAAATAATATTTTTCAAATATTAGATTAATTTGAAATAATTGTTTTATTTTAAATAATTTTGACTAATTAATTTTTATCAATATTAATTTGACTTAATAGGTTGATATTATTCTAAACTTGTTAAATTAAAAATAGTGAAATTTTTTATTTGATATTAATTAATATAATTATTAAATATAAATAAAAAATAGACACAAATGCTTTTATATAAATATAGAAGGTCAATTTTTATTATATTTATTTATATTATTTTGATAGATAAATTTATTACAAAATTATATTAACTTTTATATTTTCACTAATTTTTTATCAAACTCTATATTTATAGTTGAAATATTTTTTTATAATAATATAAGGGTAAAATTATTATTTGACATTATTATCTTTTTTTTTTTATTTCACTTTTTCATACAAATGAATAAGAAAAAATAATTCTTCTTCTATTTTCTTTCTTCCTTTCATCCAAACATACTTATAGAAAATCAAAATTCACTCAATTTCTTTTCTCTCAACTTTTTTCCTTTTATTTCCTTTCCTTTGCCAAACGAAGCCTAACAGCTAAATCAACAGCAAAAGGTTAACATTTTTTTCCCTTCTAATGTTAGTCCAATTGTATATCTTTCTCCTTTTCCTCCGTTAGATCTTGAATCTAATTGTTCAGATGTATTTCTTAGTTCTTCTAAAGATATATCTTTTGCTTTAATTGTACTTCTATAAAAAGCAGGCATAATACATCATTCAAGCCATGGCAATTTTTGCGTTAATTTATGGATTAAAAATTGTTTTATCATCGATAATTTTTAAATATAATTTTTAAATAAAAATTAAGTTTCAAATAATTAATTAATCTAAAAGGAAAAATATATTTTTTCCTATATATAATACAGATTTTATTTATAATTATTGTTGGATTTTGTTTTAAATGAATTTTTTATGTAAGAAATTTTAGAAAAATAAAATAAAAATCAGAACTTCACCTCCCTTTTTATACTTGTTTATGTAAGTGTACATTATATTTAACCTTTTGTCTACTCATCACCACTTTTTCCATATTAGCATCTTATATTAATAATCAGTTTTACTAGACAACAAGAGTTTACACTGTTTGACGTAAAACAAAATATTTTAAAAATTTATAATAATCGAAGATTCTGTTTGAACTCTGTAGTAATCGACTTAGTAGATACTCTCAGATGAACTGCAAATTAATGTTGTATTTTATGCTCCCTTTTCAAAGTCGTGTTTATGTCTTAATATTTTTTGCGATACACAAATCATCAGATCCAACCGAGAAAATGACGAAAATTTGGTCCTCTTAATTAATTAATTGTCCTCAAATTGTTATTTCCTTTAAAATAAAACTGAATATAGCAGCTATATTTCTGAACGTGCCAAGCAAGATCTGTTCGTGTCTTCCGTGTGAAAAGAAGAAAAATGTATGCGACTTTTGGTTAACGGGAGTAAACGGGTGAATAATAACATGATTGATGTTTGTAATGTGGCTTTGCATGCTTAGTTGAAGGGAATCACTTACTGTGCGTTAATTTCTTCATTTTACCTTGGGGACTAGGGTGATAACAACAAACGGAATGAATTAAAGAACTCTTTTTTCTTTCTTGGATCAATAATTGAAAGAACTATTTTTTTTTTTTATCCCCGCCGCCGGGTTTTGGGGAACTTGAACCCGGGAGCACTTTGGAGGTGGACATATCCTCCATTAAGCCAGTGCCTCGAGGGTAAAGGACTCTTCAAAATCTATTACTAAACAACTTGCAAGAGAAAAAACTGTGCTTTGGTCTGTGGGCCGTGTTGGAAATTTGGAATGCACTTAGCTATAAAAATGAGATCGAAGTTACCTGGTGAATACTGAATGGCAATGGAGTTGAGAAGTGGCTTATAAAAAAAAATATTATTTATATGTTAAAAATAAATATTAAAGATTATATAAAGAAAACATATAAGATATTTAATGGTGTGTGGTCAAATTATTTTTATTTTTCTCTAATATTCATTTTTAATATATAAATAATACCGCTCATATATGCTAGGGATATATACATTAGATGATAAGATGAGGACGTGGGTTAATGACTTAATTAATTTTAGGGTAAATTATACTGACCTCTCTTGAGATTAAGTATAATTATATTTGACATTTTTTTAATTCATTTTACTCAATATATTATTTATAAATAAAAGAATATCGAATATAATTACACTAAATTTAAGGAGAAGTCAGTATAATTCACCCTTAATTCTAAACTGAGAGTTTTGTTGTGACTTTCTTTAGGTAAAGCTTTTCGGCGGACTGGAAGAGTGGATTCTGAAATCAGCGGGAACATTTGATGTGGCTGGGTGGATCTGAAGCAATGTGGAAGAGTGGACTAAAAGGGCTTTTTGCCCTTTTGAGCCTCTCTGTGTGAAGCAACACTCATGGTCTCGTATGAGCAATTTTGAAGAGTACCTTGTTAATTAATATATATTAAAATCAAGATCACATGTATTCATGAATTATTCAATTAACTTTTGTTACTATTTATTTAAAAAACTTTAAATAACATAAAACTATTGATAATAAAATTGATAATAGTAAATTTTATTAAATAGCATAAATGTTCTATGTCACTGTAACTAATAAAAATGATATAAGAATTTCAAGTGAGAAAAATGCTATTTTATAAATGAGACTTCGAGATGGTTCTATGAATTTAACTCATTTAAACTATAATATTTATATGAGATTAATTTTGATTCAATGCAGAAAATAAATTTTTTTTTTGTTATATTTGTAAGAATGAGATTTAAATTTATAACCTCATGTAATCTATCCAAATATTTCGTTATTAGATCAATCTTAGTGACTTGAAAATGAAAATTATTAGTTATCTTACAAGATTTATTTCTTTATAATTCAAAATCACATTCTCATTTAAAAGAATTGATCACGACCCACTCTTTGTACGTGAATATTCTAGTTCTAAGCTCTAACATGTAAAGAAAGAGAAGGTTGTTGGCAATATACATCCTCTCCGACAATCAAATTAGTGAACTATAAGAAGATTGGTTGGGAATAGTAGGTGAATAAAATTTTCGCCCTCGTACTAAAATACTACAGTCGTTGACAATTCTCCGGTCCGCCGCATTGTTTCAGGCACTGCGTTGTCGGGTTGAGCTGGTCTTTTCAGAATGGACCTGAGCCCCTTAAGATCTGCGTGCCGCCATTATAATTTCATTGTGTTGATTCGTTTTTATTATCAAATATAACCATATGTTCTTCATAGAAGAACTTGTATAGTGTGCTGCACTAGTTTAGAAAAGAGAGTATAAAAAGGTGTTAATCACCAACCCGCATTATTGAACTATATATAAATACAAGTAACATGCTGTTTGTGCAAAAGCCAATGACTTTGTTTGAGATTTATTTTTCTTTGACTTTTGCCCTCAATGTTAATCATGCATACCACATTTTCATTATGTTTTGCCCAATATTAAATTTATTAAACTTCGTGCGAACAAAATATTAAATTTCATTGATTTAAATAAATATTTTTTTGGATGATATTCTCAATTTAAAATTTCGTGTAGTAGTTGTATTGGAAATTACTTTTTTGGTATCAAATATTATCTTCTTTTGTCAAAAATCAAAAGTAATTTATTTATATACATCTTAATTTTCTTCATATGACGACAGAAAAATGAGCATTATAGTATTAAATCAATTTTTTAGAGCTCCGTTATATATTATATATGACTATCACCAAGTGAATGTATTGCATTAAGCTTTAATGGATTTGACATTCGGTGGGTTCAAACTTTTGATTAGTGGTTGATTTTGTAAGTTCCATATATCCAACACACCTCATGCATGATACTCTGTTCCATTTTAATTCTGTTGGGACTTGCTATGTCTCTATCTCAAAATTTATGGAATAAAAAAATCTTGTGGATCTAACTTAATCATCCAGCAAATGTCCCATAAAGTGGAAGTCACATGTCACAGTTCCGAGCATTAAACAAGTTTGATTCCTTCCTATTATTGCTCCCGACGGGCCCAATATAGACACATTAAATAGCCAGTTAATAAACTTGACGTATGCTCCTCCCATTAATTTCATGTATCGCTTTAATCAATATGGTCACTCTAATCACAATTGCAATATGAGGTTTTAAATAAGAAAAAAAAATCAAATTAAGTTTCAGCTTGTTATTGATTTTTTTTTTCTAAAATTTACTTTTCAAAACCCAAAAGAAAAATGCCAACAGTAATCTGTTGTCCATCTACAAATTGTCCAGGGAAGGGAACTTGGCTCTCCTCTTTTCTCTCTGGTCTCCATCCTTTCCAGTTTCTTTCATAATTCGTTGCAAAAATCATCATTTAAGCTTCTTTCTAATTTGTTGCCAAAATCATCATTTAAGACTCAAAAAAAAAAAAAACATCATCTAGATTATTCAACCGCTAATTAGCTGGCATGCCTTCTGGTTTGCGTCATAAACCATAATTTGGAAATTTTCGTGTGCAGGAATAAGAAGGCGTTTTCTTATTTAAGGTTTCTACCTTCTCCTCCTATTTTCAAAAATCCACTGTATGAAAGGCCTTTTCTTTTTTAAAATAAAATTAACATCTATGACTCAAATGATGATTCTGAATAAATATAGGCGAGATTTAATTGTTGGGAATATTGTGATTTAAGAATAATGTAAATGTAATACGATATTTTTCTTTTCCCTTTAGTGCAAGGAAGCATTCTGCGCAAACTGTTTTGCCCAACTTAAAAAATGTAGGAAATACCGTGATATGTTATTGTCAAGGTATGTACGTTTTATATTTTTTGCAAGAGAAAAGAAGAAATTTATCTTCTTAAAATACTTTTATACAAAATAAATTTTTCTTACTTTAATTAAAAGGTGTTTTTCTACCCAGAAAAAAATTAAAAGGTCCTTTGAAACTTTCAAAAGGTGAATCAATCAGACACTTGCTCTGAAATTTCTGGGATCTCTGCAATTTTTTCTTTGTTGGAAGAGGAAGGTTGTCGTAGCAGTTCATTTTTATCCTCCTTTTTTTATGACAGCTCAACCTTTTAAAGATATTTGTTATTGTCTTCATTTCTTGGGCCTGATTATGGGCGTTACACTGTTATAAAAAGTTCAACATAAAGCCATAGTATTAAGACCAAAAACCAAAAGCCATCGTATTCGACTTATTCTGGTCTTGATACTTTGGACTGATTCATAAGTCCAGAGTCCGTGTGGGAATTAAAGCCTAATTTGTTTCCTTCGGTTCCAAAGCAAGCCTTCTGACATTAATTATATCAATAAAATAGTATCTATCTATTGAGCCTTGCTCACTCGGTTGGACTTGGGAGCTGGACTTGGACGTCGCTTACAAGAGAATTATCCTCGGAAGATTCGATTCTGGTTCGCTGAAGGTTAAATACATATTTTGACCCCAAAAAAAAAAAGGATAAATACATATATAATTTGTCATGATTCTCTGTACGTACTTTACATGAAATATTTTATATAAGATAGACCTTAAAAATTCTATCCCAAATATGACAGTTGTCCAATGTAATTCTTTACTAGATGAATGAAATGATTATAGAAGTGAATGATATGTTTGAGATAATTTGCAGTAAAATTCTTATCTTGAAACACTTGTCGATGGCTATTTTATAATAATAATAATAATAATAATAATAATAATAATATCGTATTTAGAAGAAGTGTAAAGGTCTCCAAGATATTTCTTTCTATGTTGGCTAAAGGCTTGACAAGTGTACAATTCACCTTTCCTTTTGTTTGGAAATAAAAAAAAATTAAAAAAAATGGAGAAGAGAAAATAAAAAAATATTTATTTTTATTATTATTTAAATAAAAAGAAAATAAAAAAATATTCTTTCTCTTATTTAATTAGAAAAAAATAAATAAAACATATTTATATTAAATTATTTTTTATCTTATATAATATAACATAAATATTTTTATATATTTTATATATGAGATATAATAATAATTTTATATAAATTTCTCTTTTACTTTAATTTTTTCTCCTATTATAGGGAGAATTTTTTTTATTAATTTCAAAACTAATATTTTTTTTAATTTTCTTCTTATATTCAAATAAAAAAAATAAAATCTCGCTATTTTCTTTTCCCTTAAATTCTTTAGAACGTTTTTCTCTAGAAACAAACAAGTGGCCCAAGAGTTCAAACCAACTACCCTGCAAGCAACAATATTTTTTATTTTTAATATATGAAACAGAAAGAAAACAACACAAAGCCGCGTACCATGATCATTTTTCATTACACGCGTCTCTCTGAGGTTTCGAGTGGAGGGTGGTGCGGATAAGTCCAGAACTTTCCAGAACCTTTCAAAAATATCTATGGCCACATGAGAGTGACACATGGCGGAACATTCTGACAATCTTCCGAACAAGCTAAATCCTACCAACTAATCTTTTTTCCCGTCTCTAGAATCTTCTTTCTCCACCGCCTTAAATAGCTTATTTCCCAAAACGGGAACGAGTTCATACCAAGCTCACATCAGTTCCCGACTTTAACCAGTTTGCAACAGCACACCCAAAAGAAGAGGAAGAGGGAACCTTATCCAAAACGAACAAGGCGCTGACAGACAGAACTAACTGCATGTCTGGGACAACCTCAGTCACCGACATGAGGGGAATCAGAGTGAAAGAGGAAGAAGAAACGGTAGCATGTGCTGCAGCTGGTTCATCGTCTTCAAGCGTTTCGCCACAGCCCATGGAAGGGCTTCACGATGTGGGTCCTCCCCCGTTCCTCACCAAGACCTTCGAAGTGGTGGAGGATCCTTCCACCGACTCCATTGTTTCCTGGAGCAGAGCTCGCAACAGCTTCATCGTCTGGGATTCCCACAAGTTCTCCACCACCATCTTGCCCCGTTACTTCAAGCACAACAACTTCTCCAGCTTCGTTCGACAACTCAACACATATGTAAGTAATAAGCATCCTTTTTATCTCTTTTTTGTTTTGTTCCTTCAAGTTTATGCAATGATTCATGAATTGAGTAAACCATCATTTTTGTCTCTTCTTTGAAGTTGGTAGTTGACTACATATTCGTCCCTATCGTTTGAAAATCCCTCCCTAGGTCTCTGAAGTTGGCAAAGCCGGTCAAATTAGTCCCTCGACATTGATCGAGTAACTTTTGACAACTTTCAGGGACCTTAGGGAGATTTCCAAACGATAGGGACGAATTTGTAGTCGACTGCCAATTTCAGATACAAATTTAATGGGTTATTGTGCATGAATTTGATACTTTTTGTGTGTGATTCTCTAACTCTGGGAATTGGGTGCAGGGTTTTAGAAAGGTTGATCCAGATCGATGGGAATTTGCAAACGAAGGGTTCTTGGCAGGGCAGAGGCACTTGTTGAAGACTATAAAGAGAAGAAGGAATGTAACACAATCACAAGGTATGATACAACATGGAGGAGGTGGGGCTTGTGTTGAACTGGGGGAGTATGGTTTGGAAGGTGAGCTTGACAGGTTAAGGAGAGACAGGACGGTGTTGATGGCGGAGATTGTGAAGCTGAGGCACCAACAGCACAACTCTAGGGAGCAACTGTCTTCCATGGAAGTCAGGTTGCAAGCCACCGAGAAGAAACAGCAACAGATAATGACCTTCCTTGCCAAGGCACTCAACAACCAATCTTTCATTCAACAGTTCGCTCAGAGGAATGCTCACGACAGAGAGTTGCAAGGTGTTGAAATCAGGAGAAAGAGGAGACTAACTGCAAGCCCAAGTGTGGAGAATCTGCAACAGGACCCTGTGCCTGTGGCAGTGCCTATTGAGTATCCTAGCCAAGAGCAAGAAGAATTGGCAAGTATTGAGTCTGAGATGGAAACACTCTTTTCGAGTGCTTGTGATAATGAATCTAGCAGTGAAATCAAAGAGCCGACGGCAGCTGCAAGTGGTGGAAGTAATTTGGGTTCAATGGGTGATACAATATGGGAGGACTTACTGAGTGAAGATTTGGTTGCTGGGAATCCTGAGGATGAAGTTGTGATTGGTGATTATCCACAAGTTGATGTGCCAGTGGAGGATTTGGCAGCAAAGACAGATGATTGGTCAGAGGACTTGCAGAACCTTGTGGATCATATGGGTTATCTTGGGTCCAAACCATAGTGAATATGAAGTGGTTGTACAATTGTTTATTAATAATATTATTATTATTATTTGTGTTCTCGGTTTGGCCTCTGCTACTAGTTTCCCGTTGCACCACGGTGGTACGGCTTCATTTGTTTTTGTTGATATTTTATGGTTTGATCATTTATGTGATGGTAATTGATGTGAAGTATGGAATGGTTTTGTTATGCAGCAAGGGAAGGTGGTAGTTGCAGAAGAGGCCAACAGATATTGCTCTTTATCTGTATCCTTTATTAAACAGCATAAGTTCTGTGAATAGCTGAATATTGGTTGAGCTAATGCTACTACTATTTTTTTTTTCTTTTTTGGTTCTGTTGCCATGTTTGTAACCTATTGGGATTTTTGCAGGCGAGTTCAAAAGCAGATATTTCAAGGAGATTATCTAGATCATTGACTGGGAAACGGAAGTAATACTAATGTGTTGCGTAGGATAATTTGGTGGCTTGTCCTTTTTTCAGTCTTCAGAGTGGGTGGATTATATCAATTCGATTGTGCTGCCAGTGCTTATGAAATCCACGTCGGTCACTTTTCTTTGCTTGTTAGATGGTTTGTTGTAAATCGAATAAACAGCAGATGGTTTTTAATATTTTTTTCTCTCTTGCACTACCGAGTGCTACTTTTTTTCTTTTGGGTTGTACATATGAGGCCTGAAGGCCCAAAAGGGAATAACAAAGTAGGAAGGAATACTAAGGAGGCGGGGTGCGGATGCCCCTGTATCGTCAGCTTGTAACAGTAAGGAAATGTCAATAAAATGAGACCATTTAAATATTTGTGTGTAATATAATGATTTTTATTAATTCAATCCTTTTTTAATTTTTTGTGTGTACTTCAATTCAATCGTCATGTTATAACTATTTATTATGTATATTGATTGTATCAATTAAAAATTAAATGTTAATAAAAATGTAATTGCATTTTAATAATATTACGTTAAATGTAGGCTTGCGAAGATGTTTTTCCCCAGATAATATACTTGTAGCTTTATTAGTAGATGTCCGTAGCGAAAAGGCCAGCTATCTTTTTTGCTTACCCCTTTTCTTGGACTAATGAAAAGCCTATTTCGGGGTCAACGATGAAGCCAGCGCCATTTTTTTTTTATGTTTTTGGATCAAAGTAGCTTCATTAACAAAAGGGCAAAAAAAAGTCCAAAATAACGCGGGGATACAGTAGAAATAACAAGCACGCGGTCCACAGTTGGAACTTAACAAGAGACTTAGTAAATATGAGAGCATCTCTTTTAAGGAGCCTATGTAAACTTTGAGGGTATCAGGACCCAAAAAATCAAAAACACGTTGACGGTATATGATAACCCAATCTCCTACTAGAAGATGTCCAGCCAATTGGAGCTCAGCCACGAGGTGGGCTACTTCATTTGCTGACCGAGGGGTCCAAAGTGAGTCACTTTCCTGAAACCGGTTTCTCATACTTGAAAATAAAAAATAACACAATTGAGGCTATCTCACACTTGGACAACCCGCCTCTAATTTATTTATTTAGGTTTTTGGTCAAGTATTTATTTATTTTTATAAATTACTGTGATATCAGATTTTCACTTGGGCTTAACCTTGACGAAACCATGGTTCTAATACACGGGTTACGTTAGGCTTAGCCCATTGAATGCCGTCATCCCAAGTTGTTTGACTACAGAAAGATCGTTGACAAAAATTAAAAAAATAGAGAGAGATTATATGACAAAAAAAGAAACTAGTGGGGACGAGGCCAGTGCCTCAGCGGTCACCCCAAGGGCCTAGTGAAAAGGATCGCAAGTTCGATCCCCGGGCTCTCCCCCACAAAAAAAAAAATTGAAAAACCCCTCTCCCGCCAAAATTCTCCCTCCCTGACCGAAAAAACAAAAAGAAATTACAGAAAGATAAATAAATATAAACTTCATCTATTAATAAATGAGTTAACCATGGTAAGATACTGCAGGTCGCATCCTAATTCTCACACATTTTTAGAGTGCTGTAGACTCTACTGTTAATTGTTAAATATGGAATCAAATTTAAAGATTCTCACGTAATATAATCAATAATAAAAAAAAGAATAATCTCACATAATTAACGTAAACAAAGCATCCCCTATAGACATTAACGAGAGATAAACAAAATATACTAAGGATGTTTTGCAAGCAAAATTGATTACACACTTTCTGTCAATCAATCATGGATATATTTTCTAGAAATTAATCGATATATTGACAATATAAAATATTGAATACTGTTAGTTAATTACATGGTATTATATTTATAAATTTTCAGGTAATTACTGAAGAGTTAAATATTTTTAATAACACGATAATATATAATTAAATATTTTTATAAAAAAGGTTCACAAAAATTAAATTATATCCTTTAAATAATTATAAGAATTGTCAGTTTTTCATTGAGTAGCAGTATGTAGAAGATATATACATAGCGTGTTTATTTGCATTTATTGTATATAAAAAATTATAATAAAAAAATAATTTTTGAGTTTAATTTATATAAAAAAACTCTTTTTTGATAAAAAAAAAAATAAATTTTTTTAATTTTTTTGAATAAGAATTTAGAAAAATTAGAATAAAAATGTAATAATATTTTAAAAAAGGAGGTTGAAATTATTTATGATTAATTTTTTCTTAAAATCAATTTTGAGCATTATTTTAAAAATTATTCAAATGCACCTCTAAACAACAAATTAATTACGACGAGTGATCTTGTCCATATAAGAACGGTCTCAGATCCATATCCAAATAAAATAATAACAACAATGGTAGTATCTAAACTTATGAGCTTAAGGATGTTTGTTACATCCATGTTATATTTTATTTCATCTTGTTAGATCTATTACTCTCTCGTATTTTGTTTTTATTTGTCTCTTATTCATATGTTGCATAATATAAATTTCTTTCTCCTATAATAAAATATATGACTCATATTACATGAAAAATTAATATGATACAACTTTTATTTAAATGTGTCAAGTAGTCCCCCAACATTAGATGACGGCAAACCGGAGTCGAGGGGGTGTCCACAAATGAAGACAATCTTATAATGGATTTTTTTTTTTTTTTTTGTATGGTTACAAGTGTATTTTAGGCATACTTATATGAGGTGGCCTCATATTAAGATACACTTGTGCCCGTACCGGGGTAAGAGAGATGACGAATGGATTCAGATTTTGTGTTCCGTTTCGATTTATTTTTATGTATTATGATAATACTATCGGCAGTATACAATTTTGCTGATAACTGTTGATAAACAAATTTCTTTAGAAATTTGTTAAAAAAATTTTATCTACGTATTTCTAAAATGTGATCATATTCATATTTATGAAAGATTAAAGTAAGATGAATCTTGTAACTATTTTAAACCTTTAAGAGTGTATTTAGGAGTTACAGATGAAAGGAAAAGAAATACATCAAGGGAAATACTAGAGTAGAGAGGAAAATTTGATGATTTATAATGTATTTTTTGTAATTTTGTGCTCTATTAAAATAATTAAATATAATTATAAATGATATATAAAAATGTCATTCCAGTATTCCAATAAGGATGAAATCGTGATTTTATATTTTGATTTTCATGAAATTCCCATTTCAGAAAACATTAAAATATAACTATAAAAGGATTTTGAAAAGTTTATAAAAAATCATTATTTCCTTTCCCTTTTTCTTTTCAAAACTCTCAAACAAACAAAAGCACATCCTAAAAGGCTTATGTCATAATAATAATTTTCAGAATTAGCATAGTAACATCTATATTTTTTTAAGAACTAAAGTGGAGTTTTACTTTAAAAAATATTATCTTGCACCAAATCAAACCACAAAAGTTGCGGATCATTATAATGGAGTTTAGGAGGAAGGAGAGGAAACTTGGCCCCGTTCATGTCACTTTCTAAGCAAGTCATTATCGACTCTTGTAACTACAAGACGAAGGAAATAAAATACTACATAAATGGCGCATATTGTTGAATGACGATAGCCATAGCTAAGAAACCGTTTATTTTCAGTTGTTCTCGACAAAGAATAACGCAATGCCCATTGAGGCTCTGGGTGAGGCTGGAAAAAAGAATGGTATTCTTATGTCCAATAATAAAGATTCTTACATACAATTGTTGGGTTATGCTGACAATAAGTTTGATTCAGCATGTGGCTGTGGACGAGTTTCACTTATTGCCATCGCGATCGCCTAAGGCTTTATGCTTTGATTCGTTAGCAAGATGATCATAGTTGATCTTGTCATCGCAATTTAATTTTTCAAAATATGATTATAATTATTATTTGTAATTACTTATTTACATATTTTTAAATAATAAATAATAAATAAATAATCTAAAGACAAATATTTTAGAAGAATACTTCCACATTTTTTATTTTTAGTGTAAATTGTAAAGTAAATTTTTATTTATTTTTGTGAAAAATAAACTAAAATTAAGAGATAATGAAAATGTTAGTAGTTTGTAATAGTTAGTGGATAATTTTAAAGTGTATATACTAGGAATTGATCTATTTATGGTTTTTTTTTTTTGACAATTATCCATTTTTTCATTTTTATTTTTTTATTTGTATTTAATTATGTATAAATATTAGTTAAATATATTTATAGAACTCAAAATTTATTTCAATCTAATTTAAAGAGACCAAGAGGTAGTTATTAAAAAGAATCTTCTATAGATTTAATTAAATATCTTAAGATAAATATAATTATTATAATAATTATAGTTTACATATTTTTCTAATTTGTTCTGAACAAGTTTAGAAAGCGCTCGATATTATATAAAAAGGTGGAAGATAGCATCTAGCAACATGTGTTTTCTTTATGGCCCTTTCATCTTTGATTTGATGTCTGAGGATAGAGTGTAACATATGATAGCCGATTAGCAGGAAGCTCACGTCTCTTGGTTAAAAAACCAACCATTTTAATATTGTATTACTAGCGGACAAAAGTAAGAAGTTAGTAGATATTTATAGAGTATTAGATAGATTGTATTTATATCGAATAATATAATAATATTTTAAAATAAAATATATCAATAACATATATTCTTACCTACAATATTATTTTATTATTAAATAGAACAGAAGAACCTTTGTGAATACCTAATAATTTTTCAATGGTTAACTTACCGGAGGTGAAAAAAAAAAGTAATTAACTCTCTTTGTGATTGTGTTTGACTTTGAAGTATATTCACAGTGCATTCTTTTGATTCCTTAGCAAATTCAAAGCATAAAATGGTGATCAACAGGACCAAAGTAGAAGAGGATTCACGATGAATCTTTATTATCCCCTGTTGTTTTCGGGCGAGGATAAAATAGTTATCATATCATGTCGACCGATGACTATGATCTATCGCCCCCCATGACTAAATACTCTCCCTTGCGCCTCATATTCCTGCGTGGGTATAAGAATAGGATGCATAGTGGCGTGCGTCCCCCCATTCTGGTGAACGCGCACCTACACCCCCACAAACCCGCAATTCTACAACACACACATGCACGCGAGCCGATAGGGATATTTTCAATGGAAAAGGACGACTCATGATACTCCATTACTTTTGCCGTCCTATGAAAACCAGAAATTTTATTAGAAAAAGATTTGATTTGTTTTTCTAGTTGACATTTCATTCGTATTATAAATAGAACTAATGAAGGGAATGGATTGGGTACAAGGGTATCTGGTTCCCACATGTCATCATTCATATATGGACAAAACCCCATCTCCAGTACTCCCAAGACCTTAATATAAGCCAGTCCCCCACCCTTCTTCTTTATTTCTATTTCAATAACCAAAGACTTCGTCTCTTCTCCCGATTTACACATCAAACAAAGGAAAAATCAAAAAATGGTGTCCTCTATCTCTATGGATTTGAATTGGTTGTTCCCAATTCTAAGTGTCCCTTCCGCTTCAGCAGCAATATTCACTGTGCTGGCGTTGATGGTAGGACTGTCGGCCTATCTCTATGGGCCATATTGGGGCGTAAGGAAGATTCCAGGCCCACCGCCTGTGCCGCTGGTAGGACACCTTCCCTTGATGGCTAAGTACGGTCCTGATGTGTTCTCGGTTCTGGCCAAGCAATATGGCCCAATCTACAGGTTTGTTTGTTTGTTTGCTTTTATCATCTATCATTATTATTATTGTAGCCGATAATGGACAGAAAGAAAATAGATTGTTGTAGCCTTTTATCTTAATTGATTGATGATTTGTTATTTTCCCTCGCCTTCATTTGATTGACAAGGAAGAAGCTGTTACATACTGCTGATAAGATATCGATCTCGTAATAATATGGCTATTCGGAAGACTCACACTTCTTTTTGGGGAAGTTCTTCAGCCGAATCATGATGGCAGCAAAGGTTTGACTTGGGATAACTGGGTGTGGTTTGGTGGGTCAGTGCCTAGGAAGAGCTAGATATATACGTTAAAAAACGTGATTATTCTATAATCCAATATTCCTAAATGCCCAATCGGTTACATCGTTTCATTCACCGATTGTTAGCTTGATCCATACAAGAAAAAACTGAAAAGGGGCCCAGCGCCAGCCTTGCGGTCCTTTCAGATATATGACCATATGATTTTTGCCTTACTCTATAAAAATGCATATTCTTCTTCTCCCTTCTTTTAGTCAACGCGTGGGTTTGAGTCCCTCTTGCTCAGCATGTTCCTCTTTCTCAAAAGAGATCTTTGATGTCGGCAAGTCGTGAGTTCTTATTTTTAAAACATTATGCGTGTTAATACTGCAAAATTTCATATTTTTATTGAAGATAGTGAGATTGGAAATTATCTCTAGGAGTGGGAGTCGAATACAGGATATTCTAGATTTAAACTAGATATATAGAAGACAACATTTGGTCTCATATTTTTTACTTTTTTAAAATTCAATCGATTATTTTTTTATTTTTTGAATTTGATCTTTGCCTTTTAAATTATATATTAATTTTATTTTTGATTATAATTTTGGTAAAAATTATAACAAAAGCGAAGATACATTATTAATAGTTCAATTTTAATATACTATAAATATAAAATATTTTGTATTATGAACTAATCATATATTATTTTTTATATGAATTTTGAAGTAATTATTTTTAAAATCAAACACTTAAAATAGTACTATAATATATGATTAAATAATAATAAAAAAATTCAGATTGATAATATATTAAAATTAAATTTTAATAGTACCAATTTGATCAAAAAAAAATTTATTAGTAATAATGATAATGATATGTAAGTAAGGTAATATTATGTGTTACTAATGTCTTATTACTTTTAGTAATAAATTAACAGAAAACTTGTAGCAAAAAGGGATTAATAAAAAAAATTAAATTAATAGATAGTTTGAAATATAAGAAATTAAATTAAAAGTAAAATCAAAACAGAAATAAGTAATAATAATTGATCATATCATCCATCTCACCGTAATATTGAAAGAAATCCTTACACAAGCACACACTCGTAGTCAACGTCATGGGTTTGTTTTTTCCATTGCGTGTATTCATATTCTTTTTGTCTTTGTTGATAATATATTCCAAGCACAAGAGGATCGTTAATATTGTTTTTTTCGACGAGCAAGAGGATCGTTATTGAGTTATTCTGTTATATGTGCGTCAGAAACTTTAATTGGAATTTTTGGTTTGACAGAATCATAATAGGAATAAGAATAAGAGTTTCATTAAAAACCAAAAAACAAAAGAATAAGATTAGGAATATAATCTTCAATTTTTATATTTTATTTGGTTGATAAGATTTACTTATGACTTTATTCGATCTTATGTTTTATAATTAATAAATAATACAATAAAAATTAACTTATGCTTTTTGAAAAAAATATTAAATAGGCTTGACTTCAGATTTGAAAAGGTTGGGCCCACGTGAGTTCAGACATAATTTTTCGTAGGTCTTCATAATGCGTTCGACCAAAAACCAAGAGGCCTATAAACTGCTAAGTTCTACTGTGCGAGCCTAACGAGTGGACTACAAACAAAGCCTATGGGGGAACTGGGAGAATTCCATCACATTCACATACATATGCTGTCACCGTTTATTTTGGAGATTGGAAATTTGTTGGCGGTGATACTGATGGATAAGTTTCTGGGTTTTTTATTTTTAATATGATGAATGAATGTGATATATATAATAATATGAGTTTATGGGTCAACATACATGGATATGAGAACGAAAAACTGCTGATGACGGTTTTTAGTTTTTCAAAAATCGTTAATGGCGATTTTTGCTTTTTTCTGGTGGGTTACATGAAAATACATGGTTTATTTTTTAATATTTTAAAAAATATTATTGGTAATTTTTGCTTTTTAAAAAAATTGTTGCATTCTCAAATATCGTTAATAGCAGTTTTTCTTAAATTCTCATATCTCTGTAATTCATCCCAAAATTCCATATTTTAGTACAAATTATTTTCAAATACCATATAATAATAAAAAAAAGACCCTAAGCTTGTGACGTTTCTGTGCTCATTTTCTGCACGTAACATAGCCCTATTTTAGTTAAATGAAATAAGGGTTCCATCATTTTATATGATAGAATGCTCATTCAAATTAATCAATATATAGGAATAGGAATGGAATGAAGACTAAAGGGAAAGATTTTTTTTTTTTTTGGAAATTTTTTTATAATATGACTCATCATTATTTATTTGTATTAATTTATCAATTTTGCTTCTTTGTCGTTGTCTTTTATATTAGGGCACTCTTATTTTAGTAAGTAACATGGGAGGATCTGATCTATGATTATATATAGCCATGATCTAACACTGACTCCATAAATAACTAACTTTGAGGTCTTTCCTAGCCGTTTCTCAATAAGTAGTGCCAGCTGTGCTGTTGTTTGGTTTGTGCTACATTCCAAACGATTACGAAAGAAGAGTTAAGATGAGAAATGGAGGAGAAGGATAAAGATGAAATATTAATTAGCAATATGGGACCTGGTATATTATTCGCATCAACATGTCATTTTTCACTACTTTCTCGTTCATTCCATTTATATTTTTATCAAGCAGTACATTCTTAGTTTCTTATAACCTTTTTGGGGTCAGCGCTGCGCATAGTTAACCTTTTGGGGATAATAAGCTTGTTTTGTTTCTTTCACTCTGATTTTCACTGTTACCATTGCTAATGTTGCAGATTTCATATGGGAAGACAGCCACTAATAATCATAGCAGATGCAGAGCTCTGTAGAGAGGTCGGAATAAGAAAGTTTAAATACATTTCAAACAGAAGTATTCCTTCTCCTGTTTCTGCTACCCCTATTCACCAAAAGGGTCTCTTCTTCTCCAAGTATGAAAATGGAAACCTTCGATTATTTTTAGTGTTATAGAATCATTATAAGCTAAACTAACCCCGTGGGCATGAATTGAAGTTTTTGAGACGGTCATTACTCTTAATAATTTTAAAACATCAATATATATATATTTTTTAAGTCATGTTGCAGAGTCAACATTTATATGCACATAGATTCAACAACTAGAATGGTTCTACATAATAGCGTTAAAAGCTGCTCTTTACATGCTAAATTCCCTCATTGGCTAGTCACCAAGTTAAATGTAATTTCCCTTTTGTGTTCATGAAGTGCGAAATTCAGAAGTCAGAACCATATGCTCTATTGATCCTAATGACAAAAACTGAATAGTCTCTTGCAACTTTGGGATGCAGGGATGCACAATGGTCTAGCATGCGAAGCACCGTATTGTCGGTCTTCCAGCCATCATACTTATCCAGTATAGTGCCAACAATGCAGTCATTCATAGAATCTGCGGCCCAAAATCTTGAATCCCCAAAAGAAGACACTAACTTCTCCAACCTATGTCTCAGACTAGCAACTGATGTGGTTGGACAGGCAGCCTTTGGTGTCAACTTTGGCCTCTCTAGGCCTCATTCAGCTTGTGATTCAATCGAGAGTGTTGGGGATGATGCAGGTGCTAGCGATGAAGTATCAGAATTCATTAATCAACACATCTACTCCACTACGCAACTCAAGATGGACTTGTCTGGTTCCTTATCCATCATAATTGGTCTACTTGTTCCAATACTCCAGGAGCCATTTAAGCAGATTCTGAAGAGGATACCGGGCACCATGGACTGGAAAATTGAGCGTAGTAATCATAATCTAAGTGGCCGTCTTGATAAGATTGTACAAAGGAGAATGAAAGACAAGGAGAGAACTTCCAAGGATTTCTTGTCACTTGTACTAAATGCAAGAGAATCAAAAACAATCTCAGAAAAGGTCTTCACACCTGACTACATCAGTGCTATTACTTATGAGCAACTACTTGCTGGATCAACCACCACGTCCTTTACCATGTCTTCAATTGTCTATTTGGTTGCTGGACATTCGGAAGTTGAGAAAAAGCTGCTTGAAGAGATTGATAGTTTTGGTCCAAAAGACAAGATACCCACTTCTCAAGATCTTCAGGACAAGTTTCCTTATCTTGATCAGGTGAGTTGAACTAATTGAAAATTTTCAGTAAGAGTATATTATTTATATCAGTTTTTGGGATATTTTTAAAGAATACCATAAGATACCTTTTAAACATTGATTAAAAAAAAAGTTAGAATCTATTCTTAATCAATGTTTAAGGGATACCTCATGGCATCCCTTTAAAAATGTCCCTAAAAGTGGGACAAATAATATTTTTCTTGTCGTTAAGTATGAGATTGCAAGAGCCATGCAAATAAGATATATTATACTTCTTGGTGATATATGCAGGTGATTAAAGAGTCGATGAGGTTTTACATTGTCTCCCCATTAGTTGCAAGGGAAACATTGACTGAAGTAGAGATAGGAGGTTACCTTCTTCCAAAGGTAATGCATATCCTTGCACTCGCTTGCATGATCGTAAAGGATAGGGGGTTACTCTATGTTTTTCTATGTTCTTCATAGATCATAATCATAAAAGGAGAGCTTTTACTTGTGCTGTCACTGATCTAGTTTTCTATAAGCAGGGAACTTGGGTTTGGTTAGCTATTGGTGCTCTAGCAAAAGATCCAAGAAACTTTCCAGAACCAGAAAAGTTCAAACCAGAGAGGTTTGACCCCAATTGTGAAGAAATGAGACACAGGCATCCGTATGCTTTTATACCATTTGGAATTGGTCCTCGGATCTGCATTGGACAGAAATATGCCCTACAAGAGATCAAGCTTACTCTGATTCATTTATACCGGCGGTACGTGTTTCGGCATTCACCTAGTATGGAAAACCCCTTAGAAATCGACTATGGCATAGTTCTCAAGTTCAAGAATGGCGTCAAGGTGAGAGCTATAAAAAGAACATAGAGGAGTTGCTGCGTAGTACGTACACCGTTATCATGTCATCATGTGTTTGGATAGGAGGAAGGGATAGGTGGAGAGAGAAGAGAGAATTGAAGATGAACTAAAATGCAATAATATAAGTTAAAAGAGCAACTTTGTAATTAAAATTAAAAAAACTGATAATATTACCTGTGAAAGAAGTTATAAATCTTTGCCCTTCATTATTATTATTTTTTAATCAATGGTTGCTAAGGCTTGGAGAATGGATGCTCACTACATTTTCAGGAATATATTAAAAGTCTCCTAACTTTTGAACTTAAGTTTATGAAAGAGATAATAGAAATAAATATCATTATTTCTACCTTAAATCACTTTTATGGCAGAAGGTTGACAAAATCAGATGACAAAAATGTGTTGACAAAAAGGGTTTTACCCATGTAGTTTAGGTCTTGCTTAAATTGATGGTTTATACGGACAGGCTCTCAGCTCTCAGTGCTGACTGATTTCAATACCCACACAAACGAACAATTACACAAAATGGAGAATCTTCAAGTAACATCAAGCGTAGGGAAAAGCACAAAAGCTACTCCTAGCTAGCTAACTCAATTAAAGTGCAGTGAACAACAAGATGTTGAACTTCTTGGGAAAAAAAATAAATACAAAAGAGATGTTGAGCTTCCATCAAAGTCAGATACTTTTCCCTCTCACCGTGGTTTCACTGAGCTCTTGTCCAAGTGAGTTGGTAGGTAAAGTGGCCTAGAAAAGTTGATTGAAGGGTCAGAACCAGCAGTGCTCTTTGAATCCCCATTACAGAAAACCGCTGCCCTTTTGAGGAATTGAAACTCATCCATGGACTGCTGCCTTTGAGCTCTATTATACACTTGATTGCTTGCTTTTAGCTTTGCCTTGGTGGACTGAGTCAGGTTCATATAGTTAGGCCTAGTGTTACTACTGTCCTCCGTCCTGTCACAAATGTTACCAGACACTGGTGTTGTGGATGTACACATAGAAGATGATGCAGAACTCTCATCATACCGAAATTCAGAACTTGGACTCGAGGATGAACGAGTAGCTTGCCCAATTTGGGGAGGCCTGGCGCAAATCCTTCTTGTGACATTGTTCTTCTTGACTTTGACCATGCATGGTTCTGACGGTTTTGAATTTGAGCTTGCAATTGCAAAGGAGTCCACAGATTTCTTTGGAGGTGGGGTTGTTTTATCTGAGCCTTCAGCCTGAGATTGTTCCATCAATCTACTCTCCCAGGGCTTAGCTGCCATCCAACGTTCCAACCAACTCCACCCCCAGTTGGATTTGTCAATCTCGTGGTTCTTGAGGGAGGCATTTGTTCTTGAATTAGAACTTGGAGTTGATCTCCATTGCTGAAAATATCAAGAACTTTAAGACATCTTTCTTAAGCATAGTAAAAAGAAAAGGCAAAGTTTCTCCATTGTTACCTTTTGAGCTAGAGAGTATGCAATAGCTCTCTCCCTCTTGAAAGCTCCTTCTTGCCTCATTTGTATTTTTGCTTTAACATCTTCCAATGTTCCTCTGCTATCACACCACCCTTCCTGCGGATTCGCATATATCTTTCATTAGATACGCATTGTTCACACAACTGAAACTATAACCTGAACAAGCATGCATTGCATGGTTAATTGCTTATGGCTATGAATTTATGATAATGATACCTCTGCTTGCTTGAGAAGATCAGCCTTGGTGCGTTTTTCATTAAGCATGGTCTGCACTGCTTGTCCCTCTATGGACATTCGCACACGACGAGCTCTCACTCGTGCCTGAACACGAACTAGGGCCTGCATGCACCTCAATGTCACCGCAGCTTGCTTCCTCACCTGTCGACCGCGGACAAGAGCTTGAAGCCTCACCACTCCCTTCAACGCCCTCAAAGCCCTCCTTGCCTGCCACAATAATGCTTGAATATTCAAAACATAGTTCCACCTAAAAGTTTAATGTTTGATGGCATCTAAACTTTTAAGGGTAAGTCTTTCTTATGAGAATGATTGAAAATTGAAAAAATAATGCAGTTGTTTAGAACATTTAGACAATGCAGATCTGGACATAGCTGCTTTCAGTTACAGCCCTTTTCATTTAGATGGAGTTGCTTATCAGTATCACATAAACACTAAGAAAGATCAGGCTATTACGGAAATCTTAGTCCAAACTAATTTGACACTCCATAGTTATATTCATTTGGAATATATTGAGACAAGTATTGTGTCATAGCTTATATTAGCTTCTCCTATTAATTTTTTGAAGCAAATCATCCATCATCCGTCTAATAGTTTTGTACACAAAAATGAACAGCCTTCTATGACTTTAAAAAAGTACAAATTTTAGAAATAGAGAAGTTGAGTTGACTTTATTCAGCAGAACGAGAGAGCATGCAGATCGCATAGGGGAGAACTGTCACGTTACCAAGAAGCCGCGGAAAGCAGTTTGGATTCTGATAGCAGCCCATTCTTGCCTGACAAGTCTAAAATCCTTAGGTGGAGCTCGAACCACAGTGGCCACTGCAGCTGTGAAAGCATCTGCTAGAGGTGGTGAATCAGACCCTTCAGAGGCTGCTTTGTGGTTCCCTTTGAAGCCCTTCCACGAACCCATATCCCCAGAAGAACTCCTCCATAACCTCCACTTCTTGCTCTTACCACCCTCCTTCCCCTACACACGCCAACCAAACAGAACAAAGAAAATAAAACGTGAGCCTGGTACACGCTTTGGCATATATATAATGCAAGTTGTTACAACTAACTTACATGTTCATCTTTGTCTGGCTTCTTGAGCCCGATTAATGCTTTCACCCATTTTCCTGAAGCACCCATCAGCGGGCAAGTGTAGCAGGTTTGCTTCAGTTAGAATAGCAAGAAACCTTCTCCAATGAAGTGTCCAAAGTTTTTGTTATTAAACTGAGTTACTTGGACTCTTGAAGGAAGCCTATAATGTTGGAGAGAGAAAGCGAGAGTGAGTGTGATGTGTTGTGATTATGTCGTGCGGTGTATGTAGTTGCCTGGTGGCGTTCCTAGATTTTGAAATTCAAAACGTGCAACGGACAAAGGGGTGTTGAGGGAGGGTTGTTTTGGTTGGTCCCGCTCTCTGTGGATGATTCCTCTGCATTGGAACAGTGCCACATCACGTTCGGGTTCAGAGGGTTTGGGGTTTTGCATTTGCATTTTGAGGATGTAGGCCCCACTACCTTTGAGGTAGGGAACGGAGAAAAAGGCATAAAAAGGCACGAGGCCTTTGGTGTGTGGTACCTGAAAAGAGTGAGAGAGAAAAGAGAGAGGGTAAAGTTGGCCAAAATGCTAACGGACAAAGGAATTGTATCTGTATCTCACGAACACTGAGTCAGTGCAGTTAAGATATGCTGCTCTGCTACCAAAGCTGTATTCCGGATTCCCCATACCATTGGCCTAGTCATGGCCCCTCTATTCCTATACTTAAAACTTTGTCATTCATTATTCAAGAGACAAAATTACGAAAAATAAAAACAGAAAAAAAAATTGGTTTGGTTTCAGACACTTGAACTAGCTTGTCTTGTTACTACAGGATCGAAGTTTGAATTTTGCCTTTTGGGGTGGCATTAATGGGAGTGGATTGGGCTTCCTAATGTCGAGGTCTAATATTTTAAGAGGCATTGCTATGGATTTTATAATTTGTCGCTTTTCTTTGGTCATGAGGAGCATTCCCATGGACACTGCACTGACCAAAACCAGCGACAACTTCAACAAATAAAGTAATCGAAAACCTGAAAAATGTACAATTTGGCTCCTACTTTTTTATCGCATTAGCAGGGATTTGGAATTCAAAATGAGATGGATGACCAGTAATTTCCATGCTCCATGGTTTTCGAGAATAGCGAAGCATTCATATCCGCAACCATATGGCAGTGCACTGTTCTTAGGAATCCAAAGACAAGGCGATGCTAGTTTAATAGTAGAAAAGATTAAGACAAAGAACTTCAAAATAATAATCAAATGCTAAATTGACTATTTTATTTTAGTGCATGTTTGATTGGCTGCATGAAATTGAAAAGTCAATTTGAACTGTATATCTTTTTAAAAAAAAATAATAATTTTTTCACCTATACAGAAAAAAAGGGTGATTCATATATCACAAACTAAACTTTGTCTGGTATCCACCATTAAATCAACACCTCAACTACAACAAATAAATAAATAAAATAAAATAAATTTGAACTGTGCATCTTCACCTACACTGTCTAACTTCATTTTCATTTTTTTTTTCGCACAAGGCTAACTTCATTTTTATTAAACTTAGTATTCGCCTCTAAAATACATTTTGTCATAGTTAAATGGCCCAGCCCAAAAGCTTGCTTTTTGTTATTTTCAGTTTAATGCCATTTTAGTTGAAATTAATTCAAGCACATATTATACATAAAGTTATAAATCTGTTATCACTACTAACGTATTAAAAAATTGACAATTTTGATCGCATATAAAAATTGCCAATTTTGCAATTTTTTTTAACTAACATCATTTATATAGAACTTATCTTTTTAAAAAATAGTATGGTTAAGTATTAAATCCATTTTAATGAGATTTGTAGTCATTTTCAAAGTTTAAAAAAAAAAAAAGATGGCTGCGACTGGCAAAGCCCACAATTTAAGGCCCGGAAAAAAGAACAAAAAGAAAAACGAGAAAGTGCTACGCTGTGGTCAACGTTCCGCATATCAATAGTCAAACAAAAGTTACAGAAGACATTGTGTATAGTGAGCTCGTCCGAGGAAAAAATGAAAAGTTAGAGACAGACAGTCAATGATGGCTCATTTCTTGCTTTCAATTGTCTTTTCTTTGGGTATCCAACCTGTCTTGCCGACTTGCCCTATGTCAACAGAATAATAATTAAACAACCACCATTATTGTTGCAACCGAAAAAGAAAAATTACTAATATTGTTTTTTCAAAGTAACAGATTGGATAAACAGGACGGATAGACCGATTTTTTTTTTTTTTTTTAACATTTAAGAATCAATGGCTAAACTCAAATTTTAGTAAATTGAATTCAAATTAAATGTTGTGCTCTCCTCTTTTTTAAGGAGTTCATTTTTGTTTTTGGTTTTTTTTTTTTCCAATAACCAAATTTTTGAATTGAACACTCATAACTAGAATTGAGAATTGGTGTTCGTGCAAAACATTTAGCATGTGATCCATCGTCCACGACCGTAACCAGTTATTCACGGAGAGATAAAATAACCGGGAACAGAAATTTCTAGGGGAAGTAACTATTTCTGTATCGCATCAACAATTTCAGAACAATCTATACACTTGAGGTTAAAGAAATAGTGTGTATCAGTGTGAAGGAACTTTCCAGGTATGACAAAAACAAACTTGAGTATTGATTAATTTAATCACAAGGGATTCCTCTAAAACAATCAGAAAGTGCTACAATAACTTATTGATGTCACGGGTGAGCAATGAGCAATTATCCCGTGGAAACTGATTGAGACTTTTGTTGGGGTGGTATGCCAAGCCAAGCCTTCATCATGTCGTACGTGGTGAAACTAATTGCAGCTGAAGGAACAATCTGTGAACATAGCAAGCAATGTTAAAAAATGGCATTTTAGAACCAAGAAGAACACACAAATGCCACCAATTGATTTATCCCAAAATTTAGTGAACAAGGGAAAATATAGTAGCATTTATTTAACACAACCTAGAAGGAGTGCTTTCGGCAGTGATTTGATTGGCTTGTGATAAGTAAAACAAAAAAAACACAACTTGAAATATGTGAAAAAGCAATCTAAAACTCAGCTCACATAAGGTTGGCTATGATAAGATGAGCATTACCCTTAGATAGTTAATGCTTACGCCAGCAAACAACTGCCTCCACCCTTGGTTTCGAACAATCGTCCTAAGTCCATCTAATGTATTTTTGTATCCGGTATCTTCATGAGCTGCATTTTGCAGGCTACCAACCTGCACAAACAAAGACGAGTAAAAGGTCCACTTCTCCAACAAAGGGATGCTAATGCTACATAGGAGTCCATGTTGACAGAAATGGAGTTGCAAAACTCTAAGGACACCTAAAAGTGCTCTCAATCTAGGATCCAATTTTATACCTGGAAAGAAAAAAATTATAGACCCCAAAATGCGTGCGCGCACACACACACACAAAAAAGAAAGAAGGAAAGAAAGAAAGAACAAAGCTTATCTTGGTGAGACATAGAGTTGTACACTGAAATACCTGCATTTGTCTCTTAACAACATCTAAAGGGTATGTTAGAGTCTGGCCAAACAACCCAGCTAGTGCTCCACAAGAAAGGCGCATCAAAATGGACTTTTGATGCTCTTCAGGAACATGCAGCTTCAGTTTCTCATACATGTAGAACTTTAAACCAGCATACGGGAGAATTCCAGTAATAGTTGGTCCTAAGGAAGGGAAAAAGTTGAGGATTTCAACGAATGTACTGAAAAAATTGGATAATGCTGTGAAAAGCAAGAGATGATAACTGAGACATGCTATAAGAAAACATTTTCCCTGCAAACAAGAATTCCAACAGAATTCTTTACCACGCATAAGGGTTGTATTAGTACATCCTGGGACATACATACCTGCACCCCTATAAAGTCCACGAACTCCCCCTTCCTTATAAACAGTTGTTAGTACACCTTTAATGCCATTATGTGCAGGTTGAGAACGAACTCCTTTCACACCATCTTTGATACTGTGTCTTGTGTCTGCAACCTATAAAATTGTAAGAACAATAATGAGACAGAATGAACTATAACAAAATTGTAGAACCTATAAAATTCTTTCTTTATTCAGTTTTCATATTTGTACAACATTCCCTAAAATTTAATTTAATCCGGATTGAATGACTAACAAAGTAACAGAATGGATAATAGAATATCTGCAATACTATATAGCATATGTGTATGCGTAACAGGTTTTATTAAGTCTACTTTCAAATGGTTCAAAGATGTTTACAGGAGATCCCTACCTGATAAGCAAGTTTGGTACGAGCAAGATCTAAGGGGTATGTACATAAAACTGAAGTCCCTCCTGCTGCCGAACCAGCTAAAAGATCAACAATAGGACCTGATCCTAATGTAGGATAATTATTCAAGATCCAACTTTTATACCGCTCATATGTCATAAAATGCAAGGCTGCATATGGAACAATCCGGATAACGCTGGCTCCATTTCCTCTGAAATCACCAGATAAGCATTGTAGGTCAACAACCCATACATTGTGAACAAGAAATCAAAATGATTCATATTATGTAATTTGAATCTTACTTATATAGTCCTAGAAAACCTTCATGCTTAAATAACTTATTCAAGGATTGATGCACACCAAGAGTCTGAAATCCTGCTGTCCTCGTCTGTAGATTAAAAAAAAAAATTAAAATAAATGGGTTAAAGAGGAACATACATACAGCCATTTACAAGATTATGAGCGGTATAAAGAGCAACAGCATCATAGATGATGTATGCCTAACAAATGACAACAAATATGCCTTAAAAACCAGAGTTTTCAGTGAAAATAAATAAATAAATAAAAATATTCTCCTTGAAGTATGAGGTAATAACCTCTGAAAATCCCTTGATGCAAAGTAAGTCACAAGGATGCAAAAACAAGAACTTCAAGAATCCAGCAAGAACCACAAATCAAAGTGCAGAAACTAACTGAGAACCTAGACAAGCCTAAGACATGACAAGGCCATAGCATCACAACACATATCTTTACACAATTCAATTCTCTCCCCCTTCCATTTTGCTCCAAGGAGATTCTAAATCCAAGACACCTACCATACTTCAAACCCATTAAAGAATTACTTAATACATTTATCTAGTATCAGACTATCAGTATACATACAAAATCTCATAGATATTTGAGAAGATGAAGCCGTGGAACATCTTCAACTAAAAAGGCATAAAAGAAAAAGCGAAAAAAAGGGCAAGATGAAAAGGATGTGGTGGACCTGCCAGAGTATCTTGACACGTTCAAGAGGCGCAACAGCAGTCTTAGAAAGCGCACCGGCAACGCCACCGGCGATCAGCTCCTTAACATAAACAGGTACGGCATCATCCAAGCGAGATCCGTCCCTCTGAATCGATGCATTCTCCACCAAACCAGCCAGCGTAGACCCTTGTGATTGTGAAGAATCCATTCCAATAAAAACAAAGGGAAAAAATCAAAATTGTTATGAAATTGATTTATCCAGTCTGGAGCTCAGAAAACTCCTTATCCCATCTGCGTCTTGAGAAAGAGAATTGGGTATGCTGCTGAGAAAGCAAGTGCAATGGCCTGGTTTTGGTGACACCCAGATGAGAATTGTGAATGTTTGCGAGCCAAGAATCAACTTCAGCAACAGTTAGATACATCAACAGATAGCAAGAAACAGACAAGACCCCAAATCACAAAAAGGCCTCTTTCGATTAGAAAAACTCTCCGATCAATAGTAAATCATATCAAAGGTCGAGACTTTCTGTTCCGCAAGAACCGTAACCCTTTGAATCTGGGGCAACAGGATCTTGTTCAGACACACACAAGTTCAATGAGATAAAAGATAGGATCTTGAAGAGAAAAGCTTGGTTTTGAGGGAATAGAGGATGCTGAATTGCAGAGGAGAACAGGTACTTGAGGGGAAATGGGGAAGGTGAAAACAGATACCTGTTCTCCTTTGAATTTGTGTGCGTTTGATTCGAATGCCCCCTTTTTTTATTTTCTTATTCTTATTCTAGTTTGCTATTTATTCACTTTCTTTGTTGATTCTAGTTTCAAAATTGCAATTTGCAAATGCATCGTATCTTTCGTCTGAGACTGACGTGCTTGTTAGGCGGGTCACCGGTAACATGTTATTGCTCAGTTTCAGCGTACCTCGCATGATTCTCTTATTTGTCCACGTCAATTAAAAGAAAAATAAGTGTAGTGATTTCTTTTTTATTTTTTCCGATAATTTCTCCTAAGTTTTTGCATAAATTAGTTAAACTTTTTAAAACTTTATTGAAGCAATTAAAAAAGAATAGAAATTATATTTAAAGAAATGAATTCTTATCAATTAAATACAACATTGAATTTTTAGTAGATCATAGAAAAGAGTACATTATCTTCTCCTTACGTTTTGAAATTTGCATTTATCTATTTTTTGGTGTAATTTTTATGAATTTAATTTTGATTTTTTTCTATGAAATTTTTTGGTGTAATTTCATTTAGATGTAGTTTAAGTATAAAAATGTAGTATATAGATATTTAATTATATATTATTATATTAATAAAAGTATTTGATTCTCGTACCCATAATATCAAAATTATGTTTTTATATAAGAATATATGATTAAATGATAATATAATTTTTTTTATATTAATAATATATTAAAATTAATCTCAATTTTTATTCATACAAAGGATTACATGAAATTAGATGTTTAAAAGTTACACTAATGGTTATTTGTTTAATATGATTTTTTTATTTAAACCATTTTTGAGTTAGATTAATCCATTATATAAATAAAATATTTTCATAACTTATTTTTTCCATAAAATTCAAATTTGATATCTTTTCTTTTAATGCTTGTTTATATAAAAAAAATGAATTATTTTCACCAAATAAGTGTTAATTGTTTAAAATAAATCTGAATATGATTTTATCAAATCTCAAGAGAATTAGATGTGATATTTTTGTGTTTAAATACAATTATACTTAGTTTTGGACAACCGGACTTACGAAGCCTAATTTGATTAGCCGAATCCAACAAAATTGAGTGAGCCCAAAAGCTATTAACAAACCTTTAAGAAGACATTCATATTGCCTAATTAAACAGCTATAATGAGTTGTCATCTATTTGGTCATTTTGTATTAATTAGCTACCTTATAATAGCTATAAAGAACCTCTCTCAAGAGCTATCGCGATATATTTCATCTTACCTATCTTGGACTGCTTAGAATATAGGTCGTGACAAAAACAATACAATTTGATTGCATAAGAAATGTATACAATACGAATTAAATCAATATAGTTTATTTGAAAAAATAAAAAAAAAACAATCATATTTTACAAATATATGAGTGGTTCTTTAATTAGATGTTCACCCATCAGGGTGGGAAAGCGGGCTTCGATTCAAAATCATTTTTAAGTAGATGTTCACCCATTCCTGTTTATCTTTCTTTATGTATTCTGTTTTAAGACTCCGGCAAAAACAAATTATTAAAAAAAAAAAAAGATTTTTGTCGTTGCCCGTAAGAAAGTTCACGCAAGTACTTAACACTTTTTAACCAGTATCTTGTCACGTCTTCTTTTTTTTTTTTTTATATATTTTTTCCTTCTGCCTTCACCTCTCAGCTTTCTCGTTATTTTGGATTTTCCTTCACGCGACAAGGATGAATACCTTTTTCTAAAGCCAGCACCATCCCATGAGTTTGGAACAAGTGGCTCCTTCTACCCTTTGTCTCTGACCAAATGAACCTGAAATCTATATGATATGTCCTCCGACCATTATTTTCATGTGGCTCCAAACGTTGCGTGATGTTTGTTTAAAGTTTCTTCATAGTCTAAGCCCTCATTGATTGAGATTTGCCTTTGACCAACCGTTGTAATTAAACGGTTTTCTAAATCCAAGAACTATGTAGATGTCGCTAGAAAGTTATCAAATATTGTGTAAGGAGGGCACTATTTTTTCATGTTAAATATGGCCACTTACAACTACAAAATATATGATCTCGTTAATCATGTTTCGAGTGGCGTGTATTCGTTGGACTTATATGAGAGAAGTAGACAAATTTGGCTTCCACTTCCTTAAATATGCCACGCATGAATGAGACCTTACGTCCCTGGAGAGCTCGTTCACTATTTTGTCCTCAATTAAGGATCATTTCGTTGTGCAGGTAACTGGTGAAAGGGTCAATAATTTGATTACTAAGATACCCGAGATCATAAATCTCAAACACCTTAATATACTTTTCTCTTTTGTTCTCAAGCAGAAAATTTGACGATACCCAATCTATGTCAGCAAAATAATCGCATGCATGCTTTCGCTAACTATCTCAACACATAATAACACGAAGAAAAATCTTTGATTCGATTGAAAAATTAAGTGTTATTGATTGTTTCTTCTTGGGTTCGGGGTTGAGGTATGGACAAGGCATCAGTATCAAGGACAGACCATTGCCTAGAAAGCGATCTAGAGTTATTCTTAGGGTGGTACGCTGAGATTCTCTTTCCCTTGCCCTCATAGATCACAGGATCCTCTTCACCAGGCACACATTTTTCTCCTAGTATAATTGTTTTCATCCAAACAGAGTCCTCTGCTTTCAACTTCCCTTTAATGTTGTTCTTCTCCTTGTTTTCTTTTTGATCCCAGTTTCTCGCCACCGACAAAGTCCTTGGCATTTTCAGGCTCAAACTAAAAGAAGCCCTTCGTTCAGAAGTTGCCCTTTTCAAATTATTGGAGGGAAACGAATCCTTCGGTTGTTGCATTGCCGGTGGAAGAGGAAGCTCCTTTATCTGCACCTCGTTGTGCTCTGTTTCTGTCTTACACTCTGCTTCTGACTTTTCTACCTGAGGTTGTTCTTGTGGTGATTGTGTGGTGGCTACCGTGGTTGATGGTGGAGCAGAAGCATCCAAATCTTTCGCTATTTCTAATGGATCAGATTGTGTTGGAGGTGGTGATTGTTTTCTTCGAAAGCTAACACTGCACATAGCTGTGATTATAGCAATGCTCGCTGCGAATCCTGCGGCAAAGAATGAAAAATACAGAACTGGGTGTATCAATAAGAGGTTATCATCAGGGACACTTCTTCCCATGACAAAAACACACGCAACTTGTTGGAATGGTTATTGCGTGATGAGTACCACTTTTTGCACTCTGTATCTTAGAATTACTTGTTTTCTTTCGATTAACTACAAGGAGTGCGAGGTTGTCTGGGAAGTCCTATGCGAAAATAGAACTTGAGAAATGAAATATTAAGTGTTATTTTGGTTTTCATTATGCCTCGATGAAGTAAGCTGAAACTGATCGCTTGGATTTAGGAGTTGGGAGGGAGAAAAACAGAGGTGAGAAAGCAGGGGCGGAGTCAAAGGTCGAGAGAGCCATAGATGTTTTCCACTCTTCCCATTTTTGGAAAAGACGTCAAGCTAAAAATACACTCGAAAGTTTTAGCTACTCTCGTAGAGGGTCTCGTAGAGAAAAAGGGAAAGGGGGAGAGGAGGAAGAGATAGAGAGGGGGGGGTTCTGCCATAATTTGTTCATAATTCAGCAGTCTAACTTCGATATGTTGATATCTTTTACTTTGGAAAGATTAGTCAGAAGTACTTTTAATTTTTAAAGATATCTGTTTGAATAAAAACAAATAAAAATATTTTTTATGGTCAAATTATAAAAAAAAATATATTTTAAAAAAAGAGAACTAAAATTTGATAAAAATAAAAAAAAGTAAATATAAATTACAGTGCATTCTTTGGTGAATTAGGATAAATATGTTGCACCACATACCAGTTTATCTTAATGGTAAAGATGGTGCTAGTCTATCAATAGACTAAATCCTTTGATCCACTGAATTTTCACACTTACTATACGTCCAATATCACTGACCTGGTCACTAGCGGCTCTCCCCCCTCCCCCCAAAAAGCTCAATCTCCGGCAGTACTGTGTATGAGACGGTGGAGTTCTAGTGTTGCTTCTGTTATCAAGAATAGAATTAGAAGTTGAAGAATTTGAAGAAGAGGAAGGAATAATGGGAGTGAAGCAGTGTGCCTTGAAGGTGGATCGAAAAAATATGAAGGCTCTGAATCTCATCCCTAAAGTGAGGAGGCTATGGATGTAAACCTCAGTAGTGCTTAGCCCGTGGAAGACATGCTTGTGCAGAAACAACATTTGGTAGATGCTACCTTCTTGATCTTTTGTTTAATATAAGAAAGGGAGAAAAAGAAAAAAAATCAGGCTCTTTTTTTTTTTCTTCTTGTTCCCTTCATCAATTGGTTTGTTGATAATATGGAGTCAAACATGCTCAAGCTCTTCCCCATTTCTCCAAGCATGTACCACTGCCTTCATGTCATTAGAGTGAGAAAGGCTGGAGGAATAATTGCTGGGGTGATCCATGGGGGGTGGGGGAAGAGTGAGTGTAAGAACTTAAAGTGGATCAAATGCTTTTGGTATATCAATACATCAACATCATCCTATCTATAAGATAAATTGGTGTGTGGTGCACCATATTTAACTTGGTGCACCACAGAATATGCCATAAATTATAATTATTAATTAAGGTAAAAGATATTTTAAAAAAATAATTTTATTAAAAATTACTTATATTTCTATTTTTTTCAAAGTTAGATATCACTAAATTTTTTTAGAAGAAGGGGGAGTAAATTAAGCTTTTTAATTACAAGTATTTTTTTTAAGTCAATCTAAACACCCTATAAAAAATATAGAGGCAATTCAAACGCACTCTAAGTTGTTGAATTATGAATAAAATAAAATAAGTAAAATGTTAATTGATGAACAATTAAAAGGATATAAGAGATAAAAGGGCATCTAATATACTCGTAGAGATGAATCTAGCAACGAAAGTGATAGTTTGTACACTTTTTTCTGCATGCAAATTTTGCAATGATAGTAAGGAATGAATATTCGGTCGAGAACATATATTATTTATTGTTGTTCGAATGTTCGTTAGTCCCCTATTCCTTTTGTTTGAATTTAGTTGAAAATATAGGACAAAACACGAAGGAATAAGGATGTTAACTCATTGGTGCAAATTTTGGGTAGAACCTGTCAGTGTGCATAACAATTCCCATAATATATGAGCGCGTGTGTTTTTTCCCCTTAATACTTGTTATAGTTAACGTCATCGTGTGTGCAAACGAATAGTTAGAAGTAGGCAACGCCATGCATGTCCCTCATATTAAGAAAAATATTTTAAGTCCATTAACAAAAAAAAAAAAAATGCAACTTAAAAGACTACTTTATTCGTGGGCGAGTTTCATAACTTAAATAACAAATTAAATTCAGCATATGTCTAGTTTATGTTTTCATTTACTTTTTTCAGTTTTAATTAGTGCTACCTTATTTTCAGTATATTATGTGAATGAAATAACAAAAAAAAAAAAGACTATGTGGCTTCCGTTTGTATTTTCTTTTTTTATTTTCTGTATTTTTTGTTTTTAGAATTTTGTAAAAAAAATGCTAAAAATAGTAAAAACAATAAAATCTTATTTTTTGTTTTTATTTTCAAAAATAATACAATCCTATTTTTTGTTTTTATTTTCTATTTTTATTATTTTATTCATAAAATCTTGAAAATAAAAGATACATAAAATAAAAATAAAAATAGAAACCAAACAGATCCAATATTTCCTACTGTTATTTATTGAGAGGAGAACCCCTTGCAATCTCGGTTAAGCTACCTTACATATTTAATGGAAGTCGAAACAGTTGCTTGAAGTTGCTGATTCATTATTTTATTCACAAAATTATGAAAATAGAAAAATATAAAATAAAAATAAAAATTAAACAAGCCCTCAATTCCTTCTTTAATGATATACATTTATGATTCTTTTACAACTTTAGTCATTCATATAAATGAGCCTTTTATATTTTAAGACAAATTTAATCTTTATATATTATTAATATAAAATTTTTTTATATAAATATCTCATTATATATCGTCACATCAATAAAATTATTTGATTCAGCCACTTATTACCTTAAAAGTCTTATAAATAAAAATATGTGATTGGATAAAAATATAAAATTTTTTTATATTAATAATATATTAAAATTAATCTCAATTAACTTTAATAAAAATACTAATTATTATTATTCAAGCTTATAGATAGAGGTGCTCATAAGTCAATTCAATATGTGGATATGGCTCAAATTTAATTGGACAAGGCGATAAAGTTAGCCTTTTTAAAAATTGGTCCCATTTATTTTTTTTAGATTGGGTTATAGTTATGTATTGGATTAGCCCAATTTGGCGTGATTTTGTAAAAATACGTTAAAACTTATAAATTTTAAAAATTAAGAATGGATTATAAAATTTATTAACTAAAATTATATACTATGAAAAAATTTGTAGTTTTAATTTCCTGCTTAAATAATTTTATTATTTAATTATACATAATATATAAATTCATATAATTGTTTAATTTTGAGCCAACTTAATATTAATTTGATCATTAATCGAGTTATAATTAGATCAAATTTAGATTAAAAAATTATTCAATCAAAATATTAGGTTGTGCTCAGATTATGTTAAAACGTAATCTAATCTAGCCCATGAACATATGTACTTATGAAAAGAATTAAATTAAAAAAACTTACTAAATAAAAAAATATATATTTTGACTTAATTACTACACTAAACTCCTTTATTTGTTCAATATATAATATAATATTTTTTCTATCACGTCCAAAATCATATGCTTGCTGCGTATATAAATTTCAAAGCTGTCATCCTCATCCCATACAAAAAAGAAATCCAAATTGAGGTGGTCATCTTGAGATACATCAGTTTTCGCCATTGATCCCTCCATTTGTTCTCTACACATAATGCCCCGCTAAAGGTGGTGGTCCATTTCCTCCCTTTGGCTTTTAGTGGAAGATCCCTATCCCTTGAATTTTCATACTTTTGGCTATGGTGGGGTACCCGCTTATCTATGTTTTTGTTTTTTTTTTTTGGGGGCCAACTTATAGCATAGAACTTAGATTTTTTTTTTATTCTAAATTTGTAATCAATAACCACAAAAATTTAGTATTAAGTTGAAAGAAAATAATAAATTTATAGAAACTTGCATTACTGTGGAGTGAGGCTTTACTAATATTATATTTTGATAATGTCAAAAAAAAAGTCTTAACAATGACAAATTAAAATCAAACAGCAACGATTCTCTAACCTTTGAATACTTAATACCATATTATTTCTTCGAATGTGTTTCTCTCTTTTTGTTTTTTGTAAATCATTTTCGTAGAAAAAGTTTGATGTAAAATGTTTACATATGGTTATCGATTCGCTGGTAAATTCTTATTTTATAAGCCCTAGTTATGCATTATGAATTGTATCTTTTTCATGACATTTTAAAGTAGTTATAGTAAATAACTTACAAATTATAAATTTATTTTGATATACTATCAATATAAGTATTTTACATTGTCAATGTAAAGTATTTTACACTATTAATCAATCATATTTTATTTTTTCATTTATATTTTATACTATTAATCAATCATATTTTATTTTTTTTATATTTGATATGATCTTTTGAGATAGTTATGATAAGAGTCAAATAATTTTGATAGCATAACTATATATGGTTTGATATTTGTACAAAAAAAAATTTACACAAATAGTATCAAAATTAAATCCTTGAAATTATAACAAACACGAGTTTAATTTTGATATCTTACTGTTAGTGTAAAAAAAAATTATGTGATCATCAAATTATATATTGCCACATCATTTAAAATATGAGAATAACTTTAATGCACTAACAATACAACACAATTTTATATTGGTATCCAATAAAAATAAAAGAAATTGTTATGTCATATTGAACAATTACATAGGCCTAATTTTAGAGATGCATTTATTTCAGGTTTTTCTTTTTTTTTAATAAAAAGTAATTTTTTAACTATTAATTTTTTTCACATAAGATGCTCATGACATGAGTAAAGACTTATATGAATAACTTCTATAAAAAATAATTTTTAAATAAAAAATTATTTTTTTATCAAAAAAAATTGAAATAAATACACCCTTAGAAATAGATAATATGGCAAGTCCCTTGATTTTTATTCGATGACAGTATAAAAGTATTTTGTACACCTAGTGCATGAAAGTTATTCTCTAAAGTTTCTATTTCTTAAAAAAATTTAATTTTAACGTATTATCAATATAAATATAAATATTTTGTATATATAATTATTCAATCATATATTATTATATTAATAAATCACTTATCTCAAAAATTACATAAATAATAATATATAATTAAATAACAACATAAAATTATTTATTCTAATAATATATTAAAATTAATCTTTTTTAAAAACCGACACAGATTAGCTAGAAGTAAGAGTAACGTTGGAAAACAGTAAATCAACAAAAAAGTTGGAAAATAGTAAATGTCACAAGGGCCTCAAATCCGAAAAGCTTGAAATGGACCAAGTTCACTAAGCTTAATTCATTTAAGGGCTGATTCGGCACTCGCTAATCATCTACTTGGCAGGACAGTGGGACATCTTGTTCAATTTTGAGGGGTTCCCTCCTCTTACTTCCTCTTTGCATTGTTATAGTGAGAGTGAGAGTGTGAGACACTCGTGCACTCATGATGTGGGCATCTCTCCTTCGTACACTAATCAAATATAAACAATTATAGTTTGGTATAATTGAATAAAGTTAATGTCTTGAATGGCGGGGCCACGCAGAGTCACCCAAACAAATTCAAACAAATGGCAATAGCTAAACGTAGAAAACACCTATGTATTTCATTAACAAGAAAAGAACGACATTCTTGCATGGGTCTGTAAATAAGCACATGAAAATTTTGAGGCATCTTTTGGAATATCAAACAAGTGAGACAATAAAAGTGTAGTGGACTTGTACCCCAAAAAGAAAGAAAGAAAGAAAGTGTAGTGGACACTTGGCATCAATTAGTGCGAATAAATGTTTTATTTTTTAATGAGCATTATTTGAGCTGACTTCCCCCCCCCCCCCAAGATCTCTCCCGTATACTTACTATTTATTACAGTTTTTAACTGTGTTATACTCAAATTCTTGAATAAACACCAGATGGCCATGAACAAGAGTTCTCATCTCATTGATGATCATTTGACCTTGTTCTATATATCACATAATTTTAGAGAAAATTCAAAAGCTTTCTTTTTTGACGTGCAAAAGCTTTCCTAGTAACACAGGAGTAGCAAATTTATACTCCATTTTACTATAATGCTATGGTAACACACATCGTGTATATATATATATAAGAATTTACATATACAATAATTTTTGATTAAGAATTTAATTTTGATATATTAATAGTATAAAAAATTTTGAATTTAATTTATATATATTATCAGTATAAAAAAATTTTATATGGACATGCAGTCAGGTATTAGTACATCAATAAATGTGTTTAACTCAACCACTATTATATTAAAAGCCTTATAATAGAAGCATGTGATTTAATGGTAATGTAAATTTTTTTTAATACATTAAAATTAAATTCAAAAATTTATATATGGTCATTCAATTATATATTGCCATATTCATAAATATAATTAATTTTCACATCTATAACTTGAGTAGTAATACAAATAGAATAATTTGATTGAATGATAATATAAAAATTAATATATTAAAATTAAACTTTTTAATTAATTGACAACATAAACTATTTTTATTACTAGAAGTATGTCAAAATTAATATCTAATATTAAATACAAATTTATATAATTTTTCAGTAATATTATATTATTTGAATAACTTTTAATCTAAATCAATTCTGCTATGATTTGACAATGAAAATTTACTTCACTCGCCGAAAAATAACATTTTCACTTGATACGTACGTGAATATATATACACTTACTTTTTTTTTTTTTTTGTATATATACACTTACTTAAATTGAAGAGGAAATAAAAACTTTATAGAGCCGACAAAAAGACGTAGGATTGGAAAGAAATCGAGCATGTGGGGTGCCCGTGCTGTGGTCACCAAATATGAGTCTCACCTTCATCGGTTTCTCATAGTACGCTCTATTCCTCCATTTAGGATCAGCCCGTATTACCCTTTGAAGAAAGTTTCTGGCTTTAGTTAATTGCTCGAAAAGTTATTTAAAATAAAGCAATATATAATCTTAATCTGCGTTAAGGGTTGCCTTTTTTTTTCCCCCTTCTTTTTGTTTTCGTTTGTTCCTCCAATGGTTGTGGGTTTGAAACTTTGAATTGAATAAAACCACTAAGAAAGCATCGATTTTGAATGGAGGAAGGGTACCCCAGAAGCAAGTTCAAGAGGGTGTGTGTGTTCTGCGGCAGCAACTCTGGCAACCGTGAAGTGTTCAGTGACGCTGCGATTCAACTGGGCAATGAACTGGTACAGTTGTTTTTGCAGCACTCACTCACTCTTCTATTCTATTCCCTTAATCTTTGTTCAACCACTCCTCTTTGTTTCTTATATGCTCTCACGCCACCTTCTCTGCCTTTGTTGCTATCCTGTTTATGCATACCTTGTGTTCGTTGTTTACAAACTGTTGTTTTCTTTCAATGCTGATACTTGGCACTGAATTTATTTCATTCGTTAAAGATCACTTTTTTTCTTTTTCGGTATTTTGGGGTACGTTGTAGTCACAGGACGGGTTATCCTTGTACCTACAAGTTTGAATGGATGCATTTATTGCTCTGCACAGACGCGGTGATAAATTCGTTACTACTACCTTTATATGTGTTTTTGTATTTTTGTGTCATGGCGTGAATTACAGGTTAAGCGGAATATAGACTTGGTGTATGGTGGGGGCAGTGTTGGGCTGATGGGCTTGATATCCCGGAGGGTGTATGATGGAGGCTGCCATGTCCTAGGGTATGCCTAAAAAAACTTGCTTTCCAGTGTTTGTCACTGATTCCCTAGTCATTTACTATAACCTGGGTAGTGTTATTGATATTTGATCACATTTTCCCTCCTCTCTACATACAGGATCATTCCGAAAGCTCTCATGCCTCTTGAGGTATTTGTTTATTTTTTCTCTCCACATACATTTAATTTGATCATTGGCAATGAACTGATTCATGTTTGATACTAGTTTATTTTCTTGGGATTTTTATGGTGATAATTTGATTGCCAAGATTGAAGTTTTTTGTGAAGAATTAATCACAATTGGAGTCAAAGAGTTTGAAAACCGGCCAGGGAGTTAAATTTTGTTTTTTTTATACCAAGTTTCTTAAGCCTGTCTCCACCATTGCATTGGCATTTCTCTTCTTACTTTGTGGCAGGGCTGATTTACGGTGAAATTTGGTGGGTTATGATAGTAATGCCTTTGTCATGACAATAATTTATAATCTGTTTTCAATGGAGAAAATATGATCAGTAAATTGTTGTTGGGTAATTTTGACAGATATCCGGTGAAACAGTAGGTGAAGTAAGAATTGTTTCAGATATGCATGAGCGTAAAGCTGCAATGTCTCGAGAAGCCGATGCATTTGTCGCTCTTCCTGGTAGTTACCTGAACAGCTCTCATATAATTTTTTAAAAATAACTGATGATAACATGTCTTATTATTTTTTAATGCCGCTAGAGGTGTTCTTAAATACACCGAAACTTGTTTTTGTAATTTTTTGTGTTTTGGATTGTTGTACTGACTATGCAATGTTGGCTCTCACTGTCCTTATACCTGCCCCTTTCCTTATACTTAGGAGGATATGGAACCATGGAAGAGCTTTTGGAGATGATAACTTGGGCCCAACTTGGAATTCATCAAAAGCCGGTAACCTACTGTCTTCATTTTTCGGTACACAACCTAGTGCTTTTACTGTGTAGTGTAAAATCCTTACTAATTACATATTAATTCAATATTTGCACAGGTTGGTCTACTGAATGTTGATGGTTACTATAACTGTTTGCTTGCGCTATTTGACAATGGTGTTAAAGAAGGCTTCATTAAGCCTAGTGCACGGAATATAGTTGTCTCTGCTCCGTCAGCCAAAGAACTTATGATGAAGATGGAGGTCTAATTTCTACTAGCCAATTTTCCCATAATATGTCTAAGGAAACATTAGGAATCTCTACATGCAAATTTGCTTTCAAATTCCTGAACTGGTACCTTCTAAATCAAGATGAATGGCAGATTGCTTTACTAGGGCCATGAGGAAAAATTAATTGAACGTCTATACTTGCTATGTCATAATTGGACATGCTAATGAAGTGCAGTCAATTTGGTGGCAACCTTAAATAATAAAGCATGGGCATATGGCTCTTGCCATAACTTCTCACTTCGACTTGTGAGAATAGATTGGAGCTAATAATTTTTCTTATATTCTCTCCCCCTAGACACTTTGTTGTACCATAGTTTTCAATTAGAATTTTGCTGCTTTTTCTCCCGTAAGCACCTTGTTGTGTGATTGTTGTCAATTAGGACTTTTGCTACTTTTTTGGCACTTTTAAACATGAATAGTAAATGTAGGCTTAAAGGATATTTGGACTTTTCAAACTCTAAAAACTGTCATACATATTAATTTGTTCAAAGTACCTTGTTTTCTCTTTTCTATTGTTTTTATTATTTTTTTTCTTTTAGGGGGGACAAAATAATTGTTCAAATTACTCTGTTCCGTGTCAAACTCTAAATGCTGACTCCTCCTTTTTGCAGCATTACTCTCCTTCGCATGAACATGTCGCCCCTCATGAGAGCTGGCAGATGAAGCAATTAGGTAATTATCCGGGACAAGAAAACGCAGAGTGAAAGGTTTATTGATGGAAGGTTTTTCTCCAAAATTGATTTGTGATGTGATTCTTCATCATTTGAGGTGTATACAACAGCCTGTGTAGATGGGGCCATATGTTGTTTGTTACTGCGTACTACGTTGTTTTTATACCCCAGAGTGCTAGTATATGTGCCTTGCTGCTTTGCTTCATTTCTTCATTTAATGGCCAACCGAATCACTGTGAGATAGTCATATCTGGTTGTTACCACTCATTAAAGGCAAAAGTACTCCGAAATGGAAAGACATGATAAGCATTTCTTGAGCAGAATCTCAGTTGTGCGATGTAGGGTGGCTCCACTTTGTAGTGGCTTAATTAGACAAGATAGGTGAATCAAGGACAACCTAGACTTTTGCTGAACCTTAAGACTTTCAGATAGCTCACGATGACTTTTATGTGGAATAAATAGAAAGTCATTAATTTTAATATACTGTCACCATCTAAAATTCACAAGATTCTAATCTATCTATCTTGAGTTAGGTTGATTTATTATACGAGTAAAGTTTTTCCCATATATATTTTTAATTCACAGCATTGAAATTCGAGAGCTTGCTTGACGGTGATAATATTGAATTACTTGAACCAGTGGAATTTTGGTATAGAAGATTTACATATCATAACAAGAGTCAATTTGTAAGAGTTGAAGAGGAGGTCTCTATTTTTTCTCCTCCTTTTTTAATTACAATATTTTAAACCTTTCCAATGTCAATAGCACAAAGATACTGATTTATGGATCCAGCACTGCTTAAGAGTAGCCAGTCTTGGAATATTTCCATGGTCGAGTTATTCAAAGTGAAAACAATGCAATTTGATTGAACTGTCCCCTATACTGGAGTTTTGAAAAAGAGAAATGTTATTCATGCATTAAAAGTGAACACTTTGATTATATGTATATATCTCTCTGGAACTAAGATGCCCAAGGCACCACCCTCATTCGGTAAAATATATGGGGGGACAAGATAAGGGATCCACAGGGCAAATCCCTATCTATTATTGTGTACTTATCCAAAAATACTAGCTTTGTTGACCCATTATTAACTATAGAAATTGACTCTTTTGATGCTGAAACCAGTTGGGAATTATAATCCGGTTGATATATGGAGTGGTTGCTAGTACAGGTCTGGCCATGTTTGAGGGTGCCAACTGCATGAGACATGGATTCCCAAGGTAGGGCCTGTATTGTATGGTTCTTTCCATCTGATCAGTCATTCAAATATTACCTGGCTCCTCCACTATCTTTTCCAGGTCAGTGGGGCTAATATAATACCCTTTTTGTGTCGGCTATGCCACCTTACGATTGGTCGGGTCACAAGTCTCATGATGCCTCCGGGACCATCAGTAGTAGTATGAGCTTGTTTTGCACTATGGATTTTTCACTGCACGGTGCTTCCCGCGTCCCAGTCTTTGTCATGGTGGACCAACTGATATGGTTAATCACAAGGTATAAGGCCAATGGAGAAAATGCTATCACTTCCTTGAAGGGGACCCCCTTGACCCCCTTCCATTCATTCTTTCTTGATCATAATTTGTTTCTTGTCCTCCTGGCTCCTCAAAAGCTATTAACTGTGTTTGTCATAACCCACCATGAAGGGGTTGCAGAGGTATTCAACTGCTCATTTTGTGTTCTTGGGGTTCCTGCTACTGTTACCTCATTCCTCATACCTAACTCAGCCAAGTCATATCACTATTCAGACAAGCTTTCGTCGTTGAGTTCCCTCTTCAACTTTTAGAGATCGTCATGTAAACAAGTAAAACGATAGTGATATTTAAGACAGCACTGCCTTTTGCGTATCTTTATTCTCGCTTTTCAAGATCTTCTTAGGCTATGTTTTAGAGTTTTACAAATGATAAAATGAAAGTGAGTGACTCATAATAAAAAAAAAAGAAAAAAAAAAAAGAAGTGGAGTAGAATAAATCATGTCATCTTTATTTTTGGATGTTTAACAAGTTTAACGAGAGAAGGAAGAGAAAATGTATCCCCCTCCCTCCTTGATCCCCCAATTTGAAGGGACAAAAATTAGAGTTTGAGTGGTGTGTCCATTCTTTGCCATCCTACTCTCTCCTTTAAAATCATTTCCAAACACACTTATAAGCCTCTCCTTTTCTAGCCACTCCCTCCATTGTCCTTCAGCCAAATAGCCTTAATTTCTCTTTATGTTGGAAATATAATATCTTAGCTTAACAAACGAAAAAAACAAAAACAAATGAGCAAAAGATAGAATGGGCATATTAGGAATCCTACCAAACATTTTTCTGTGTTGGCCGACAAGGAGCAGAACTCAATGGAATGACCTCAAGCGATAACTCTCCGAGTTAGACGTGGGTCTTCTTAACACGATGATCCTAATAAACCGACAAAATTCGTATTCTAGCAGTTGGCCATGCAACAAAGATTGTGGGGGAGGTCTCTGATGAGATAGAAACGGAGGAAGAAGATGAACCGTGGGAAGTGTGAAAAGTAAGACGAAGGAGGTGTGTTTATCTCGGTTTTAATGGGGCCAATAAATAAGCAATGGTTGCTTACTAATTTAGCACTTCCCAATAGATATAACAAGTTGATAAGACACTCAACGGTAATAAAAGAATATTTCACTTAAAAAAAGTTCACAAAATATAAGTCCAAGATAAAGTTGTGTAAAACTCACATGCAACAAGATGAGGTGGGCACACGTAAACCTAATTCCAAAATCTAGGTTAATATCATAAGGTATTTACTCGTGAAATATCTCTGTATATAAAGATTCCTTAAAAACCCATTTTAAGCAGGGTGAAATTCTATCCTTAATCAAAATACATACATGAACACTCTTAGTTAAAACACTCTCAAAACCCATGAGTCTAACACTCTACTTTTAAATGTTTATTACTTTATTTATAGCATTTTAAATATTTATAGCATTTTAAATATATACTTAATAAAAGATAATGACAGCCCGCTGATGTCTAAAAGCACCTTACTTATTCTCTCCATTTTACTTTGTAGAATAATTGACATTTCAGGTAAACTCCATATCACTATGCCATGACAAATAACGTGTGAGTGTTGGCTAATAACTGTACCCTTAACCCCCACTTCCCAAAAAAAAAAAAAAAAAGGAAAGAATATAGGCTCAAATATACGGAACTATAGTAAAGATATCCACTTTAAATTATCTTTCGTCTGATAACTAGCCCCACGTGAACTGAAGAACTTACACGAGAAGGATATACAGATTTGCTGAAAACAACAATAATCTTCCTAAAATCTTTCATCCCAAAGATTATATAACTATAGTGTCGATGCTACCAAAAACTACAATTTTCCAAAAAAACAAAAATAAACATGTTTATTTATGAAGGCATTTTCTTCTTTTCCTAGTTGCGTACACCTTTTAATTAAATTATTACCTATCTCGTCTACATGAATTATCACATATTGAGACTTATAGTATCACCGACTTCTATGCCATCCTCTTCCTGATATGCCTATCAGGATCAGCTCATGATGTTTCCCTTCAACATAGGTTTTGTACACTTTGGATAGAATCAATCCTTTTGCCGCGATGACAATTCCTAGAGGATGTCGTACAGCCCTTAATGTACTACTCAGTAAAACAAGCAAAGAACATTGCTGCTGCACTTGCATTGCATACGAAACTAGGAATAAAATTTTCTGTACTGCATTTCCATGCTACGTAAGTATTCCGTGTGTTCCTATACCGTTGTCATATACAATATTGAGAAATACTGTAGGTTCAGGAATAGTTTACACAAGGTAACAAAGTCAACGAACGTCCTACCTTAAAATATGTGAGCCAGAAGGAATGATCCTTAAAAATTCATACCTTAAAAGCAAGCCATTTTTTTAGGGGAATGAATCCTGGGAATGGATGAAGGATCATTTTCCATCTAACATCAAATCAAGCTTTTTCTTTTGAAGTCGATGATAGTAAATGATTTAAGGTCGCTGCTTGAATGACAGCAGCTGGGTTTGGTTCCCTTATACGGGAAGTCCCAGGTCTTCTAGGGCCATAATTCTTATCAACACTGCTTCTTTTAAAGCGGCGTGAATGAAACCTAAGTAATCTCACTAGCCTTCTTGAACCCACGAGTAAAATCACGCCCAAAATAATAAGTAGCCTGCAGCATAATGTTTGGGACTAACTTATTTCTGGCATAAGAACATGAATATTCACATATCAATTGAGAAAAAGAACTACTAGATTGGGTCCCACCAAAAACATTTTTGATATATATCTTAGATATATGTTCTCTATGTAAAGTTATTCAACCTAACCAGATATCGACTAGAAAGATTAACGAAAAACAGGAAATGCTTGTAAAAAACAACTGAACCAAGGTCACTTCTTGCAGATGGAATGATGAAATCTCAGAGACCTTGGAAAGCAAGGGATGTAAATGCACAAAGCACTAATAGCAGAACATCTTATATTACCATCCAAGAAGAAGTGACAAGCGAGCTTTTGGGCTTGAAGGGAGTCGCTCATGCAAAGCAAGCATCCCAGCAAGTACACCAGTCAAAATTGATGCCACAGCTGCACATGTAGAAACTACAATAGCCCTCCCATGCTTTAGACCACGTGTCTGCATGGTGAAGAACATAAATATTAGAGAGTTTAGCAAATCTGAAGTTGGCAATGCAGAACTTGGACACTCATCTAGCCAGTTTGACCGAAGTCCCACCTTGCCACCACTCATAGGTTCAAATGCCCCCTACGCTTAAGGGGTGTAATAGTTTGCACAAAGTAGATAGCATAAAAGATGTCTTCAGAATACCTGGTAGCAAAAGCCTGCACCACTACAGCATACACTGATGATGATGCACATAGGAAGCAACAGCTTGTGGAAATCTTGCTCCAGGAATAGAAACCCCATCTTTGATATTACAGATGCCATCCTGCATTGACACAATTAAGAGTAAGGGCTTATGATCAATTTCTGCTGTGTGTGTGTGTGTGTGTGTTTGTGTGTTTGTGTATGTGTAAATAATATTTGCAAGTTTTGTTCATTGCCAACAAAAAGCAGTCACCCTCAATAGAAACTAACAACTCTAATTAAACGAAGTTTAGGCTTCATAAATGAAAATGGTGCAAGCTCTAAAATTTCAAGTTTTCAGATGACATTGATGATTAACAATTAACAGATCACATTTGTATGGTTGTAGAGGAATGATCACATTTAGGCATCTGTATAACCTTAACATATGGGATAGGATTGTGTTTATGACCTCTCCATGGTACTCTGCTGGTAGTTGTTTTAAAAGAACTTCCACACAGATATTGGACAGTTTTGTTACATTTTTCAGCCTATTCGGATCTCTTTTTTATTTACTTTTTTCTTAAATAATATCTTATCCTACTAGCAGCATTATTCTCTAAAAACGTTATTTGTAAAAATGAAAAACACCTTGAGGTGACACATACAAATAATATCATTAAAGCCAAAACACTTCATTGTCATAATCTTCATCTTGATACTAAGGGGTTAAGGTAAATGAAAGAAGTGAAATGTGTCCATACAAGAACAAAATACATAAATATAGCAGGGAAGAAACAGTACCCAAACAAAATTCCAGATTCCAAGCCATAAATGATTTCCTCAACAACATCATATTCCATCTGTAACACTTAAAAAGGTCAGCAATGCAAGAAGAACAAAGGACAATAAAGATCATTAAATCACCAAATGGGTGCATCTATGATGAAAATAAACATGTAAATTTGAAGGTAAGATCATGATTAAAACATGAATTACCATCTCTTGTTCTCTTCGATGTCGTTTGCATATACGAAGCCATCCATTAAGTAGTATCTGCACAAGTGTTTCTAACAATTAAAATAACAACTATGTCTGAAAGATGGTAATATTACTTTATTGCACTGATGACCTCGTAATAAACTATGTATTAAAACCAATTGTCTTGTGGTCACACTATCAGGTTAATGAAAAGGGAAACATAGTGCCGCATAATGCATTTAATGCATTCCAAGGGCCTAGATTAATGTCTTTTTATTTGCTTCAAAGAAAGTCGGTGATAAATGGGCAAATCATTTCAAACACAACTATTAAAAATAAGATGATGCACAAGGCGGGGTACCTACAAACAAGATGAAAACAACAAATGCCAGCCATGGTATACGAAAAATGGATAGAGCAGCAGCCTCTTGCTCCTCACCTCCAGCACCAACTCCTAAATATAGAAAAAAAAATTATATATATATATATATATATATAATAGTTGAAAAACTGGGACATGTGAATTAATATAATATATCAATAAAATGACACATTTAGTAAATCAAATCTGACAGCAAACTTAACTTTATTAGCAGATATAACACAAATGAGGAAAATTCCAGGAACTCTCAATCCACTGCTCAGCCTCAGACACATAAGTGCAATAATATAGCGTATATAAAAAATTAAGTGGTCACACAATCACATTGTCAGATATATTTACTGCATTTACATTCAACTTCTGAACTATATGAACACCAAGAAAATTTGTTATTCTCATCGTAATCAACAAAATGAATTGTCGAGTGAATTTTCTGTTACTTGATAACACACACACATACAGGGACAGATTAATGGATTCAGGATATGGATTTTGAATAATTGCCTACACAAACATGTCTGCAGTCATGTTAAAGGGGGAAAAAAATGCAGTTAAACTGAATGCTCTTTGGCAATCTAAAACTTACATTACCTATTGTGCCAAAACCTGCCAAGGTAACACCAACCCAATCAACGACATTCATCACTTCCTTGAGATAAAAATGAGAAAAGATTGAAAGAATTGCCAGTCCACTGCCAGAAACTGGTTGGATTACAGAGACCTATTTGAGAACATACCAACAGATTATCAACGTACAAAATCTCGGCAAAGGAATAGAAGAGCATGCTAACAGTAAAGAAATATCCCTTGATATTCACAGTCATGTTTTCAATTGAATTAGTTTTCTCTTATAGGCATCGGTATGGCACTTACAGGAGCCAGAGCCAGTGCCCGTAACATCAATAGTGCCCCAAATATATCCATTAGAAAACCTATCACCCAGGTTTTGTTTGAAGCATATGCCCTTATGACCTGCAAAAGCCAAGAAGAGCGTTGTTAATCCATCAATCAATAATTAAACAGTGACTTCCTCCTGGCCACATAAGCTTGAATGATAAATGGGATCTTGGAATTCAATTCTCTTTGCTCAAGTTTTGCCAACCCAGAATACCACACTCAATTAAGCGTATGCACACATGCACATGCTTTTATTGTATTTGTACCCAATTTCACCACTCCAAAAAAAGCAACCACACAAATTGCAGGTTTCGAGCTAAGGCGAATTGACAGCAAACAAATGCACATGCATATGTTTTTGAAATGCAATAGTTGTATTAAAAGGTGAAACTTTTGAATGGGAACCAAATGATGGGGACATTCTGAAAAAGGGAGAAAGAAAGGGACAAAATACCTTGAGCTTGAAAGAGAGAGGGGGAAGAATGACAGTGCCCTTCTTCTGAAGGATCTTGCCGATGTTGTTGCCGGCGGTAGCAACCACCGTCAAAACAATTGATTCCCACATTCTTTTCAACCCTTTCTTCCTTCCCTCTCCTCTGCTCTGTTCTGCGTGCCCAGCTCTCCGTTTTGCTCTGCTTCAGGGACCCATCCCATCTTCTCATAAACTACCTATTAAACTTTTTTTTTTTTTGATACGAAAACTACCTATTAAATTTTAATTATTACTAAAATTTTATTTATTTATAAATAAATATCCATTTAAGAAATTTAAATAATAAAATTATTTCTTCTTAATTATATTTTTTAAAAAAGATAAAAAATAAGTAAAAAGATATAATTAAAAAAGAGAAAGAATTAAGTAAAGATAATTTTATAAAATATATCTAAATTTTTTTAATATTAAGATTTTTTTAATTATTTTTTTAATTTATGTGTATATTTAAAATTGAATAATTATTTTAAGATAGAGGTAGTACTATCCATTGATATTGATATTTGTTTATAAATATAAATTGGGGTTAAGTAAAAAAAAAATGAATATTTGCATAATGGAATTAAAAAAATAAAGATATATATAAAATAATTAAATAAATTTTCTAAAAAATAATTTCAGAAAACTATATTACATCATAAAAAAATATTTTTAAAAATTTAATCAAATGTACCCCTAACCACAAAGTGAATGTTACAATAAAAGTTTTGATAGTTGTTGTAAAAAACTGAATAATATTATAAAGAGGCATGTTACGGGAAATTTATGCTATTGTTTTACGGCTAAAATTGATTTCTAAACTTCTCGTGTGAGAAAAAAAATAATGTAAACTATGAAGTTTTTCCTTCTAGCCGGGGTAAATTATGAAGCGTCGTGTGCATGGTCTGCCCAATCAAACTCCTTTATTGGGTTTATCTTAGTGATTGGGCTATGCGCTAGGTTGATGTTGCAATTGCACAGAAAAATAGTTGTATAGTATAGAGTATTGAGTGGAAGTAATTTTTTATTAATTATATAAGTATATTTTATATAAAATTATATATTTTATATAAAATATATTTATATAATTAATCGAAAATACAATTTAAGTGATGATATGGATCAGGCAAGCATTTTTCCTATTGCACAAATGTCTTTTGAAGACATGATTGATACCGAATTTATAATTGTGCCGTTGGCGCAATAGTTATCCTACATCTAGTATAAGATTGCATTGAGGGTTCGACTCCTCTAGGCCAGAGCACCCTGAATCCCCATCCCCCAAGTGTGTGAGTGTGTATCATAAAAAATAAAAAGTAAAACAAAACAAAAGAGATTGATATGGAATTTGTATATAGTCTTTCCAGATATTTTGAGGATTGCATACTCCTAATAAATTTTAAAAGAATTTTATTTTATTTGACGTAAAGTTTAGATAATTGGGATTTATATGGAATTTTAAAGAAATTTATAGTTATATAAAGGAGAAAAATATGTTTCCTGTCTAATGATAGGTTATTAATTTACTCTTTATCCAACTTTTCTATCATGTCATTATTTTGATAAAAATTCATGTATAAAATTTGAAAAATTTCAATTAAAAAGTGAAATTTTTTAGCAATAGTCAAGCATATTTAAATACAAAATTGTTTATAAAAATTGTCATTACATATCAATAATTGTTTGGAAGGACCATAGCTTCTTCAATATGATATGCAGGGTATTGTCTTTCGCATAACATATTAAAATGAATAATGGTGATTTGTACCAATTTTTTCATGAAAGTGCAATTTTCCATTGGTAGAAATAGGATACTGCAAAGTGTAAACTGATGCCATGACAAGCAGACAGAAGCTTGCATGAGCACTATTACACCATATCTCATTCAGATTTCATAACATCAAGCAATGAATGCCTCTCAATCTCACTGGGGGGAAAAAGGGAAAAAACGAGAGAGCCTCTGCTCCGTCAACATCCACCGTCGGGAACATAATACAAGTGATTCTAAAGCATCTATTTCATTCATTATTATTGACGAAGGCACAAACATTATTATTATTTTTTTTTTGGGTCGGGGGAGGATTCTAACCCAGTGTCAACCTCTGGCTGGCTCGAACCCAGATGCAGCACTTGTAAGGCACACTAATTGTGGAGGTGTGTTACGCCTTACCTGCAGGAAGGCACAAACTCTAGCTCACACTGGCCACCGCATTATTTAGCTACGCCAAACTTCATTTGAAACCATATTATGCGTCTTGCTGCTTGTGGAGGAGTTGTGGTCCACATCACCTAAGCTATTCTTTCCAATTATTTTTCTGTTCCAAGTTCCAACGCTTGCTGTTTGCTCGAACTGATGCTTGAATGGGCAGAAAAACAAACAGGCTTACACAATAAAATTGCACACTCTAGATCCCCTAAACAACTGTCCAAGGATTAAGCATTGAGTGGAATCGGATTCATGTTTATCTAGGTTTGCAGGGACCGTGAGATTGATTTGGAAATGGCATAAATAACTCACGTGACATGTCACGTCATAGTGCTAAGAGAGACATGCCAAGATGACTGAATGCGAACTGGGAACTGGGAAGCCAAGTTAGCAACGGTGCTTAGCTTCTTTGAAATATATATATGATGCTCTTTTTTTTCTATTTTCTCCAAAAGAAGAGTTTATCGTTAAAGTTGAGTTTTTAAATCTTTTAATTTTAACTTCACACTATAAGGAACTAAGAAAGGTATGCAAAAAGTACACCAAAAGACATAACTTGAAATAATTTGAAACATTTAATAAATCAATTAGTCCATAAAGTCATAAACAAGCATTTTATAACAGGCATATATGGTCTTCCAGTTTTAAACAGCACTGCTACACAGAAGATGTCCTTTGAAGACCAAATATATCACAAATTTACACCTAAGAAGGTCGTTGGCGGCTTCAGCAGTAAGATGACAGTTGTCGCTCAAATATATAATAATTTAGCTGAAAGCAAAACTTGCCTAAATATTGTATTCGACTATTCATACGGTCAATTTGTACAGTCAATCACTCAATCAGCTGCTAAAGATCCACATTCAAACAACTCGGGAGCCAATGGTAACAGTAATACACGTGCAAGAGCTTCGATAACATTAATGACAGTGATCATCAAAAGACACAATCGCTTGGAACACATGGAATATCATCAACGATATGAATAACCTTAAAACATTTAGATGAAACATAAGCGAAAGCAAAATTTGCCTGAAAATAAAGCGCAAGTGGGATGGAAAGAAAACGCCTAAATAATTTATTCCTCATCAGTGAAGCTATTTGCTCCAAAACTTAATTGTGTTTGAAAATACAGGGTTGCTTGTACCAAGAAAAAAGTAGAGGATTGCCAGAGTACAGATTATAGAAGTTTCATATAAAATCATGAATGACAAAATAAATATAGTTTGATCCCTCAGAGAAGATCTTTCAGGACCCAATAGGACTTAAGAGGTTATCTAACATATAAACAAAAGCTTTGACCAACTCAAGTAAACTGATCATAACCCATTAAGGAATAATCTGGAAGTTCTTATAATGGACTTAAATTTGTATACAGAACTTGAAATACAGATAGGGAGCAAAATAACAGTATGCCTACTAAATCACTCTCTACCAACCATAAACCACCTGGGAGTACTTATTCTTAAGCCACTTGAAGCTGTTTCTGAAGGAACGTTTGACGTTCCCCTCCACAGAATACATCTTATAGCTGGCAACCCTTCTCTTTCTTTGAAGCTCAGGATCAGCAAAGTTCCAAGAATTGGAGATAGAGCCGGAAATGCTTTTCCCTTTCTTCAACTTCAAGTCCGTAGGACCCCTTTGAGTTTGCACATAGGAAGCACTGTAGCTCCTGAGATCATGAGGCCCAGGTGCCCCATAGTAGCTCTCCATCTGCATCATTTGCCCATTTGCATAAGACCTTGATCTGTGAAAGTCCCCCATGGAAAATTTGGCAGAAAGAAGATTGGAGAGTTTGTCTCTCTTCAAGGCTTAAGCCTTTATGTTATGGGAAAGATGATCAAAATTTGAAGGACTGTGGTGATGTGGGGTCCAACAAAGACTGGAGGAGCTGGTCTTCAAGGTTGGCTGTTGGTGATGGCTGCTAGCTTAATATAACTTTGAATTTTATTTTGCCTTTAATTTGCTGTTAATTCCATCCATTGTTATTGACATGGGGGAGAAGTTGCTGCTATATATTGACTATCTTTTATGTAAAGTTTACATGAACCAAAATGATAATGAAATAAATTTAAATTAAAACATGTGACAGATAATTATAAAAATAAATAAGTCAATCAAATTGATTCATAAACAAATTCACGAACTTATTTTCGTAATATTTAGCAGTATTTGAATTTGATACTATAATATATTTGTTGTCCGGATGGCGTGTTTAGTGGGGAACCATTATTGTCTAATGTACACGCTTTTAAAATTCTTGAGGATTTTTCTTTTGACCTAGACAAAGGATTACTTTTGTTATTTTTGACGACGGACAAAGAATTCCTAATATAGGACAACTTTTCTGCCACGAATTTCGATCCTTTATCACAGGCCGACGACAACAACAACCGTAAGAAAAATCCTTTTTAACGGGCCCAATTTTGAATAATCACAGTTTGAGTAAAATTTAAATAAAGCAAAACAGTAAGGGCAGGACATTAAAGGTTCGATGGTGGACCCCACCAACCCCAAACACACTTTACACATGGTACCCAAAAGTAAGGTGCACTGCGGACACCTTATAATTCCGAGAGTATAATAATTAAATAAGTTAAGATATAGGGTGTATTTATTTATAATTTTGTGTAAAAAATTAGTATTTTTATTAAAAAAATATTTTTTATATATTTAGATAATTTTTTAAAAATAATTAAAATCTTAAAAAAATTATTTTAAATATTTTTATAAAAATTAAAAAATTAATTTTTAATTTTTAAAATTATATATAAAATTTAAGTCTTATAATTATTTTTTTTAAACTGAAACAAACATATTTATAGTTTTAAGATTAGTTTATGCCCAATCTTAATCATAGTTAATTTTTTAATAATTTTTAAAATTTTTTAAAAAATTAATTTCAAAAAACAAGATCGGTGTATAATGTTGATATAGAAAAAAATGAGTGATATATAATAAGAGAATTGGTTGATTCGGTCGCAGGGTATATAAGAACTTTTTATTAAATAAACTCAAATTTATAGGATTGAGTTATTTATGATTATTTATTTTAAAATAAAAATATAAACCAAACGAGTCTAATTATATATATATACAAACCGTCTACCCCACATGGGTGATGAAAGTCAATTCTTCAAATAGAATCGACCGCAAGTAAATTGCAATTTTAAGGGACTGTATTTTTCATAGCGACGGACAAAACTCCAAATTTTATCGAGGATCATATGGCTGGGCTATGTGTATTCACCAAACAATGCTTAAATATCCTTAACTAATATGGCAATCGATTTTTCAGTTCACATAATCTCTTATGTATGCTTCACACCCAAAAAAATTAGAGGAGTGCTAAATGGCTCAAATCAGTTTTGCACGAAATTTATTAATGTAAACGTGTTGTCACATGATTGCACATCAGTTAAACAAAGATATTTTAAGAAATAAAAATAATGGTTCGGTGTAGGCCAGGAATACAAATTCATATTCGTACCATAACTCATTTCTCAAAAAATTATCTGCTATATACGACATTCCATTTTATTTTTGTTGACAATTTTTATCAGAATATTCTTTATGCTCTTGATCGCTCGTGTCCAGGCTATGGTCTTAGATTACGGAATCGTTCTAACTTCTAACGCATCTGTAACGCGCAAACAGTAAGGCATGTCCGCACGGACTGAGTGGAGTAACGCATGTTGACTAAGCAATTCACGAGTAAATAACAATTTATTCGCTAAATCTCTAGCAAAAAGGGCAACCTCATTTTAACCTGAGCATGCAACTGTTCCAGATGCTTAAGACGGGATTTTATAAGAGACTGTAAACAGCTTCGATTAGCACATGGAGGGGAAGCATCATATGACAGGTACGAGCAATAACGGGGCTAGGAGCAGGATATTTCCAACATAACGTTAGAAAATTTCAACTTTACACAACCACCCTCACACAGATATTAAAACAAGAATTACAAGAACAAAATATTCAAATCCAGAGCTAACAGCATTCTGCAATCTTTCTTAAGACGCCAGAGATACAAACTAACAAACAACAAAAATTTGCAACAACACAACCCAAAATTTAGAAAGAATGCCCATTTCAGTTCAACTCTTGTTAAAGAAAGGCCCTAGACCATGAAAAATAAAATGACGACTGCAGCCTCCATACTAAACACATTACTAATGAAGCAGAAATCAAATCAAAGGAGATCAGCAACATTGGCTGGCAGCTCCTCGATCACCACATTGTAAAACTTTTGGATGTCAAGCAGCATCCTTTCATCATCCCTGGTCACAAAATTGATAGCAACACCCTTTCTTCCAAACCGACCACTACGACCAATTCGATGAAGATAGTTCTCTGGCTGAGTGGGCAGATCATAATTAATCACAAGTGAGACTTGCTGGACATCAATCCCACGGGCTAAAAGATCTGTGGTAATAAGAACCCGGGAGGACCCAGACCGGAATTCCCTCATGATGATATCCCTTGTATTTTGGTCCATATCTCCATGGGTGGCTGAAACTGTGTGATCACGACTCCGCATCTTGTCTGTCAACCAATCTACCTTGCGTCTGGTGTTCACAAAGATAACACTCTGGGTAATGGCCAAAGTTTCGTAAAGATCACAAAGTGTCTCAAGCTTCCATTCCTCCTTCTCGACATTGACAAAAAATTGCTTGATCCCCTCCAAGGTAAGCTCATCACGTTTTACAAGAATCCTCACAGGTTTATTCATAAACTTCCTTGTGATCTCCAAGGCTTCAGGAGGCATTGTGGCAGAGAAAAGCCCAACCTGTATCTTCGGTGGCAGCAGCTGAAAAATATCATAGATCTGGCAGGGGGTAAAAAAGAAAGGCAATATTCAGAAAGGAAAACTTTATGAGCCGAAAGGCAGATAAAATTTGAAGTGCATTTATTTCCTATTGGACATGCACATACTACCAATGCAAAACGCTAACCAAAACATAAAATTCTTTAAATGGAAATCAGTGAGCAAAAAAGCTTCTTGCCCATGAAAACATAAAACTAATCTGAAAAATAGTTACAAATAATAGTCCTGGGTGCAACTTTTCCGACTATCACAGATATAAAAGATTGATACATAAAAGGAATAGGGAAGCAAAGGAAAGGTAAGAATTCAAATAAAAGCACTGAATAGCATTCTTAGTCTTAGGCCAAGATCTTCTTCCACAACAACAAAGCAAATTAAAGAGAGCATCACAGGAAAATGAGAGGACCTGATCCTTGAAACCTCGAGAGAGCATCTCATCTGCCTCATCCAACACAAACATTCTAATGTGATCAGGGCGCAAAGATTGTCTACGTAGCATGTCAAATACACGACCAGGGGTACCGACAACAACATGGACCCCACTTGAGAGGATGCGCTGATCTTCGCGAACACTGGTCCCACCCACACAAGCATGAACCTTGACACCAAGATAATCACCTAGTGCTCGCATGACCTTCTCAATTTGTTGTGCGAGTTCACGAGTGGGAGCAAGAACCAGAGCCTGGCATTCAACTAAGCTGTAATCAAGCTGTTGCAAAATTCCAGAGCAAAATGTAGCAGTTTTTCCAGTTCCAGATTGCGCTTGCTGAATTACATCAAGTCCCTTGATGAAAGGAACAATCCCCCTTTGTTGAATGGCAGAGGGCTTCTCAAAACCTTTTCAGAAGTTACACAACATCATTAGGAATGCTCAGTTATCAGTGACCCAAAAAAACAAAAAATCAAGTAGCCAACATGCTCAGATGCATATAATTTGGCAGTAATATAAACTAATGTTATCAACCAGGATTTAGCATTAAAGGACATTAATGCATTAATCTACATACCATATGCATAAATACCCCTCAGAAGGTTCTCCTGCAATCCCATAGCATCAAAGCTATCATAAACTTCATCATAAGAAGTGAAAAACTCCTGCCCATCAGTTCCAAGTCTGGCCCCATCAATGCATCAAACCAACAATGAGCATATAACTACGGCCATCATAGGAACGCATTATATATGACAAATAACAAGATGGTCTAACTAATACGATTATGAAGAAACTAAAAGCATATCTCAATGCCATTGCATCTCTAATAATTATCCAGCCAAAGAAAAGGGCAACTTACAACTCATTCATCTTAGCATCGAATTGACGAGCATCAAAATGTGATCCTTCTGGTGTCAACCCAGCCATGACTCCAAACTGAAAAGAAAAATAAATATTAATCCATTTTGCATCCTGCGGATGATCAAACTTGAGATATCAACGATATTACATAAATCATAATTTTCCAACTATAGTTCATAACATCATTACACTAATTTGGCAACTACAGAGAAAACGAATAATCTGATTCTGATGCAGACTACAAAACAAACAGCAATAAGCAAAACAAAGGCAGAAAATCAACGAGAAAATCTGGGCAGAAAAGAGAATTATCTATAGTCATTGGAGTTTATTCCATGCACAAGGCAAAACTGTAATAACCCAAATAGCTATATTAGTTGAGTTCACCGATCCAAGGGTTGATATGAGTTCTGAAATGTAAAATCTAAATTTTTTTTCGCAGAGTGAACCACACAACTCCCACAACATAAATCGATCTGTGCAAAAAAGGCTAGAAATCTATAACAGAAATTAGAAATTAAAGAAAATCTGAACTATGGGACCAATGAGATGCAAAATTTAAATAGCAGTAAAGCATTAAGTTCACAGTTCAAACCTTTTAGGAAGAAGGTAGTAGTTCGGATTATGAAATAATGAAATAAGAGTGACTTCGGGAGTAAGATGGTAGGGTTAGGGTTTGAAGAAGTGCTTCGATCTTTTGAAGGGTTGTGGTGTTGGCGACGAGACGACGACGCAGCAGAAAGATACGCCGGTGAGTGAGAGACAATACAGAACAGGAATGGCTTTCGATTTTGGTGCTTTTATTTACACTTTCTCCGCATTACCCCTTATTTTCCTTCTTATTGCAGGCTGGCCCACGACAGCTACGACGTCGTGTCGAGGGTGACAAAGCTGTGTCCACGGAAATTCACTCCGTAGTTGGAGGATAACGCTAAATATCAATCTCTTTATATCAATTTTAATCAATTATTAAATCAAATAATAATACACTAATATTTTTTTTAGGATAAATAATTTAAAATTTAAAAGTATATGCTTTTTTTAAGAAAAATATGTACCTATTATTATTTGATTTAAGAATTCGTTGAAATAAATACAAGAAACTTGATATTAGTTTTTTTCTTTGACATATTACCTAATAAGATTATTGATCATTCATATTACCATTAAAAAACATTATCACCTTTTAAATTACTAATAATATTATATTTGACATATGCAAATAATTTAACTAGTATTTATATTACTTTATTTGATATATAAAAAAATTGTTAGATAATATATTTTATTAATAATAATAATTTTATTATAATTTATTATTATTACTAGTATTAATTAGCATAATTAATAATTATATTATCCATAATAGTTATTAATATTATTAATTATTGTTATTTTTAATAATAATAATAATAATAGAAAGATTACTACATGGATTCTAATCTACATAAACACCTCCCATGGTAGCAATCCACAATACTACTTTGAAGATAATATAGATTGCCTTAAAAATTTGAATTGTCAGTAATATATCTCAATCAAATAAGACAATGTGGTGGGCCCAGTTAATTTAAAATTGCATTAATAATAATCTAAATAGATTATCCTATACCAAACGCCCTTTAAGTACTTATTGTGTTTCTTCAATCTTTGCTTATAAATTGAACATTTATGGGTTCACTTATTAGGATTTAATTTATATACACTATCAATGTAAAATATTCAACTATCTATTATCTTAAAAGCCTTACAAATATAAATATTTGATTAGGTAATAATATAAATCAATGTATAGTAATTAAATTCTAATTATTATATATTATTAATTATTAATGTAAGTAATTTTTTTTAGTTTAAATAAGTTTTTTTAACCATATGAATTTTACTGATTTTGGTTATAGTTCCTATAGTTTTTTTAATTTAGGTTTTAGTCTTTATAATATCAAAAATTTAATTTTGAATCCCTAAAATTAATTATTAGTCCTTATTATTTTAAAAATTTTTTAATGCTTTAGTCCATATACTTACTATTTTTCATAAAAGATCGGTTCATTGTTTTCATAAAGGATGGATCCCTATAATTTAATTTATTTTAGTTTTGGTCCTTCAATGATCAAAACTCAAACAGTAAAAGACTATAGAAATTTATAACAAAAAATATATATTACAGGGACTAAAATAGTATTTAAATTAATTTTTTATATTTTTATATTAATAAAAATATCTATTTTTTATAAAAATATTTTAAAATATATATAATTATTTAATAATATAAATAATTTTAAATTTAAATTTCATGTGTTTTATAAAAAGATATTATTTTTTAATATTATTCAATTTCATTTATTTATTGCTGTTTTTCATTTTCAATATTTCAATCAATGTATTTAATATAAAATAATAGCTTTATCTCCAAAATATTTGGTGCTACTAATTACACTCAATTTTTTTTTTTTGTCTAATTAGTATTCAAAGTCCACGTATTCTCAATTAATTCAGTTTAAGCTAAGCCAATTTATTGTAACGGTAGACTTCTTCAACATTATTATTATTATTATTATTATAAATTTTGAATATGAGAATTTACATAAGAAAATAAGTGTCTAATTAATTTAATCAACTAAGAGCTTGTTTGGATTGCAGTTTGTATCCACCAGAAAGTCTTTTAGGAGAAGAAAAATGACTTTATATAATAAATGGTAGTGTTTGTTTTAACTTTTTATTTTTTAGAAGGCCTTTTGAAATTTTAAAAGACCTTTTGAAAGGAGTATATTTGAGATTACTTTTCATTCTAAAAAAAATCTTTTGAAAAGAAATCTTACTATTATTCTCATATCAACAATCAAAAGTAATTTTACTTTATCCTATCTAAATAAAACTTATTCTCCTAAACTTACTTTTGATATATTCAAATCAAACAAAAATCATTCTTTTAAAAGTAATTCCTCAAAAAGGCTTTCTTTCAAAAGATTTTCTCCTAAAAATTAAACAAAACTCATAAGTGTTAGTTAATTATGATCAATGAAGTCATATTCAATTTTTCTCAAAGCACTTGGAACTAATGTTGTGAACCTCCTAGAAACCAAATTTTTTACTTGATTTCTTCATTGGTCTGAGTAACTCTGTAATTTGTAATTTAGTGTTTAATATGAAATTCAGCCTGGCTACTTTGTCGTTTAACCAATTTTTTGATCAGATTTGGACCCATTTTTATCTATTTTCGTGTATAATTGAATCCCCCCCTCCCGATTATCTATATGTCTCACTCTCATGCATAGTTCATAGCTGAAGTGAGAATGCAGAGAAGGCCAATTCTATAATACACCAGATTAAGTATGGTGTATGTTATACTATTTAAAAATTTGATGCTGTACTATAAACTTTACTCGTAAAAATTATTTGTTTGAATACATCAATATTGGATGGTTGAGATTAAAAATTGGCAATCCATATTATGATAATAAAATTTTTATTGACAAAATATTCATTTTGATTCTGGATAAAAATTTTGAGAGAAAAATTAATCCTTTAAAATTTTAAAAGTCCGTAATTTATTTTTTACTATTAAAAAAAAGGCATATTAATTTCTTTATACAGAAATTTTATAAATTTATACTATCAAAAATTTGTATAAATTTTGTATGAAAAAACTGATATATACATTTTTTTAAATAATAAAAAATTAATTATAAACTTTTAAATTTTAAGAAATTAATTTACTCTTCAAAATTTTTATCAAAAATTAAAATAGTAGTTACTCATTTTTGTTTCTCTTTCCCCCTCTACTGTCCCCCCACCCAACTTCACCCATCTCTCTCTCTCTCTCTCTCTCTCTTCTCCACGTGCAGGCTGCCACTTTCGCTGGTTTTCATTGTTGAGTGGCATCATTTGGATGCTTCTTCAATGATTGCCACTCTTTTCTGTGTTGGAGTTGATTCTTGGAGGACCCGTTTTATATCTTTTCAAGTTTCTTAATCTACATAAACAAACTATAAAATGATTTAGTGATACTAACCATTTATCTACCATTTTATAATTTATTTTATTGTTTTATCGAATACCAAATAATAGCTGATAAATGTTGATTGGGATGGCAAAGTTGGGCAAATTTGCACCAACATATAGCGAAAAAAACAATGAAAAAGAGTAAATAGAATGTTGTGTGCATGGAGGAAGGAGGAAATGGTTGGTGAAAGTCGCAGAAATGCAAGTGAAGTTAACCAAAATGAAGAAAGTTAACAAACACATCCAAAGAAAGCAGTTTGTTAGATCAGGCATTGGGTTGGTGGAGGCGGAGCAGAGGGCAGTGTGATTCGGAGGTGCAACGATGACTGCCTCGTGGAGGGCGTTCCAGCCAGCTGAGTTATAGAGGAAGACATGGATAGAGCACAGCTTTGACATTTGTTCATATCTGTTAAAAGAGTTGTTCAAAATAAAATAAAATAAAATAAAATGCACTTTTGGAGAGTTCTATCATGATGCTCTTCCATGGTGTACCATAAAAAACCTCTAATTCAAGATGCTCTTCTACACTACACCCTCAAAGTTTTAAATAATGCACTATACACTCTACTAAATTTGGTGCATTATAGAACTTGCCTCCAATAATTGAACCCTAGGGTGACGCTTTTTGGGTTAATTGTAAAGCCATATAGTATTTCGGCTCCATTGTGTGGTCATCGCAAATGCCCAAATGTAGTGCGTGCCTAATTGGGGATAGCTTTGAACTTGGTCGGCTAAAGTCAAACGCAATTGATGTAAAGGTTCATTCATAGCTTGGGTTGGGTCACTATCTGCTTTAAGAGGAAGTTCCTAGACGTGCAGCAATTGTCTTTGTAGAAATTTTCTTGTCGATGATGTATTAGTTTCGGATAGGAGCGTTTGGTAGAGGTTCTAGAGGAGGATTTTTGAGAATTTTATAAAAATGCTTATATTTAGTATAAGTGTTGGAAAAATATGTTTGGAAATATAATATTTTTGAGATTGATTTTGGGTAAGATTTTTTTTAAAATAATCTCATCTTATATATGGGATTGTAATATTTTCATAATATGAAAATATTTTTCATATAAAAAAATCAAATTATCCCTGTTATCGCCCATCACCAGTTTTTCTCCACTGCCAAACCGTCACTGACTGCCACCGAACCACCGCGGGTAGCTACCAGACCACCACCGACTACTGCGAACCACCATCGGCTATGGTCGGACCACTGCCAACTACTCCCGATTGCCGTCGGACCGCCGTTAGACCACCATCGACCATTGCAAACTGCCACCCGCCATAGTTGGGGCACCGCCAACCACCTTCGAGTAGCCATCGGACCATCACTGACTGTAGCCGGACCACCACCGATTGCCATCGACCGCCGCCGAACTATCGCCATAACAAAATTTTCCTGAAAATTTAATCTATCTACCAAACACCTCAAAATATATATACCTGCAAAAACTATTCCTGAGAATGATATTCCCAAAATTAAGATCCCTAATAATGAAAATTGAAACCCTACCAAAATCCGCCGTAACAATTCACTGGCTGCCAATAAGATTCCAATCTTAAACGGTTTTGTTGAAAAGAATGAGTTTTCCCTTCTTCTTTTTTCCCTATACACCCCGATGTTCTTTTATCTTTAATTACGAGACAAGATAAAATGAGGCTGCTCTCGAAAAATTGATGCTAAAATCATCCTTATAATTTCTTTTATTTGTTTAGTGATATTTTTCATCATGAATTGCATAATTAATTGATTAAGTGCTTGCTTTATACACAAGTGATTAGATCTTTAAGCGTTATCAGCCCTTCCTAAGTTTCTCTCTCTTTCTTTTTTTTTTTTTTTCCAAGAACTTCTTATCTTTATCTCATTGTGTCACTATCAAATATCAAATCCATTATCTCGGTGCAAATTGTCAAAACTATTTGTCATAATCGTATTTTATTTATTTGGAGAAGATTATTTTTATATTTATTTCAATTTTAAAAGGAAGTGATTATAAAATTAAAATTTTTTATATAATTAAAAAAATTAAAAAATAATTTTTTGAAAAAATTACTATTTTCATTTTCCATTAAAAAGTTCAAAATAAATTTTTTTGATATTTGAATTATTTTCAAAAATTTATCTAAATATACTAAAAGTAAATTTTTTAATAAAAAATAAATTTTTTACCTAAAAAATCCCATCCAAACGCACTGTATATAACTATCTTAATTTCATCACCTCTCATTAACTTAAGATATTCACTGTATCACATATATAGTGTATTTTAGAAAAAATATATATATAATTATTATTATTTGAATGGAAGTCGTGTTGATATACTAATTTGCAATCAGGAATGAAAATATGTTTCATATCCAGTAAATAGATTACGTCTTCTTATTAAATGATGCTCGAATCTTCCTTTAAATATCTATTTAATTAAAATCTTATTATGAGAGCTTAAGAAAAAAGATTTCTCCAAATTAATAAAAAACTAAACATGAACTTATTCATGAGATACTGCTTTTTTTCTTTTCGGTAGAGAGAGGGGCGCGTTTTTTGTTTTCTGGTGTTTTTTGGTGTTTTTTGTTTCTCCACCGGCCTCTGGCCAGTTCAAACCTGAATGCACTATACGCAAGGCTAATAACATGATCATTGATCCAACGCCTCGCGTGCATTCATGAGATACTCCTAGCAATCATCGTTTCAACTAAACGATCTTGGTTAACCAGATTCTTCATTATTGGGTTTATACATGCTTGGGTGTTGGCTTAGCCCATCACCTTGCTGCCGAAGCCGAATTGGACTAAGCCATGTGATCTCTTGGTGTTGGCAGTCCATTTGCTTAAAACAATGGGCAGTGCAATATTTTTTCAGCATTGTTTTCAGCAGGCAAATTCAGACTTACTAGTTAATCAAGGCCTATCAGGCCTACATTACAAACAAAAAAAATTGAAAATATTGGGTCCTCTGGTCAACCCAACGAATGTCCCGGTTGTGTTTGCTTCTCACCCATTGTCATTGCTCTTCCCCAGTTGTCTTTTCATGATTCACTTTGCTGGATAAAGTCACGTGGAGTGATCGATCAGAAATTTTAGACAGCGGATAAAAATAATACATAAATATAATAAATTTTTTTATAGATGTCTAAAAATATATTAATTAAGTTTCAAATAAGATTTACATATAAAAAAGTATATTAGTCCAAATTAATGAGAGGGTGTCAATGTGTTTTTTTTTTTTTGAGTAAATAAATTTTTTTATTCCTAATATTTTGAAATTAATATTAATTTAATCTTAAAAAGATTTTGATATCAATTTTATTTTAATACTTTAAAGTTGACATTAATTTGGTCAAAATATTAGGACTAAATTGATGTCAAAAATTATTTTAAAAATAAATTAATGTCAATTTTAAAATATTAAAATTAAAAAAAAATTCTCTCTTTTCTTTGTTAATAAAAATCTTAGTGTTGAGTCAAATATAGTGAAATAATTTTTATCTAATATGATAACAAAATAAATAATTTTTATCTTGATGTGGGTCAAATATGATACAACAATGAGGGCAAACATGTATATACCTATATTGTTTTAGAAAATTTCTCAAATTTTAGAAGAGCCATGTGCCTCTACACATATACATTTGCATCCATCCTTGATTATATGAATAGTTTTATATCTTAATGTATCTCTTTGTACAAGAATCCCTTTAAACTTTAAGTATGGACAATGCACAAACACATTCCACTTTTTATTGAAATTTAACATTTATTTCAAAAAATAAAGATAAATAAGAATCAAATTCTAGATTATTTGGTGGTAGAAGTCTGATATCATATGTCATGACTCTCTTGACAGTTTTTGGGAACTTCTTAGGTAGCAAGTCTTCTACCACATGAGCATTCAAGGACTATACTAGGAAAAATTTCTACTGATTGCAAATTCCATTTACACAAATACGACTTTTGAAGCGACCATACGGGCTTGAGTTTAGTGGGTTAGGTTAAAGAGAAAAGGGGTTGATCAGCCAAGCACGAATAAATAATAATGAACGAGTTGAATTCAAGTTAAGCGTTGTCACCTGAAATTGACATGATTATTGAAATGATTAACTTATTTCAACCCTTTTAACATTTGTGTATTAGATGACTTTTTATAGTTAAAAAATTAAATTGCTTGGTGGTTGTAAAAACTTAAATTGGCATTTTTATTTTTCTTATGACGTGAGATTCTTCATATGTGTTTTCTTGTAAGTTTAAATCTTGGCTAATTTTTTATATTGACAATTTTATATCATAAAATAATGATGTATTCTTGTAAGTTTGATTTATATTTTCTGAGCATTTATTTAAAAAAAATTGGCAATTTTAAACTTCATATAAACTGCAAAAACCTAAAATTGATATAAATGTCCTTGTATCCACAATTGTGATGATATGTTGCATTTAGCGGTTGAGGAAGAGGGATTAGGGGATGCCGTTGTTCCCCTTAATCATTTTGTTTTAAAATCTATTCATATATATACTAGTTTTATTAATAACTAGTTTCTAATTATGTCAATAAAAAGGTTGGTTAGGCTAAAATATGCTTATTAACACTAAAACGTTAAATTTTTTTAAATTGTTTTATTTAAACTTTAAATGCATAATAAGATATGATTAAATCATATAACCAATAGTTTTTTCTATGTTTTTGATGAAGCCCACCCATTTACCAAGTTTTATTACTTGAAATTCAATTAATTTAAGAGGGAGCTTTAGGTCTCCCAAGACGTTGTTATCATATAACCAATAGTAGAGCATATCGTGCAACACCTTTTAAAAAAATAAGATATTGAAATAATCACCGAAACTTTGTGATAATTTTGTTACTTTTTTTAAATTGCCGGTTTATATTTGTTCCTATTTTGGGCTAGAATTCAATTGCTGCCTTTTATTGCGAGTTCACTTATTTACACCACAAGTGAGACCTGCGCGAGTAAATGTCGCTGCAGAATAGTAAACTCTCTGGCTATTTTTCACGAGCCTGATGGTTATTTATTTGTCTAATTTGGCTATTTGTTTTGCAGGATAATTTCTATGTATTAAAAATATAAAATAATTTTATATTATTAATCAATAAAAATTTAAAATTATTAAATTATAGTACACAATTTTTACTATTATAATTATTTATCATAATTTAGCAATTTTTTAAATTTTTATTAATTGGCTATATAAAATTATTTTATATTATTAATGTATAGAAATTAACCTTCTTGTTTTAACAACCTTTTGTTTGTAATATCAATATTTTGGAAGTTAATTGATTAAATTAGTTATCCTAAAAAAATGACTAAATTAGTTGAGAGAGAGCCAACTACCCTTTAATAAAAGGTTAAACAACATCAAATGATTGGTGTTAGACATTTTTAAATTTAATTTATTTAATAAAGGTTTAAATATACATGGGTGGCAAGATATATAGCCTCCATGATAAAAAAATAAATTTAACTAATTTCCAAATAAGTAAAATGTTAGATCTAAGAGTAATTTGTCCTAGTAAAAGGGGATTGCACGCAGTTCCAGGCACATTTTACCTATAATATCAATTCAAATTATGAAATTGTTATTTTAGAGATGGTTTTATCTAACTAGTAACCAGTACTCTAATCCAAAATTGCTTAAGCTGTTCTTTATGCAAAAATAAAAGAATAATGTTAGGGAAAGCAAGCTGCTGTAATACTCATGTCTCAACATGTCTTATATTCAATTTGTTGATACGAATTAACAGTTTCTAATAATTTTTTCAACAGTTTTTATTTAATGTATATTTTTAAACCATATTTAAAAATTTTAAAAATTAAAATTTTACATTTTTAAAACTTCTAAAAATATTAAAGTTTAAATGATGAAAATGATATAACAAATAATAATAAATATTATTTTTTATTTCTTAATATGTATCACCATTCATATGGTTGAGTTTAACATAACATTTTTCTTTTTTATTACTTCTTATTTACATAGTTAGAAGGCCAAACATACTTTTGCTGAGATAAGACAATGTGATCTTCATTTCATAATGGTGTTGAGTGAATTTTAAGAATTGAAAAATCCCTTCAAGTAGGTTTGATTTTTAAAATATTTTAAATTTCTTGTGTTAAATTATTAATTATAAAAATATTTACATTAGTTTCATTATGTTTCCTATTTTTATAATTATTTTGTGAATATTTATTATTTTCATTATTTTTGTCACAAATTTTTTTAAATATAAAATAAAATAAAAATAAGTGACATTTTTATAATTAATATTTAAAAAAAAAAACATTATATGAATCCAAACATACCTTTAATTTTCTTGCTATAACATCAGAACTTTTTTCGCCACTATATATCATAAAGAATTCGTAAAGAGACATTACCAGTAAGTTGAAATTTCACACAATATTGCTAAATTTAAAATTTTGTCGATAAATTTTAAATTCTTTCACGAAATATCTTTCAGACAAAAAATTTCCTCGTCAAATTCTGTCTTCTCTTTTTCAATAATTGTAGTTTTTAGCTTTTTGTTTCTTTTTTATTTTCTTTTCTTCAGCTTTCCGGTATTTTGTCTTCCAACTTAAATGAAATGTTTGTCTCCCATTTGACTGTACATCTATTCTCAGATTTAGTTTTCTGGTGATACGAATTCGTATTGTTTAATTTTTATTGTCTTTTACGGAGACAATTATAAGGATTTTTCAGCTTTCCTTTAACATTCATAACAAAAAAATAAAAAATAAAGTCACGTTTGCTTCTTAACAAAGACTTTAGACTTTAGTAAGGGGGGTTTTATTAGCATCCTCGCTTTCTTCTACTTATACCATATAAAAGTAATCTTCTATAAGCCAGGACTCTATCAGTCATATAAAAATACATTAAGTTATGTTTGAATTGATGAAAAGTGATAAAATGAAAGGGAATGAAATAAAATGATATTAACTTTTATTTATTTTTTTATAAATTGTTAGTAGTCAGCCTTATAGAGATAAAGATCTCACAACACTAGTATGTGTAGAATTTGAACCAAATACTTTATTTAAGGAGTATAATTGTTGAACTAGTTAAATTAGCTAAACATTTATTATTAATTCTTATTGTTTGAATACTTTAAAACATGATGAAATTGAATAATATTGGATGGAATTCATTTGCTTTTATTTGATCTAATACTCTTAATTTTCTTTCGGCAAAGAATGAAGGGTCTATCTATAATGCACCAGATTATAAAATGATGCTTGATACACCTTGAATCTGAACTCCTATCAGTGTATTGATACATCAATAACATGTGAAGCACTGTAAAAGGTGCTCTCTCTCACCACCACCCCCAAAGTGAACTTCGCTGTTGCAGCAGCTCTCTTTTCCCTCCCTCCTTTGTTAGCCCCTCCCTGTTTTTGGTCTAACGACTTCCTCCCTTCTTGCCCCGCCATCTTCCAATCGTGGCTACTACCATCGTGGCCTTCGCGAAGGAAGAACCAAGATCCTTTGCTGCGAATACCTCCTTGATAATTGCCACTGTGTTGGCCTCAGCGTCTAGTGGACTCCCTTCGCCACTGATCCAGATCTCTGACAAACAATGCATGCCAATGCCGCGTTGTAGACTTGGAGATCTTCTCAATCCTCTTCTCCTTCCTCCGCACCAACCACCTCCCCTCCGCCGCTCACTACTTCCACTAGCAAGACATGATGATGATGCAAGATGGTGAATCTATGGATTCCTCAGTCTTGGTTGCATCCTCTATAGTGCTATGGTGGTTGTTGATATGTGATTAGGTGGAGGTAAAGATCGAAGGAGAGGATGGGGTGGCAAAGGCACATGGTGATGGTGGTACGTGGTGGGCCGTGGTAGGTAAGCAGGCAGGCAGTGCCAAAGGATGTTTTGGAGAGGGTGGGGTGGCGGAGGATGAAGATGTGGGTGGTGGGTCGGGCAGGAGAGAGAGCGACTTGAGAGTGGGAAAGGGCGAGAAAGAGAGACAATGGAACTTTTATCGTGAATCAACAGCTTTGGAATATCGATACACTAACGAAATTTTGGGTGGTTTAGATTTAAGGTGCATCAAGCATCATTTAGAACATAGTACATTATAGAACGTCCTAAGAATGAATAGAACAAAAGTAAATAATTTTAATTTATATTATTTCATTCTCATTCTTTTTATATTTTTAAACAATGAAATTAAAAATTCTTATTGTTCTAGTTCACTCTATACCGACCATTATATTTCATTTTAAAGCCACTAAAATGATTTAATAGTGAAAAATTTAAATAATATATATAAAATCAGAAATTTAAACTTCATTACTGCTAATATACTAAACAATTATATTTCATTTTATTTCACTCACCATAAAATTCTCAATCATAACCTAAGAGACACGGACACATAACAACAACGGAATAAAATTATCCAGAATAGCTGTTTACCAAAAAACAAAAATTATCCAGAATAGCTTCAAGGTGTCGTCAGTATGCCACGACTTACAACCGTATCAATTATCGCATCAAGAAACGAGACTGGGAGAGACGCGTCGGAGGGGCAAGAATTTCATTACGGAATATGAGAAACAATCTTAGGTCCACTAGGGAAGAAACTTTGAATATATTATTTTTATTCAATTGTTAGGGCTTGACAGGGATACCTAGCCACCCACCTGAACATGCATGGTTTAACTGTAAGCATTAAAAAAAGTATTAAGCAGAATAATAGGTTTAAGTTGGGATAATATTTTTGACAACAACATTACAAAACTAGAACAACGTAACCAAAATTTTTTACCAAAATCATCATGGTATAGTTAGATGAAAAGTAATGGTAGGGCCAATTTTTTCATCCTAAAGTAACTAATCATACTACATTCTGCTGTATAATTTCTAGCAAAAGATTCTACCTATCCAACAATTTTTTTTTTTAATTTTTAATGCAAAATATACATACAAATGGTAAATGAATAATTTTTTATTAAAAGGTTGAATCTTATGTTACTCTTAAAATAGTAAGCGGGTTTAGTTTCCCCTGTTGTAGGCTTTATTTGAGTTAAGTAATGATTGCGAATGTATAATATTATAATATTATAATATTATTATAATAAAGATCTTACAGTTTCTAAACTTTTTTGAACTTTGGATTTGTAACGTGTGCAGCTCAATGAGAGAAGCAGTAATAAAATAAATATAAGAATTTTGTTGGCAAGTGCTTTTAAGAACAATTTTTAATAAATTAAAAAAATTACATAAAAAGTAAGATTTTTTAAATTTTAATATTATAAATATTTTAACTTTTGTATAATTCCTTTTTCAGTTTAGTAATATACTGTTAATGTATTTGCTAGCAAAACTGAAATTATAAATGGACTATTAATTTATTTATAATTTAACAGACTTTTCAAATATATTCTTATAAAAATTTATTTAAGAAATTGATAAAATTATATAGGAATCAGCTAATTAATTCAACCAGCTGATAAAAATGCAAGGTTTGAAACATTGGCACATAAGCATGATTAAATAGGCAATTAATGTGATACACAATATATACCACTTGGGTTTTATAGTGACATATGGATGGCGATTAGCTGTCCCATCTTCTTGTCTCGTTTTTTGTTCCTCAACTCATATTTTAATAAGTGTAATATCATTTAATATCATCCATATTTTATTTTTATTTTTTACCAAAGTTAACTTTTAAAAATTACCCATAATATGACCCATGACAAATTTTCATTAAGAGAAGAGAGAGAAGGGGACACCAAAATGAGACAAGAATTGTTTTTGTAGCGATATATACTCATGCTTCACATTTGTTTTCAATAAACACATAAGCATTGATTTATGGAGATTTATTAGGTATATTTAATTTTTTTATTTTATATATTGGCATTTTAAATTAGATTTTAATTTTGATATATGATTAATAGAAGTTTTTTATATATAGTTATTTAATCATATATTGTATATTATTAAAAATATTTGATTTTTATAATAATCATAACAAAAATTGCACATCTAATGAAACATGATTAATTATTAATGTAAAATGCTTTACACTGACTGTGGATTTAACTTAGAGCGTGTTTGGTTTGGCATTATCAAACCTAAGTCTCAGTTGAAGACTCATCGAACGTAGCAAATGTTGGTTTGGGTGTTCCTCAGTTGGTCTAACTTCAACATGTTTTTGTTTCAAACCCCCGTTACCATGGAAGCAAGAATTTTGTGCTTTTACGTGGCGTTTTGGGTTTTAAAAATTGAAAAAGTAAAATTTAATTTTCAATTACCACATTTATCCTTTGCACCAAACTAGATGTGTGAGAGCATCTTTAAGCTAAAAAATAAAACTTCACTTTTTGGCCTTCTGTGTGATCTCAAAGCTCTATATTCATATTTTTATACTATATTATTTTATATATATATATATATATATATATATATATATATATATATATATATATATATATATATATATATATATATATATATATATATATATATATATATATATATAATTTTCTAAAACATTAAAATTATTTAAATACCTATTTTAACCTTCTAACAAAATATATATTTTATAAGCTTATAGTTAAAATTTTAATTTAATTACCTTTTTATTCAAATACTTTATATATTTTTTTGCCAATTTAGTTTCATATTTATAATTTAATATTAACACCAACAATTTTTTAAAAATAATGTTTATATAATTTTATTTACAATAATAATAATATAATTTATTCAAATATCTAAAAAATAAAAATAAAATAAAAGGATATACTTAAAAGTAAAACTCATGTGCTTTTTATTAACTCCACATTTAAAAGTGATTTTGACTAACCACACCCAAACAAAGGGTGTGTTTGTTTGTATTTTTTTTTAGCAAAAAATCATTTTTTTCATCGAAAAAAATTAGTTTTTATATATTTTGATAAATTTTTAAAAATAATCAGGTTATCAAAAAATTCAATTTTCAGTTTTTTTTGTTATACATAAAATTTAAATTTCAAAATCACTTTTTTCAAAATCTAAAACAAACGCACCCAAAATTCATTTTGTTATAATTACTTTTCATATAAAAGTTTCCAAACGTAAATCACATTAATATCTTAACTTTATTTTGATCAAAATTAATTTTGTAGAATCAAGTTGATCCAAACCTCCGTTTACAAACTCTAATCCAAACATACACTTAATCTCTTTTAAATTATGTATTTAAATGTATGCTATTGATTTCTAGTTATAATGAACATTTTTCATCATTAATGATTGAATTTAATTTTGATGTATTATTAATATAAAAATATTTTATACAAACATCCAGTTATATATTGATATATTAACAAAAGTATTTAACTTGTACATCCACTATTTTAAAAGTATCATATATAGTAGTATATGATTAGATGAAATATAAAACTTTTTACATTGATAATATATCAAATTTAATCTCTTTATAACTAAACAAGAGTGCCAATATTTTCAAACTAATCTCTTTTACTTGTTGATATCCAAAAAGATTTGCAAATATTATGTTTGGATAAAGATAACAGAGGGGGTAAGAGAAAAATCAAATAAACGGTGAGAAAAAAAATTATAGAGAAGGAAATATGCATTTTTAACAGACCCTCTAAAATTTTTTAATTTTTATAATTTAGTCAGTTAAATCAAATTAAAAAAGAAATTAAAAACTAAACAAATAAAAAAGAATAATTAAATTGTAAAAAACGTTATATCAAAGCATTATTTATATATTAGCTTTTATTTAATTTTCTATTCGTTTGCTTTAAAAACTAAATCTGAAAAGAAAGGAGGAAAACTATGATTTGATTGTCATTATTTTGTCGTCTTCTTTCACGCAGTGACACCAGAAATGTGCCACATGTAAGCAAAACTCTTTTCAAAGCTTGTTGCTTCAAAGGGTTCCGTTGTTACGCATGTGCGAGATCCTAAATTCTGTTGTTCTTGGTTTCATCTCGCAGTAATATCAATTGATTTCTGCAGTACTCCTTGATGATTTAGCTGGCTAAGCTTCATGAATAAATTAAAAAGAAATAAATGGCACAAGAGAAAAATTCTAACAGGAGAGACAATGGTGCATTGTTTAGCAAAAATATAACAAATATAAAATCAATATTTATGTATGATTGTTAGTTGCCAATATTATAAAATTGTATATATGTTGCTAAACTTTAACATATCCATAACCAACCTCTGAGGGATCTCACACTAGTAGAGGAGCTGCCTGTTTTATGCTTAATTTATCACATTATCTCACTCCAATCCAAGTTACATTTACTAGCGTAGCATTCTCTTACTACAATATGATAAATAAATAAAAGAAAAGGAATAAAGTCGATGTTCTTTTTGTAAAGACTAAAATAAGAGGAAGAGAGAAGAAAAGAGAGTATAAAATAGTTAAAGAAAGACCAAAATATATCCACCTTCCGAAGCACTCTAGCTCCTGTGCTGTGATAGTGCAGATGTGGGGATATTGCTACACCGCCACACTCGGCCAATATTGGCGTGCACAGTTCACACCAGAAAAAAAAGATTTGAACATGTGATTGAAGCACATGGCTCCAAATTCTGATCACATGCATGCTTGCCCTGAGTTGGCAACGCCTCCAACTCCAGCCCCACCATCTTTCTCTGATCACAAATCAATAACCAAATAAAAAATTTAAAAGGAGATAGATCATTGACCCCATTGTCCATTGATTTCTGATAAGGCAAGAACGAGGGCCTGGACCGTCTTTGACTGACTGGTTTCCCTGGCCAGTTCCCAACACACTGGAGTGGTGTGTAGTGAGTATCGAATTCCAAAGGACGTGCCCAGTTGTGTAAGGGTTAGGGTTTATCAGTTCAGAGTCAATGTCATCACCCCTAGCCCCACTATCCTAATGGAATCAATCACCCACTTGAGCAAACCCCCTCAAGGCAACCCCAACCATACGATATGGGAATTGATCGAGGATATATGTTTGAATTTTTCTTTTTATTTGATCAGGATATTCTCATCGGTATTATTACGAGAATAATCTTTTTAGGCACTATCATGATTAATCAGCAAGAGTTGGGAGTGGTAAATGAGCTGTTGTGCTCCTAAAGAAAGGACCATAGTTCAAATATGGGAGAAAACAATTATTGGGAGAGTCTTTAAATTATGACAATATTTAAGAACTTAATCTCACTAATGTAAAGATATTCTTTTTTTTTTTTTTGAAAAAAAAAAGACTATCATAATAAAGAAATTTTTTAACAATTCTCTTAATTTAACTTTAATTCTTTTTTTAATGCAACTCACTTACTCATAACTAAAACTTTATTAGTATAGTTTTGAATTATTTGAATGATGTGATTAAGGCCGATTTGGATGTAACTAATAAAAAAATAAAAAATTAGAGAGACAATTAAAAAACCAAAGCATATGTATAATTAATAAACAAAGTTATTAATTTGTGTATATATATAATTTGACTTTTAGGCACATTACAATTAGAAATTGTTGAGACAAATAATCTTATGGCTTGGCCTTCTTTTTGAGCATATATTATTTGATGACTATTTGCCACGGGCATTATACCAACTAGTACCCCGTTTTAGTTGGCCGAAAGTGGCATTGGTAGACATATTAAAGGAACTATGCAGAACGTGCTAGACCAAAGATTGAGTTCTTTTCTTTACATTACCTTATACCCAAAAAGAAAAAGAGAAGAGTTGCCCACGGTAGACCAAGATGCTTATCATAATTGTAGATGATGATACAAGTGGGCTTTCTATATCCACATATTAGTTGGTGTCTCATTCTGTCATCGCCGTTGAAACGTACACTTGGAATCAGCAAGCAGGTAACTCATCCATCCCATCCACCAAAAAGGGTTAAATTCTAGAAAACCTTACTCATGGCATTTCCTTATTGGGAAACCTTTTCTTCCCCCTACTGTGATGCCCCCACCTCATATCATCATTAGAAGTACAGTATATAGTTATTTTCTCATATGTAGCTAATATAAAGATATATTGACTAGGGTCATACATAGCAATGGCCTTAAGATTGGTACTTCATGCCAATGAGGTGTGAAACAGCCTTTAGTCGGCGTGAATAATGACTATCATTCTTACGGGGTGTTGCCGCTGAGCGCTTTAACTTCGTATTCGTCGCTCAGCAAAATTATGGGAGACCCAGTTAATTTTAAAAGACAAAAATAATTAAAAAATTAAGAGACACAATATAAGTCAATGAATCCTCGGCGTTTGGTAACATGACCATTCTTAATTAGGCTGTGCTCTATTATAAGAAGTTAAGAACTTCATTCAGCAAAAATGATTGGTTTAACTAAGTCCAATCACGAGGTTACATGAGAGATGCATCCACATGTATAGCAGAAGGGACAAAGCAGCTGAACCAATCAAAGTGGCAAAAGACATTCACATTTAATATCAATCAAATAGTATTTATAATTATTGCTTTTTCTACTAAATGGGGGAATTGTCAAAGGCATGACGTGCCTCAAACTCAAATCACGCACTTGCTGCGATTGCTTCGAACATTAACGTTTATGATTTACTTTGCATCAATAATGTTTGAACTATAATAAAGCATAAAGCATATATACTTTAGACTACTTTAGGCGGCGCATTAGATCTTGGTGTGACTTTTTGTGTTTCTTGAGGCTGTGTTCAGCACTCACTGGCCAATATGGTCTTTAACGCAATTCCAATTCCTTTTTCCCCATTCCCTCTTTTGTTAAAGGAAGGGACCTGCCATTATAGTCCCATGTGTTGGGCTTCAATTTGATCTGCAGCATATTATGTGTAAAAACACGGGCACCAAGGATATTCCCTGAAGGCGGACAACAATAATACTGCACTCAATTAGTTTTTGACATGATAATTCAGAGCAAGAACCTTTCTATCTCATTGGACTCTCTCATTTATAAGAATCAATATAAATGATTGTTATCTAAACAGTGAATAATTTTAAATTAGACTTGAATAGCTAAACATATTGAGCTCTTGATTGAAAGTTTTACAAAATTAGATGAAATTGCTACAAATCAAGTTATATACATTTTTTTAATAAGAAATCACTCACACAATTCCGGATGAGGGATGATTAACAATGTGTTTGTGAGTCATATCTTAGAGAGGAAAAGAGAGACAGGAAGGGATTCGAAGAATACCGTGAGTTCATTTTACTCTTAAAACTTCTTCTTTTTCTTCCTAAAACCAAAACGCATAAACACACCCCAAGTGAAATTCTTTTTGAAATGACGATTTTAAGATTTAAACACTTGATATTATAGATAAAATTTGCGAGTTATAGTACATTCCACTACAACCAACTACTTTTAGATAACCAAGTTGCATATACATACTCTTCACTTTTCATCATTGAGTATTGCATGTATGGATAACTAGATTAAAAGCTAAAAACAATCTTTATTTTAATATAATTTGATATATTTGGTAAATATAGATAAAATCAATTATAACTTTCATATTATTTTATTTATATTAGAAATGACTTCCCTCCTAAAAGTACTATTTTTGAGACTTTTGATTATAAGCAAAAGCTGATAATTTTAGAATTATGATTTATGATATTTTTACCTAATTAATCTTAAGTATTTGAATATTATATAACATAATCAAACCATTTTATACCCATTTTACTTATTTACAATATAAAAGTAATTTTTTTCATACAATCTAAATAAAATGCACTATTTTAAAATTATTTTAAAATTAATATATCTAAATATACAATTTATTTTCATATAATCAATTATAAATAAAATCAAGAATGCTTATAATCGATTATTAAAATAATTTTAGAATGCGTTTGTTTCAATTTTTTTGACAAAAAATGATTTTTTTAACTAATAAAAAAATTACTTTTCACATAAACTGCTTATTTCAAATTTTTACTCAAAAAAATTATATATATATATAGCTTTTGAGTAGAAGTTAAAAGTTGTGTTTGTTTCATTTTTTTTTTTGACAAAAAAATGAGTTTTCAACTACTAAAAAAATCATTTTTTTACACAAGTTAGATATTTTAGGGTGTATTTGTTTTAGCTTTTTAAAAAAGGTAATTTTGGAGTTTAAATTTTATATATAGTTAAAAAAGTTAAAAATTGACTTTTTTAAGAATCTACTCCTTTCCGCTTCTACAAAAAAATTGAAAATTTTGAGAATCTGATTATTTTTAAAAAAATTATCTAAATATACAAAAATTGATTTTTTTAATAAAAAAATAATTTAAAAAATCTCAAACAAACACACCCTCAAACTTTTGCTCGAAAGTTGAAAACAATTTTTTTTTCTCAACTTTTGAGTAGAAACTAAAATAAATAATTTTTATAAAAAGTGATTTTTGTAGTTAAAAAGATAACTTCTTTTGTCAAAATAAGCTAAACCAAACAATAATCAAAATAAATAGTTTCTATAAAAAATAATTTTAGTGTTAAAAATCATTTTTTTTATCAAAATAAACTGAACCAAATACACCCTTAATCTCAAAGTTAATCCAAACACACTTATTGCTAAAAATTCTTAGACCCGGTAATTATAACATCTGTAGCTACTCGTTCAGTTGAAAGTTATATAACCCAGTAATTGAAATTTGTTTTAATGCCTTGTAGTTTTAAGTAATACTAGGTACAATTAATATTTGAAGGACTGAGACTCAAAAGAGACATGTACATCAATAAACAATACAATAATCTCCAGGAGAATTTTTTTAAATGAAAAATCAGATCATATTTTAAGCATAAAAGATTCTGAGATGCTCTCAATATTAGAGAAATCTCTTGTTCTATACAATGAATATATATCACATTAGTTATATAACATTTAAAATATAATTGAAATAGACAAAGTTGATGCATAAAACTAAAGTAGTAAATATTCAATCGTATATAAACAAAGATTTCTGTTGCTCCAAGCCTCCAAGAGCACTTAATAGAATTTATCTTTTGAGGATAGATAAAGATAGTGTATTGAAGGATGTTGAATAGCAAGGATTGGAGGGTTAATGATTTAGAATTACAAGATGCGTTGGTAACAACAATGAATAAATGAGTTTGAAGTTTGGCTAGTTGCATATGGGTGGAGATATCATAAAGATAAAGTTTCTACCCTTCTTTTTTCTGCTTTCTCTTTTTCCCTTCTGTAAAATGTTTATAATATTAGAGAATGGTCAGTAGTGGAAGATAACGCATATTTATTCCTTCAATAAGTGATGCAAGCAAATTCTCTTCGGGCTCTATATAAACTCCTGCATCTCCCTTCACTTCTTCACACAACATCTCAAGTTTGTTATTTGTTCCATATATATGAAAGGGACAGTTTTAGGGCTAAATATAGAGGAAACAAGGGCTAATTGGTTTTCTCTCCAAAATTCCCCAACCCTTTCCAGAAACGAAGGTCACCTTAGTCTGATCCAAGTGCTTCAGGTTCATCGGGAGGAATTACATACCAAATTTTCGTTAAATCCACATATGATCAAGGGTAAGGGAGGTGACAGAAGAGAGTGAGCACACATGGTTCTTTCTTGTATGATGTATCATGCTTGAAGCTATGCGTGCTCACTCTCTACCTGTCACCCCACCACCATCTCTCTCTCTACCCTTTTAACTTTCTGCTATTATACCTTGTTTTTTATGTTTGTTTCTTTTATTACTTTCCCCTTTATGTTAGGAATAGGACTAACCCTAGCTTGCAGCTTGGGGTCTCGCTGCCATACATCATCCTATAACATTTACATCACATCACAGACATATCACAGGTATGTGTGCGTTTTCTGTTTTGTTCTGATATAGGCTCTTAGTTCTTAGCATGCTGACCTGCAGCACCTCCTTCATGAAAAGAATATTTGATTCCTATACCTGTCTCTGTGGCTGATATATGTGCTTAATTAGATACAGAACCTCTTTCAAAATTACAATTATCTGTAACTCTAATTAATGATCAAGTTTGATGTTATACTCAGTCAGCTCCCTAGTCACTACTATGAAGTTAAGAGATGGATGCTGATTAATTAAAGAATCTGGGAAAACCTAGCTTTCTTTTGACTCTGACTGTGAAGAAACATGATTTTTTTTTCTTTTGATTTTTTTTTTGGACGAAGGATAAATATTTCAGATATGAAAATATATATCTTATCCTTAGGGTTTTGAGTTTTCACGGTTAAGAATAAAATTAATCAGTAAAGGAATTTTGTGTAAGTTTATTCTCCTTCAGAACTATAATTTCGAATCTCTGAACTTCATGGAAGTACTAAATTTTCACTACATAGTTGCTTTATTTAGTTAACACTGCCAATTAATCTGATGTTATATTGGGGAACTTCATTAACTACATGTTTCAGCCCTATTTTTGTGTGATGGTAATGAGGGCGTATATTGATTGTCTTGTTCCTTTGTATATACTCTAGGGTTTTCTAAGGTATAAGTTTCCAAGGGCTAACGCTAGTTTTCTATAATATAGGTTTTCATCACTTTCAGGTTGTGAAAATCTCGCCGGCGTGCTATATGGATTATGTATTTTCTTTTTGTGGTTAAAAATGCAAGAGCTAGCGCACGGGGGATGGGGTAAGTTGTCATGTGGTTTATCCTCTTGTAGCTAGGCCTAGCTACCTCTACAGTCTATGTATAGGAGAAATCAAAATGAACAGGATCTGTGCCTTATTTGATTTCCAAAGAATTGAGTGATGACATGGATAATAAGATCTACACAGTTACACATTTTTTAATCTATGTCCTAGTACAAACTAAATTGTCATCAGCTGATACTAACTGTGTAGGGTTTGTTTATTGATCGAGAATGAAAGTCAAAAACTAGAGGAAGCTCACAATTTCTCTAGATTGGACAATATTGTTAATTTTGACTTCCCTCCTTTCATTGCTTTCATTTTCACTCCCACCAAATTCTTCCCAGTTCATCTATATATATATGTGCCTTTTCTTTTCCAGGGATACGAAGCCTCCAAAAAATTAACATAAAATTTCAAAAAAACAGTTAAAAGGAAAAAGACAGTGAAAATCAATTTGAATTCCACTCTGATCTGGCGTGTCATGAGATTATGCAGGTTATCTAAACAAACATTTTATTACGACGTGTTCAAAATTGATTTGTCATGTTTGATATGAACAAAAACCGCCAGAAAGTCATTTTCCAAATGACGTGACAAGTGATTGATTTAATTTCGTTTTTCTAATTTTTATATTTTGGCCTTGAATTTGATCAGCTGCTTCACTTTTCACTTTAACCATGAAGTTGATCAGAACAATAAACAAGATCATATCTTACGATTTTGTTAAGCTAACAAACAAAATATAGTAAAAGAATTAAACATGTCTTACAGATTTCTATATTGCGGAGAGATTGCTCAATTGGCCCATAGCTCTCTCAAAAGATAAAGGTGTTACATTAATTAGATGCAAGACAGGCAAAGGACTCCACCATATATTTTCGCTGGTGCAATTTGCAATGAGATATTAGATCAGTAGCTGTTAGCACGAAGCTCAAAGAATGCTAACCTGAATTACTAAGATAGAGAGTGTTTGTCATGTATTATTTAATCACAAAGAATTTTACTCTTCGCATTAAAAGGTTACCACTTCTCACATTATTGTAATGTAAAGGTAAATACTAAAGACAGTGAGCTGCGGTCGTTGCAAATATAGATCGGAAAAGTGTGTGCATGCAGTTCTGGAGAAACTGCACATAGAACATAAACATATCTACTTAGGGCTTCTTTCTAGGTTTCCTTTGTCAAGAATAAGAATTCCAATATAAGGCTTCAATTTGAGCGCTGGATTCAAATGTCTGTTGCTAGGGTGGTCCTTGTTTGAGAGGCTTGAAATGTACGGAGGAGCTAGAAGCATTAAAAGAAAGGGGGAAAAAATAAACACATTTTTTAAATCTTTGTTCAGTTATTATTATCTTTGTTGGATAAGGCTTATTATCAAGCCAAAAATATAACTGATAATAAGAATATAATTTTTATTTTCTTAAAATTTTAAATAAATGGATGTTTATCTTTAGATTAAAAATTATAATTTACAGTGATGACACAACTTTAATCACATCTAACATAAGGGTTGCAATAATTGGAGACCCGGTGGGTAAGGATTATAACCTATAAAATTTTAGAATAATATTATACAATCAGAAAAAAGTTGTTAAATTTTTTGATAAAAAATAAATAAAATTATTGGTTGGACTAAAATGATATAACCCATTTATTAATTTAAGAGCCAACATATATGCCATATTTTACAAATAAGTTCAGATAAAATTTAGCGCTCTAATATTTGTTAAAAGTTTACGGGCGATGTGTGCCAAATAAAACTACAGTTTTTATTATTTAAGAACAGAAGGAAGGAAGAAATGAAAGTACGATTCAGCAAAAACTAAAGAATCAAACCCTCCCCTTCGTGTAAACCAAAAGTTCTTTGCAATTTTCAGGTGAAATTTCAGAGGCTTCCACGAGGACTGAGAAGCAATGAGTTTGCGGCAACAAAATATCACTTGATTAGCTTGTGCATTTAAATTAAATTCCATGTCCAGAGGGGAACTCGCAGTGTCTCACACAAACACCAGGTTCAAGTTCAAGAACATTAGGCTTTAATCACATGATAGAGGCGTAGTGATAATAAAATTAAAACCTCATAGCACTCTTTGTACCTCACTCTGCCAATGTTCATTTACTATTAGGCTAGGGCCAGATAAAATAATAATGCACCAGCCTGCTCGTATTCCCATAATAAGCGTGGACTGGTAAACTACAAGAGTACCCCTTACTTTGAATATTGAATGTTCAACATAGTACCACAAACACACAAAATCGTTCCGTACAATTATAAATCTGTGTCAAATAATAGAAAGCATATTATCTTATGTAATCCGACAACATAATTACAGCTAACGACACACATTTGGGAAAATACAGAGAATAAAGAATGCATACATACAATTGGAATTTGAAAACATGGAAGGGCTACTCTAAAAAAATACACTTATGTCCATCAAAAATCTCACTGGTGAAGCATCTGCCTGGCCTGTATGCAAAGTGGGGATAATGTTAATCTTCTCAGCATTAATGAATTCAGATTTCAGATGTTTCTCTATTTTCTGTCGCTGGCAGTTTCCTATTCTCAGGTAAGATATTGGCTTCCGTACTATTCCCTGGTTTTGGGAGTTCTATTGAAGAGGAGAGGTGGCTGGTTCCATCATACAAATTCTTTGGTATCACAACAAGAGCAGCTGCACCAGAACAGCAACGACCAAACCATGCTGCGCAGTGAGGATAAGCAACCTACAAAATGAGTTTGAAGGTATCTAGCGTTAGTAATTCATTGAGAACAGCAGATCAGAAGCACAAATTAGAAAGTAGAAAAATAATGGCCAAGAAGTAGCATATCACAGACATACAATACCTTGATAAAGGCCCGGCAAAGTCATATGGAAAGTCCGGACGCATTTTCTCTAGCATCCGCGTTGAATTGCATTGCAACAACGAATCAGAAACAATCAGTAGTCCCTTACTCAATTATTGGGTGAGGACATGTTTCAAACTTGTTGGGGCCACAGGATGGTAGCTCATTCATTGCTGCAGATACAGCTGCAGCCGCCAGAGAGATATCAATTCAACTGGATAAAGAGGTATCAATAGATGGAGGAAGGAGGATTTAGCAATCAACAATCATGAAAATTTCCTTCTACTACTTGCTTGGTTGTTTTCCTATCTGATTCAGCCCCCCAAAAGTTGTTTTCTCCATTATTTCTGTAGTGATTTTAAAACATTAAAATGAGGATGTGGATGTAGATATGCTTCAAATTTCAATTAAATGTTTGCAAACAAAGCAAGAACTTAATTTCCATAGCTATATAATGAAAACAATGGCATTACCTTTTTGTATGATGTTTTAACATAAATCCTTCAATTTATACTTTAAGATACTCAAAGATGATGGAGACAAGCAATTTCCTGTAGAAATCAAGATAAAAACACATAGACTTGCCATTAACAAAACAGCAAGAAGCGGAAGTTCCATCAAATAAAAGGGTGGATTAACCGAGTAAAATCCTCCTGAATTTCTTCTCCAACATGGAAAGCTGACTGCTGGCAGAGAAACCCAAGATGTAAATCCATCAATCCGAAGCCAACTGAGAACAAAATCAATTAATTAATTAATTACAACATGAAAGTAGGCTACTTACTGGGGAGAAGGAAAAAGAAAAAAGTGGTTCCCACTTGTGAACTTGTTTCTGTTAATGAAACAGATCAAACACGAGACAAATATCAGGCCTCTAGCATTTAAATGTGTAATATGTCAACTTGACTGCATTTACCTTAAAATTCTCTACTGCTGTACTCAAATTTTTGGAGAATTATGTTGAGAGCTGCCCTGTGAAGCAACCAACTTATTAAATGCTTTAAGCAATATTTAACATGAACAACAAAAGCAACAACTAAGTCTTGTCCCATTAGGTGGGGTGGCCTACACAAATTAGACAACACTCCTAGATATTTAACATTATCAAATCAGAAAAAGGAACATGTTTTACTCTTCAAAGACTGATGGGAGCAAGATTCGAAAATCTTGTCCAACCCAACCAAATCAACCAAGTCCCGTGTTAACAAAGCAACAAGGAAAGGTTAAATGTTAATGTCAAATTTTTCTTTCAGTATAAATCAAAATATAATATCAAAATGGCAATTTCACCCACACTAACCAAGCAGGAAGACCATTCTTAGTTTTCTTGCCTGCACCCCTCTCTGACTATTTTTCAGGAGGTGAGGTGGTTCCTAGAAAATTAATTAGCACCAAATTTATATCATTTGCAGTTCTGAATAAACTGTTTCAAATGTATAGAAATTATAGAGACTTCTTCCAAACGCAGAATCACTGGAAGCATATAGCTTTCAGAGTTTGAAGGTGGAGGTAATTTGGAGCATTGACCAACTAAAAACAAGTCCACCACATAATTTTCCTCACTCCCTGATGTGTCCTCAGCAAATATTGCATTGTTTGATAATGATATTGATGAAGAAGAGAAAAAAGATGCATTCTTGACAGTTTAATCACCCATTTATACTAGTGAGCCATGCCTCTCGGCATCTTAAAGAACTGACAATAGATAATTGCCTTAGTCAAATGTGAGCAGAAAATAATAAAAAGAATGCATCTTTTTGATGTTACAACCAATCTGAATTTGAACGTAGAATACAAGCTACAAATTTAAAAGAGACTGTGAAGAAATAATCAATTGAACCACAACTGCAAGGGCATTCCAGGTAATTAGGAAAGAAAGATACTTTAAAAGAAAATAAAAAGATCCATACATTTTTCCATATGAATGATGATGCACATTCGTATGATCACTGCAAGAACGTAAGCTTTGAATTTGCAGTCGGAAAAAGAATTGAAGAAAGGAGAGGATGATAGAAGGAAGGGCCTTGTCCTCTTGAAAGCGATGAAGGAGTGCCACGTGTCCTCAGTTGCACCTTCACGCTCCACTCTGGAAAACCAAACTACTTGACCTAAGTTGGCCTTGCTTCATGTTCTTTTTGGGTCAATTTGTCCTCTTCTTTGCTTTTCTTTTTTTTTTTTTTTTTTTTTTTCTCTCGTCGTCATTTGTCTTCTTCTTTCGTGCTTCCAATTCCTTTCTACAGGCCTTCAGTGTTGAAATTTTAAATATGAGTTGTAAAATTTCATATTGATTAAATTTAGACTAAATAAAGAGTATATATTCAAAATGATTCATAAATTTAGTGTTTTAAGATTTTAATACTTTAGGGTTTAGGATTAAGATATATTATATAACTCCTTTTTATAGTTTATTTCTTAGGAATAATTATACAATGCTCACTCAAAAATTTTAACATTAAATATTCACGTAACTTTATCCGGTATAACAAGTTATTTATTTATTTATTTTCATTCAATGATTATGAAAAGACTATTTTATCTTTGATCTTAGATTAAATTTTCTTTCCTATGCCACTACTTTCTCACACAACCATAATTATGCAAATTCACTAAATCAACTCCATACCAAAATTAGAATAAAATAAATAAATAAAAAACTATTAAAAGTAAATCCATACTCTAATCGAGTATAGAAACAGAATAGCAACAAAGCTTAGTTAAATCCAACCAAAACATTTTAAAAAAAAATGAAGTAGGACATCACAGAACCACTGTCCCTCAACACCCCAATCATGCTGCAATTGGTCTAGATGAGCCGCACCTTGCCTCCGCTGACGCTGCCTTTCGTTATCGTGGAGCATCACCGAGGCCACCACTATCCTGCCATTGCAAGTCAACCTTTTTTGCAAAGCAACTCTTCTCTTCATGAGGAGCACTGTTGTAACTCCATCACTAACTTGGCTAGACCCACCTTCGTCACTTCCCTTAAGGAACAACCTCTCCTCGTGTTCATTTTTTACCACAACAACCTGCACATTATACGCCGATTGGAACAACAGTGTGTTCATGTGCAAGAGAGCGACACATCACTGATGACAAGTTTGGAACAATTGTAGAAGAAGATGATGAATAATGGTCATGTTAATGCAAGCATAGGAAGGAGGAACAATGAGTTGGGGTGGGGGTGGTGGAATGTCGAAACTCGGGGCTGCTCACATCAAAACTTGAGGCTGCTCATGTTGGAACTCCCTCAATGTCCGCGGCAATCTCCCTTCACCCATTCTTCCACCCCCCACGTTCGTCCACCCCAAGCACCTTTTCCCTGCCCAGGAATTACTTTCCCTTCTACAAGGATAGAATTTCTTCATCATATAGTGGCTACTCATCCCACGCCAACATTATTCTTGTATGATCACCCATTGGTCTGTGTTAGGTACAATCACAAAACCCTGTCATTCTCTTAATATATAACTCATTGTCTATATGGAACTCTAAATTGTCTTTTGAATATGAAGTTAATTTTTTGGGGCATTTGTAAATGAAGGTCTTGAAATTATGATGAGTAGCAAGATTGAGTTTTGTTTTAGTGTTGTTGTGTAGGTGTTTGCAGTTGTGCTCGTATAAGTTTAGGCTTAGAATGTTGAGCAAGAAAAAAAAATCATTACAGAGTAGTTTAATCTGAAAGAGTTAATGGACGCTGGTAAATTTTTAGAAATTACTGGTAAGTTTGCTTATTATGCTGGTAAATACATTTAAAATGCTGGTAAATATATTTATAAGGAACTTACCAGCATCTTAAGAACTTTTTAAAATGTGATAACTTATTGATTTAAGTCCCCAAAGTGAATAATTGTTCTAAAATTTGACAAGAGTTATAAATTTAGCAAAGTATAGAAACTTACTTACCAGCATTTTATTAAAACTTACTAGCATTTTTAAGGAACTTACCAGTGTTTATAAGGAACTTACCAGCCCCTATGTGAAACTTTCCAGCGTCTTAAGAACTCTTTAAAATGTGATAACTTATTGATTTAAGTTCCAAAGTAAATAATTGTTGCAAATTTTGACAAGAGTTATAAATCTAGCAAAGTGTAGAAACTTACTTACCAGTGTTTATAAGGAATTTACCAGCATTTTGCTAAAACTTACCAGCCCCTCTGTGAAACTTACCAGCGTCTTAAGAACTCTTCAAAATGTGATAACTTATTGATTTTTGTCCTCATAGTCAATAATTGTTGCAAACTTTGATAAGAGTTATAAATCTAGCAAAGTATAGAAACTTACTTACCAACATTTTGTTAAAACTTACCAGCGTTTTGCTAGAACTTACCAGCCCCTCTGTGAAACTTACCAGCGTCTTAATAATTCTTTAAAATATGATAACTTATTGATTTAAGTCCTCATAGTCAATAATTGTTGCAAAATTAGACAAGAGTTATAAATCTAGCAAAGTATAAAAATTTACTTACCAGCATTTTGTTAAAACTTACCAGCATTTTTAAGGAACTTACCAGTGTTTTTAAGGAACTTACTAGCATTTTGCTAGTACTTACCAGCCCCTCTGTGAAACTTATCAGCATCTTAAGAACTCTTTAAAATATGATAACTTATTGATTTTAGTCCTCATAATCAATAATTATTGCAAAATTTGACAAGAGTTATAAATCTAGCAAAGTATAGAAATTTACTTACCAGCATTTTGTTAAAACTTACCAGCATTTGTAAGGAACTTACTAGCATTTTGCTAAAACTTACCAGCCCCTCTGTGAAACTTACAAGCGTCTTAAAAACTCTTTAAAATGTGATAACTTATTGATTTTAGTCCTCATAGTCAATAATTGTTGCAAAATTTGACAAGAGATATAAATCTAGCAAAGTATAGAACCTTACTTACCAACATTTTGTTAAAACTTAACAGCGTTTTTAAGGAACTTATCAACATTTTACTAATACTTACCAGCCCCTCTGTAAAACTTATCAGCGTCTTAAGAACTCTTTAAAATGTGATAACTTATTGATTTTAGTCCTCATAGTCAATAATTGTTGCAAAATTTGACAAGAGTTAAAAATCTAGCAAAGTATAAAACCTTACTTATCAGCATTTTGTTAGAATTTACCAGCATTTTGCTAGTACTTACTAGCCCCTCTGTGAAACTTACCAGCATCATAAGAACTCTTTAACATGTGATAACTTATTGATTTTAGTTCTCATAGTCAATAATTGTTGCAAAATTTGACAAGAGTTATAAATCTAGCAAAATATAGAAACTTACTTACCAACGTTTTGCTAAAACTTACCAGCCCCTCTGTGAAAATTACTAGTGTCTTAAGAACTCTTTAAAATGTGATAACTTATTGATTTAAGTCCCCATATTCAATAATTGTTGCAAAATTTAACAAGGAGTAAAAAATTTACGAAGTAGAGATACTCACCAGCATTCTGTTAAAAATTATCAGCATTTTGTGAAAACTTACTAGCATTTATTAGGAATTTACCAGCATTTTTGGAACTCTTAAATTTTTTATTGAAGGACAAAATGAGTTAAAAAAAGTTTTATTTCTGCATAGGTTAAGAGATATATGAGTAGTTCATAGTATATTGGGAAGATATTGATTAGCTTTCAAATACTGTACTCTCTAATGGTACTGGAACTGAGCATAAACAAGGATACATGTTACAATTCAAATATTGAATTAAATTTCATTGGAGGCGCATTTTTTATAATTTAAAAACTGAGAAAAAGATGAAATATGATCTCATCTGTGTACTTTGTAGGTACTGCAACCTAAATTTGATCTGATAAAGTATTACAAATCAAAATGTTGAAGAGGAAAGTTACGAAACATAGTTGAGGACAAGGTATGTTATTCTATGATAACCAAATTTTTTCTTTAATTTTTTTTTTTTTGGTATAGTAAATGTTGGTAAGCGAGGTTCATGATGCTGACCTATAACAGAATCGCATGGAAAAGAACTGGTTATTGTTCCAGAAGTTAAGAAAGGTGAGAGTGGCTTATTTATATAATAGTTGAATTTTATTAATCATGTTGCCTTTTTCTTTTGGTTTAGGGATCAACTCTATGTGCAATTCTACTAATCTTGGTAGTTTTTCGGTTAACAATTTTTCAGGATACGAGAAAAAGCAGCGGACGCAAAAAATAGGGAAGGTATGTATCTGAGTAACAACTAATTAAATGTTCCTAGTACATTGGAAATGAATGACTGAGTTAGCTATGTGCCTCTTTCAGTTTTAATGAGAGATCCACACAGCAAATTTGTATTTTAATTCTCTATCTCATTATTGATCAGAATTTTTTTGTTCTCTTTCATCCATATCATCCATAGTAATATTTGAGGACTGATGCATTGTTTGTAATATTTGTGAAATGCAGGCTGTGTTCCTCACTCGATGCTCGCCCAGTCAATTGCATGGGTTGCATGCAAAGTTGACTGAAGAGCAAGCTAGCACAGTCGTCGACATGGGATTTGGAGGTTTGTTGGACCTCAGATGCCGTTCCCTCAATCGCATTTTATGCTTGGAGCTGGCGAAGTCTTTTGACTTCCAACATCAAATGATGTTTGTTAAAGGGCGCGTTATCCCCATAACCTATCATGATGTGGGTTTGGCCTAAGGGCTATCAGATAAGAGTAATTTTTTTTCTACGAATTAAACCTCTATTCCTTTTTTTCCTTTTGGGTATTTATGGTGAATTTATTCCTATATGGATGTAATGATTGTTTTATTTTACTTGTCAATAGTTAAAATTTATTCATATGCCAATTCTAATACTTTAGATGTAATAGGGTTGCCCGTTCCAAAGTCTGTCAATGACGATCAACAATTGCTATTAACAACTTTTAAAGGCATCAAATACAGTTAGCTAAAACATATGATTGCTGACGGGAAAGCTGATGACCAGTTTAGACGAGCATATCTGCTATATGCATTGTCATGTTTCTTATGCCCGACATCAGAGATGGCACCCAATTCAAAGTTTTTGGGGGCCATTGTTGACGTGCAAAATTCGCACAAATACAACTTGAGCGAATTCGTCTTTTCCCATCTTGTAAGGCATATCAAAGCATACAAGAGTAAGAAAGGGAAGACAAGAAGCATTGGTGGCTGCCTCTTTTGCCAAATGGTATATTGATCAATGGCTTCTTTGGATGAACTGAGTATGGCTTATTCATGTAGACATCTTAATAAATGATTTTTCATTGCACAGATCCTATATTTCCATGCTCTACCACTGGACATTGTCCCACCAAATATGGATATTCCATTGATTAAACATTGGGATGACAAGAGGGTGCATTCACAGATTCAGGTGGAAAAGGAAAGTGCACAGGTACAGTGGGGTTAGAACCATTTAGATTAAGTCTAGGACTGATGTTTATATGCATTTAGGAAATTTATCTATTTATGCCATTACCAAGTATATTAGAATCAAGCTGTACATTATTGTTATGTGATAGGGAATACTAAACCACGACGATGATGAAAATGACATTTTCGGGGAGCTTCAACTGCATAGAGTGTACAAGAGTTAGTTATATACCAAAGTACTTGGTGCACTTGATCCATTGGATTCATTTGTCTATTTGCAACTAACTAACTGACTCAGTTATAAATAAATTGTCATATGTAGTTCGTGTAGCAAAAGGTTCGAGAAATGCTTACTATTTGGAAGTCAATGGATGATCGTATCGTGGCTGGTGAGTCTGATGTAGCGCGAAACATGCCTGAACAACCATTTCCCAAAGCTCCAAGTGTTAGAGAATCAGACAGCAGCATGGATGCCTACGATGATGAGATTACAGCTACGGATGAGGAAGAAGAACAAAATGAGAGTGTTGATGACATTATCCATGACGGTCCTATTCTGACCCCTATGGATGAGGAACAAAAGGAACATTCAGAGAATTGTAATTACATTATCCATGACTTACTTTTTCTGACCCCTATGGATGAGGAAGAAAAAGAACAAAATGAGAATGGTAATGACATTATCCATGACAGGGCTGTTCTGACCAATATGGACAAGGAACAAGATGAAGAAAATGAGAATGGTAATGACATTATCCATGAGGGGCCTGTTCTGTGCATTGAGGGAGGTGACAAAGAAGAATTGGGATAAAAATTAGATGACTACAGAGGTGACAGATCAGATTTGATAAAAAAATTATATGACTACTGCATTGGGACGTAAATTGGTCCTCTAAGCGAATAGGGCCTTTGGTTAAAAAAAATACACTCATTTGCAAGCACTTAACTGTAAAGTTCAATATTTGACTATACACTTTTTGTTCTTTTCAAGGTCTTATTCCAGATCAAAGACATATTTTTACCTCGTTATGAGGCAGGGACATTGGCGCCTAGACAGTGGTGTAGCAATCATGTACTAATCAAGTCCAATGCAAAAATTTTCGTATTATTTGTTTAATTTCCCCAAACTGAACCTCTTGACCTTATATTCTCTTGTCATGCCCAGCTTGTTTCATTTGTAAGTTCTGTCTTCAATATGGATAATGTGCGAAGGGGGAGGTCTCGATATTGTCTGTCTTCATATTTCGTGGTGAGATTAACTTATTTACCTAAGTTCAATGCTGGAATTAAAATCATTATCTAGAGTAGTTTGGTTAATTTTTTTTTTTTGTGTAAACGCAAGATGAGCTTGTAAAAAAGTTAGAAGACTTCAAGAGAGGCAAACTACAGCTGCCGTTGGATATACCGAACCAGTTTTCGCTATTTGATTTTAACATCGGCAGTTGCAATGAGGTATTTAAATTTGATCAGTGTCATATGTTAAATTTGTTGGGGGGAGGAAAGGGAAGACATGAAAGTGGAAGGAGGGGGACTTAGAACTCCCAAATCTATGCTAAGATTGCTAAGCCATTTATTTTCCTCTATTTCCCTTTAATTTATATCTCCCATACATATTATTAATGATTGCATTGTCATAGGCTTACAGAAAACTTTTATTATTGTTGCAGATCATTGTGCCGGCCATATTTAGTGAACATTGGTGGTGTTATGCATTGAAGAAGGATAAAAAGATATTGTACATGCTGGACTCTCTGCCGCAGTCTCATAGGGGTGATAAGACTAAGCTTGACCAGCTAATGGTATGACAAATTCAATATATTGCTTAGTAATCAGTTTCTATTATATATTGAGTTGTACGTTGACTGTTACTGCTATCTCAAACTCGCAGGCTTACCAATTTAAGCTTATAATGCCCATGTTAGACCATACATTCAAATCCCCTGCTAATAAGATATAGATTGAGAATGTCAAGGTGCCATCACAACATAATGGGTAAGTGGTGATTCAGTGGATTTTGTGAATTTTTATTTGATATTCGTCCATGACAATGGTGGGTTTTGTGTGTTTCTCGTGAAGGAATGACTGTGGTGTCTATACCATCAAATATATGGAGATGTGGGATGGTGTTACAACATATAAAGAAGGCCTTACTATGCCTTCTTAGACCGAGGTCAGTTTTCTGTTCTCTCATCAGTTTTCTGTTCTTTTATCAGTATTAAATTATTATAACGCTATGTAATTAGTTTTATTATGTCCACAGACTGATGCTGATGGCATTCGATGTGAGCTATTAACCGGTTGGGTCCTCGATGATAGAAACGATGCAAGGGAAGAAGTGTTATGGGCTGCGAAACTTGATGTACTGCTTTCAACTCCTGCTCGGTCCATTCAAGCTCCGAATGTAGAGGATCTTGACACTAGGGAAGACAATGCAGAGACTGATGAAGTTAATGTGGCAGGTTTGTGCATAAATTTATGAACAAAGGTTGCTTATGTGGATAATTATGATTTAATATAAACTATAATCTTAATTTTATGACATTGCTTGCATAGAAGTTGGAGATCAAGGTCATACAGCTGATACCCTACCCATGCCAATATCAAATGTTGTAACCAGGGTTAAGAAGTTTTCAAGAAAGTGGAAAACTGGGCCACAGGGAAGAACACCGTGCAAGGCAAGGCATGTGAGGGGAAAGAAAAAATAGGTGCACATGGATGTCATCTTTTTGTAGAGGGTGCTTTTGAAGATGGATGATTTTGCTGTCAATGCTGGCTGGCCCTAACCTGAGTCTATGCAGAATCTGAGATATTGGAGCATATGTAGAAGAGTTGTGTACTTGGTGAGTTTTTAGAAATTCAACCAATGCAAAATATAAGTTACTGGATTCGAAAACCAATTTTCCAAGTAGCTTATTAAGATCTATTGGGCTGATGATATGTTATGCAACTCAATATGTTCTATGATTTTGGTCCTAGGAAAAATATTTTTTGCTTGTATAAGACATTTTTTATAGTGGTGGCTATCCTTAAATTGACATTGATATTTGTTACATGTCTCCAAGGTCCCCATCTCTGGATGATAAGGATGTGAAGAAGGTGGAGGCCAAGAACTCTCTAGAGGACAAATAGAAGAAGTTGGAGGGGTTGTTCAACCCAATCATTGCCAAGATATCCCAAGGTGCTGGTGGGGATATGCCAATGGGGGGTGCAGATAAGATCCCTAGTTGTGGCTATGGAAATCATACTCTGGTGAAACTAGTGCAGGGCCTAGGATTGAAGAAATTGACTAAAAATGGCAGGCAAGGAAATTCTCTGGTGCCATTAGTGCAAGGCCTAATAGTAACATCTTATATGTTAACGTTGTGTGGTATCAAAAATATTATGGAAGAATAAATTTGACAGATGTAAATGATAAACTTTCTCTATTAATGATAGTCTATTTTTTGGATGCTAGTAAAATTCTTTATGAAAGCTGGTATGTTTAAGGCAAATACTGGTAAATATTGGGAATGTGCTAGTAAGTTTCATAATGTCTCTTTGGACGCTGGTAAATTCTTCACAAACGCTAGTAAGTTTTAGGTAAATGCTGGTAAATTTAAGAGAGGCGCTGGTAAGTTTCTTTTTACTGACATTTTCCTAACTTTAATTTTTTTCTCTGCATTCTTTTAAACTTCTACCCAATATAAACCATGGGGCATCTGAATGACAAGTAAATATATCACTAAGCCAAGAAAATCAAATTTCAGTGTCCCTTTAGACACTGGTAAAATTCTTCACAAACGCTAGTAAGTTTTAGGTAAACGCTAGTAAATTTAAGAGAGGCACTGATAAGTTCCTTTCACTGATATTTTCCTAACTTTAATGTTTTTTCTCTGTATTCTTTTAAATTTCTACCCAATATAAACCATGGCGCACCTAAATGACAAGCAAATACATCACTAAGTCAAGAAAATCAGATTTCAGTGTCCCTTTGGACACTAGTAAAATTCTTCACAAACGCTGATAAGTTTCAGGTAAATGCTGGTAAATTTAAGAGAGGTGCTGGTAAGTTTCTTTTTGCTGACATTTTCCTAACTATAATTTTTTTCTTTGCATTCTTTTAAACTTCTACCCAATATAAACCATGGGGCACCTGAATGACAAGTAAATATATCACTAAGCCAAGAAAATCATATTTCAGTGTCCTTTTGGGCTCTAGTAAAATTCTTCACAAATGTTGGTAAGTTTTAGGTAAATGCTAGTAAATTTAAGAGAGGCACTGGTAAATTTTTTTTTTTTTTTGCTGACATTTTCCTAACTTTATTTTTTTTCTTTATTCTTTTAAACTTATACCCAATATAAACCATGGGGCACCTGAATGACAAGCAAATATATCACTAAGCTAAGAAAATCAGATTTCAGTGTCCCTTTGGACGCTGGTAAATTCTCTACAAAAGCTGGTAAGTTTTAGGTAAATGCTAGTAAATTTAACCAGGGCACTGGTAAGTTTAGTTTATCTTTTCAAATTTTGACCATGGGGCCAACTGAATGGATAAATCTAACATATCACTAAGCATGGAAGATGCAACCATCACTCTGTACAACCAAAACTTGAAAAAAGAAAAGGTCTTTATCTATTATAAGCCTCCAAACCCATACAACTGACTAATGTGTATCTAATAATGATTACACCTGTATAGAAAGTAATAGTTTCATACTCCCAATACAACAATCATAATAGTAATCTATTCTATGTGTGAGAACTAAATTATTGGCATGGATATCCAGTTGTCTGATTGGGTCCTCCGAACTCCATTGGGAATGTCATTTTGTTTCTGTTAATCAGTATATTTGTGAAGGAACAATCTTCTACTACTTGGATGAAATGGTATAATCAATAAAAGTAGCAAACAAAATTGATAAAATTTGTCATTGTTTACATGCCTGTACACATAGGATAACATCCTGATTAAAGGCTTCATGTAGTGAGACTAATCCACCCGACTACAGGTTGCCCAATTTTGCATCCAAACAGTTATCTTCTAAATTGGGCACTGAATTATTTTGATTTAGATGTACACACCTTGACTGTTGCTCAACAACAAAGAACAACAATAATAAAACTGTGCTTAATACAGAAAATGCAGCCATGGCATGCAAATTGCAACATGAATAAACTTGCACCATAACTAAATTAGAACAATTATTCAAATTAAACATTAAGCTCGGTGTGTAAACACACCAAGAAGCTTTCATTATTCAACCCTTCAGGACATTGAATCTCAACCGATGACTCAAGACAAAAGTTTGTTCCACCATGCCAACCAATACCCAAATCAATGGATTTCTGCATGTTCAGACAGCAAATAATGAGAAAACCTCTTGTCTTCATTTTGTAACAATCTGGGAAACACATAAATTAACACAATAAAGTATACACAAGCCTCAATAACAATATTTTCAAGTCTTTGAGTGCTGCATTTTTTAGATTTTCTGCCAAGTTTTTCAAGTTGACCCAATTTCCTCTTTGAAGGTGGCTTCCCTTTCCATGTCACATGCAAGGGACTTCGGATCTCACTCACTTGATTTTCACAATTGGTGCCTAAGTTGCTCATAATCTCTTCACCTCTAGGACTCCCACTAAAATTGTGATGTAACAAGGATGGCATAGCCTGGAAATTGGCTATAAATCCATCAAGTGTATGGTGGAGGGCATTAGTTGCATCTTTAGAATCTGCAACAACTTCCGCAACATCATAGAAATGCTTGCATAACTTGTCAAATCTCTCCATTCTCGATTTTAACTCAGTCACAGCATAACTACTCTTTATGTAAGAATGCTTTTGTCTAACCTTCTTGCTCTATCTTGCCAAAATATCTTACATGGCAATTGCTTAACTCTTTCAAGAGTGAGCACACTAAGCGAATGCCTACAAATAATACTTTTGAACTCAAATAGCAAGCATTGGCAGCTAAAGTCATGGTTGTCATGATTAAATATAACCTCATATGTCACCTCCTTTGCTCGGTCTCCTACAACAATCTCCTCTAACACATGATAAATAGCAATTATCCCATCTACATTCTTAAGAGATGCATTGCAATTCATTTTCTCTCTGAATTCTATTTGAACTTCATGAAATTTTGCATGAGTATACTCAGCTTGGAACTGCTTTTCAATGGTGGAGTTCGACCCGCAGGGAATTGTAGTATTCATTGACTAAAAATCAGCTTCAAATTCCCTTTCTACCCTAGTTTTTAGCGCATTATCATATTGCTTAACAAACTGTTGTAAACTCGTTGTTGAGTTGACATATCCATCAAAGAATGCATGTATACTCTCACTTCATTGCGTTGTCGACATCCCTGCCCAAAAATTCTTCTTCAAATAAATTGGAACCCACCTATGCCGCTCCTTATATAGTCCACTCAATCATTCATTTTCTTCAAGCTCAAATTCATTTAGTAAGGAACACCATTTGTATTCAAATTCTTCCTTTGTTATGGTTTCATAAATGGTTGCCTTAAATGCAGACTTTATCTTCTTGTAGTCTTCATATGCTCTGAGCTTCTCCGGGATTTTTTTCATTATATGCCATAAGCACCATCTATGACAAGTATTAGGCATAACTTTTTCAATCACCTTTTGCATAGCCCTACATTGATCAATCACAATGTCACTAGGTGCCTTTCCAGACATGCACCTCACCCAACACTCAAACAGCCAAACAAATGACTTAGTATCTTCTAATGAGAGTAGACCACACCCTAGCAAACATGTTTGTCCATGGTGATTAATGCCAACAAATGTAGCAAACGACATATCGTATTTATTTGTGAGATATGTTGTGTCAAAAGTCACAACATCTCCGAAGGCTTCATATGTTGCTCTACTGCTAGCATCAGCCCAAAACACATGTCTTACGCGAAACTCATCATCCAAGTCTATGTTGTAAACAAAGTTACAATTATGTTCCTTTATAGTATGAAAGTGGCTTAGCAAGGCTTTTGCATTTCCTTCCTTTCCAATTGTACATCTTTCCTTGTGAATATAATTCCTCAGATCTCGTTCACCAAATGGCAAATTCTCGTACCCTCCCACAGCTCCAGCAAGAGATTGAAATGTTTTGTTAATCCTTACACCTGCATCATCATTCACGTGAATTGTCCTCTTTGTATGCAAACTAATGATCTTGTTCATCTTGAAAAACCTTGACTTTGAAGGACTGACATTATGACTGCGATCAAGAACAACTTTCTTGATATACCAAACTCCACTTTCTCCCCTGCTTACTGTAATTTTTGCATCACATTGTGCACCACTAGTTGGCAATGTCTTTATTGTTGATGTTATTTTTGGTGCACGACTCCCTGCCTGTGTGCAAGCTAGAACCAAATAACGTAGCTGCGTATCAGGTCCGGTTTTTGAATTTCTTATCTTCCATTGAAAACCCTTTGTAAAAACATACGACTTGTAAAATGATTTAACTTCTTCTACTAAATCAAATACCATCCCTACAGTTGGCTCCTCCAGTATACAGCTTACATTTGACCCATCAACATCACAGTTGGGATCAACATCAGGAGGCATTCCTTGATTGCTTGATTCCTCCATCAACCTCAACAATAAGATGTTACCACACCTACAAAAAAGAAGGACAAATAAACACTAATACATTGGCAGAAGCATAAGCACATTAAGACAATAATAGATTAACAAAAGATTGCATGCTATACTATACAAAATAAACTGACTCTAACTCATGGCTGAGAAATAAGGAAAAAAAAAAAATAAAGGTTCATTCAGGCTAAACGATGATATCCCGTATTGGTTTGGTCCAAATTTTCTGGTTTTTAATTTTAATCAGTACTATAGCTTTATGTCTTTAAACATATTGGAATTGATAATAATGGCACTTGACCAATGGTTAGATTTAAACTAAATTTGATGATGTATCGGATGTTGGGAGATGCTAAATTTAAATTTAGGTACTGTTCGATAACTATTAAAAAATTGAAAAAGAAAAAAATATTCTTATGAATAGCAAACTAAAGAAACTTACTAGCATTTGGAAATATATTAACCATCGTTTGCAAAGAATTTGCCAGAATCATTTGATATCTTTAAAATCTAATTTTATGAAGAAAAAGATTTAATGATATGTTAAACTTATTGGCTAAGGTACCTAAATGAACAACTTTATCAAATCACTAAATATTATTCTTCATAAAATTAGATTTTAAAGATATCATATGACGTTGGTAAATTTTTAGAAAATGCTGGTAAGTTTTAGCAAAACGTTGGTAAGTATATCCAACACGCTGGTAATTTTCTCTGTTTTGGTATTCCATTAATAAGGTTAGTATATCACTAAATCTTATTCTTCATCAAATTAGATTTTCAAGATTGCATAAGAAGCTAGTAAATTTTTAGAAAACATTGGTAAGTTTATGCAAAAATGCTGGTAAATTCTTTGGAAATGCCGGTAAGTTATGGCAAAATGCTGATAAGTATATTGTATACGCTGATGACTTACGAGCGTATTGCACATATTTACTAGCGTACTATAAGAAACTTACCAGTGTTTTGCTAGAACTTACCAACCTTTCCTAGCAAGTTACATGCGTGTTATGCAACCTTTAAACTTATATGAACAACCGCAAACACCTACATTACAACACTAGAACAAAACTCAAAAAATCATTAAAGATAAAGAGAAGACAATGAGTTCCAACACCTTCCTTTATAAAACCCCCCACAAAAAAATAAAATTCAGATTCAAAAATCAATATCAAGCTCAGCATAGACAATGAGTTAAAGGCAAAGACATGGGTTGTTCTTATCATACCAGGGATTGAGGATTGTAGACTCCCTCTATGACTACCAACTGACTTGAAATCGGGTAGCTACTGATAGAGGATGGAGAAGTAAGAAGGGTACAAGGGAGACGAAGGGCAGAGGTAAGTAAGAGGCTAGAGATAAGTAAGAAATCGCTACTATGGGCTAGTTTTGGAGAGGATATTGGGGGAGCTGGACAAGAGGGAAGTAGTTTATGGGGTTTTGTGTTTCTATTTTAGTTTTCAACTTTTTTCTTCACCCTCGTATATTTATACGGTTTTTGTTGTTTTGCCGTATGAGTCGAGGGGTGAGTCGCAAAAATGCGTCCCCATATCATTTCTCTTTTAAATATCACCCTATTGCTTAGTCAATTAATTTAGATTTCTCCAATTTTTTTGGCTTCCCTCGTTTATCCAACATGCGGCACTTCTAATTCTTATCCACACGCAATCTGGTTTTGCCATGGGCCCCAACCTAGGCCCACTCTTATTTTTCATGAATGAAGTCTTCGGATAAAAATAAAAAAATAAACTTTTGCAAAAAGAAGCATTACAGTCAAGTCTACTGGTATTATTTTACTTCTTTAGAATATATTTACATTAATTTTTATTTTTTAATCATAAATTTAAGAAGCAAATACTTACACACATATGTGTGTGTGTGTATAAAATATACATTTACATGGTTGTACATAAAATTAATTTTTACACACTTACATTATGAATCTGGCACGTTGGTGATATTAGGAGATGCCACAGCTCTTGATATGTATCAAGATTTTCCAAATTTCATTTGTTAGCATCCAGTGTATGCTATTTAGCTGGGGCTATGTCGTTGCTATGCCCTTTAGCTGGGAGACATACAATGTGTTGATCTAAGGACTTGACCACTGTGACATAAACTCGGGACACATTGACATTGCACTCCCAATAGTCTACACAAAATGTAGCAGAGGGCATAACAGTGTATGGAGATGATATCACTTTTCCGATTCCAATGCAAGTATATTGTTTTGGCTTTACCCCCTTATACTTTTCCTTCAAACTTTTCTCATTTGTTGTGGTAAAAATTTTGGTCAGTAATCAGTACATTATATTGGAAAAGGGAGCTCAAGTGGTTCAACTCATGTGTTGAGTGACAACTTGGAAGAACGTATCAAAAGCTAATGATAAATTGAAGGGGCAACAAGTGGTCAATAACTGAATATGCTAGAAAAACCAACATCACATGCACATACACTGGAGTCTCGTCAGGTTAGGCTTATGGCTCAAGCGGTCAAAAATCATTACTATTCCATGGACCATAGTCCAACATCTACGCATCCTGGTTTACAATTTTATTTTATTTTTTTCAGAAAGCAACAACACAATCCATGCATTTTATCAAAGTTTACCACATATTTCTTAACATAAGACAAAAAGGAGCATTTTGTCAAATTGTACAACGAAATCCCGCGATATTGCTGCAATACAGACAAACGAGAATGCTCCACTAGCTGTAAAGTTGCCTTCTAGTTTCCATTAGAGCGCCTCTTTGTCATTTTACCCAGGTTATGTATCGTAAAGTAGTAAGCACTTACACCAAAAAAGACAAAAAAGTAATCAGCAGAATTTGCTTTACCATCACGGCTTTACTTGATCATCTATTCTGCTTTATCAGTTGATTGATTCTAATAAAAATGGCGGATGATTTGTTTTTCTTTGCATTGTAATTAAATCTTCAATATCGAAAGTAGGAACAGGCTTCTGCGCTCTGCAGCAGACACAGCAGACAACAGACGGGACAAACGAGAAACAGAGGACAAAATGGAGGCAAGGACAGAACCAGATAGTTGCTATGTATTTAAGCCTTCCAAACACTAACCGTTGCCAACAAAATTAGTGCAGACACTCAATATGGCCTAAATCTCATAATTTTAGCGAAAGAAACCTCAGTTTAGTTGATTACTGCACTAAGACATACACACACTTTGTTAAACAAACAAAAACAATAAGTTTTCATTTGATAATTTCTTTACATTATTAGATGAAAGAAAGAAAGTAGAAAGGACGACAAGGAAAAATGACCAGCGTCACCAATCATAAACTTTAATTTGCAAACAAATCACAAAGGAAATCCTAATATCCTAATGATAATTACATATTTGAGGCCTTGCATGTTCTTAAAAAAAAAATATTTCAGCAATTCTATAGCCTTAAGGCAAAAACCACATGTTACATGTTACCACTTACGAACAAAAGAACACCCCACAAGGAACAACAACAATACGAAAAAGGGTGCATGAATAGAAAGAGAAGAAGCGCCTGAGGCATAAAAATAGTAATAGGGGTAGTAATAGTCATGCGGCCCTGAGATTACTGTAGGTTGTGGTTGCGTTGACCCTGAAGGAGGCGTGTTGTTAGGCTTCGCAGGTGGTGGTGGAGCAGCCTCTGAAGAATGTGGAGGTGTTGGTGATGTTGGTGGTGATTGTGACTTGGGAGGAGGTGGTGAGAAGGTGACATAAGATGGAGATGGTGAGTGTGGTGCCGATGGTGAAGGTGGAGGGTGTGATGATGCTATTGTTACCAATGGTGGAGGAGGTGAACATATTACTGGACATGTGGCACAGTCACTGATGCAGAAACGATCACATGAAGGCGCTTCCACTTTGTCCTCGTATGCGACCGTGGCAAACAAAGCTAGCCCCGCGAGCAACACTTTTATGGTCCAAGGAAACAGACCCTTTTTGATGAATCCCAAGTTCTTGCTGCGATACATTTCAGTTAAAGTGGGAGGAGCTAGGAGAAACAAGGAAAGCATGTTCATAGCCTAGTGAATTTTGTGATTCAGAAACTAGTGCAACTTTGGATTAGGGACCCTATAGAAGGAACGAGAGAACCAGCTTAGTGACTGTTCTGATTTATTTGCTCTTCTAAGTCTTTTTGGATGCTTGAATTCAGAATCTTAGATGCTTCCTTCATGACGGGGTCTGGAGCCCTGCTGAATATATCAAGTATGGTAATTATTAAAGGTAGTTATCATAATCACCCTTTGAATAATTTCGTTTCAAAATTAAATAATCTTTTATATTAATAAGAGATGAAAATCAATTACTTAGAACATTGAATTTAATTTATCCAACCATTGCTACTTTATTCCACAAGGTGATAACTACCTATTATCAGTTAAACAAAAGGGTCGTGCTGCTGTAAGAAACTCTCGAGCTACAGGTTAAACTTTCATTTTTTTTTAAAAATTAATTTATCAATTAAAAAACAAAAATTAAAACAGCTGATGAATTATGGGCTAGAAATTTCGAGAGTTAATGCAATCGAGTTTTTCTAGCTAATCTTTAAACAAAACTAAATGTCACAGATGCAGAGTCCATTGAAATAATCGAGCTTGTTTGAATTTTTATCTAATGGACCGACAGGGACTCGACATCATAATAAAATCACCTATTCTCACTCTACAACTTTTTGAGTCTTCCCCCATAAAAAAAGAGAAATGCTTATTTAATCTCTACCAATTTTGACTTCATATTTTGTCCCTTATTGGATCTTCTTGTCTCGTTACATTTGGAGTTATTTTAATTTGATATTTGCATATCGTGAGCATAGTGAGAGAATTAAGGGATCCATAAGTCAAAACCACAGGAAAATAACAGGGAAAATCACCACTACACCAGCCATTACTACTTTATTATCTCATTGGAGTTTGGACAATATAGATTTGCACCGTGTCATTTTCATGATTAGGGAATCCGAAGCAACGCTTCTTTAGCAATCTCTCTCTTTTCCTTATACCTATCTCTAAACATAATTCATCTTTGTGTTTGTCAAGTCTGTTCTCACGGTATTACACTTTATGCTGATCTGGTTATACTTTGCTTTGCAAATGGGAATTCTGAGCCTCTTTTTTCACTTGAGGCTCTGGCAAATTCTTGTGAAGTTGAGTGTAATGAAAGGTTCTGGCAAATTCCCGTAAATTTGGTTCACTTGCCAACTCATGCACGTTTATAATTTGAGTCCTTTCTGCTTCTTGGATTCATTTTCTGAATCTAGGTGCTATGATTCTGTCATCTCCAATATTTAACTGCTGCAGTATTCCTTTCTTGGGGTAGGTCTAAATTCTGCTAACACCATCCTTAGGGAGTGCTGTCTCCAAAGGAGCAAGCTAATTGGATGAAGCTAAGAAAACCATCAGTGCTGCAGGACTGTCAGATTGCCTCCTAGTTAGTTAACATCATATCAATTACGAAATGTTAAAAAATAAAATAAAATAAAATAAAATAAAACATTTACAACTCAAAATTGTTCTAAAACCCATGCATTGATGGCCAGATATCGGCTCCAAAAGTATAATTCTTACGTGAAAAAGTTTTTTCACAGTAAGCAAACGAAGTTAGATTTGTTTTTAAATTATTTCTTGGGTTGAAATGATGTGAACTTTAAAATTAAGAGAAAAAAATATCCTTACTTTGCTCGTTGTAAAAATAAGCTTATGATTGATGATTTGATATAACGTTATACGTGTCAAATAATAACTTGGGTATCTATAATAGAATATGCATAGCTAAGAAGTTTTCTAGCTCCTAATAGTTGCAAATGTTATGAAAATTTGGGTTGCATCAAGTATATTTTCTAAATGATGAGCAAGTCAATGTACTAACCTAGCTCCTATTTAATGTCTTTGCATGCGGAGGTGTGCGAGGGCGTGGCACATGGATATTGCTTTGATCATTACTGCTAAGCACTTTAACATTCTGTGAAGTACTTCCAAGGTCTCTTAACCGATTAAGCTCTGGCAATACAACTGCTGCAAGATTTGGCCTGTCCTTTTTGCTGAGCTCTGCACAGCTCAATGCTAACTTGGCAAATGCTAGAGCCTCCTCAACAGGCCAATCAGTTACCACAGGGTCAAGCATGTCTTTAAACCTTCCCTTTTCAATTGCCTTCCTGACTTGGTGAGCAAGCCCCATTGCGGGCTTGGCTGTGATTATTTGCAGCAGCACTATCCCCAGTGAATATATATCTGATTTTGTTGTCAATATCCCAGTTTGTTGATACTCAGGATCAATGTAACAGAAGGTTCCAGCAGCTGAAGTCATGTAATATTGTGTGACTGTGTCAGCAACAGATGGTGGGACTAACCTTGCCAGACCAACATCCGCAATTTTGCTCACATAATTCCTGTCCAAGAGAATGTTTGCTGGTTTAAGGTCTCGGTGGACAATGGGCTCTGGCTTTGTTTGGTGAAGGAAAAGGAGTGCAGTTGCAATCTCAGCAGCTATTTGGAACCGTTTCTTCCATGACAATGGGGGGCTGTTATTTCTCCTAAATAGTCTATCTTCTAAGCTACCATTATCCATGTATTCATACACCAAGCACCCATAGTCAGGACAAGCACCAAGGAGGAGGACCATATTAGGATGTCTAATGCAGCTTAGTACCTCAACCTATGTTCACAAGGGGAAAAAAAAGGAATATTGTTATAATTGCATAAACATATTCTTACACAAGTCATAGGATTTATGACCATGATAACAAAGGAATCGAAGACAACCTAAAGTTTAGAATGATGTTTGTGATTTTGCATATAAAGCCACTTCATATTCCAAATTGAACCATACATTTTAGAATAAGCATACTTACTAGCTTGATAGAGTATGTATTATTGGGAGCATTTTTATAAGGGGAAATTAAAATCCATATCTCTATACAAAGAACAGTGTGAATATGCCATTACCTCTTGTTGGAACTGTTTCTTGCCCTGAGCAGCTTCAGGATTTAAAATTTTGATTGCAACTGGGGTGTGATCAAGTTGGCCTTTATACACAGGTCCATATCCACCTTCACCAATTCTCTTTGATGAGGAGAAATTTTCAGTAGCTTCTTCAATCTCATGTATGGTGTATTTTCTGTATCGATTATCATTTTGAGCCAAAGCAGTTAGTACCCTATCCTTCTCTTCAGCCTCTTTCCTGGCCTTCATCTCTGCATCCTTTCTTCTCTGTGCTTCCTCCTCAGCCATCTTCCTCGCTTCCTCGGCTGCTTCCAATGCAGCTCTGGCTTTAGCCTTCTCCCTTTCTGCAAGTGCAAGAGCTGCCTCTTGAGACATCCTAACCTCCTCAACCTTACGTTCCTCTTCCAGTTTCCATAGACGAATCTGTTCTGCCTGTTTACCGATCAAACATTCTCGAGTCATTTCACAATTTTCATTCAACACCCTTTAAAGTTAAAACCGTAACAACCTTCTTGTAAGTTTGACACCTAGCAGCAATTCCATTCTCACTGACTCCATCAAACTTATAGCATCATGCTTAATTATGAGACTTGTTATAAAATTTGACTTCATTGTTTTCGACATTTTGGCAAGTTTCCAATTCTGGTGATAGCACTGTTAATTCACTAAACACTTTTAGCTATTTCTCAGTAATCAATTCATATTCAAATCACTCTTATAAAAATTTTCTATTACGAAATTAGTCAACGTTTTTAGCACGAATTAGCCTCTGAGATGTTATTTAAAAGTTAAACGAGGTTGATTGCCAAAAATTAGGAGTTAAAGGGTCAATTGCCCTTATCATTTTTCACATTGCAAAACTAACATCACCTGATTTTTGGCTGATATTGCTTGTTTGCAAGCTGAGCTGTACATGTCCATAGTTTGCTTCAGTTCAAGCTTCAATCTTCTCATCTCAGCTTCAATATCCCGCTGTAATGAAGTAAAGACTCAATTGTTAGGTACTTAATATTTAACCGTCTTCATTTGGTCATAGAATGTTTCTTGTTGTACAACAAATTAAGACAATTCAATTCACGATCCATCATAACGATTGACCATCTGAAGCATTTATTTTTTGGCACTTACTGCGGTTTGGGATGCTGATGATTTGTCAGGGGAATCTGATGTGAAGCTTATATCCAGATCTTGGTTAGTTACATCCAATGACCCAAAAATGTCAATTCCATCCATTGACATATGTCGCGGACGAGCGGTTACATCAATGGTCTCCATTGACTGGTTACTTCCAGCACTCCTTGGCCTTGCATGTGCTATTACTGCCTTTGCTTCTGATCCTTCGTTTGTGCCCCCTCTTTTTAGGTGGTTGTGCCGTGTTTGCAGCCAAACCAAGATAAGAAAAAACCAAGTTAGCACTACTTTTTGTCGATCTCAACACAGGACAAGGCTATTATTTCAAATTAAAATTGGTCATTATAAGTTTCATTATTCCTTGGCACCTTACTGATCCATTCTCTGATTCACTAGGTGGATATATCAGCAGAAGTGGTTGTTTAGGTGGGATAGGCGCGTTTGTCATTGAACGTATTGCTGATCGAGCGGACACAATCTTCCATTTGGAAATTACGTACACAGAACTATAATCTGGTGCTGATTTGAGCACGGCTGTTGGTACATCATGATGATAGCCTTTCAATTTTTTGAGATGACTGTCACACCATTGTGGAACATCAATTCATTATATATATAAGTGTTTAGTTATATGCACACACATTGTAGAGGGAACACAGGGATAGAAAGAGACCTTGCCAAAGGGCTCTTGGTCGATGCACCAAGCACGATACTGTGTATGAAATTCCTGTTAGCAAATTCTAAAAGTCCCCTAACAACATCGGTGTCATCGATTATGGCTTCTCTTACCTGGACCTGAATGCGCCAAAAATCAATAGTGAGTGCAAGTTTCAAGTACGACACATATATAGCATAAAATTGAAGTGCCATTCAATGAAAATCTTAATTACATACAGCTTTACGATTAAACAGTCCACGTAAGTTATTGAAGATATTGGCTACATCCTCTTCGTCAGGTGGATAAACTTTGATGCCATCTGCATTACGAACTACATGAAATAAAAGAATCTCATTATTTGATCAGTAAATGCGACACTTAGAGATAAAAATAACATAAGAATTGGGTTACCTACGCTTGTGTTACAAAATATGGTTTTACAAAAACATTTGTCCAAATGAAATAAATAAATAAATAAATATAATGAAATATAAGAGGGTACCTACGATTACAAACGTCAGTTTTGTGCTTAACATGGACGGCGATGACGAGAGGATTGTCTAGATGATTAAGTGCCCATCGAAATGCGTAGGAACTGTTCTTGTCTTTCTCAACAGCCACCATTGTGGTGTTTGGAGGCAGGCCGCTGCCATCATATAGCCGCGGGACGACAGACATGGTTCAAGCAACTTTTGTTGACGTGTAGGGCAACTGCTGCTGCCACCACCACTACCACCAGCACTACCACCCTATCGGCGGTGGCACTTGTGGTTGCAGAGGGAACAAAGAAGGGACGTAGGGAGAGGAGGGAGGAGAGAAGGTTAGGGGAACGTGAACCCCATGCAAATTGACTACAGAAATTAACGGACATGACAACAAACCCCGTCACTCTCTCATCCTCCACCGTTCGTTTTGGTCTAATTTAAGTTTGCCCTTTTGTCTCACCCTTCACTGGATTTCTTAGCTCATCTCTGCGTGTTCGCTCTAAATTTTACTCTATTATTGTTAAGCATGAACTGATTATTTATATAAAAAAAAAGTGTAAAAAGTAGTATTAAATTGTCTAGAAAATAAGTTTCACAAAAATACATTCGTTCGTTATTTTTTTAATTTAATTTTGATACATTATATGTATAAAAAACTAATTTTATATAAATATTCAATTATGAATTAGTATATTAATAAAAATAATTTATTCAAAAAATTTTATAAATAAAATCATATAATTAGATATTAATATAATTTTTTTACACTAATAATACATTAAAATTAGTCTCATTTTTTTCATTGAAAAAACATATAAATTTGTTTCCTCGTAAAAAAAAATGTATACATACAAATTTGTTTCTTGCTGTAAATTGCGGTAAATTCACGCGTTAGATCATGTGTGTACATTGATATATAGGATAATCATATGACAAATGCATATAATCAATTTTTTTTTTGGTACATATAAAATCATGTGTTTAAATCTTAGGTATACAGTATACAGATTAGTTGAAAAATTATATCACAATGAATATTTCGTGAATTTTATAGTCCCAACGCAAATAATCAAATATCATATTATTTTAATGAATGAAAAATAAACTAATTGAAATGCATGCAAACTCATTAAGACACCACCTAAATTTAATATTAGAAAAAGAAGAATTTTTAATAGTTTTTGTTGAGATATTTTTTTTGTTTATTTTTATTTTCACAAAAAATTGTCTAAAAATAAACATATGAAGTATCGAATGAAATAAATATTTTAAAATAAAAAAATATTTACTATATCAGGATTAAAAAACGTTTATTAAAACTCAAAGAAAAATATATATGAGAATTAGATCTTTAGGATTTATTTAAAAAGATAATAAAAAAAGTAACAAGAAATAATATTCACAAAATCATTAAAAATATATTTAAAAAGGTGAAAAGACAATAAAAATTAAAGAATCTTTATTCTATGACCTAAGCATTTTAATTTTTGCCCTCTAAATTAATAATAATAATATTATTATTTTTTACTCTCCATTAAAAATTTAAACAATAAATCAATATATTTGGAATTAACCTATAAACACTGACATTGTAAAAATTATCAACCAATAGAATTGTAAAAAAATGTCAAATTAAAATGAGTAATTCCCCACTACAATAATTATCCATTGAGATGGTCACTTTCTTATAATTCTATTAATTGATAATATAATTTTTTTTATATTATTAATATATAAAAATTAATTTCTAAATATTATCCCATTTCACTTTTTACTTTTCTATTGAGAATTATTGAGTATACTCACTTTTTTTGGGACACCATAATGACACATCATCTATTCATTATTGGTGGGGTGTGAACCTCACTTAAATTAGGTATGTATTCCATCTAATAATAAATAAATAATATATCAATACAGTAAATAAATAATATATCAATACAGCATCTCAGAAAAAAAAAAAAAGAATATACCTATTATTAATCTTTTCCATTTCAGCCCATAATAAACTCCAAATCATGGCCTTGAGGTTCATAAAACGGCGTGCCGTTTGGTTTTCTATTCTGGTACGGAAAATGTTTGTTATTAGTTCAAAAAGATTAAAAAAAATAAAAAAGTAAGTATAATCAATGGCTGATATGAAAAGTGTCACGGGTTGCGTTTGTAATTTTGCGTGCCTATAACGCAACTCATTCTTGTATTCAATTCGTTTTCAGAAATCTAAGTAAAACCCTGTTTTGTGGAAGTGAGAGGGGTGCAGGTGGCAGATTCCGGTGGAGAGATCCAAAAGACGATGTTGAAGAAGGGGAAGATGGTGGCGAACACCACCACAGGTTCCCCTTTCTCTCCCTCTCTCTTTTAGTCTCTTATCCCTAATTCAATCTAGAATTTTTATGTTTTCAACTTTTTATCTTAAAATGTGTGTATTTGCTAAGTTTAATTCAATATTCGAAATGAAAATGATGATGACGATAATCTGACAAAATGTTCGACTTTTCACTTGTGATCATCACCTGGGTTGTCACTTAATAATAATGTAGTCCTTGAATTGCTAAAAAGGAGTAGGATCTGAAGCAAGAGCTGAAGGAATGGCTTTGAATATAGTGTCCTAGATGAACCATCGTTCTAGATCATCAATAGATGTGATCAGCAACGAATCATTGATTTACTGATACGAATCGTGTTAATAGTAGCGGGCAGGAAGTTTCTAGATGGATGAAGCAGTAATTTGGGAGCTAATTGATCATTTTGGCGATATATCAAAATAATGCTCCATTGCATTTCTCATTTTTGGGAGGCGGGCATTGCTGTTTGTTTCAGTGACAAGAGTTGAAAGACCAGCATAGTTGTTCTATTTTTCTGTTAGATTTTCTTGTAAAATAATAATGCTTGGAAAGGAGAACAGTAGGTTGTAGGGAAAAGTAGCAATAATGCTAAAGTTGAAAACTTTCAGATTTTGCAATTTAGCTTTTGTTGCAATCATTTATGTTTCTTTTTTCCTTTGGGGTAAAACTCATTGGGATTTTTAAGCACTATTCATGGATAGTGTTATTCTTTTCTTTTTTTTTTAATCTCTATCTTCAGGTTCTAGCTAAACTTGAAAATTTAAGGCTTTATCAACCACAATTGGTGAATCTGGAGACTGGTAATGAACTAACGATCAGGATTTGCATGCGATTGAGATATGAAATCAGTGTCTCTTCTTTATCTTGAGTTGTAAACTTGATATAGGAAAACATAGTCAGAAATGATCTATGCTTATTGCTCCATGAAATTGTTAAAATGACTTGCTAAGATATATTAGTTCTATAATCTGAAAAAACTCCTTGCTGAACTCTAAACACGTCATTGGTCCTTTCCTTATGCCTTAAATTTAGACTGGGCTTTCCTTTAAACATGCCAGACTTCATGTCTTACAGCGTCGACAAGCCTAATGACTATACTGTGCATCACCCTTTTTTGGATAAGGGTAAAGAGAAGGTCAATAGGGGATGCAAATCAAACAAGAGAGACAAAAACGAGTGTGTGCTGGGAAATACCTTACTTGATATTGTATGTGCCAACATAGCTATGTGAATGCACAAGGCTGATTGATCTTGAAGACTCGAGAACATATGCCTGCACTTCTGGGGGCACCTTATGCATAAAGTAGGGAAATGGAAACTTCCCCTGACAGAGATTGAGGACAAATCTGTTGCACGGGGGCGAAGCGGACTTGAAGGCAAGGACAACTTGCGATACTTGTAAGTGAGATTGTGGTGTGTCTTAATCTGTGCTGCATCATCGGTAACTCGCTGCCTTTAGTTGACGTTTGACACGAAAGACTGAGGATCTCATGAAAGGTCCTCGTACTTGTAAAACTTAATTACTGGCTTTGAATCTAGTCCCCTTTCTTCTGGCCAGCTCAAACAAATCAAACTAACCGGTGTTGTATTATTGTAGAATCAACCAATGTTGGAAGTTGTAAACTTTTGACTGACCTCTCACATCAACGGAATGTTCTCTTTGACGGGAATATGAAGCTTAGTTGGAGAATATTTCGGGTCGAGTACGACAGGGGCTTCTGGGTCATATGCTTGTGAGAAATTCTTTTATGGCTGCGATTACAAATATATCTTAAATACAGTCTATTGTAGTCAGTTTTATTTTATGGTGAGTTTCATCGAATGTGATTCTATTTATATACAATTTTTTTGAATATAGTCCCCACACTGGACCCAGCAGAGGCATCACCTTGAGGTGAGACCTTGGGTGCCCTACCAGAGCCCCGCGTGGGGGGAAAAATGGGGAAGGAGTGGGGAGGGGATACTGGAGGAATCAACCTCCCTCCTCTCAAAGACAGGTGCCTAACGCCACTTTTAATGGGGATCATATTGACTTGTGCAAGAATGTGTACCTTGGATAACATGGCAGCTTACTTCTAATAGCATCACGAGCAACACACGTTTTTAGGATCTTTACAGCTTCTTGAAGGAAATCTTGTGCTGTCTGCTGGTCCTCATCGCGGAATCGGGCCAACTAGTTGAAATTCCAATTCCAGGATTGACATCGGTTGTAGCTGTGGGGTTGTGCAAGAAGACATAGCCCGCGTTCGTTTCGGCTTAAATTTTATATACAAGTGAAAAAGTTAAAAATTGATTTTTATAAAAGTTACTCTTTTTAATTTTTACAAAAAATTGAAAATAGATTCTGATTATGTTTTAAAAATTATTTAAATATACAAAAATTAGTTTTTTTTAAAATAAAAAAGTGATTTTTTATCAAAAAAAGCTTCAAACAAACATATCCTTAGTATGTGTTTGGATTGAGGTTTATAAATCAGAATTTGTATCAATTTGATTTTATAAAATTGATTTTGATTAGAAAAAAGTTAATAGTAATATAATTTATGTTTGGAAACTTTTGCTTTAAAAGTGATTATGATAGAATGAATATTGTTTGAGTAGTATTAATAAAATAATATTTAGATGTATAATTACTAAAAAGATATGAGTTTTATATTATATTTTTAATATTATCTTTTTATTTTATTTTTATTTTTAAGATATTTGAATAAATTATATTAACATTAATTATAAATAAAATTATATAAATATTAACTTTAAGATAGTTGAATAATTATGGGTAGTAGCATTATAAATAAAAAAATCGACAAATTGCATAAAATAATTTCATTGAAAATAATTAAAATAAAACTTTGATTAATAAGATTGTAAAATATATATATAAAAGAATAAAATAAATTCATCTAATACTTATCATTAATACTTAGTGGAAGGTTAAATATGGTAATTAAAATTTAACTTTTCTTCAATGGGAAAAAGTCGGACATGAAAGCTACAAATTTTTGCTTTTGGTCTAGCTGGTGTTCAAGGGGTAAAACCTGCTGGAACAACTTAGAAGCAATGTTAAGAAAATTGGACCGATCAAGATATTGGTTCAAAGGTTTAGAGGTCCAACCAGTTTAATTGAAGGTTTGACCTTTCATTAAATAGATTATACATATATTAGTTATGCTTTTATGATATTTCACTAATGCTAATTTAAATTCACAACATTAAAAAAAAAAATCCCTAACAAACTACCTAATACTCATTCACGGCCTAAAGCACTAAACCCCATCCACTCACACAAAGCCATAGACCCCATCCCATCACCCAACGTCCCAAATGCCAGTTTCTTATTTTTATTTATTTATTTTTTTATGTGCAAATGCCAAGTTCACTTGAGCAGAGCTTCTCTAATCTCCATAGGCACAACGCATCCAAAATTAAGGGACCAAGTCCAAGATTGCTGTGCCATTAGTGATCGCCGCTACACCAACAATGATCTTCTAGCTCGCTGCTCAGCTGTGCCTTCTTGTCATGCCATCAGCTTGCTCGTTGCACCACCGGCACCATCTTTTCCTTCCCCGTTGTGCCACAAACTTGATCGCTTGCTATTGCCTCTTCCTTTTCGTCGCTCCACCCCCACCATGAAGGCCGAAGCTTAACTACACCTCCACTTCCTCTGAATCTCAGCGCCATTGGTTTGTGAACGGCAACTACGATTGTTGCTTTTCCTCCGCCACCGCCATCGTGACAACTCTTTACTCCTGTATAACCAGATTTATGTTGCTCCTTTCTCTTTTTTTTCCCTATATTTTTTCAATTTTTTATTTTTTGAAATTAATCGAATCAATAAATCGAAAAAACCAGTTCGGACCGATTCAACGGTTTTGCCCGATTCTTTTCGGTTTCTCACTAGTTTTGTAAGGCTGACAGTTTAAGGAAGATGACAAGACTGGCTTAGTGTCCGGTTTTTGGTTGAATAGTTCCGACCGACTAGTCCAATCCGATTTTCTTAACAATGCTTAGAAGTGAAAACACCCAAACATCTTAGAACCTGTTTGGATTGCAATTTGCATCCATCAGAAGGCGTTCTAGGAGAAGGAAAATGACTTTATACAGTAAATGATAGTGTTTGGTTTAACTTCTTACTTTTTAGAAGACCTTTTGAAATTTCAAAAGGCTTTTTGCAAGAAATATCTTTCAGGTTACTTTTTATTCTAGAAAAAAGACATTTTGAAAAGGAATCTTACTATTACTCTCACATCAACAACCAAAAGTAATTTTACTTTATCCTATTCAAACAAAACTCATTTTCCTAAACTTACTTTTGACATATTCAAACCAAACAAAAATCATTCTTTTAAAAGTAATTTCTCGAAAAGGCCTTCTTTTAAAAGACTTTCTTTCAAAAGATCTTATCTCAAAAGTTAAACCAAATAGACCCTTAGTTGATGCGTTTCAGGCATTTCAACTTGCGTTTGGTGTGACAAATGCCAAAACAAACATAGCCTTAGTTCTACAAACTAATATATTATCATTTCATATACTAAGTAATGAGTTTTGTTAAAAGAACCAAGAATGGAAAATTTGATAGGTTTCCAATGCATTAAAAAATTGGAGTCCATTTGGTTTCTATTTTTATTTTTTGTTTTTGTTTCTTATATTTTCTATGTTTAGAACTTTATGAAAGAAATAGTAAAAATAATAAATAAAAACTAAAAACAAGATTTTATTATTTTTATTATTTTTTTTTACAAAATCTTAAAATGGAAAACACAATAAATAAATATTATTGATTCCTTAACCAATGTCCATAGGTAATTACATAAATTTTCATGTCAAGTAACTACTTTCTATTTAAAATGTTAATGTGTCAGGTTATAAGTGGCGTACATTCCACAACACCACAACTAAAACAGCACTCCAATCCTTCGTAGTGTGGGATAGAGACAATATTAGGACAAGGAGCTAGTTGTGATGTGTTATTTACTTGTAAGTTTATCCTTGGATCCTTACATCTTTTCCCATTTTTTTCTCCTCCCTTTGATTTTAGATTTGCCAAGTTTCCTATTAGTAATACACAAGTAGGTAGGTAATCATAGGGCCGTCTGCGACGATGGAGATTTGTGAGGTGTATCGATATACTAATTACTTATAATATATTGTAGTAGTATATTAATTTTAAAAAAATTTAAAAATATGATTAAATATATTTTAAAAATTAATTTTTATATATTGATAGTATAAAATTATATTGATAATATAAAATAATTTTATATTATCAGTATAATATTATATTGATAGATAATATAAAATTATATTGATAGAGTAAAATTACACTGATAAAATTTTTATAATTTTTAAAAATTAATTTTTATATACTAATAATATAAAGTTATCCCAATAATATAAAATAATTTTATATTATCAATGTAAAATTATATTGATAAAGTAAAATTACACTGATAAAATTTTTTTGATTACACTAACAGTGTAAAATTATTTTATACTGTCAGTATAATAAAATTATTTTATACTATCAGTATAATTTTATATTATCAATATATGATAATTAATTTTTAAAATATATATAATCGTATTTTTAAATTTTCTTAAAATTAAATATTATTACAATACATCATAAATAATTAGTGCAATGATACACCTCATAATCTTACCATCAGATTGTAAGTTACACCATACTCTTTGACCAGCTAGGAGTATACTGTAGATGGCGCCGGTAATCATGCGCGGGGTCTATCAGGAGAAACATTGAACTCGATATAAAAATGAGTAGATTCTCTTAACAGTTAACACTGAACCCATTAATGTGTGTGAACATATCCAATAAGCCGAGGAAAATTATGGCGAAGTAAGTATTGCTTAAAATTTAATTCTATTGAATACATTGGTGAACGGTTTTCTGCAATGTCAATGTCAACGCTTGGTTGTGTCAAACTATGCGTTTCTCTAATTGCACAAGCCATCATCGGTTATGCTGTGATTGCTTTTGCTCGCTAATTAAGTGAATAGAGACCCAAGTTTGAGTCACACGCAAATTCTAGTTTCAAAATTCAAATAGTAGACGGGAACATTATTAAGTGCAGCTCGTCCATCCATTGAACTTTTTAGTGAATGTTGACAAATTCACCGTAGAGGCAATGCAGATCCTAGCTTCCTTCGTTTGTTGGTTCTCTTTATTTGTTATCTCCCCCTTCCCGCTTCCCCTTTTATATTTTTGGTTTTTCTGGAAGACTTTGCCATCCATAATTTATAGCACGATAGGTTGCTTGTTAACCTCTATATGGTTAGACAGACAAATGGTCAAAAGTAGTTTATATTGTTGAATTAGCATATCAATGTAGGACCCATCTGGGCCACCTGTACGTGCATGCTTGAAGTCTCCTATGCCCTTGCCTTGATAGAAAGAAGAAGTAAAACGTAGTATTTGGCAAAGCGTTAGCCTTCTGTCGGCCTCATGAGTACATACTAGATGAAGCGTCAATGGAAATATGTAATGTTAATTGATGACATGAAAACGATACATGCACTTGGCTAATAATGATATTTTATCTATATAGAATTTTTTTAATTAATATCTATATGAATCTGTATATGTATTTGTATCTATTATATACCATTATAGTGGAGATTATCCAGAGTCGTTCACATTTTGATTTTTCAATGTTTATATATAGTTTACTGAAAAAGGAAAGGACAAAATAATAAAATAACTCTATTACCAACCTTTTAAAATCATTAACTCTATTGATAGGTTCGACTTTTTATCTACAAAAAATCTACTAAGAAGAAGAAAATAAATAAAATTTTATTCCTAAAATAAACTTATGGTATAGCACAACCTTCATTTTTCATTAAAATGAAGATATACCGTCAAAAGGCCAGTTAATTATAAAGTGCATTAAAATAAACCTAATACAATGTTAATATAATAATTAAAAAACAAAAAACTAATTCAGGGGAACAGCAAAACCTTCATTTTTAACTTTTTCCTGAGCTCTATCCTGGTGACTGGCTCTCCCCTGGGACATGTTCTTTGCCAGTCTGCGCACCGCCGTGTATTAAGCTAATGGCAATTGGGCCCGGGCCCACAAGATTGCATTATTCATGATGTAACATTGCGATATTTTTATATGCACCGAAATTAAGTACACATATATTTAAAAGATTTAATTTAAATAGATTGTTAGTATAAAATTTTTTTATATAGATATTTAATTATATATTATTATATTAGTATAAATTTTTTATATAATTATTTATAATTTAAATAATTATATAAATAAAAGATTTTAATTAAATGATAGTACAAAAAAAAATTTTATATTATCAATATATCCCAATTAAATTTATATTTAAAAGGAACACATGTTTTAAAATTTGTGAAACTAGTATATACGGATGTTGCTATGAAACTAAACCCGGAGGTATTATTGCAGTTAAGGGATCCATATACGGATATTATTGTTTGAATATTTATCCTCTTTTTTAGGGTGAAATTTGCTTGCTATTATACCTAATCTATATTTGTAAATTAAAATAAATAGTCTTTTCATTTTGAAATAATTATCCATTTTTAAAATTTTATTTTTTTATAAATAATTATTTTTTTGAAAATCTAAATAGTATTGATATTAAATGGAAGAGAGAATAAACAAAAAAAATAAAGAAATAGAGAGAATTAAGTAGTAAGTATATTTTATAAAATATATCAAATTTTTTTTAATATTAAATTTTTTTTAATTCATATGAGCATTTAAATTTGATAATTATTTCCAAACAAGGGAGCGTGATATTAAGTTATGCGTGTAGTTGTCGTTAAATATGCCAATATGATAATGATTTCGTTATGAAATTGTTTTTTTCTTTTTTCTATAGCAACTTCTTATTAGATTACAAAACAACACATTAATAGGAGTTGCGTTTGTTTCATGTTAAAAAAAATATTTTAAAGTTTAAATTTTATATATAATTAAAAAAATTAAAAATAAATTTTTTAAAAAATTTAATTATTTTTAAAAAATTATCTAAATATATAAAAATTAATTTTTTAATAAAAATAATTTTTTTCAAAAAATTTCAAACAAACACGCCCATAAAATTTGAAATCTCACCATAAAACCACCCCTTCAAAAAATAATTACTTCACCTTAACACCGACAATTCCTCATTAACTGATGGATGTAAATGTTTTTGTAATCTAAATTCTGTTGTGTAGGAATGAATGCGGTGGGTCGCATACCCCATTAGAGGTAAATGGGAGTCTCTCCAAAATTTTCGTTATTCGATCCCCTAAAAATATATATTATTGCTATTATGATATAGAAATCTAAAACCGAATTTTCAATTCCGTGGAGAAAGTAGGACAAAGGTTGGGAAAATCCAAGTATCCAATCATCCTTTAGGACCTTTACCTAACACCGCCGAAGCCAAATGCCGCTCCAGTATTAAAAAATGTTCGTATCCTCAACCGTGTTCACACTTGCTCCCCCCCTGTCACTGTCACTATCACTCGTAGTAATTCACCGTTCTCTCCAAATTGATGCAATCAATACCTTAAATTTAAAAAATTATTATAAAAAATTTATCATTACTCTTTCTATTTTGCAATATTTGTGAATTTAAATTCATCAAAAAAAAAATATTTGTCAATTTAAAATTTATACAAATTTTAAAAAGTAATAAATTGTGTTAATAATAATAATAATAATAAAGATTAATTAATTTTATAAAATTATTTTTATGTTAAAATAGTAATATATTTATATTTTTTACTTACTGCATTAATGAATATAATCAATATAAGAGAAAATCAAGAAATTATTAATAATTTTTAATGTTTAATATATAAATAATTCAAAGCATAAAAATGTTAAATAATAAATATTTTGAAATAAAAGGAATAAAATCTTAAATTAATTGAAAGTTGATATGGGAAAAAATTATAAACAACTTATGTTTTATGTAAGAATCTAATCTAATTAATTTTTCTTACAATATATATATTAACATCCAATCATATATAATTCTACCAAATGATTTACCTTCTATGTATGAATTTAAATTAAATACAATTTAATATTTGAAATCGTAAAATTTATTATTTTAAATAAAATAATAGAAAGAAATTAAAAATAATAAGCTGTACAACTTGTGACATGTTTAATATCCAAAATATATTTAACAGACATTCATAAACTCGTTGAGGATGGAATTACTTTGATGGTTTATATTTTTGTTTTACTAAAACCTATTATTCCACATACTTCATGGTATGAGATTATATGGACTACATGTCCGAATTTGATTAGAGAGCAAGATTAGTGTTACTCGAATATACTCTTTTTGTTTCAAAATACATGTTATTTTGATCAAATTGATACATTCTTATGTTAATATACATTTTAAAATGAAGAAAATGTTAACTTGTTAAATTTAATTAATCTTCTTGGTCCCTAGACTTTTTTTTTAAGACTAATCAATATATATTAATGCATCATTTTCTAGGTAACAATATTAAATTTGGATTCAATTACCAAAAATTAAGTAATGCCATATACTGCTAATATCACTCATCCCGTTCACACCTCAGTTTCACACCTATAAACGCAAAGTGGGGGCAAAGGGGAAGAGTGAAGACAAGGTTGTCTTGTCTCCGCAGGCCATAGCTTCTTTCTATTCCATCACTCTTCTGTTCCGTTCCGTTCTGTTAATTCATCCTCTTTCTTCCACTGTGTATGAAAATCCCAACTTTCGCATACCCACAATCCCTCTCTTCCCTCTACGCCTTCAAATGAACAACAACAACCACCCCACCAGTACCGCCCCCACCAGAAAACAACGCCGCCGCAACGCCGCCGCCGAAGAATGCGACGGACCCACCCAACCAACAACGAAGAAGAAGAAGACGAAAGAGCTCAAGGGCATCCTCACGTCATTCCTCTTCCTCGACGATCAAGAGAAGCGCGACCACGACGAAGACCACAAGCTCTCCGAGGAAGACAAGCTCTCCATGGAGTCCAACCACCGCAAGAAGAACACCGCCATGCTCGGCTACTACTCCGACCTCGACCATTACTACACCGAAGTCGAAGAATCTGAGCGAATCAAGCGGAAGAAATCGCGGGGCACCGCCGCCGCGGTAGCCACCTCCGCCGCGGCTGCAGCAGCAGCAAATTCCGACGAACAACCGGACGCCGATTCCAAAGGTCCAGCGCCGCCGCAGCAGCGGCGGCTGTGGGTGAAGGACCGTTCGGGAGCGTGGTGGGACGAATGTAACGGACCCGACTTCCCCGAAGAAGAGTTCAGAAAAGCGTTCAGAATGGGAAGAACAACGTTCGATTCGATTTGTGAGGAACTGAATTCGGTGATTGCAAAAGAAGACACCACTCTGAGAAACGCAATTCCGGTGCGGCAGAGGGTGGCGGTTTGTCTATGGAGGCTTGCCACCGGTGACCCTCTTAGGCTTGTTTCGAAGAGGTTCGGTTTGGGAATATCCACTTGCCATAAACTTGTTCTTGAGGTTTGCACTGCCATAAAAACTGTGCTTATGCCCAAGTACTTGCAGTGGCCTGATGAGGTTTCTTTGAGGAAGATCAAGGGTGAATTTGAATCCATTTCTGGGATTCCCAATGTTGTGGGGTCTATGTATACTTCTCATATTCCCATTATTGCTCCTAAGATTAGTGTTGCTGCTTATTTCAACAAGAGGCACACTGAGAGGAACCAGAAGACTAGTTACTCTATTACTGTTCAGGGTGTTGTTGATCCAAGAGGGGTGTTCACTGATGTTTGCATTGGGTGGCCTGGTTCCATGCTCGATGATCAGGTGTTGGAAAAATCTGCACTTTATCAAAGGGCTAATGGGGGGCTCCTAAAGGGTGTTTGGGTTGTTGGGAGTTCAGGGTACCCCTTGATGGATTGGGTATTGGTGCCTTATACTCAGCAGAATCTGACTTGGACTCAGCATGCTTTCAATGAGAAGATTGGGGAGGTTCAGAAGGTTGCTAAGGATGCGTTTGGGAGGTTGAAAGGGAGGTGGTGTTGTTTGCAGAAGAGGACTGAGGTGAAGCTGCAGGATTTGCCTGTTGTACTTGGGGCATGCTGTGTTTTGCACAACATATGTGAGTTAAGGAATGAGGAAATGGATCCTGAGTTGAACGTCGACCTTGTGGATGATGAAATGGTGCCGGAGGTTGCCCTCAGATCGGTAAGCTCCATGAAGGCAAGGGATGCAATTGCTCATAATCTTTTACACCATGGACTCGCAGGGACTTCTTTCTTCAATTGAAACTGAAAGTGTTGCTTTTGACTATTTTGAAACTTGAGGGTATAATTCTTTTGCTTGTTTCTTCTATACATGATGATACTCAAGCTATTCATCATTATTAATTGTAGAAGGGGCTTTGTAAAAGATATATTCGCCCCTCCAAAAAATATATGATTATAGTCTTCAATCTTCATAGGTTTAAGGTTTTATTTATGTACAAGATTCAGGGACTTGTAATTTGTAATCTAGTTCCTTATTTTAATTGCCATATAAGAGATTAGTTAATAAAATCATATCATTCTTTTGTAACATTCCGTCAGTTTCTTAATATGATTGCCAAATCAGAGATTAGTTAATGAATTCAGAATATTCTTTTGTTGTATTATAGGCTTGTAGCAGTCCTTTGCTTAAACTAGTATTAGTATGAATGCACTTACACTTGTTGGAAGACCAAGTTTTGTTTCTCTGATTGCAAGCAAAACACATTGCTAATGCTCTTACGCTTAAACTAAATTGATTCTCAGAGTGGCCTGATTCTTTGTATTGATGCAACCAATAGTCAGAGTCGATAGAGAACAATTGCTGTCCAAGATATTGACATTTATGTGCAATAAAAGACACGGTATAATAATAGTTCTCTATGCCAGGTGATAGTTAATTCTTCTTTGACACTCTACTTCTGTATTAAGTATATGTCTGTTTCATTCATAGTTCTTACTTATTCAGACATGAATTCTATAAAACCAAGTAGGAAAGAAATGTTAATTCTAGGCAAAGTGAAATGTTTTCAAATTCCTGGACTAGCAGGACTAAATCAAAAACTTCTGCATATGATCCACATGACTCCTGTTGAACTCAATAAAGAGTAGAGATTGTGTAGCAAATAGCTTTAACCGTTGATGTAAAGATTGATAGCTATGAGTGCTGCACATGCACCACCATCCGAAGTCTTAACTTGGGTAAGGTCGATTGAATAAAGCAGTTATATTCAGCCTACTTTAAGCTAAGTCTTGGTGTAGTTCTTTGGCTTAGCTCTAGAGATACCGGAAAATGAGAAAAGTATGTCCACGTGTCATACTTAATTCACGCTTCACTGTGCAAGTCCTAACTCTAGACCATATAAACTACAACATATTGTTGCATTGTATGGCTGGATGCATAACCAGGCATTAACAAGGCCGGCCATTGATGTTATATGTTATTATCCACCGCTATTCTTATGAAATAAAATGTCTTTGTATTCAAATCTTTTAAGTTAAAAATATGGAAAAAAATATTTTTTTGTACTTATTTTATATAGAATATCGGATCAATTCACACCCCATTTAAGACGATATGAACTCTATTTAAATTAGGATTATATCCCATTTAATAGTGAATAAGGTGTAAATTAGTATAGTATCTCATGCAAAATAAATACACATAACATAACTAAAAAAATATGGCGACATAATATAGTTCAATTTGAAACATGCGCATTTCAATAGAAGCCGTGGATGAAAAAACTTGTATGTATGATTTCGGGACAAAACAAGCGCATGACATACACGTTTGCTTTCCACATTTAAATGGAGAGTTGAAAGGATGCATTTGTATTTTTCTTTCCCATCAGATATTGACGCGAGGTCTTCGGCCCTTTGGCCAAGGCGCTATTGTAGGCGATGTTCTTCACATTTGTGTTCACACTGTCACCCCAGGGACAAAGGAAAAATCAAAAACTGAAGAAAAGGAATTGCAAGGTTTGATTGGACCAGATAATTTTGAAAAATTAAGCACAAAGGTTATTAAGGGGGACACCTTTGTGATGTGATGTCGGTGCTTTCCACAGTGCTCAGCTACTAATATTGATAGGCAACTCTTATGCTGAAAGAAGAGAGTCACTTTCATTCCCACATTGTTTTTGGAATAGATTGCTTTGTTAATTTCACCGGCAAGTTGGAGGATCTTGCCGCCGTTGTTGCTACAGTTCCCACTCAGGCAGTCGTTGACAACTACTATAAGGAGGGAAAAAAGGAGAATTAAAGAAACTGAATTTTCCAAAACATCTGAGTTAGAGAAAATAACTTTCTGAAAGATGATTTAAAAAAAAAAAGGGCACATTACATGCATAGCAGTTTGGAAGGGAAATTTTCAATAAAGGATCAGTTTGGCACAATAATTATAATGAAAGTCTAATGGATCACAAAACACATTGATTTAACAAGAAATAACACTTTCACAAGTAGAAGAGTAAAGAACATGCAGAGAAGTGCATTAATGGAAGAAAAATATTATTTATACTTATTTTTCAGATTTGTTGTAGATATATAATATGAAAGAAAGACAAAAGGTGATAGATTTATTATTATTTTTTTTTCAACACCCATCACCTATATTTATTACTTGATATCTTTTTCTCTTATTATCTATTTACAATGAATCTTCAAAGTGAGTGCAAATAATATTTGAGTACATCAATAATTTGGAGAGAGAGAGAGAGAGAGGGGATGGGGAAGGGGTCTACATACAAAGATGATCGACCAAACTTGTTTCCTATCCATCACATTCACAAACTAAATCAGCAATTTAATGCCCCTGGACAATTCTTTATTGATTAAATTTAGTAATTTACAACATCAACAAGTAATGGGGCCAATTGTTTGTGCTTCTTTTAGGGGAAAAGTTTTTTTTTTAAATTCTTTGAAAAAGATATTTTTACTGTTATTTGTTTGTGTTTCTTCAAAAAAAAAATAGAGGCAGAAAATAATCAATTTTTTTTTTGAGAAATACATAAAAAGTTATTTTTCTCAAAATTAAAAATAGTAGAAGAGAGGAAAAAAAATGTCTCCAATTTCAAACCCACTAATTTTTTACTCTATTTTATCATTCTATCTTTAATTTTTTTTTTTTTGAAAACATCACTTCCAACCCACTAAATTATAATTTTACATTAAAAAAATATTTTTATATTTATCACTTCGAAATAGTTTAGTATGTGTTGGGATTAGAGTTTACAAATGAGAATTTGTACTAACTTGATTTTATAAAATTAATTTTGATTAAAATTGAGTTGGTATCAATATAATTTATGTTTGAAAACTTTATGTCAAAAGTGATTATAACAAAATGAATATTATTTTGATGATAATAATTAAAATAACTTTTAGATGTAAAATTACTAAAAAAGACATGAGTTTATATTACGTTTTTTATTATTCATTTTTTATATTATTCTTTTATTTCACTTTTTATTTTTTAGATACTTGAATAAATTATACAAATATTGTTTTTAAAATACTTGGATAACTTTTGGTGCTATCATTAAATTATAAATTAAAAAAAAACTAACTTTACAATAAATATATGAAGCATTTGCATAAAAAAAGTAATTAGATTAAAATTTTAATTAATAAAATCATAAAATATATATTTTGAAGGAAGGTTAAAATAGGTCATTACGAAATTATTATTTTTTATTTTAACTCCTCAACCGAAGAATTTAAACGCAAAAGCATGAAATTTTCACTTTGGCCTAAACTGAGGTTTACAACAAAAATATGTTGAACTTTATCCGACTCAAAATTATTCAAACGATATAGTGTGTATTTGGATTAGAACTTGCAAATGACAATTTGCTCAAACTTGATTTTACAAAATTAATTTTGGCCAAAAGTGTGTTAGTATTAACGTGATTTATATTTGAAAACTTTTTATTTCAAAAGTGATTATTGTAGAATGAATATTGTTTGGATGATATTATTTGAAATGACATTTGAATATATAATTACTAAAAAAGATATGAATGTTATATTATATTTTTAATGTAATCCTTTAATTTTATTTTTATTTTAAAAAATTTAAATAAATTATATTAACATTATCATAAATAAAACTATATAAATATTATTTTCATAAATAAAATTATATAAATCTTGTTTTCAAAATATTTAAATTGCTCCAGATGCTAGTCTTAAATTAAAAATAAAAAATTAACAAAGTGTACAGAATAATTGCATAAAAAATCATTAAAATAAAATTTTAATTAATAGAATTGCAAAATATATAATTAACAAACAAAATAGATTCATCTAATATTAATTTATTATCATTGCTTAATATTAGTAAAAGCTTAAAAGTGGAATTGAAAAATCAACTTTAATCTTTAATACTTTTAACGGGAAAAAATAAATGTGAAAGTAACAAATTGCTTTCGTGCAAACCTGGGTTGAAAGCATAAAACCCATTCATGTGTTGTAAAAGTGAAAACATCCAAACAACATAGGGTTTGTCTATGATGCACCTCATAAAGTGAGGTGCATCACGCACTCAGATTTATGATTGGCCGATGTGAGGTGCACTAATACACCTTATGAAATTAATTGGATGTGCATTGCACCTCACATCTGACCATCAATCATACAAGGTGCGTGATGCTCATAGCATTCGCCCCAAACATAATGTTACTGCATTCACTGACTTTCAACTTGCGTTTGGTGTTACCAACGCCAAAACAAACACGCTCTGTATCTCTCCCTTCTAGTTGGAAGAATGGACGTTCCGCAATCTAAACACTGAAGCAAACACCGGCTTAACAATTTCTAATTCTAATAAAAAAAAGTAAATATTTTTTTAATCTTAATATTTTGAAATTGACATCAATTTAATCTTAAAAAATTTTTTGTTATCAATTTAATTTTGACAGTTTAAATTTTGACATCAATTTTATCCTTTCATCAAATTATCAGTAATTTTCGCTACAATTCATCCTGATTGGCATATTAATGTATTGTTATATTACTTATTTGTTTTTATTGACTAATGAGAGAAGATAATTCCTACCTTATCAACTTAAAGATAACAAAAATATTAGAAAATAAATAAACAAGAATGATAAAATTAATATAAAAATTTAAAATGTCAAGACTAAATTAATATCAAAAATTTTTTTGAACCAAACTGATATGAAAATTCAAAATATTATGACCAAATTGATATTAAAAAATTTTTAAGATCAAACTAATATCAATTTTAAAATATTATGACTGAAAAAATATTTACCCTATAAAATATTTTTATAATTATATTTAAATATAAAATAATTTTCTATAAAATAATTTTTTACTTTTGCTTTTTCTTCTTCTAATTCCCCCTTTTTTTTTTTGTCAATATTCCAATTCTATTTTTGAAGAGATTCTCCTTGATAAATCTTAACCAAACAAGTCCTATATATCACTCGGGCTAACGGTAGGTTAAACAAATTTTTTTCAGTCTGACAGTAAATGATCACTAGAACACACACATATTTGTACAGAACCCGGCTAGGCCCGAAAACTCAGCCCACCCTAATCCCCTGGATGCAGGAGCAGTTCACCCCAGAATACCATAAATGGGCCGAAGAAATTTCAATTTACGCTCCCTTTCAGAATTTGGTTAAATAAAGATCCACAATGTTTTTCACATAAAAAGATAAATAAATAAAATAAAAGGAGAGATCCATATTGAAAATTGGTGGTCACCACCAGGCCTGTCAAGGAACAGGTCCCTGCAGTCTTGAGAGCCACCAAAGAAGGGCAGCAACAATCTTTTATACATACAACTATTGACGTACAAGCACAATATCTCACCATCAATCATCACGAGGTAAGATTCATGGCGATTTAGAATCTTGCTCTATGCATTAATCATCGGCATAAGAAGGCATATGTAATGTAAGTGGCAGTAAGCCCTTTCAACCTGCTTCTGAATATAAATCAAATCACCACCACGACCCCGGGTTCCCCTGGAATGGGGAAGACAGTAAACTAAAGTGATGTATATGGTTCTACCTATAAACGTGACATATGTAACATATCATGGTTTATGATTATGATATAATGCACAAAGTGAAGGCAGAGTACATTTTGAAACAACTCCTGATTCTTGTTATTACAACTCCCTGCTTGACCATAAAAAATTACAAAGAAGCCCAAAGGGGTCTAATGTACACAACCTTATCCCATTGAGTGGAAAGGCTTTGATAAAGGCCAATAAATAATAATGAAAATCCTAATCAACATTCAAGATGAAAATTTTGGCTTGCTGACAGAAATTGATTCTTAAATCCATGTATTCCTATATTCACCATCCAGGTAAAACATCTAAACTATAAAACCCAATAGCAAATTTCTCCAGCAAATACAGTTCATCTGAGCAGGCATCAAACAGATTCTCACCCCACAGAAGCAATTCCAGTGAGCATGGCAGACTAATAAGCTGCTGTCTGCTGACCATGATCAGGTGGCAGATCGAAAGGGAAGTGTGCAAATTGGATTTTTAAGGTCAGTGAGTCAGGTTTTTTATCATCAAACTTGTAGCCTGCATAAAATTTTACACTCGAGTATATGATATATTTTCAACACATTTATAATATGATGATGATTAAGCATCTTTAAAAGTAAATTTCAAATTGACAAGATTACAACTAAAGCTTCAGATTATGTGTAGTACACCTTTCTTCATAAACATAATATTGTGCATCATGTATTAATATATTATGAAGACAAAGCAATATGCTATATTTACTATACCTACATTATTGGTTTGAATAGGTGTTAGTGCTGTGTATTTTGATATACATCTATCATATAACCAGATCTCATTATTCAGAGGTGATCTCTCTTTTCCTAACTTTCCACGTAATCCCTATAATGTCAACACCGAGTAATATTTTTTATTTTCTTCTGGACTGTGGATAGACATCAGACTCAACTATATGCAGCCAAAAAATTAATACCTTGCAGAGCTTCCATGGCAGTGAGAGCACATTTGGAATCAACAAATTCCACAAAACACAATGTCATAGCCCTGTCTCCACTCTGCAGCGTACTCAATCATTTAAAAACTATTAAATATTCACAATAAACCACACAAGAACAAATCATATAGAATAGATTAACATTTCATACAAAATATATTTAGCGACCATAGCTAATTTATTACTCGAAGAATGTTATGACAAGGATAGAAGCAATAGCTTATTGCTGAAAGACACATAACAATCACGATCTCATAAGTATTCTTTCTATTCCTTTTTTCCCATACAAAACATTAGAATAATGTCTAATGAATTTTAACTATTTTTATCCCTTTTTTTTATATCAATAGATGTAGGTTAAATTAAACAAGAAGAGGTAATATGTTCCCTACCTGCCTGCAAAGGACTTTACAAATTGATTCAACTAACACTTACACTATTGGTGCCTCCTACAATAATCAATAAAAAATTCTTAATTAACACACTTACACGTCTAGGCTCCTTGTGAACAACTCTGATATCCTTATAGCCAATAAAGGGACGGAAAAGATCTTCAGATATAGGTCAAGGCTTCATATCATTGGAGCATTGAAACATGATTCATGTGATTTCAGCCACTTCAACTATATTTCCATTTCCACAAACTATACAAAGGTAAGTTATTGTGCACACAATGATTTTGCCTAACTTTGAATGACAACGTATGGCTAGAAAGGATGTGACATCCAATAAAGATTTATCTTTTGGTTTTTGTTTCCATTTCCTGTATTTCCCGTTTTCAAGGTATTGCAAAGAAAATAGTGAGAACAAGAAGATCTTGTTTCCTATTTTCATTATTTCTTTGCAAAATCCTGAAAACAGAAAACACAGGAAATGAAAACAAACACAAAATAGGCTTTGAAAACACCCTCTTCCGATCCATTATTCACATTCCATGAAAAAAGAACAGGTAAGCACATGCATACAAACAGACATATATGCAGCAAAGGATACGGCCAACTTCCCTTCTAGTGCAGTCATTTGGAAGTCCACCCACAAACAGAATGTTCGATTCCCCTGCTGAATTTGGGAGACCATCGTAATCGCTTTTAGAGACTGGCCTTTCGTTACTAATATCGGCAACAGCCGGATTAATCGCCAATGGGGTATCTCGGTTTTTACTAAGATCAGGATCTTCAAGAGGTGAATAACCCTTTGTGTTATGCCCTGTTGGAACAACAGAAGCTTCAGAATGAACCCTGGAGCCCACCAAAGTATCATCGATGCCATATGCCCCCATCCGCAGCAAATTTACCTGCAGGTAGTCCAATTGAAAAATCATTTCCCAGTTCCCACATGCATTACAACAAATAAACTCAATAGCCAAATAGTAATTAAAAATTTTCACATCTTTCTGGAAGTAATCTGATCCAACACCCCGCAAGCCAGTGGAATTTGATACATGAGGTGAAGCCAATGACGGTGCCTCAGCTGGAATGTAACCGGCAAAACTAGTTCTCGGAATGCTTGCGGAAACTACCAAAGCAACAAGTAAAATTTTGAAATAAAAATAATAATAATAATAACAAATAAATGAAGAAACAGAATGAATTTAAGTACTAGTAGTAGTAATAGTAGTAGTAGTACTACTAGTCTTCTCTAGGTTTAAAAGGTCTATAAATCTTGATTCGGGTTTTGTTGTTAAAAGATTAAGCGGTATGTCTGATATTATAAGTCGTAAAAGTGAATCGATAATTGTGTAAAATTGCGAGTAATTTAAGGATATGTGAAATATGCTTGTTTATTGTGATTGGAGATAGAGCAGGGATTAAAAAGGAAGTACCTCCGTCTGGGAGGGCGGGAGAAACGTAAGGGTAGTAGGGATCCGCCATCGCTCCACACTCGACGCCTCTTCCCGTGTCCGGTGGCCAAAGTCACTGCTACCAGTGAAGTGAATAAAGAACTGTTGTGATTATATTATGCAGTCCCACGCTTGTATTCTTTCCGGTACTAGACTTGAGTGATGTGGCCCGGATTGGTCCGGGTAATGCCCACATTCATTAGAAAAATCAGGCCCCGCCGGGTTGGGTTAATTGGGTCAAACTTTCATAATTAAGATTAACTAGTGCTGCAAAATCCAAAATTTTTAAGAGAAATTACGGTGAGAGTGAGATAAAAAAAAAATAATGTAGTAGTGGAGTTTACTTTTTCAGCCAAATATTATTAATCATGTCGCGTTATAAATATATATATTCAGAAAAAATACATTATTTTCTCCTTAACCTTATCATAATTGAACTCGACAATCTTCTTGTATCAAAAATTATATCAGTCCCTTTTAATTTCTTTTTTTTAGTTTAATTAATCAATAAATCACTATAATTTGATCAAATTTTTAATTAAGTCCTTATAATTTAAAATTTTTTAATTATATTCCTACATTAGATAAATTTTTGTAATAAAATTCTTGAAGTAAACTAAAGTTACAAAATTTTTTAAAATTTAATAACTTCTCACATAATTTTATAAGGTGAAACATAAAAATTTATTCAATCTAATAAATTTTTTTGTAATGATAGATTATTCTTGAAATTGATTACAAAAATTTATGTAATATTGGACCTGATTAAAAACTTTTAAATTATAAGGATTTAATTAAAAATTATATCAAATTACATACATCTGTAGATTAATTAAATTTTTTTGTAGTTAAATTTGTTTTCACTAATGTTAATAGTTTAAAAGTCTTGACAAATGAGAAGTGATGCAATTGATAAGGAGCGGTCTCATATATTTGTAAGAATATAAATTTGATTTTCACTGTTGATATAAGAATTTCTTTAATAGGTGATTCTATAAATTCCTTATAAATGCTCTTTGTACTATAAGACTTTGTTTAACTCTAGTAGAATTACCAGCCTATCTAAACTTATATTTATGGAAAATAAAAGGTTTAAAATACTTGACATTAAACCCACATAATGTGCCAATAAGGTATAGCTCATATAGCACCTCTAGTGACTAAAAATTTATTGATATTATATAAAAAATTAAAATTTTATTTTTATTTATCTATTTCCCTCAAATTTCACTAAGAACTCTTTAAAAAAAAAATACACCCAATGCGAAAGGAAGTTTTTTTATAAAAAGTTTGGTACTGTAAAAGTTATCGTTTTAAAACTTGCCAACTGTAGCCTCTAGCTTGCAAGCAAATGACAAAGCCGAATGTAGCTCGAGAAGCATAAAGGACATGACTATTATGTGTTTATCCATTTTTATATACCAAAGTATCCTCTTATACTTGTATGCTTAATCAAAGATTCCTCTAACGATTTTTTATATAAATAAATCTCGGGATCAAATCCAATATCTTATTAGTTAAGGGATCAAAATTTCTTCTATTTAGATCAATATCTTGTTAATTATATTATATCTTTAATATTTATATTAAAACATAATTAAATAATAATATAAAAAAAATTTATGCTAATCATCTATAAAAATTAAATTGCTTTTTTCTCATTAAATTTGTCCAAAATACAGGTGATTCTGTACTATCTAAAGTATTTTGTCATATCCATTATTCATCATATCTTCATTCATTTATATCTTTATTGTTATGTTTTCATTTATTTATTTAGTATTAGAAGAGTTTTTCTCAACTGTGTACTTATTCATTCAATCCAGATTAATCAACTTTTTTTTTCAAATAATTAGTATTTAAAAATAATCAAAATAATTAATATTTAAAATTTACTAAATTTAACTAATTTGGTTCAAATTGTATTGATTTATTATGAAAATAAAGCTTTTTTAATATTTATTTTTTATTTATAATATTTAAATTCAAAATTTTACTTAAAAAATAAATACCAAATTACTTGAATTAATTAAATATTAATTTAATTAAAATTTAACTGAATCTATATGTTAGTGGTTTAGGCCATTATTAAATATTTCAATTGTTCATGTATTTTTAAAATATAGTTCATTAACGAGCTGATAGTTCAATTAACAACAGTTCAAGTATTTAAAAGTTGAATCTAATGATGATGTTGGGGATTGGGATTTTCATTAAGCCAACTGTCATTTTCTGCTTGCTACTTGAAACTTTAAAGGGGTATTTGACAATATCAAAAATTAAATTAACATGATATAAAATAAAATTAGCTATGTTAACTAATATAAAAATTGACTATTTTTTTATTAAACATTATATGGTTTCATAACTTAAAAAGTTAGTTTTAATTAACATATGTTCTTCATTTTTTTGTACCTCTTTCTCTTTGACTGCGCCATAAAAAAAAAAGCCTAGTCTGGCAGACAATGGTGACTAATGGTGGCAAACGGTGGCAAATGGTGGTCGTCGATAGTGGTGGATAGTGGCAGACAGTGATGGTCGGCGGTGACGGATGGTGGCAAACTATGGTAGGTGGTGGTGGCGGCCACCAGCGACGAATGGTGGCGGCTGGCGATGGCAGGTGGTGACGGACCATGGCAAGCGGTGACGCAACAACGACGAACGGTGGCAGCCAATGATAGCAGCAATCAGCGGTGGATAGTGGCAGGAATAGTGATGGACACCAGTAGAATACGGTTAGTAAGACCAATAGAGAATGAATTGATTAATATGAAATAAGAAGAAAAGTAGTAATAAGATATAGAATAGAAGAAGAAAAATTTGAGATGAGATGAAATGAAATTAATTTAAAATTGATTTTTTAAAAAATTGGTTTTAAGTCCAAATCAGTTCAAATAAAAATTAATTTTAAAATATCTAGGTAGTTACCAAATAACGTTTATTAAAAATCAGACTCTATTATATCTAATTATTCAATTTTTCTAGTTTATCAAACACTCCCTAACTTTATTAGTGTTATTTAAGTTTATAACTTTTAAGAGTTAATTATATTGGTTTTGAAGTTTGTAGTGATAATTTTGAAATAAGTGAAAGTTCATTTGTATGTAACTTTCCTTTTTCTTTTTCTTTTTCTTTTTTAAAAGAATTGTAAAATAATTATTTTTCAAAATTTACAAATTCAAAATGCCAAACTTTTTAAATTCCATCTAATGTTAATTATAGCTAATTGTTTCTGTTTGAGTTTTCTCCCATTCACCCGATCAAGGGATATCATGCCAATAAATGTCAAGCTACTCAGTGGATACTGGTTACACCCAAAAGAAACAAGGGAAAATTAGGAGAATAAGGTGGAGATAACAAAGCTTCACCTTCTCCTTTCTAATGTTGATGTCATGACCTTCTCCTACCATTGATGTAATTTATGTGTTAGTGTAATGATAATGACAAGATAGTTTACCCAATGATTTATTTAATCTAACAATATTGAGTTGAAGTTGAGAATTCAAATTAGTAATATGTATAAGTAAAAACTAAACTAGTCTATCCGTCTCATTCTATTTACAGATTTCGTTTTCTTATAAGTATAATATTTTTTTCACTAAGTTAGATTATATAATCAATCTTACCTTAAAATCTAATTTGGACAAGATATTAGTAGCGTTATCAAACGGGTATGTATAAACTGTTTAAATACCGATGGGTTACAAGTCAAATGGAATGAATAATTCATGTGTTAAAATGAGTGGTTTGTACACTTTTTATTTTAAAAAATATTAATTAGAGGTAAGTAAACATCATAAACTTTCAAAAACAATTTCAATTACATGAACTCATAATTACAATCAATTATACATTAATATAAATTAATTTATTCATGTAAAAATTTACAATAAATAAATACAAAACAAATGTACAAATTCCCTATAAGTTAATTACTTAATTTGCAAGTTAAAGAAGACAATCCAAATTAGCTTATATTTTTTGTATATACGATTAGATGAACTAACTTGAGGAATTCTAGTTAAAAAAAGAAACTAACTTGACGATTTTAGCTAGTTTGGAAACTCTTATAAAACAAGTTCAAGTGGTTTTTTTTTTTTTAAGAAAAGTCTAAATGGGATTGAATTATGATGATTACTTTTGTGTATCCAATAATTGAATGGTATCAAAACATGCTAGGACACGATAACTTTTTATTGGTCACTTTATCTGTATCAGCATTAAGTCAGCATCCAATTAACATATTTATAATATAAGACCTATAAAATTTTTTATTCACAATATAATCCCAAAATTTATTTAACAAATATATTAGGATAATCAAACTACCAATTTATCCAAGGTCCATTGAAATCCCTAACTTATCCCAGACCTCTTCTAATTTAATCCCAATTTCATAACCCTCTCTCTACCACCGAAGTAATCAGGAATTCATTGTTTTGAGTTATCATCTTGTCAAACATGATGTCTAATGTAATTCATTATGTTCACTAATAAAATTCAAAACGCTTAGTTATTAAAATTCTCTCTCTCTCTCTCTCTCTGCATTGCAACATTTTCCTTCTCAACTTTCTCTCATTTTCACAAATCTTCTCTCTCCTTGTGCCTTTCTAAAAGGATACAATCAGAACTGCCACATTCTTGATCTTTTCGAGGACATATAAGGCTAAACAAGAGTCCATGACTACTTTTGGGTATCCGAACTGAAGATTGAAAAGTCTAGAATAGGATTGACGTGTCCAGTAACATGCATAAACACATCGATGAGATGATACTCAAACAAAGAATCCCTAAATACTTTGGTGGTTGAGGCTTCCACGGATAAATAGCAGAAACTCCTCCTTCCAGAGGATTATTCGTGCTGAGCTCGAGGTAAATGGTGCTAAGGAGCATACCAGCGGAAGAGAGCCACCAAGCGCCAATTTACCATAGCGACTTTGGTCGGTGTTGAAGGTTGCATCATATACCTGTAATTGATACAAATAGTAGGATTAGGGCTGTGAAATTGGGATAGATTATAAGGGTTTACGGTGTGATTGTTTCATATTTTGAAAAAGGTGATTTTAAAATTAAAATTTTATATATAATTCAAAAAATTAAAAGTTAATTTTTTTAAAAATTATTCTATTCAATTTTTATAAAAAATTGAAAATAAATTTTTTTAAAATTTTGATTACTTTTAATAATTTATTCAAATATATTAAAAATAATTTTTTTAATAAAAGATATAATTTTTTAGGTAAAATAATTTTATCCAAATATATCTTTAGAATAAATTGGTAATTTGATTTTTGTAAATATATTTGTTAAATAAATCTTGGGATTATATTGTAAATAAAAACTTTTATAGATCTAATATTATAAATATATTAATTGAATGTTGACTCAATATTGACGGAAATAAAGCGACCAATAAAAAGATTGTCATATTGTAGCATGTTTCAATATTATTCAATTATTATATATTTTCAAGTAATTATTTTGAATTATTTGATAAGCTTTTCACTTATTTAATTTGATTATCAATTTTTTTGTTGTTGATAAGTTATTTATAAATACTCCGGTAAGCTTTCAATGAGTCTGGGACAAATTCAAGATTATCTAGCCCCTCCCTGTAACCAATTAAAAAAAAAGTAATTTTTTCTATTAACTTAAATTTTTTTATTAAAAATAAAAGAGATAAAAAAAAAGGTTAAAAAGGACTAGTACAACTCAGATCCAGGAAAGAAGACAAGGTACATGTATACGGCGATAGCTTACAAAACACAAGCACAACGCACCGTAGCTTTACCCATAACACAACACGACACAACACACAAAAGTCGGAGACAGCCAATGAGATTGCAGAGAAATTGAATTTCACGAAAAAAGAAAAGCGTAGCAGGCAAGGAGAGTGGGTGACACGCCCCAATCAAAACTACAGGAGTGGGCCTTTCCTCGTTGTTTTCATGTACTAAAAATCCGCTCGTTCTGACCAAAAAAAAAAAAAGCGCCTGTTTCATTTATGATGTGACAGCAACACTTTCTCCTACCGCATCCCCCAATGTGTTCCGCACCCTCCTCTCCCAGCGCGTCACAACTCACAACACCACCTTTTTCCCATCCGCTGCCATTCCCAGCCACGTTCCCCTGCGGCACCGCCCACGCACCTCCCCTGAACCCATAACCCCCGATCACGACACGTAAGCGAAAAGCGAATTCACGAAAAGAATCCGGTGACGTGGCATCAAAGGATGCGTGGAAAGTGCATTGGATAACGTTGGTGGTGGTACCTGGGATTTAAATCTCTGGCTGTTCTTTAATGCATCATCTCTCCTCGTTGTTGCAATAAATAAGAGCTCCAGAGTGTTTTTTTGTTTTTCAGAGAGAGAAAGGTGTACAGAGTGTGTGTGTGTGTCTGCGTTGGAGTAGAGAGAGTTAAAAAAGCTTCAGAATCCAGATAGATAGGTAAGATTATATCTGCATAAATAAAAGGAAGAATAGATACACTTGGAGTTAACACATTATTATTCTCTTCTCTCACTAACAGTTCACAGAGAGAGAGAGAGAGAGAGAGAGAGAGATGGAGGATCTCGAGGAGGAAGAGAACGGAGGAGAGGAGGTGTTGGGGTCCAGCTTGACCATGGAGAAGGTTGCCGCAGCTAAGAAGTTCATAGAGAATCACTATAGGGCTCAGATGAAGAACATCCAAGAGCGAAAGGAGAGGTATATATATATAAGTGTGTGTGTGTGTGTGTGTGTGTGTGTGTGTGTGTGGATGAAACTGTTTGTAATCCGTTTTGTTGTGATTTGCTCTGGAATTTTTGAACCCTGGTGTCTAGAAAACTAGACCTGTCTGTCAAATCGAGCACAATGCAAATTGAGTTGTAGATCTCGTCATTTAATTAGCTTTTTCAGCTTGCAATGCTTTCGTACCTGAAGTAAAATAGTTGGAAATCACAAGGTATTTGATTTCTCATGGACCGGCTAATGATAATTTTGAACGTAACTGATCCTAAAATTAATCTGTTAGGTTTAATTAATGATTTTTGAAGTAATCTATGCTCCATTTGCTCTGTTTGGAGGCTCAGGTTCTTGAGTTGAAGTAAATGTGCAGAACATTTGAGACATCGTGATCATGCTAGGTGATGAGACTCAATAGAAGGGAATTAGCTTGGTCCTCACTCTATGGAGCCTCGTATTTCCTAGTTTAAGTAAATACCATTGTGTATTCGCGTATGATTGAGTGTCTTAATGATAATCCTGTCTTTAGTTGTCTGATTCATGTCTTTATAAGCTGCAGAGGGTACATCTATAATCATTTACTTTTGTAAATTGATCAGTGAGGAGAAGACCTGCACATCTTCTGCTATCACAATTCACAACACTCCTCAACCCAATATCTGTATGTTTTGGTTGAATAATTTTTCTCAAGGTGTAACTCAGTATATAAATTATTTATCTCCTCTTTTTATGGTTAGACATCTTGAACCATGCATCTTATTTTGTTCTTTTTACTTTTTACCATCTTGTGGTCCCAATTTGGTTGTATTTGTCAACAGTGGCCAAGTTAGATTTATAGAATCAATTCCGATCTATGAAAATTCTGGGCTAGTTTGGATTGCTCTACTTAAAAGGGTCATGTATAATTAATTAATCCCTATAATTTTGCAACCTTTTCAATCTTGTCCGATGTTTTTTAAATTCTTTCAATAGCATCCTTTGGCTTTCCATTTTCGTGCCACTTGATAAGCATAGCAAACAGCTACACAAGCACCTGATGTGTTAATTTGACAGCAAGGACCAAAATGAGTTGGAACTAAAATTAAAGGACAACATTGTTGCAATAAAAGAACATGATTACTAAATGGGGACAAACGTTTGTCTAAGCCCACTTAGAATTCTAAACAGAGACAATTAAGTGTTTACTCAATAGATTGAACATTTAATTATCAAATTTATTGCTTTGGAATTATCTCTGCGCATATGAATGGGAAAAAGCGAGTTGTTCTTTCAATTTTTTGCATTGGGTGACATGATACTTTTCTGGCCATTAATAAATGAGATCATAATATTTATTGACTTGATCATAAGAGGTATTTGTTGGCTTGTTTCTATAGACATTCTTCCTTTTCTGAGCTTCATCTGAAAAATAAATAGTTAAAGATCTGAAGGTTTATATTGGCCTCTCTGCAAGTAGCTATGCTTATGTATTTTCCTAAAACAGTCTCTATTCTGATGCAGATCTTTTGTTCACCTTGTGTTTTGGAGTTCCTGATCCTGACACAATTTTTTTATTCTAGGCGTTGGGTTTTAGAAAGAAAATTAGCTTCTTCAGATGTGCCAAATGAGGAACGGATCAACCTAATCAAAGATTTGGAGAGGAAGGAGACTGATTATATGCGATTGAAAAGGCACAAGATTTGCGTTAATGATTTTGAGCTTTTGACTATCATTGGAAGGGGGGCCTTTGGAGAGGTCAGAACTGTCCCTCGCATGCTTATTTGTGCATGAAAGAGTTCTTGTTGGATATGCAATACGTCATTATTTGGTGTTTTTGGAAATGGAAAATCTTCTCTGTGTTTTTGGTTTTAGGGTTGTTTCTGGTATTATTTTCTGCTAACTTATTCAATTACAGGTTAGACTGTGTCGGGAGAAGAAATCTGGAAACATTTATGCCATGAAAAAGCTGAAGAAATCTGAAATGCTTAAGAGAGGCCAGGTAAGATATATGTAACAGATCGGGTAGAGACAAACTTTGAAATCACTAATGGATGCATAATCTGGATGCAATTTCATGTTTCAATGTTGTGGCTGAAATGTGTTAGTCTAGGGACTCTAAACCCATTAATAGGTCATAGTGTCTCCCTGTAGATGGATCACGAAGTCATTGAATGTATGCTTAGCTGCTATTTTACTTACAATACATCATTTTTTCTACAGGTGGAACATGTTAGAGCTGAGAGGAATTTGCTGGCTGAAGTTGCCAGTCATTGCATTGTGAAACTTTACTATTCATTTCAGGATGCTGACTACTTGTATTTAATTATGGAGTATCTGCCTGGAGGTGACGTGATGACTCTACTGATGAGGGAAGACACATTAAGTGAAGATGTTGCTAGATTTTACATTGCACAGAGTGTTCTGGCAATAGAGTCTATTCACAAACACAATTACATTCACAGGTTCAATTTGAATGTGTTTATAAAGTTGTTGGCTTAATATGTTAAATTAGTGATGATGGTTTATTGGGCAGTGAAATGGATCATTCTTATGTGCTAAACAGTCATATTAATTTTCCTCATATATTTTTCAGAGATATTAAGCCAGATAATCTACTTCTGGATAAAAATGGTCACATGAAGCTCTCTGATTTTGGCCTCTGTAAGCCTCTTGATTGTACTACCTTGTCTACACTGCATGAAAATCAGACTATGGATGATGAAAATTTGGCAGAGCCAATGGATATTGACGGATGTTTTCCCGATGCGGACAATCGGAGCATCTGGAGAAGTCCACGTGAACAGCTTCAGCATTGGCAGATGAACAGGAGGAAGTTGGTATGCTCTAAAATTTTTGCTGATACATTGCTATCAATACGTGGAAGAAAATATCTTGTCTCGTGATTCTAACAGAATTATGTTTATATTTAACAGATTTTTTAGTCCTTCAGTGCAATAAAACGTGTATTTTCATTCATGATAATAATGAAGTAACTTTCTTCCAGCATTAGTTTTTGCTTTCTTTTGCTTATCTAATTAAAACCATCATTATTCAAACCCAACAAGACATGTGCCGCAAGGGTGGTCCTTGCTTGCTTAACATGTCTTTATCACTGGTTTCATAATCTGGCTTTGCTTGCTGCAGTATAAATCACAACAGACATTGTTATAAGATTCCTTTTCATCTGTTTGAATGATATTATACGAGATGTAGCTAAGATCAACACATTTTTTTTCCTTTGGACCGGGTTACAAAGAGTTCATTAAGAAAAAAAACTAGCATCTTTCAAGGGTCAAAACTCTGTGCCTGCCGCATGATACTGTAACTCTTTCCCTATATTGTAAACGATACTATAAAACTTTACCTGATGGTGGCTGCTTCTATATCTGTTGCACATAAATTATGCTTAAACCTACAAATGGTTTGTTGAGGTGGTAAGCAACTATAACCCCTTAGGAGGAGGACTTGAGTTCAAATTCTAGAAAAGGAACTTTCGTGGAGCGACTGTATTACCATTGTGCTCCTATAATCAAACGAGGATTAGTTTCATAAGCAGTTTAAATGGGCCAAACTGGTGAGGATATCTCATGTTTCACCCAAAAAAAAATTATGCTTTCCACTGGTATGGTTGTACAATTACAATTGCATTCTGTGGTAATATAGCTGTTAAGAAATCAAGAAGGCCTTTTGGTTCTCACAGTTTCCCTGTTTCTTGTTCCTAGGCATTTTCAACAGTGGGGACACCTGACTACATAGCTCCTGAAGTACTTTTGAAAAAAGGATATGGGATGGAATGTGACTGGTTAGGTTTTATCTTATGCTTTAGACCTTGTTGTGCAATTTTTTTATTGTACTTAATTTTTGAGAGCTGTGATTCTGCTTAGTCTGGAGTAATCCTTCTCTCTTCCCAGATAAGATAACTTGAAATTTGTACTCTTTTTTGGCGAAGAAATTTGTAAAATTTTCAATTAGTTTTATAAGTTTTACAATGAATTGACCATCTTCCTTTATTGATTTATTCCTTTATCTATTTATTACATTTCATGTGTAATTATTTTGTATCCACAGGTGGTCACTGGGAGCAATAATGTATGAAATGCTGGTTGGTTACCCTCCATTTTACTCCGATGACCCAATAACCACGTGCAGAAAGGTAACATCCTAATTGGCTTCTCATTACAAAATAATTATTTATAATAATTCACGAAGTATTTATTCTTGCATCTCATTTGTGGTTTAAGCTGATATGTGACTTAGCACCATTTCCTACTGTTATTGCATGTGTTATTTTGGACACTCAAATATTCCAACCCATTTCCCTCTCTCCTAATAAAATAGTGGAAACTAAGAAATATAAGGAAGATGGCAATTTAAGCTCTTGCTTGACTTGACAATATTTCCTATTGTTACTGCATAGGTTCTTTTGGATACTTAAACTGATATTCATGACCATAGCATTATTTAAAGCCCTTCTAGTAAAACTGAGTGACCATATCATTTTGTTAACCACTTTTTATGATTACCGAGTTAGTGTTCATATATTGTTTTTATTGACACTACATTGACTAATGCTGAAACATTTATCAATTGCTCCTCAGATTGTTCACTGGAGAAATCATTTACGATTTCCGGAAGATGCACAGTTGACCCTTGAGGCTAAGGATTTAATCTTCAGGTTGCTTTGTGATGTTGATCATCGGTTAGGTACTCGAGGGGCACATGAAATCAAGGTAATGTGTTCATTTTATTAGAGTATTGCTGCATCAACTTTCTTGTCTGTCATCCACTTATATATTTCTATATATACCAGGCTCATCCTTGGTTCAAGAGGGTGGAGTGGGATAAACTGTACGAAATGGAGGCAGCATTTAAACCACAAGTCAATGGGGAGCTGGATACCCAAAACTTCATGAAGTTTGATGAGGTTTAACATGAACTCAACATCTCTTTTATGCTATCCCCATTGTTTTTCCCCTTTGTGTGTACCCTTACTGCAGAACTGCTACCAACTATTGGAACTGTAGATGTCTCATTTTGCTCATAATTATTTGAAAATAGTTGCTTCAATATTACCAGCAGGGTGTATGATTTTGCTTGATATCATAGTTTTCTATTGTTAAATCTAGCCTCTTCTGGTTTATAAATTTTTAATGCTTTTTATTGCCCTTCTGAAGATTTTAAAATAATAAAAGGTGAGCTTACCCTAGGTTTTTGTTCTGATAATGCTAAAAGCTATGTTTTATGATATGTGTACAGCTTGTGAGAATCTTTTTACTATCAGTTTTAGGCTTTAGTAATCTTGGTGGTAATATAGAAGTTAAAAACTTGGATCTTTTTTTTTAAAAAAAAAAAAAAAAAAACTTTCTACTTCTTTGATGACATTTATTTATAGATTATTTATTTGGTGTGAAATCCATAATTTTGTTCTGTGATGGGCTGTTGAACCCAAGCTCCAACATTTTCTTATTGCATTCTTTTCTGATTTATTAGATAGATCCACCAACAGCAGCAAGAACTGGGTCCGGATCCTCACGAAAGGTACACTTGCTTTTTTTGGTTTGCATGCAATCATCATTTTCTTTGTTTAAATTAGAAAGTGTACTAAAATTTTCTCAAACTAAGCGGGAAACAAAATCTGACTCACTAAAAGTTTATTACACTGGTGTCAATGATGCTTGCTCCTAAGTTGCAACACTTTCTTTAATAGTCAATAATGTGAGCTGAAAGGCCACATATTTAATAGTTTGTTATGGACTTATGGCTAATCTGGTAGATAAGTTTCAGCACATGGTTTCTGAAAACTGATAAATAGTTTTAAAAATTGTTTATTTATTGTTCAATATATCAAAATAATAAAATAAAATGTATTTGTGTGTGATGGGTAAAAAATAAATTTGTTTATAGCGTAGCAAAAATTGCTTGGATTCTTCCCAACAAACTTTGTTGCTTATATGGTGTTCAAGGTGATAATTAAACAAATTATATATTTGGAAAAGCTCATTATGTTGCTTATATTAGGGCTTTATTTGCTCTAAGCTGTCTAAGAATTATGTATTCTGACTTCTCTGAAAGCTGAGGAGAATAAACAGCAAATTACTTTGGTGAGTTAAGATCTTCAAAATGCAATGAAGGGTGAAGACAATGCATGGTGCCTGATCATTCATGTTATTTTTCAATTACTATCTTTTTTTCTTATTGCTCCTAAATTTATCAATGGTTCTTCTCAGTTTGAGTTCTATATCGTTTTTAGTCCATTGATATTGGTTACACTATGGGAGTTAACTCTCCCTCCTGGGAGAAGGTGGTATTTGATCCCAGAACCTTGCGGTTACTACAAGTGCTTTACTAGTTGATTCAGCTGACACCTTTTGAATTCGTTTAGCCTTAGGGTTTTTTCTGTTTATGGACATAAATATGAAGAGTGAGTAGGCTTCTTTATTTATTTAATTATTTTGGTTGTCATTCAGTAAATTTTTTATTAGTGTCTTTTTGGTTTCAACATATCTATGGTGTTGATAATACAACTTTTTGTTACAGTTAGAAAAAATGGCATATTTTGATGTTCCAACTTCCAACTTTTATCTTGCAGATGCTTTTGACTCCCAAAGATCTAAACTTTGTCGGTTACACTTATAAGAACTTCGATGCTGTAAAAGAAGGGCTTCGTCAATCTTTTGGTATGTAATTTAACTCAACTCCTAAGTTGTTTTCTTGCAAGTTAGCATACTCGTAGTCTTCTTTCAATGAACATATGCATATCAAACTGAATTTTTGTAATGATGTGAAACCAGTCTTGAGATTGCTGGGTCAAACTAGTCGTATTGTTCCTGAGTAATATGCTGGCATAGGGATTAAAATGGAATTGCTGGAAAGGTGCCTAGAACCAGCACTTGTGAAATTTAAGCCTAGAGCTAGCAGCACAGGCATGTAACAAACTTAACAAAACTTGAAGAGATAGACAAGCCAACAGTTATCAGAGTCGAATATATTGATGATCTAGCAATTTGCAGGTGATTCCATGCAAGATTACGCTTCTAAACGGGCAGTTGAGGAAACAGGTTTTCAAATGCTTGCGTCAACTGGAGATCCAATGTTGCCATAACTTGAACTTTTGCAACATGCCAACTGAAGCCCATCTTGTTGAGTTTTTGTGCACCTGCTTTGGCTCTAAGTATTTGGCTAAAAACATCTTTTCTAGTATTCCCATGCCATTAGCAGGAATAATGTGTACAGCAAGTAGTTGAACAGCTTTGTCAAAGCTTGTAGGGCAACATCGTGTGTGTGTATTTGAATTCTCAAATTAGGAACTGCGAGTTGTGCAACTGAGTGCTCCTGTCCCGGCTGCCCAGGTTGGCTTGTGGAAGACTTGCCTTCTCTAGTGGTAGTTGCTGGTTAAAATCTTAGTTATGGACAAAATTACTGAGGAACCATGAAGAAAGCATCCTGATAAAATTATTCGATGTGATGTGTACATTTATTGGAAGATAGCAGATATTTAACTATGAAAAGGAAGACTATGCTTGGGGATGGATTATGAATGCTGTCTTTAGCTGTTCAGCTGCCTTGCCCTAATACCCTTTACATTGTTGTACTTGTACCTATTTATATGTGCAAAAGTGCTATTAGTGATGTCAACATGATTGTGCCTGGTCAGTTGCTGAAGCTTATATTATATGAATACAGGCAACTTTATGTTAATTTCCCCTGTACGCCACATTAGGATTGAGCTTGAAGAGGATAGCCATCCATTTTGTGGTCTGTTTATCCACCCTTATTTTTTCTACATTTTTTTCAAAAGGAAAATTATCACAACTGTTTCAGGCTTTTTTTGGTGGTTACAAGAGGAGATAAAATTTTCAAGGGGAATGTATGGTGGGGACACATTAAAGAAAGAACTCAAATCATCATCAGGAATGTCAGTTGTATCTTATCCTACATAAGCCACTACGTTAATGCTTGCTCTAGCATGAATTAAAATCCAATTTGTCTCTTCGATGTTGAGATAACAGACACGAAAAAACTCTTGACTAGTTGTATATGCATACAAGACTACAAGCATTCCAATTTATGGATGACGAAAGTAACGGTGGGACGCCCTTTTATGTATAGTTGTGGGATACAGCTGTCAGGGCCGGTCCGGCTCAAAATCTGATTTAATGTATTTTGGATTGAAAATATTTTTGGTGAATTTTTTTAATATATATAGGTAAATTAATTTTCTAGAGGTACTAAATTATGTGGGCATATTAATTTTTTATTAACAAAATTTTACACATATTAAAGATTAATTTACATAATTAAGGTGACAGATTTTCGCCTTTCTCTTTTTTTTCCCATTTAAGGTCGCCATTTGGGTAATACGTTTCAACTTATTGCTAATTGCGAGTTCGGTGGAAGGATTTATAATTTGCCAATTTTTAAAAAATGCAATGAATTTAATTTTTTTTAAAAAAAATCAATAGAAATTAAAATTTGGGCAAATTAATTTTGAATCAACGGTAAAAAAAGTAATGTAATTATTATTATTTTTTTGGGTGCAGATGTAATTATCGGTTTAAGTTTATTTTTCAAATTAGCACAGAAAATTTTATTTTTTAAATAAAAATAATAATATATTCTTAAATGATAATTTATTTCATTCAAAATATATGCTTTCGCCAAACAAGATGGCCCAACTTTAACTAGGATTAATTTAGACTGGGTTAAACCATATTAAATTGCTTTTATTTGTTTAGTTTATAAATTTTGAGGTGGATTATACTTACCTTTCTTGAAGTTCAGTATAATTATACTTGGCATTTCTCAATAAATTATCTATAAACAGAGAGGTACCAAGTGTAATTACATTGAATCTCAGAAAAGATCAGTGTAATTTACCTTAAATTTTGTTAGACTATTTAAGTAAATCCATCATACTCAAATTATTTTAACAAGTTTTTAAATTTATTATTGTGTTTTTAGTTGTTAATAAGAGTTTTATTGTATTTTTAAAGAAATAGAAAAATATGATGATTTTAGTCTAACATAACACTTTAATCGCAACACATCACACCAAATTTGGTGAACTTGGGATGATGTGTTGCGATTTCAAGATTAAAATAGCCAATTACACTCACTTTTTTTTTTTAAAAATAAACTATCACACACACACACACTCAAACACTATCAAACACTCTTAAACACCTTTGCAAAATTGTTACGGGATGCTACTCTATTCTATTTATAGATGAGAATTTAGGCAAGTTACCACTTTTTTATTATTTTCCTGGTTGAAATCACAATAAAGTACAACGAAATTTGTTTTTCTTTTTTAATTTTAAGTGTTGAACTCGTTGCGTGTTCTATTAGAACTCGCAACACTCAACTACAAATTCCCAAAATTTGTGCTATAGTGTTGAGAGTTCTAGGTGACTTTTTTTTTTAAATCCCCTAAAATACCATATTTTCCTTAATATGTTCAAATTACCATACTTCTCCATTCAACACATAAAATTACAATATTGATTTACTTCAAGCTATTTTAACAGCTGAAACCTTTTATTTTAATGACAAAGATAAATACATCATGAATTCTCTATCTAACATGATGTGTGTGTCAAAATATTTCATGATCTCATCCTTCTATGATAATATATTTTCGAATGAAAATATTGAAAAGTTTTATTTTGCGGGGATTGAAATTTGAAAATGTAAAATACTTAGCAACAGGTGAACCCGTGAAAGTAACTACACTAATTCCTAATCTATAGTCATATATTTATAGTCTTTTCTTTTGTACGAAATGCTAACTTCATTAAGCTAATGATATTAAGTCACAAACGAGATAAATGATGGCTAATCAATGGAGCCTTTGCCAAATTGAGCATGCAGTGAACACCCGTATTTAAAATAAAATATTATTTCATTTAAGATTAGACATTTTAAAGTCATCCTGCTGACTCTGTGAGTTAGAGGATCATTAATCAATTTTAAGTCATGAATACTACCAGACCAAATTAAGTTTACCACCTCAAAGAACTCTGAATTCAGCCAACAATCTTTTCCAATTTTATCCAAGGATCCACCTATTTTATAAAATTAAACATTTTTTTAGAGTGGATTGGCCTATCACCTAAGAGTTAAACATTATTAATGCTCATTAAGTCAATTATATTGATTTATAAGTTGGAGAACTTGTGGACCGACCTAACAGGCTAACACCTAGCCTATAGGAGTCCGATTGACCGTTTCAATCGAGTTAATTATTAATATTCAAATAATCATATTAAAAGGCATAATAATTATTATACATCGCTCAAATAATCCATCTTAATAATCATAATAAATTGGCCTTTTAAAGATAGTAAAAATTCTCAAAACGGGTAAATAGATAATCTTTCATTTACACTTTGATTTTTATTAATGAATTATTAGGTGTACTAATACTTATGCAATTTGTCTTCTAAAAAGAATTACTACATGAGTTCTTCCATTCTAAACATTTAAACCTTAAGACTTAATGATCAAAATCCTTAAACGATGACTTATAAACGGCCCTCCCCTAGATTTGGGAGGGACATGTTCTCTTTAACCTACACTAGTAACTACTCTAATAATTAGACCAAACTCTATTAGATTCTGCTTGCAGAGAATACAGAGGTATAAATAAAACATTATAAAAGCACATTCAGTTAAAAATTTTATAAAAATGAAATTTCAAATGCAAGAAAGAAAAAAAAAACACACTAACCGGGAAGAAAGTCATCTTAGGAATTTCCATTCGTGCCAAGAGTCATCTTAGGAATGTCCATAAAAGAAGACCAGAATTAAGCAGCAATGAAATGGTTATAATTTAGCTGCTAAGAATGTATCAAAAAAATGGTAAATTAACTGTTAATAATGAGGTAGACTTTCTAACTGAAGAGTTTCAGCTAGCACACTATATATTTATATTAATGTAACTGTATATAGCAGTATTAGTAATACCAAAAGATAATACGCCCCTTAAATTAGACAGTGTGATTCCCTTCGGAGCAAATAAAAATTGTTGAGGATTAGATTGGATGATGAAAAGAAGAGTGAAGGGAGCAAAGGAATGGATGGATGGGTGGAGATGCTTTAATGTGCCCTTCAAGATTTGACATCTGTCCCTCCTTCTCTCTCTCTCTCTCTCCCCTTCAACACTCTTCTTTTTCTCTATTGCCCCCTTTCTCTTTTTCAAACCCATTTTTTGGGCCTTCCATTAAAAAGTTCCAATTTTTTTTTTGTTGGGTCATTTTTTTTTTCTTCTCTTTCTTCTAATCTTCTCGACTCCCTCTCTCGCGCTTCCAAGTCTCAACACCCCACTCACCCAACCACACCCACAACACCCAGGTAAGCTCATATATCATATCATATGCAAGAAAATAACATACTTGAGCTTTGATTATTATTTAATGGTTATGATTAAGGAAATCCCATATCTTTTTTTTTTTTTTTTTTGGGGTGGGGCGGGGGGTTGTTGATGCCTTGTTACTTCTTCAATCCATGGGTTTCAGGTGTCAAAGTCAGGAGTGAGTAGTAGGTAAGGGAAGGAAGGAACAAAGACCCTGCACGGTTGACAAAATTAGGTACTGAATCCTGTTTTTTCTTCTGTCCATTCTTTTTTTCCTTTCTCACCCTTCTTTTTCATTCATTCATTTTACTTTGTAATTATTGTTATTAGAAGAGGCTGTGATGGGTTGCCTCAGATCCAGGCAACTCACGGTGTTATGTGAAAAAAAGGGTGTCATCTTTTTGGGCCTTCCATGTGATTCTTGAGGGCTTTGCTTTTCCTGGGTTTCTTTCTCATGACCTTTTTTCCCCTTTCTTGTGTTTAGAGATAATGAGTGTTGGGGATTTTTTCCTCTCTCTCTTTTTTTTTTTTTTTTTTTTTTTTTTTTAAATTTTGGGTGCTCAATTTGTTTTTTTTTTTTGGCAGATAAAGTTTGTTTCTTTCAAGCTGTTTCTCGCTCACTAGAGTTGATTGGGGGTAGACCGAGAAGAATCCAGAGAAGGATTTGATAATGTTTGAAAAGGGTGTAGCTTAGCTATTTTTGGTTAAAATTTCCGCAAATGGAAGTTAGGATCCGTTGTTGTTGACCAGATCTGACTACCCTCCATTTCACTTTCACCACCTTTTAACTATCCCATGCTTTGCACCGCCTGAATTTGTCTCCTTTCTTGGTCTTATTGGGCTTCTTAGACATGGAAAACGATCTTTTAAAATCCACGCTTCACATTCCAAGATCGTTTTCAATCAGAAAAGCTGGTGGTGAATTAGTTGAAATATGACAGGTTGTGTGATATCAAAAGGGTGGGAGGGTAACTTTTTGTATTGCCTAGATAAGGATTCTGATGGAGGAGATGTCGTCCACGGTTGCAGTGCCATTAACAGTAGGTAATTCAGTGTGTGATAAGCCAACCATAGCTACCCGCATGGATGTATCCAGACTTAAGCTGATGGCAGATGCAGGGTTGTTAAGTAATTCTGTAACTAAGGTTTCCACTGAGACAGTTATAGGTTCTGATGAGGATCATAATGGTGGCAGTCCGGAGGATGAAGTTGGTATTACTGCAGTCACACCATCAAAACAGGGAAGTGAAGGAGAAATTTCTCTGGATGATATGATATCCCAAAATATAAGTACTTCGGTTGTTGGTGATGAAGTTTCAACCCCAGAAATTGAGGAGGATGATACCTTATCACTGGAAGGTGACCCAATTGTTGATAGCTCCTGTTCTCTTTCAGTAGTCAGTGAGAACAGTAGTATTTGCGGAGATGAGTTCATCAGTTCTGAGGCTACTCCTGATTTAGGAACAAGAAATTCCATAGACGTGGAGAAGAGCATCTGTGCTGTTGATGTTGTTGCCAGGGCTGCTGATTTGGGGGAGTCCAATGTTGACGTGGATATTATGAGTGAGCCCCTCTCTGTAGCAGTGAGCCTTGAAGAAGAGGCAGTAGTGGGATCTGGCCCGAAGCCTACTACAGCTGTTCTTCATCAGCTACCTCTGGAAAAGGGGGTGAGTGGAACAGGTGGTCGGAGTGTTTTTGAATTGGATTGTACCCCACTCTGGGGATATATATCTTTGTGTGGCAAAAGACCTGAGATGGAAGATGCAGTTGCAACTGTACCTCGATTTTTGAAAATTCCTATTCAAATGCTTATTGGTGATAGGGTAGTTGATGGATTGAATAAGTGCTTGAGTCAGCAGATGATTCATTTCTTTGGAGTCTATGATGGCCATGGTGGCTCTCAGGTAAAGTTTTAGTTTGTTTTTAACGTGATTCATGTGTACAATGATTTAGCATTTTCTGTGGGTAACTCTTCACATAGAGCTTGCCTTCCTCGTTCAGGTGGCAAATTATTGTCGTGAACGTATGCATTTGGCCTTGGCTGAGGAAATAGAATTTGTCAAGGAAGATCTGATAGTTGGAAGTACCAAGGATGATTGTCAAGACCAGTGGAAAAAAGCTTTCACCAATTGCTTTCTGAAGGTTGATGCTGAAGTCGGGGGGAAAAGTAATAGTGAACCTATTGCTCCAGAAACTGTTGGATCGACGGCAGTTGTTGCTCTTATCTGTTCATCTCATATCATTGTTTCAAACTGTGGTGATTCAAGAGCAGTTCTGTGTCGTGGCAAAGAGCCCATGCCATTATCTGTTGATCATAAAGTAAGCTACCTCTAATTATATTCTTGCTTCTCCTTTGGAATGTTGAAGTTTAAACTGATTAGAAGAAACTGATGTCTGGTTGTTTTATGGTAGCCAAATCGAGGTGATGAATATGCAAGAATCGAGGCAGCTGGAGGGAAGGTGATCCAATGGAATGGTCATCGTGTATTTGGCGTCCTTGCAATGTCAAGGTCTATTGGTATGTGCTTAACCTAACTTTTTACTTCATTTAGGTGTTTCTGATGTGTACTAGTTTGAGTTTCATTCATGGGAGCCTTTTGGTGAGAATGGCTGATTGCAAAGACTTTCTTTTCTCAATGCATCGTTGTTTTTAGTATCTTCATTTTAGGAGTGGAAAAAGTTGTCAACCAGTTGCATGTATACCTGGATGTAATCTAATCTCTGATAGAAATGATGTCCATGTCACTTGCTTACACATGAATCATGATTCTTATAAGTTGCAATGGCAGAAAAGGATTCCTTACATATGGAAGGTTTTTAGTTCTTTTTTCTTTTGGTTGGTGGGGGTAGGTTGGCGGGGAATTTTTAATGCATTCAAGAGTTTAACTGGATGTTTCTATCTTACAACCGTTCAGTTTAATTTTTCAAAAAATGAAATGTCCAAAACTAAGCTGTGGGCTGGGTGATAAATTAATAAAATTTGGTTTATTTCACCATGTTATTAACTTAGCCGAAGCCCAAATTAATTACTAGTTTTTTACTATTTCCTCTTCGAAACTTAGATTTGAGTTACATTAATGTATATAAAGTTCTTCTGCTTAGAATTCCCTGCAATATCCAAAGTTCATCCCATAAACCACTCAGTTCCCCTCAAACCCCCCCCCTTTTTCTCTCTCTTCTCCCCTCCTCCTCCTCCTCCTCCTCGTTTCCCTCTTCTTTCTCCCTCCTTTCCTCAAAATTTTGGGTACTTTTATTGTATAAAGTTTGATAAATTGAGTTACTTAAGAAGGTTTTTATGGGTTATACTGAAATTTGGCACTTTACTATTTACCTTCCCCTCAAACTCTCACCTCACTAGTACTTGTTGGGGGTAGTAAGCTGGCATACCAGCATAGGCAATTTGATTTTATTATTTCTCAGGCCAAAGGCTGCTAGATGCAATTCTGAACTAGGAGCCCTACTGCCTCTCCTTATGCTGCAACTCTGTTAAATAGGGACTTTAGCATAATTAAAACACTTTTGCAGTCATTCTTTACATCTAGAAAAAAGATGTGCGATTAGCTACAGTTGCTAGCTTATGGGAAACTGAATGATTTTGTGGTTTGTTTATGATCTTGCTTGTTCGGCCGTCATGGAAATTGGTTTTCTCATTCATTTTGTCAGTAGTTTTACATCTTTGTAATACTTTTGAACAATTATTTGGTGATTTTATAGTGAACAGCTTTCTTTTCCCCGCAAGTTGCAACTGAGACTGCTGTGATAATCATCTGAAACTGATGTGTGTTTACCATTGCTGCGACTTTCAGGCGATAGATATTTGAAGCCGTGGATTATTCCAGAACCAGAAGTTAGGTTTCTTCCACGAACGAAAGACGATGAATGTCTCATTCTGGCTAGTGATGGTCTGTGGGACGTCATGACTAACGAAGAGGCGTGTGACCTGGCTCGGAGGCGAATACTTATGTGGCACAAGAAAAATGGCTTGACACTGCCCTCAGAAAGGGGAGAGGGAATTGATCCTGCTTCACAAGCAGCTGCAGAATACCTATCGAACCGTGCTCTTCAGAAAGGAAGCAAAGATAACATCACAGTGATTGTGGTGGATTTAAAAGCTCAAAGAAAATTTAAGACCAAGACATGACATTGACATATTCTTCTTCAAGTGCACCCGGGTGTTTGAAGATGATTATTGTACGATAGAAAGCTTAATATAATCCAATATAATAGCCTTGCCCATTAATTTTTCGTCTGGGCATCTCTTCTCTTGGATTGAGAATAGCACTCTGTACTATATACATCCATTCCACCTCTCTCTCTCTCTCTCTCTCTCTCTCTCTCCCCCTAGAACTCTTCAACTGATCAAAGAGTCTCCTTTTACAATGTGCCACATTGGGGCTATGTAAATCTTAGCTGCTTATTGTAGGGATAGGAGACCAGTTCCCGTGCCTTTGACATCTGTCACCATATTGTATTCATTATTAATGCCTCCGAGTATAAAATGCTCGGCGAGATATTTACTTCATATTATTTTAGCCTGCGTTGTTTATAAAGAAAAAGTGCTAGCTAATTGGCATTGTGGTTTTCAAGTTGTTTGACCTACTGTTAAGTTTTATTTTTCTGTTACATGGTTCTTTCTAATAATAATTTGGGAATCTGGAACCTACTGCATAAAGTTATGTCGGTGGTGGATTGATATCAATGGCTATGCCCCAATTCCAGTGGTTGTACTGCAATAATGATGGTGGGGGACAACGACCGACAAGGTCGCTTAAAAATAAAAACCCCTGCTCTCTCTCTCTCTCTCTCTTTCTCTCTTTTGGGTTGGGGATGGTGTACCTGTGCATATCGTGGTTTTTCCACTGAGTTCTGAGTGTAACTTGGTTATAAGCAGGAAAATGGCTTTACAAATACATAGAGCAACCTAGATAAGAATTTCATATATTTCCATGACTTCACAAATGAAGGTAACCAAATATATGACTTTTATTGCTGCAAATATTTTCACGAGGTAGATTTTATTTCTACTGATTGAACCTAGTTTTATGGTCATAATTGATTGATGACTCAATAAATATCCGAACATTGCAGCTCTGATTCCGATTGCGGCGAGCAATGACAAGCAAAAGGTCCCTACGTGTCTGGCTGTGTGTTGTGCTGTCATGTTTTGCAATAAATAGAAACTGGAAGAAAATGACTTACGAACTGTCGAGGCGAAGGATGTCGTTAAATTCTACAGCTTTATCAAATAAAAGCGATACCCATAAAGTCAATTCTAAATATTTCTAATAATTGTTTTAATTATTAAAAAGAAGTGTTAAATATTTTTTTATATCATAAAAATTAATAGTATTTATCTTTTCATTTAACATCTTCTAACTAAGTACTTAAAATTATTAACAAATGTTTTAAGAGTAACGGTCGGATTCAGGAGCTGCGATTTTGTTATCATAAAAATGACAAAAGCAAAACATCAGTTGTTTCAATCGTCTCAAGCATTAACAACACAGCATCTCCGAGTACGTCTAACTTTGATCAAATGTAAACAAAGGATTTAAGTATAAAATCACTCAACTTTTACTACTGTATCAGCAGCTACTTAATTAAGCTCTATGGCTCAGCATTAACACAGTTATATTGATAGGCTAAAGAAAGTCATAATTATTCCACGACCATTTCATAGAAATAGACGCTAAACAAGAGAAAGCACAGGCTAGTATTTCCTGTATGCCAACTCTTTCACGGCACTAGCAAGACTTTTCTCATTCTTAACACTCTGAACCCAGTTTGCGTTGATATTAACCCGCTCCAGGCTCTGCTTTAATGTTCTAGCAATTGACGGCTTAGCACGGGTAGCAAAGAATTCCTCTACTTCCTTGGCCTTCTCAAACGAAGCAAACTGCAACGATGGTAAAACGAGAGAGAGAGAGAGAGAGAGAGAAGTGAATGAAGGATTAAATGATTCCACTAGTAAGTGTCCTACTTACACCAATAGAACAAAGCATATATAGGGAGAGGAAACAAACCGGTGAGACAACTAAGCTGACAAAGCGAGTTATCAAAAACCCGGAGCCATATGTTTCTAAGATGCGTTCCCAATTTTCCTGTATAAATATTAGAGAATTGTAAGACAATGACAAGAGAATTGAAAAAAGTTTAAATTTTGTGTATTCGTTTTTGGGGGAGAGGAGAAGGAAAGGGGGGGGGGGGGGGGGAGAGAGAGTATATATAATGATCTCTGTCGCAGTATTTTCTTCGAAACCAAGGCCTCATGTAATAGTTGATGTATCAATCAATGGACTAAAAATGACATAGTCATCGGCAATGATCAAACGATTAACAAAAGTATAATATAAAGTCTATAAACGACTTCATTTCAATTTAATGTGCTTCACAATTCATACACCAACTGGTTGTGTTGTGTTCCTTACCTTAAACCAGGCCCAAGCAACATCTCGTCCTTCGTGACTAACAGGAAGTCCAAAAACAGCATCCTGGCTACGAACCTGACCATATATAACAACATATCAATCCCCAATACACACACACACACACACACAAATAATTTGCCTACTTTTGTATGTATATGTTCTGACTTCAAATAATATCTGAAAATTAAATACCTCAGAAGATAGCATAAAGTTAAGAACTTCAAGAATTAGATCTGGATCAGGCGAAGAAGACAGAGAGCCTACAAACAGATTAGGATTTTAGTATCCTTCACCCAGAAAAATGATGTCATGCTAACTCTCATAGAAGATATATCGTTACCTAGAATGCGTGTTTTCTCCTGACTTAAGTCAGTTTCTCTATATATTTTCAGAAGGGATTCATACCCCAACCGGTTAGATTTGCTTGCTCGTTGCATTACTGCCATATACGTTGCCTGCCAACATTTTTACAATAATCATCAACAGAAGAATCCATAGAGTTTCAGCATTCAAAGGATGCTGCAGCCAACCTTTCTGATATCTGCTGGAAGAAGTGGTGTATTTCTGTCTTCCAAGAATGCCTGAAAGCGCCTGCTTGCTTCATCCAGTGTTGGATCATGTCCAAATCCAGCTAGGGCAGTCAAAATTTCTCCTCTCAACATTGCATCGAGATGACTTTCTCCTGGTTTAGGCTCCCAACCAAGCTTCCTGCCAGGCAATATCAACAAGCGGTAAGAAGTTGAAACTGGAAACACAATGTTAAAGATGGTAGAGAAACTAATCAACGAAGAAGACAGCTAATCTTGACACACAGACAAGTTGAACCCCTTTTAGGCCATCCACACTACTACCAGCAACATTACCATATACACACATGACTTCTAGCGGACACCACTAACTCCATGGTCAATCAGCACATGCCTTTCCAACCATTATGACATAGGAATGTTACAGCAGAGCTACTCTAATTGCTATAAATTCTAATTAACTGAAACAAAATTCTCCAGGATTTATGCATGCAACAACTTACTCAGCAGTGTACTGGAAAAGGTTAATAAAGAATTGCTTGAAATGATCTACCAAGTCTGGTACTGCATCAGCTGCAATCCTTTGAACTTTTTGACTAACCTGCAGAATGGAAGAATTAGAATTGGATCCTAAAAATAACCTAAGTAATGAATGAGTCAGATTTGGAAGATAACATTACAGAAATCAGGTTAGAGAGCACAATATAATCAACTTCCTCCCTGTAAGCTCCCATCAAGTTTATCAAGGAGGTCAATGATTCTTGGCGAGCCATACAAAGTGCAAATAAATCATCCAAAATGCCTGACAAAGTAATAATTCACACGTTATTTGTCTTTTCCTTTTCTACCATCAGAAATAAACCACCTGAGATTATCTAATTTACCAAATCGGTCTGCTGCAGATAATAACTGTTTCTCTACTGCATATCTAAGTCTAGCTGCAAGCAACTCATCATATTTCACCCTGTAGAAACCTGTCTGATCCAAATTAAGTTTAATCCAAGAATTTACACCTCCAGCACCCAATAACTCCTTAACATCAAGTGTTTCAGATTTTGTTTGCAAGAGGAAATTCTTGTGAACGTCATATGAGCCACAGCATAGTGTTATTGGAACAATCCAATGGCCTTCTCCTTGAGCACCGCTTGACAAGAATTGTGACTGCGAATAAAATACAAAACTTACAGGTTACAATGCATGCAATGGATTTTCTCAAAATAATCATAATCAAGAACTGATGAAAGAGTCAAATAGAACGGAACCTGATTAAACTCCAATTTCTGATCATTGACTTTAACAGATACAACAGGATATCCCTTCTGCTTTGTCCATGAGGTCATTAACTTGTTCACAGGTTCACCAGATCCCTCCTCGAGTGCAGCCCATAGATCCTCAGTTTTAGCATTTGAGTAAGCATATTTTTTTATATATGAAGCTAGTGACCTCTGGTTACATAAACAAGCAATGTATAACTTGACAAATAATGCAATATATAACCAGCCATATTTTATTTTTTATATGTAATTCAAAATAAGAATATTTTAAAAACATACATTTAAACAACTTCACACTAACATATAAAGTACATCTGCCTATGACTACAAGTTATTGATTCAATATAAAATACCTTAACTATAATATACATCACAGCATTTTATCCAAAAATAATAATAATAATAATAATAATATACATCACAACAACATTGTACAATCTGCACAGCCTACCCAATTAAAAGAGTAAAAACCTATGTCAATCAAAGTTGAGAGAAAGCTCTCTACCTCCCAACTATAGTATACTTATGACATGAATAATAAATATAATTTAATATTTGTATAAAAACAGTTCACAATACGTTCTTATTTGCCCCCATGCAAATTTGGTGTTGAAACTATAGTCTTTTTTATGGAATAAGGAAGTAGAAAGGGGCCAAATACTGACCTGAAAGCATTCAGCACCAAGATAGCTTTGCAGCATCCTAATTACAGATGCACCTTTTCTATAACTTATTGCATCAAATATTTCATCAATCTCACCAGCATGATTTATCTCCACCTGCAAATAGAATTTATAAAGATTAAATACACCATATAAACTCACAAGACAACCTATTAACTTATTAAGCAAGGATTACCCAAAAAGTTCGATTTAAATTGATGCAACAAATAATACAAAGAATTATGCTGCATATAATTAATCTACGTATAATTCCAGTCAGATAAAATTAGCCAACTCTGCTTAGCTGAGATAAAACCACAAAAAACTGACAGATTAGATGACACAATACCTCAATTGGGTGGGATTCCGCAAGCCCATCCAACCTGAGACCCTCAGTAGTTTCATGAAGAAATTGAGACCATATTTTCCACTCAGGAAACAAGCTATCAGTTGCTAAATAGCTAACCTGGTCACACCCAAAGAAGAAGAAAGGAAAGAAGGAAAGAAGGAAAGAAAGAAAGAGAGAAAGATAAAAAATGAAGAAGAGAAAACTATCAGGTTATAAAGTTAAAAATTAAAAATATGAAAAGGAGCAAAATTAACAAGCAGACTCTGCAATGGCAAAAATATAAGGACATATGACGCAACACAGCTTACCCATGTTGCAAACCCCTCATTCAGCCATAGATGTGTCCACCACTCCATTGTAACAAGATTACCGAACCACTGGTGTGCCAGTTCATGAGCTACAACAGTTGCAACCTTAACAGCAACCAAATAAATATTTTTCTTCAGTTAGTAATGATAAATGTAGTTTTAAATTGAGATAAGGAAACACAAGTCATCAAGAATATAGCAACTTTATGGATAGGCTGACTACCCTCTGCTTGTTAACAGCAGCAGAGTGCTGCTCATCATAGAGCAAAGCAGTCTCCCGATATGTAACCAAACCATAATTCTCCATGGCTCCAGCAGCAAAATCAGGGATTGCAATCATATCCAATTTAGGTAGAGAGTAGGGTGTGGCAAAGTAACTGTTGAATTGTCACAGTTAGTTGACTACTACTGAATCATAAATGATGCAGGCATACCCATAAACATAGTCAAGCAAATGGACTGACATGAAGATTATTAACATATTATCCACTTATCTTGCCATTCTGAACCTGGTATGAGAAGGATGACCATGCTTTGCATGAGGGAAACAAAAAACCGAAAAAACAAAAAAACTGAAGATGTTACCTGCTTTGCACCCAGAAGGTGGATTACTAGAATTTAAAAGAAATTAAGTTCTGAATCATATCTGATAAATTTCCTGCCTAAGAAACAAAGGATTTTATCGGTTCCATACTACTTACTCCTTGTATAGTTCCAAAGTTCTTACAGCAACATGTAGTGCAAATTTCCCTTGGTTTGCCTTACCAACTTGACAATATACTCGGACTTTGACCCCTGTGGAGATGTTAGATTTCATTAAGAACAGGAAAGTCAGGCCTAACAATACCCCCCAAAAAAAAAAGAAAAAAAATCCACATGCTTGTACCATCAGAAGTATGATCTTCCACATAATCAAATAAACCGACAACAACTGCAACCAAATATGTAGACATGATTGGCGATTCTTGATATGAAACTGTTTTCAGATTTCCATCTATTTTTTCTTCCACAACTGGCATGTTAGAAAGTGCAACGAGCTCCGAAGGCACATCCAATGTGATCTTGAAAGTAGCCTGCAAGATCAACCGCCTGTGAAACGTGGGCCCAACCGTGAAAGTACTTCTCAATTGATAGAGCAAATTTTTTCCCAAAAATCCATCTAGCAGAACTACCCTCTTATGGCCTTACCACCCAAGCCATGAACCCAAATGAAGCTTACTATTTGAAACATTACACCCTTATGAGTACTTAGAAAAAAGGTCCATTTAAAGGGGAGGAGGGGCGCAGATAAACCTTGCATGCAGGCTCATCCCAACAAGGAAAGCATCGCCTGGCATCTGCTGGTTCAAACTGTGTGACTGCCATATTCTTCTTCTCACCATTATGCTCATAGGTACTGCATATCAAAATAGGAAAATGACTTAAAGAATCCTGTCCCTTTTATATATTTTAATTGTGTTCGAAAAACAAAATAGAATTTTAGGTACCAGAAGGGCTTTGAAATGAGCCATTTAAACAAAATTGAAAAAAGAATCAATGATAAAGTAGGGTTTTTTGCTTTTGCAATCTTCAAGAACTTAAGACATGAAACGAAGAAAACCTAACAACACATTACCTTCTGTAGAACCCTTTCATTCTATCATTCAAGGTTCCTTCAAATTGAATGGCCAAGACACCCAACCCAATTGGAATCGCCTCCGGGAACTCCAACACCAAAATCTCATCATCTTCAAACAATTCAACTCTTGAAGGCTTGATAACCTGCATAAACATACAATTTTTTCTACATCAATGGATGCAAGAACTGCGTAGTTATCGATCTTGAATCTTCAAGAATCAAGCAAGAAAGGCCTTTATTTATAACAAACAAGAACGGAAAAAGAGTTGACCACTCCTTTGTTTCTTGAAGACAGGAACAAGGAAAAAGGAGAGTTGAGAGAGGTAAGAAACCTTAGAAGAAGCGCGGTGCGTGAATGAAACGACATCCGTAGCGACGGTGAGTTCGGCGGCATTGAGAACGATGAAAGAGGTGGCGGCCACAACGTCGAGGTCGATGGCGACGGAGCCAGCGAAACGACACGCAGCGAGGTCGGGCTTGAGCCTTATGTCGTAGCGTTTTGGGACAGCGAATTTGGGAAGACGAGCTTGCCCTTTGAACCGATCCATTCTCTTCTCACACACTCTCACTTTTCACTCTCAGATATCAGACTCAACTTCAAGTGACGCTGGCACTCCACTCGGATCCGGCTATCGAGGTGGAATGCCTATTTATAGAGATTGCTCACTCTGTTTGGGTTTGGCCTCGCGTAAATACTTTCTTTTTAAAAAAATAATCTTATTTTAAACCAAATTATTTATAAATTATTTTAAACACAAAATAAAAAAAATAAATTTAGTTATTTTAATATAATATTAAAAAAATCTTACTTTTTTTTTAACATTTTAACATAATATAAATAAAAAATATTTTATATTTATATTAAATAATATTATACTATTTTATGAATTTAATTATTTTAATATACATTATCTTTTAGAAAAAAGGTTTAACTATCTTATAGATGAAAAGGGTCTATATAACTTACTAGAAAAGAAAAGGATCTATAGAGATAGAAGCATGAATCTATGCATTATATTTTATTACATAGTTACATGGAATATTTAGCATTCCATAGTAAATTATCCTTTCATTATTCTACTTTATATATTTTATTTAATTCAATATTCTTATGTTATTCTTATTAAAAATTTAAATATTTTCTTAAACTTAATTTTAATATATTATTATTTTAAAAAATATTTTATATAAATATTCAATTATATATTATTATATTAATAAAAAATATTTGATTTAATTATTTATTATTTTAAAAATTTTATTAATAAAAATATATAATTAAATAGTAATATAAATTTTTTTATATTAATAATATATCAAAATTAATTTTTATTTTTTAATATCCTATAATAAATAATAATAATAATGAAAAAAAAAAGACTATATAAAAAAAAAGGGCAAAAAGGAGTTTAATAAAAATGCAGAAGAGAAACAGATACGGGAACAGAACAAATTAACTATATGGGCGACACGTGTGTAGGAGTTCTTTTGTTGCAAGCGCACTAAAACAAACAGGCTTCTATATGGGGACACGTTCGATGAGAGATGTCGACGGTGGCGGACGGGTGTTCAAGTTAGGGTGTTTGGTCAGTCAGCTATCAGTCGAGACAAGACAAACACAGTCACAGACACCTCTTAGTCTTTACTCAATGAGAGACAAGAAGACAAGCTCCAAATCTTCATCGTCAACCTCTCCTTGTGCACCTCTCAGAGATGCATACAACAGTTGCTTCAACAGGTTTTCATTCACACCCGCACACACTATTGACCCAGGATCGTTATTTTTCTCTTTTTATCGATCAATTTTATTACCTTAAACCCCCTCCTAAACCCTAATTTCATTTTTGAAGGTGGTACGCCGAGAAATTCATGAAGGGTCACTGGGACAAAGAGGAATGTGTCTCTGAGTGGCAAAAGTACAGAGCTTGCCTTTCTGTAGGGCCTTGCACTTCTACTTTTTTCATTTTTTAAATTAATATAAGGGTTCAGGAAAATTGATATGTAACTTCCAACAGCAACATTTGGAAGACAAACATCTGAGTCGTTTCTTGGAAGCTAAAGAAATTGATCAAGACAATTTGAGGAATGGCGCTGCTGCTTCTCAATAACTTGTGGGGATTAAGGTGATTCATCGACTCATTAACTAGCTTTGCCTTTAGGTCCTATTGAGTTCTAGCGTTGCTTTTCCCTGAATCCTTTGGTATGTTTACTGCAAAACACAGGGAATTGTTCAATAATTGGCCATCAATTGACCAACTTGTCAGTGCCTAGCTGTTTATTGCGTTGTTGTGTATTCAAAATTTCCATAATCTATAACTTACAGTATTGTTTAAATGATAGCAGCCTAGGCTGAAAATCCTTCATATAGAGTCCTTGCTATAACATGATGGGACCAAAGCAATTGAAATTATATTCCTTAATAAGATATCACAGGATTAGTTTCTGCAGGATTTTTAAGTTATACGAAGCAGGCTTATTGTTGTTTTACTTTTGTGAGGTGTTGACAGAGTTTGGAAGTCCATACCTAATCTTTAAGCAAGATTTGAGTCACAGTCACTGACAACTACTATGCTGCATTAGTATTTTTCTTTTCCAGCATTATTTACTGGTTGCCTTTTTGTTCCATTATTGCCATCCTTTTAAAATGACCTCGTGTTCATCTCTTACAAGCTTCTTTGACTAAAACCCATAAAATTAGCAACAAAATATTTGGTTGGGACCTTAGTTTATTATATCAACTTCAGGTGGCAAAATTTGAGCAGTTTTGTCGTGCTCTTTTTTTATCAGCAGTAGAAAAAAGAAGTTTTATTGGAGAGAAAAGAGGAATTAACAGGAGCATAAGATTTCCTACAAAGTAGAAGTAGCAAAAAATAGGAGAAAGTTCTAAATGCATCAAAGCAACAGATGCCACCTTTGAGACAGTGATGCACCCTTGAAGATGTGAGCATTGCGCTCCAGTGAGATGCACTTGTAACCAAAGGTTGAAAAGACTGCACACCAACACAATTTTTGTTGTCTCCTCAATTGTGCTTGCCAACACCTGTAATATGTATAGCTGAAAACTGCTGCAATGTTGAAGAGCACACCGTTGCTCACCAAGGACACCAAAAATATTGCTCAAAAGGAAAGTAGCTGCCATATGGTGCCAAAGGTTGAGAGCATATGTTCAGATTTGACAAAATCATCTGAAGAATATTCAAAGGGTGACTTCTTAGCAAATTCCCCCCAAAATGCCATGGTTTGTATTGCAAATGAGGGTTGAAATTCATTGCTTAATTATCTTAAGCATCTATGGAAGTTTATAGGACAAGTAAGCCGCCTTCTTTTATTATAACAGAAATTTAGGAAGCTTGATTGAAAAAAAAAACCCAGCCTCCAAGAAATGTTCATCAAATATTTTATAGATTATTTTTTATGAGGGGTGAGGAATGGGGAAAGAAGAAATGAGAATGAGAAACAGTGTTGAAATCCTGTTGGGAATAACTTTGAGGACTGAGCGGAAGGAGGAGGAGGGGTGCAGATGGGGCAAGTGAAGGAATGAGGGAAATTTTTCATTTAAAATTTCTGCAATGACTTTTTCATCCACTCTCTTGTTTTTCCATTCTCTCCTCACACCATTCTATTTCTTACCTCATTAAACATTCAAAACAGTAGATTGCTTCTCCCTGCTCATACAAAGTTACAAATATGGACTAAACTCATTAGGACAAATATATTCATATATAATCACTCCTTTATTTTATGGTACTTTATATTTACACAACACAGCAATTACAACTGATGCACATGGCTTCATCTTAGTTTACGTAGCTCCACTTTAATTTTTGAAATAATTTTGGGTTTGAAATCTTGATGCAGGTAGCATACCACCTCAGGAAGCTTATCCATGTGACGATCAGTATTGTTGTGGTACTACGCTCCGTTGCCTATCTGTTAGGTCTTTGTTTGAACAGAGCAAGCTATTTTGATGGCTTCAATCTAAGATTCTATGGTCTATTGTAACGGGGAATGAGTTAAAATTTGGTGAGGGTGGACTCGCAAGGGACGTGATTTGGAAAAGTTTTTTAAACTGTATTCTTAACGTTGTATTAAGTTGTTCCCACTTTTTTTTTTCAATCAAATATTGATCTGTTCTATAATATTTTGGAAGTGAAAAATAAATCAAAATCAATGTTGAGGTCCTTCTGGCTTAGGGCGTGTTATGTATTTTATACATAAATTCATTTAAGAAATTTTTTTCCTCCATTTTTATTTCATACCAAGCACATCTTTTTGATTTGAGATAAAAATGAAAGGTAAATTTTTATAGATTTTATTCATGTGTAAAATTATACATGAAATAGATTTATGAAAATTTATCCTTTATTTTTACCTCAAACCAAACATACGCTAAAGACTAATGAACGGCGTATAGCTTTGGACGTATCACTCAATGACTAGCTATAATCACTGTTAGGTTAAGATGAATCACGAGAGGTGACCATGGCCTTAGGTGCCAAAGGTAAAAGATTGAGGCACAAAAAATGACAGGTAACCGAATAGAATATGTAAGTTGATAAAAGCACAGAATAATTATTGTAAGTACGCAACCTCGTTTAGTAGTTTTTCGTCCTTTTGCCATTCTTTAATTAAAAGAAGATATAGTTTCGGCTCTTTCTTTATTTCTTTTTGAAAAGAAAGTGTGCAACCATCCATTCTTCGCCGTCATTGTATCCAAAGAGTTCTGCTACAGCTATGAAGAATGTTCTCCAATAGGCTGTCCACTTAATAGCTGATTCCTTGCCATACGTTGATTCCATGGTGGGCTTGATGGAAGTGACATTCTGGTCCATTCTTTTGAGCCATTCTTCACTGCAAGATAAATTCGTTTTAGCTTCAGAAATACTACTCAAACTAGCTTCATAAACAAATTAACCATGGATGGAATATGATAAGATTGATGTAAAATCATTGGGCAATTTAATTGATTTTAACCTTGTCTTTGCGTAGTGTTTTCCATTTACTAGCCAATGGTTCACGACAGTAACATCATCCTGGATTCATCACCAAAAGAAGTCAATCACATGTGACCAAAATCTGGATGCAATATAAAAAAATTACATAAATAATGGAAGGTGCTTCAATTCTTTTTTTCTTTTTTTTTGGGGGGGGATGTTTTAAAAGAAAAATGCAATCTTAGAGTTTCCTTTTAACTTCATCTTATCTATTAGAAAAACACACAGCAACATCATCAGGTAATAACAAAGCTAGCAAGTTGCGTAGCAAGCTTACTTGGAAATAAAGAAGTAGATTCGCTGAAGGCATAGTTCCTCCAGTAAAGAAGTATCTTGTAATCCAGTCATCATCACTTTTGTCCTACACATTCACACGAAGCCAGTAAGTAAATGAATGGAATCTATGAAAACCTTACTAGCTTTACTTAGTTATTATATCATATCATAAACAAAACAACTAAGAAACGAAGATGGCTAAAGTCGTTTAATATTATATCAGGTTCACCTCAAAGTGGTAAGCAAATGTTTTGTGGCAGAAATGATGAACAAATAAAAGGCTATCCTCTTTCATCCATTTCGATATCTTGTTGAGAAGATCTCTATAGTTCTTCATATGCTGCGTCAAGGTCAAAACTGACTTCAAAATTTAAGAAAGCATGGCTTCAATACAGATTATTTATCCACAGACTCTAACCTCAAACATTTCTATGGAAAATATTCTGTCATAAGAAGCTTCCATTTCAAACGTGCTAATATCTGCAACAATGATATCCAAATTTTGCAGCTGAAGATCCCTGACAACAGAGCAGATGGAAGAAGGTGATTTTGATCATCACGCGATATTATTAATTTTCAATCTAGATATTGGTGCGATGTTGAGTCATCTGTTTAAAGTTTTTGTAACTTATATGACAAGCACATTGCAGAAAGCAAATAAAAGTATATCAAGCAGCATACCGGCACTGCTCCTCAATATAAGCTTTTTGAGTTGTGGAATTGCATATTCCTGTAACCCTGCAATTACTGTACTTCTTGGCAATGTATAAAGCCAGTGATCCCCAACCACATCCGACATCAAGAACTGTATGACCTTCTTTCAGGTTTGATCTCTCGCAGTACAGTTCTAACATTGCTTCTTCAGCATCTTCCAGTGTCTTTGAGGCAGAAGAGAAGTAACAACAACTGCACTAGTTCATACATGTGGGAATGTCATATTAGCCATATAACGTTGTGTATGTATTGACTATTTTTGTTGGACGCACACTTACATGTCAATAATTGATATTGCTAACGATTTACATCCCTTATATTGTGCAACAGAAAGATTCGTTTATAACTAATATTTTCACTTTCCATATACTAGGCTTTACCACTGCGTGCAGCGTATACATACCTTAATCAGTATTAGCCTTTCCACAGATGCTTTAAGTAGACCTAGTTGTAAAAGACTAATTTTATTTCTTTAATGTTTCCTCAAAGAAACAGCACCATTATCTACTAGCATGTATATTTATAAGCTAGAGCCAATTTGCATTCATTTTCACACCTCCAGATGGCCACCTTCTGTTTCTTGTGGTGTCTATAGTGGTAATTAGCAAATCAATGTGTCTTATCCATCACTGCAGTGTTCTCTTCCAAGGGTTGCATGGCTCCAGCAATTTACAGAAGTAGAGGGAATGGCTTTTTATCGATGAGTTCGTACTTAAACATGTTTCATAATTAAACATTAAAACAGATAAAAGCTGCAGGGTATAGTTAATCTTGTCAATGTCAGCAAAAATTTTAGCAAGGACAAAAGAATTTTTTTTTTTTCCACAAAAGGAAGCATAAAATTACCTGTATTTGAGATTCTTTCCGAGAACCACCTTGAAAAAAGAGGTTGGCAATTCATAATGTTGAGATTTCGGCTTATCAGTGTTGATTGCAATAGGCATCTCTCGTAAAGCTGAAAGAGTATCCATCACACATTAATTCACTTTCAAACACTGTTCTTTTCACAATACATAATATGATAGTTACAGAACAAACTTATTCTTTTCATGATTACACTCGCGAGCCAGACATGACATATATCTTGTGCAAAATGACATCCTTCCATTTCAAAAAAACAGTTAAAAAGCACCAAACAAGGAGTTTATAAGTGAGAAAAAGAAGAAGAAGAGAATGTGAGGGGGAAAGGTACAGTGTGCAAATTGGATAAGGTCAGAGAGCTGAAGCTCGGAAGAAGGCCTGTAAGCAGATCGAAGGCGAGTGGCGAGAAGCAAGCGCGTGAGTCTCCTAACGACAGCGTCGGGGAGCAAGTTACGCTCGAGTGAAGCGATCATGAACTTCACGGTGGTGTCATAGGGTAGCTGCGTTATCCCTTCCATCAAACCACACCACGCAGATGCTGTCTCTGTTTCTTGGGACCAAGAAATGGTAGCACGGCAATAACTAAACTAGTTGTGAGGTGTTCCTGGTACTTACGTTATCTTTTTTAACTTTTTATCTTTTTTGGTCCGAGGTACGCAATTGCATTGAGGCCCTTGTAGTTTTTGGGCTGCATGGCAAGGTAAACGAGCCCCGCATTTCGGTCTCCTCTGACCGCTGATGTATAATTCAAATGTCCCAAAAAATACTTAACATGGAATTTAAAATTATTTCAAAAACAAAAAAGAACAGTTACATCGATTTTCCTTAATGTTTGGCATGATTAATCCCGACATTCTTTTGAAATATTAAACCTATTTTTTATTTTAAGTATTATTTTTACACCTTGACACTTTCTTTTTGTTATAAGGAAAACTTATATTTATCTTTCATATTTTATATACGTTTCTTATATTTTTTATTCTTGTAAATAACAAAGTAAGTGAGTTCATTTTTGTAAAACCTTAAGAAAAATAAATATAATTAGTCAATAATAAAATTAATATCATAATTTTAGTTGAATTGATATATTTGGAATTTAGAACATTTAAATCCGGACATGTTTAGATAAATTTATAAATATACACGATTAAATTATAATATTTTTTAGTTCGAAAAAGTATTAGTTATTAGTTTATAATTTTATTTGTAATGAATCTCATTTTTCAATTAAAATAAAATTCTTAAGTTTATTGTTTAAACTTTAAACAGATTGAACATCCCTATTCGTTAGTTGGTTGAGATTGATTTAGTCTATTATTTTAATTTACAGTAATAAAACTTGCTCAAATACTTTGTAATAGATTATAAAACTTTTATTATGTAATTTCTTTCGTAGGATTTTATAATTTTCTGTTGTTAAGTTCATATTATTTCTAAATTTATAAAAATTTTTAATATTTTTATTCAATCAAGATGTTTTGTGATGATTTATTAACAGCATAATTTATTGGACACAAAAATAATTTTTCTCGTTCAAACAGCATAAGTTTAATAATATAGTAAAACTAAGAAATAGATATTGGTTTATTGTACTTTTTGGAGTTGTTATTTGTTCTCGTTGAATGATTAACAATGGTATTATATATTTAATCCATGAAATTTAAATTTAAAATAAATTTATATGAACGGCTATTCTTTATGGATTTAATTGCTATACAATCAATGTAAAAAGTTTTTATATGATCGTGGAATCATGTATTGATAAATTATTAAAAGTATTTGACTTTTATATTAATTAACACAAAAGACACACATGTAATAAAATATAATTAATTGTCAATGAAAAATATTTTACTATAACAATATATCAAAATTATTCTTATTATTTATTGTTGAGTATATATTTTTTTAATTGTGGGGCTATCAATAATAAAGAGTTAAGTATTACTTTAGTCCTTGAAATTGTATGCATACGTCACTTTAGTCCTTAAAATTTGGAAATTAATTTTTTAGTCTCTGAAGTTGCATTCTGTTGGTCACTTTAATCCCTAATTAGTCAATCGTCAGTCAACTATTATGATTTTGATGTATCACGTTAAGTGACACGTTAGCATGCTATGTGGCATGCTGACATGTCATGCTACGTGTCTCTATTTTAAATTGATTCAAATTAGTCCCTGAAATTTTTAAATATGTCAAAATAGTCCCTAAAATTTTTTAAATGTGTCAAAATAGTGCAAAATTCCAAAATTTCTCCTTTTCTCCTTCACAAGCTCTAAATCTTTAATCATTCTTAAATCCATTAATTTTTTTTCTATTTTCACACCCTACCTAGACTAGATCCTCCCCACATAGAAGTTTGTGCATCTTATTAACGTGACAAGTAAATTTAAATAGATTAAGATTGGTAAATTACAAAATTATTGACAATTATTAAATTCAAACTTAACATTTAAATAAATTTGGTTAACATTTTGAAATATTTATTGGTCTCGTTTAATTTAAAATTTAAAATTTAGGATTAATTCAAAGTAATTTATAATCAAAAGTTTTCTAAAACACGTCACTAGAAAATGGTGAAGGATTTGGTAATTAGATGAGATCATAATTTAAAACTTCAATACAATCGATACATCAAAACAATTTTCTAAAATTACAATTTTAAAGAATAATTATTTTTCTCGGAATAACTATTTTCAAACATGCACTTAATTGATACATTTGTCGTAAAAGCTCCATCAATGTGGCTTAATCAAAATCGAAATAAATTTTTTTTTCTTTTTATTTTTTTTAAATTAAAAAAACTATAATTTAAGGTAAGAAAAAGGCTTAACATAATTTTGCCGTAGAGAATATATTCAAATTTATTAAGTATCTATCTATATAAGTACTTACAAATAACTAATTAATAAAATAATAACAAATTAAACTCAACTTATAATAAAGTATGAATAAAAGATTAATCAAGTGAATCAACTCTTGGTGAATGAATGATGACTAATTAGTCCATATATAGATAATAACTCGATCATATTCAATATTTTGAATATTTTCTTTTAGTGTTCTATTACTTTTGCCTTTATAATCAATTCTTTGATAATTTTTATTGAAAAATTAATATTTTATTTATTTAATTTTTTTTATAAAACATGTTAAATTTATATTTTTTACATAAGTATACCTATAAGTATTCGTTAAATCTAAAGACATTCTTGGACCTTGAACTAGGATAAGATACATTAAAATTATTTATTATATTTTATTATTTCATTTCTATATATTCTCTTCCTATTATTCTATATGGAGTGGATCTAGTCTACATAGGATGTAAAAATAGGAAAGAAATTAGTGGATTTAAGGAAGATTAAAGATTTAGAATTTATAAAGAAGATAAAGAGAAATTTAGAAATTTTGGACTATTTTAACACATTTTAAAATTTTCAGGGACTATTTTGACATATTTAAAAATTTTAAGGACTAATTTGAACAAATTTAAAATTGATGACACGTTAGCATGCCACGTCAGATGTTGTGCCATGTGATGTGCCATGTGGCATGCTGACGTGCCACTTAATATGATACATCAGCAAAACCGTAACAGTTGACTAATGATTAACTAACCAAAGACTAAAGTGACCCACGAATATAACTTCAGGGACTAAAGAGCTATTTTTCAAATTTTAGGGACTAAAGTGACACACACATACAATTTCAGAGACTAAAATGGTACTTAACTCCAACAATAAATAATACTTTTATAAAGATAGAGGATGTTATGGATAAGTTTATTATTCTTATAGCTAAGTATTTATTTCAACTGAGTTGATAATAATTTTAGATAAAGTTTTATATTAGATCTATGATTAAGAATAATTGGATAATAGACTATTGTTATTGAATGGTTGCTTAATTGTTTCAACGAGTGGGTAATGAAAATAAATTTTTTGTTTGTAACTAAGGTACATGAAGTTACAAAATATATGAAATTACAAAAAAAAAAGCCTTTTGCAAATGATTACTACTTTATAATGACTGAGTATATATTTATTTTCATTGAGTAATTATTACTTTTATTAAGAATATTTTAATCTATCTTTTGTTTAAATAAATTATACGTAATCATTCTTAATAATTCAAAAATTTTAAGCCTTTTAAAACTACATATTCTTTATTTGTAGTCATTAAAATTAATTTTCTCTTTAAAATATATATTAATTTATTCTGCTCACATATATATATATATATATATATATATATATATATATATATATATATATATATATATATATATATTGTATAATGTTACTTTTAAATAATAATAATTATCAAACATAAAATAACAAGTTATAATTTATTTTTATATAATATTTATTATCACAACATGCCCGAAGGATACCGCGACGAGAGGCAACAAAAAATTATATTTAAAAACAATTCAATGAAATCACCACTAATTTTTATTTTGGAAAAAATCTGAGAAACCTTTTAAATTTGCAAAAAACTAGTCTTTAAAAAATATTGGATTTGGGACTCTAATTATGCATAGAGAATGATGAAAATCTAATTCCACTGCACCTTTAATATATTCATTTTATAACGGTTACCCTATAGTTTATTATGCAAATTAACAATAATTTTAATAACATTTATTTTTTCAAAAAAAATGATAGTTATTTACAAAAAATAAAATAAAAGAGAAACAAAATTTAAAAAAATTTAATTTTTCTCCTACATAACCTCCGGTGCAATGAGGAATTCAAAGCCATCGTCGTTCTTATAGAAAATAATTGTGGGTTAGATTGATTTTATTTACAAAAAGAATTTAAATAAAAAGAAGAAAAAAAATATAATCCACTCTTGCACAGGATTCAAGATAGTATAACTATACAATAAACCCTTACAATTCTTAAAATTATTGAGGATGGTCAAACCATACATCAATACCGTAAGTTTGTTGCATGGATTAGAAAATATTTGACCATTAAAAAAAGAAAACTTTTTGACTAAAGGTAATGTGATATTTTAAAATTTAAAAGAGTTCAACCAATTTAAAAGAAAAACGTCAAACAAGAAAAAATCAAACATACAAAAACAACATAAAATTAAGTAAAATGCATCAAATGAAAAGAAAAAAAATTTACAATAAAGAAGAAAAGGTTTAATTAAAAAAAATTGACATAAATTTCTTTTTTTTAAAGAAAATAAAAACCAAATGCCAAAAAGAACAATACCAACAAAATGCATACAAGAAAATGATTAAAACCACTATGTAGAGCAGGTTTGAGGCTTTAACGGCAGTGATGATGGTAGAGCGCTCTGACGAAGACTAAGCAAGAGTAGTAATTATGCGACTTCACAGCAATGCGATAATGGTGATGGGTGGAAAGATGAAGATGGACTATGATTTGACTAAATTGTGGGATTAGAATAAGAATATGATTGATTTTGATGGAAGATAGTGGTGTTAAGAATGGTGTGATGGTGGTGATAAGAATAGTGTAATGGTGATGGGGTCCAAAACTTGATGAGAGAATGGAAATGAAAAATAATAAAAGTGATCTCTTATTGACTGAATTCCTCTCCTTTGAAGTGAGAGTTTTAGCTTTATATAGAGAAAAATGAGAGAAATATTTAGTAATAGAATGGCTAGAAATTTGAAAAGTAATTAAAAAATTGGAGATAGGATGAGATAAAAATTTGAAAAATAGTTAAAAATTTGAGATATGATAAAATAAAAATTTGAAAAATGGTTGAAATAATAAGATAAAATTTGAAAGGCAGCTAAAAAGATAAGATTATATAAAATTCTAGAAATTGAAAAAAAGAATTTGTTTTATTATTTTCTTTTTTTTATTAAAAGAAAAAGATAAAATACAGTATTCACATTCATAAAAAAATAAAAAATTTCTGTGTAATAATACACGTAACTACATAAACAAGTTGATAGAACATCAGGTCGTTGCATTGCTTGATTGTATGCGAACTCGAGGCTTTAAGATGATTGCTCAAAAATTATAAATGGACACATACAGTAACGCAAAGATAACGCACCCGGAGCAACAAGATTAGTACTGCGTGTCGAGCTGTCGTGGTTTGATTTGGTTTCATGGAATTGAAGGGTTAATGAAGCTACTGGTACCCTATGAATATGACACCGCGGTGAAGTTGACACTGGCTTCACTGGATCGCAACTTGCTCCCCGACGCTGTCGTTACATGACCCGCGTTGGCTTTCGGCCATTCGCCTTCGCTCTGCTTACGAGCCCTCCCCACAGCTTCAACTGTCTAACCTTTTCCAATTTCTCTTCTCTCTCTCTTATAAATTTCTTGTATGCAGCGTGTTCGCAGACACAAATAATAAGATTTATTATAATTTGAATTGGATTGATTTCAATCTAATCTTTTTTGGATTGGATCCGTTTGGTCAATTTTTTATAAAATAAAATTATAAATTTAAAATATTATAAAATAAAAATAATTCAAGCCAATAAAATAAATAAAAAATAAAAAACTCATTTAGTATTTGTAACATATTATTTAAATGAAAATAATATATAAATAAAAAATATAATAAATTAAAAGTGATTACTTTGATGTAGATTATAAAAAATCAGCACCATACTAATTACATTCCTTCATGTATTTTTAATGATCAATAATTGCAAACACATCATGGCATCTCATTTGGTTTGATCTCTTTGCATGCAAACCCAAGTTCAAGTGTTCAAATCACACTCCTCTACTTATTTCCCATTATTAGCAATTTTATAATTTTCAAAAGACGTATGCTATGATGCAGTAAGTTAAGTATGGTGCACCATACACTGCTTGATCTAATAAGGAGGATGCTTCAATGTATTAATACACTTAAAGACGTGTAATGCATGCTAAACCACAACCCAACACATCTCCATTTCCAGTTTTTGCTGCCGTCTCTGCAACTCCACCTCCCTCCCCCAAACAACAAAAAATGAAAAGGAAAGAAAAAGACTTCGACTTCCACTTCACCTTACTTCTTTTCCTATTGAAACAATACTAGCAACATCCTTAAAATCAACAAAGGCACCAAATGGCTGGAGAAAGGAGTAGGAAGGTGGAGCAACAAATCATGCTTCTTGGTGGTTGATGTGAAGGTTGGATGATGGTCATAGCTTTTGTTTTGGTGGTGCAGTTGATGTTGGTGTGCCTTATTGGGATTTAGGTCATAATGTGTGCTTGAAAAAGCTGAAAAATGAAAGGTATATTTGTTTGAGAATTTTTTTAGGCAAAAAATCACTTTTTTATCGGAAAAAAAAAATCAATTTTTGTATGTTTTGATAATATTTCAAAAATAATCAATTTATATAAAAAAAAATTCTGTTTTAAGCTTTTTCAACTACATATAAATAAATTTAAGTTTCAAAATCACTTTTTTAAAAAGCTAAAACAAGTACACCCTAATATTATTTCAATAATTGTTTATATGAGAGCAATTTAATTTAAATGCCCTGATAATGTAAAATAGTTTTATACTGTCAACCAATAGAAATAGTAGAAAGTGCCAACTCACACAAATAACTACCCATTATAATGAGGGATCCATCATAATTTCTCACTTTCCCCTATTTCTATTGGTTGACAGTGTAAAACTATTTTACACTGTCAGTGCATACTAATTAAACTCATATGAGAATTAATTTATGTTTGAATACTTCTGTTGAGAAGTAGTTTTAAGATGATCTATTTTATTTGAATTATATAAAAAAAGTTGCTTTTATAGTAAAATTAAAAAAAAATGTATAAAATGATTATTTATATTATATAATATTTGTTATTTAGGGTTAATTTGGTAGAAATATAATAATTATAAAATAATTAACTTCTGCATATAATTATAAGCTCTAAAATATTATTTATGATTATAAATTATTTTTCAATTTAAAATTATTAATTTTTTATTATAATATATTTTCATATTTTAACCAAACATAATTAAATTTTTTCAAAACAGCTTTTTTTGACAAAAAAAGAAGAAGCTATTTTAGGATAGTACCCAAACATGCGCATATACATATGTTGGAGAATGATCAATAGTGATGGTGGTGGTGGTGGTGGTGGTGGTGAGAGCACACGACAGAGGGGAGCAAATGTGAAGGAAGGAAGGGATAGGGAGATGGGGAAAAGAGAGAGATAGAAAATGGGACTGTGCACCAAACTTAACGTGGTGCTATGCACCTTTGAAAAATGAAAAAAAATAAATAAAAGGATAATAAAATAAAAGTGAGACTCAAACACTTGACCTTAGGTTCACTTGCAAATAACGCAAACAAAATGCGCTAACAGCACACTTCGGAATTATTGATCCTTAAAAATATATAAAGAAATGCGATTAGTATGGCGCTAATTTTTTGCAATTTGTATCAAAGAATTCACCTAAATTAAAATCTTATAAATAAATAATAAATTAAAATTATCATAAGTAAACTAATAAACTTAATAATAAAAAATATATTATCTAATATTATTTGGCTTAGATTATATTAGATTAATTTTGAAAATTAAATTTGAAATTCAATTCAATCAATGTAATTTGTAAAAAACAAGATTCAATCAAATCTGAACTTTTATGGTTTTAATCAATTTTTTATTTAAATTGAATTAATTTAATAATTTTGATGGAATTGAATTGAATTTAATCACCCCTAATTATAATGCTTCCTAATTGCTTTTTGAAATGGAGCGATGCTATTTTGCACAAAATATATTATGTCTGGCTCGTGATTGTAATAAACTAGTCATGAAAAAGAACATCATTATTCTGCAATAATCATATTATGCAGGTAAATTATAGAATAATCACATTTAAATATGAATATTAAATGTTTATTTTCTTTTTACTTGTTATACGTAATTACTTTATTTTAATTATTTAATTGATACTGAGTTTCAAGTTTCGAGTTCTATGTATATCGCGTTCCGAGTTAAAAATTAGGCATTGCACTAACAAATACCAATGTAAAAATACCGGGTTCCGAGCTCTGAGTTAAGTCTCACATTCACAAAAACATACAAACACCGAGTTTAGAGTTGGATATTGACAACAGATTATCTGATGCCAACTTGATGGACTACAATATTCTAATATCATGTATTAATATATTAAACTTATTCTATCATTCTCTTCTATTAAATTTGTAAATAGCTTTAGATTAACAGTTTAATTTTAAGTGAACATTCAGTATTTATATTATACGGTGAACATTCTACACGCTATCTTTAATAAATACTAGCTAGAATCAATTGCATGAAAAGAATATATTGTTTGAAGATGTGTACTAATGTGTGATTGATACTCTTTAATCAGCTTTACAAGAGATGCCTATTGCAATCAACACTAATAAGCCAAAATCTCGACATTATGAATTGCCAACCTCTTTCTTCAGGCTGATGCTCGGAAAGAATCTCAAATACAGGTAATTTTATTCTTTTTGTTATTCTTTTGAGAAGGAAAATTGGCCAAAACCATTCTCATCTTTCTCAGCGCCTAGCTGTTTATTGCGTTGTTGTGTATTCAAAATTTCCATAATCTATAACTTACAGTATTGTTTAAATGATAGCATCCTAGGCCCAAAATCCTTCATATAGAGTCCTTGCTATAACATGATGGGACCAAAGCAATTGAAATTATATTCCTTAATAAAGATATCACAGGATTAGTTTCTGCAGGATTTTTGAGTTATACGAAGCAGGCTTATTGTTGTTTTACTTTTGTGAGGTGACTGTTGACAGAGTTTGGAAGTCCATACCTAATCTTTAAGCAAGATTTGAGTCACAGTCACTGACAACAACTATGCTGCATTACTATTTTTCCTTTCCAGCATTATTTACTGGTTGCCTTTTTGTTCCATTATTGCCTTCCTTTTAAAATGACCTCGTATTCATCTCTTACAAGCTTCTTTGACTAAAACCCATAAAATTAGCAACAAAATATTTGGTTGGGACCTTAGTTTATTATATCAACTTCAGGTGGCAAAATTTGAGCAGTTTTGTCGTGCTCTTTTTTTATCAGCCGTAGAAAAAAGAGTTTCATTGGAGAGAAAAGAGGGATTAGCAGGAGCATAAGATTTCCTACAAAGTAGAAGTAGCAGGAAATAGGAAAAAGTTCTAAATGCATCAAAGCAACAGATGCCAATTCCTTTGAGACAGCAATGCACCCTTGAAGATGTGAGCATTGCGCTCCAGTGAGATGCACTTATTAACCAAAGGTTGAAAGGACTGCACACCGACACAATTTTTGTTGTCTCCTCAATTGTTCTTGCCAACACCTGTAATATGTGTAGCTGAAAACTGCTGCAATGTTGAAGAGCACACCACTGCTCACCAAGGACACCAAAAATATTGTTCAAAAGGAAAGTAGCTGCCATATGGTGCAAAGGTTGAGAGCACATGTTCAGATTTAACAAAATCATCGGAAGAATATTCAAAGGGTGACTTCTTAGCAAATTCCCCCCAAAATGCCATGGTTTGTATTGAAAATGAGGGTTGAAATTCATTGCTTAATTATCTTAAGCATCTATGGAAGTTTATAGGACAAGTAAGCCGCCTTCTTTTATTATAACAGAAATTTAGGAAGCTTGATCGAAAAAAAAACCCAGCCTCTAAGAAATGTTCATCAAATATTTTATAGATTATTTTTTATGAGGGGTGAGGAATGGGGAAAGGAGAAATGGGAATGAGAAACAGTGTTGAAATCTTGTTGGGAATAACTTTGAGGACTGAGCGGAAGGAGGACGAGGGGTGCAGATGGGGCAAGTGAAGGAATGAGGGAAATTTTTCATTTAAAATTTCTGCAATGACTTTTTCATTCACTCTCTTGTTTTTCCGTTCTCTCTTCACACCATTCTATTTCTTACCTCATTAAACATTCAAACAGTAGATTGCTTCTCCCTGCTCATACAAAGTTACAAATATGGACTAAACTCATTAGGACAAATATATTCATATATAATCACTCCTTTATTTTATGGTACTTTATATTTACACAACACAGCAATTACAACTGATGCACATGGCTTCATCTTAGTTTACGTAGCTCCACTTTAACTTTTGAAATAATTTTGGGTTTGAAATCTTGATGCAAGTAGCATACCACCTCAAGAAGCTTATCCATGTGACGATCAGTATTGTTGTGGGACTACGCTCCGTTGCCTATCTGTTAGGTCTTTGTTTGAACAGAGCAAGCTATTTTGATGGCTTCAATCTAAGATTCTATGGTCTATTGTAACGGAGAATGAGTTGAAATTTGGTGAGGGTGGACTCGCAATGAACGTGATTTGGAAAAGTTTTTTAAACTGTATTCTTAACGTTGTATTTAAGTTGTTCCCAATTTTTTTTTTTTTAATCAAATATTGCTCTGTTCTATAATATTTTGGAAGTGAGAAATAAATCAAAATCAGTGTTGAGGTCCTTCTGGCTTAGGGTGTGTTATGCATTTTATACATAAATTTCATTTATGAAAATTTTTCCCTCCATTTTTATTTCATATCAAGCACCTCTTTTTGATTTGGGATAAAAATGAAAGGTAAATTTTCATAGATTATATTCATGTGTAAAATTATATATGAAATAGATTTTTGAAAACTTATCCTTTATTTTTACCACAAACCAAACACACGCTAAAGACTAATGACCGGACCGGTGTATAGCTTTGGACGTATCACTCAATGTCTAGCTATAATCACTGTTAGTTTAAGATGAATCACGAGAGGTGACCATGGCATTAGGTGCCAAAGATAAAGGATTGAGGCACAAAAAATGACGGGTAACCGAATAGAATATTTAAGTTGATAAAAGCACAGAATAATTATTGTAAGTACGCAACCTCGTTTAGTAGTTTTTCGTCCTTTTGCGATTCTTTAATTAAAAGAAGATATGGTTTCGACTCTTTGTTTATTTCTTTTTGAAAAGAAAGTGTGCAACCATCCATTCTTCGCCGTCATTGAATCCAAAGAGTTCTGCTACAGCTATGAAGAATGTTCTCCAATAGGCTGTCCACTTAATAGCTGATTCCTTGCCGTACGTTGATACCATGATGGGCTTGATGGAAGTGATATTCTGGTCCATTCTTTTGAGCCATTCTTCACTGCAAGATAAATTCGTTTTAGCTTCAGAAATGCTACTCAAACTAGCTTTATAAACAAATTAACCATGGATGGAATATGACAAGATTGATGTAAAATCATTGGGCAATTTAATTGATTTTAACCTTGTCTTTGCGTAGTGTTTTCCATTTACTAGCCAATGGTTGACGACAGTAACATCATCCTGGATTCATCACCAAAAGAAGTCAATCACATGTGACCAAAATCTGGATGCAATATAAAAAAATTACATAAATAATGGAAGGTGCTTCAATTCTTTTTTTCTTTTTTTTCTTTTTGGTGGGATGTTTTAAAAGAAAAATGCAATCTTAGAGTTTCTTTTTAACTTCATCTTATCTATTGGAAAAACACACAGCAACATCGTCAGGTAATAACAAAGCTAGCAAGTTGCGTAGCAAGCTTACTTGGAAATAAAGAAGTAGATTCGCTGAAGGCATAGTTCCTCCAGTAAAGAAGTATCTTGTAATCCAGTCATCATCACTTTTGTCCTACACATTCGCACGAAGCCATTAAGTAAATGAATGGAATCTATGAAAACCTTACTAGCTTTAGTTAGGTATTATATCATAAACAAAACAACTAAGAAACGAAAGATGGCTAAAGTCGTTTAATATTATATCAGGTTCACCTCAAAGTGGTAAGCAAATGTTTTGTGGCAGAAATGATTAACAAATAAAAGGCTATCCTCTTCCATCCATTTCGATATCTTGTTGAGAAGATCTCTATAGTTCTTCATATGCTGCGTCAAGGTCAAAACTGGGTTTAAAATTTAAGAAAGCACGGCTTCAATGCAGACTATTTTCCACAGAGTCTAACCTCAAACATTCCAATGGAAAATATTCTGTCATAAGAAGCTTCCATTTCAAACGTGCTAACATCTGCAACAATGATATCCAAATTTTGCAGCTGAAGATCCCTGACAACAGAGCAGATGGAAGAAAGTGATTTTGATCATCACGCGATATTATTAATTTTCAAGCCAGATATAGGTGCCATGTTGAGTCATCTGTTTAAAATTTTTGTAAACTATATGACAAGCGCATTGCATAAAGCAAATGAAGGTATATCAAGCAGCATACCGGCACTGCTCCTCAATATAATCTTTTTGAGTTGTGGAATTGCATATTCCTGTAACCCTGCAATTACTGTACTTCTTGGCGATGTATAAAGCCAGCGATCCCCAACCACATCCGACATCAAGAACTGTATGACCTTCTTTCAGGTTTGATCTCTCGCAGTGCAGTTCTAACATTGCTTCTTCAGCATCTTCCAGTGTCTTTGAGGCAGAAGAGAAGTAACAACAACTGCACTAGTTCATACATAAGGGAATGTCATATTAACCATATAAGGTTGTGCATGTATTTTACCTTTTTTCTTTGACGCACACGCACATGTCAATAATTGATATTGCTAACGATTTACATCCCTTATATTGTGCAACAGAAAGATTCGTTTATAACTAATATTTTCACCTTCCATATGCTAGGCTTTACCACGGCGTGCGGCGTATACATACCTTAATCAATATTAGCCTTTCCACAGATGCTTTAAGCAGACCTAGTTGTAAAAGACTAATTTTATTTCTCTAATGTTTCCTCAAAGAAACAGCACCATTGTCTACTAGCATGTATCTTTATAAGCTAGAGCCGCATGTGAAAATATGCATTCATTTTTACACCACCAGATGGCCACCTTCTGTTTCTTGTGGTGTCTATAGTGGTAATTAGCAAATTAATGTGTCTTATCCATCACTGCAGTGTTCTCTTCCAAGGGTTGCTTAGCTCCAGCAATTTACAGAAGTAGAGGGAATGGCTTTTTATCGATGAGTTCGTACTTAAACATGTTTCATAATTATACATTAAAACAGATAAAAGCTGCAGGGTATAGTTAATCTTGTCAATGTCAACAAAAATTTTAGCAAGGACAAAAGAATTTTTTTTTTTTTTTGACAAAAAAGGAAGCATAAAATTACCTGTATTTGAGATTCTTTCCGAGCACCAGCTTGAAAAAAGAGGTTGGCAATTCATAATGTTGAGATTTCGGCTTATCAGTGTTGATTGCAATAGGCATCTCTCGTAAAGCTGAAAGAGTATCCATCACACATTAATTCACTTTCAAACACTGTTCTTTTCACAATACATAATATGATAGTTACAGAACAAACTTATTCTTTTCATGATTACACTCGCGAGCCAGACATGACATATATCTTGTGCAAAATGACATCCTTCCATTTCAAAAATGCAGTTAAAAAGCACCAAACAAGGAGTTTATAAGTGAAAAAAAAAAAAAGAGAGAAGAAGAAGAGAATGTGAGGGGGAAAGGTACAGTGTGCAAATTGGATAAGGTCAGAGAGCTGAAGCTCGGAAGAAGGCCTGTAAGCAGATCGAAGGCGAGTGGCGAGAAGCAAGCGCGTGAGTCTCCTAACGACGGCGTCGGGGAGCAAGTTACGCTCGAGTGAAGCGATCATGAACTTCACGGTGGTGTCATAGGGTAGCTGCGTTATCCCTTCCATCAAACCACACCACGCAGATGCTGTCTCTGTTTCTTGGGACCAAGGAATGGCAGCACGGCAATAACTAAACTAGTTGTGAGGTGTTCCTGGTACTTACGTTATCTTTTTTTACTTTTTCGGACCGACGTACCCAATTGCATTGAGGCCTTCGTAGTTTTTGGGCTGCATGGCAAGGTCAACGAGCCACGCCTTTCGGTCTCCGCTAGCCGCTGATACATAATTCAAATGTCTCGTATAAAATATTTAACATGGAATTTGAAATTATTTCAAAAACAAAAAAGAATAATTACATCGATTTTCCTTAATGTTTGGCATAATTAATCCCGACATTCTTTTGAAATATTAAACCTATTTTTTATTTGAAGTATTATTTTTGCATCTTGACACTTTCTTTTTGTTATAAGGAAAACCTATATTTATCTTTCATATTTTATATACATTTCTTATATTATTTATTCTTGTAAAAAACAAAGTAAGTGAGTTGATTTTTCTGAAACCTTAAGAAAAATAAATATAATTAGCCAATAATAAAATTAATATCATAATTTTAGTTGAATTGATATATTTGGAATTTAGAACATTTAAATCCGGACATGTTTAGATAAATTTATAAATATACACGATTAAATTATAATATCTTTTAGTTCGAAAAAGTATTAGTTATTAGTTTATAATTTTATTTATAATGAATCTCATTTTTCAACTAAAATAAAATTCTTAAGTTTATTATTTAAACTTTAAACAGATTGAACATCCTTATTCGTTAGTTGGTTGAGATTGATTTAGTCTATTATTTTAATTTACAGTAATAAAACTTGCTCAAATACTTTGTAATAGATTATAAAACTTTTATTATGTAATTTCTTTCGTAGGATTTTATAGTTTTCTGTTATTAAGTTTATATTATTTCTAAATTTATAAATTTTTTTAATATTTTTATTCAATCGAGATGGTTTGTGATGATTTATTAACAGCATAATTTATTGGACACAAAAATAATTTTTCTTGTTCAAACAGCATAAGTTTAATAGTATAATAAAACTAAGAAATAGATATTGGTTTCTTGTACTTTTTGGAGTTGTTATTTGTTCTCATTGAATGATTAACAATGATATTATATATTTAATCCATGAAATTTAAATTTAAAATAAATTTATATGAATGGCTATTCTTTATAGATTTAATTGTCATACACAATCAATATAAAAAGTTATTATATGATCATATAATCATGTATTGACAAATTATTAAAAATATTTGACTTTTACAATAATTAACACAAAAGACACACATGTAATGAAATATGATTAGTTATTAATATAAAATATTTTATCCTAGCAATATATCAAAATTAATCTTATTATTTATTGTCGAGTATATATATTTTTTAATATTGGGGCTATCAATAATAAATAATACTTTTATAAAGATAGAGGATGTGATGGATAAACTTATTATTCTTATAGCTAAGTATTTATTTCAACTGAGTTGATAATAATTTTAGATAAAGTTTTATATTAGAGCTATGATTAAGAATAATTGGATAATAGACTATTGTTATTGAATGGTTGTTTGTTTAAACGAGTGGCTAATGAAAATAAATTTTTTGTTTGTAACTAAGGTATATGAAGTTACGAAAAAAAAAAAAGAAAAAGAAATTTTTTTTGCGAATGATTGCTACTTTATAATGACTGATTATATATTTATTTTCATTGAGTAATTATTACTTTTATTAAGAATATTTTTAAGCCTTTTAAAACTAAATATTCTTTATTAGTAGTTATTAAAATTAATTTTCTCTTTAAATTATATATTAATTTTTCTGCTCATATATATATATATATATATGATGTTATCAAACATAAAATAACAAGTTATAATTTATTTTTATATAATATTTATAAAAAAATTTCTGTGTAATGATGTTACGCGTTACTACATAAATAATTTGATAGAACATCAGGTCGTTGCATTGCTTTGTTGCATGTGAACTTGAGCCTTTAAGATGATTGCTCAAAAAATGGCAAATAGACAAATACAGTAACGCAAAGGTAACGCACCAGGAACAACTAGATGAGTACTACGTGTCAAGCTGCTTTGGTTTGATTTGGTTTCGTGGGATGGAAGGGTTAATGAAGCTGCCGGTACCCTATGAGTAAGACACCGCGGTGAACTTGATGCTGGCTTCACTGGATCGCAACTTGCTCCCCCACGCTGTCGTTATGCGACCCGCGTTGGCTGTCGGCCATTTGCCTTCGCTCTGCTTACAAGCCCTCCTCTCAACTTCAACTATCTGACCTTATCCAATTTGCACAATGTGCCCACTCAAAGTCTACTTCTCATCTCTCTCTCTCTCTCTCTCTCTCTCTAACTTATAAATTTCTTGTCTGCAACGTGTTCGCCGACACAAATAATATGATTTATTGTAATTTAAATTAGATTGATTTTAATTTAATTTTTATTGGAATGGATCAATTTGATCGATTTTGTATAAAATAAAATTTTAAGTTTAAAATTATAAAATAAAAATAACTTAAGCTAATAAAATAAATAAATAAAAATAAACAACTCATTTAATATTTGTAAAATATTATTTAAATAAAAATAATATATAAATAAAAAACTCATTTTAGCATTGTGTTGATTGCTTTCTTTTATGTATTTTTAATGACCAATAATTGCAAATACACCATGGAATCTCATTTGGTTTGCTCTTTTTGCGTGCAAACCAGAGTTCAAGTGTTCAAATCACACTCCTCTACTTATTTTCCATTCCATTTTCGGCTTCTATTGTCGCCTTGCAACTCCACCTCCCTCTCTCTCAAACAACAAAAAATAAAAAAGGGAAAAATAAAACTTTGATTTCCACTTCACCTTACTTCTTATCCTACTGAAACAATATTATCAATATCCTTAAAATCAACAAAGGCATCAAATGGCTAAGGAAAGGAGTAGGAAGGTGGAGAATCATGCTTCTTGGTGGTTGATGTGAAGATTGGATGATAATGGTTGTCGGTCGTAGCTTCTGTTTTAGTGGTGCAGTTGATGTTGGTATGCCTTGCTGGGATTTAGGTCATACTGTATGTTTGGAAAAGTTAAAAGATTAAAAGTGTGTTTGTTTGAGATTTTTTTGGCAAAAAATTACTTTTTTATCAAAAAATCAATTTTGTATGTTTGGATAATATTTTAAAAATAATCAGATTTTTTAAAAAAATCTATTTTCAGCTTTTTTATAGAAATTAAAAAAAGTAGCTTATGAAAAAAAAAATAATTTTAAGCTTTTTCATCTATATATAAACAAATTTAAGTTTCAAAATCACTTTTTCTAAAAATTAAAAGCTCATTTGGATAAGATTATTTTCTGAAAAAATCACTTCTTTGTATCAAAAAAATCACTTTTGGTACAAGTTTTGTGTTTGGATAAAATTTTGTGTTTAATCATAATTTGAAATTAATCTGCTTTTAGCTTTTCTCGAGAAGCTGATGTTACTAGCTTCTGAAAATAATCTAAAAAATAGGGCTACGATAGAAGAGAGAGACAATGGCTCTCAAAACACGGAGAATATTTTTAGGACAAAAATATCCCTTTAAAAATTTTAAAATGACAAACCTTGCCCTTAGAACCATCCCTTTCTCTCTCCTTCCTCGTTGCTCTTTCTTCTTCCAGGACCAATGTTCTTCCTCATGCAGATTTCACCATCATTGTTGAAAAAGTGAGATCACAGTTTAATAGAGAAATCCTAGCTTCAGATCAAACAAAGATAAGGACAAAAACTCATGTCTCACTCCTCTAGAGTTGGTCTTTGGGTTTCTTTATTTCTTTTTCTTTTTTTTTTTTGGTGCCTTGTATGTGATTTTTTTTTTGCCCTGTATGTGATTTTTTTTTTCGTTTTTGCCTCTAGAGGACTTTGGTTGATCATGTGTAGCAGTCTCTGTAGTGTTTTCTTTACACTATTTAGGTGAGCATTTGCATTTGAGCTTTTTTGGTAACGAATGGGTTTTTTTGCTTTTAATGAAAAGTAAAAATTGATTCTTCAATAAGCTTGCGGTAATGACTAATGGCTTATGAATCTTATTTCTGCGTATTGTACCAATATGGCAGGATATTTGCTTGTCATGTATAGATGGAAAAAAAAAAAAAAGAATCTATATGCATTCTCTTATTGAGATGCTTATATTCATTGCGGTGGCTTACGTCATGTGATTAAGAATGCAACATTGTATAGAAAGTAGTAAAAATCCTATTTGCTATTTACCAAAAACAAAAAATCTTATTTGCTTATTATTGTAAATTTGTAATGTAATAGAATAGGCCTATTACAGAGAAATGTGATTGCAGTGCAATCAGCAAGTAAAGACTAACATGCCATGACACAAAAGTACCTTCTGATAACATGGATTTGTTCTTGCTATTGACAAACCAATATAGTGATTAATAAGTCTAATACCATCTCTAGAACTAAGCAATTTACTTGAGATTTTGGTTCCAAGCAATCAGTAGTGAGCATGTTCTTTATACTCTTTCTAAATGCCTAAATTTTATATTCCACATCGAATTGCTGTTAACTCAATGGAAAATTGCTTTTGTCTTCAATTTTAAAATCTATGTGAGTTGCTATATTGAGATCCTTTTTGAAGTCTTTTGGAAAGCCTTTCTTATGCAATAGTGGTTCCTCTAGCTTTTAGTCAAAGAGAACATTTTTCTTAGGTAGGTGGGGTTCTATTTATCTTGTTGTTTTGTTTTGAATAACTTGATCTCTATACATGTGCAAAAAACTGTTTTTGGCTTTTTACTTTCTTGTCAAGAATTTATGCATCTAAAGCTTTTTTGTGCAGTAGCTCTTTTGTGATTCATTCCATCCTTCTTTTTGTATAGACAATAGCTTCTTTGTCACCAATAACTTGGGCTATATCTATGTAGTGATGGTTTGATTCATTGGAACTTCCTTCTTATCATTTTTTTTTTGGGTCAATCCTCCTTATTATTTTAACTCTTTGTAAATGTCTCTCAATTTTAAATGGACAAGATTTTTAAAATCTATCACTGACCCAACATTTTAATCAAGCAATTGTGAGAACCTAGTTTGCTATTTTGGTTTTGGCTATGTCATAATACATGTCTTTGAATAAACAAAACGTATACACTAGTCAGTAATAGTTGAACTCAAATTATTTGGTAAAAAGGTTCTTCTACCATTACGCATTTTGGACCATTGAAGAAGATAGCTTATGCATTCTAATATGGTGCAAATCGAATAGTCCAAGTAGAGTGAAGCTTTTGTTTGCAATTGACTTAGCATGCATTCTAATTTTCCTTTATTTTTTTTTGTTGTTTTTATCAATCATATAAAAGTTCAAAATCAAGGTGGAGTAATGCATATTGAAATGAACTTTTAAACTAATATGTCTCTATATGTTTTACTTTCTTAATTATTAGAATGGCATCCAAAAGAGATATGAGAGGTTGTGAGGGAGATGGGAAAGAAAAGGCAAAATGGGATGATGTAAAAACTAAAATATTCTTAAAGGTATGTGTTGAAGATATACTTGCTGGGAATAGGCCAAGCACACATTTTAGCAAAGAAGAGTGGAAGAATGTGCAACAAAAATTACATGAGAAATATGGTCATAATTATGACAAGATACAATTAAAAAATAGGTGGGATGGCTTAAGAAGGGAGTTTGCGTCATTTGCAAAGATGGTTGAAAAAGAAACTAGTCTTGGATGGGATCATGAGAAAAATACCATCCAGGCTCCTGAAGAATGGTGGACCGACAAAGGCAAGGTATGTTTGTGTTAATATTTAGGATACATTTCTTTTTCAAATTTTTTTGTGTGCTGATATATTTATTTATTTATTTTTCTAATGATTATAAGAGGATCCAGAGATTTTGAAGTGGAAAAGTGGGGGACCTAAATTCTTGGACTTGATGGATAAATGTTTTAAGGGTACTGTGGCAACTGGATTTGCTGTTTTAATGCCATATCAAGATCCACCACTAGATGAAGGAGATAATATTCATTTTGAGGATGTTGAAGTCAATGAAAATAATCCAATGAACGAGGATGAGGGAGATAATTGTGAAGTTCTTGATGAAGTCCAACCAAAAACATTGCCAACTTCTTCAAATATGAAAAAGGAGAAAGAAAGCAAGGAAAGGAGAGAAAAAGATCGGGGTAGCAGAGAAGCTTCAAGAATCCCTTGATCGACTTATTGGGATGGATTAAAGCTCAAATACTACTATCATAGGAGCATTGCCAGATGACCCCTATGGCTATGACAAATGTTTGTTGATGCTAAATGATGTGCCACGCTTAGAGAAAGGAACTTCTAAATATTTTTTGGCTATGAGAATCCTAGCAAAAAAAGAAAATAGGATCGCATTTTGTCACCTAATGCACAATGATCGTGACTTGACCATTGGTTGGCTAGATACTTTTACAGAGGAGGACATCCCACGTAGTCATCATTAGAAAGTCTATTTGATAATGAGATGTAATATTGAACCTTTTTAAATTTTACTAAACTTATTTGATTGTGTGTTGGATATGTTATGTAACTTGTTTTTGAGCTTTAATTAACTTGTGTTAGACATGTAATATTGAACCTTTTTAAATTTATAAGACTTATTTGATGGTGTGTTGGACATGTTATGTAATTTGTTTTTGAGCTTTAATTGACTTGTGTTGGACATGTAATATTGAACCTTTTTAAATTTATAAGACTTATTTGATGGTGTGTTGGACATGTCATGTAACTTGTTTTTGAGATTTGATTGACTTATTTTTGATGAAGTTTGTATTCATTACGCAAGATGACTGATAGTTCAAGTGAAAGTCATGATAGTTCTAATATGGAAATTGAAGCCGAAAATAGCATAAAGCTTTGACTTGGAATTACAAGGAGATTGGTTGCAATTTTAATTACAAGTTATGTATTAAAATATGTTGTGAAAGAGAAGAAAAGAACTTCAATTCTCTCAGGTCATAAGTGGTTAGTAGAGTTGAAGGAAGGAAATGAAAATAGATTTTTTGAACAATTTCGAATGAGAAAACATGTGTTTCAACAATTGGTATAGGTGTTAACTAGAAATTGTGGATTGACGCCTACCAAACACATTAGAGCATATGAGAGTGTAGCTTTGTCCTTATACATGATCAGTCATGGAGCTACATATAGAAATGCTGAAGAACAGTTTCAACATTTTGGTGAGACTATCCACAGGCAATTTTATCAAGTTTTAAAGGCTGTATATAAATTAGGAAATCATATAATTAAACCTGTTGATCCGATGCACTATGGTGTCCCTAAATATATTAAGAATGATGATCGATATTGGCCTAATTTTAAAGATTGCATAGGGGCAATAGATGGCACTCACATTAAAATTCATATGCCCATAGATAAGCAATTACCATTTCTTAATAGGAAAGGATATACAAGCATAAATGTGATGGTTGTATGTGATTTTAATGTGTGTTTTACATATGCATTGTGTGGCTGGGAAGGATCAGTTCATGATGCAAGAATTTTTATGGACACTCTTCGCAAGCCAAATCTTAGGTTTCCTTATCCTCCTGAAGGTTAGTATTGTATAACTTGAATTAATTTTCTTTTAAATTATGAATATTTTTATAATGTATTTTTCATTTATGTATAGGTAAATATTACCTTGTTGACTCACGATACCCATTGTTCAAAAGTTTCCTAGGGCCATATAGGAACACAAGGTATCATCTTCCACATTTTAGATTGGCTCGAGGTTTCAAATCAAAAGATGAAGTACTTAATTTTTATCATTCTAGTTTGAGAAGTGTTATTAAAAGGACTTTTGGTGTCTGCAAAGCAAGGTGGAGAATATTACAAAATATGACTAATTTCAAGCTTGAAACTCAGATGTCCATTATATGGGCATGTTTTGCTCTTCACAATTATATTAGAAGAATGTATTTTGGTGATTTATGTGTTCTTGAAAGTTTTGAGGATCTTATTGCATTTGAAAACAAAGAACGAAATTTCAATGAGGAGAATAATGATGATATATGTGATTAGGATGAATGGCAAGAGCCAACACAGGCAAATGTTAGATATATGGAAGAAATAAGAGATGTTATTAGGGATCAATTGCCAAGACGAATGCGTAGTTAATTTCTTTTTTATGTATTTATTTCTTTAGATAAATTTAACATTTACGTTGATTGCTTACTATTGCATTGGAACTTTTAATGTTATTGAGAGAGCAGGTTAGAATGAACATTGGAGCTCAAAGCACTATTGTTTGCAATGAATATCATTTGATGCTATTTATCTCCATTGACATAAATCTTATTGTTGAATTTTTGTTTTGATTTATGTCATTTATAGTTCTATAAATATTGGGATAAGAATGAGTTACTAGCCTGTATGCAAATTGTGATAAGAATGAGTTCATGATTTTTTTTTTTTTCAAGTTTTTGTTGTTATCATTGTCTTGTACATGAGAATTTGAATTTTGATAACTTAAATTTTTTTATGTGAATTTAATTGTTTATCATTTATTAATTATATTTCATTATTTTAACGTGATTTATATTCATAATTTAAATGATTTGAAACTATAGTTACTTTTTTGTAAATCTTATTTAAAAAATACTTTTGTTTGGTAAATTAAAAGTAATTTTATTCATGTTAGTTATAGATATTTTTACTTATTATTCATAATCAAAATTTTAATTTCATGAACATATTGGTTACGTGTTCTTACCATTTACTTCTTAGAATATTTTGGTTTATGTCCGTTCTATGAATAATCAAAAGAAAGTGCCTTCTATTTTTGAACATATTTCTTGAAAAATGTCATATGTCCTTGGGTGTAATTTTACAACAAAAAAAATCACTTTTTCATTGTTACATTCAAACAGCTTACAATCACTTAAAATCACTTTTTAAGATAAAAAGTGTTTTTTTATAGTTATATCCAAACACAATCTACTTTCCACTTTTTATAAAAATCTCTATAAAAAATCAATTTTTTTCATTACCCTATAATCACTTTTTTTAAAAGCTTATCCAAACACACCCTAAATCAAGTGCACCATAAAATTATTTCAATAATTACTTATATAAAATTAATTTATATTTGAATACTTCAGTTGAAAAGTAGTTTTAAGATAATTTGTTTTATTTGAATTGTATGAAAAATGTTGCGTTTATATGATAAAATTATAAAAAAAGTATGAAATGATTTTTTATATTATAATATTTATTATTTAGGATTAATTTGGTAAAAGCATAACAATTATGAAATAATCAATTTGTATTTATAATTATAAGCTCCAAAATATTGCTCATAATTATAAGTTATTTTTCAATTTAAAATTATCAATTTTTTTAATTATAATCTATTTTCATATTTTAACCAAACACGATTAATTTTTTTAAAATAATTTTTTTTTCAAAAAAAAGCTGTTTTAGGGCAATACCCTAACATGCACATATACATATGTTGGAGAATGATCAATAGTGGCGGTGGTCATAGTGGTGAGAGCACGTGATGGAGGGAGGCGAATGTGAAGGAAGGAAGGGATAAGGGGTACGGAGTAAGGAGAGGGGGGAAAGAGAGAGAAAATGGGATAGTGCACTAGACTTAACTTAGTACACCATAGCATACATTTTTAAAAGATGAAAAAAAAAATATTATTTGGCTGAGATTAGATTGAATCAATTTTGAAAATTAAATTCAAAATTTAATCCCATTAATATGGTTTGTAAAAAATAAGATTCAATCAAATTCAAACTTTTATAATTTTAATCAATTTTTTATTTAAATTGAATTAATTTAATAATTTTGATGGAATTGAATTCGACTTGATCACGTTACTTTTGAAATGGAACGAATGCCATTTTGCACAAAATATATTATGTCTGGCTCGTGATTGTAATAAACTAATCATGAAAAAGACCTTCATTATTCTGCAATAATCATATTATGTAGTACTAGCTAGAATCAATTGCATGAAAAGAATATATCGTTTGAACATGTGTATTAATGTGTGATAGATACTCTTTAATCAGCTTTACAATAGATGCCTATTGCAATCAACACTGATAAGCCAAAATCTCAACATTATGAATTGCCAGCCTCTTTCTTCAGGCTGGTGCTCGGAAAGAATCTCAAATACAGGTAATTTTATTCTTTTTGTTATTCTTTTGTCTTATCTAAAATTTGTGTTGACATTGAAAAATTTATTTTACCCTGTTGCTTTTGTCCGTTTTATGTTGATTAATTATGAAACATGTTTAAGCACTGATTCATTGATAAATAGCCATTTGCTATACAAATTTGTAAATTGCTGGAGCTATGCAACCCTTGGAAGACTACATATTTAATTTTTAACAATATTTATTAAAATTACAGTATTTAAAAAATATTGCTAAAAACATTGTTAAAACTCTCCAATCCCTCTTCTTTTTGTGTTGGTCGAAAGTAACAAATCTTTACCAAATCATAATTAGATAAAAATGTCGATATTTTTATTTATTAAATAACTTATTTAAAGGGGTATTTTTATAACTTATCACTTGTGTAAATAAAGTAAATTAAAAAAAAAAACCCTCTCGCCTAATATATGGTTGACCGTCAAAAATATTAATTCTTCAAAAAAAAAAAAAAGAGGTGACAAGTTACAAATATACCTCTAATGGGGGGTTTGGTGTGTGGGGACATATAAAAATATGTCCGAAAATGTGATATGAGAATCTTAAATTCCCATATTTGATATAGGGTTTGAAAAAAAATTTTTTAGAAATATTGCACCCTCGAAAAGAAAAATTGGGCCAAAATCATTCTCATATCCAACATTTCCATAGAAGGGAAATGTTATCCCTAGGTAAAAAAAATTAAAATACTATTACCACCAACTGCCACCACCGTCGACTGCCGTCCAACCCCACCAACTATTGTTGCTAGCAACTTTTCGGCCGCCACCGTCAACCACTATCAAGTGTATTTTTTAAAATATATACAATATTTTTAGGAATGTCAATATCAACTAAATATAAAAATTGCAAGATTCTTGGGAATTCAATTTGTAATCTAAACACATCTAAGGAGCTATGCTTGAAAATAATATTTCTCAGAATATCATTCCTAGCAATAAAAATTTATTCCGTCTACCAAATATTTCCTAAAAGTAAGTTATTTGGTAAATAAAAAGTGGTATTATTGTCTAGTCATAATGTGATGGACGTTGTTAATTTTCACTAACACAAAAAGAGAGAGAGAAAGAGAGAGGAAGTTAGCAAAACTTTTAAATCGTAAGTTATTAGAAATAATCTAGTGATAAGAGACTTAAATAATATGGACAAGTTCAAGGGTTATTAATTACAACTTTAGACACCACAAGAAAAAGGTAATGGCCGATTGGTAGTGTAAAAATGCATGCATATTTTCACATGCAGCTCTAGCTTATAAAGATACATGCTGGTAGATAATATTGGATTATATTATTTATACATCTAATTTTAGAGATATTTATAGATATCCATACACAAAAAAGTGGGTCTCCACAATCTTTCTATTGTCACATTACACTTTTTTAACTCTTTCCACTCTAAAATAAAAAGGTGCCTATAAATGTCAAATACTTTAAGTGGTACAAAAATAATTTCTGATAATATTGTGCTGTTCCGTTGAGTATAAACATAAAAGAAATAAAATGGCGTAAATGGTTGGTACGGCCTCGATTAGCTTCACTCTACTGATGAAGGTATGTATATGCAGGGGTAAAGGATAGTATGATGAAATTGTAATATTTGTTTAAATCGAATCATGTCGTTGCACAATGAATATATGAGGGATGTAATTCTTTAGCAATATCAATTATTGATATGTACGTGTGCGGAAAATAAAAATAGTAAAATACACACACAACCTTATGTGGTTAATATAACATTCCCATATATGTGAACTAGTGCAGTTGTTGTTACTTCTCTTCTGCCTCAGACACTGGACGATGCTGAAGAAGCAATGTTGGAACTGTACGGCGAGAGATCAAACCTGAAAGATGGTCATACAGTCCTTGATGTCGGATGCGGTTGGGGATCACTGGCTTTATACATTGCCAAGAAGTACAGTAATTCCAGGGATACAGGAATCTGCAATTCCACAACTCAAAAAGCTTATATTGAGGAACAGTGCCGGTATGCTGCTTGATATACTTTTATTTGCTTTATGGAATGTTCTTGTCATATAGTTTACAAAAATTTTAAAAAGATGACTCTAACATGGCACCAATATCTAGCCTGTCAATTAATAATATTGCGTGACGATCAAAATCACTTTCTTCCATCTGCTCTGTTGTCAAGGACCTTCAGCTGCAAAATGGAAGCTTCTTATGACAGAATATTTTCCATTGGAATGTTTGAGGTTAGACACTGGAAAATAGTCTGTATTGAAGCCAGGCTTTCTTAAATTTTAAAGCCAGTTTGACCTTGACGCAGCATATGAAGAACTATAGAGAGATCTTCTTAATAAGATATCCAAATGGATGAAAGACGATAGCCTTTTATTTGTTCAACATTTCTGCCACAAAGCATTTGCTTACCACTTTGAGGTGAACCTGATGATATAATATCGTTAAACGACTTAGCCATCTTGGTTTCTTGGTTGTTTTGTTTATGATCTAGTATACCTTATATTTAAAACTAGTAAGGTTTTCATAGATTCGGTTCATTTACTTACTGGCTTCATATATATGTATAGGACAAAAATGAGGATGACTCGATTACGAGATACTTCTTTACCGGAGGAACTATGCCTTCAGCAAATCTACTTCTCTATTTCCAAGTAAGCTGGCTACGCAACTTGTGCTAGCTTTGTTATTACCTGATGCTTCTCTATGATGAAGTTAAAATGAAACTCTAAAATTGCCTTTTTCTTTTTTTTCTTTTTTCCTTTAAAACATAAAAATAAATAAATAAATGAAGAAAGAAAGACTTGAAGCACCTGCAATGTTTTTGTGTAAAACGCTTTTCTGTTGCATCCAGATTGGGCTCATACGTGATTGACTTCTTTGGCGATGTATTCAGGATGATGTTACTGTCGTCAACCATTGGCTAGTAAATGGAAAACACTACGCACAGACCAGGTTAAAATCAATTAAATTGCCCAATGATTTTACAGCAATCTTGTCATATTCCATGCATATTTAATTAGTTTATAAAGCTAGTTTGAATACTATTACTGAAGCAAAAACTAATTTAACTTGCAGTGAAGAATGGCTCAAAAGAATGGACCAGAGCATCACTTCCATCAAGCCCATCATGGAATCAACGTACGGCAAGGAGTCAGCTATTAAGTGGACAGCCTATTGGAGAACATTCTTCATAGCTGTAGAAGAACTATTTGGATACAACGATGGCGAAGAATGGATGGTTGCACACTTTCTTTTCAAAAAGAAATAAATAAAAAAGCCGGAACCAAATCTTTTAATTAAAGAATGGCATAAGGACAAAAAAACTACTGAACGAGGTTGCATGCTTGAATAATTGTTCTGTACTTTTATCAACTTCCACATTTTATTTGGCTGCCTGTCATTTTTTGTGCCTCAATCTTCCAATATGAAAGTTGATGACAATTTTTGGCATGCTATTTCATCCAATTGTGGATGTTTCTCCAATGTGGATATTTGAAGATCATCTAGGAAGTTATAAGAGTTAGCTAGCTGGCCCAAAATTCATTTTATATCGAAATTTTAGCTTCTTATAAGGTTTTTCTCCTCATTGTTGTGTTTAGCAAGGTTTAGGCTCTCACAATGTGTACTTGGAAATTTTACATATACAAATTTTCAGCTCAATCACCTCACATGACCAGGTTTAAGGAAAAGGTACTTCTATAAATTCGCACATTAGTTATACAACGAGTGAAGTTATTACTTCAGCTTTATTTTTCTTGTTACCTAATGGGGGCTTAACTTAAGCCAAAAAAAGACTAAAGTGGCCCATGCAGGTTTCGAACCTACGACCTTCGCGTTATTAGCACGACGCTCTAACCAACTGAGCTAATAGGCGAGTTGATATTGCTTTTGCTTTTTAAAATGGATCATTTGTAAAGAAAATATAATTGCTTATGTTACTCTTAATGCCGTATTCGAGGGGCAGGGGAGGACTAAGCATAACCTCCCACTTCTCTTCCCCATCTCTTTCTAATTAGTTATAATTCTATCAGTTTCAAGTGTAAACAGTAAGGGGCTTCAAGCCAGGAGAAAAGCAGAATGAAAATCTTGGGGGAAAGGACTTCATTTTTTCGTTTTTCAGTAGAAGAAGGACATTACCATTTTTGGGGAGAATCAGACATTTTATTTATTTATTAAATGGTTTATTACGGGTAGTAAACTCTCTTAATCTCTTTCCACCTCCTCTTTGTTACCTCGGCAGTGGCATGTGAATGAAAATTGTATTTTAATATTCTTAAGAGTCCTATATTGCTTGTTGCTGCTGTTTAATTGAGAACAGTCATTTTTACTCGAGTGTCATGAGGGACGTAAGTTTTCATGAGTAGTTTTGTTTTCTATTTGTCTGAGGGATTTGTTCAGTGCAGATCGCGTAGTTTGACTCTTGCCATCTTCTTTGACATCACATGTGTGGCGTAAATCGTAATACATTGAGCAAGCAGGGGATTTCACTTTGCTGCGTAATCCATAATTTTACCGACTTGAAGTTTCGTATTTGTGTTGTTGGCAGAGGTAAATACATAGCAGTATATTTCTTTCATTGTCGTCATATTGGACGGAAACAAAGTCAAATATTTCATTAAGGAGTTAAGTTCGAGTCACGTTGCAACGATTTGATTTGAAATATGCTAATCTATCCCCTGCTGTTTATTTTGCTTGAACTTCCCCCCACACGACCCTTATTTCTTCTGCTAATTTAAGACAAAATTAATACATGACACATGTGCCAGTACTGATACTAATGAACAACCCCACCTTATTAAATCTCCAAGAATTTGTGAAAAAACTACAGTTAAATACTTATCACTTTTCCACCTCTTGAATCCAAAGTTTGTGAGAGATGAAGAAACGTTGGAAAAGAAGAGGGATTTCACGAGATATTGGGAACTTTGGACTGTTGCTTTCTCGAAAAAAAAAAAAACCTTGGAACTCACAGCAAAAGTACTGCCGTCGTGATTCACATGCTAATTCCAGTACGAAACATACTCACTGAATATAAACGAGTATAAAATACTTACAGAATAAGCCTAGGGGGTAGAGTGAACATTACAAACCATATAGGGTCGCCGTGTAAAATTAGGCTACATCACAAGGGGATGTCTGATTGATTTTCCTTTTTTCGTCGTTATATCCTCCTCACGGTTATGTCTACCTAGATTCACCTACATTTCTAGTTCTGTATCATGGTACCTAGTACGTACCAAAATACTCTGTTGTGGAGAGAGAAGAAGCAAGTTTCCTCTCTTTGGTATCCATAGCCCTTAAGGCTTAAAGGTCAATTATACATAAGAAGTTACTAACTAAGTCTGATTAATTGATATTGTCGAATGTCTCATAACGCGTGGCAAGAGTACATGCAGTATCAATAAGAACTTATGGTGGGTATGGCCCACGGAACTGCCAAAACTTCTTATTTTTGGAGCCTAGTACTAGTAAGAACTTGGGTGAGTATGGGTGCCTTCGTAGGTTGTTATTACATAACTTGGATCATCCCTGTCTCTCTCAACTCGTTTTTTCACTGGGCATCCGTCCACTGAGCACCTATAGTAGTTCCTGTAATAACATATACTCTTCAGATAAATATGCTATTTTATTCATAGAAAGATAGAGAGAATGAAAAGTTCCAGGCATAAACCATGTATCTTTCTTGCTTAGTGTACCTGGGGTTGGGGCTGTTCTTAACCATCTTCTTTCCGTACTTCCTCCACCTGAAACCATCGTCCAGTATTTCAATCTCAGACTTGGTTTTGAATGCAACTCTCTCTTGAACTTCCTTCTTCTCACGTCCACTAATGTCTCCTATGACACAACCAATGACAATAAGCAAAAGATAGTAGATGCCAAAGAAGGCAAAATCATGAAGAGTTAAAGATCATATAAGTTACTGTGGTATTGACTTACTCATTGAAATAAAATGGCTATAAACTACAAAATAAAAAACAGTTTCATTTCAAAAACTTGGCATATTAGTATTACTAGTACTAGAAGACCCCTCAAGGTGGCTGCTACTTCCTCCAGAATCTCCTACTTCGTTGGCTTGGTTGTTCCTGTTCGGGACATGGCCTGAGAAAGATGACTCTGGATCATCATCATCATCGAGCTTCAAGTAGTCGGAGAGTTCAAAAGACCACTGGTTGGTGGAATCGCTGTCAGGTGAATCTGGTGGTCGTGGATTATTGTCTGTCATTCTGGTACCATTAATTTGAAAAGAAAAATGAACATGGTGCACATAATATATATAAACTCCATCCCATAGGCTAATTTGTTTAATGAGGCAGCTTCATGGTGACCTTCCTATGAAACATATTAGGAAGCTTCAAACGGTAATGCGAAGTTGAAGCGGCACGTATCCAATAAGTATGAACAAAATTAAAGAAGCTGAGAGTGGGGCATCCCTGGGGATGACTTGGGGAAGACTTTCAAGAGATGTTGATGCTAAATTAATTGGGCAGCAAGTCTCGTGGTTAGACCAACCCCTTCACAACTCAGAAATACAAGTCAAAAGTGATGTTGGTGCAAGTCTAATCTTCCAGCCACGAGTTTTTGCTTGCATTTCGGATAAATGTTTGATAGTTTCCTTAATCTTTTTTTTCCTAATAAAAAATGCTTTTCACTATAGTTTAAAAGAAAATATATTTTTAACCTATACTGTACAAATATTATATAAATACTGTATATTAACGCGAGTGCAGGTTAATGTCAAAATATTATTGAGATGAGCTAAAGCAAAAGGGGGAAAAAAAAGAAGAAATTAAAGAAGTGAAATATATTTTGATACTTGGTTTGAAAAAAAAAAAAAAAGGAGCAATTAACGTATTACAAATTTTTCCACTAATTCTCATTTTCTTTGTGCCAAAGTTAATTAATGTAAAATGTGTCTGAAAAATTTAGTGTAAAACTATGCGTTGCTTACAGTGTTTCTTGCGTTTGATCAAATTTAAAGAAGTCTTCATTTGCATAATATCATAATAATTATAAACATTTGATACACTGAGATTCTCTTACCATCAAGGATGGAAAGATAAAGTATTAGTTTGTGGTTTGTTATTATTATTATTATTATTTTGTGCGAAGAAGAGTCTAAAGTTTAGTGGAGTCAGTCCACTGCTTTCACATTCTTGCGTCCATACTTCACGGCTTGTTCAAGTAATGAGCTTTCTTAGACTCATAATCTCATCACATTCGCCATGACCGGAGAGTAGATGTGCTGGTTATTGGTTAGCGAGGAGAGGAAGTGATTTCGTGGCAGACTATGGTCCCCAAAAAATGGTAAAAGGTGTCTCATGACACTTCAGGAAGTTCACATGTATCTTTCGCTGACTTCTATTTTGGGGTACCGTGAGTAAAGGGCCTTCCTTGATTCAAAAACTATAGCTACTAAAATTCCTATAGTAATCTTTAGATCGGCTCAGTCGCAGCAATTAAATTTTTTATAAAACAAAGTATAGATTTTATTGGAAGTGAGCTTATGGTCTTTTTAAATTTCGCTTCGTATTAGGCATATGTCAAATCATAACATCCACTCTCCTCAGCCCTTTGTTTCTTGGAAGCATCCTGGCACAGATTATCATGTTTTTATGATTTCATTTTAAGGCTTAATTGTCTCCATCTTCTAGATTTATATTTCGAAAGATAAGATATATCCTCCACTAACTCTCTCTCTCTCTCTCTCTCTCTCTCTCTCTCTCTCTCTCTCTCTCTATATATATATATATAAAAGTTTAATTTATATATACTATCCGTATAAAATAATAAAAATATAAAAAAGCACCAAATTATAATAGGTTATTTATTATAATGGACAATTACTTAATATAATTTGATATTTTTTTATATTTTTATTGATTGGTAGTATAAAATTATTTTATACCATAACACACAATATAGCACATTGTTAAGCCAATAACAAGATGATTTTATAATTTGACAGTCAAACTAGTACAAATATGACGCTATATAAAAATGATTAATCTTCCTTCTGTCATCTTCAATTAAAATTTGCATCTATTTTTATAATTTTGTTTAATTGTCAAACATTAATCTAAGGAAGGAGAAAATTTAGATCGAGTTCCTTACATCCCTTCTATCTAATTCTCAAATCAAATAATAATAAGTGCACATCTTTTAAGTTTTAAATTATTCATTCTAAGAAAAATATCTACATATTACCATTTAATTTAAAAATTAATTGAAATAGATATAAAAAATTTAATAAAAATCTTGTCATCTAAGAAATTGAGTAGGATCATTTAGTCTGTTGGGCCAATGATACCATAAAGACTACCCGTTGATAAGAGTCAAATAGCCAAATTTGGGGTCAACTTTTTTTTTTTGGGTCGTATGTTTCGGTCAGATTTTTTTGGTCAAAGCACGTTTTTTGGTCGGACTTTTTGGTCACATCTAACAACATATTCATCTCAGACAAAAAAAAAGCCCATTCATCCCTAAAAAAAAATTTGCTAGTTTGTGTTTTTTTTTCCAAACCTAAGCCCAAAACCAACGAAGCCATAATTTGGGGCCAGGCTTATTGGACTGGACTAGAGTCTTTCCTAATGTCTTCGCAGTTGCAGCTCACCTCTCACCTGCAGGATATAAACGACAATAACAAGAGTTGTCGTACTAACAAAAGCCGAAGGCTCACAACACATTGACTCAGCAAGTGGATTTCTGCAATTACTGGTGTTCCTGTCACTGGGCTAATTTAGTTGAGCTCGACGTGAGTGAAGGAGCAAAACCCCTAGAAAAACCTTTCCAATGGGGCGCGTTCGCAAGAAGAAGAAGAAGAAGGGTGGTGGCGAGGAGAATGAAGAAAAGCGTGGAACGAAGGGAGCAGAGAGGTCAGCATACTTCGCGAGAAGAGAGGCAGCGAAGGTGCTGAGAGTGGTTCTCGAAGGTGACGCCAAGCGCCGTGCACTTGCCTCCATCAAATCCCTTATCTATAAGCCCTCCGTCAGAAACAAGAAGGCCACTTTCGCTCTCATTTGTCAGACCCTCAAACGTAACCAGCCACCCTTCAACAATTTTCATTTCTCAAACAATTTCTCTTTCTATAATATTCATAGTTATTTGTTGTGTTCCCAGATCTTCCCATTATTAAGGATGTCTTGGAGGCTTCTTCTATACTCAACACTAAGTGGAAGGTATATTTTAACTTCATTTCTTTCTTTTTCTTTTTCTCTCTTCTTCTTCTTCTTCTTCTTCCTCTTCTTTCGTTTTTCGTAGTTGGCATACTTTATAACCCAACATCTCATCTACCTTTGCTTTTGCAGAGACAGCAGGAATTGATTTACATCATTGTCTATGACATTCTTTTCGGCCAGGTGAGGTGGTTTTCTTAGTTATCTTTTATGAAATGACAATTTTCTTCTTCAACTGACCCCATACTTGTTGCTCAAGGTTAATTGACTGACAATATCTGCACTGATCATCTAACTTCACTTTAGTAATCATGTGTAGGCAGTTTCACTGGTTGGTGATGCAGAGAAGTACCTCATGCGCCGCAAAGACGCCCTGCACTCAACTCTGAAACAGCTCTTGTTACAGAGAAATGTGAAGAACGTTAAACAATTGATTGCTCTGCATCAAGTTCCTCGTTAGTTTTCACATCTCCAAACTCCCCCTCTCAACCAACCAAACCAAACCAACAAAAAAATAAAAAAAAGGATTTTGTAGTGGCTTTAAAGTTGATGGCAATGTTTTGATTTGAGGGCACGTAAATAATTATTTTGAAATGTGATACATTTTCAGCACATGCTCTTTTGTAAGCTATCATTTCTTTATTAGCGAGAGTTGCTGCTTAGAGTTGTTCTTATGCAGATGCTTCCGTACCTCGTTGCGTTCGTGTGAATACGCTCAAACTGGATGTTGATTCTGCCTTACTTGAACTTGGGGAAAAATACTCGGTAATTTTGTCAAAATATTTCTGATCATCAACATCCTTTATTCTTCCCTTTTCTTGATGAAATTATATAAATGAATTCATAAAAAAGTTACTAATTTACTTCCTTAATTTAAACTATTGCTCTACTTTTGTCTGATAAGGTTTTTTACTTTTGCATGTATCCTCTCTTTGGTGTGTCAAATAGGTTCAAAAAGATGATTTATTGCCTGACTTGCTGATACTCCCACCAGGCACTGATTTGCATGATCATCCTCTTGTCAAGAATGGAAGTATCTTTATGCAAGTACGAATAACCCTTCCTTTCTTTCTTTTCTTTTCTTTTCTTTAAAAAAAAAAAAAAACAAAGACTTTTTTTTTTTTTTAAAGAAGCATACTGGCATGGCAGTGCTTGTTGTCTGCTATTCATTATTGGCAACCTTTTAACTAACATTGAGACAAACTTATGTAAAGGGTAAAGCGAGTTCCATGGTAGCGCCGGCCCTTAACCCTGAACCAGGATGGGAGGTGAGTTATTTCTGCATTACATATAATGATATAAAGAGGTTTTATTTGTGATATAAATTTTAATTCATTAGTAGGTTCTCTCCACCTGGTGCCTCATTACCCTTCTAGGCTCAAACAAAGGTGAAAGTGAAACAAGTATATTTTATTCATTGTTGACAGATTATGCTGGTTTTATGGGTCAATTCCTTTTCAGAAAACTAACCATCCTATTGGGAATTTGGAATATTGTATAAAATATAATTTTTCTTAAACAATTGAAAGGCATCTAGAAGGTATTATTTTTTCCTCTATCAGCCTATTTGTTCTATTTTTATTTTGTGTAAAAAAAAACTCTGTTTCTTAATGTGTTGCCTTGAATTTTTTCCCCCCATTTTATATATATAAAAATCCTCAGGAAAAATTAACTTTGAAGACTGTAAGAAATGGTTAATGTTTCTATGTGTAAACTAATCATTAGAACTTAGAAGACAAGTGAGCAACTGTTATTGCCTTATGTAGCATTTATCTGCCGCCTGCTCTACTATAAGTAAATGGTCAATTTTTTACTCTGTTTATGATAAAACATGCATCATTTAATTCGTGTAGCCAACTTCGCCCAAAGGGACAAGACTTGGTTGTTGTTGTTGTTGGTTAGTTTATAAATTAAATCATAAAGTATCATATCCTTTTTTTTTTGTGGTGGGTTGGGGGGGGGGGGGAAGAAAATCTGATGTTGGATCTATGACATTTGGTGATGCTTCTTCCAATCCTTACAATTTGTTTGCTTTAAATGTATTTCAAGGTTCTTGATGCATGTGCGGCACCAGGAAACAAAACTGTCCACCTTGCTGCCCTTATGAAGAGAAAGGGTAGGATAATAGCATGTGAACTGAGTAAAGAAAGGATTAAGCGTTTGAAAGACACTATAAAGCTATCTGGGGCTTCTAGTATCCTTCAATATTTTTCTAATATCTTAACTGACAGTTCTTACAATGTTATCATAATCAGTGACTCTGATTTTATTTGATCACATGTGCTAAGTAGTTGTCTGCGTTACTTTTATGCATTTAGGCCATGCTGCCTTCAGAGCAGTGAGGAGAATACAAATAAATTTCTTAGACTATTCATGATCCCTTCTTTAGATAGTTTCAGTTTGTTGCTACCTTTCAAACTTAACCCAAGTTCAGACATACAAGTTCTCAATGAGGATTTCTTGAACATAGATCCCATGGCTCCTTCATATTCTAAGGTAGAGTATATTTCCTGATCTCTAGGTTGTATGTTTTTATGTTACATGCAGCTTATACCAGCATGACTACCAACAGTTTGACTGATTGCTTTGGCCTAGTAATTAGCCTTGTGGTTTGCAATGAGGAACAAGAAATTGGGGTTGGTAGCTTCTGCCAATATTTGTTGGTTGTTTGTGTGATGAAAGTATGTAATCTATTGAATGCTATTGGGCTACTTGATCTCTGTCAAAAATTTTATACACATTAAAAAGCGGAAGAAACATTGCCTTCCATGCACATTTTGTCTGTTGGAGGAGTTACTCCTTTTACCGAATGCATAGTCCCCATGTTGTATAAAATCAAGCTGTTTATAGTAAAGTTCCCTAATAGCTGAAAAAGAAGATGTAACTTATCTAGTGTTTATCCATGAGTTAGTCTTCCAGATTGCTATATTCCTCTGTTTGTTTGTTTGTTTTTTTTTTGGTGTGTGTGTGTAGTTATTATGAGATTTATCTTTGCAGGTGCAGGCTATTCTTTTGGATCCTTCCTGCTCTGGTTCTGGTACTGCTGCTTCAAGACTAGACCATTTGCTCCCATCTAAAGCAGCAGGTTACATTTAGTTCTAACTTATACATTTTAGATCATATCTCCCTTGCTATCAACTTTTGCGCATAGTAAATGCTCTAAAGGAGTTCAAATTTGCCAATTACCGTGGTATAAAAATACTCAAACCAAACTTAGTCGTCGCAATACACAAATCTAATTCATAACACGAGCGATGGTCTTGTTTGGGGCATTCCTGGTACAGTTAAATGTGAAGATTTTCTCTATAATTGTCAACTTTTGATGCATAGGTCAGGATACTGATATGGAAAGATTGAACAAGCTTGCAGCTTTTCAGAGAAAAGCTCTCCAGCATGCTTTACAGTGTTAGTTGGTTTCTCTGTCAATTCTGCTGTATTATTTCTCTTTCTTGGGATTTTTTTTGTGTTTCCTTTTTTCTTTTCTCGCTTATTGAAGTATTATGTATTAGCTATAGGTTTAACATCCTTGAATCTTTGGAAGTTCAGATATTTTCCATAAATCACACGCCTCCCTGTGGGTAGCACAGTACTTACATGGAAATATTCTTACATTTTGCAGTTCCAGCAGTTGAAAGAATTGTCTACAGTACATGTTCAGTCAACCAAATTGAGAATGAAGATGTTATCAAATCTGTTCTGCCCCTTGCCGAATCATATGGATTTCATCTGGTGAAGCCCTTCCCCGAGTGGCAGTGCCGTGGTCTCCCAGTGTTTGAAGGCTGTAAGTACCAAGCTTATGCAAACACTGGTCTATCATCATTTGACTCTTTATAGTGAGGTTTAACGCTGCTTGTTTTCTTATGTTGCAGCTGAAAACCTGGTTCGAACGGATCCTGCCAAGGATGGCGAGGGTTTCTTCATTGCTTTGTTTGCCAAGAAGGATGCTACCTTTCCAGGTAGGTCAAATAAAAAGGAAACTAGAACTAGAACCAGAAAAGTGCAAAGGAAGAAACTTATTCTGCCCATTATTCATACTGACCCGTTCAGATTGTGGTTACATACTTGTCGGCTGAACCGGCCTAGATCAAAATTTAAGTCTCGTAGTGATTGGAATATTGGCTAAGACAAAATGTGCGAGATCAAATGTCAAGTCCCGTAGTGGTTAAATATTGGCTTAAGACAAAATTGTGTTTGCTTTTTCGATGTCAATGTAAACCCGCTTGAGGAAAACACTACAACTGTGTAGCATCAATTTTGCGATCTTCACATGTTTTGAAATGGAAGGGGAAATTATTTCCATGAAATTCACCTCTTTTCCTTCGCGCAGTAGTAGGTATTAAAATAGGTATACGTTGTGTTTTGCTTAGACTTAACAACGATGTCCCATGTTAAGTATTTGTTATGCACTGCTTAACATCATGAGGAGTAGCCACAGAGAGAGGGACATAAGAACTGTGACAAAAATTGAAAGCATCAAAACCTCAATCGCAACTGTGTCCATCTCTTATTCTTCCGAATTCATTCATAGGAATATTTATAAATTATCTATGACGCGCACATTCTACCTTACATCCCCTTCTCGTCGTCAACTTTTTACATTTCACATTCTCCTGAATTCATTACTATGAATACTTGTAAACTATCTATTTTGTGCATATTGTACCTCACATTCCCCTTATGTCATCAAATTTTACATGGATTACTCTCGCCAAAAAGTGTTGTGTAGTGTTGTAATTAGAAAATGACAGAAGAATTTGAGAAACGAAGGGATTTAAGAAGCAAAAAGCATATGCGTTAACATTATATGAAATGATCACACTACTTGATGATATTGCAAGTCACAACCAAAAGGCATAGATGGAAAACCACACAAACACACAGAATGAGAAAACAGAGAAGATAGCTATAATTAAACTGCCCTGCAAACCCTTCATTTGGTTCTTCAAGTTCATCAAGCTCAAGCAATCTTAACCTCAACAGTCTTGGGCTTCTTAGGCTCGGGAGGAGGCAGCTTCTCAACAGTGACAGTGAGAACCCCATCTTGACACACAGCAGAGATAGCATCCGTGTTGGCATTCTCAGGGAGCACGAACTTGCGCATGAACTTGCCGACCCTCCTCTCCATCCTCAAATACTTGGCCCCTTCTTTCTCTTCCTCCCTCTTCCTCTCACCGCTTATGAGCAGCACGTTGTCGTCCTCCACCTGAACCTTGATGTCCCCCGACTTCAACCCAGGCATGTCGATCACGAACACGTACGAGTTCGGATTCTCCTTGACGTCAGCAGGAGTAGAAGCCATGGCCTTCGCGTCACGAACGTATGTTCTTGTTGGAGCGTTGAAGTTCTTGTCGGCATTGTCGTCGGTGGGGTCCATCATCTGGTGGAGGGTGTTCAACAGTGGAGAGTCGAATCCCATCAACCTGAAATCCATGCTGGCTTTCCTCTTCTTTGAGGGAGAAATTTTTTCTTGGGGCAGTGAATTTGTGTCGTGTATCTTTTTCTTTTTTTTTCGGCTGCTTTGATGATGCACTGACGAGAGTGTTGATAGATTTGAGTATTTATAGTTGGCAGAGGAAGTGGGTGGGAGTTTCCGGAGAAGTCCTGAGGAAGTTCTAGGAGGTTCGGTTCAGAACACTCCATGCTTCTAGTAGGGTCCAGAAGACAAGACTGACTTTGAGTGACCGATCACCGATCCAAATACCTTCATAAATAAATGGAAGCTGGCCCAGAGTCAATAAGGGAGTGTTAGTATGGCCCATTTGACAATAATTGTTAATCACATCCTCTTCCGAGATCCAATGAAAATGCCCATTCTCACCCTACCCCACCACCATTACCCAAGCTGATACTCATTAAATAAATGATCCCGTAGACCCAAATAAATAAATGATCCCTTTCACGTACACCTGGAAAAGTAAATATAAATTCTATTAACGTGTCCTTAATCTATGAAGAATTAAACCTAATTTTTATCCCCAAAAAAAAAAAAGAGAATTAAACTAAATCAAATTAAAAAAAATTAAATGATTTTTAAATTTAATAATATTGTCTATATTTTTTGTTTTAACTTTCTTACTCAACAACTTTTAATGAATACATAATAATTTTTTTTGGTGTGAATAAATAATAATAATAATAATAATAATAATAATTTTTAAAACATTGCAGCATATTTTATAAGTTTAGTTTAAAAAATAAGTAATTAATAATAATAGACTCGCCCAATGAACATATTCTTATAAATTTAGTTTTATAATAAATTAATAAGAATTTAATTTGAATACACTATCAGTGTAAAAAGCTTTTATACAGACATCCAATCATATATTATCACATTAATAAAAGTCTTTGACATAACCATTCACTACTTGAATGGTCATACAAATAAAATGTTTTGATTGGATGACAGTATTAATGCACTCCAATTAAACTCAATTAATAATACTCATGATTTATCTAATAAAAATATAATTCACGTAAAAAAAATAAAAATAAAAATATAATATATTGTAGTTTAGTTTCTCTCTCTGTCTCTCTCGGATCATGTACTAGTTTAGTTTTTAAAACACATAAAACCGATTTTTATTTGTTTATTCACCAGAATTCTTTTTAACACACGTTCTGGCAAAATTTGTTTAACAATTTAACACCTTAAGAATTAAGATTACTTCCGAAAATGTCAAAGTTCTAGTAATCTCCTTAAAGCAAACCTTATGGATATAACTCGTAGTTATTGTAAAGATTAAGTTTCTCAACAAAGTACAAACACACATATATAAACGAATATAATATATCATAGGCAACTATACAACCGAGCTGGAGAAGAAGATACATTACGTTACACGCGAGAAACATAAGAGTTTATAAACACATATCAGACATGTAGAGTGACATGTCATACGACACTCAAAACAAGAAATTAAAACACATCAACACAACTATGTATGCATAATATAGCGCATATATATATATATATGATACACATAAAGGGGAAAACGGGCAAATCCTTATTCCTCATGGCGTGGCGATTCATCAAGAATCAGACACGGATGTCGTGGCCATCCTGGCTCCCCGCATTGTCCCGTTTGGCCTGCGTCTCCCGTTGGGAGTGGTTTGGGGCTTCAGGGGTGCTGACTTGGACCTGAATGGTCTTGGGCTTCTTGGGCTCAGGGGGAGGCTTCTTGTGGACAGTAACAGTTAGCACCCCATCCTGATAACACGCACAAATTTGATCAGGATCAGGGTTAGCATTGTCGGGGAGCTCGAACTTCTTCAGGAACTTGCCCTGCCTCCTCTCCATACGAAGGTACTTGACACCTTCCTTGTGGTCCTTGTCCTTGTCCCTCCTCCTCTCACCACTCACCACAAGAGTGTCATCTTCGATGTTCACCTTTATCTGATCCCACTTCAGCCCCGGCATGTCCACCTCGAACTTGTACGCGTCAGGGTAGTCCAGGATGTCTGCGTGCGTGCTCGCCATTGCCTTTGAGTCTCTAACGTATGATCGAGACGGCGCGTGGTGTGACTTGGTGTCGCTTTCATCGGAGAAGTCTATGTGGTCCAGCAGGATCTCCAGCAGACGAGGTTCGAAACCAATGCCCCTGAAATCCATCATTTCTTTTAGTTTGTGTGTGTCTCCCTCAAGCTAATAAGTAATATAAGCTAAGCGAAAGGAGAATGTACTTTGATTGAGCGTAGCAAACAGTGCACCTTGAGTTATATATGCAGGTGAAGGAGGATGGAGGTGCATGTGTGTCATGCAACGTGAGCGTGAGGTGCGTGGCATTCGGCTGTTTGTTTCGAACGCAGACAGCAAAGTGTTTCTCCTAAGGTGAAGAAGAGTGCTGTGTTGTTATGATATATGCGGTGATTTTTGTCCGACTGCCTGCTACGTGGTCGTCAGCGAGGAAGGGTCAGCTCCACGTGGTTCACTGTTTCATGCCACACTGACTGACGTGGCGGCTACTCGCTTCTCTAACTTTTTCCTCCCAACGTGTCCAAAGTAGCCAATTATGCTAACTCAGCTTTGCTATATTATCGATAAGGAAAATGGTCAAGCGACAGCAATTGATTATTATAAGGTTGTGGGAGTAAATTTTAATTATTAGATTTTATATAAATAATTAAAATTAAAATATAAAATAATATTAAATAATTTTTAATTTTAATTATTTATATATAATTATATGGTATAAATTTAGTTCTCTTATTTGCTCTTTTATTGGTGGAGTAATATCAATTTATTTTGAATCCAATCAATTATGGATGACATTTTGCCAAAAAAATATAATTACAAAATTTAGCCAGTTTTTGTTGGTATAAATAAATAGACCACAGTTCCTCACCGAGAATCCATCGCAATTTTCAAGTTTGCTTTTACCACTGTATTCATTTTCTAGTAGATCAGTACAGTCATACTAGTGTGGTCAGCATAAAATTACAAAATAAAAAGAATTATTATTGTTGTGGCGTACAAAGAGTATCCATTGAAGTAAGAATTTATTACGATTGACACGCCAAAATCATGTTAATCTTGCGTGACAATCGGAAGGCGGTAAAGACCATCTTGGTTTATTGACATTTTTCTTTTGGATGTATGATTAATGCTGGCAGCTGGCTCGCGGTTTCGATAAAATTATCTTGATTGCAAAATTGGTGATTGATTTTTTATTTATTTATTGTATAATGCTAGTTGAATTTAAATATGCGCAATGAAGATAAAAGTTTTTTTCATAAAACTCTAGTTCTCAGCCGGCTCACACCTTGGTAATTTTCAAAATATATATATATAATTCAACGATAGTACTTACCATTGCCTTGGAAGAGCGATACTTATTAGAAAGGACTCCAGTTGAACTTAAAGTTATACATTCCAGAAACACGAGACTATAACAAGCACACTCGACAAATTGGGGTAAAATAAAAAAAAAAAATACCAAAATGTAAAACTAAAGTGGTGTTTGGTTTGGCTATTTCTTGTTTTCGTTTTCACTAAAAATGGACAATAGAAGTGACAATATGTTTGGTGCCATTATGCTGAAAATATTTTGAGAAAATATTTCTTGAAATGGTTGAAAATTTGGAAATGAGAAATCCATTTTTCAGCCTTTTCAATTTGGTAGCTGGAAGCATTTTCAGCTATGACATGGTGGCATTGTGGCAATATTTTGCAATGCTTTCCCTTTTCTTTCCTTATGCACCTATTTCGAACCCAAGAGGAGAGAACTTCATTTTTTTTTTTTTTATTGTTTTGCCTCAATACTATTTAGACAAAAACCATAACAACCCCTCCCTCAATCATTCACGCCTTTACCCCCTCCCTCAACCAGTCTCGCACTGCTCACCGCCATTCAGAGTGCCATCACCACTACGGCGCTTCCCTTCCCCCACCCCTAGCAAGCTATGCCTTTTGCCCTGTGCTATGCGCTCTTCCTTTTAGCCTTGTGCAATGCTACTTTCATCCCCTTTTGCTACCATCGTCGTCGCTTCTATTGCCGCCACTTCCATCATTGCCCTTCCATCACTGTCGCTGTCTCTATTTTCAAATGAGTGTTTTTTTTTCTGCGCTTGATCTGTTCACTTGAAATTTTGTTGTCAAGTGATTGTTTTTCTCTTTGCTTGATCTGGTCAGTGAATGTTTTCCCCCACCATCGTATAGATGCATTGGTAATGCTATTAGCTTTTCAATTGTTGACAAGTTTGGGTGTTAGCTACTCACGATTGTTATGTGTGAACTGATAGAAGCTAAAGTGGTATAATTCAACATTTCGGGTATAGTCCTATCAAAAGTGCTGCAAATTATCATGCGAAGGTGTTTGGCTCATGTAGTGTTGATAATGCGGAAGTCTTATTTTCATTTGCAATAGTTTGGTGTCATTATTAGTTTAGGTGGGGGGATATAGCTCTTGATCATTATCATTGTAGATTGGGTGTTTATGTTTTGCTCTTTTTTGCTTTTTGGTTGAATTGTGTATTGTTCTCTTTCTACTTCTCACCTTGATTTAGGTGTTGTTCATGTTAATTTTTACAAGAAACATGAGGTGTATGCTTTGTAAGTGTAGCATGTCAAAGTGTAGCATTGTAGGTGTTGCTTGTTGCACCATACATAAGACACATGACCTTCATGTGGTTCATGAGGTGTGATGCTTGTTGCTTGTAGTAGGATGTTGACCAATTTGTAGCACTGGATCTTGATGATTAGCATATTGGTGTGAATCTTTTGTGGTATACATTGAATTGATATGAGGCTGAATAAAGGATATATGATTGTCGACTATCATAATGCGCTTGAAGTTTTTGAGATTATTAATTCTTAAAATTGACCAAAACCAGTCAAAATTGTCTTTCACTCAGCATTGCACCCTTGAACTAGAAGCCAATCTGCTAGTCGATAAATATGCCATTTGGTTGTTGGTAGTAGTAGGTTGCAGAAACACTTGTTAATATGTGCATGAAAGATTTTTGAAACACGTGTAGTGTGTAAAGTGCATACCTTAGTGAGAAAAATACCATGGGGGTATTTTGTAGTGTGAGATTTGAGTGTTATTAAGTCACTCTGTAACCTACTTTTTAATGCACTTAGTGAATCTATTTTTCCATCTTTGTCCCATTAATCCTATCTTGACCAACTCTGCTTTTCATTCTTCATGTGAATTCTTTCATTTAGTTTGTTGAAACTATTTACTGCATAGAATCTTTGGCAGGAATAGCACAGCACTAAGATGATTAGTAGAGAAGTGAAAAAGCATGAAGTGGTATGTCTTTCTCATTTGTACAAATATCTTTAAAATTGTTAACATATAATATCCATATCTATCCTATCCTAATCCTATGATTCCTCTAAACATAAGAATCATGGATATATGTTTGAGCAAACTTCTTGAGCTTGCAATTTTTTGGGGAGTAATATTATCTGATTAACTATTGACCAAAAGGAAGAATATAAAAAAATAAAAAAAAAAACACTTCCTCTTATTGCCAGGTCCTATTTATCTAATTTATCTATTTTTCGTGCTGGTTTCTGCTAATTATTTGTATCTTGAACTTACGCACGTCAAGGAAAAAGTTGATGCACAAAGAAGTAAAACCCTTCTAAGCTTCTGTATGATGCTTTACACTTTGAGTCATTAGATGATAGTCTGATCAAATTGGATTGAGGAAGACCTAGGAAGACATTAGGAGAAGTCGTTATTAAAGACTTAGCAAAATTATTTGTCTGAAACTTTGGATTTTGTTAGAGCCCAATGATATCAATTGATCCATGTAATCAACCACTCCTAAATAAAAAAGGCTTGGTTGTTGTTGTTGTTGTTACTTTTACAACAATAAACAGTGAGTCATTGACCATATATATATATGATTTAATAAAAAAAGTCATTAGAAGATCTACTTCTCAAGTGATAAAACTAGTACTAGAGGCTAGATTGAAGAAAGATTCGGGGATTTTGTTGATACGAGATTATTGACCAATCACCAAGAACCCTAAAAATGGAACAAATTTGATATGAACCAGTAACTACTTTAAGAGGAAATTAAAGAGTCCTCCCATCCTCCCAAATTCTATACAATGATCAAGACAAACACTAATCACATACTCTCGCCCTGCCAATCTTCAGTCAACTCCTTAGGCATTTCGTGAGCCTGAACGTCTAGGGGAAGAGCTTTTTTGCCCAATGACATGAAAAATAGTGTGTACCCAATTATAATTATAATTTACTCACAAATCAAATTATACTCCAAACATATTTTATTATTATAAGTTTACAGTTGAAATTTTAATAGATAAACAAAATCTACAAATCATATATGTATAATTCTTATCAATTAATAATAAATATAATTTTATTATTTTAAATTTAATTTAAAAAATATATTTTAAAAATAGATAAATCAAATATATTTTTATTTTTTAAAAATAGAATTTACTTTTACAAATTAAATATATTTTTTAAATTCAAAAAATTTGAGAATAACAATTCTTTCTTTTTAAAAGTGAAAACAGAAAAAAAAAAGAAAATATTTTTACAAATCAAAGGGAAATTTTATTCAAAAGCACGCACATGGTTAGTACAAGTCCTCACATATATATAGCAACAGAGGTATCATCTCATTGCTAAGGTACATCGTACATACCCCTTCATCCTATGAACACAAATCACACACACCTCAAATCAAATAATCAGCAAGAACCCACAAAATATGTCAAGAAAGTATCTTGATTATTCTCGAGTCACACATGCACAAATGTTTACGCAGCCTTGACCTCAATGGTCTTGGCCCTCTTGGGCTCCGGCGGCGGCAGCTTTTCGACGGTGACGGTGAGCACCCCATCCTGACAAAGGGCAGATATCTTGTCCTTATTAACGTTTTCAGGGAGCGAGAATTTCCTCATGAACTTGCCCACCCTTCTCTCCATGCTCAAGTACTTCACCCCATCTTGGTCTTTGTCGCGCTTCCTCTCCCCACTCACCACCAAAACGTTGTCGTTCTCAACCTGCACCTTTATCTCCGCCGCCTTGATCCCCGGCATGTCCACCACGAACACGTACCTGTTCGGGTACTCCACCACGTCGGCCGGTGTCGCCGCCATGGCCTTGGCGTCTCGGACATAAGCCCTGGAAGGGTTGCTCTTCCCTTTCTCTCTCTCCGGTTCCTCTGCGAAGTCGAGCATGTCTTCCAGGATTGACAACAGTGGGGTATCCAAGCCCATCTTCCTCAAGTCCATTCTTAGTTTTTGCTATTTGGTAATCTTCTTTCGTGACGTTTGAGAGACTAGAGCGTGCTATATATAGATATGCTGGTTGGATCGATGGATGAAATGCAGCAATTGTGGTGGTGGCTACTTATAGGACTTGGAAGAGAACAACGTGAGATTTCTGGAGGGAGTGAGTGAGTTGGGTGAGGACTGTGTTGTTGGGAGACACGAAAAAGATGGGCTCCGGATTGCTGTCTAGAATGATCTGGTGAAGAAGACTTGTGAAGGTTCCAGGGCATATGATTTCTTTTTCAAAATATTAATTAACTATTTTTTTTTTCTTTAATTGAAAGTCTTAACAATCAACTGTGCTATTATGAGGACAGATTCTTTTTATAAAAAAAAAAATTGGGTCGAGGACAGACTAACTCATAGGAAGGGCCCTTGCTTAGCTTGGCTATTGGATGCTTTACATGGTGAATAATGGCTAATTCTATTTGTTCTTTCTGGGTCAGGCCTTAAACTTTGAGCTCTATAGGCCTCTCAAGAAGGCAAGAACGAAGAACCCAAGTGTGTGTTGTTGACCCACAAAAAAAAAAAAGAGGAATACTGAATTGCTGCTCAGAAAAAATAAATAAATAAAAAGTGAATGGTTGATCAAGAAAAGACAAAAAAAGAAACAAGTAAAAATTGAATTTTTTTATTTATTTAACCTTGGTTTATCCACATCTGAAAATAGTGATTACATATGTACAGACCATAAATTTGTCATATTCACCTTTTGTTTTTTAGCGATTTAAAGTCGACGGTTGAGTTGGAAAATGTTTCCCTTCCCATTAGGTAATAATCATATACCACAGAAGGAGAGGTAGTGTATTTAGTGTTCAAGTAAACATTGTAACATCAAAATGGGGAAAAAATTGTCTTCGGAATGTGGAATTTTTAGAACTGGGATTTGAGTATTCTGGGTCCCACAAAACTCCTCGCACCTCCATAATTGTGTTCAACAATTTTAGTTCAAACAAGCTAGATTATCAAAGAATAAATTACTTTTTTAAAAATGTATATGCTATGATCTCATCCAAAAACAAAAATGTATACGGTACATTACACTATACTTCTTTCATCAAAGAACGGGCTAGCTATACTTCTTATACTTCTTTCATCAAAGAACGGGCTAGCTATACTTCTTTCTTTTGACGGGGCTAGCTACACAGCCTATACTTACTTTGAAAATCTTAATAACGCAAAAAATAATTAGGTGTGCAATTACAAGTTTTTTTTTTTTTTTTGCAATAATAGTTTTTAATAGTTATAGTAATGCATTTCTGTTATATTTGCAAACTAAAGTGTAATACAGACTATTGGATCTTTACTCTTTTGTGAGATCAAGTATAATAGACTGAAGAGAACATGACCTACTCTATTCAACAGGGCCTCTTTTATAGATTGGATAACTCATTATATTAAGTAGCGAACGGCTTTTTGATGATTAATTAAAGGGTAGTTAGAATAGATTGTCTTGTGACGATGAAGAATCCTAAAACAGGCGGCTCGAAATTATGAAGTGCATAATCCTAGTCATATAGGCCCTAACTGCTTTCTAGATCAATCAATACTATAAGGTTTCCTTCTAGGAAGTTATTGGCTAAAACAATCAATATTGTATTTTTATGGGTTAAATAGAAAAGAATGGTAATTTGAACATATTTAAAAGAATATGATATTTTAGGAGATTAAAAAAAAAAGTATCTAGAACTCACAACACTTAAAATAATAAATGAAAAAATCTTATTGTATTTTATCCATTTTAACCAAGAAAATAATAAAAAAAATGGTAATTTATCTTGACTCTTGCCTATAAATAAAATGACATCCCACATTAATTTTGTGGAAGTGTTTGAGAGTATTTGATAATATTTGAGAATATTTAAAAGTGTGAGATAGCTTACCAAATAAAATGAATGAAAAAAATATGAATCACTTGGCCATTTATTCTTGAAAATCATAACATATCACTCCAAATTCTCCAAATTCACGGTGATTTGCTGCGATTTGCATTGCCGATTCCACTATGGCTAGCACTATTGAATCGAGTACACTCATTTTATCGCTTACTTTTTTTTTTTCCTTTTCGCATGCTATATAGTCAGTCGCAATTCTTGGTCACTAGTGCACTAAATTTAAAAGCATAAGAACAAGGAAGCATGAGAGAAGTGTAAGATCTTTGTTGACGATGTAAGAAAAACCATTTTAAGTAAAATAAATAAAAATAAACATAAGTTAAATCCTTCTTCTAAAATATAAAATAACAAAAGTAAAACCTCAATTCTTTTCTTTAAATAGCCGGACTTCACCGAAAAATAAAAAAAAGATACCCCAAAAAATCACACATAAAAAGTGATGGAAAAACATTAGAAAACTCTCATACTTCTATACATGGCAATTTCAAAACGTAAATGTACAAAATAAAATAAACTTCATTATATTTACTAATATTTAGTTGGTTTAAGTAATTTGTCACACTTTTTTTTAAAGTAAAATCTTGATTCAAGTATTGTGGATGGAAAATTTAGCATTAAAATTTTTTTATCCATAATAAGTTGATTCAATTCAAACCAAATTAATTAGAGTCTAGGAATTTTAAATATTGGTGGTTAAAAAAAAATAATGAGAAATACATACAAGTAATATTTGAAGGTCAAATTTCTTCTTAAAAAAATTAAGGACGAATTACACTAATCTTCCATGAGATTTAATGAAATTACATTCAGCACCTCTCTGTTTAATTATATTACACTGATCTCCCTTATTTCTTGCTTGGGATCAAGTTTCAAGTTACCAAGTTTCGAGCTAAACATGTCTTTTAACGTGATATTTCACTTGTGAGTTTCAAGTTCCGAGATCATTACGCTTACCAAAAGGTGAATTATCATGAAATGATCTCGGAAGTGAAATATCACGTTAAAGGACAGTTTTAGCTTGGAACTTGCTAATTTGAAACTCGGTCCCACTCAAGAAATAAGGGAGGATAGTGTAATATAGCTAAATATAGGAGTGTCGAGTGTTAGGGGTGTTCGCGGTCCAGTTCGGTCCGATTCGGTTTTAGGGGAAGTTCTAACCGATTCGAACCAATCACTTTATACAAAGTTACATCCAATCGGTTCTGTCTTTTCAGGCCAACCGAACCAAATGTAATTGGTTTGGTTTGGTTCGATTTTTTATTTTCTGAAAAAGATTATCAAAATGAATTCCACAAAATTTTGAAATCACATCTTCTACATGCCCAGAACCATCCCCAGATCCCCTCCTGTCAGGCCTTGAAATTTCTTGTCATTCATAGTTTGATTAAAAAAAAAAAAATCACCAATCTTTATTGCTTGCCTATAATACATATACACCTCTTAATTCTTGAGCAAATGTTCCATATGAATATTCAGTAGAAAATCAAAACCCAAAATATAAACTACAATGCATAGAAATAACCATATGATTATACGAATATAAAAAAGAAAATCAAACCAAGAATATAAACAATTATGCAAAGAAATAGTTGAAGTGTAAAAGAAACAACACATCTACATGAGAAATTGACGAAGATCTTGTCCCACCCATGGGATATTGCCTCACGTCTTGTCGGTGAGCTCCTCACTTGCTTTATCGCAAATGGACCCCAACAAGTGGCCACCACCACCACCACCACCGCATACTAGCACCTTATAAATATTTTTCAGTGCATTGCGCAACGAAAAGGATGAAAATTGTCACTGTCGATCATCGTTGAACTCGAAGACATAAGAGACAAGGGCTATTAGTGTCAACCGTCATTGAGACAAGACATGACAAAGATGAAACATAGAGCAGATGAGAGCCTGAGGGCATGAATCTGAGAGACTGAGAGATGGAGATGGTGAGAAATGAGATGGTGAAGGGAAGGATGTGTGTGGTGCAGCGTTGGGTGAGAGTCAAAGTGAGAGAGAATTGGTGAAAAGTTAGGGTTTGTGTCCACGAAGGATGATTTTGCAAACACATTATATTAGGAAGGGTATAATAAGAAAATGGGGGTATTAATTCGGTTCGGTTTGATTCGATTCGACTTTCAATTTTGGAATCGAAAACCAAACAGAAATGATTAATTTTTGTAGAAAAAATTTGAAAAAAACTAATTTTTTTTATTTTTAATTGGTTTTTGATTTTTCGTTACTTCTAAGTTTGATTCGATTTTGAACACTCCTACCAGGTGTAATTACACTAAATCTCAGTGCAAGTCAATATAATTCACCCAAAAATTAAAGATCATATTATTTTAGGGCCCATCCGTTATGCATCAGGTTAATCATGATGCATCATGCACCTTGAGATATGATGATAAAGATTGTAGGTGTATTGATGCAATCAATTACTTATGGTGTATCATAAAATTTCTCTCTCTTTCTCCCAATTCTAATCTCCCCTATCTCGACTTCCCCTCATTGCAGGCTGGCCACTCCACCCTTGCCATCAGCCACACACCGCCACCTCACTACCAGGCCACTGCGACCCACCATGGCCAACAAGCCACCCACTAGATCTATACTTGAAGTTTGAACAAGTAAATGAATCAAACTAAGTTTGTGGGGTGCAAAGCGCAATACCTCCAGTGTCCCCAGTGGTCACTCTTTGCCACTGACAACGCGCAACAGTTGGATGCGAGGCTGAGGACGGCAGCGTGATAACTGGGGGAGTGGGGGAGCTATCGCAAGGTGAGGTGGAGGGTTTTGAGATTAGGGCATGAACAAATCTGAATCAAGTCGGATGCACGACCCATAGCCACAACTTCAAGCTCCACCACCACTGCCACTGAGAAGCAACAACGGAAAGAATCCTTGTGTGGGTGAGGTTCTATAACATTTTCGGAGGTGGTGGTGGTGGAGTTGGGTGCTGTGTAGTGGCGCCAATGAGACTGAGGATTGTGGGTGGTGTCGGGATCGAGGGAAATGAGGAGAAAGAAAGAAGGAAGAAGCAACTTGTCTATAGTGCTTTAGTGTTATATAATATATGCATATTCCAGTTAAATATTACATTGCCACATTATAGGTGTACATCATAATTAATGCGGTGCATAACAAAATGCACCAGTATTTTAATATGCCCGAACAAATAACATATTTTAGTTGCCCAAAAGGACAAAGGCAGAGATTTAGCCAAAACCGCAGCAATGATGATGTGCGCCAACTTGGTGTTTTCGCTCACGAGTCATGACCCCCAGTGGGTGAGTGAAGCGTTTGTTTGTTAAACTAATGGCCAAAGCCTAATGAAACGTTAATTTGTTCGTGTTTTACACACGGCTAATCAAAGCAAGGAAGGGTGGAGTGTCAGAGCGTGACCACGTTCTGTTGCGTTGATCCTCGAACCCAAACACACAGACACAGTTGAAGCCATGATCCCCAAATAGTCACCGATATGGCAACGGACACGTGTCCATTTCCATGATCCTCAAAACCCTCACGAAAATCCACACCCGTCTTCCCCCATGTTTTTCCTCTCTCTCTCTCTCTCTCTCACACACAAACTCTGCCCCCTCCCTTCCTGTGTAGTACGACCGCTCCTCCTCTGAAAATTCCCTTCTTATACGGTTTCTGCTTCCGTTAGGTTTTAGCTTTCTTTTTAGCCTCCTCTCCCTTCCATAAACCACGGCACAGAAGTTGCTTCGCTACAAGACACGACCACCTCGAAAAACATCTCTGGTAAGACCCATAGTTTTCTTCTGAATCCTGTTCTTGTCCCAACACATGTTATTTGACCCATTTACTCTGATCCCACGCCCCCCCTTCTCAAATCAGCTCTCCCTTTCAACTATTTCTCCAATCTTTGCCCCTTTCCCCATTTTATCTCTGTGTCCTCTGCCACGATCGTAGGCCCAAAAATCTGTTCTTTTTCCAGAAACAAGCTTACCCATTTCGCCTGAGATAATTGGGTGTGTGAATACAACCTTGGTGGACCATCCAACCATACCATATTTTGATTGTGATTTTGTGACAAGCGAGGGTGTTGTTGTGTAGTAGCTAGCTACCCTACTACTACTACTACTACGACTACCTGTGTGTTTGGAGTGGTTGCTTGCGTGCTCCAAAAGTGGCGAAGATGAGTTTGAGTGCAGCCGAAGATGATTCTTCTCCTGAGATTCACCTGCCAGCAGAGATAGACTGGCACATGCTCGACAAGTCCAAGTTTTTCTTCCTAGGCGCCGCCTTATTCTCCGGTGTCTCCGCTGCCCTTTATCCCATGGTCGTGTTGAAGACACGCCAGCAGGTTTCTACCGCACAGTACTCCTGCGTCAACATGTCATGTGCCATCATGCGCTACGAAGGCTTCAGAGGGTTCTACAAAGGTTTCGGCACTTCCCTCATGGGAACCATCCCTGCTCGTGCACTCTACATGGCTGCACTTGAAGCCACCAAGAGCAATGTTGGCACTGGCCTTGTTGAATTGGGTTTCTCGGATACCACTGCCACTGCTGTAGCTAATGCTGCTGCTGGTGTCGCTTCTGCTATGGCTGCACAATTGGTTTGGACCCCAATTGATGTTGTGAGCCAAAGACTCATGGTTCAAGGCAGTGGTGGAAGCAAAAGCATACTCAGAAATCTTAACTCTGAGAATTACAGGAATGGTATTGATGCTTTTAGGAAAATTCTGTGCGCGGATGGAGCAAGAGGGTTCTATAGGGGATTTGGTATTTCAATATTGACTTATGCCCCATCCAATGCGGTTTGGTGGACTTCATATTCTATGGTCCATAGGGTCATATGGGGTGCTTTTGGTTGCTACATGTGTAAGAGGGATGAGAGTAATTTGGCCAATGGGTGTGGTTTTAGGCCTGATTCCAAGGCAATGGTAGGTGTCCAAGGGCTAAGTGCGGTTGTGGCCAGTGGGGTCTCGGCAATTGTGACAATGCCCCTTGACACAATCAAGACAAGGTTGCAGGTGTTGGATACCGAGGAGAATGGGCGCAGAAGGCCCTTAACTTTTGTTCAGACCGTTCGGAACTTGGTGAAGGAAGGTGGCCTCCTTGCTTGTTACAGAGGGTTGGGGCCAAGGTGGGCTTCAATGTCCATGTCTGCAACAACCATGATTACTACCTACGAGTTTTTGAAACGGTTGTCAACCAAAAGTCAAGAGCAATTGACTCCATAATACGCCAAGTAGTGAAAGACTAGATAGGAATTTGGTTCCCTTGTTTTTATTCCTAATATATCTTTTCGACTTTTTCTTTATAAATTGTAGTTTGAAATAGACTGTTTCATCAGACAATCATCAGCAATATATGATGAGCTTGTATATTCAACTCCATTTGTTTTTTATCATCTAGATTCACCGAGAGCAAGAGCAAGAGCAAGACCAACAAATTGTACTTATTTTTGAAGATTTGTCTTCTTTTCTTGTTTTGGTCAATTAAGATTTGTCTTTGGACTTTCGAAGTGTCGCTCTTTAGTTCACTCAAATCTTAGGGGATGGAATGAATGGGGGCTCTGGCCCTTGCGGCATTCAAAGGACGTAGAGTCTATCGAGACGTGAATCGCAGGGTCACGTTTCAAAGTATTTCCAGCTCCCATTAATTTGAGAGATGACGTGTTCATTTGTATATATACGCTGTTTTATCGTGTGATCATGTTTGGGAACATATAATTTGACGGCAAATTTTGCGATGCATCTTATTTTATATTTTGTAAAATTAATTATCAGATATAAGAGTATATTAAATATTTTATGAGATAAATAGTTAAATATGAGAGTGAGGGTATATTAAATATTTGTGAAATAAATAGTTAGATGTGAGGGTGCATAAATATATCCTTATATCTTATTACATATATTGTAAAATTAATTATCAAATATAAGGATATATCAAATACTTTATAAGATAAATAGTCAGATATAAGGATGCATAAATATATCTTTATATTTGATTATTAATCTCATAAAATATGTGATATAGAATCCACCGTAATTTGGTACATCCCAAAGGGCTAGAGAAGTAAAGCAATTATTATATTGATTATATATCATTTATTATTATATGCACAACAAGCCGTTTGGCCAAAAAATTGTGAATAAGTTCACTGAGCGCGACCAATAATAGAAATACACTTAGGTAGGAGCCTGATATATGATAATGTAATGGAACAATGCGACCATTTTATTTAGGGGTATGAGCAGATTGGGTTAATATAAAGAATCCAAAAATTCATATCAAACCAATAGATTTGATTTGGATTGGTTTAGGTAATCGGTTCATTTTATAGCGAAATCAAACCAAATCAATTATTATTAGTTTGATTTTGAATTTTTATTTTTCAACTTGATTATCCAATTATCGGCCCGATCAATCAACTATTTTTTTAATTTCTAATCTTTTAATATTTTGTACTTAAATTTATAGTAATAGAATCACTTTTTATCTTTTTTGTTAATGTTTGTTTAAAAAATTTTTCTGTTTACACCATCAATAAATATATCATAATTAAATTGGATTTAATTTGAATATACTGTCAGTGTAAAATTTTTTTACATAAACATCTAATTATAAATTACCACATCAACAAAACTCTTTAACATAACTACCCACTATTTATATGGTCATACAAATGGAAGGTTTTGATTGGATGACAATGTAAAATTAGTGTACCTAAATTAAACTCAATCAAGTTTTATATTATTACCGGTCGTTATAAGAACAAAAAAATTTTAAAAAATGCAATTCTTTATTTTTTGGTTTAACTCAATGACCCGAACCAAATCAATTCGATATTTGATCGGATCAGTTTGGTTCAAATTTATTGAAAAAAAAAATTTTAAAACCAAACCAAACTAACCTAATTAAATTTGATCGGTTCAAATTTATTTTTCACTCAAATTTGATTCAAACCAATCCGTTTACAATCCTAATTTTATTTAAAAGAATGAAATCAGAGGTATTTTGCTATATACCGTGATAAATATATGCCAAGGGTTTAAATCGCAAGACTGTGACAATAAACAAAATAGTTACGTGGATATTAAAAAATAATATGATAGACTCGGGTTCACAATGAACCCGAATTTAGGAAAGATCCCAACTATTGATTATATAATATTTATATATTTATAATTTTAAGATATATTTTGAATGATTAGGATTTTTTCTGGAGTCGAGTTCACCGTAAACACGAGTCTATCATATCATTACTTGTGAATATTAGTGGAAAAGAGTCCATATTAATTGGCGGCGGCAGAATAAGAAAACCGAAATTTATGGTAAACGGAACAGAGGCAGCTAGCATGGGTATACAAATGAAGTGCAAGTGCTGAATCTTGTCCTTTATTGAAACCAGGTGCTGATGAGGAAAACCATTTTTGAAACAACCAGAGCATGTGTACTTGTTCCATTTCTGCGGATTATCAAGCCTGTCCCTGGACGCAACAATAATGAATTTGCATTTCTATGGACCATTGAGCTGCCAAAACGGTGGGCACATCTCTCATCTTCCTTCTCCATATATCCAATTTATCTGCTAGATCTCTTGCAAAGATACAATGTTTTCGAGGCCAAAATCTTGCAACTTTAAACAGGCGTTGCGTTAAAAAGGGACAGATTGCGGCGCGAAATTTAACCGGCCTCACAATGACAAATACAATGGATAAGGTGAGGTGACTAGTTATTCACCACCCGGTAAAATGACAAACAACAAATTTATATGACTTAAATCTTCCAACGGAAATGGCAGTAACAGTTGTGTACACTATGACAGATTTCGGAAATTAAAATTGTCTGTTTGGAAATGATTTTTCCAAATAAGATCTTCGTCGCCATGACCCCAAAAAACGAAAAAAAAAGAAAAGAAAAAGACAAAAATTAAAAACTACTAATAACTTTCTTTTGGGGGTAATGATAACTTTCTATCTACATTAGAATGTCCTGTTATTCTTTTTAGAAAAGAATTTTCATGAGAAATTGTGAAGATAAGAAAAAGTTTATTGACCCCCCCCCCAAAACAAAAAACAAAAAACAAAAAAACTTGAAATGTTGCTGGTGTTCAATAATTTGTTACTACTATATAAGTTGATTTTTTTGTATTCTAACAAAAACTAAGAGTTAAATTAGTATGCACTAGCAGTATAAAATAATTTTATATTATCAACTAATAGAAATACTTGAAAGTAAGAAATTATGGTAAACCTCTCATTATAATACGTAATTATTTGTATGAGTTGGTACTTTCTACTATTTTTATTGGTTGATAATATAAAATTATTTTATATTGTCAGTATATTTAAATTAAATTCATAAACTAATTTCGTAACATAATTATAATTAATATGATATATTTAATTTAAAGTATATAGTATAGACAGTTATATTAGATAAAAATATATTATTGAATATAAAGTAATCTGGCAATGATGTTGAGCGATGTAGTATGAATCCAAATTCGCTGTGTATATAACTAGTCCTGTAATTAGAAGAAAATACGTGTTCACTTTTGACGACAAAAACTGCTATTTGTATCTAATCCACGCGCCCAATTGGCAATCCCAAACCGGCCACCTTAATTAGTTCTATGGGCAGCTCATTACCAGGATAAATATTTCAACGGCATTGAAAGAGGGAAATCGCAACCATGGGCACGCAGGCTGAGTAAAAAGGAAAAATTCGATTACAATTTGCCCACGCTCTTTATTTCAGGAATCCACCTCACTCTCTGTCCGGTTCTTTGGACATGGTCATATTATGTAGACATATACGTGAATCTTGAACAATAGAAAAATACGTGCATTGTTATCCCAATTTTTCAGGCACGAAGTCTATATACTACTAGTTTCCTCCTTTTTTTTCAGGCCATAATAATCATCAATTGTTCGTTCAAAGGCTTTATCTAAAACTGTACCTCCACAACAATCGAAATAGAAACATCAGATAACGAACTAGCCAGAGTTTATTTTTGAGATGTGAATATAGACATGCCCATGGAGGGTTAACCCAATTCACACTGACAAAGCTCAACTGGTTATTTCTCTGTAGTTTCAAGACTCAAATTTCCTTAACCTTTTCCTTAACGAATACTAGAACGTGAATTAGAAAAGAATAACATTACGGGGGAGAACATGAACTTCACTAAGATAATACAGTTACAGACACGACTAAGTTTAAGGAAGCACTCAACAATATATAAGTTCGATATAACATAAATATACTAATTTTATGTGGAGTAAACAGTAACTCCCGATACCTAATGTAACATTTGAAACAGAATACCTAAAATTGACAAAGACTAACAAACCTGACCTACTAAACAAATTAGCAGTCATATAATTGCCAGGATATAGAGTAGTCACCATACTAGACACCATCAAGGTCGAGCTCTCTTGTTGCTGCAAGACGGACACTTGTACTGCTTGATATGCTCAGCCCTCGCAGGGGTAATCTTCACACACTTTCCATGGAACCACTTCTCACATATGTCACAGCATATCCAGAACTCATCAGGCGCATAGTTCTCTCCACATGCTCCACACAGAGTCTCTCCATGCTCCTCCTCTTCTTCGTCTTCCAAACCATCCTCATCGCCATTCTTTGATTGCATTGCTTTTGAATGCTTCGCTTGAGATTCAGAACCCTTCTGCAGTTGCCAAACCAAAAGAGATTATCGCAAAAAATAAAATAAAATAACCCGGAGCCCAGATCTCATTCCAAACGGTAGAAGACTTGTAGTCCCCATAATATTTATTCACTTCCAGTTCAAATGTTAGCATACGGCTCCAGCATCTATGGTCTAAGACTCTAAACTAATCATCGAATCTTGTATCAATTTTTTTTTTTTTTTTTTTGGCAAAAAAAGGGAGCAAAATGTAATTAGCTTTCATGGCTAAAAGCTATGCCATTAGCGAACTATCACTATGAATGGTTAGTTTGATTTACAAGCCTGCATACCTTAGAGTTTGATTTGGATTTGTTGCTGCTATGATTAGAAACTGATGACTTTTCCTTTCCTTGTTTCTTGGCCATCCCTGAAACAACCTCAAATATTGTTGGAAGATCATTTATCATATTAAACAGTCGCTTCCTGCATATGAAGAATGAAAAGTAGATATTGCTGTAAGATGACAAACTGAAAACATATATCAAATCAATTACCAACTTGTGAGGGGTAAACCATCTACAGTCACGAGAGAATGCAAACCACAGCCATCATTGGAATGTAAATGCTATTAGGACTTCTAAGACCACAGATTGTCAGATTCCAATCCAGCCACATAGATAATGCATACTCACTCTACTTAATAAAGATCATTACAAGGTGAGCAGTGGGACATTAAAAGAGACCAAGATAATGTAAAAATACTTTCCTACCAAGAGGAAAAACCGAAACTACAGCAAAACTAAAAGAAAAATTCGAACAACCAAATAAGTATTCAATAACATTTCCTATTCTCAAATGTCTTTAGTATTTCTTTGAACCACTCTGTTCTTTTGACCTTGCAATTATAAAGCAATCATACTTAGCCGAAAATGTGTGCTTCCCACTTCTCTACTTACACACATCCTTAGAATCAGATAGTGAATCAACTATGTTTATCATATTGAGAAGACTATCAGAAGGTAACCATTCTCTTATGACTGAATTCTCACAGTAATTTTGCGTGCATCTAGAGAAGTGATTGGTATTCACTAGGTTTCTTAAGATAAGGATAGCGAGCTCAGCAAATTGTGATCAGTTAAAAGAATAAAAACTTCAACAGTTCTGATGAAACTCCTCAGTAACTATCATTCATAGTAGTCAATAGCAGTGCTATCGCGCACTATAGTGGAATCGCGGTGCGGTGCAGAGCAGAGGTCTGGCGTGACGCAGCTTGTGGTGCAGAGCAGTCTTCCATTGCAGCATTTCGCAGTCGCTTTTGTTTGGATGCAAAAATCCAATTATGCCCCCATTTTTAAACTGTTCAGCTTGGTCCCTTCCCTTCTATTTTCCATTCTGAAAGTGAAGATTAGGGTGTATTCTTCTCCTCTATCCTGTTACTCTCTCCATCGGCCTCTCTCCCCCATCCTTCTTACTCTTCTGGCGACCCTCCAACTTCCGGCGGCAGCAAGATTGGCAGCAGCAAGACCAGCGGCGGCAGTTTGAGTTTCCAATGGCGGCAGTTTGTTCTTCCCCTCTTTTTTTCTTTTTCCCTCCCATCTCTCTTTGTTCTCTATTTCCTCAGTCTTCTCTCCCTCTTTTATTTGATGTTTCTCCCCTTCCATTTATTTATTTATTCCCTTCTATTTCCTATTTTCCCTTAGGACTTGATATTTATGCATTGGATTGATGGTGATTGTGTGTTTTTAGACTATGGAATGGATTATGATTTATGACTTTTCATCATTGATGATAAATGAATTTAATTGTGGATGATTTCTTATTTTTGAGCATATATATATGTATATATTTTCAAATAGCAGCCATCCCGCTAGAGCGTTTTCGGAGTCGACCGCTCCATGCCGCTATCTGCGATCGACTACTATGCTATCATTCACCCTTTTTTTATTTGAAAAAAGAAAAACCTACAGTGAACTGTCATGCCATGCAATTATTACATATTAATGATGACAGAATTTTATCTTTCACCAAAAGCTTGATGATTTGAGTTCTCTAGCTGTAGACTAATGAAGGGAAAATAAAACAAGACAACAAAATGCCCATTCAATGACAGGTATTACGCTAGTAATATGATGCCAACCAAAACCTCAATAGAAAAGTCATGTAATAATTATCAGACACACCACTTTTGTATCTAAAATTTTTTTTTCATAACCTAATGTTCCATTGAGCAAAAGAACTTTGTTCATAACAAAACCCAAAACCGTCGATGTTTTTAATTTTAGAATATAATGTGAAACCAATGTGCAGGCATCCAAACAGTTCACCCTACCTAAGCTACTTCAGATCAAACATATACATCATTAAAGAAAAAAGCTATTCAGCAGACAAAAGCCATGTATCTATAAATGGGAAAAGGAAAACAGTTACCTATCAGCCTTATCAAATCCAAACCTAGCCCCAAAATAAAAAGCCACAGCAAGTAACCATGCATCACTGTGGACGGCAACCAAAGATAGCCAGTCCTTTTCCTGCATCCCATCCCTGGCAAAGTTAATACCCAATGCTGGCTCTGGGAGCTCTGGAGGCACCTCCTCAGCAGGCAGATTGACTTCCCAGTGCTCACTAGGAAATCCATAAAGGCAAAGGTTTTCCTTGTCTGCGTCGCAAAGTTCACACAAATCAGCTAAAGTCTATAAAACAATTTTTATAAACAAATTAACCGTGTATGCTAATTGCTATACAAACAAAAGCTAAATTCAGGAATTAGGATTATGGCACAGTAACAATATGGACCTGCAGCTTATAGCATTATTTAGAAGATCCAAAGAAAAATATCATCGACCAGGTAGTACATGGATATGCAGAGAAAATAACAAGCTAACAGAAAATTCTGAGGTTTCTTGGATGCCATTCACATAAAAGAAAAGGTCATGTCAAAGGCAAAATCTAACATCAAGGGTGAAAATATCCTTATATGGCATTTGTCAATAACCAACTCTCACAATGCTTAAAATTTTAGATGGAGGTCCAAGAATGGTTTTATGTCTCCAACACACCTGTCATGCAAGAGTCCTTTGGGTCCTTTGGGCGTATAGGCAGTGCACAAGCCCTTTTTACCTCACACTGAAATTTAATTTAATAGTGAACAATGAGTGGCAATGATTGAACCCCTAACCACTAGGCCATGGGGGTTATGATACCATATTTAGGACCAACTTTGGTTTTATATACAACAATATTCTTCAAACAGCCAAAGTTTTAATGGATGAGTTTATTTAAGTCAACAGATATAACTGTGTATTAAATCAACTTATCCATCTATCCTCCCAAGTTATGAGCGGATGTTTCTAATTTTTAATTAACCTAAATGGTTATTCAGGTTTTCTTACTTTTTGGCAGCAGGGATTAAAAGGTAACAGAATATAAACGTCATGGTTACAATGTATCCAAAGGGAATATTGCATAATTTTCATGCTCACACTTAGCATATGTTTACATAGATATTAGATGTGTAACTTTGACTGCATTCCATCCGCCTAATGAATACACCAACTAGAATAAAATTTATGAATGGCTTTTTGTGAGCCAAAAACATGCTCTTCAATAAACAATGATATTCAAATAGGATGCCAATTGAGTAGTTTCCAAGTTCCCTCTCCTCTAACAGTTTATTAAATTTCAAAACTATATCAATGTAATAAATTCAACCATTTACACCAGACACCAAATTAGGACAAATGATACTGAAAGCATCTACAATGCAGATAAAATTCAGATTCAAGTAACCCAGCACATATAATTCATAATAAAATATGGATGGCAAATTAATAAGAAACACTAAAATGAAGCCATCTGTATCAATTTTGTCCTAATTTAACTGGCAAGTAAAGTCCTGTCAACCAAATAAACTTTTTTACAAACAAACAAAAAGATGCAAATTTTAACTGAAAGCTATAAACACATGAAGAATTTTCAAATTAAGCATGTACACATGGAGGCATAGTGCCATTCCCAATTTCAAAATGGTGGCACCACATTACAGTAAGGTAAGGGGCACATGCTAAAATTTTCTAATGTCAGTGAGATGGGGTGATTTAGGTTCAAATGCTTATTCTCATCATTTAAATGTAAACCTACTCAATTTTTTCAGATGTATTAAATCTCATCAATTTTTTTTTTTTTGGGGGTAAAAGATATAAGGCGACTTTGACAAATTAAATAATTAACAATCTATGAATTGTTTAAATCCTTTTAAGAAAGTAAAATTTCAAAATAAAATGATAAGCTGCCAAAAGTTAACGAAAAAGGCTAAAATGAATATGTTAAAACTCTTTAGGGTTTTTCTCTTATTCACGCATACCCTACTCTAACGTGCTAATGACTCCATCTATCCAAAAAGCTTTTATTAATAGATTCACGTTTAACTATTTTATTATTTTTTTCTCTTTTAATTTAAGATTTTGGCATCCAAAGAATTAGCTGCCTGAGGAAACAAACCCGAATTGAATTCCGTCTCACAAAAGGAAAACCCACGAACCTGGGGTCGTGACTCTGCATTTCACTGCATACCACACTGCTACTACAAGATATACAATTTTTTCTTTTTTTGAATAAAACAAGTTTGTAGAGTGAAGTAGCCATTGACAAAAGTCAGAACCAGTCAAAACCCACAAAACCAAATGAGAAAAAAAAAAAAAAAAACTGCAGTACTAAATTTTATGGAGTTAGTGGTAAGTTGTAAGCAGAAGGGGCAGTAGCTAAATAAAGATTATCGTGTAAAAAGAGGATAGAGAAAGAGAGAAAGAAACAGGTACCGGGATCACACTGCTGATAGAACTCTTCAACATCTGTAACGATCAATCAGAGAGAGAACAACCCATTATTACATTAGAAATAAGAGAAGGAAGAAATAAAGAAAGAAAGAAGTAAGAAGAGCCGTAATTGTAATTGTAATTGAATGAGAAGGGGAAATTGGAAGATAGTGATAGTTACCGGTGGTGAGGGCCTTAATCATGGCAGCTCTGCGGCCCTTGAAATCTCTGAAGACCTCTTCCACCGTCCGCGGATTGTACGCACCACCTCCCTCCATCAGAGTCTCAGAGTGAGAGAGAGTATAGTCTCAGCTTCACTGTGTTTTTTTTTTTTTTTTTTGTGTAAATGGAGGGAAAGATATGGAAAACTATTTGACCCCCTTCTTTCTTTCTCTATCTCTCTCTCTCTCTCTCTCAATTTACACACACAACGCACAACACAGCGCAGCGGATTTGAATCCGAACAAATTGAATATCTTAATCCAATTTTATAAAACTCCACGGGGTCCGTCAACGCGGCCCCTTCCAAATTTTCATTCGCCCCCTTCCTTTTTTCAAATTAAATTTGGCCTAACCTAATATCCTAATAGGCAATAGCCCTCACCCCACATGGATTTAATTTGTATTTATTGGTATTATTTAATTATATTTTTTTATTTATATGATTTTTAGAATTTAAAATTTAAAATTATGTATATTTATTTATATAATAATATATAATTAGATGATAATATAAAAAAATATTATATTATCAATATATATAAATTAAATTTTTATATTATCCTCAAAAATTATTTATAGGTGAGTTGATTCGTACATAATATATCTTAATTTAATGTGCCTATGACTCTTCAACTCATAGCATCTATCCTACAAATCTCTAACAAGATAAATGTCTCCACAAATTTCATTCAACACATGATCAAATTATATTAATATAATTTTAAGTAATTATTATACTATTAAATAATATTTTATTGATATAATTTTTCATAAAATTTATTGTTAGATTAAAAGTTCATATCTTATAAATTATGTTTAAAAATTTTTATATTAATCTAAAATTATTTGATATATTTTTATATACGTTAAAATCAATATAATATATAGGGTTTAATTTAAATATATCGATATTATCCGATCATATATTACCATATAGGCAAATATATATAACCTTCACCCCTACTATTTTAAAAGTCATGTAAATAAGATAATGTGATTAGATAACAATATAAAACAGTTTTACACTATTAATATATACAAAAGAAGAAGAAGAAGAAGAAGAAGTACCATGAAACAAAATAAAATAGTATTAGATTAACCAAAATGTTTTAAGTTACAAAGTAATTACAATATTCACATTTATCAATAACTGTCTAACTCAAATGCACACCTATTTACAAAAAAAAAAAAGAAAAAAGAAAAAATATCTCCCCGACAGATCTAGGAACTAATCCTGACAAATATATAGGCAGCCGCCAAACAACATATTTACAGTTAATCAAACTCATTTTACAAAATAAATCTAAATTAATTCAAGGAATAAGGTTACCCTCTTCTGCATAGCAATTAACTGAGCACATTGTAGGGGGGTCTCATGGTATAATTAATGCGGTTGGGTATCGTCCAGCACAATGCTCTCTCATTTTTGCTTCAAGTCTGTAAATTTCTGCCTGAATTCTTGCCCTTGACCGTTCATCTTTTGATTCTAAAGTGTTTCTGAGTGCCGAGATCTTCTTTGCAACGCTTTTGATCTATGCACAACAAGACACATGAATGAAACATATTCAGCAGAGCTGCATTACATCCAAAGCAAAACAAAATAAGAAAGTCGCAACACTGAACCTTTCTGTAAGGCCATCGTGATAATCCATCCTTGCGGCAAATCTTCTTCACTACAGTGGGACATAGGTTCACTTGCCTCGATGCCTCCTCAATGGGTAGATGAAAGTAAGCGGCGAAATCATCCAACTGCATCTTTCCCGCTCTATCCCTCTGTGCAATTCACCCCAATACAATACAATATAGAATAACTAGTCACAACTAGGGTTTTTTGCCATTAAATCAAAAAAGGAGACAGTAAAACACATGCAACACTTTTTTGATTGTTGTCGATTATTATATTGTTCTTGCTTTCTGATGTTTTAAATTTGAAAGATAACCTGCGCTGAAAGAGATGATCTTCTAGGAGGCCTTCCAGCTCCATTGTCAGCCTCTTGTTCATTCTCATCGTCTACAAGCATAACGATTGAAACTGAGTAACTGAGCATAACATTCTGAAAATAAATAAAAATGCCACACTGACATAACTAAAGAAAAAAAAAATTATAAAAGCTTTTTTATTATTTGTTTTCCTTCCCAAATCACAGAAGTAAGACAATGTTGGCATATTGTATATGGAATGAAATCTTAGAATGGTGACAGATGAAAAAACATAGCAGAGAGATAGAGACCAACCTGAATTGTTTGCATGCAAATCGTCTGTGTCATCGCTTAACTCTTCAACCCATTCCAGTCCAGTGCAGAGGGCCTCATAATAGGCAGATAGTGGATCTTGCAGAATAAAGTATCCTGCTGAAGTTTGCATCCTACAATACTGCACTAGAAAATTCTTGACATCCTCAATGCTTCTCCTGCAAAAACTGACCATATTCCCCCACACCCAAAATGAAAGAAAGGTTAAAAAAACAAATAAACAAAAGTAAAGGGTAAAATTCAGAGAAGTAAGTGCGCAAAAGGATTCTACTGTTAGACGGTAAATCGCATAACACCTTTGATGCGAGAGTTTTAGTGAGATGCATGAAGTTTATAATTAAACGATGACAAAAGCAAATTAAAATTGTGCTGTAAATAATACTCAAGTAGATGAACTCGTAAAATGACATGCAAATAAAAGCAAGGCCCTTCTAACCATATTTGTTTTAACGTAATGCCAAAAGCAATTAACAAAAAGAGTAGTGCCAAGAATTGGAACGTACTCAATCATTTGATATTGAAGGTTGCTGCTAGAAGCATAATCTCCATTGATAGTCGGATGCTGAATTGCATGAGATATTAAGCCAGGCCTTCCATGAATCTCGAGTTTTGTAAAGTTAAATCCTGCAAAGCATCCATATGTACATAGAAATCAATAAGCATAGAAGTGGGAAAAACTATCATAAAAGGAAAAAAGATAAAGAGAAACTGAATATTTTGGTCAACAAAGTTGAAAGCTTACCATTGGTGTGAACTATTTCTCTCAGAACTAGACAGCAACTGCAAGAAAATGGGACCGGTGGGTGGGGCCAATTGGTAAGTGTCATCACATCATTGTAATTTTGTGACCCTAGAATATCATTTGTTGGGGGATGACCTTGATCCACATGCACTTGCAATGGAAGAGCTTCAAAGTTCCCTACTACTCCTCCAATGGGAAAATTATTGTGCACAAAGTTATCTTGAATCATTGGATCGAAATATGGGGGATGATCACCCTCTTGAACTCCATGATGATTTTGTTGTTGGGGCAGTGTACTGGGTCCAAGAATACTGGTTAAATCGGATAGCATGGGGCTGGCCATGTTGAAAATAGTGGGGCTAAGTGGAGTGTCATATGGATCATGATATGGAACAACAAACCTTGGATCTTCCATGCTTGCATTAAAATCACGATGGGAAATAGAAATGTGATGGTAAGTAGCGGCGCCAAAAGAGAAAGCGCCACTACTGAGTATGCGAACTTTAGACACGGAATGTTGGTGATTGCAGAGACAACGGCAAAATCTGTGAAAACAATCGTCCAAATGGACCTTAGTAAAGAGTGGCAGTTAATAATTGTTAATAAATGAAGATGGCTCAAAGGTTTTGTTAAAAATCCAAAAAAAAAGTGGTTTTGTTAAAAGCAAGTATACCAAAAACAAAAAAGTGGTGAAAAAATAAACATAAACAGCGATAAGAACTTGGAAGCTGACGCTGCCCACCCGAATACAATTACATACATTCTAAAAATGGTCTAGTAATAGGATAAATAAATAAAATGTTAGTATTTGTTAAAAACAAACTCATTTGTACACATGTTAGTCGAAAGATATTTTCATCATTGACTCGGCACAACAAAGCTATAAACAAGACCCTTCCCTCCCATCCCTCTTTTCGCCATCGCAATTCAGTTTAGTTCATTGATTCGCTTAGGTTTTAGATTCTGTTCATATCTGCGTTTTCATGGTCTGATCTGTACAAAAAGGACTTTATGTTAATGATGACAAGAATAAAAATGTAATACTAAAATTTTTGTATTTTTCACTTGTCGCAGCAATGATTGACGCCGTTGCTCTTGCACATATCCCCCACATCAGGTTGACCTTGGACATCGAGGGTGAAAGCAAAGGGGTTTGGATTGCAGAATAGAATCGCAGAAAAAATTGAAATGAAAGCGTTGGCATTATGATCAGTGTTTACCTGCATGCAAGTGTTTCAGTCTCGATCCACCACAATCCTTAATTCTCCTCTCTTATTGCCTCGCAATCCAATCCAATCCACTCACTCACTCTTGTCCAAAAGAAAGAGGCGCGAGTGGAGTGGAGTGGAGTATTGGGAAGTTCAGACACAGATAGTTAAATGATGATTGCAGACACACAACGACACAATCAGACTTTGTAAAGGATTTATATATTATCAGGGATAAAGCGGCGCGAGTGGCAGTTAATGACCGTTGGAATAATTCAAGGCGCTTCCGTCATGAAACACCGCGTTTAAAATACAAAAAATAAAAAGTGTTCGTATGAAACAGTATAACACTTAAAAAAGAAGCACTTTAAAAAAATTAATTTTAATAAATTATCAATATAAAAGAATTTTATATTATTATTTAATTAAATTCTATTATATATTAAATTTTTGAAATATTACATATAAAAATACTTATATTAATTTAATAATATATAATTAAATAATTATATAAAATATTTTATACCAATAATTTATCAAAATAAATCTATAAAAACACCATAAAAAGTACACTTAAAACAATGAAGTTTGGCTACTTAAAACCTAAAGAAACAACTAAACACAATTGACAAAAAGATATGCTTATTTATAATATTTCTTCTAATACACTCTAATTTCAAAAGTCTTATAAATAATAGCATATAATTAAATAACAATATAAAACTCTTTTATATTAATAGTGTACTAAAATTAATCTCTTATTTTTCTTGAGTAAACCCCTCCTTAACATAATTAGTGTTAATACAAATTAACAAAAATATCAGTTGAGTTATAATTTATTAGTATTTTATGAATTTCATATCTCAAAGAATATATTTTATGAATTTAAGTTATTAAATAAAATTTTTATATAACCATTTAATTATTATGTATTGTCATTTTTTAAGTTAATTATATATCTTAATATTATTGAAAGTGTTTAAATTTTATTATTGGAGATTATTTAATCTTGTATTTGATAGGATTTGACCTTTATACTGATAATATATTAAAATTAATCACATAGAAAAATCTTGTATAAAATAATATATGTTTGAACTAGTATTTTGAAACCGTGCAATACATGGAATAATATAATTTTTAAATTATATTATAATTAAGAAGTATTAAGTACAAAGAAAATTATCATAGTTAAAAGTAATATAAGAATAATTAAAAATTGGTATATAATCAAAAGTTATATATAATAATAAAATATAGTCATAGATTGCTATATAATATTTTCAATACATTAACATGGAGAAAGAAGAGATACATGCATCAATTGTAGTTGTGATACAAAAATTAACCAAATAAAATTTAATAGAGTACTAATACCTAAAAAAACTATGTCAACGATTTATCTCACAAACCTACATAAATATGAAAAAAAATATAGCACACTATAAAGAGAGAGAGAGAATGAGAAAGAGTTAGAACATATACTAATAAATTAACTTAACACATAAATTTAAGAATGATTAAAATAATTCCATAAGATCTACTTTAAGTTGGAAACCACACACTATATGCTCTAGTAAACAAAATATTATAGATTTATTTCCTTGAGTTAACATCCCCTCACTATGAATCTGCCCAATTCATCATTGGATTCAACATATACCCAACATTAAATACCTATCAACCCCACCATTAAACTAACTTTCTAGTATCTGATGTAGATTATAACACTTCACCCTACTATCAATTGAGGATCAACCATATTTTTCCCAAGACCATATATACTTCTTGGTTCCCTCACTTATAAATCAATCATCTAATATATTATGCATGTTCTTCCTATATGAGTTACTATTCATCATTGATAAAGAAAATAATGTATGATTCTTGAAAATAAGATAAAATTATATTTTATCCTCTTGAACTTTAGATCATATGTACTGTAACCCCTAAATTTAAAAAATATGTAAATTAACCCTTGAACTTTTATAAATGTGTATTTTTGTAAAAATAAGTATATAGCCTATTAACTTTTTTAAATGTGCAACTCAATGCCCTAAATTTTTTTAAATGTGTGATATTTTTTTAAACAATTGATGGAAAAAATTAACAAAAAAATCAATTTACATATTTAGGAAAGTTTAGAGGATTGATTACACATTTTTTAAGTTTAGGAACTAAAGTGCATATGGCTTCAGGGGAGTAAAGAGCAATTTTCCATAAAAATAATAATTCAATAACCATCAAATATTACATGAAGAAGAAAATAGAGTTGTTTACATTAAATCGAGAAATTATCATTTTTCTCACAAAAAACAAACTATACCAAAAATTAATAGAAAAACTCAAAATTTCTATATTGATTGATAAACAAAATGAAAATAAAGCAAACTAGCTGTCAGAAATCAATTCGACATTTAACTTCAAGCCCAGATTATATCTTTACTAAACTATAATTTTTTTATGCTCTAACGCGCTAAAATTGAGAGTACCTACTAACCACATCAAATAATTAGTTCAATAAATATATTATATACGGATATTAATTATGTGAAATATATATAATATAATTTAATATAATAATTTATTGTTGGAATTTTATTTTATTGTATAGGTTTAATAAAAACTTATGAATTTTGAATTACAAAAATATTATATAAATTAATTTAAAGTATTATAAAATTAAAATTATGCAAAATGAAATAATTTTACAAATAAGAAAGTATAATATGAAATTTGATTGAATAAATTATTTTAAATAATATTTGTAATAATTTGTTTCATATAATAACTTATTATTAAAGGTATTATTTTTTTATAAAAATATATACTTCTAATTTTAAAATAACGATTGAAAAACTAAAAATTTTCTCCTTCCCTTCCCATTTCTTTCGTTACTTATTATTAAAAATATAATTTATTTTATAAGAATATCTATATTCAATTCTTAAGTGAGTATTGAACAACTAAAAATTTAATTTTTGTTTCTCATTATTTCATTCTTAAGCTTTATAGTAAAGTGACTTTTTTAAAAAAAATCAAATAAGCATATTTGATTTCACTACTTGTTAATGAAAATATAATTCAATTGATAAATATATATACTTGTTATTGTTTAAGGATAAAACAACTAAAAAACAATCAATTGATTTTCATTTATCCTTTATCCACCCTCTACCAAAGTAATTTAAACATTATTAAAAATATTCACTTTAAATTTTTAAGTAAGAATTGAACAATTAAGTTTTTTTTTTCCTCCTGCAATGTAATTTTTCAAAAAACAAAAATTGAATAAAACTATTCCATATATAAAAATATATACTCTTAACTTTTAAATGAGAAATAAACAACTTAAAAAATTAATTTTTTGATCAAACCCCCTTTTTTTCCAATCAAATTTGTGGTAAAATAATTTTAAAGAACAAATTTTACAAAAGTATTTCATATAATTTATTATTGAAAAAAATATTTTTTTTATAAGAATACTATAAAACAAATTTTTAGTGAGGATTGAACTTGGAAAAAATTATTTCATTTCTTTCTCTCTCCGTATTATTTGGCATCATATTATGGTAATTTTAAATAAAAAAATACAAAATTTAGTTTCTTATGATAATTCAGCGACTTTTTTAATTATAACGGCCTTTTAAATTGCATAAATTATTGGGAATAGTCCTTTACAATTAATCAATAATATTTTTATATTATATTATATCATATTTTGAAAGTTGAAAAAAAAATTAATATATACAAACATTTTTGAAAAATTAAACTTGTTTATCCGAAAAAATTAAGTTATATGTTTTAAAAAAGTAAAGTATAATTACATTTAAACTCTTAATTAAGATAAACCAAATGTGTTAGAGGAAGTAATTACTACTATATTTTAATTTTGATTAAAAAGGTGTTGGTGGAAGTAATGGATGTAGTAAATGTGGTGAAAATTTAAAGAAAGTGGGATAAAAATAAATATATAGCAACACTTTTAATTGAGAGTTTAATTGGTATATATTGATAGTGTAAAATAATTTTATATTATCAATCAATAGAAATAGGGAAAAGTGAAAAATTATGGTGAGTCACTTATTATAATGGATAGTTATTTGTATGAGTTGACAGTTTTTATAATTTTTATTGACTAATAGTATAAAACTATTTTATATTATCAATGTATTTAAATTAAACTCTTTAACCAATAGAAAAATTAGATAAATATTTTAATAAAATTTCCATAAAAGGAAAGATTTTTCAAAGCAATGGAGAGGCAAATGCATAGGAAAGTGACATATGTAAAATTTTTTTTGTAAACATCTTTGAATTATTAAAAGTATAAATAGATAATAATATGAAACTCTTTATATTGATAGTGTATTAAAATTAATCTTATAAAATATTAATATAAGATTAGATAATCCAATAATAAAATAAGATTTTTTATATGAATAAGAAAATAAGATCAGACACGGTAATAAAAAAAAAAAAGGGAAATAAGATTAGACAATATGAAAACAAATTTTACATTAATAGTTAATAAAAATTAAATTCATATTTTGTCAGAATATATTTTATTTTAATTTTTTAGAATTTAATTGGTATACATTAACAGTGTAAAAATTTTTTATACTGTCAATTAACAGAAATAGAAAAAATGAGAAATCATGATAGATCCCTTATTATAATAGGTAATTATTTATGTGAGTTGGTACTTTCTGTTATTTCTATTGACTGATAATATAAAATTATTTTATACTGTCAATACATTTAAATTCAATTCAATTCTTTATAGATCCAATTTTTAATGTCATTAAAAAATTTAATCTCCCGAATAATTTTGTCATAATTAAATTTTATCATCACGTCAAAAAAAAAAAAAAGAATTATCGTAATAATGTCAGTTGCTGCAGCAACGACGTCGTTCCTCTTGCGTCCTCCCACGCCCGGTTGACCTGGAGGATGATGATGATGATGAAAGCAAGGGTTTGGATTGCAGAAGCGAATCAATATTCAATGATCAGAAAAAGGGGGACAATGAAAACGTTTGCATTATCATCATCAGTGCTTACCTGCAACTCCAAGTCCTCTTCAAATCTCCACCACACTCATTCCCCTCTCTTCCTCCCTAGACCCAGACCCAAACCCTTCTTCCTTCCCTCTCTCTCTCCCTTAACCAACTCCCGAATATTCCACTCTTCTCTTTCTCCAACGCTTTCAATGGCTTCTGCGTCCTCCAACAACGAACGAGCTCGTGCCCCACCAGCCATCCCCTTGCCCCCTCCCCCTCTCTCCAAGGCAACTTAACTTCTTTCTCTCTCCTTCCAATTCTTCATTCTCTGCTTCACTTACTCACTCTGCTTCCTTTTCCTTTCATTTCATTTCATTTCAGTTTAAGATTGGGCTCTGCCAGCTGTCTGTAACCCCCGACAAGGACAGGAACATCGCCCATGCCCGCGCCGCCATTCAGGACGCTGCCTCTAAGGGTGCCCACCTTGTTCTCCTCCCAGTTAGTTCTCCTTCCCTGTCATCACCCAGTTTTCATTCTTTTCTTTTCTTTTTCTTTTCTTTTTTTTTGCTCATTTTTTGAGAATCATTTTGTGTTTGTGTGCATCTCAGTGAGTGGGGGGTTTGTGTTGTGTTGTGTTGTGCTGCTGTATCAGGAAATTTGGAATAGTCCTTATTCCAATGATAGTTTTCCCGTTTACGCTGAGGATATTGACGCTGGTGGCGATGCGTCTCCTTCCACTGCCATGCTCTCTGAGCTGTCTCGTCTCTTGAAGATCACCATTGTTGGTGGTTCTATACCTGAACGCTCCGGAGGCAAGCTGTACAATACTTGCTGTGTATTTGGCACTGATGGGAAGCTACAAGCCAAGCACCGCAAGGTAGCATTTCTGGTGTCATACTATTTTGGGATGTGCATAGGAATCTAGTTTTAATGTTTGGTTGACATGAAATCTGTGGTTTTGGTATTTGATGTTCTTGTGCCTCCCAAAAATAATTCACTTGCCGCTGCATATCAGATTATTGTATAGACACTTCTTTTTGGAGATTAAATTTCATAGTTGATCTTGGTGGTGGGTGAGTAATACATGAATCAATTTTAGCACTTGCTTTGTTGTGTAAATTCTGACATACATGTGTCTGCTACAGATACACCTTTTTGATATTGATATCCCTGGGAAGATTACCTTTATTGAATCAAAAACTCTTACTGCTGGGGAGACTCCAACAATTGTCGACACAGGTCTAACATATTCTCTGGTTACACGTTTAAGCACATTTTTCCCAGCTCTACCTCCGTCATTAATGTTGCAGTCTTTGATTCTGCTATTATGTTTGTCATCATGTAAATGAGAAATGTATGTTCAAAGCCTGTACCTGATAATAATATTGACAGTGGCGCCTGGCGGTGGAGGAGGATAGTTGTTGTCATGGTTGTAGTGTGAGACTAACCTCTAGAATGCTTATTTGCAATTAATTTTGTCCATAATTTTGGTAAAAAGTTGTAATAAAGTGACTGGATTTATGCAGAGGTTGGGCGCATTGGCATAGGCATCTGTTATGACATTCGTTTTCCTGAACTAGCAATGATATATGCAGCAAGAGGTCTGTCATTTCCATTATTTTGCTTGGTAGCAATTGCTCTTGTTTGACTTGTAATTGGTTGTGAATGATTTGAGTGTTCTAAGGAATTTCTTTCATGCCTTCCAAGTTTTATTAGCATAATTGAGTAATAATTTTGTTTGCTTGGGGAACAGGGCAAATAGAAAAAATCTTTTTGCTCTTAAGTTTGGGAAACTTATAGTATCAACTTTTGACTTCAGGTGCTCACTTGCTCTGCTATCCTGGGGCATTTAACATGACGACTGGAGCGTTGCATTGGGAGTTATTGCAGAGGGCAAGGTAATAATAAATACAACATAATGTACAATTGACATCCTGAAACATATGTTATACAACTGGTTCTTTTTGATATCCCTATATGGTTGCTTTAACTATCCAGTAAGTCATTCATGAAAATTTTGTATGCCAGTTACTGTCTGGAAACAACTGCAACAAACTTGATTGTTCAGTGGCTCCTCACTATAGTTAATTCTATTATATTGGACTGATAGTTTGCTTAACCATATATATCATTTGTGATTGGAATTCATTGAGAAATATAACCTTGGTTACAGGAATAACTAGAAACTTATGATCTTACTTAATGGTAAGAAACTTAGAATATGCAATAGGACTGCCTTTCTCTTTGTGTTTTCTTCCATTTTGTTTCTTCTGACTCTTCCTTTTCTTTGCCACTGCAAACTTTTTAAAAGTATTTATTGATTAAGCAAGAATGACCTATCTATATTCGGTCACTAATCTGTGTTTGCTTCTCCACGTGCAGGGCTACAGATAATCAGGTAATGACCCCTTATTTTTGGAACTTCAGTGGATTTTTAACGAATGTATATTTTAAAGTTAAATTATATCAAATCTGAAAATCATCAAGTGATTTTTATTTATTTGTTGTTGATGGATGAACCAAATAATGATGTTGGAACAATAGCTGAGTTGGGAGATATTTGCACTGTGAATAAGAAATCAGTATTTTAAAAAAATAAAAAAATAAAATAAAAAAAAACCTACAAGACCACAAACCTCTATGTGAGGATGAATCTGTAATAAGTTCTAGAAAGCAGATGCTACTTTACATTCTTAATCTGATCTTGCCACTCAGATTGATTATCTACAGATGAGCATCAAGTGTCAGGAAGACTTTTCACATCCCAAAAGGAAGTAACAGAATAAAATGAAGTTTGAGAGAATTGATTTGTCTCACTATTGTGTTGTTGAATTGGTGGATTGATGCTGATTAAAACAGGGTTATAGTTTGGGGTTTCTCTGTATATAAGCATATTGTATTTTGAATTGCAAATTGAGAAAAAAAAAAAAAAAGAGGGAAAATTCACCAAGAGTTCCTTATATCTATTCTATCCAACCCTAAAATCAAGTAAGAACATGTAGACATTTTTCTCGAGGTGAGTACACATTCTTTTGTTACTTATTTTGAAAAAGATGTCCATTTCTCTACTTGATTTGATAATTGAATAAAGAACTTATACATGCCTTGTCCTTGCAAATTCTTAAGCTCTGTGGAGACAACTGGATCCTTAACTACTTGAAATTTGTTACTTACAGTTATATGTGGCAACCTGTTCACCTGCTCGGGATACTGGATCTAGTTATGTGGCTTGGGGCCACTCCACTCTTGTTGGACCAGTAAGTAGGTCCTTTATGTTTAGCTTTTCTTGGGTAGAGGCGTAGAGCCAACTAAACGTGCTGATTATGGAATTTGGTATTATATTTTATGAGTTTGAATAACAAATAGAAGGGGGAATGTTTTTTAATTGTCAGTAAAGCTTCTGAAACTGACTTGCGTGCATAAGTACTTACTGTGGAACATATCAATGTGGCAGTTTGGAGAAGTTCTGGCTACTACAGAACATGAGGAAGCAATCATCATCGCAGAAATTGATTATTCAATATTAGAGCAGAGAAGGTTTTCTTTTCTTCACACTACAAACATGTCTTGCACAAGTTAACTTGATGATTGCCAGTCATAATCATTATTATGTCTGATTTTGTGATTTAATCATTTCAGGACAAGTCTCCCTGTGACGAAGCAACGACGAGGTGATCTATACCAATTGGTGGATTTTCAAAGACTGAATTCCCACTAATGGGAGCCGGACTTGGTATGATTGAGACATATATATGTTACATTGTAATTTGTATGCGGCATGAGCTGCCATCTGTATTGTGGTTGGTTATCAGACGCTGTATTATTGCTGATATGGAACCCAAACCCTGAAGAGAAGGAAGAAATAAAGGAATTTGTGCTTTCTCCAATAGTTTGTTCTGCTGTTAATCGTTATCCATGTGTTCTAATATTTCTCAATTGAAGCTTGCTTATTGCTTGACCTGTGAGGGAATGAGGGTGAACGTGTAAGAAGAAAAATTCAGTAGCAGATTATTGTCATGTGACAAGGGGTGAAAACAGGTGAGGCTAAGCCAAGCTTCACTCTTGACATGTCAGACCCGTGTTGTAATCCATCGGATTTCTTGTTTCTAAAGCATGTATTTCAAAATATTTTAAACAAACTAATAGGTTAAACAATTACACAGGCCTGGCCAAACGAGATAATGTAAGGATTTAAGATTATAAAACATAACAAAAGGTTATTGTGGTTTAATGGTGGAATAGTCATTTAAAAGCTATGAGGAATTAGTTATGTGCAGCGGGTGACAGATTCATGAATTAATGAACTCAAGGATTAAACCTACAATCTGCAAATTGCATCTCTTGGAAAGCAACAGTTCTGAACAAACCTTTCACCCAAATAGAAGTGAGGATACGTTTTAATTAAATAATTCTTTAATTTCGGCAAAATTTCAGTCTATGACTGTCAGCAAACTCATGCGCGATGCATCAAGCTAATATGTGTTGGTTGTAGAATATGATGAAGCTTCACATTGAAAATGAATGAACACAGGACTGATTAAAAGTGAGGTGACTCAAGAACTTAATGACTTTCGGAGAAATTTTTATATATGCTCTTTGAGCAATTTTTTCTCTGCTTTGTTTCATTTATTATTTTACAAATCATCTTTAACCGTTCAATTTTTTTATAGTTATTTTTTAACCCCTAATAAAATTGATTTATAAATTAATAAATGCAACAGATTAAGAGGCAAGTAAAAATTTACTGGGCTATGGTAGAGATTCATTGATATTTCATTTGGGCTAATCTCCCTAGCTTTAACCATGGGCCATCAACAATCAATTAATATGTTACGCACCTGAGGCGTAGCTCACATGCCATAGCCTTTGCCTCTTAAAAATGGGTGCATATAAGAGCGCAAACTCGCAAAGGCAGAGCCCCATGCCCAATCCCTCCCTCCCCTAACCATTCCCCCTCCCCCGACCAAAAAAAAAAAAAAAAGAAAGTGAGATGCCAAAATTTTTATTTTTCACAATAAAAAAATATTTTTATTTTATTTTTTTTATGAGCCAAAATTCTTATCATTAATTAGAACTGCTATTAATTACTTTCTAGTAATATCATCCCAAACAAAATCTGGAAATGTTTAGTGTGCCTGACGATCCAAAGTAAAGGAATTCCGGGAACCAATTCTTAGTTAGAAGTTTCTTCATTTCAGAGCGAGGGTATATGATCGTTATCAACTGAATCAACCTCATTATCCAATTAAGTGAAATGGTGATTAAAGTTGACAATGCACTGCCAGAATGCATTAATTATAAAGCATTAAATTTATACATACAATGGATTTAGTTTGGCTAGAGATGGGATCATAAGGGATGCTTCATTTTACTAGTGACGATGAGGAATGCCAAAGACATGCGTCACGCTCACAAATACGACAACGTATAGACAACAACAACAACAACATGCATGTAGTGCAAGTGACGATTACGAAGTGAGAACAATAAAACAGAATAAAAAGGAAAAAAAAATAAAAATAAAGGTAACTCATGCAATTGCACGTGGGTGCAGCACACACTTCCCTCTTACAAAGACTTGTTAAGCTGGTCTGATATAAGGAAGAGGGGAAGATAGACAGTGTTGTCAGAGATAAAGGGAAAAGAGATAAAGTGGGGAAAAAAACACTAGCTAAGTTTATGCGTACCGATACAACTCACCCAAAGAAGATAAACAATTGCCATAGCGGGAGTGACATAAATATTGCAAGTTGATCCATACCCTACCCACAGCACATCGCTTTTGATTTTACTTTTTCTGCTTCCTCTGGGCCCCGGGAGTAGCACTGTTGCTTTCTAGTTTCTTTGATCACAATCTTGATTCTACTTTCTTTATTCTCTCTCTCTCTCTCTCTCTCTCTCTCTGTTTTTTTTTTTTTTGGGTGGACTACTTTCGTTATTCTTGCTTCTTTAGCACTTCTAACAAAATAGTTTTTCATTAAAGCTATGGCATTTCATAGAAAGAAATTTTTCATGGATCCATCACGAACTGCATGGACCAATATGATTGAAGAAAGAAAGCAAAACAGGTGTACATTCGTAACCTTTAACATCTCTGTTTTTAATTCATAATAAATGAGTTTTATACAGGAGATTATTTGAAATAATATTGAATATAAATAATTTATACATTATTTTCTATATTATATGTTTAATATTTGTCAATTCTATTTTCTGTGAAAATATAAATTATTTGTTTAATTATATATTTTTAATTTAATTAAAGAACTTATCGTTGAAAAGCATTTGTTTAGAATTTTATTTTAATATATTACAAATATAAAAAAATTCATTGATAATTTATTCAAATTAAACTCGACTTTTCTTTTATTGGATAGTATCTTATTGAGACTACTTAGTAATTAAATGAGGTGTTACATTGCGACAAATAATTAATGAAAAATCTAGCTTCATTAAAAAATTAAAAAAAAAACTCTAGTTTAATGGGGAGGATTGTCAAACTCAAAGTGTAGCCAAAATGTGCGTCAAGAGGCATGAAGTTTGCAAAATAGGGTAATCTCACTTTAAGATAATAAATCTCTAATCCAAAAAATAGCTCAAAGAAAGAGAATTACACAAATATTTATAATGATAATAATTTATATCATACGTTTAAGCAATGTGGGACTCAATAGTAAACATATTATTTTTAATAATTAATGGTAGATAAGTTTTTATCCATAGATGGTATAATCATCTTCCATGGTAGATAAGTTTCTTAATAATTAATTACTTGGTCATGAGTAATTTATATGCTTTACATTTGCAGTTTGCATTATTATGCTATTATGACACATGCTGTGTACGGCTCTTTTTGCCTTGTGGCACCGGAGCAGCAGCGTGAGACGGTAAACAAATTAACTAAAGAAAATAAGCATGGTGCAAGCCTCAACAATGTCGCAGTCATGTGCACAATAAAACTGAAAATGTTGGATGCGCCTGCGTGCGTGCCGAACCATGTATGTGCAGGTGGTTACCGAATTGCGGTGCAAGTAGATGTCATATAGGCAGATGTGCTGCCCATGCCCTGGCACGTGGTACACTGCTCCGGGGCAACCTCTGGGTCCCTTCTTAGTTATGTCTCTAGATGTCATCGCAATGAATCATTTTAAATTATTGGTAACAAAAATATTAAATACTTCACATAAATAAATAAATACTATTTGGTTTAAAAATACTTTATATTTTTTATTGGGCAGTCCTTTGGTGTTCATTGTAAAAAACCAGCATTGTGCTGATCGAAAGGGGCGCGTGCTATGGTATGGGAAGTTAAGTATAGGGCCGCACGTACTGTCCGATCTAACGGGGAAGATGCTTTGATATATTAATAGCCCAAATATGCGTGATATATCCTAAAACAATCCAACACATCTCCTCTTCCAAATTTAAGCTTTTGCCACGCCTTTGCAACTCTACCTCCCCCCAAGCGTCACCAACATCACCACTTTTTTCACTGTCACCATCAAGAACACCCCAACCAGCAACCCCGTTGCCACCACCACCAAGAAAATCCACACTACTGCCTTCAAAACCTTAAACCCAACCTTCACTTTCTCAACCAAACTTGCCATCGCCGACCTGTAAATCGCCTTCCCCCTCGCTAACGACACCACCAGAGTACCTTGTAGTCCAATTGACCCGACCGCCTCCCAATTGAGCTGGCTCGTGTGATTAAACCCGTTGGGAGTGCCATCGCCCCCTCCCCAAACAACAAAAAATAAAAAGGAAAAAAAAAGCTCATAAACTAAAGGCAACTTCTGCACCCCCTGTTGACTAATACAAGACCATAGTACAATACAAATAGGTCTAGTAGCCAACCTTTCAATGTAACAAACAATGCATAGGCTTTAAGCACAAGAAAACCATAGAACAATTACAGTGAGCAAGATTGTTGGAATAGGGGAACGCGAAGGAAGGAAGGAAGGAAGGAAGGGGAGACGAGGGAAAGAGAAAGAAAATGGGGCGGTGCACAATGTAGTAGACTTAACTTAGTATACCATAGCACGCACCTTTGAAAAATGAACAAAAAAGGCTAACAAACTAAAAGTGAAACTTAATCCTGTGAACTTAACTTCACTTGCAAAGAACACCAACCAAATGTGCTATCAACGTGCGTTTGCGATTATTGCTCATTAAAAATATATAAAGGAATGGCGATCAATATTATATAAATATGGGTCCATTCGTTATGCACTCCATTATTTATGGTGCATCATACACAGGTGATGTGGTAGTGCAGTTTTTGTAGAAGTGCTCATTTATCAAAAAGCTGTTATGCACCATAAAGTCACCCCCTTCACTCTGTTCTTTCTCTTTGCCACCCGCCTTATGCCACAAAGAGTATGAGATCGAAGAGATCTGCAAGGCACACTACCAGGACTTAATCCTCACCGTCAATGATCTCCGATCGCTCCTCTCTGACGTCAATAACCTCAAGGCCTCCCTCTCTGACTCCAACTCCAATTTCCAAACCGTTGCGCGCCTGCTCCTCCCCTCCCTCGATGCCTTTGTTGAGACATGGAACATTTCGTGGAACATCAACCTCACAATTGAGTCTGTGCGCACGTGCATGAAGCTGATGGACGGTGCTCACATGCCAACTGCCACCTCACCAGCAACAACTTCTACATGGCGCTGAAGTGCATGGACAAGATGAGATTGAGAGAAAGCACCAAGAGAAGACGTTGTTGTTGATGTTGAAGCGGATGCTGGAGAGGAAGATCTCGGAAATATGGTCACACATTGAGAGGAAGGTGAGTAAGGAGTTCGGCGACTGGCTGGTGGAGATCTGAGTGGCCAATTGCAACATTAGGCAGCTAGAGATCGATCAGGCCTTGACGGTGCCACACAGGGAGGCGTAGGATGAAGAGGCGAAGGGAGGGGGCACGGGGAAGGCGAGGGGCATTACAAGCTACTAGGCAACGGATTGATGGGGTGGAAGAGAGATGGAGAGATTTATAGTATACCACAAGCAATTGGGGCATGGATTCACCTAAATATCTAACCCGTTCAATTAGATGGTGCATGGTGCAACATTCTTAATGCGATCTATAGTAAAACAAACCTATAAATATAACATTACTTATTGTGCACTTCTCTCTTTTTCAAATAATAATAATAATAATAAAGTTATAGAAATTTAACGTGCTAATTTTCAATGACACTACACATTTCTTAAGACTAGTTTATTAGGAGAGATAAATTTATAAGAATTTAATTTTGATACATTATTTGTGTAAAAAAATTTTATACATATATATAATTATATATTATCACGTCAGCAAAAATATTTGACTCAACTACTTATTATCTTAAAAGTCTCACAAATAGAAGTATGTGATTAGTTAACAGTATAAAACTCTTTTATACATTGTCAGTACATCAAAATTAACCTCAATTTATAATACATCAAGCTTTTATATTTTTAGATTTAATTTGATGTATATATATATGTATATTAACCAACGAGCATATAGGTCAATTGGTGGGAGTTATTTTATCTTAATTAAAGATCTCGGTTCTTATTTAGCTATCTATTGAGGTCCTATTTAGCTCGAGCAAAATAACCTCTGATAAGAGGATATCTACAATTTCAAAAAAAAAAAAGTATATTAACTTGTTATAAAAACATCCATTAGCTCTTATAATAATTACTTTAAAAATATATATGCAATACTATATAATTGATTAATAATGTAAAATATTTCATCTCAATATTGTTTTACCCAATTTGAGGGGTAACATACTCTTTCGGTTTAAAATTTTATGTATAAGTAAGTCGAGATAGAAAACAGCACAATAATACATCTACAATTTCAACCAAAAAAAAAGTATATTAACGTGTTATAAAAATATTCATTAGCTCTTATAATAATTACTTTAAAAATATATATATGCAATACTATATAATTGATTAATAATGTAAAATATTTCATCTCAATATTGTTTTACTCAATTTGAGGGGAAACATACTCTTTTGGTTTAAAATTTTATGTATAATGAAGTCGAGATAGAAAACAGCACAATAATACATCTGCCGAAAAGAAAATTACGTACGGCCCAAATATATGCCCAACATGACTGATGTGGCAACAATTTGTAACAGTTCCAACTTCCAAATTTGTTCTTGAATTATTAATGGTTAATTTTATTTTATATATATTATTCAACAAATAATTGTCCTATAGATTTGAATTTTTTAATGTGAAGAATTATATTATTGTAAAATAAAATAGTGAGGGATGATCCACTCTTAAATTAATAACTTTTATTATATGAAAGTCTTATGTCCTACATACCTAAAAGGTTAGTCAATACTATCTAAAAGAAATTTTAAGAAAAAAGAATTTAATTTTGATACATTATAAATGTAAACATATTTTACATAGATATTCAATTATATATTATCACATTAATATAAGAGTTTGATTCAATTATCTACTATCTTAAAATTCTTACAAATAGAAGTATATAACTAAATAATAGTATAAAGCTTTTTTACATTGATAATTCATCAAAATCGATCTTAAAAAAAAAAAAAACAAACATTAGTTTTCTTTTTTTTTGGTTATGTAAAAGCATGTTAAATAATTACAAAGGTTTAATTTTAAAAATAATAAAAATTGAAAATAATAATATGACAATTTTCTTAATTTTTTATTTTAAAGTTTTTTATAATAGCAATACATGAAAATTACTCTCTTTTACATAACCCTAAAGCAAGAGATACCAATCCTCTATTGTACCATGTGAAATGAAGATATTCTCATTACCTGTGTGAACTTGTTAAAAATCGTCATAGTTTTTCAGTTCCTGCCTCCTCCCCCCCCTCCCCCCCTTTTTTCTTTTTTTCTTTTTTTTTTTCTCTTTCTCCTGGAAAGCCAAGTGTCTGATCGAAAGTTCAATAAAATTGTTGCCAAAGTTCAAAACTTTTTCTTTGTTAATTGTTTGCAGTTTTTTTAGGATTTAATAACTCCTTGCTTCATCATTTTACAATGCTACTCACTTTAGAGAATAAATCTAATTTTTTGAACTGAATTGTTCATAGTTTTGATTCCAAGAATTTCGGTCAATTCATAAGAGTAGTTTAATTTCATGAAAAGAATAATTAAGTTGAAAAGTCACATAATTAAAATTAATTAAGTTGAAAATTTTATATGGCACGTAAGTTTTTCACCCTTAAAATTGTCAGTGACTTTTACTATAAAACAATTAGAAATGATCAAATGAAAACAAAGCAAAGAAGTAAATTATTGTTAGTTACAATAGTTTCGATGAAATAAAATGAATTTAAATTCAATATATTATGAATATAAATTTTTTTTACACAATTATTCAATTATGTATCGATACATTAATAGAAGTATTTAACTTTTATATCTCAAAAGTCACATAAAAAATAGTACATAATTAGATTTTATATTGAAAGTATATTAAAATTGATTTAAAATGAAATCAAAATAAAAATAAAAAAGATTTTTTTATTAATTTTAATACTCTATTTAGTAAAATATTATATATTATCAATCAATCATATCTTATTTTTTATATGACTCTTGTGATAACTATGATAAGAACCAAACATTTTAAGGGCCTGGCTATATATAATATTAAATGGTTATATAAAAAAGTTTTATACTCACAATATATCAAAATTAAATCCTTATTTTTTATGAGATTAATTTTCATACACACTATCAAATAATTAAATATCATCCTACAAATGACTTTTGAGATAATTACTACAAAAATCAAACACTTTTATTCTTCAACATTTGTACCCATATAAGAATATCAACTAATAATAGTGTAATTGCTATATATTTTTAAACAAGTATTCAAAGTATAGTAGTCAAGAAAATTTAAAAGGAAAATAATTTTTTAGTACCTATCACGATGCATATCTGGAGAGGTAAAGATATATTCCGTTATTTCTCCATAAAAGGAAATGTTTAAACTTTTCTTTTCTCCATAAAAGGGGATGTTTACACTTTTTCTTTTTTGTCTTGTGATAACCTGTTTCAACTTTTGCCTGTTCTTATAGGTTTAAAATTAAAGTTTAATTCGTATGTACTAATAGTATAAAATAATTTTATACTATCAACCAATAAAAATAGAAAAAAATAAGAAATTATGGTGGATCTCTTATTATAATGGGTATTATTTATATGAATTAGCACTTTCTATTATTTCTATTAGTTGATAGTGTAAAATTATTTTATACCGTCAATGTATTTAAATTAAATTCTTAAAATTATGACATGTAACATCAATATATAAACTTTTATCGTGTGTCATCTATTATTGTTATTTGAATCTAAATTATTACCTATAATTTAGTTGTTATAAAAATATTCTGTCGATCAGGGCACGAGACACAAGTACTAATGATAAGAAACAACAATGTTTTCCTTTTTGCAGCACAAATCCTTGCTTTGCTTAATTCAATCGCTTATTGAAAACTTCTCCCTGCTATTGAATTCATCAATTTTCTGACTCCCTTCGCTGACTACACCATATCTACAAGAGTTGTGCTCTTTCTATAACTAATTTTAGAGATATTTATAGATATTTACACATAAAAAGGTAGATTTCTACAATCTTATTGTCACATCACACTTTTTTAACTTTTTCAACTCTAAAAATAAATGATGTTTATAAATGTCTTCCAGTTCAAGCGGTACAAAAATATTGTTCTATCTTCGGCACTATTGTCCCTGCCAAAAATATTAAATTCCCAGAAGATGCATTGCCATCAGTTTCAGACGTCCAAAGTACATAATATCATATTATCATTATCTCATCGTTGTTGGAAGCCAGCCTCACCTTGCCTAGCTATGCCCATATTCTAACAGGTAGCAGCCCTCTCATTCAAATTGGTCATCACATTTGCTGAAGCGGAATTAACAGACCAAATTAAAGACCTTTCTGTGTCAATCAAATTTTTTCTCCAACTCCAAGTTAATTAGGGTGCAGAAAAGGTGGGTCATGTATGTTGTGTGTATCATAGTTTATGTCTTGAGGCAGCAAAACATGAAGGAAACCAAACACTGAAAGACGTGTGATCCTGACAAGTACAATGGGGGCAAATATACTTGGTGCCCATATGGCTAATGGCAATGGTGGGGTTCGTTGGATCTTAGTGCAAAGTCCGATATCTATCCTTTTTCAGTATAGTTAATCATGGTGTTTTGTTTTCTAAATCTAAATTAATAGGCAGAACAATAAGTCTCGTATCTCGTCAAATTATTCAGGTAACTACAAGTGCTACTAATAATAGTATATGTATTTACGTATTATTTGGCGACGATCTCACCCACAACTTGGTTTCTGTTAATTGTTAATTGTTAATTTTTTTCTTCAAAAAAAAAAAAAAAGAGGAAAAATTTCTTGTGCCATCGGTGGGTGTCAATTGATTCGACTATTTCCCTTGGGTTTCAATCACCTGAACTTGGGAGCAAGTAGTATCCAACTGGCTAACCCTAATTGGAAATTAATCTCAAACTGAGTTCATAAGCAAGTCAACGATGCAAGCGGATTGTTTTCATATATCAATATCTTTTATGGCACATCCTCAAACACATCCCCCAGTTACATCGATTCTCCTACTCACTCAACAAAGAATCGTGATTCTTAGGCACCATTAACATTATGGCATTATATTTGACTTGTAAACGCTAGACTCTTACATTACAAGTTATTGTTTTCGCGAATTTTGTTAATGTAAGCTGTTCCTTAACGTATTTCCTTAAGATTTTTAGAAATTTTTTATCTTTGACTTCTCAGATTTTTAGAAAATTAAAAATGATGAAAACAACATACATTTTATATTAACTACTGTTTTGGTCAATTGCAAATATGTACTATAAGTTAATATTTGTAACGAATTTGGCCATAAAAACGATTTATTTAACAGTAATCTCAAATTAAACCATAATGAACTTCAATGGGTTGATTGGTTTAGCCGTGGATGAGTATGTAACGTGCAGTGCGGATAGTCACTGGTTGATCCTCTAACCGATGCCGACTACTTCTGAATCCCAGATTTCGGTGTTGATGGTAAGTAATTTATTGATTTAAAGGCACCTTCTCAATGATCCAAATCCTTTGTTGACATATGCTTTAACTGGCCCGGATATCCCCTAATTACAAAAGTAAAAACATAATGTATAATTAAACGTAGTAGGAGGACAAGATCAAACTAGTTTTTATATACAATTAGACACTTCTTTTAACGAGACAATTAGGCACTTTATTGAAAGAATTTAATCGATATATGATGTTAGTGTAAAATAATTTTATTATTATATAAATTTAATTTTTATATATTGTTAATATAATTTTTTTGATCATTTAATTATATATAATCACATCATTAAAATTATCTTTTAATGCATCATTGGCAATGAGATTCAAATTTATAATCTTATAAATATTACTCAAGTCTCTCAATATATAAACCCACTCCTAGTAGTTTCATCATCAAAATTATTTAACTATATTATCATAACTACCTCAAAAGTTGTATAAAAGAATAAAATATAATTGATTAATAATATAAAATATATTATATTGATAACATATCAAAATTAATTTCTTATTATTCAATAATTTTTTGTCGCATTATTTAATAAATATGATACTAAATATTATGACAAATTCATTAAAGAATATGACAACATATACTAATAAATACATAAATAACTTCTTTTCCTATATAATATTTACTTAACTCTAGAAAAAAACAAGTTACTAGGAATGGTCTAATGGTGAGAAATTTAGGTAGTATGCATGAGTTTAGAGATTTGAATCTTATTGCTATTGATGTACTAAAAAAAAAATTGTAGAAAATACTATATTAAATAAATAAATATGTCAGCACCAATATATATATATATATATATATATATATATATATATATATATATATATATATTTAATTGGAATGTACTGTCAATATAAAATTTTTTTATATAAATATCTAATCATAAACTGCCACATTAATAAAAATTTTTGATATAATCACTCACTATTTAAATGGTTATGCAAATGGAAGGTTTTGATTGAATAATACTATAAAAAAATTTTACATTATCAGTGCACCTAAATTAAACTCTTTTTCTCTCTCTCTATATATATATAATATTATATAAAAAAATTTTATACTATTAAATGAAAGAGAATATATAATTTTAGAAATTAAAAAAAAAGACAATATAATTTTATTTTACAGTTTACGTGGACTTTGATGGCCCTTTAATTTTCCTAATTTTATATGCTTATTATTATGCTGTCCTATTGCTAGGCTGATAGGAAGCAATTGTCAATGTGAGTTAATAGAATTCAATTCACCATAAAACATTTTTTTGTCAGGAGCTTTGAATGCATGGAAGTGATTAGTCCAATTTCCGTTTCTGCAGCGCCATTTGCGGGGAATATTTATATCAACAAGTAAATATAGCTCCCGATTTGTCTCGTGAAGTCGAAACGTATGGATCAGCAAGGCACATGTGAGATGGGGGAGCCATGTAAATTTTGGCTTCAGTCGCAATTGCAGGATTGCTGGCCTTCGTAAATTGTATAGAAAAATCAAAGAGATGAGAGCCGTTCTCGCTTTATTATTAGATTTAATGCAACATTAAATGGAAGGATTGCCTTAGCTAGGTGACCGGGTGTACTCTTTTTTCCCTTCTTTTTAAGAATTAGGTGCCTTTGCTCTTAGCATTCAGGAGATTTTATTTTTTCTGAAAAAAAGAAAATAAAATAAGTTTGCAGGCACCCTCAATTTTTTAGAGTCCATATATGTTGACTGTTTTTTTGGTAATTGTCATTTCACCAACTTACAAACTTTTGTGAGTGATTCAGCACACACATAGAAGGCATTTATGTTTTCTAGAGTTTAAAAATGAAACTCGAGCAGTGTAATTGATGATTTGATCATCGGGATATATTTAAAACCCAATTTTTTAATATTTAATTTCACAAAAAAAAAAGTTATTATAAGGGTTGAGAAAATAAGAAAAATGACAGATAATCCTGATGCTTCCCAATAAAAACTTGCTTCAATTGATGCAAATTTTTTGGAGCTTTCAATGCACGCAAATAATTGCCCTATATTTCTCCGGGCCAGCAACATTGGTGAAGTTTATTATGCCAATCAATTTTGCAGCAACTTTGGTGATTTTCTCTACGCCCAGGAAATTAGATTCTCCGATTTTTGGGAAAGTTGATGCGCGGGTTAGTCTAGTAAACATAGCTAGCAGTTGCAATGCAAAATGACGCATTGAAAAATCAATGACAGATAGGCGTTACTAAATTGCGCTCCGTTATACTGGGTGCGATGAGTCAATGGCAAAGAGGCTCCTTGGTTAAAAATATACAGGCCCCCTCTGTGAATTTGTTGCTGTTAAAAGATCCCTCATTTACCCGTGATTAAAGTTTTTGTCTGTCTGATCCAGTCGTTTCTCTTTCAACCTTTTTAACTGTCATTTCCATTTTGTTTAGGAACAAGAGCTTCTAAGTTCTATGACTTTCAAATTTGAAAAAGGTAAATTAATGGTTTTTCTTTTTTGATATTATTTAAACAATACTAAATAGGACACGAAATATTATCATTATTGAACTGCATACAAAATTTTCAATGGATAAGTTAATAATATGATATGCAAAATTATGCTCTACTTATAATTTAGGGTAAGTTTGGATAAGCTTTTAAAAAAGGGGTTTTTTTTTTCTCTAAACTTTTTTTATTTGAGTTTTATTTTTTAGAAAAAGTTATTTGACATTTTGATAAATTATCTGAAAAATATTTTTAATTATTAAAAATACTTATAAATCTGTATGGATATAAAAATACAAAAATACTTCTTAAAAGAAAAGAGAACTAAGATTAGAAATAAATGATATATATTATAATTTTGAATAAAGATAAAAGATATTTTTGGAAGATAATTTTATTAAAGTTCACTTTTATTTTGTTTTTAGAAGTTAGGTATTCTTATCTTTAAAAAAATGATAAATTAATTTTTTTAACTGAAGCATTTTTTTTAAATTATATTTAAATAACTATAAAAACTTATAAAAATACTTATTTTAAAAATATAAGTACTTTTTTTCTTGGAAAAAGCCAACCTAAACTGGGCTCTTAGTCTTTGAATTTAATTAATGTATGAATTAGTTTATAAATTGATAAAGTTTATATTAAAAATAATTTCATAAAATTAGATTACTAATTTACTCCAAACATATGATAAACTTTTAATGTGAAATTGTACAATTTTTGTTTTGAAAAATTAATATTTCCACCCACAATTTGGTGGATAGCTAGTTATAAAATTCGTAGCTGTAAAGTATTATTATATGTGTAACTATAAAAGAAAACACTCTCTTCGTTTTATCAAATATCCGAAGGCTTTCAGACAAGAATTAAGTAAAATATTAAATATTTTCAGATTTATAAAAATATGATCATATTTGATTAAATTATCCTCTCACTTCTGCCTCATTTTATTTGGTGAAGATATCAAAGAAAAAAAAGATAAATGAATTTTTTTTTCTAAAACAACTAATATATTCTGACATGAAGGAAAAAATAATTATAATATTAGCAAAATACATAACGGATCCCATAATCCCTAAGCAAAGGCATCAGCCGAGTGATGTGATTCATCTGTGATGTGATTCATCTCCACGGATTACCTGTAAACTTTAATTGATAACTTTTTTAGGATAAATTTCGATAGTTGTGTTGTAAAGATTTTTATATTATTATTTAATTATTTTTAAGATAATAATTATAAAATTTAAATTTTTTATTAATATAATAATATATAATTAAAAATTAATAATTAAATGAAAATATTTATATTAAAATTATTTTTCTCACAATAAATACATACCTAATTTTACCCATTGAACTAAGTGATTAATCTAGATATTTATAGTTCGTACATCCAAAATATTTAGAAAGGGTTAATTATCAATTTGACCCTCGAAAAATTAAAATATTAATAATTTAATTCTTAAAAGATATTATTTTCTCTCATATTATCTCAATGATGATTGCTTTGATAAATTAATCTCTAAAAAATTAATGCATTGACAAATTAATCCACTAAAAAATTAATTTACTAACTAATTAGTACATAAAATATCTTTATTAATAATAATAAAGCTCATTAATATTAATAAAATTTATTATTGAGGTACTACAAACTAATAAAATATTTTTTAGAGACTAAATTATCATCATATTAATTTTTTAGAGATCAAATTAATGTTTCTTCCCATTTAGGAATAATCCATCTTCAGTCGCGAATTCTTTTACCAATCATTCTTATCTACTTATATACCAACCATAAGAAACCGACCTCAATGCATATTCGTCCTTTCTAGGCTATCGTCCACAACACAAGTTTATGCAACAAATGACATAATTTAATGCCTATAGTCCATAACATTGTTATGTTTGATTTACTTAACTTCTCTGATTAGTACAGCAATTGAAAAAAAAATCATTGAACCTTACCTAGAGGAATATAAGAACAATAATTTGATTTTGCAATATTTTATTTAAATAGTTCATCCCTGTTATATTAGAACACATTATGTTGTTACTTGTTATCTAACAAAAATCCTTTATTGCCTTGCCAGCTCAATCGTAATTTGAAACCTATTACTCGTGCGCGTTTTTCTTTTCAATAGGCTATTGTTCATTTACAGGCATGAATTGAAAAAACCTTGGATACCAAACAGAGAAATTAGAATTAATAAAGTCACCGCTGACATACTGAATCAAATAATTTTGCAGTGCACCCAACCCGTGGAATTTAATAACTGAACCATATTCGTACGCTTGTTCCCCCATTCACGGTTCATGCACGAGCTAAATTGGTAAGTAATCATCTAAATTCAAACGCCTACCTCTCAGAGTTACTATAATTAATCCAATCCAATCCAATAGTCAATATTTTTCCCATTTTAACACGTGGGCCCTCCCAGTTGGAGCTTTGACGCGTGTACGAACACTATCGAGTACTTGACCGCGTACTCGAATTCCCGCAATCTCTTCAACTGGATCAACGGATACAAATTCGAATTTGGGGTTCATCAAAACAGAGAAGAAAGGCATGGGAGAACACAATCAGGGAACAAGATAAATTCGTGCTCTCTAAAGAAAAAGAAAAACTGTTGCTATGTTTTATCAATAACTTGATATTTTAATTTAGTAAATCATTATTAATTCTAAAATTTCACTATATTTTTTAACAAATTAACAAAAGTATTAAATAGAGTAAGATTATTTTTCTTTAAATACACCAATTTTTTTATTCTTCTCTTATTGGAAAAAGCACTTAATAATTTTTTTTTCAAAGAAATAAAGGAGTGAATTGAAGTGCCACATGAGGAGATGCCAAACTTTCACTGTTGGCCCCCCCATGGGAATAGGATGGAGCTGCACGCGGGTGATGAGACCGACCTTTATAAAGTCCCCTTCTCCCCTGTTCCCTTCCCCCTTCACTCTAACTCCAAAGCGTGCCACCCTGCTCTCATTGCTCTCCCTCGCTTTTATTTCCTCTTTTTCTCCTTAGAGACACACACAAGGCATCAATCAATTACCCTGTTCACGTTTTCCTCTGCCATCTCCAGCAACCCACAAACCCTACAAACCAAACCAAACCAAACCAAATCATCCTCCTATCTATCTATCCACCATCACCCTAAACCTTCAATCATTCCCATGTCATATACCCCATAACCACCTTCTCTCTCTCTCTCTCATGATCATTCTAGGCACCATCCATGGCAGCTTTTGAACATTCCTATCACCCCTAAAACTAGAAGCACTGCCCCACAACACTTTATTCCTCTGTTTTTAGCCGTTCTAGGTCATCATTTCGTGTTCACCCGTGCTTCTCCAATTTATTTCACTTTAGCCCAACAACATGTACCGGTTGGAGAAGACGTGGAGAGAGGACAGGTTCCTCAACGAGGCTAAAAACCCGTCCTTCTCTTCCACACTCCTCGACAAGATTTACCGCTCCATCGACGAAGGAGAGAGAAAAAGCGGCGACATGAAGTTCTACAGAGAAACAACAACAACGGGGAAGAAACAGAACAGCAGAGCCATTGAGAAATTGATGGATAAGAAGGTAACAACCGAAAAGGTTGGAACACAGTACTGGAACACGCAAGTGGACGCTAGAAATTCGCGCCACGATCATCACGAACATGTCGACCATGATGTCGTGTTCTTCAGTTCCACTTCGAGTTCCTCGGATTCTAGCTCCGGAGGGTTGTCTTCCTCTGACACGGAATCCATGTACGGAGTGATGAGGTCACGCGCCTCCTCGTGCTTCGCACCCTCGAGGCCAAAGCCTGTGAGGACCAGCATGTCCGAAAAACCAGACAAGACAAGAAGACACAGCAATCTCGGTGTGCAAACGTTCGATGGTAACTATTCTCATAATTCCAACGCAGGAAGCATTATTGGAAGCAACGAAGAAGGCTTAATCAAATCCAAATCAAGGGCACTGAAGATTTACAACAACCTCAAGAAGGTGAAGCAACCCATATCACCAGGTGGCAAGCTCACCAATTTTCTCAACTCTCTGTTTACGACAGGGAACACGAAGAAAACCAAGGGCGCCTCTTCGGTTGGAGGGTACGAGGACGCGAACGCCGAGAGAAAAGCCAAGTCGGGACAAGCTTCTACGTGTTCCTCTGCGTCCTCGTTCTCACGGTCTTGTTTGAGCAAGACTTCACCTTCCTCAAGAGAGAAGATGCGAAATAATGGGGTGAAAAGAACGGTGCGTTTTTACCCTGTGAGCGTGATCGTGGGTGAAGACAGTAGACCCTGTGGACACAAATGCTTGTACGAAGAAGAAGAAGAAGAAGATGACACGAACACGAGCCTCATGTCTGTGTCGGTACCAACCGCTTGGAAAATTGGACGGTCACCTGCCAAGAAGAGCGAGAACGAGCTCAAGTTCCCGTTCATGGAGAAGAGCGAGACTGCTAGAGAGTTCTTGAAAGAGCACCATCGCAACCACAACAAGAGCGATGTGGCTTCGGGGGATTTTAATGAAGAAGAAGAGGATGATGAGGATGACGCGGCAAGCTATTCAAGTTCGGATCTTTTTGAGCTTGATCACCTAGCGGTGATGGGGAATAATAGTAGGTATTGTGAGGAGCTTCCGGTGTATGAGACCACTCATGTTCGTACTAATCGCGCCATTGCTAATGGCCTCATAATGTAGCTTTCTGCTCAGGAAAATGTATAGATTACGGGATCTTTTTGATTTAATTTATAGTATTTTTCTTAAGCTCGGATTCTAATCAATGGTTTGGCTCATGTACCAAATGTATATATCCTGATTTGCTCGAGAGTTGAGATGATTGTGGCTATTGCCAATTGGAAAACCGAGTGTGCACCAAATTATAGCATGTTTGATTTTCCTTAATTTTGTAGAAAAATGGCATTTCTTATAAAAAAATATCTTAAAATAAACTAATCTGAATATGCATGCTGATTTCATCATTCCTAGGCCTAATGGAAGTTGTTGTAGTCTGGAGTAGTAACCATTCTGAAACAAAACCAGACTTAAAAGATTTATGCTAACTGACTCACTTTTTATGGTGATGGCTTGATGCTTAAGTACGCGGCGATGTGAACAGAACGTAACAGTGCGGAAGCACATCCCGTGTTATGTACAATAACTTTTTTCCTTTGTATAAGTGTAAAGTATGCGTCTAGGTGTATTTGTATACCTACATGTAACTGTCACAGAATGTTTTTGAGTGACCAAGAAAATGATTTGAAAAAAAAAAAAGACAGTAGATGGGTGATCTATTAAAGAGTGAACCGTGTAGGGTACTTGAATAGATTTTCTAAAAAGAGAGGTGGGGATATGTTAATTCTCGATCATGATCAAACATTGATATAGAATGATAGATACTGACAGAGTTGTTAGATGAAGAAAGAGGAAAAGAAAGAAAATGATCAAAGGGGAAAGAATAAAGAAGAGGAAAACGGAAGATTCGAGATCGAAATCACAAGCAAAATGAGAGGGGAGTGATGGTAAAGGGAAAGGCAGATCTTCGCCCATGGGAATAGAGAAAGTGAATACTAAAGCCTATACTTTCTCTTTCTTTCTCCTTTCTTCCTCTCTGTAATTCGTACTTTGTATTTTGTATTGGCCCCGTTACTTGCAGGTTGCGCTACCTCTCCACTGGCACCCCCCAAAGATTCAAGATTAATTACACGCTTTGCTTTCTTTTTAAAAATGTTCGCTGCTTTAATGGGATGTTGGGTTCAATATTGATGCAAGATGTAGTTGTAAGGTTGCCAAAAAGGTTGTGAGTTGTGACCTGAGTGGGCAAGGGATGATGATGATGATGAGTGATGAGGGCAAGACTGCAGTTAGTTTCGTCCTTTTGTTTTGAGCACTTGTTGGTACATAGTACAATGCAAACTCTGCTAAAAATGATGGTGTTGAAAGCAAAATACAAGGCGCTGATGTGCGGTAAAGTAAGCCATTATTGTCGTGCGTGTTAAGATGTTGATTAGTCACAGCCACACAGTACAGGACAGTAGTCATCACTAGCCAACTTACGCCTGGAAATTCCCTTCTTAATAATATTATTATTATTTTCACGCTATCTTTATTAAACGATTCTTATGTAATTTATCAAATAAAATGTATAGAAAATTAACTATCAAAAATAATCTGTAAGAAACATTTTTGATAATCTTTTTTATCCCAAATTTTTATTTACTTTTTTCTAAAGTATATATACCTTGGATGATCTAGGAACTAGGAATAGCAACAGTTGTGGAACATTTAGTTTCTAACTTTGAATAACTTACGAATAGGATGGTCAATTTGAGTTAGCCCCATTGCAGATCGAGTCAAATACCAGTCGGCCTAACACGAGTTAGACATAAGGAGAAACAATTTGTTGGTTCAATTTGAGCTTGTGCGACTTGCAAGTTATTCATATCAGTCTTCAGTCTCCATTTTACTTATTTATATATAATTAGTTTTAAAACATTTGTTTTTAACAACTTATTTAATTAATTTGTATTAAAAAATTAAAGTTAATTATTACTTAAAGTAAATAAATATTAATTTTAAAATAATAATTGCAGCAAACTTACAAAAAATTTAACAACTTTGATAATTAATTTTTTAATATTTTCAATCTTATTTATTGCTTTACTTTTATTAATCAAATCTATCTATTTTGTTAGGTTATTTGAGCTGATCAATAGAGTTTTAACTCATTTTAACGCTTACTTATAAACTGAATTCACTTGTCATATCTATAGGTCCTTATAGTTTTAGCATACTTTTAAATAAGTCATTATATTTTAAAATTTTTAGTTGAGTCTTTATACTTTACAAATTTTGTAGTTGACTCCCTATCATGAGTTGATCATCTATTCTTTGTTACACCATATTCATCTGGGCATTAATCATGTTGTGATATTAACGATTCAGTGAATTGGATGGAAAAGAAAAGAAAAAAACATAATATATACATAAAAACTAAATATCATGATTTTTATTTTTTTTTATACCTTGTATGAGAATGAGAAGAAAATTAGGGAAAAAAAATCATTATATGCATAAATAAGACAAGAACATTAGTACATTTAGTAAATTTAATTGAAAGCTTATTTATTATATATGGTATAATGAAACATGGTTATCAGGCGTGCGTGTATGATATAATGGAGAATAAATAATCAACTTATGATAAGGACTCAATTGCAAAGTTTCTAAAGCATAAGGTTCCAATTAAAAGTTTTAAAGATATAGAAACCTATTTAAAGGGAAAAAAAACCCTAAAATTATAGACCCGCAAATTAATTTAACCTTTAAGGAAATACGTGAGTAAACTTTGACCTAAATTTTATAACTTTATATTGAAATAATGCAAATTTGTACCACACAAGAGATAATGTTTTGTCGTAGCATTCATCATGCAAAACATAATTTAAGCGCTTCTCTATGGTGAACAAGAGTCGCAAAGACTCCATGGCTATAAAGGCGTTCGATAATTATAATGAAATTCATATTTCTAGTGCTTCATAAACATTATTAAAAATATAAATACTGCTATAGGGTTCATTGTTAGTAGACTTAATAATGGCCTACTCACATAAAGTATAAAAATAAGATTACTACGTGCTAAGCATGCATAAGGTAGCGAAATGGAGGAAGACCCACTTAGAAAGAATCTCTCATTAGTCAAACTATTAACATGATCATATTATTTAGAAACAAAAATAACTGTCATTTGTTTAATTTGCGGATTGTGGATCTATGACTAAATTATTCAAGAAATGAAGGTAGGGAAGTAGTTACGTAATTTTTAATGCACTATTTTATGTTTTAAGTTGAAAATTAGTACTAAAAAATGTTTGTGCATTATGATAAGTACTAAAACTTCAAAAACTGTGTCACGGGATTAAAATTTTGGGTAGGGATAGTTCCTATAATCTTCGTTGGTTATAGATTCCGTACACTGGGTGAGTTGGAGAAGTAGCCTCGCAATGATGAGAGGAATAATTTTTTGCCGTCTCATCCAAAAGACTTCGTCTTTTTCTTTTTATAAAAGAAAAATAGGCACGTTCAAAGAGTTACGCATACTAACCAGTTAGCTGGATGATCCCCCCAACAGCCACGGCACCAGATCCTTTTTGAATTTAATTGTCGTTATTGGTATAGAGATTGACTCAATTGTTACTCTAATAACTTAGTTATAAATTGCTCCTATTTATATTTTGGGTAGTTAGCAGTTCTAGATAAAATTGTTCCTGTACAACTTTGAGAGCGGTGTTTATAGGATTTGTTGGACGGCAGTTTCAACCCATTAAAATTAGGTGGCTCATTATAATTGTCTAATAAGATAATTTAAATGGCTCTTAAGATGTGTTCGGTATGAGGCAAAAACAATAGTCACAATTTTATAGATGAGTTTTATACATAAAATTATATATAAAACTCATCAACAAAATTTTCATCTTATTATGATTCTCGTATCAAATAATCTCTTATAATTATGGTCTATTAATTATCTTTTAACCTATTTGACTTTAGTGAAATTCGGCCAAATTAAATTTTGTAAGTGTAGTCATCCAATAACTAAGGATACTTTTTTTCAACTTTTTTTTTTATAAAAAGTAATTTTTTAATTATTAAAATAAATAATTTTTATAAAAATTATTTATTTTACCTTCTACTTAAAAACTAAAAGTCACTTTTTATGGAACTCTTTATTTTAATTTTTATTCAAAAGTTAAAAATAATTTTTTATTCAAAAAATCACTTTTTTTTTTATCAAAAGAAACTGAAACAATTACACTCTAAATCTTAGTCCTGTCGATAATCCTAATTATTCCCTTCCTTCCTACTCATGATCTCAAATTATATATCTAACCCTTCTGTTAGAGCTTAGACTATCTACGCTAATAACTTACTGAGGTGGCAGTCATACTAAGCTAGCGACATTTTTATGCACTGTAGATTAAGTTAGTGGCTTTATGTTGTATATAATGGATGCTAGAAAATGACAAAAAAAAAAAAAGAAAAGAAAAGATAACGGTAGGCGTTTCTGAAGAAGTAGCTGGTGGCTATCATTCAAATCCCCAAAAAAAAAAAGAAAAAAATAAAATAAAATGCTACCTAACATTAGGCAGCCACATAGTCAAGCCTCCCCGGAACTTCTTTGTTTTTGGGAGGCTTTTTTTGGGTTATTTTTTTGGGGTCTTAAAAAGCCTCTCCTATACTGTGTAACAAATTACAAAAGATCAAGGAAAAGTTGGGCCGCGAAGATGAAATTGGGGTTCATAACTCTATAATTCGGCTCGACGGTCCACACTTCAATATTCTTTTTTTTAATCGCAAAAGACGAAGATGTATAGAGATTGTTGATCCCTATGTGAGTATCCACTAAGCTGTTAAACTTAAGCCGCTTTCCCTTTACCCTACAAAGTACAAATAAAGTAAGAGGGTGAAGATGATGATTTGTGTTTGTGCCTAGCTTTATGGAAGAATCTCTTTCTCTGTTTCCTTCGTTCCCGTTTAAAACCCTAACCTCATGAATAACGTTCACACGATAATATCCTTGCTTCCGAGTTATGGGTTCCAACCATCGAACACTTTGAATTATACGGGCATGTGCGCAAGTTACATCTGTTCACTGCTTTTTACGCACTATGTATAATTTTAGGGGCTGATTAAAACGTATTCCTGAGATGAGAGATCTTTAACATCTTGTTTGATGTCAAATCTAGCCAATGCCAAAATTAAGTTTGGTGGAAGTGATAAATTATCACTTCTAAATTTTTACTCTTTTAATTTTTGTTAAAATCATTTTTTAGATCAAATTATCAAATATAAATCATTTTACTTTAAAATTAATTTTAAACATATTAATTCTAGCATAATTAATTCTATCCATAATTAATTCTATGAATACAAAATCAAACACACTATAAATGTTTTGAGAACAAGAAGAACAATAATATTTTATATCATTTATAACTTAATATACCAATTATTATATTTAAAATATAGTAAAAATGAGAAACAAACTCACAATAATTAATGTGTTGAATTATAAGAGATTAATTTTGATTCTTTTATGATTGATCAAAATTGTTTGGTTGGGATGAAAATGAGAGAGAAAAAGTAGAAGAGAAACTGACATAATTTTGTATTTTTCTTTCATTTGGTTGGAGGAGAGAAAATTGAGAGAAAAATAAATACCTATGCCGGAGTCACAAAAAATTTTCTCCTCTTTGATGAAAAAGAAAATGGGAGAAAGAGAGAAAGGATCTTAAATGATATTTCTATCCTTAATTTTAAGTAGACAAAAGAAGAAAAAATACTATTAATATAAATATATTTTATTTCTACTTATTTTTCTCTCCAATCAAACAATAAGAGAGATAATATATCATTCACTTTGTTTCCTTTTTCCTTCATTTTCTTTCATTTCATTTTCTGTACTTTTATTTTCTCTCTACATCTAAACAAATTAATGCCGAGTGGGAGTGGGTTGTCTCTATGTTTTGTTTAATAGATACATAAGTTCATTTTTATGGGTGGTGTAATATTAGCAATTTGGTTATGTGCAAATAATTAATAATGTTTGTAAGTAATTAACTAAAATCATAATTTAAATTACAACTTTATATGCATATAATTCATGCATTTTGCTGTTGATCTTGCATTTATAATTTAAATATTAGTATCAAAAGCAAAAAAGAAAATACTTAAAAACTATTAAAATGAAATAAAAAGATAATACTATAATAATATGGAAATATAAAACGCATATCAATTTTAGTAATTAGTTACACATCTAAAAGTGCTTTGAATAATGTGGTCCAAATAACACATACTTTGTCAAAATTACTTTTAATATAAATATTTCTAAATATAAGTTGTCATTATAAAACCATTTTCAGTAAAATCAGGTTTACAAATCAAATTTAGTACAAGCAGGTTTCTCTATGTTAAAAATAGGATATGTATTCTTGAATAAATTCTGTAAAGTGAAAAAATACTGTTTCCTTCGTCGTTCAAAAAGTGTCAATATCTTGAAGCAGGCCGTGTGCTGGTTTATGGGCATAGATACGTTTATGTACTGTTTTAACATGACATACAATGATCTTAACCATTCATAGTAACTAAAATACAATCAATGAACATTTAGGGGAAAAAAAAATGGACAACATTAAACGTGATTAATTGTGAATAATTAACAAGGATTCTAATCAAACATGAAATGCATGATCAGATTATATTAATAATATATTTGATTTTTCATTTGGAATGCTCCAAATCATGGTTTAGAAAAAAAAGTGTACTCTTTTATAACTTTTTGCCTGAACTATAGTTTCGAATTACAAACAGTAATCCAAACATGCACCAAATAGCAATGAATAGGAGGGAAACCAACATTTAAATACGACAAAATTGTGTAATGCTATATTTTTGAGGGAAAAAAAAAATTGTGTAATGCTGTTTAATCACTACTACAACAACAAAATTTTATACAGAATGGTTTTTTCTCAAGGGTTAATAGCAACTCCTATAATATCTTCCAGGAAATCCAACTCCTAAACTCTAGGAAGATATGGTTAAATTTGCCGCTTTAGAAATGTTTGTTTATTTGAAAAAATTGAATTAATCATTGGTGTGACTGAACCTGGACTCTACTATAAATGATTTAATGAAGCTTTAATGTATTATTATAGTACTCCTATGCTGGGTTTTATAGTAAACTCCGCCGAAATTGTCACACGCAGCCACCACCTTGGCATTTTGCTATGGTCAAAACTCCCCATGAAACATCTTTATATGCTTGATTGAGAAGTAAAAATAGGAAAAAAATTTTCATTATCGAGTTTTATCAACTCATCCATAAAAAATTTTTCTGCACTTTTACCCTTAAACCAAACATGCCACTATTACAATTCCTCTTTCCATGTTCATAACATAGATAAACCAAACGAACTGGCCAGCGAGAATCTATCCATTCATTTCAAGTAATTAATTTCTTCTGTTTCCTTCCTTTATAAACCATATAGATATATATATTGGGGGGAAAAAAAGGTATATGAAAGCAACCCAAGGCAATTCTCGTACTAATGAATTGTTCAACGTTCATCAGAAAGTCCGTCAAGATTGTCGTGAGCTATATGGGATGCATCAAATAACAAACTAGAAGTTCGAAGGTTATGCTGAAGCCATACTTGAGACTCAATTTAGACTTCCCCGTATCTGCTCCACTCCACTCCACTCCACACCGAAGGAGACACAGGCGAAACTGATTAAGCGGACATGAATTCCACAAACAGCCCTCATCAAACTCAGCAGAACCTGTCTAGGCAATCATCCAAGTCGAACTCAAAGGCGAAGCAAGAGGCGCCTACCAATGTTGCGCGTGGATGCTGTCGAGGCTTTAGCAGCGTCAGAACTGTCGAATCCACTGCCCCAACCTTGGAACTTCAGCAGCGCTATGACAGATTGGAAGTAAAGGTAGTCCTTATGTCTTCTATGTCAAACCAAAATTCATATGTTACGCTGAAAACGAATCTTGTTTTTGGTCCTCATCATAAGTTTTTCCTTTTCTTTTTTTTTTTTTTTTTCACTATTACTTTACTACAACATTCATGCATATATAACCGGATTCTCCTAATCGACTATGGTTATATGTGATGGGGATCGATTTCCCACATTCCCGTTTCTCTGAGTAATTTTGTAGCTTCATGATGTATCTGGTTTACAACCATTTTATTGGGAGTGCATATGCTTTTAAGTTCGCTTAGCTTAAATTTGTTTCTTCTTTAATAAATATTTTACAAACGATCAAACGAAACAGAAGGCTATTTAGAATTTCATGGCCAAGTAATATTTTATATCTTTCATGTATGCTCATGTGGTTATTTACTCCTTCACCATAGACTACAAAATGCCAACTACCATGAAATAAGTATATTATACCGTGTTAATACTGGGTGCGTGGAGGACTTGGAGGTGGGTTGGAGATGGCGAGTATAGGGCCAATAATATCCAGGTTTAAAGGTTTCTTTATGGGAGAAGATTTTGGTACACCTTTCTTAACAAGTTGTAGCATACATTTTGTAATTTGATGGTTTAGATCGAAGGGTGCATTGATGTAGCTAATAATCATATTCCATCATAAAATGCTCTCTCTTCCCTCTCAATCGATTTCTCTTTGTCTTCACTGTGTCTTCGCCACCCATGGATATGGTGCTTGACCACCAAAGCAGCCCCATGAACACGATCATCCAACGCCGCCGCATTCTTCGTCTTCCTCCTCCTTCCTCAGTGACTGGCTGTGACAACAGCTTCGTGCCCTGACGACCATGCTAATGTCGACTCTGGGCATGCGAGGCGACCGTGGATTAAGCAAGCCAACGCCGTCACGGAACTCGCCATCTCCTACATTAATAGCATTATCTACTCCATTTCGTGGGATAAGACCCTTAAGGTGTGGCACATCTCCGACCTATGTTGTTTGGAGTGGTCACTGTGCCTCCGTGCTCGTGTTACAACGATGTCATGCCGAGAACATGCTTCGTGCTGCTTTGCATGAGTTGTCACTAGAGACAAATGATGTTGGTTTTTCGCACTGATGGAGAGGCCGTCGGAGGAGGAGCGAGCTGGTGACCGAGGAAAATGTGGTGGCTGGGGCGATAGTGAGCGGTGTAGTCAGTGGCACCGATGAGAAGCGAATGAAGGGAAGGAGGGGAAGAAGGAAGAGGGAAAAGAGGATTAGATTGAAGGGGTGAGAGAGAGCATTTTATGGTGGATTATGATTATTAGTTACATCAATGCACCCTTTAATCTAAACCATCAGATTATAAAATGCATGGTACAACTTGTAAAGAAAGGTATACCAAAACCTTCTCCTTTTTTATGGGCCTTTTTAATTCAGGGCACATTTTGATTTGGTTCAAGAAGTGGGCCAGATTTTCCAAATGTTTTTGTTCCATGTTTACTTGAATTCAGTACCAAACAAAAAAAATAAATGTTTGCTTCTGCTTGTTCATTTGCGAATCGAAAGCAAAGTCAATGACCGGAAAAAAAAGGGGGATAATGTCAACGTCATGCACAAATTCAACCATTAAAAATCAGTTTTCATATTCAATTTACATAAATAAATTAAACATCACCATATCATCAGTATATTAATTATAATGTAATTGTTATTTTTGAAATACTACAGAAAACTAATAGGTCTAAATATGAATTGTAACAAAGGGCAATATTCTTATCAGCAAATATTTAGTTATTTGCTTCCATCTGATGGGTGTGTGCATGAGTAGGTGGCAGGTTTGGAAAAGGAGGTGCAAAGGCAGACAGAACTCCGAGTCATGTATAGGAAAAGAATGGAAAGGACGCAAGACTACTTAAGGCACTGCCTCCAGATTGCACAGGAGAACGGAATCTTGGACCTCATTACCCACTCTACTGGTGAATTTCAACAATCTCCTCAATCTCTCCACGCACTCAACTCCACACCAACCAGCCCTCCAACTCCCATTAATCCTGCTTACCACCACCCGAATCTAGCGGCCATTACTGATCAAGCCAAAATCAATGGATGGTATATTAATCCAACGGAGGTTAGTTTAAGATCACTTAACCATCAATATATATTTCACTCCAACTAGTCATACATATTTATACATATGCACATCATCAACATTGTATATATTTTTGAAATTTAACATTACTATATAATTAATCAAGCGTATGTACATATGATAAGAAATAACGTACATTAACTTGAACAGATTCAACTGGAAGAGAAAATAGGGCAAGGAACCACCGCAAACATTCATAGGGGAACATGGCGCGGAAGTGATGTGGCGGTCAAGTGCATAACAGCTGAATTCTTCTGCACAAATGCAAACAGCGTTGCATTCTTCGCTCAGGAGGTTGAAACTCTCTCGAAGCAACGGCACTGTTTTGTGCTTCACCTGATGGGTGCGTGCCTTGACCCTCCTCACCACGCGTGGGTGATCACGGAGTATCTGAGCACCACGCTGAAGGAATGGTTGCATGGCACTGGCAGCAGGGGCAGGGGCAGAAGCGTGCCACTCCCTCCTTTGAAAGAGAGAGTGATGAAGGCCTTGGAGATTGCACAGGCCATGCAGTATCTCCACGAACAGAAGCCCAAGCTCATTCACCGTGACTTGAAGCCCAGCAACATTTTCTTGGACGATGCCATGCGTGTTAGAGTTGCTGATTTTGGACATGCCCGCTTCTTGGGTGACCACGAAATGGCTCTTACCGGTGAAACAGGTAAGCATGTATAAAACAAAAGGTGCATGCTATGGTACCTCATAAAAAATGTACATTTTGTGCATTTTTATGATGAACGATGAGAATTGTGTCATAGATTGTGAGGTGTATCAATGAATCAATCATCTATGATATACTATAATAATATCTAATTTTAAGAAAATTTAAAAATATAATTAAATATATTTTAAAAATTAATTATCATATATTGACAGTATAAAATTATATTGACAGTATAAAATAATTTTATACTGTCAGTATAATCAAAAAATTTTATCAGTATAATTTTAATTATCATACATTGACAGTGTAAAATTATACTGGCAGTATAAAATAATTTTATACTATCAGTGTAATCAAAAAATTTTATCAGTGTAATTTTAATTATCATACACTGATAGTGTAAAAAAATTTTATCAGTATAATTTTACAGTACTACAAGTATAAATTTACACTATCAGTGTATGATAATTAAAATTATACTGATAAAATTTTTTGATTACACTGACAGTATAAAATTATTTTATCTTTAGATAATTTTACACTGACAATATATGATAATTAAAATTACACTGATAAAATTTTTTGATTATACTGATAGTATAAAATTATTTTATACTGTCAATATAATTTTATACTATCAATATATGATAATTAATTTTTAAAATATATTTAATTATATTTTTAAATTTTCTTAAAATTAAATATTATTATAGTACATCATAGGTGATTGGTGCATTGATGCACCTCACAATTTATGACACGATCCTCATCGTTCATCACAAAAAATGCACAAAATACACATTTTGACTAAGGTACCGTAGAATTCACCAAAACAAAAACCCACATTAGTATAGAATTGAGATGGGCTGTCCCATTTTCATGTTCCCTCTCTTGTCCCTCATTCACATTATAATTAATAATAACAAACTACTTCAGTATATTAACTTACAGTGCTTTATATACACTGGGTAGTTATTGTTAGTTATCACTGTCAGAACCTGGTAGCCAGTGTATATAAAGCGCCGTAAGTTAATGATCAACTGAAGCGGTTAGTCATTGTTAGTTATCACTTAATATGCGGTTACCTAACACACACTAAAAGAAAGTTTGACACACATGTAAGATTATATGGCTTTACTCAAGTTTATTTAAAAATTAACTTTTATTTATTTATTTTTTTTAAAATGACCCCATGATTTTACACACAACAGATTTTGATTGAGCAACGGAAAAGAAAACATATTGGTTTAGTTGCATTTGTGACCCACATTAGTATATGTCACGAGACATTTATGATTCTGAGCTAATTAACGATATCCCTTGCGTTTTTATGCATTTTCACTTTTTCATCAGGAACATACGTGTATATGGCACCAGAGGTGATCCAGTGTGAGCCCTATAATGAAAAATGTGATGTATACAGTTTTGGAGTCATACTGAATGAGCTTCTAACTGGAAAATACCCCTACGTTGAGACGGAATTTGGTCCCACCAAGGTATCATCGCCATCATATTCATCACGAATTACTTATTTCTTTGCTGATTCTTCTTTATATATATAGGTAATATGATCATCAATTATGGTCTTAATTAATTATAAAAATTAACTATATACTACTCTTGTAATTTGTATTCTGAATATTTTGTTAGATTGCTATGGAAGTTGTGGAGGGTAAGCTGCGGCCTATGCTTCCATCTGGGAATGATGGTGACCAACTGGGAGAGCTGATTGACCTGGTACGCATGTGCTGGGATGGAAATCCATCCGCTAGACCATCCTTCGCGACTATCACCCGTAGCCTCAAAAGCTATGCCAAGAGGGTCCTTCAAGATTCAAACTAGTGTATCAAATATCAACTAAATTATTATTTAGTTATAAGAAAAGGCGAATGATCAAACATTTAAGTCTTATCTGGATATGATGTATGATTCATTTATGCACTGAATTAATAAAATACCTAATTATTTTAATAAAATTTATTTGATGTAACCTATAACATCAAATAAGATAATAAGTTGCACCAAGTGGATAAGCAAAAATTATGTAAGGGACTGAGCTCCCCCAACTTAGCAGTCGGCCTTAAAATTAGGCTGATACTTGAGTGGAGATTAACTTCATACCAAAAATGTACGAAAACACCTAGTGTTTCAGTTTTAACATGAAGGCCTTTTATTCAATATATGGTTTGTACTAAAAAAAAAAACATTTTCATACCATTTATGGCTAACTAGACTTGAAAAAAATAAAGGGAAAGGAGAATGGTAATGCTTTCCAAAGCAGCTAGCTTTAAGTCTTAATCGTGGTCACCCATTTAAATTTGATATATACATTATTGTTGTCGCTTTGCTGGGAAGGTGATGGAGATGATGCATTAATAAGATCTTAGTCATAAGGCAATATGTCCTGGATATACACCAATTCCATTCAATAATCAAGTGCGTTATTTGATCATCCTTTCAAACCGAATATGCTCGTACGAAGACACTTTGTTAAGAATACCCCTCTCTATCATAATTTTTGTAGGGTAACAATCTGTTTGTTGTGTAGAAATATTTTTAGAACATTATATTAAAATAAGATCACTGTCCTTGAGTGCAAAATCAACATATTTTTTAAAATAATTTATATTTAGTGCAACAGCCAAAAATACAAATTTTCTTATTAATAAAACTCGACAAATGAAAATTGGCGTGCTCTCATTTTAAAACAAAATCTTTGAACGAATATTTTTAGAAGTTATGTTTAATAAAATTCTTATTATTGCATTATTTTTCATAAAAAACAGACAGAGGAATGAACATTTTCAAGAGAGGAAAATTGTTGAGCCTAAGCACTGTGTTATGAGTGCATGTTTTGTCATTTCGAAATGAAAAAAAGACATTATAGATGTGTTGTTAATATAGTATTATTATTTCAAAATCACATGAAAAGAGAGAGGATCATAAACATGTGCACTTGGAATTGGAATAATCCAGAACGTCAATAATCAAATGATAAGAAGGAAGAAGCCACTGGTTGACAGCCTTGCCATACAGGCAGCAAATTTTTTTCTTTTTTTTTTTTAATTTTTTTGGTCGAAGGTTCCATTCATTGTTTCAAATTATCGGCCTTCTGAATCAATGGGTATTCTTAGAAGTTTCTGCGTTTTTCTTTCTTTTGGGTACTTATATTCTTAGAAGTTCGTAATTGGGGGAATTATTTTTCATATGGAAGTTTTGTAGGTAAATATGAGAAATATAATATTTTTGGCAAAATTTAAAATGTATGATTTTTTTTCCTCTCCCCTTTATTCTTCCTCATTCTTTTTCTCTTCTTTTTTTTTTTTCTCTCTCTCTCACACACACAAACAAAACACATACACCTTAACACAAACACACACACACTACATGAGACACAAAAAATTAATTAAAAAAAATTGGAATTTGATAACAACATGCTGAATTTATTTTTTTAATCCACAATTAAAAATAGCAGATTCACTTTTTACTCCTTCATGAGATTCATTTGTATTTTTGATGGATTTCTTTAAAACATCATATTTTTTAATTATTTCAAAAAATTCATATTCTACTAATTATTTTATCAAAATCAATATATAAAAAAATCAACCTCATAACAGAAATAGATCTCGAGCGCAGTTAATTAGTACGGGACAATGATTGCTTTAAAGGACATACGACAGTGCTGAGCTATGACGGTTTAAAATAGCATTTATGACATTTTAAGTTTTAAATAAATAACTTTTTTTTATGTGGTTTAAATAAGGAAAATGATTTTTGAACACTTTAAAGCCCAACACTTCCAAGACATTCCATTAGGATTTTAGGAAAAATTAAAATAAAAAATCTAAAATATAAAATCAAGTAAATTGAATGATTGGATGTGATAAAATATTAAGAGGACATCTTTTTTTAGATGTTCAAATAACAATCTTCTTTAAATAAATAATTTACTATAAAACAAAACAAAAAATAAAGGCTTTAAAACACAATATTTTGCAAGATGTGGAATATACCTTGTGAAAGGTTATAATTGTAGCCGTTAATTTACAGTATTTTTCCATCAATGGTGGGCTTTTTGCATGTGCGACCTATTAAGTAGGTTCGGGGGGAGAAAGAGAAATGATTTGTTTCTTATCACAAATTGAAGAGCAAACACTTAGAAGATTTGCATCAAAGAAAACCTCAAGAAGAGGTCGAGCTAGCTATGCTTGGTGGAGGGGTTTTCTGAATCATCGGTGTGGAAGCCAATGGCAGTAGAGGTCGATGTGGTGATAGGAAAAGACCCTGCTGAAATAGTTTTTGCTGGTTGATGGGCAAGAAGGTTAGGGGTGGAGCTCCATTTTTTCCGATCGGTTCTGTCGGTGTCCGTTGCAAGTATGTTAATGATGGGAAGTTGCAAGTGATTAGGAGTTGGCAAAAGCTTAAAGAATAGTTGGTGTGGTTGCCGATTTCGTGTTTTGGTTGGGGCGGTGAATTTTTGTTAATAGTTTATTTTAACAAGTTGTGCAATTAGACATTGATGACAGTGGTTTTTGTCTGTAGCTTTTGTTGTAGATTAGGAAATTTTTGTGGAGAAATTGTAATTGATGACTTCCTGATTCATGTGGATGCAACAAATAGAGTGTTTTTGTTTTTATTTATCTGGTCAAGAAGGAGCATGCTTTTTTTTTACCATAGTAGGAGTGAAACATAAATTTTTTGTGCTCGTTAGTTATGTTCTTGATGCATTTTTTGCAATCTAGTTAATGGTTGAGCTTGAAGGATGTGTAAATGGTTGATGGGTGAACTTGTTCGACATTAAAATCGACTTGAGTTTGTTAGAGACGAAATGGATTCTTCTGTAATTAGAGATTAAAATGGAGTTGAGCTTGTCAGAGATAGAGAAGTTTTTCTCGTCACAAATTAAAATGGACCAGAGGCACGAACAAATGTTGGACTCCACAATTCAGATTAGTCTCTCAATGAACAAATGGATAAACCTTTTTAAAATATCAATATTTTATTATTTCTTTGACTGTTTTCATTTACCAGCTTCAGGAGCACTTACCTCTTCAAACCAGTCACTTTACTCGACGCATAGAGCACCTTGCAAAAGTACGCGCCACCATAGCCTTCGCCTAAAACAAAAGAAAGTTTTATACTGTGAAGGAGCTTTTCACTGTGGTTTCGTCTGAAGTAAAAGGACGTGTCGTAAATTACGACTGAGGACTTCGAACAAACATAGAAGAGGCACCACTGACACGTCTGGAGGTGTCCCTCATAATAATATAGGTTCGCTTTATGGTTACATGATAAGGATTACATTAATAAGTCATTTAACAAAAGAATCCATGGAAACATATAATTGTATATGATTTTTAATAAATATTTCCTGCAAACATATTTATGCTCTGTACAAGTTAAACTTATGTTTAGAGAGATGATAAAGAAGAAAGTAACAAGAAATAATATGACTAAATTTATTAAAAGTGATTTTAAAAATGAAGTTTAACTGAAAATAGAGAATTAATAAGTTTTTCTTTTATTATTCAAAGCCTCCTCTTTTTATTCATTGAATTGGGAAAATCAGGAGAGAAATACATGTAATTTTTTATTATTAAATGTATTAAAAAAGTAAATAATCGAATATTATATTTTGTTTCATTGATTCTTTATCTTCTTGTCGTAGTTACTTTCTTTTATTATTTTTTCAAAATTTTGAAATATACTCTAGAATTAACTCATACTCTATAATTTTACAGACAGTTCGTAAACTAATATAATAATGTATTTTTCATTGTAAAAGTAAAGAGATAACGTGCTCGAGTATTAAAAAAAAAAACGTTTTACGTATTTTATTTCAATCAATCTAAAAACATATGTAAGGTCTTATATATCGGCCTTACAAAATAATACTATTATAATATTAATATAAGCAAAAAAGATATGTTGAATTTAAAGCACATTTAATTGGAAAATATACAAGAACTTTGATTAAGACCGGAGTTTCAAATAGCTAAAACAAGTCAACACATCCGAGTTTCAGATTAAAATAAGGTGCATGCTGTGGTATATTGCACAAAATGTACATTTTGTATATTTTATGATAAATGATCAGATTGTGATATATCTTGTGATGAGATTGTGAAATATATTAATACATTAATCATTTATGATGCATTATAATAATATCTAATTTTAAGAAAATTTAAAAATATAATTAAATATATTTTAAAAATTAATTATCATGATAGTATAAAATTATATTAACAGTATAAAATAATTTTATATTGTCAGTATAATAAAAAAATTTTATTAGTATAATTTTAATTATCATATACTGACAGTATAAAATTATACTGATAATATAAAATAATTTTACACTGTCAATGTAATAAAAAAATTTTATCAGTATAATTTTAATTATCATATACGAACAGTGTAAAATTATCAGATAAAATAATTTTATATCGTCGTGTAATCAAAAAATTTTATCGATAATTTTTTACAGATCGCTAGTATAATTTTACACTATCAATGTATGATAATTAAAATTATACTGATAAAATTTTTTGATTACACTGACAGTATAAAATTATTTTATACTACCAGTATAATTTTATGCTGTCAATATATGATAATTAAAATTATATTGATAAAATTTTTTGATTATACTGATAGTATAAAATAATTTTATACTGTCAATATAATTTTATACTATCAATATATGATAATTAATTTTTAAAATATATTTAATTATATTTTTAAATTTTCTTAAAATTAGATATTTTTATAGTATATTATAAGTAATTAATACATTGATACACCTCACAATATATGACACGATCCTCATCATTCATCACAAAAAAATATATAAAATATATATTTTTACAAAATTACTATAGAACCCACCTTAAAATAAAATAACATATGCCTATGATTACGGATTAATATAATGTTTGGTTCGACGGAAAGTACGCAGTACGCATACTTTATTAGCTGTTACCTGCTCCCATTCTGCTTGATGGTTTATCTCGGGATGCAAAGTCACTGTCTCCTCCCACCGTTACTGATCTCTCTTTCCCATTCTCATTTCACATTCTTCTCTACTCCTTCCACTTCCATTCCTTTCCATTTCCGCATTACTCTGTCTCTCCCAAAGCTTTGCCGTTCTTGTTGGCCTCACATATGTAAGCATGCTTACTCTTACACACTCTTTATACTTCATCACTTTGGTTATTTATAATATTGATGTTTATACTACTGGTTGCCCAACTTGCTCTTGGTATATTATTTCAAGCATGTAGAATACTCTGTTTCAGTTTCCCCTGTTACTTGGGGTTCTCCGATTCTCATCCAACACGTGAAATATGTTACTTGGTCAAAGGTTTGGTTTTGAATTTGATCAAGAAGTTTATTAATTTCCACGAGACTTTTTTTTTTTTTTTTGCATGTGAATAGGGTCTTAATGGATGCTAATAATAAGCATCAAGCTCCAAAAGGCGGCGAAGTAAGCATGACGGAGAAGCAAACGGCTAACGGAGGAGGCGAAGTGACGGTGGCGATTCCAAGCGAGAGCCATGACCCCAGAGGGGTTGTTGAATCTTTGACCCCTAAGCATACCGGGGTGGATTCACCTCTCACAATGCACAACGAAAACGATGCTGCTTCAGGGTATGGAGCCTTAAAATCTCCACCTTTGAACTGTGCTTCCCCTGAGATCAGGTTCATCCCCAGCCCAAACAAGCCCCCTAAAGTTCCCACCCCAAATGCCAACCTTGTCAGAAGGAAATCACTTGCAAGGTCGGTGTATTCCAAACCCAAATCAAGGTTTGGTGAACAGCCTTATCCCATTGATGGGGCCGTTTTAGAAGAGAATAGCATCTCAACTTTGCAAGAACAGTTGGCTGTTAATTCACCTTATAGGAACTCCTTCAAAGCATCATCACCTAATAACAAATCTGGGACTGTTAATAGAACGGTTTCCATTACTTCCATCACTCCCAAGACGCCATTGATGGCGTCTCCCGGGCCTGCTGGGGAGGATGAGGATGAAATCATTTACAGGAAAGTTGAATTGAGCAAAGGGAAGCATAAGAGAGTGAAAACTAAGGTTTTGATTGAATGGTTTGTGTTTGTGTGCATTGCTGGCACCCTGCTGGCTAGCTTAACAGTTGACAAGCTCAAGGAGACAATGATTTGGGACTTGGGGCTTTGGAGGTGGTGTGTACTTGTGTTGGTGACCTTTTGTGGCATGTTAGTTACCAGATGGTTCATGCGCATTGTTGTTTTCTTGATTGAAATGAACTTTTTGTTGAGGAAAAAGGTGCTCTATTTTGTCCATGGACTGAAGAAATGTGTCCAGGTGTTCATTTGGCTTGGTTTGGTTCTTCTCACGTGGGTGCTGTTAATCAATCGTGGGGTGCAACGATCAAAATTGGCCTCAAAAATTTTGGATGGTGTAACATGGACTCTTCTTTCCCTTCTCATTGGAGCATTCTTGTGGTTGACAAAGACATTGTTGCTAAAGATTTTGGCATCGAATTTCCATGTCAAATCTTTCTTCGATCGAATTCAAGAATCAATCTTCCATCAGTACATTCTGCAGACTCTGTCTGGGCCTCCGCTTATAGAAGAGGCTGAGAAGGTTGGGGGATCACTAAGTATTGGTCAATTTAGTTTCAGGAGTACAAAGGGTAAAGGTGGCGCAAAGAAAGAGGTTATTGATATGGCAAAGCTTCACAAGATGAAACAAGAGAAAGTTTCGGCCTGGACTATGAAGAATTTAATAGATGCAGTGACAAATTCAGGGCTGTCCACAATCTCTAATTCACTGGATGAAAGTTTTGACGATGCAGGAACTGAGCAAACTGATAAAGAGATTACAAATGAGATGGAAGCAACTGCTGCTGCCTATTACATCTTCAGGAATGTTGCTGCCCCTGGTTGCACGTAAGCAGATATGCATTATCACTTCTAGATGCTTGTAAATGTATTTGTCCTCCTCCATCTTTTGGTATTTGCCACTATTGCAGCTCCTAAAATGTTCTCTCATTTTGGATAGGTACATTGATGAGTACGAACTCCGGAGGTTTATGATTAAGGAAGAAGTGGATTTGGTATTTCCCCTACTGGCACAACCAGAGACAGGTCAAATTACCAGAAAGTCCTTAGCAGACTGGGTGGTAAGGTCTTCTGTGTTTGTGCTTCTAAAATTGTGTCATTGTAATTAAGGACTGAAATTCTGTTTGGTTAGAAAAGAGTTCACTCCGTAATGTTTGCAATGTATGTGTTCCTCAGCTGAAGGTATATCAGGAACGAAAAGCATTGGCACATGCCTTAAGCGATACCAAAACAGCAGTAAAACAGTTAAACAAGCTTGTGACTGTGATCCTAGTAGTAGTGAACATCATAGTGTGGCTTCTACTGATGGGGATTGCAACAACAAAAGTACTTGTATTCCTCTCATCACAGCTAGTACTTGCTGCTTTCATGTTTGGAAACACATGCAAGAATATTTTTGAAGCTATCATTTTCGTGTTTGTGATGCATCCATTTGATGTTGGTGATCGATGTGTTGTAGATGGCGTTGAGGTAGTTTATAGCAGCCAAATTTTATTTCATTGTTTAAGAGTTAGATACTAATGCCTTGTGATAATCTGGCAGCTACTTGTGGAAGAAATGAATATACTGACGACAGTCTTCTTGAAGCTGAACAATGAAAAGGTGTACTTTCCGAACTCAGTCCTGGCCACAAAACCGATTAGCAATTATTACAGAAGCCCTGATATGGGTGATGGTGTAGAGTTCTCCATTGATTTTATGACACCAGCAGAGAAGATTGGGGCACTGAAAGAAAAAGTAAAGAGGTAAGCTGATTGTGTCCTCATGGATAAATGAGTAGATTCTTCAGATTCCTTTTGTTCAATGTAAACTTGAATTCTGCTGCAAGAAATGCATTTCTTTCTAATGTCTTCAGAATCTTTCACATGTTGCTTCGTTGTAGTCTGTGTATGCTGTTGTTTGTTCTAATGTCTTTTTTGTTTATCCACGTTCTGATGTCATTTTCAATAGTAGGTACTTGGAGAGAAATCCACAATACTGGCATCCTAATCACGGATTAGTAGTGAAGGAGATTGAAAATGTAAACAAGATTAAGATGGGTCTCTATGTTACCCACACAATGAACTTTCAAGAATTTGGGGAGAAGAACAAGCGAAGAACTGAACTTGTGATGGAACTGAAGAAAATATTTGAAGAGCTAAATATCAGATACAACCTCCTTCCTCAGGGTGTTCATATCAGCCATATTGAATCAGATACGAGTGTACTCAAGAGATGACTCTAGCTCATTGCTACACAACTGCAAGCATTTCTTTGATCGGTCAAATACCACCAGACCCTCTTCTCTTTGGTTTATTTGCTTCATGATTGTTGGGAGTGGGTGCTTTAGTTACATGTGCAGTGCCTTAAACAGACAATATTAACAATTTCCATATGCTTGATATGAAATTATGAATTCAGGACTGTTGTGGATGACTATACTAACCTTCAAGTTGATCAAATGTAAAATTTCGTCCCACAGTTGTACTCAATCCCCTGCTTCTGGCTGTGATTTGACTAGGTCTGCATTACTTCTGTTGTCTCTGGAGGTTTAGCTTCTCTTTTGACATTTTTCCCTTCACAGCTGGATTTTCTCATATTTTTGTCATGGCCCAAAAAAGAAAAGAAAAGAGGGTCTCCTCGATTGCACCGGTTTTCTTATATAGTACTTACATCAGAAATTTATTATTCATGCTCAAACTTTAAGGCACATACAGCCAGTAATTTTCATAACCCAAAATGAAAAGTCCATGACAAGCATGTCTTTTTAATTTTTTTTTTTTTTTTGGGTCATCCACATTCACACACACAGGGGAGGGGGGAAGGGGCTCTGCCCCCAAGATTCGAAGACGCGTCCCCTCAGACGCAGGCTCTATCCATATCCAGTTATGCCACTGAGCCAATGGCTCATCTGCCATGACAATCATGTCAATGTAAGCATGTGAAGCCCACCTAACTACAAGCTCTCAAGTGGACCTAACCTTATCCCCCGCAATACCAGGGTAGCTTATATGCCACGTAGGATAACATATAGTTGCCACGTCATCCGAAAATCTCCACCTCAAATCTTATTCTACCCATTTCGTTATCCAGTATCAAAGCCTTGACAAATTTAGCAGGGTCTGCAGGCTAGTAAGCAATAGCATACCAGCACCAAAAATGGCTTCTGCTTCTGCTCCATCATTGGCTTCGCCACTGAGTTCTGCTGTCAAGAACAGGCTGAACCAGCCATCCTCCGAAGCCTTCTTCAAGCCATTACCCGTGCGCCAACCGAAGAGGAGCCTTCTTACAAAGCCACTGTCAAAGTCCAAGCTAGGAATTCATGCTTCTTTGAAGGATAAGGCACTGACAGGCCTCACAGCAGCTTCTTTGACAGCCTCCATGGTGATTCCGGAGGTGGCTCATGCAGCTGGATCTGATCTGTCCCCATCTCTCAAGAACTTCTTGCTCAGCATTTTCGCTGGTGGGGTTGTGCTAGCAGCCTTATTCGGAGCCGTTATAGGGGTTGCCAACTTTGATCCAGTTAAGAGAACTTAAAACTATGCCTGAAAGCTTTAAATATCAAGCCCTTTCCATTGTTTTCGCTTTCTCTTCCATGTAAGTTTATGCAGCCGGTTCTGCTATACGTTTACTATATCCTGCTGCATGTTATCTTTTTATTCACCTTATAACTGTAATAGGCAAGTTCAATTTCCACAGTTCGATGCGTTTATGTTTATGCTAAGGGATGCCTGTTTGTGATGATATCGAGAGACCTCATGGATTGTCTATTAAAAACTAGAATGAGCCACAATCTGAAGAGGAATGCCTCAAAACTCAATTCACAATAAGAATAAAGCTGTCATGAGTTCATTACTTTGAAACCAACGAGCATCCAAATTAGCCTAACTTGAAATATATCAGAAACAAATTGATGAAACAGTTGTAAACTGTTGATTAAATTTAAATTTACGTTGTTGCTTTTGCTACTTATTTGGTGCCTCCAGCCATCCCATCCTTGATTCTTGTTAAGTATATTCTTGTCTACTTTTTAAGAGTATTGGACTATGTCCATCGAAACAATAATGTGAAATAAACATTAAATTTGCGTCGCCACATTAATCTTGATTCAGCACAATACTTTAGTATACAAGAATTTGTCCTCAACCTACGGCTTGAAACCTCAGAAACGGTAAGCCACACCATGTCCAGGAATGAATCTTGCGTTTTCTTCCGTGTAGACGTGAGTTTCACTCATCAGCCTGAAACAACGATTATTTTGAATGTCAAGATTCAATACAATGAAGATGTTGATATTATTAGCTGAATTGTTCAATGAATAGTTTTGAGAGGGTTAAATTAATAGGTCTTTCAAAGGTCTTTAAGCGTCTGTGGAGATTGGGTTTTGGATGTGAATTGCAAAGGAAATGTACTTGCGATCTTGAAAGAGTCTTGTTCATGGTGGCAGCTGAGTGGAACCATTAGCCATTTAGATAGAGCAATTCCCCATTTATTCTTGCTTCGATTTTTTTGTCCATTTCCTCAGCGCCAATGAATAGTGGTTGGTCTGAGGCCTATATTTAGAAATATTCTTGTAAACAAAGATTGATCACAAGTCCAAGAAGCAACACAAACCAAGATTTCTTTCTGCTTACCATAACCCATCCCCATGTATCAGCAAAAGATGGCATGTGGGTCGTGTATGCCTTCACATCTGTCAAAGAAACAAGCACAAGAATACATTACCAAAAACGTATCTTGACTAATACCAATACCATATCACAATACCCTTGTGTTCTTTTGACTCTTCTATGACTATGTGAATTTGAATCCCTAGAACAATGGCTTAGTTTAGAGAGTGTTACATTTAAAGAGCTGCTTGATTGTGTCGTGTATGGAGGTGAAGACCTCCTTGTGGGTCAAGATGCCTGCCGGTCCAGCCTGCTCAAGACACGATGTATCCGTGTTTTCTATTGAGTGAGTCGGTACATAACAGCTTACTGGGACTTAAAAGTATAGAGCATTATTTATAATAGAACCTGGTCACAAAAATGCCATCCTCCTTGAGCTTGGGCTTGAGGATGTTGTCATAGAAGGATTTTGTATAGAGTTGATAGCATGGCCCACCTTCCGCCAAATCTCCCACAATGATATCAAACTTCTCCTTTCTCTTCTCTAATTCAGCTTTGCATCGCAAAATTAATGTTGACATTTTAACTTTGGAGTTGCCGAGGCCGTAGCTCAACTGGCAATTCATCTGCCTCGCTAGTAGCCACATGCTGAGGGGTGTGAGTTCGACTTACTCCGCAGTCAGAGACCGCTTGCGCCGTTCCCCCCTCCCCTCGGGTAAGTGTGTGACAAAATAAGAAAAAACACCTTGGAGAGCTGTGATTTGTAGATAATAAAAGCCTCCAGACACCCATATACACCTACTCACATACGGGAGAATCAGAAAAGGTGCATGTACTTTTTTTCCCATTAAAAATAATTTTTTATTGTGTATTCAGTGTGGGTGTATGTAGATATGTGTGGATGAAGTATGTACAAAAATTATATTCCTTAACTTTGTTAACCAAGAAATGTCCGTGGTTGAGGACTTAGCATAGTGATTAAATTGCTGTCTTATAATTCCACATGCGGAAAGAATGAAAGAACATCATATATTTTTCAAAAAAGAATGCATTTACCATGGACCTCTTGAAGTGAGGACTATCGTAGACTATTTATAAATTAGTAGTCAAAAAATAAATAATAAATATTTAAAATTAATTAAAATTATATAGTAATAAATTATGAAGTTCTTGTAGACAATTGAGATTAAAAAGTTAAAAAAAATTATAATTTTATCCTTCTTATAATTATATTAAAATTTAAGACAAATAATAAGATGAATATATAATTTATCTTTTGGACCATGATTTAATTAGGATTATAGTCTGTTCACTGTGAGAGAGTGAAAACTTTTGAGTTTTGAAGAATTGGTAGGTAGTGAGTAAAAGGATCGTTAAATATATAACGGGTATTGTAGCTTTTTATTCTTTAACGCGTGCTCCTAAGCTAGCAGCAAAACCTGTATATGAGTACAACTACTGCTTTCTTTATTAGGATAAATATAACTACTTTACTCAAGAATGATAAAGGAAAAACATTAACAATCATTGCTAACTACTATAATTGACCAGACAAGACATCTTGGCTTCACTTTCAAAGGGGTCAAGAACAGGAAAAAGGAAAACAAAAGAGAAGTGGACAATGATAGGGACTTAGTTACTTGTCTTCAAATAGACACTCTTATAGTTAACTACTAACTAATTAGGCAGTTTGTTCTCATCTCAATTAGTGGTAGAGAGGGTGGGGTTTATTATCTAGGTTTAGATGAAGCTGTCTCACCCATTTTCTCTATTATGGTATAAGGGATAAGGATGGTATTTATTATTAATGCAAAACATATATCAAGGCGTAAATAGAAGGATTTCTTTTATGTGAATAGTAAAGTGGATTTGGGTCAGGTAGATAGAAAATTCGGACAAATTATAAGCCCTCTAATTCTAAAGGAGTGAAGAGATTAAGAAATATCCTAAGTCAAGTGAGGAAAGTTGAAGGGTTAAAAATCTAGACAAATCACAATTAAATATGAAATAAAAATAAAAGATACCTCTGATTTTGTAACCTCTAATTATTATTTTTTTTTAAAAGAAGTATAGAATAACGAAACCAAAAAATCAAGGAAAGTTACTTACTTGGCATCATTGATGACAAGGTCGAGCTTCTTATGGGCAAAGGCCTCTCTACTTACAGTCAAATGTGTTCTGCAGAAGTCTACCACCTCCTGCAAAAATTAGTTGTTGAATCATCTTCATCAATCTTTACGTCAGAATTTGTTATTATAATTTGAACTCGATGGACGGCTGAAGGGCAATATTGAGTGTGGCAATAAACTGGTCTATGTCGCACATGACCAATCTTTCCATTGACTTATGTTTGAGGGCTTCCCTAGCAGCAGACCCTCGCCTCCTCCCATTACAAACACCGTTTTTGGGGGCTGCCACAATCAGTAAACGTATCATATGATCTGCCTCTTCATATTAATCAAACGGTTGGAACATCCCTTTACCAAAAAGCACAATCGAATACACCCAGAAGCGGAATCTAGTATTTATATGTTGTGACATTGCAACTAGTTTATGAAGAGAATATCTGAAAGAGAGATAATGCGTGCGTACGTACTAATGTGAATTATTTTGTGATGATGACGGTGACCAAGGATATGCAAATTGGGCCTCCCGCTCTAATCTATTGAGCAGTGTTATTTTGATATTAAAAACATATATTATATAGAAAAAATATATAACGTTTGGACCTCATCAACTATCACAAAACTTTTGTATTCTTTTCTCTATAATATTCCCTTTTAAAACAATTTTGATATCAAAATAATATTACTTTTATTTATTTAACAAAAGAAGCGCAAAGTTCTTCAATAGTGTCAGTCAGTACTTCTTCTAAATTTTCTATTGTTATAACTCGATTCTAGATATGTGGATGCGGTGTTGAATAATCTTTTGAGAGTCTGATCATTTGCACAAAAATACTAATCATATGCATATTTATAATTCTATACGAACAAATAGTTAAGAAAGGCATGCAAATACAAAAACAAAAAGAGAAATGTGAAATAGATGGAAATATTTCTACAGCGGGATTAGGTTATAAAAAGGCAAATTTTAACCTAGATATCTATAAAAGTAATGCATCATAACCGTAGAAACTTACTTGGGGTGACATAAAAGAAGGGGATAAATCAAGCACTCGTGATAAATGAATTCTCCACTTCTGCACTCTGCATCTTCCCATCAATCACGAGGGCCTAGTGCAACATAGACAACCGTCACATTACATAACAACTCTTCAAAGTTTTCCCTCTCTTTTCTTCTTCTAAATACTATAACCAGAAAAAACAAATACAAAATCTTGTATGTCCATAATAGAAGAAGGAAAAGAAGCAGCAGCTTGCAAACTTTTCCAAAAGGCTTTGTATCTAGGATAGCTATCTCCTGGTAATTGCTAATCCCTTTATGAAGCACACTATTGACAAAAGATAGAAAACATAAATAAGTTGGTGTAATTAGAGGAAACAAAAAACTGAAATTGTCGAAAATTAGGAATCGTAGTACTATTGAAGTAGTGCTGGGTATGAGGTATTTCCTTCTCTCCCTGTTTAGCGGTTTTATATTGATTTGAGTAGTGAATTGTAAAACTGAAGATGACGACGAACCTGTTCACTGCAAAGGACCATTTGAGATCATTATCAATGACTTCCTCGTACCCGGAGAGAACATGGTTTTGATCATTGGTGAGGTTTTGTTCAGTTTCATGGCTAAACTTTGGGAACGCATTGACATAAAACATCTCTGGAGCCTCACCCGCGCTGGAAAAATTGAAGAGACTTAAGAGGTACTGCAGAATGTTGCTATGTTCTGCTGGTACCACAGCAATGCAGTAATGGGGCGTGGGGAGAGTGTCCCCGGCACATGGGCTTTTATAGCTACACAAACTCAAAAAATGTATAATGTATTTTTTCAAGAGTGTTGATGAACGAATAGTAATATTAATTAATTAAGAGATTAATTTTGATACATTACTTTATACTATCATTTAATTATATATTTTTATTTATAAAATTTTAGGGTATGTTTGTGAGTTGAAATTTTTGAGGATAAAGTAAAGAAGAAAAGGATTTAAAAAGTAATTATGAGTATATTTTATTCTTCAAACTCTTATTTTTCTTTCTAAAATCTCAATTCATAAATATACCTTTAAGATAATGAATAATTGAATCAAATACTATTATTGATATAATAATACATAATTGAATGCCTATACAAATTTTTTTTTATACTGATAGTATATTAAAACTAATTAAGCAATATTCAAACAAAGAATGAAGGATATAATAATAATAATAATAATAATTAAGGATGTTTTTCTTTAAAAAAAAAATTTGTTGTCACGAGAAATTATGATTCTTTAATGATGTTATTCATAGGCAATTTTGTCAAATAGTTTGTTCTCAAACATTTCGACACTTGTGAGATAGTTTTTATGGGTAACATAACCGTTCCAAATTTGAAGGTAATGATCATGTGACAACGAAGACAATAAGCACACACGTAGTTGATCACATGATGATTTTTGTTAAATTTTATGCAAACATTAGTTTAAAGAATCATTTTACATATTTTAGAAAGTTCGAGGATTGTATTATACTCGGGTTTAAATTCTAAACTGCATGACATGTAAAAGATGAATGTCATAGATTAATTTTTTTCCTTATTTTAACGAGGAAAAAAATTATTTCTTCGGAAGAAATTCCTGACACTATTGATTTAGTTTCGATTTTGTTATTGTTATCTTTTAAAAAGTAAACAAATACCTTTCATGTAAATACATATATACAATCAAATCAAATAATAAAGATTAATGCTCGATTATTTTGTCTTAGAGATAGTAAAATGAGTTCAATTTATTAAGTTAATATGCCAAAAATGATGAATTAGAATGTTATATTAAACCTGCCAAATTTTTTGTCAACTAACCTAACCTGTGAGTTGAGACCTAGCTAGCGAGGTGCATTTGGCCTGTAGGTTGAAGGGTTTTTTTTTTCTTTTTTCTTTTCTCGTAAAAGGTAAAATAACACATGGCTAATTTGCAGAATTTTTTTTATAAGTTTATTGTGATTAATTTATTAGAACTTATTAATTTATCATGGTTATAATTTGTCGCATGTAGATTTGTTAATGATTTATTGCTTTATTATGATTAATTTATATTATTAACCTATTATATTTAAATTTAGGTATAAATTATGTAACTTAATATTTTTTTAAAATTTATATGAATATTATTTCATTATATTTAGGTAAAAAATTCAATAATTATTTTTAAATGTTTTAAATTTTTTAGATGAATTAACCCATTAAAAATATTTAAATAATTTTTTTTTATAGGCTAACCCATTAACCTGTCCAAAAGGGAGTGGATTGCCCATGTCAACTCATATTACGAAAACACGTTGGCCCACTATCCTGACCCATTTTGCGCAGGTCATCGATGGCCCGCTTTGCCTTCTCTAGTTTGAGTAATATTTATTTTTTTCAAGTACGATCTTGAATTCTAATCTTATGATTGAGAAAAAAAATAGCATTAATAAAACTTTATTTTTATAGTGAGTCAACCTAATTTGAGCCATATTAGTTACTATTTAATTGATTTCGGATACTAGTAATTTAGAGTATATATATAACGCGATATACATGGTTCCAAATAATAATTTGCTTGAGTCACTGCTAAATATATAGCCCACTACTAAAATGAATGCGTAAATTATTTCATATATCACCTGAGCAATATTAAAAGAAAGGATAAATAAGTGATGACATAACTACAAGCATTGTAACGTGTAGTATCCCTAGCATGAAAACTTCATAATATGCCCTTATTTTTTCAAGAGACTAAATTGAAATATAATGAAATTTATGTAACTAAAACCGTGATTTATATGAAAGTAATCGATTGATAGCAACAGAAGCAAAATGCAATTCCAAATAAAATTTTCTTATAATATCATGAATTTGAATCATAAAGTCACTATTTTAAAAATTATATGAAGTAATCATTAAAATTAAAAAAATTACAACCAAAAGTTTTAAATTACGTTTAACTATTTATTTGCAACCCAATCAAATTTTCATATAATAAACTAGGGAAATGCGTCATCTTTTGTTGATTGTTGCATCCAACTAAAGCAACTTTGATTGGTTGAGTAAATATTTTATTTCTATGGATCATTTGAACATGATTTTGATTAAGTTTGAACGCGTCAATTATTTTCATATCTTCAATGATGTCAGTAACGCTATATATATCACATTCATGTTTATCTCTTTTCCCAAACATAAATCCAGGTTTATCTCTTTCCACCGTTCCTCTCCTTGTCATGGAATATCAATCTTATAATTGTATATAATACCCAATTTTTAAGACATTTTCAACTCCACTTTTTTGATTTGGATCTTCTAAAGTGCGGAGATTTGTAAAGTAAGAAAGTGGTGTTAACAACTTTTGAATCAATAATTTTTATTGTAAATGGGATCCATTAAGTGATCTAAGGGTTGTTAACCCCTCATTTTCTCACTTTATAAATCTCCTCACTTTAGAGGATCTAAATTCCTATTTTTAGACAAGGACAAATTCAAAGATTTATTTTCTTAATAGAGAAAAAGGAGAGACAAATTTCAATATTTTGACAAAGATTCATTGAAATGACATATATAGTATCAATATAAGAATTTAATTTTCATATACTATCAATGTAAAATAATTTTATACAAATATTTAATTATATATTGTCTCATCAATAAAAGTATTTGATTTAATTATCTACTCCGTTAAAAGTCTTACAAATAAAAATATGTAACTATATTTTTTTTTGTCTCAATGGGACCATCGGTATTCGAGCCTTATTATCAGAAATCCAACTAAAGCACCTATTACTTTGACCAACCCCATGTTGATAAAATATGTGATTAAATGATAATATAAAACATTTTTACACTGATAATACATCAAAATTAATCTCTCTTAACATACACCATTGATATATAACTTAATTTCTCTCCGCAACAAAATAACCAAGATTCACATAATATACAAAATAAGTTTCACGGTTAAGATATTATTGGTCATTTTGGATTTAATCACTCTAAAATTTTCACTTTGATTCCGGTCCCTCTTTTTTTTAATTGTTAGGTTTTTTGGTTGCTGCCGTTTAGATCTTAAGTGTTAAAATATAATATTTATAAGGACCAAACGAATATTTTTAAAATATTTATATGGATCAAAAATAAAATTATCAATATTTGTAAGGACTAAATATATATTCTAAAACACTTATAACAACCAAAATTTAGAATAAAAGAAATTTAAAAAAAAAGAACCTAAAATCAAAGCAATAATTTTAAAGAAATTAAAATCAAAACAACCTATATTTATCGATCCTATTAACATATTTAAGTCTTAAAAGAATAATCTGAATAATGTCTTTCCTTTGGTCATCAGACCTCGCAGCAAATACCAAGCACACACAGGACTTCAAGTGATTGTTGAATAACACTTTTTAGACTTAGTTCAGCCATCACCGCCAGCAGGCACGCTTGGTGGCCGGCATCACTATGTACATCACCATAGCGAGGTTTTATCCAGGAAAAATCGAACTGGCTTTCCACGACGAGTTGGAAGAAGTGCATGGTGTCAACTCGGCAAGGACTATGGGATGCAGAGGTCTCCTCGGACGCCTAATAATCACTATGTTCGGTCACCTATTGCTTATTATTACCACTAACATATATAAAAAAATTGAAAAAAATTGGCCAAAACGGCAAAACAGAAGAATATGGCCTTCCATGACATGGACCATCATATACTTCCCTTCCATTTTGGTTTTATAGTGCCGCGCCGCCAAATATTGCAATTTAATAAACTCGCCTAATTAGATTGTGTTGATTCGTTGACGTGAGCGACTTTAATTTGTGCAGTAAGAAAAGAGGGATATTATTAGCTGAATGATGGAGTTGGAAATGCAAAAATATATATAGAGCACACCGATATGAGCGATTGCAATTGCGACTGAAAATAATAAGAAATGAACCAGCTATGTTAGCCGTTCTAAACAATCCTAAACGAGTAACCATTTTCTTAAAAAGTTGGAAAACAAAAAATGAAAACCCGAAGGTTGGATAAATAGGTCAGGTTCATGCGATCCATTTGGAAAACATATGTGACTTATTATTTTTTTGATTTTCAAGAATATCCTCTCATCTGATAAATAAAAGATAATATTCTAAATATAATCAAGCATTTAAATGGTGATCTCTCCAATGATAATTTTTTTTATATACATGAATATTGAAATTAAATCCAAAACCACATATTTAAAATATTTAAGAGATTTGAGCCATTTTCATTCAGATGTATACCAGTTATGCCTGATTTATTTAAGGCAAGGCCTTACATCCAATTTCCACCCCTATTCTCGCCCTTCTCCTCTAGCCAGGACTGCATGCGTTGAATGTATTTAGTTAAATTAGCTACTTGATATAAGGATGTAGACACCAGCCCACCTAAGGGAAAAAATAAAAAAAAATGGAAAAAAAAAAAAGATGTGAGGGCCACAAGGGAACGACTTCATTCAAGAACCCGAGAAATGTTTTTTTTGTACATAGCCATTTTTATATTACTGCCGATATATCACTTATCCATCATTGGATAATGTGTAGCTTCTATTTGGACTGAGTCCCACATCCCATCTAATAGTAGATGGATGGTATGTCGACACGGAATATAAGGATAGTTATGTACATATAACATTACTCCAAGGACCTCATACTAACAGTTTCTTTCTATTTACAAAGATCTGCAGCTTACAAGAAGCATATTCTACAAGTCCGAATGACACAAACAAACTAGACTTGATCACTTGAACGTGTAATGGGAGTGCAGCAAAGAGGGCATTCTGGCTTTTAGTTGCATCATTAAGTGATACAGTTCCTTCATAGAGAACATCAAACAGAAGACGAGAGATCAGAAAAAGGAGGAGGGGGCCATTGTAAGAATGCAGGCAGACGATACCAGCAAAATAAAGTGGCCACAGGAAGTAGCTGTTGGGTGTTTGCTAACGCCACTAGTTGCTTGGAACTGCAGAAGGGAAAAGGGTTTTTCAAAACAGAGTTAATGCTCTTAATGATGAGGACTTAATGAAGTTAACTAAATTCCATTAATGCTTTTATATTAGTTCTGCATGTCATCTGCTGTGACGAAGTCCGTAACATATCTGTAAGGAATTTGGTAAAACAATTTTGTCGAAAGACAATAGTGTTCCTTCAAAGCTGACTGTGTAATGTTTAACCAAAAAAATAGTACGACATACACAGAAAAATGGGTTTATCCCGCCGCAGATCCTAAATTTGACTAGTAGAGTAAAACATATGATATGATCCTAATGGTTAGTTAGGAATATTTTCATATTAGTGGTATATAAATTGGATAACATTATTAGTTGTAATTCATAAGTGAGAAATGAATAAAAAGATTGGGGAATTTTCCGTCTCTCGAACAAGGGATGTTATCAATATATATGGCATTTCCAGCCTCACTCAGCATGCACTGAAATGCCATCATTGAAAGTAAAAATAGATGGATTGATGAGATAATCGCACATCTGATGGAGTGATGGTGTTAAGAATTAGAGACCTAACTTCCTTTACCAGTATCTGAAGATGCCAGAGTACCTTGTTCATTTAAAACAGGGAAACCATGTCCATTAACATGGAAGTGAAGTCAGATTATGATAAAACCTAATTGTTAAAGCAGATCAATGCCCATAGTATATTAGCTTACTAGGCATTCAAGTTCACTTTAAGTGCTAATAATGAACTAAAGTAGGCAGTATAGCCAGTAAAAGAAACAAAGGAAATGATTGAATAAATAATCAGTGGAAACTATTAATTGAAAAAAAAAAAAAAATTTATGACCTGCTGATCACTGGTGGGTCACAATGGATATATGGATGGTGAACTGAACTTGCAATTGGGGACAAATTACTTTGACGCCGCCCTTCAACAGCGATTCATATCTTCACATAAGCCAAATCAAAGATTGTAAATGTTCTGAATCTAAAACACCTAGCAAAGAAACATGGTTGCTGTGATGCTTGATGAGAAATTAGAGAAAAAGTCCAGTCCGTGGAATTAAACAAAGGCCTCCGACAGTATACGGCTGTATTTTTGGTTCATTAAGAAAGTATGCCAGAATGAGTGAAGAACAATACAATTTGTCACATTCATACGAACATTTTACAAAGTAACTACAGGAGGACACACCCAACCCAAGGATTAACACGTGAAAGCTAATTATAAGTGGAAAATAAAAAATAGAAACAGGATTAGAAACAGATAACTCTATGATTAAACTACGTACAACGGAGTTAGATCTAGAGGGAAGTTTCCCCGCTTGCCAGTGCATTCTTCAACTTATAAAATTTCTAAACCAGTGCCTTTATCTTTGATTTGATGCTTCCAATATACACATAACGAAATGTCCGAAACAGCACTTTCGGATATATGATAATAAAGACCTGGAAAGAAAAGATTGGAAAGATATAGAAAACTTGCTTTTAGACCATTTCAAAACAGTAATAGAGCCGTTCAAGCAGAGATGACCTTCAACGTAGAAGAACATGAGGTTGGCACCAAAAATTTACTGCAACAATTCGCCAAGAGCATCTGGTGGCGGAGGCATAAAACCCTGATTCAGCAATATTGTTTTTTCCTAAGTAAATAGAGTCAAATTACGTATAAAAACAAATGTAAAGGGGAAGAGCCAAACGCCTAGTTCTGAAATGCAACAAATTCACTTCATGAGTGGTTTTGGAGAAGCAACATATCAGGACAATTAATATAACGTGGGCCATCTCTGAACCATATGCAACCAAAATGCAGTAAATTTCTATCTCAACCTTGTCAGGGTTTGTAATACTTTGTCTGGGGTATTAAAGAGAAGGAGGAAGCTCATCAGCAGAAGAAGTCTGAAATGAATACTCCTGGGAGAATTTTCACCGTAGTTCCCAGCTGAATGCAACGACAATGCCACGGGAAGCAATTCTAGAGCTTTCAAATTAACGAGGAAGCTCATCAGCAGAAGAAGTCTGAAATGAATACTCCTGGGAGAATTTTCACCGTAGTTCCCAGCTGAATGCAACGACAATGCCACGGGAAGCAATTCTAGAGCTTTCAAATTAACAACGAAAACATCCCAAAATTCGACAGACAAATAGGCTCATTGACAGGAAGAACTTGAGGGTTTAAATCTGAATGTCAGAAAAGATACAAAACAAAAAAGAAATGACAAGCTCGCCGTTGCCGGGGATCGAACCCGGGTCGCCCGCGTGACAGGCGGGAATACTCACCACTATACTACAACGACTTTGTTGAGGGAGGTCCCTATTACTAATTTATTATCCTTAAGATTTCAGGTGAACGTATCCAACAGATAACTCTTTAATGGCATAGAAACCTTGCCTTATCCCACTTCCACGCAAGTTGGATTTGATAACAATTAAAAAAATAAAAATAAAAATAAAAATTTAATAATGGAACCTATGGTCCAAAAGTGACATAATGGTTAAGGGCCTAGGACAGAAAGCTTAGCTGAGGCAATGGCTGTGCCGTCCACCACTGCCACGGTATGCATCCCCGGCAACAACATTCCAACCACTCAAACACATAAATTTGGATTGCTAAATACGATCAGTTTTACTGTGAAACCACGGAGACTTAATATCAGAAGTTCCAGTGATGTCTCGGCTGAAACAACAACCACAGAGGTGGATTCAGAGAGTTCCATTGAAGTTCCAGAAGAACCCCCATCTTTAATTTCTGCTCTTAACGTGGAAAGGGCTCTCCGTGGCATACGTAAGTCTTGCAACCTACCCTTCACCCCCAGACACAATCATATTATATATTTATATATATTCTGCTCCTTAACAAAACACAGTCCTATACACTCTTGTATATCTTGTTGATTTATACCCGTAAAAGTACATTTAATTGAAGGAGATATAGTTTAGAATGCAGCAATTACTGACGCAGATCATTATGGTAGACTTGGCATTCCAAGAGATTGTCCATTTGACAAGGTCAGAACCATTACCTTTGGCTTTCAATTTGTTTTCAACTTATCCATATATTTTAACCCGTGTATGTCTTCATCACTCTGCAATTTGACAGGTTTTAGTTACATATAAAAACAAGGTTCAAGAATTGGAGAGTCAAGGTTTAGAGGAAGACGAACTCAATAAGAAATTGGAACTTCTCAAAGTCAGCATATAGTATATTTATATATCCATTTGTCACATTTGAATCACCTTGTACTAAGGCTGTAGGTGAGACTGAGAGAATGATGATTTAAGATGATTTAATTTTGCCTTGTATAGGAATCATACGCCATCCTGTCATCGGAAGATGAAAGAAGAATGTACGATTGGAGCTTGGCTAGAGCCGAGAATAATACAGACAGATACATTTGGCCCTTCGAGGTAGACACAACACAAATCTCAAAAGGAGATCCTCCCCCACAGGTATCTCTTCCGGTTTCTGCCATTGGTGTATCTATTATCAGAACCAGCTCTCATGATTTCATTGATGTAAAAACATCATCCATTGATTTTCATTTTTCAAAAGCAAATATTGCCTTTTTTCTGGGGGAAAACAAAATCCCAAACTAACTTCTGTACAGAGCCTGATAAAATATTGTCACTCTTTGACAACTATTATAACTTGCATAACATTATACTAAAAATTAATGATAATTTTTTACTACATTTTTATGCCTGTATCAAACTGACTTTAAAAGAAATCAGTGCTAATTGTTAATTGTTTGGTTAATATAGAATGAATTTCCGGAATTACTTCTACTTGCAGGCATGTATAATTGTAAACAGCAAGATGTGGTGAATTTTGCTCCGCAATAACATTGTAAATCTGTAGTAGTATGCAGACATTAAAATAAAATCCAAATAATATTAGACTATTTTTGTTTTCGAACTCAGACCTGATTTGTAACTGATACAGCCCCATTTATCAAAGGAAAAGCTGTATTTTATTTCCTATGCGGATAACAGAAAGTAAAAAATAAATAAATAAATAAAAATCAGTACGCAAATAACAAAATATCATGTTCCCTCTTCTTGCATTCAATTGTCAATATATTATCCTTTATCAAACAATATTCACTTTTCTCATGACAGGAACCCGAGGATGTCGGACCAACGAGACTGGTTGGATACTTCATACTGGGATGGATCATGCTATCATTTGTGGCATCTATTGCATTAAACTTACAGTAAAAAATGTGTCTATGTAAGAACCTTTATCCTCCCAAAACAATAATGTAATATATAAATCTTTTTCCTTTTTTTTTTTGATGATTATGTAATGTATAAATCTTTAGTATTAGCTAATGCTTAAATTTAATTTTGGTCTAAACTACTAATATCCATAATTCATTTTATTCCATCTAATATGATTCGATCAATTCACTATGAAACAAGGGATCTTAAATTTAATTTTAATATAGTTAATATTGATGTAAAATTATTTTGTATTATCACTCAATCTATTTTGTCATTAAAAAAGATTACTCAATGTATTTTCAACTTTTAAAAAAAAATAAAAGAACTTTTTGAATTTTAATTGTTTGCTCTGCAGAATTCAGCTTGAAAGAAAAGATACCCATCTATTTATTCAAGCTATGAACAGCTTATGAGCTTGCTGTCAGTTTAAGTTTCTACATTTCCTTAGCCTCTCTAGCAATAACAACAAGACTTCATCAATAATTTTATAAATAGTATAGTTGTTTGGACAATAGTATTTTTGATACCATTAGGGCACTACAACACTAGAGAGAGAGAGAGAGAGAGACAGAGAGAGAAACCGCTCGTTAACTTCAATACTTATAAGGAAAAGTGACATAAGTTAAAATCTTAACATCTCGATCTAGACCAGCCAACTTCATGAAAGGATGAAGGTTGTTTACAGCATTTAGAAAACTACGTATATACGATTTTCATTATCAAACACATTTTACTTTTATGGAAAAAAATATTGATGAAGAAGTATAGTTCTTCTTTGGACTACATAATATAGAGTTGATCGCACAAAATGAGAAAAGTAAAATGCAGAAGCACAATGGAAAAAAAAAACACTCAATTGCATATGTAATGATAAAAGTATCTTCATAAATAATCTATTTAATATTATACTATTATCAAACCAATGTTATGGATTTAATTTATTTACATTGTTTACACTGTCATCTAATTATAGTCTTCTATTTGTATGACCTTTGAAGTAATGGGGGTTTAAGTCATATATGTTTGTTTATGTGACAGCATATGATTGGATGACAGTGTAAAAAAATTTTATACTGTCAGTACATATAAATTAAACCCTATTCTTATTGCTCATATCTTAACAATTTTTCATACCCTCATTTAATTAGTACTTGTGAGACTAACTTTCAAGTTGAATTAAGCGTCAGGTGTATGTTTGGTTTTAATTAGATTTTCAAAACTTTTTTTTTTTTTTGAAAAAAAGATCTCTGGTAAAATTTCAATTATGTTATTTTAACCATCTAACCACGCATTAAGTTAGGATTTGTGTGAAATACACAAAACAAAAGGAAAATACATAATAAGTATAGTTAAATATAAAAATCAGCCAAACTGCAAAGAGTAATTTATTTTGGTACAACAATATCGTATATTAAATCTTATTAAATTATTTTAATATTATGCATTAAATTTTTAATGAGTTTAGTTAAGGATTTACTTAATATAAACCGTAAATATAAAAATAATTTTATATTAATATTCACTAATATGATATTATATTATTTACTGAATTAGACATTTCATCTTCTTTTTTTTAGATTGGACATTTCATCTTACTAAATAATACGATAACATATAATAAATATTAATATAATTAAATTTTTTTTTATAATAATAGGGCATGTTTTTGTGAAAAGAGTGATGTTATTTGGTCCACTCCCTTCTTGGACATAGATCAACACTCAAAGAGGGGAGAAGGGGAAAAAAACACAAAAGAAAAAAGAAAATATGACAAGATAAGTGGAAAAGAAAAATAAATGGGGGTATTTAAAGTGTATAAAAATTTGTACATTCAAATTCCTTTCCTCTTATGAAAATAATGTAAATTGTGTAAAAATTATTGTAGAATAATGTTACTTTGCCACTGAGATTTAAACGATTGTAAATTTTCTAGTGATTGAAAAATGCTGAAGAATTGCAAGCGCTTCAAGATCCATTTTGACATGATTTCTTGCTAGTCAAGGGGAAAAAAATAAAATAAAATTTGAGAATCCAAACTGCGACACCCATCTCTGTTACAGTGCAGTGCGCATTGTTGCATAAATCTCCCTGACATTGTTGCTTCTGATATATGTGATTCAGAAAACCACGGTTTTGGACCTCAAATCATTGGCAAATTAAAGACTCACCGTTGATGAATGTTCTAGAAGCCAGAATGTCTTTGTTCATGCTCTTCTTTTACCAAATCTTGCAACCTTAAAAACTTGGAAGCCACCGCAGAGGAAGTTTGCTCCCTGTAACGGCTTTTTGGACCATATATTGGGTTTCATGTGCTGTAATTTGTAGATTCTTGGTCGCAAGTTTTCTTGGAAACAAGATTGAAGCTCTGACCGGTTATTTGCTCTATGTAAGAAACAATGCAGGACCGTCTTCTAGAAGCCAGATGTTGCTCATGTTCCCTGGCAATAGCTTCTCTTTCATAAATTTCACTTTCTTCGCGCCTCCACGCTTCTTCCCTCTCTGCTCGCGCTCTCTCCATTCTTTCAATCACCTCCAAGAATTTACTCTGAAGAACCTCTTGGTTACTAATGACTCGTTTCACCAACCTTTTGAAGAACTCACTCATTAAACCCATTTCTTCCTCCACTTTTGTCTTTCTACTCCTTTTCCTAGCTCTTCTGGTGGAACCCTCTTCTCCAAAGAACGTGGCTGTGGCTGGTACATTGGTACTGAGTGGAACACCAACATTGTTGGCCATTGCATGCAAGTTTTCATCAACGGCTTGAACAGAATCAGACCCAATTTTAGTCGTTTCTAATTTATTCCTAAAGTATATGTACACAGCTTCTTCAAGCTCCCCAAATTTGTTCTCTGAGACCAAGCATCTTTCATTATCGTTTACTTGTAGGTTTTTCCCTTTTGCATCAGAGAGTGTTGTGTTGAATGCTTCCCTGCAATACCATATCATCACAAACAATTGTAACGACTAAAAATGTGTTTCTAAATAAGAAAGTGTGAAGGAAGAGTGAAAAAGCACCATATAGATAGAAAGTGTGAATTACCAAAAAGGTACTTTGGCGCTGGATTCTTCTTGGGGCTGACCACAATTGGGTACTCCCAAATAATGTGGCAGACCTTCGCAATAACGATGTCCGTTGCTTCCCAGCAAATATCCACCTTGTTGTGACGCCTGAAATTGATGTGGGTGTTGACACAATTGATAAACCCTTTCATACTCGTGACATGGTTCTTTCTGTTGTTGTGTCTGTCCCGGGAGCTGTTGGGATTGTAAGTGGTAGTGTTGATGATGAAGATGGTGAATGGATGAGCAACAATCATCAACCTTGAGTCCATGATAAAGGGTATCGACCGTTTCATAGTAAGGCTGCATTTAGCAAACAGATTCAATTCCCTGAAGTTGGAAGGGGCATAAAGGATACCTGAAGAATTAGAAATGAATAGTGCTTTGGGTTTTGGGACAACTGGACTAGTGGTAACAAGATTCACCTAGCTGATTGATCTATTGTGAGATAGGATACAAATTTTCTGTCATTTTCAAAGGCAAATCTATTTGTTAAGACAGGTAATCAGATTTAAAAATGAATACATGTTATAATAGATATTTAAAACCCTAATATGGGGTTTCATGTAATGGTAGTTGTTCTAGCCAAATTTTGAGACCAATCGGTAGTTAATGGTGGCTATTCTGATCTCCTTGAGCGTTGAAGCAAATGAGGTCTCCTTGAACAAGTCAACACTCCGAAGCTCAATTATCAAAAGTGAAATGTGTGTGAAGTGTAGATGGGAGATTAACATGCCTGAGAATATTAGAGTGGAGGCACTTATAGTTGCACTTGCATCCAATTAGCCGTTGAGCCTATTAAGGAGAGAGACTGTAACAACTGGGTAACTTATGCCATGGTTAATAAGATTTTGTAACGTCTTTAGTCTATTAAGTCATATGCTTAAGTTGTGTTCTAATGGTTTACTTGAGCTAGTGTTGACTCGATCTTTCTAGATAAAATATCAATTCGGTCTAGTAGTCATATTGTTCTTTGAATTGCTCAAAGCGCTTAAGCCCCATAGGGAATGGATTGTTTCAAATATAAACAAGAGAATAATGACATGGATTATGATTAACTTGTGATTATGTAGATTAATGTGTTTTTAAATAATATTTTTATGTTTTTAAGAACTCCTCAATATTACATGTAATTGAGCAAGTCTCCTAGCTTAAGCTTTCTTTTTTATTTTTTCAAAAGAAAAAAAAAAGAAATATTAATTAGACTGGAGACTAGAGCCATGGGCCAAATAGATCGAGCCAAAAGCAATAAACTCAACCCCATATAGAAGGGCTCAATTTGTCTTAAAAAATATTCCACCTAAGAAGATTATCGGAATCAGGATCAATCCCACCATTAATACTTGGGACCTGCACAAATGCAACAAATACCCCAATAAGATTCTCACAAAGAATGGCTAACTTCCCAACGAAGGAAAGAAGCAAGGAGAATTTGAGAACCTCACGACCGAAATCCCCACTATTTTGCATCTCCTATGGTTTATAAGGGCAAATAAGCCCTAGGTATGACTAAGTGCTAATTTCTTTACCTAGCCATATTGAATCCTCTTTGATTTAAGCGTTAGAGTGCCTTTTCCAAGTCCCCCATCAACACTGAACCGGTTCTTCCTATTTAGAACATTGATCAAATCTCACTATCCTATGAATTTAATTTTGATATATTAATAATATAAAATATTTTTACACTATCATATAATCATATATTGTCATATCAATAAATAAGTTTAACTCTCATAACCATTATTTTAAAAGTCATGCATATGACAATATATGTTCAGTGATAATTTAAATAAGTCGGTACATCAAAATTAAATCTTTATTCTATATGTACATAATTCGATCACCAATTGTCACGTATTTCTAAGGTCCGGTATTTTTCACATATTTTATGTGTACATATTTATTTTATGTCATGTGTTGAAAAAAAAGAAATAACCTGCAATTACGAACTTTTTATCAACGTAGAAAAACTTTATATAAATATTTAAATATATATTATTATATCAATAAAAATATTTAATTTAATCATTTAATATATTAAATATATTATAAATAAAAATATATAAATAGATAATTCAATATATTAAAATTAAATTCTTCAATTAAATGGTGAAAACAAAGAATGTTCACGCTGAGATGATCTGAACCCTCCTTGCAGGATCCAGCATACACCAACCTTTTACGGCGCATAAAAAAATTGCCGTCTGACGATTGAATGACCAGTGATATGGTCACTGTATGATTCCGCAGGAAACTAACTGCATGGAAAACGGACCTTCCCTCTCTATCGTAGCCAGTAGCCAGTAGCCAGTAGCCAGTAGCCAGTAGCCAGCTTGCAAGTGTGCAATAATGAGGCTGGGCCCAGAGGATCGTATTGTTGAGGCAGGGTGTCTGGAGAAATAGTGTGTTGACTGTTGACGAGATGAACGACAATTGTTTCTTTTGGAAGGATGCAATCGATGCGCACATGAGTCGTACATTATACGTCGTTCTCTTGTCTCCATCATTAACTTCGTGTCTGCAGCATCCAACGTTCATAGATGTGTTGCTGTTGCTCCTCAATTAAATTTTTTTTTTTTTTAAAGTACATGGACGAAAATAAGATTTGAAATTACAATTCCATATAAATTATCTAAATCAGACTATTAAACCGCTTTGAATTCTTAATACAAAATTTCAAACCCCTTATCTCTATATTATAATCTTTTATTTATTTATTTTTTTACACAGTGATAATCATGAAAGCCTTAGGCCTTAGCAAAGTTACGACGCAATGTCGACGTGACCCTCGTTTCACTACCCAGATACATGGACGAGGCCACCTGTACACATACTCACTGTAATTTTCTTTGTTTTTACCAGAGAAATCAACCAGGCGATTAGGTGAGAAATAAATAAAATAAAAATGATAGGCTTTGGAAAAAAATAAAAAATGATAAATCAACTATTTTATACCTTTTCGTTTTCATTATCTCTATAATAAGTTTTCAAACTGAGTACAAACAGTATTGCCCAATAAAATATCCCTCTTGTTAACTGTAAAAAGAATTTACACTATGTTTAAATGATAAATTAAAAAAACGGAAGGAATGATTAAAAATGCCTTTTTTTTTTCTTTGATAAAAGTTTTTTACCTGAATTTCTCGTTGATAAAAGTTAATGAACAGACGAGAATAGAAACAAATTTATGAAGAACTTTGTACCAAAATTTTTTTTACGAGGATCTATTCTTCTTCCTACTTTTCTATTAGTAAAATTTTTATTTCAAAAATGAAATAAAACAATAAAATAACTAACTGAGCTTAAAAAGAAAGTAATTACTGTGAATTTACATTAAATTTAACATTAGTTGGTTAGCTCTTTATAGATATAAAATTTTTTTAATGTTAATTATTTAATTCATAATATTCAAACCTAAAATAATTATTTTTAACCAAAAAAAATGGTGTAAAATTACTTTAACTAATCAAGTATTTGTAGTATTAATTTAGAAAAGTTAGTTATTTATTTTAATTTTTTATACATATTTTTCAATTAAAAAATACTTTTCTTAAGAAGAAACAAAAATAAATGGACCCGATACATCAAATTCACTATAAAATATTTATATACTTTAACTGTGAATTTTTTTCATATAATCACTTGATATTTTAATTAACACCACATTGAAGTATTTAATTCTTATAATCACTATTTTAAAAGTCATCAATTTAATAATATATGAATGAATGATAACATAAAATTTTTTATACTGACAATATATTAAAATTAATCTTTAATTATAAAGTGAACTACTTTTAATTTAAATAAATATTGTAAACAATTTTGTCACGTTAACTTTAATATTTTTTTATATTAAAATTAATCTTTAATTATAAAGTGAACTACTTTTAATTTAAATAAATATTGTAAACAATTTTGTCACGTTAACTTTAATATTTTTTCCCTTACACTATACTAGAGCTAAAATTCATCCCGTCTAATTAAACTGTAGCTTGTAGTATGAAACAAAAATAGCAGGCGGGAAAGTTTACGAAATTGAATTAAATCACGGTTTTGCTTCCATCCAACCAATCCTGTTTGAAATTGTGGGGTTTCAACAATGTTTTTTGAAGATAAACTTTTAATACATGAATATTCAAGAATAATGTAAGTTATTTCTCAATAAATTAAAAAAAAAAGAAAGAATACTGTAAGTTATCATTCTTCCACCTGGATAAGCGACGTACTGCGATTTGTCTTTTAGCACACAGCATTCAAAATCCCGTAATAATAAGTTAATAACAATCTGAAAAGAAGAGGAAAAAAAATAGAAAAAAATAAAAAAAGACACGCTATGAAATCTGCATGTAATTATTAATAATTCAGATCCCAAAAAGAATTGCCAATTTATTCATTTTTTAACTTCTGTATTTCTACGTATTTTAGGGTAAAATAACCATTCATATATTGTCGTGATTAGTTGTATTAATTAAGAAGTTTTTAAGTTTTGTTTTTTCGACTTTAAACTTTAAAAATTTAGAATTATCTAAAAATAATTATAATTATAAAATACAAGAAAATTATAATTTATTTATTAATTTTATATTTATCTTTATAAATTCTAGTGAGTAATTTTGATCAGTTTTGCCTTTTTTTATCAGCTATTTTAATGATGATTAGGAATGGTGACTTTAGAAATATAAAAATATAGAACAAAGTGAAAATCTCTTTGTCAATTCCAGGTCATAAAAAATATCCTTATAAAGCTTGTGATTTCAATATAAAATACTTTATCTTTAACTGAGAAAAAAAAAAAAGTAAACTAATTAATCAAGGTACACAAAACTGACGTAAATACCATTTTAGGAGTAATTAAAAGGAAAGTTCAGATGCATCATGCTCTTGGAGTAATTAAAAAATCCATTATCACAAAATAGTTCCTCGTGCATGTGCCGGAAGACGTGAATCACGACGAGCCTATCGAACATATAGATGGAGCGGAACCCAATTTTCTTTTTTCGTGCACACTGTTGAAATGGTCACATGGGAGTCCAACGAGGCAAATTGGGGACCAAGGCAATTATTTCATTCCCTGGGCAACCAACTAACCAAGGCCCAGGATTGTAAGCAACTTTTTCTCTCGAGTCCTTTTCGATCGTTCTACGCAAAATCAAATTTTAGCCACTTGAGATTGAAAGCTCAAGTCAAACCGGAGACAAAATTTATGCTCAGGACATATTTATCCACTATTTCCGTTTTATTTATTAATTGTATTAAATGATACTCTAAATTTATATCGCAGTTTAAAAATTATTTAAAATTTACAACTTTATAACATTTTGAAGTAGACACGTAACGATGAAGAGATATGCTCAAGCCTCAGGGCATTATACACCATCAAATCCAATTGTGCATCGGATTCATCCTTTAATTTCTTTATTAATTCTTATCTTCGGAATTTTTTTTTCCTTTTTTGCATAAATTGTATGTCGGGAATTTTATTGAAAATAAGACTTCCAATTTATATATAACGTTGAAAAACTGTAAGAGGTGGGTTGAGATGAGGCCGAAACAGAAACATGATATCAACAAAAAAATTTGTAATTTCATTCTCCCTTTTTAGTTTATAAAACCATATATATTTCCTCCGAATTTGGCATAATTTTTATTTTTTTATTTTTTATTTGTAAATTATCCTTTTTTATTGTCTTTATGTCTGATTTTATTTTTGTTCCGTAAATTTATGAAGTAAACCATGAAGCATGGGTAAGTCTTTTTTTTTTTTTTTTTGGGTCTAGATGAAATTATTGATATCCGGACTCTATTACTGGAAATACAATTAATCCGACCCGACCAGACAAAGGTCTCTGAAGGGAATAGTGTTCTCCTAGCGAGAATTTTTTTTCTATTTATAGGACTTGAACCTGAGATCTTTAGTTAAGAGGTCAAAATATCTACTATCTTGACTGACCCCACATTCATTATTTCTCTCAAGTCTAAGTACATGTATTAGGTATGTACTACATACGAATATGCCTTGATACCTATCAAAATTTCATGATTTATTAATATCAATTTTGTCTTTATTTAATTCTCCACATTATAATGAATTAAAGATTAAATTATTCAATATAATTATATTTTCTTTCTGTTCACTTTTATTTTCAATTAAATAAGAGAAAAAATATTTCTTACCTTTTCTTGCTATTTTCTTTTTATCAAAGCAATATGTAAGAAAATAAATTTTTCTCTTTATTTTTCCCCCTTTTTTATGCAAGCAATGATAAGAATTATGTCAACATTTGGAGCTAACAGTATGCAACCTAATAAGCTTGAGTATAATTAGTTATAATATTATGTAATCAATATTTTTTTATAAATGTAAATACAAAATTGCATCAAGTATGTTTCAAGCTTTTGTTGGGTACTAGAGTTATAAAAATAGTATAACACAATTAAAATAGAACAGAAAAAATTGAAACTGACACAAAATATTTACTGTGAAAAAATCCCTAATGATGAAGGAAAAATCACGAGCAAAATAGAGAAAGCTTTCACCATGTGAAAATAAAAATTACAACTTCTCTCTAAATATAAGAAAAGAACTATAGCACTCTCTCTTATATTTGGACAATACTACTCACATTATCAGAAACTCTCTCAAGACATTAACACCCAACAAGATAAACTGATCTAAAGTGGGATGCAAAAACTATTAACGGAGCTCTCTATTTACAGCCAAGCTTCCTCGCGTCAATCCATTGTTGCATGGAATGGAAGATGCAATTTTTTCTTCTTAATCTAACACAAGCACATAAAAAATTCAACACACCCCCTGCAACCATTTATGCACCAAAAGCATGAAGGAATTTTTCTTTCTTATAGCCTCTGACATGCACAGCAAAGTGGAGAGGAATTTCTTCACCATCCAATCACTCATTAATGCATCAAATTGAATCCAACATTTGACTTTTCAATGCCACAAAAGTGGCTTTACTTGTTGTACGTTCACAATCTATTATGACATATGTTAGGTTATCTTTTGTGTGAATCTGCTGCATATCCACACTTCCTTCTTTTACCACTTCTCGAATAAAATGATATTGAACTCCTATGTGCTTTGTCCTAGAATGAAAGGTTGGATTTCTTGCAATGTGCAAGGCAATCTAATTATCACAATATACAATAATCATATGTTGTTTGTGCCCGAGTTTCTTTATTAACTTTTGAATCCAAATTGTTTCCTTACAAGCTTGTGTAGCTGCCATATATTCAGCTTCTGTAGTAGATAGAGTTACAACAATCTATTACTTGGATAACCAGCTCATAACTCCGCCTACAAGTGTGAACACGTAGCCTATATTAGATTTCCCTTTATCAAGATCACCTATAAAATCTAAATCGATATATCCTGTGACAATGAACTATAATCCTCCAAAACATAATATGGCACACGCGGTTCCTTTAATTTATCTTAGAATCCTCTTGACAGCATTCTAATGCTCTTAACCCAGATGTGCCATAAACTGACTAATCAATCCAACTACTTGTGCAATTATTTAGCCTTGTACAAATCATGGCATACATAAGGCTTCCCACTGCTAATGCATACAATACTTGAGACATTTCAATCCTTTCTGCTTCACTACTAGGACACATGCCTAAGGATAATTTGTAATTCAAGGAACTAGGGTAGAAGCTAGCTTACAATCTTGCATATTGAAGAACTGCAAAATTTTCCTTAAGCAATTCTTTTTTGAAAGTCAAATCTTCCTGTTCTTTCTTTCTCAATAAATTTACATCCCTAAAATCTTGTTTACGAGTCCTAGGCTCTTCATATCAAACTCCCTAGCTAATTGTGCCTTCAATTCTTGGATTCGAACTTTGTTGGGGCATACCACTAACATATCATCCATGTACAACAGAAAAATGATGAAATCATTATCACCAAATCTCTTGGAGTATGTACAATGGTCTAAACTCAGTTTGTTGTATCCGAGGCAAATTATGCAAGAATCAAATCTCTTGTACCAACACCTTGGTGCCTGCTTTAGAACATGCGGAGATTTGGTTAACCTACAAACCAAGTTTTCTTTTCCTTATTCCTCAAAGCCTTCTGGTTGGAGCATGTATATATCCTCTTCAAGTTCTCCATGAAGAAAACCAATTTTCATATCTAACTGCTCAAGATGTAAGTCAAATACAGTACACATAGCCATCACTACTTTGATAGTAGCAAGTCTGATGACTGGAGAAAATATCTCATTGAAATCAATGCCTTTTTCTAAGCATATCCTTTTATCACCAATCTTGCACGATATTATTTCACTTGATCATTGCCATCTTGTTTGATCTTATAGACCTATTTGTTGCTAATGCTTTTCGACCTTTTGGAAGTTCAACAAGTTCTCATGTCTGATTCTTATATAAGGCTTCCATTTCTTTTTGCACTACTGTCATCCATAGAAAAACATCTTGGACTATTTAAAGCCTCCTTATAGGATAGCTTTCCCTCTTCTGTTAGAAGACAATATGCATCGTGGCTTGCTATAACATAGTTCATAGTTTGAGTGCCATAACGGTGGTCATGTTTGGCGTGTTGATTGCCGGCTTCTGTATTATTAGCCTCATTTGGTATTTGTTCATCGCACACTAGTTCTGCTTCAGAAGAATCATCTCCAGATTTCTCATCTATCTGAACTATAGCAATCTCCATAACAATGCTGTTATTTTTTTGCTCTCCTTGTAGTTCATTTTCTGCAAATATCATATCTCTGCTGACAATAACCTTGTGAGTAATGGGATCCCACAAGCGATATCCCTTAATATCGTCAACATAACCCAAGAATATACATTTTTCTGGACTTTGGGTCTAACTTTGTTCCTTCCTAGGAGTTGAACATCACATATGTAGGACATCCAAACACATGTAGAGAAGCATAATTCGCTAGCTTGCCATATCACATCTCCATTAGTGTCTTTAAACCATTTCCAGTTGATGGCGACCGATTTATCACATGATAGACGATCTTGACTGTTTCTGCCTAGAAAGACTTGGCTAATCCTGTAGTTCTCAACATAGCTCTTATTCTTTCTAGGAAAGTCCTATTCATCTGCTTTGCTACACCATTTTGCCGAGGTATATATGCAACTGTGAATTGCCTTTGAATACTCTCTTACTTGTAAAATGCAATAAAATCTCCATTTGTATATTCTCCTCTATTGTCCATCCTCAAACACTTGATCCTCTTTTTGGTTCAAGTTCTACTCATGCTTTGAAGTTTTTGAATATTGGAAATACATCCAACTTTTTCTTGATTAGGTACACCCATAATCTCCAGGAGTAATTATCAATGAATGGTACAAAATATTTTGCTCCTCCTAGGGACATCTCGGGTGATTTCCACACATCAGAATGAATCAAGTCTAGTATGTGCTTGCTCCAAGCAATCAATATATCAAATTTCAATCTATGCTGCTTACTTGTAACACAATGCTCACAAAACAGTAAGTTAACCAATTTGAGCCCAGGAATGAAATTACACTCTACAAGAATATTCAAACCACGTTCCGACATGTGGCCCAATTTGGGATGCCACATCATTATCGTTTCTTCTTGGCTTATTGATGCAATTGATGCCTTTGCTTCTTGCAATGTATCTCCTCAAAGCATGTATAGATTTGTAGTAATCTTTTTAGCCTTCGTCACCCCAAGAGCACCTTTAACAACTTTCAATATTGCATCTTCAATATGGGTCTTACACCCGAGGTTATCTAGTTGCCCAATAGACAATAGATTCCTCTTCAAGCCCTTCACATGTCTCACCTTGTGAATTGTGCTAATAAAACCATCAAATGTTTTGATTTTGATAGTGTCAACACCAGCAATTTCTAAGGCACGATCATCTCCTACAAACACAGAGCCTTTCAAGATAGGTTCGTAAGTATAAAACCAATCATGGCATAGGGTCATATGCCATGTTGTCCTGTATCCATTATCCAAACATCATTGAGCTGTTTATTACCTTTAGAATCAATTGTTGCTTCACTATACATGATTTCTCTATCACTAGATGTACTCGCAACACATCATTGAGAGGTTATTGCTTTAAGAGCCTTCTCTATATTCTCCTTCTTATTCCAAAAATCTTTCTTAAAGCACCCTCTCATGCCACAATTGTGGCATTTGAAGCTCTTCCTTCTTCATGACTTTGATCTACTTTGACCATGACTCCCACTGGAGTCACGCTCCATTGATCTTCCTCTCGTCACCGATAACGCCTCTACTTATTTCGAGCTCTCCGATCTATCTTCCATATTCTTGTGCCTGGACTTTTCTTCAAGAATAGCATAGCGCAACATCATCAAAGGCTAGATAATCAACAATATTATTATTTGTGATGTTGATGGCGAGTTGATAATATGAGTTAGATAAACTTTGAAGTAGAAGTTCCATACATTCATTCTCTACTATTATATAATTTGACACTGTAAGCTGAGAAAATAGTGTATTCAGAATGTTGATGTGATCTATCATTAAAGTGGATTCATTCATCCAAAGAGAATATAGCCTCCTCTTTAAAGTATTTTGTTATAAAGTGACTTGACCTCATACAATTTGACGAAAGCATCCCAAATTTCCTTTGTCGTCTTTTTCTTTGCAAGACTTGAAAACACTAAATCTACCAGTGCTGGATGCAAATTGGCAACAACATTATTGTCCATCTTCTTCCACTCATCATCAGCTAACCCAGCGGGTCTGCCTTCAATTTCTGGTAGGCAATTGTCCTTTCTCAGGATTGCCTTTATCTTCAGTTTCTATAAAGAAAAATTATTTCCATTAAACTTCTCAATCTCAAATTTTGTTGCCATGGTATTTACCAATATCTATTTTTCTACTGAACAAGTTCTCACTTTTTCACCGTGAATAGTATCGTATAAGTGAGCAATACCATATATGGAATAAATTCAATACACGTTAACAATACTGTAAAACTATACAATTGTACATATGAACAATAACTGTGAACAGTAACCCGTAGCATGTATAGTAACTAGTGGCTCTAATACCACTGTTGGATACCAAAGTTATAGAAATAATATAACGCAACTAAAATAAAGTTGAGAAAATTGGAACTGACACAAAATATTTAATGTAGAAAATCACCTAATGATGAGTTAAACTATGGGCAAGATAGAGAAGATTTTTACTATATGAAAATAAAAATTATAACTTCTCTCTAAATATAAGGAAAGAACTATAATACTCTCTCTTATAGTAAGAGAATACTACTCTCACTATAAGAAACTCTCCCAAGACACTAACACCCAATAAGATAAATTGATTTGAAGTGGGACACAAAAACCATTAACAAAGCTCTCTATTTATAACTAAGCTTCTTCACTTCAATCCATTGTTGCATCGAATGGTACATGCAAAATTTTTTTCTTAATCTAACACAAGCATATAAAAAATTCAACACACCCCCTGCAACCATTTATGCATCAAAAGCATGAAGAATTTTTCTTACTTATAGCCTTTGACATGCACAGCAAAAAGGGGAAGAATTTCTTCACCATCCAACCACTTATTAATGTATCAAATTGAATCCAGTTTTTGACTTTTCAATGCCATAAAAGTGGCTTTATTTGTTGCATGTTCACAGCTTCAACATTGAACCATTGTCATATTATGTACTAGGCAAAAATAATTGATTTATCATTTAATTTATTTTTTATTTTTAAATTTATCCTATAATTAATAAATATTTTTAATTCTTTTTTTAAGTAATAAATATTTTAATTTTGGCCTCTAACTTTTAGAAATTAAACACATTTTTTTTCTTTGTAACATCTTTGCAAGTATTGTTTATTGCATTAAATAGTAGATTTAAAAATATAATTTATCATATAATATATCTTGTATATTATTTTTGCTAAATAAAATGTTAAATATGATTTTTTCTTCAATATAACTAACATCATTTATGAAAAAGATAAATATATTTAATTTGTAAAAATTAGAAAATAAATTTAAAATATTTATTAATTAGAGAATAAATTTAAAAAATAAAGAACCTTAAATAATTGAGGTATTTGTATTGACAACTGTACCTACGCTCGTTACAAGGCGATATTTATTTGCAATCTCAATTTAAAAGGGATACATTATTATTTATTGACGAAAGACGGGCCAGCTCGTAAGCAACGGGTTAAGGGGGAATCTTTTATTTCCTTGCCATGGTTATGGGCTGCCAAAAAATATAGTTTTCATAAATAAACCAAACTGGATATTTATTTATTATTCGTTAGCTGGAAAAACATTTTTTTTAATTAAGAGTAAAAAAAAAGTTATCTTTTAAGATTTATTTTGTTCTGAAAGAATAAACCTATTCAATTACAATATTGCCCATATAGGACAAAGAAAAATTGAATATATAAATAACTACCTAACGAAATCATTAGACGGAATTTTTTTTTTTAAAAAAATGAACATAAGAATTTTGAATTGAGTTCTATGCTTTAACAATTTTTATTTTGGTCAGAGAAAGATAAAATTTAATCAATTTTACTTGAAAGAAAATATAATTCTCCAGTATAAAAAAGAATTCAACCCAAAATCACTTCTAATAGAGGAGGACAAGACATGCATCAACAATAATATGTACTTCAAGATTATATAGTCCTCTCATATGGTTCTTTAATACAATATTTTCTTATTGTTAATTTTTTTCAAAAAATAGTTTTAATTAAAATTAATGATGAAAATATATATGTTAAACACAATATTTTCTTATTGGTTATTGAAAGCTGCACGTTTGTGATCTAAGACTCGGCAAGAACATTATTTCTTGAAAGCTGCCCTTTGTTAAAGAAAATTACTAAAGATGAGTAACTACCAAAACAAGATTACTCGAAAGACTATAAAAAAATTATTATGAACAGAAGAATTTTGTATTGAGAAGTGCTCAAACAGTAAATTTTACCAACTCAAGACAAAATATAAGTACAAATTTACAAGAAACTAATTAACAAAAGATTTGCGTACCAATAGCGCAATTCAATATAAATAACTTGGGAAACGACAACTATTGCGTCAAGTTTATGCTGACCACATGTGGCTCCTTCACTGGTAGAGTTGTTGAGTTAACATGTTTGACTTGCTCGCCAAATTCAATACATATTTCTGTACATTTTATTTAGAAGATAAAAATAAAAAGGTGATTAAATGTGAATGTGTTTTTAAAATTTTATTGTTAAATCAATATTTAGTTAATTTAAGTGGTTTGACATTTATTCTTCTTAAATAAATTAAGTTTCAATAAGTGTTGTGGATAGAAAAAAAAAATGAAACTAATATACAAAGAACTTTATTTTTCGTAATACACCAACTCAACTAGAGTCAAATTAGTTAAAATCAAATGGACTTCATCTATTAATAGTTTAAGGAAAAAAAAATTGTATCATTAAAAATAATATAATGAAAATGATATTAAAAATAATATAATGAAAATGATATACAAAATAATATTATTGTCTGAATAAATATATTCATTGTAGTCCTTGGACACAATAATATCGATTTCAACGAATCTTGGCACTTCATCCCATATAAGGCTTACTTTCGACCACATTGGTTTGTTCATCCTCACTCTGATCTTCTTTTCTCACAGATACTAGTACTTCTTTTGTTTCCTCTCTACTTGTTTAGAACATGGAAGATTACATCTTCAAAACCATGACCGCATCTTTTGTTTTTCTAGTTTTCTATGTTCTTATTAAACTTGTCCATAACATTTGGTGGAGACCCAAAAGTCTAGAGAAATTGTTAAGGCAGCAAGGGATCAAAGGTTCTTCCTACAAGCCTTTTACCGGCGGGGACCTCTCAGAGATGAATAACTCTGCCCGGGAGGCAGCTTCAAAAGCTATCACCCTCAACCACCAAATTGTCCCTCGAGTCTGCCCCTTCTTTCACAAAATGGTTCAGCAATACGGTAAGTTAGTTTACGATTTCCCTTGATCAGAAATATTATTTTGTAGGTTAAAACTATATTTTAGTCCCTGTCCATATGGTAAATTTTGGTTTTAGTCTCTATATTAAAATATTTTTCATTTTAGATTTGGATCCTTTAAAATAAAAATGATTGTAAAGCAAAAAAGTACGAAAATATTTACCTTTGAATTAATAACTTTTATTGTTTGTGTTGGTTTAGATCCCTAAACATAAAAAAAAAAAAAAATGATTTAGGTCTCTATAATAATATTAAGTTAGTCCCCTACTGTTAAAAAATTACTAGATAGCGTTAGTTTTTACTGATATGGCTAGGTGAAACTCGATTAAGATCATCCTGACTTAAAAAATGGTTGTTTTAATATTATTTCAGTTTCTTTTCTATTTCTTAAAAATATTGTTTTAGACCTAAAAATTGCTTAAAAGATATCGTTTCAAGACTACATTAACAATATATCATATCTATATAAGATCTTTTTAGCTATATTAGTAAAAACTAACATTGTTTAGTGATTTTTTAACAGCAGAAACTAACTCCTTAATAGAATACTAGTATGGGGACCTAAACCAGAATTTTTTTACTATAAGGACCAAAATCAAAATTTGAGACATGTGTAGGACCAAAAATTAGTTTTAATATATTTTATATATAGAATATAGATATTCAAATTAATATATCATGATCATAATTAAAAAAAAAAAAAAGTGAGTTCTATGCAATGCTAATTAAAAATAGATTTACACCAATAATGAAGGTAATATATCAATTTAGCATAGATAATTAAAATATATTGATTTGGGTGTTTAAGGGTGTGTGTTTGTTTATAATTTTTTTGGCCAAAAATAACTTTTTTCATTGAAAAAAAAATCACTTATCAAATATTTGGATAAATTTTAAAAAATGATCAAAATCCCAAAAAAATTCATTTTTAACTTTTTCAACTATATATAAAATTTAAATTTCATAATCATTTTTTTTAAATTGAAATAAATGCACCCTAAAACTATCTAAACAAATAATGGAACTGTTTTTTTCTTTTATCGAAAAAGAAAAAAGATTCACAAGGAGACCTATTACTTTAAAGTTCTAGATTCAGACGTAGTATAAGTTCACTATTAAGTTTATTATTGCAAATCTTTCTGATGTTTTTGTACGAGTGGTTTCCTAATATGTAGACCTTTTTTAATTTTTATTTTTATTTTTATTTTCGATAAGTTAATACGTAGAATTATAAACCTAACAATTTTAGCCCCTTGTTTCCTAACAGTTTTCACTCTGAATGCTCCCAATCAAAAGATTATTTGTTGTAAGATATGTAATGTTGTGTATAGGAAAAGTTTCACTTAGTTGGATTGGAAGCAAACCAAGACTGATAATAGTGGACGCCGAGCTTATCAGGTTGATTTTAACAAACAAGAATGGCCACCTTATCAAGCCACCACGTAACCCCCTAATTAAGCTCCTAACCATGGGATTGTCATCCCTCGAAGGCCAAAAATGGACTAAACGCAGAAGGGCCGTAACATCTGCTTTCCTACTCGAGAAGTTGAAGGTAACATTAATTATATATATGTAAATAATGGAAGTATCCTGCAAGCCAATTTCAGTGGTAGTACTATTTTTCTTTGAAAATAATAATATAATATAAGGTCAAATATAGGCAATGGTTCCAGCATTTTCATTCAGCTGTTGTACCATGATCGAGCGGTGGCAAAAACTGGTGGAGCACAAAGGATCTTGTGAACTGGATGTTACTTCAGAATTCGACGTTCTCACCGGTGATGTCATTGCTCGAACAGCCTTCGGAAGCAGCTACCAAGAGGGAAAGAAAATTTTCGAACTGCAAAAGGAGGTAGCAATCTTGGTGCATGAAGCCTTGAACAGCATCTATATCCCAGGTTTCAGGTGTGTGTGACAATGTGTCTACATATGAGATTTGTTTAGTACTTTAAATTTAAAATTGATAAAGGCCGGAAAGGGAAATTGAAGTGCAGATATATACAAGGTTTCAAAATTAATGTTGAGTAACCTGTTTATTACTTGAACTGTCAATAAGATTTGGGGTAAAAATCAAAGTGAAATTGTCTAAATTATACAGAATGAATATTTTATGGACTTGAGGTCCTACTATATATAATTTTTTTGGAACCATTTCTCGACTTTAAAAAATGTTTTTGGAAGCTACTTACATCAACTCTGGACGCCAACCAGGTATGTTGACGAAGCCAACATAATGTTGGCATTGATTTACTTAAGTTGTGGAGGAAAAAGATGCGGTATCAAAGTCAATTTTTTTTTTTAAGGAAAATGTTGAAAAAGGTCAAAAGAAGAATATTACCTGAAAAAAGTCAAAAAATAATTAATAACAATAACAAAAACGTAGGATATCAGTCTCTCAAGCAAACATGCTAATCCAAGTCTAAACCCAAAGGTCATATCCTGAAGTTGTTTGTCTGATTGTATTTTGCAACTAGGTTCATACCAACAAAGAAGAACAAGAGACGTTACTGCCTAGACGCCCAAATCAAAGCTATATCACAGGATATGATTCAGAAGAAAGAGCATGCAATTAAAGATGGTAAACTAGAAGGGCATGATTTATTAAGCATTCTACTAGAATTTAGAGACCTAAATGATTCTCTGACAACAACCAACGATCTGATTGAGGATTGCAAGTTGTTCTACTTTGCTGGCCATGTCACCACAGCCAACCTGCTTGCATGGACTATGATAGCTTTATCTATGCATCCTGATTGGCAAGAAAAGGCAAGATGGGAGGTTTTAGAGATTCTCGGCAGAAAAGCACCCGATTTTGAAGCCATAAATCGCCTCAAGATAGTAAGTTTATAGAAATAAATCCTCTAATGTGAAAATTTTACATAATCTTATCATGTGTTAATTTTTATTATTGTGGGTCTTATATTTTTATAAGTCTCATATTTAGTCTCATCTTCTTAATTAATGGTAAAAATTAATATATTACAAAATCATATAAAATTTTCATATGATATAATTGATTCCCTAACTTTATAGAATCAAAGAGAAGAAATGAATTTTACATTTTTCTTAACACTAGTAAAAACCCAAAAATTAACACATATATTTGAGTTTGACTTTGCAGGTGTCAATGATACTGCTTGAAGTTTTGAGATTATATCCACCTATACCATTTATTCCGAGGTACACTACGTGTGAAACAAGGCTAGGAAGCATATCTGTCCCGGCTGGGGTTGAGCTTTATTTACCGGTGTTACTTCTTCATCATGATAGCAAATATTGGGAGAACCCAGGCGAATTCAACCCAATTAGGTTTACTGAAGGGGTTTCAAAAGCTTCCAAGGATCAACATGCTTTCTGTCCATTTGGTTGGGGCCCAAGAATCTGCCCTGGCCAAAACTTTGCCTTCTTGCAAGCAAAGATGGCTCTGTCTATGATTCTTCAACATTTCTCGTTCCAGCTCTCACCCTCTTATGCTCATGCTCCGTGTGGTCGTCTTACTCTTCAGCCACAACATGGAGCTCCCATTATTATTCAACGCATTTAAGTCAGATGAACTTTTATGCGATAGATCAATGTCGTATAGCTAGAAAAAGCTGTGGTAACTTTTTACAGCAAAATAAAAGTGATTATTAAACGGAATAAAATAGTACAAAGCCCTTATCCAGTTAATAATATTGACATGTGTATCACATTATTTAGACAAATAAACTCAAAGAAAAATCTTAGCTCTTTAAATTTTTCTATACAATAGAATTTTCCGCGCAATAAGCTTTTGCCTGATATATTTCGACGAGAGTCCAAAAATCCATTTAACACGTGTAGCATGAATAACTATTGAGACTTCCAGTATGTTGTGTAAAGTGCGAATCACTTTTTTTTTTAATAATAAAATTCAGATAAATTTGATATCAACTTGTGAATTTATAAATAACCAACCCTTGAGTTTTTTTTTTAAAAAAAAAAAATCAATGATATCTTGCACTATATAAAACGTGAAGTTCATCTAGCAATTTAGAGTAGTCTGATTTTTTTTAAAAAAAAAATGTGTAGAAAGCTTTGCTTTCTTTTAAAACTTTTTTGGTAGAAGTTTTTTTTTTAACTTACTTCATATTATGCATAAGGAAACTTCATTTTTTTTGTCGGTTCATTAATCCTATGAATGCAAGCTCTAGTGGCATCTAATTTCCATATCCAACAAGTACCTGTGCAGGTTAAATATTAGGAAGCATGCCGACTGGGGTAAAAAAAAATTGGTCCGTACTGGGGAAAAAATTGTTATTATTTACCAAAAAGGTAATGTATATGCTGGCATTGGGCCGTGGCCTGTGAACTTTTGTCCGATCGCGAAATCTGTCCCCAAAGAAAACTTTTAACTTCCGACCAAGTGAAAACATGCAGAGTTTTAACTAACAGAAGGCGTATATGAAATACAAACAAATGTGAATCTCCTCGGGCCCAAATAAAATAAAATAAAATGTAATGTGAATCTCCCTACTTGAAGTTTATTATTATGTATATTAAACCTTCATTGCTTTTATTAAAAAGAATGTAAATCATGCTTTGACTTTTCTTAAATGGAAGAAAAGTATTCAAAACCATCATATATTATTCTTTCTGATATTTCTGATAGGAATAACGTGAACAAATTTGAATACCATAAGGATTGTTTTCTGAAATGTGTTCACCCAGTAGTGTAAGAATACTACCGAAGAAGATAAGGAACAAAAGGAACGGGCCCAAAATGTTAAGGCTTAATAGCGCAATGAGACCTGTGGGTTGGGTGCGTTCAATTACAAACCCAACTGAGTGAATTAGCTTCTTTTTTTTTTTGGGTCAACTCATGCACCGGGAGGGGGAGGCGAACTCGCGACTCCTTGGATGCACTATTGTAGGTGCAGTTGGTTTTTGTGAAATGATGACGAGATGACCGACCCCAAAAAAATTAAAAAAAAAAAATCACTGGCCAAAAACAAAAAATATATCAGGCGATATTCACTTGCTTCTGAGTAGGAAGCATTCATAATCGCTAGGGGTGATAAATTAATTCATGGGGTCGCTAGTCTTTCAATTTAATTAAGAGTTTAATTTAGGTGTACTAATAGTATAAATTTTTTTTATATTGTCATCCAATCAAAACTTTCCATTTATATGACCATTCAAGTAGTGGATGGTTATATCAAAGAGTTTTGTTGATGTGGTAATTTATAATTGGATATCTGTATAAAAAAATTTTACATTAACAGTGCATTCAAATTAAATTTTTTAATTAAATATAAACATACATAATTTAATCTATCCATCTGTGTAACAGTTTTTTTTTAATATGAACTACCAGTATTTAAAAGCCCATTAAACTCCAACTAATCTGGTTTGAGCTGGGTCGACCCACTATAGGAGTAAAACTCTCCCAAAATTAATTTTTTCCATTTACAAGACTTGAATAGAGATCTTGCCTAAGGCTCTGTAACAGATTTTAGTGAACTGCAATCACTAATTCAATTGAGATATTTAATAGATAATGAATTAACTATAATTTATCAATATTCAGAAATTTTAAAATGATAAAATGTAAAAATTTAAATGAATAGATTAGATATCTTTTACTAAAAGATAATTAATATATAAGTTAGTTAATGTATAATTAATATATATTTATATGCACACACCTTAAGATCCAATCTATGCCTCTTGTGGCTGCCACTATAATTTCCGATGCCATAGCCAAACAAGACTCCATAACCATAAGCCACGCAATCGAGTAACTAATTTATTGTTAAAGACTGAAGTGTATTAATAAAAAGAAAATCATAGAATAACTATTATTTACTTATTTAATTTTAATTATACTATTAATATAACATTTTTATACTATTAATTAATTATATATTATTATATCATAAAAATATTTGAATTTCACAATAATTATACAAAAAATTAAATATACTTTAATATATTATTAATTGACAATATAAAAAAAATTTATACTGACAATGTATTAAAATCCAACTCTTACTTATTATATGCACCCCATTCGACAATCATCATGTGTAGGAAGATTTTTTAGATATAAATATAGCCTTTAAATTTCTTAATGTTTTTAATGTATATATTTTAATTCTTTTATTTAGTTTTCTGTCAAAAATTAATTATCATTGTCAAATTACTATTTTTTGTAATTAATTTTTCATATAAAAAAAGGTTTGATTTATCCCCTTCAATTTAGGTTTTAGTACACCTTGCTAAAGTTTGAGGATCAAAGTGCATTGAACTCCAAGTTAAAGAGAATAAATTATAATTTTCCTTATATTATTCTGATATTATTTTTATGCTTTGAGATATTATAATTACTTTTCTTATTTTTTATACTGTTTCCATGCCTTTTCTCAATGTAAACTGTAAATATCAAAACAATTTAAGTAGATATACTTTTTGAAATAATAAAAAAAAAGTGTTAGATATATCAAACGTTAACATAAAAAATAATGTATAATTATCCTTAAAAGTATATGAGTTGTTTTTCTTCATTTGGAATTAAGTATATACTACCTGAATTACTCTGAAAAAATAGTACTTGAATTAAACTCTTTTTGGTATATAAAAATTTAAACTTATTAGTAAGAACAGCTTCAACCTATAATCAAAATATGTCTCTGAATTTATTGAATACTTAATTACATAGTTACTTATATATCACCTATCGAATATTATATCCCTCGCTAAGGATGTTGATTCAATTAATTGAAGGAAATCGTATGACACTCTGCACCTCTAAAAAACACGAGTTTCATATATTATCTTGGTGGATGCGGTCACGGTCAACCTTTCCAAAGCGGCTGAGCCTAGCTCGGATCAAAGAGAGTTAGCCACCATCATGTTAGGTGACGAGTCAAAACATCAACACTACATGCGCGAATTTCTTTGCCTGGCACGGCAAACTCGAAGGGACCAGCTGTGGTGCATAACTAAACCCAGATCTCTACCAATGGGAGATGCACAACAGGGCAATACTGTACGCAAAAAACCATTGCGATATGACAACACAAAAAACAAGAAATCAACCACTTTTCTAATCAATAACAGAACTGTGTCAGTATTTGAAACTCCTATAATCATTCCTCACAGAGAAACATGAAATATTTCCTAGATAATATGTAGTGAAGCCAACCACATGTCACCATCCAATGAAACCCATTCGGTCAATGATTGATCATCCACCCTTCAATTTGGCACCAATAATATGTTGCACCATGAATGGGGAGAGAAAATAAAGGGCGTCTAATAAGATTGAAATTATAACTGACATGCCTGTTGCAAGCTTCTGCAAAATATTGACTTAACTTCATCTTCCAAATTGCATTAACGAATGACAAGTGGATACGAATACGAGAAAGAGAGCAAGCAATTATATGCTCCTCTGTTGGATTCTAACTTTGTGATCAACTTTTGATAATATCTGGTACAAGATTCTTAAGGTTTTTTTTTTTTTTTTTCGTTCAAAAGAAAAAAAATTGGTACAAGGATGTGAAGCTATTTTAATTAACCGGATATCCTCCAGAAACTGAGACACTTGCATTATTCCATAAGAGAACAAAGAGACGAGACAAGTGGAGCTCATTAAAGCGCAAGGAAACGTGTCAAAACTAGAAGAATCAGGATGAGAAGCCTCCACCACCCATCTCTTGAAGTGTCTTCGATTGTGCCAAAGAATTGAAAGAATCAAATGATCACGCAGTTGAAAATCAGACCCCATTATGAGTACCCCAAAAGAAAGAGGAAAAACAAATAATACCAAAAAAGACGGACATAATAATGAGCACAGTATCTCAGTGCACAAACAAACACACTAACATTAAAATTATTACGCTGGAGAATGCACTTTTGATTGGGGAAGCCATATCGAACTTTGGTTTTGGCTTCCTTGCACTCAACTCATAATTGGTCTCAAATATGAACATATAAGATATACTTGTTGCTGCAAAATTCAACTGCAAGATCCGCTGCGGCTGCTTAACCTCAAGTCACATCATCAAACATTTGATTGTATATGCCTGCGTCTCTTAACGAACCTAAACGATATCCTACAAGATCTATAAAAATGGTTAGAAGATTTCTGCTGAAAATCTAAATATTATGTTCGTCATGCCCGCGATCACATCATTTTGAAAGTAATCTTTATATAATCAAAACCAATCTATGAATTATGTCATTTGAATCTGCAATTTTTTTGAAAAAATTATAGAATCATCCTATTAATTCCAAAATAACAACTGGGAGTGTGGGGCGATCTGAGCTTTCAGCAAGGAATTGAAAAGTGTATAATCATTGAGATTTATTATGTTAGTCATTCCACTATACCTTGTATCACAAAATACTGGCTAAATAAAGTGCTACTGTAATCGAAGGAAGCAATTATTTTGCGCTTATCTCAACTTTTAGTGTCTTGCTTAAATGATGGATGCCTTTACAAAGTACTGTGAAACTAGTTCATGTCAAGAGTGTCTCTTTCGAGTGTCCCCTTAGTCTGATACAGCTAAGTCATTGAAGAAAGACATTTACGTTAGAAAAGGAACGAAGGAAGAGGGGGAGAGAGAGAGGGAGAGAGCTAAGTGGGGAATATTAAAAGTGCTGCCTATGATTCTATAAAGATAAACCAATTATAGCATGAAGTTATAGGTGGGGTGCATGTATTGATGCTTATCGAATGATATGACAAAGTGCAAAAACAAAAGCCACTCTTTCAATATGAAGCAAAATATTGATGAGATTCAATCGAACCTGACGTGACTGAGATCTAAACCAGCCTTACAAAATATCTCATCAGAAGTCAATAATCTGAACGCAATACACGAAAACAATGGTCCAGCACCCATTAGTGCAGTACCTAACTGTTTTATTAAGCATATATAAATACGTACAACATAGATCCAAGCTAAAGCTGTTTGTGATGACAATAAAACTATTGAAAAAGTAAACTTGCCAATCACTGATAAAATAGCCGCATTATTATACTTTGATGATTTAAAATGCCGCAAATTCATGTTTTCTTCACGGTTGATTATTTTTCAGAAAAATTCATCAAAATTATGTGTTTGTCTCTTTGTGAGTGCGTGGAATTGAACTTTAATATAATTTGTGCAAGTTTATTAATTTCATAGAACCTTTACTATGTTGGATCTATTTTGCCGACGATTTCTCCGTCCACTTTCCCAAGAGTTAGCGCTAAACCATGCACATAGCCGCCGAAACCAACACACGCTTGTCCCTTACTTTAAAATCCCAAAAGTAGGAACATTAATTAGCACAAAACGAAATACTTAAGCTTGAATTAGCATGTTAGTGCATAGATTGGTGAAGATTAATTCTTACATTACGATAACTTTTTGGTTAATCAAGACTTTTTGAGTGCTGCCGTTGGGTTTGAATTTTTAAAATTGACCATCCAAATCGAATGACTACCGTCTACAATGTTTCAGTTTCTTAAAAGTTAAAGATCCACAATTCTTTGCCTTTAGCTCTGTAGGGACAAAAAGCGAATCTTTTTGTTTTATACGTTGGAACTAAGCCTTTAAAAAATTTAGGTAAAGCTAATAGGATTGGGGAACTGGCTAAGTTCTGAAAAACTTTTTGTATATCACTTTCAATGAGAAAATGGCGCAACCCTTTCTTTTCTTCCCTAGGCTGTGAGCAACCAAGTCTTTCTCTTTGTTTATCAATAAATAATTTGTACTTTTATATCTTTTTCTCACATTAACTGATGTTATCCAAATCTTTTTTTTTTTTTTTTTCATGTTGGAGTTTTTTCCCCTACTTTTAAGGTATGATATTGGCCTCGGATTCTCATATGGATGTCTCTTTATTTGATGACGGTAGCCATCAAACACAAGTTAGCTTTTTATATCAAAATAAAATTACAGAGAGAAAAATTATTGTATAAATGGCATGTATATGCATATGCAACGACTCAGATTTCGTTTGCATATCTGAACTCCACCAAATAGTACTATACATACAAAATTTATCTTTTTGTTACAAAATTTAAAATAAGGACTTCACTTCAGTACTCAATTTTATGAAGGGATTTTGGTAGGTTTGTTAAGGGTTCTAAACTTAAACATTTTACGCTTCTGTATTATCCATGAAAATATGCACTGAATTACCTCCTGCTTATTCAACAGTGCTATGTTTGTAAGAGGGATATATGCATTTCCTGATTGAATAACCTCCATATCTATCATTAAATAGTTGATCATTATACAATGCTCAGCGTAATAATTATGAATTGAGGCCGCTGTGCAATCTCTCTGATGTATATATCTTTCCAATCGATTTCGTGCTTTCATAAAATTTCATTCAACAAACTCAATACTCAAACTTACTAGTCAACCGAAGAATCATCTTGTCACCTAAGTACCTGATTTTCATGTGTGTCGATATTCTTTTAAAAAAGAACATTGCTACTTAGTCTGAAGCTTTGTAGCCCAGGTTGAGTATAGAAATCAGCAATGAAATTCAACAGATGATCCCACATCCACAGACTCTTATATCAGGGCTGTTTAATTTTTTTTTTCCATTTTAATATTATCGAAGGATATTCTTTCCCGACAATTTAGTTTTTCCTTTCAAAAACACAATTTACCCCGGCTTCAATATTAATTTAAATAGAATGAAGAAATAAAGAACGAAAGTACATAATCTATTCGAGTAAACGTGTATATCAAATTCATCGTTCAAAAAAAAAAACGGAAACCAGCAAAAGAAATCAAATGCTAAATAGTTCATAACTTGATTTAACCAAAAACAATATGCATAATTCGATTTTAACCTTTGAGAATGCGAAATAATATTGTAAACAAATAAAAATATTGCTCGTTAGTTCATGCTTCATTTTATCGGAAGCAAATTTTCAAGATTAAGAATAATTACAAATATAAAAATACCTAATTGGCTACAAGAATAAATTTTCAGCTCAAAATATATAAGGGAAATAGTATTTAGTATGAAAAGAATTTCGTTATTTTGATACCAATAGTGTTAATTTTTCTACCTTCATGATTTTTTTCTCTCTCCTACCATGTTTTCCGTCCAAATAACTAATTTCTTTGATGGCTAGAATTTTCGTACTATTTCATGCACTTGATTTTTGTATCAAGTGGCACTGGTCAATATATACTTACTATAAGGAAATAATTTTATTATAATTTCCATAAAAAGATATGCTTAGAACAAAACAAACTCAATACTATAAGCTACATTTCTCGACTTTTCCGTACACGATTCACTCTTCTGATAATCTGGACTGCTTGGACGTATTTCTACAATATTGATGAATTCAATCTCAGGCCACAGCTAGCAGGGTTAAATATATGTTGGACTACAAAAGGCTTTGCCTAAAGAGGCTTAGGTGCCGTTTGGATAGTTTTAATTGTGAATTTTTTTAAACTTTTTTTCAGTAGTTAACAGTCACAATGCAACCTTTTGAATCAAATTACTTGTTAAAGTACAACTTATCACTCCATGAAAAGTTGTTTCTAATATTTTTTTGAAAGTTTAAAATATTAAACATTTAAAAAAATCCAAATAAAAATCCAACTTTCCAAAAACAAGCACACACACTTACAACAAGCATTTTTGTACATCCAACTACAAAATAATTTATATCATAAGTTACTTTTCATATATAAAGCCTTTTGTTGGGAGCTATTTTTACAAAAGGTCTTAATAAAATTATTTACTTGAATGGGATCTTGGACTCATTTTATAAATTATATAAAGATTGTCAATTTTTTAATATATATTAAAATTATAGATTTTTTTGGGTATATTTAAAGTTTATAGGTCAAAAAGAAGACTCACTTCACTCTAAGATCAAAATATATTTTCAATCTCATTGTAGCTTACAAAGGTGTTTATAAATCACTCATTAACTAGAAAACTTATAAATTGAATCTAATTCATAATGATGCATGAGTAAAATATCAATCAAGTAAACCAATCCTTATTGGTATATTTAAATTATATATAGATAAATACGATGGTAGATTAAATTAAATAGTCTTTTTTAAAGAACTCCTGAAAAGCTTAAATTAATTTAACTTCCTTACTAAAATAAGTTTCGACCTATTCTCGCGCAGTCGCACTTAACTAAAATGATTTCGTATGATATTTTGTCAAAAAAAAAAGAGAAGACTTCTTATGCTAAATTGATTAATAAAATCTTAGTTAAGGAATCACAATGATAGCAAATTAATAAAAAAAAAGAAATCAATTGTTTTGGAAAAATATGCATCCAGCCAAATAGCATGGCTTTGATTGATAATTGATTACAAACATGGCAATAGGGAATCAATAATTGACGGGGTAATTGATTACAGCTTGATAGTTGAAGCGCGACCTAATTTTTTACTTATTGTGCATATAGTTTCCTCCAACAATAGCTTTAATGTGTTCTTACAGCTTTTAATCTATGTATAGCTCCCCTTATAATATCGCATATATTCTGGCTTTTTTGTGCAGTAGTATAATATTATTAGTACTGTATATGATATGATTTTTAAAAAAAAAAGAAAACCAGTGATAATTAATGAGACTCAATCTCTGGTCCGATATATATTACTTAAACGTATCACTGCCAGATTATTTGTAGTAGCTTATATGATTGTTTTTCTAATCATAGTGTATTGATTAACTGAGCACGTCAAAAATAAATCCAAAATATTTTTTTTTTGGTATATTAATGGTAATAAAATTTAAATTTAAAATTTTATATAAATTATTTAAATTCTTTATCATTAAATTACTCATAGTGACTTTTTTTAAAATCAATTTCTGAACGCAACTAAAAAATTAATTGATATATGTTGAAGTATTAATTATTAAAAAAATATTATCAGAAACCACGAGGTATGATAACATGAGTTTTATGTAAATTTAGAAGAAGAGTTTTATGTAAATCGACTTTATCTCATTATTCTAAAAAAATGGATTCAATGGCCCGGCTGAATTAAATAGAGTATGCACCGATTATATTTTCTATTTAATTATTTGTTATTATATCGTGAAGTCTGACTTTATTAATTTAGTCTCTTAAATTAATTGAATCATAATTATAATTTTTACGATTTAATCTTTAAAAATTACTTTATATGAAGTATATGAGTTTGAAATACTAAATTAAAGTATTTTCTGGTTGGAATCTAGTTGACCTTAGATTGTAGATGACTCTGATTTTACCTTGTGGTTATACTTAAAAATTCACTTAACTATATATCACATTAGTTTTTCACGTTAGGTTTTTAATTTAAAAATTCTAATTCCTTTGCCATCTTATAACATATTTGGGTTATATTTTACAAATCATTGTTTGACTAAATGGAAAAGTAATCATTTTATACTTTTATTCAACTTATAATTTGAGAGCTAAATCATATTCAAACATAATTCAACTATAATTTTGTCAAATATATTATTTAAATTAAAGTTCAATTTACACTCCCAAAACCAACGCTTAATGTACAAAAATATATTTGAAACATCTTATTGCATTTGCTTAGAGTATATAATGATCTGTAATAAAAGTTGGGTCAACTAATAAACAACCAAATATTCCACTTGAAAAACTTAATAAACTTTAAAAAGTCATTGAACTGTGAGCAAATTTTAATTTCTATCGTATATGTCTGGATAGCATGCTTTTATTTATATTTGGTATGCACACCAAATTTTTCATTTTTCATTTTTCATATACATAATAGTCAAAATACAACTCACATTGCGTAAACAAATGTCACGTATTTTTAAAATATGAAAAACAAAATATTAAAGATGCTGGAGAAAAGCTCACGGGAAGGGCATGCGGGTGCACCCACGGTAACACTACCGGGAATAATATAGTAATAATTTAAATAAAATGCAGAAGTGGCAGACAGTTGATGTCGAAAGGATTATAGCATCAACAGGATATTGAACTAAGGATGACGTCATAAATCATAATTCCATAATAAAGTTTGTATGGTTGAGTAACTGGTGGAGAAATTCTTAGCTCCTCTTGAAGTATTTTCTTACTTTTGATTTTTTTTTTATTGATTCTCGTGTTATTTTTGTGGCTTAATTTAATCTTCTTAATTACTCACTATTTTTTGATGTAGTAATCAATGGTGTAGAAATAAAAAAAGACATGGCAGGAGAAATATTTTACTTCAATATTTGAGAATTTTTTTTATGAATTTAATTTAAATATATTGATAGTATAAAATAATTTTATATTGTCAGTCAATAAAAATAGTGAAAAATATCAATTTATATAAATAATCACTCATTATAATAAGGAATCTACCATAATTTTTTATATGCCAATACTTCTATTGTTTACTCACTATTATTTATACTGTCAATACATATCAATTAAACTCTTTCTTTATATACACGAGAGTGTATGAGTTTCAATTATTATTTTCAAACTATTAGTAATTTAAACTTATTAAATTTTAATTAATTTGATTCAAGTTATATTGGCTTAAAAATAAAATTCTCTATTAATTTTTTTATTTATAAAATCTAAATTGAAAATCCTATTTAAAAAAATAAAAAAAAGTTCCAAATAATTTGAACAACGGCCGTGTTTGTTTCAATTATTATCACAAAGTACTTTGTCTCACTATAAATGCTCTACTCTTTATGTTCGCTTATTCATACGAAAATGACATTATTCTTTATTATTACTAGTATCACTTAAGAAAATTCCAAAAGAATCCAAATGAGCTGCTATTTAAGGCCAAACCTCACCTGCAATGACACTCACCTTACAGCATACAACACAAAGCGCCCAATTCAGAGACCCAAAGACAACCCTTCACCGGTCACCGGAGCAACCGGGAACACATATAACCGCAACCGGCGAAGATGATAGCTTACGCGGAGCACTTCATGCCGGGAAACGACCTGGAATCGAGGCCAGAAGACGACGTCGTTGCGAGCCTCTCCAAAGCGCTCGGCGTTCAAGCCAGCACCGACCACAGCGGATTAGCCAGCAAAGACTTCGGCGGCATGAAATCCGTGAAGCCCTTGGCACTCATCAGGCCAGCCGCCGCAGACGACATCGCTCGGGTGGTGAAAGCGGCGGCGCGGTCGCCGACTCTGACGGTGGCAGCCCGAGGGAACGGCCACTCCATTAACGGCCAGGCTATGGCGGACCAAGGGCTCGTCCTGGACATGCGCGCCATGGACGAGCAACAGGAACTCTTTCAGGTCGTGCGGATTGACGGCGCGCCATACGTCGACGTTTCGGGAGGGGCATTATGGGAACACGTCCTGAACCGCTGCGTTTCGGAGTTCAGGCTAGCCCCGAGGTCGTGGACGGATTATCTCAGCTTAACGGTTGGTGGAACGCTGTCGTACGCTGGCGTCAGCGGCCAAGCTTTCCGTTACGGTCCGCAGACATCCAACGTAACGGAATTGGAGGTCGTAACGGGAAAAGGGGATACGGTTCTGTGCTCGCAAACGCAGAACTCTGAGCTTTTCTTTGGGGTTCTCGGTGGGCTCGGACAGTTCGGGATCATTACTAGGGCCAGGGTCGCGCTTCAACAAGCTCCAGATATGGTGCGAATAAATTAAATTAACTCTTATGTGAATTTTTTTTTTTTTTTTTTGTGCACGGATGCATGAACGACACGTCGACGGAACCTAATTATTTATTTTTGGTTTATGTTTTTGGTTAGGTGAGATGGATAAGAGTGGTTTACTCTGAATTTGAGGAGTTCACTGGGGATGCAGAGTCGCTGGTGGGTGGAGAAGAAGGTGAATCATTTGACTACGTGGAAGGGTTCGTTCTAGTGAACAGTGACGACCCCGCGAACGGATGGCTCACCGTGCCATTGGACCCGCAACAAGTGTTCGACCCGCTTCATATCCCTCCCAGTGCTGGACCTGTTCTCTATTGCTTGGAGCTCGCTCTTCACCATCGTAATACAGACAACCCTTCCCATGTTGATGCGGTAATTAAGTAATCTACTACTATTCTCTCTGAGACTCGGTGTCTCCTGTATTTTTTTCAATCAAGTGTGTGCGGCCTCATTTTCAGCACAATATACTCCCCTAAGGCTTAGTTAGTATAATAGCCGTTGCTTCTAGTTTTGTGGATCCTTAGGGCACAGTGTCCGCGGGGTCAATGATGAGTGAGTCTTGACCTAGGTGGTTGCTAAGTGGGTCCCCCTAGTTAAAGGCGAAACCGTAGAGCACAATTTTTATTTCTGTATGTGGGTCCCTGGGAAAAAGTCAATATACGATGGATAGAGTTGAAGTTTGAGCGAACGGAGGACGGCTTATTATTATTCTCGTCCACCTTAATGCCACACACACACATACAGCATGTCATGTGTTTCTGGTATTCTTTTGGCTCCTTCTAAATCTAATCCTCTTTTTTTTTTTTTAAATTTAAACAAAGGTTACAATAATTATTATAAATTTGTCTCTCCACTTGAAATGGTTGCTGAAAACTGACAATACGGTAATGATGTATCTTCCATTGGATTTTCTGACGCATCGTGTTTCTTTAAAAAAGGCCCATGCCTTAGTTCAAATTACCCAAAGGGGGACTGTACTTGCATTTGGCTGCTGCCTTATCGTGATTGTCCAAAAGGTGCCACTTTCGTAATAAGGGGCGTCCCTTTGTGGTTAAATTGGTAAATGGAACATAAGTAGGTGCTCCATAGCGCTGATCATTGAGATCTCGCTGATGTTACGGTCCCCACAGTTCCCAGAAACGGCCAAAACGCCATCATTTTCTGGAATCTGTAAAGCATGAACTGTGCATGATGGCGTAAATACCCTCCTTTTCAGATAGTCCAATTCAATTCCAATATTCAATGTTAATTAGTACTCGGTTACTCACTAAGTTAGTTAGTACTCAGTTACTCGCTAACTGGCGTACCACTCGTTTTCCTTTAGGATGTGGATCGACTGCTTGGACGGCTACGATTTGTTAAGGGTCTGAAGTTTCAGGTGGATGTGAGATACACGGAGTTCTTGCTACGTGTAAAGCGGGTGGAGGAACACGCTAGAGCCAACGGCATATGGGATGCACCTCACCCTTGGCTGAACCTGTTCGTGTCCAAGTCCAACATCGCCGAGTTTGATCGTGAGGTGTTCAAGAATATCCTCAAGAACGGGGTCGATGGGCCCATTTTAGTCTACCCGCTCTTGCGAAACAAGTAAGTACTGCTTCTTGGTCCCCTTACTACCCTTCATGAACTAACTATATAAATACATCTATATATTGTTGTTTAAGATCTCAATTTGCTTAAGACTTTGGAGGCACAAGTACAAGCTACATTCTTGTATTGCATCACATACATGTCTCTTCTATGTACTTTGAATTGTTGGGTGCATGAGGGACCATGATGGATGATGCGGAAGATGAAAGTTAAAAAACATCAACGGTGTGTGTGCATGACACGAGATGACATGTAGGTACGTGAATCAACCTGAGCCCTTTCACCCGATATGCTGACTAAGCTCGGTGGACCACAAATTTAAACTTGGTGGTTAAGATTTTGAGGGTGGGGCAAATATTTGTTACCAATTTAGGGTCAGCTAAATGGGACCCGTAGAGGTAGGCATCGAACTCTACCGTCTTTTGTTCGTAAGTTCCTAACATAAGCTGTTTTCATCACACTGACGGTTGTACCTTCTTGCCCTGTGCACCGCCGTACGGTATGATACCCATTCTTGTTCACTCCTTGCATACGGTTTTCCCATATGCATCCCTCATAGGCGGTTGTTGCACCCTCTTGTGGGTTGGCGTATAAGCAAACTAGGAACCTGTACCTTTGGATTGGGACAAAGATACAGTGGGTCCCGCTTCACAATAATCCTACCTTTTTTTTTTAATAAAAAAAAGGTAAGGTTTAAGGGAGAGAAGGGGTACTGTTATTGTTGGTTGCAAAAGTTGTAACTTCACTAAATTGTAGTAGATGTGCTGAAACATGCAACAGGTGATAGAGTTAAAAGTAAAATTGAACAGTGGCTGATGTGAGGGGGTAAAATGCTAAGTCAAAGAAGTGGGTGGAAATTCTATCTGGAAATGGAAATTGATGAGATTCCTATAAATTTCCAAGCAATGTAGCTTTCGTGGGCAGTGTTGCCAATTGAGAATCGACAGGGATATTTGTTCGCCAACCCGATTACAGTGACCCCCAATATTTTGTATGGGCACTAGAAACGAGATTTAATTCCTGGGGTTTGGAATTTGGTTCTTAGAGGGTCCCCCCCACCTCGTGGCCAATCTGTTTGCCAGGGTGGGGATGAAGAGGACAATCACTGCTTGAAGTCATGCGCATTGAATTGACCTTGAACATGGAAAATTATGATATGGGATGGATAATATTCTTGTAATGCAATCTAAATTATGATTGCAACATAAGAAAATAAAATGAATTATCGCCTACTTAATTCACTTTTTTTTTTTTTATAAAATAAAAATCAGGTGGGATAGTCGTCACTCGGTGGTGGTGCCGGACAGCGACATATTCTACATAGTAGCATTGCTCAGATTTACTCCACCACCCCCAAAGGGACCACCAGCTGAGCTCTTGGTGGCACAGAACCATGAGATTGTTCAGTTTTGCTCAGCCAGAGACTTTGATTTCAAGCTATACTTTCCTCATTACCAGTCACAAGAGGATTGGATCAAGCACTTTGGGAATCAATGGACCAGATTTGTCGGGAGAAAGGCCAGTTTTGATCCCATGGCTATCCTTGCACCTGGACAGAAAATTTTCTCCAGAATCCCTCAACCATATTCTGTCACATAATAATAATTTGAACACTTGTCATTTTTTTTTTTGTTTCCTTTTATTATTTCTCTCACCCCTGCTTTTGTTGTCACTGCCCCCACCGCCGCTCCAATCACTATAATGATGCAGCCATATCCTAAGGAATATTTTCAGGTCGAAATTAATTTGAATTTTGGTTTCTCGCGCAGTCTATTAATGATTTGATGGTGAGATTTTTATATCTAAATAAATCGAAACCTGTGGACTATGACCAAAGATTACAGCAGTTCAATGTACAATCTTGGTGATGCGTGACAAATAGTGTACAGCTTAATTGGTTCGCGTCATTTTCATCCTATCAAGAAAACTAGCTAGTGCTTGTCAACCAGTGCTTTTCCCTTTGTCCATTTGGAATTCAATCGTCCAGAACCTACATACTATATAATCATCAATTTGGACGACCACTATATGTGTATGTGTCTTACTTGAGACAGTCTTAACTGGCGTTGATGTTTCAGTTCAAGTGCGTTTGTCCTTAGCTTGCTCGATCAAAGGGTTAGTAGTTATATATTAAACAAAAAAAAAGGGGGCCGGGGGGGGGGGAAGTCGAGTACGAACGCTGAAATGTATAATTAATATCATGTTGATCTTCCATGTTAGTAATATTTTAAAGAATTTAAACAATTATAAATACGTTCTCTAGCAATAAATATGTGCTTGTTATAAATTAATTTTTATATGAATTGATGAAATTAATGGAAATAGTAGAGTAGATTTACATGAAATTTATGAGTATATAAGAAATTAATTCAGTAACTACTTACGTGTAAACAAATTAATTATAGTGCATGGAGTTACATAAGAATTCCTTATTGCTCTTTTTAGCTTTTTTTAACAAAAATATCAAATCTAACCCAAGAAAACAAACTGAAAACTCAACAAAATCCATCGCTTCTTTTCTTAACCCTAAAGATTTAGTTTTTTTATTCAACAATAAAGTTATATACATATTTTTTAACAAACTACTTTTAACAATAAAATGAAAGAAGTATACATCAAAATAGGCATCCACTTTATTTTCAACTCAAATAAAAAGATATAAAGAATAATAGAAAAACATGCAAGAAATTATTCTATTTCTTCAGTTATCTCGCCAAGTGCTCGTTCAGTGGTTTTTGATTGACGCGAAAATCAAAGAAAACTCTACTTGATTTGTTGATTCGATGCTTTACTATTCTTTCTTTTTGTAACTTCTGATCTTTTTCACTGCTCCATGATTTCCTTTTACTCTCACTAATAAAAGCAGAGAAAAGTTGAGTAAATACTTGGGGTCCCCTGCGTAGCTTTAGAACGCAATAATAAGATCATGATTTTTTGTAAGAAGCACCACCCAATCACTTTTACTCGATTAGTCTCATGCAAAAGTGGCATCTACGTCCTTTGGTAAACGTGTCATATGCACGGACGCTTTTATTTTCAAATCTAGATCTTCCGTTGAGTATGACACACTGTGGTCATAGTTGATCCGCATGAAAAGAAGGTGAAAATTTCTAAAGTATTTTCCTTCTCTTAATTTAGGTTGATTGAAATGAAGAATAATGTAATAAACGTTAACAAGAAGATATTAAATATATATTACTTTTGTGGCTTGTAGGTCTTGGTGATCAAAATTGAAATGCAAATATAATTTTTTTTTATTGTATGTTCCATGATATTAAAATAATTGATGAAACTAACAAAAGGTCAAATTCTTCAATAATTTGTCAAATATTAGGCGGCATATCTTTAGAAAAAAATTAAACCCTTCGTCTATGTAAATGTTTTGGGTTATAAAATGTACTTCGGAAGCAGCGCTCTCAATTTCCGATTTTCAAAGCCATTGTTTTTTATTTTTATTTTTTAATGGGAGCTATGACATTGGCTTTACTAAATTCTGCTCGCTTCATGTCATATCCTCATAGAAGAAATGGTCCACTTTTCTTGAGATGCGCTTGATATAGCAAAGCTTTGACTTGAAAAGTCGTAAGCATGCATGTTCAAGGAAAGAATGTAATGCCTTGGCTTGTACTATGTGAACAAGTGGTTTGCCCTTGTTTAACAACTGGAATAAAGGAGCAAGCTTTATCTATGAAAAGTCCAAAACGCATCAATCAGATATATGTGGTACCCAACGTGACATGAATAGAAAAAATTGCGAATATAAGATGAATAATGAATGGTCCTTGATGTAACATTCGAAAATGCTTGGTAGTTCATTAAAAGAATGGAAAATAATTTTTGCACATAATCTTTAACATTTTCTTAAACAACTTATAAGTTGGATGAGAAATTAAACAATGCAAAAATTTGAAAATATAAATTATAAATAACATGTATCTCACATGGGTCTGTAATTGATGTTTAATGAGTGTGTTCAGATAACACATATACCTCTAATTGTAAGAGCATACTTTTTTTTGGGGGGAAAAAAAGACAGAGTGTTTACATAAATCGTGAATACTATTCAAGTGTTATGTTGTGAATAAATATAGTATTAGAAAAACTTTACACTCATCGTTGGTCGACTATGCTCAACTAAAATTAGTCAAGGCATAACAAATTCTAGATACTACTCCCCCCCCTTTAATATAATTGTATTCAGATATATTGAATTCAGATACGTTGAATTAAAAATGAATCAATTTAGTCAAACTGACAGATATATTAAAACGAAGATAGTATTGATTTAAACAAAAAATGATCTCATGTGTATTAGATCAAGTGTTTTCTTACACTTTCTCGGGATCATATCTAGCATTTAGTATAAGTGCATATTTGATTTTATGTTTGCAAAATTGATTATTGATAAAATTAATTTTGTTATAATTGATTTTAGTTAAAAGTGACTTATGCTTGGATACCTTTATTTGAAAAGTAATTTTGATTGAAAATATTGTTTGAATAGTATCCATCAAAGTCACTTTTAGATATATAATTACCTAAAAAGGTATATATTTAATATTTATTTTATTATATTTTGTAAAAAAAAATTTCATTTTCTTTATCATTATTACAAAAGGATAAAGCATATATGATATTTTAATTTTTAAAAGTTATTTTATTTTTTCAAATTTATAATTTAAATATAATATTTTATGTATTATATAGTCAAGTACAAAAAATAACAGAAAGCAGTAAATAATTAAAATAATTTTTGTTAATAAAAAAGCTGATAACTCCCCTAATATATTGCCAATTGTCAACGAAGAAATAAGAAACAATGTACAAGGACTGAAAAACAAAAAATGATGAGTGCTAAAATAGGTAGAGATGGCAATGGAGCAGGACGAGGGCAGGGAATAGTCTCCCACTCTTTGCCCCATACTTTTAGAGTTCTTCCCATCTCCATTCTCCACGGATCTTTGTCCCCCCACAAGGATCCACAAAGGCCCAAAGAAAGTATTTAGAAAATTAAAAAAATCATTCTAGACAATTTAATTAGCTAGAAAATTTTTAAAAAATTTAAAATAATAAAATAAAATTGATTGAAGTCTTAGATTTTTGGTTTTATATCATTACTACAAAATTTCCAAATTTTATCACAAGGACACCAAAATAAACAACAATAAAATATAAAAGAGTTCTATATCATTAACAAAACACCAAATATTTTTATAATCTTCATACCTGTGCTTGAGTTCCACTTCTACTTGCCAACAAAAAAAAAATACATAAACTAATCTTTGACGCAGATATCTTCAAAGGACTAGGTGCATAATCCCCGCCCCCATCTCGACAATTATTGCAAGGGGAACTTTGCCCGCATTCCTATCCCCACAGGAGAAAATCCCCACATTTGGATCCCCGTTTGCAAGGATCCCCTCGAATATCTTCGCGTATAAATCCCTATTGTCATCCTTAGTGATAGGTGTAAGAAAATAATGGTAAAAACAAGTAAAGAAAAACTTTATTGTTTAATTAACGGGAAGCAAGAAACTCTTGCTTTAGAGTGAACCCCTATTTGAAGCTAGAAGTAAGTTTAAAATTTTTCTCAAATACAAAACCAAACAAGATGAAAATTTGATCGAACTTATTTTGATGTCACAAATCTCATTTTTAGAGTCTCAAACATGCCCATCAAAACACACCATAAAAGGTTTCACTCATCACAAATGTCACAAGTTAGAATGTTAAGCCTATCAAATTTTAAAAGTGATGTTGACAAAATAAAACCAACAATATTCAGTTTAATCGCTATTCTACCAATGCTTAATTGATTTAAGGGGTTCGATATTTTTATTTTCTTAAAGAATATTTTGAGTTCGAATCTTGTAAATAAACAATTATTACTAAAAGAATTTTATTCTCATAATAAGCTGACTCAATTTAAATCAAATTAGTTAAAATTTAATAAATTTTGGATATAGACAGTTTAAATGAAAAAAAAAATCACAAGTTTTTTCAACAAAAAAAAAAAAGGTGGAGAACGATTTGCGGGGCACGTGAAACGATTCTAGTTAATTTGATTATATATCGTCTTTTCGCAAGAATGAAATCTATCTACATCATTTTAGCGAGTGCATATACAGTCTATATTTCAATTCGAAATCGTATCACGTTCATCTGCTTTGTTAGATGACACCAGGAGATACTAGGATATAATTTTTATTTATTTTTTGATTGATATAATTTTTATTTATACCACAATAATATTTATTGTGGTATAATTTTTATTTATAGCACAATAATATTTCCGTCGTCACTATAAAAACTTTTATTTTGGTCGTGTCGTAACTATAAATTGGATTTTGTAAATTGGTTGTAACTTTAATTTGAGCCCGGGCTTTCCCAGCTTTTCTCATAGAAAAAAACAAAGGCCCGCCGGGGTTTTTGTCATAGCTGTTTAGTATTTTCACTAAAGTTGTGAAATTGGGCCCAATAATAATACTCTTGGTCCTTGCCCAATAGCCCGCTTTTGGATAGTCAGGGACATCTATTCAACATGACCAAGTAAAAGGGGCATAAATTAAAGGTTTTTTGTTTTGGGTTTGGTCATGACATAAATTCAAGTGCTGGTCCACTTACTGTTACCCCATTTGTGATTTGCCTGGATCTTGTAGGAGTTAAGTTGTTCTTCTATCCTCCTATAAGCAGATTGTTCAATGGGATTGGGCTGGCTGTATGCTGTTGGATATTGACTTTTCAGCATTGTAATGGTGACATGACAAAAAAACAATTGTAATGCCGAGAAAGAATATTTGAGATTGCATAGAAAAATTTTACTCCCGACAAAACAAAAATGTTACCAAAAATCACCAGTCATAAATTTTCAATCTTCAAAAGCAAATTCCCTGTCCTTAAATCCAACTGCGAGATTTCCCACATGTGAAGTATGTATAGTTAGATTTTTGGTGGAAACCTTACTCTCTTAAAAGTTATATATGTATATATAATATTAAGATTTAATTGAAATATACTGTCAATATAAAATTTTTTTACACAAATATCTAATTATAAATTGCTATATCAGTAAAATTCTTTTACATAACTGTCCACTACTTGAATGATCATGCAAATGAAAGATTTTGATTAGATAATAATATAAAAAATTTATACATTATGAGTACATTTAAATTAAACTCATAATATTGTATGATTAGTTGATAGTATAAAATATTTTATATCAATAATATATTAAGATTATTTTTTATATATATTGTATAAGAAAAAATTAGATTGAGAAGGGAGCTCACCTTAACTCAGAGTCAAAAAATGTCTCTAGATTCATCAAAATCTTAATAAATGAATTTAAATCAATAAAGCATTGATTTTTTAAACATTTATATACACTATTTGACCTAGTTGGAGTTAGATTAATTAAGTTATATGGATTTTGGATATTGATGGTTTAGACTAAAAATATCCATCTTCTTCCTTTTTCTTTCCCCTTCTTGATAATGTCAAGCTCATATTTTTAAATGAAAATAAAATGTTGTTCATACGATTATTACTAAACTTTCTATTTTACAAACAACTCACAAAATTACTTCACAAAAGTAAAATTGATTACAGCTTAGCTTTTTTTTCTCTACTATATTCATACACATAAAATTTTTTAAACGAAAATACGAGACCTACGCGTAAATCTTAGTTAACAAAAAAAGTGTATTATGCATTAAAAAAACTCAACATCTAAACCCTAAAATCAACCATGTGACAGCAATGATAATCATATAAAAACTTTTAAAAACTGAAACTACTAAAGAAGAGAATAAATACGACAGTTATTTTTGAGATTAAAAATAAAAAAAATAATTACGATGAAATTATATAAAATAAGAGTCTTGCTACACCTTCTTAATCATTATTTTAACACCTAATAAAGAAAGTATTTAATGAAAAATAAATATATTTAACATTTGTGAGTATAAAAGGTATTTAATATTTTTTATTTAATAATTAAATAAATTATTAAAAAGATATTTTAGGAATTGTAGGATTAAGTATTTATGATGTAATAATTACAATTGCTAAGCTGTGTGCATGATTCATGGCAGGGACAGGTAATAAAGTGATTGGTTGGTCATATAGGCTCGTGGAATGACAATGCTTTGACCTTGTCCATGATTTTATTTATGAACCAACAAGTGGAACTGTCCATCAACCCTTCCTAATGGCCATCGATCGCTTTGGTGGAGCCTACCTGTCACCGTCTAAGGAAGCCTTTGATCACGTCTTAATTTGAGTGGTTTTATTGCATGTCAATTGCCCGTCATTCTTAACCACTACCAATGTTTGGGATTAATTTCCCAGAATTAATTTCATTCCTAATCCTATCAACCCTTCCTAATATTTATAAACCCTTCCTAAAAAAGATAATTTTATAAATATTTTCAACTGATAAAAAATTTAAAATATTTTTATAAAACAATTATAACCTCAAAAATAACCATCCTATCAACCCTTTCTAATAACCATCCTTCATTTTTTTGGAGTATTTCTAAAGCTCGCAGCAATAGCGGCACTGAGCGGCCGGATATTGATTAAGGATATCCCTGATGCATTTTAAATATCTATGCTTCAAATAAAATGATTATATAACAATTGCTATAAATTTTTTGCTAAGACATTAGCGTTAGTATAAGTTTTATTTTATAAAGTTAGCTTCTATGAATTAACTAATCCCACACCATATGTGTAATAAGTGATAATTGATAATCTTACTCATGTTTACCCTCTAAAATAAAAGATATCATATCAGAGAACTTAATTCATAAAATTAAAGTTATACTAACGTCAATGTAAAAAATTATAGTAACATTAAAAAAATATTCATATAATGTTACAGGAAAAAAATCCAAAATATTTTTGTTAATATATTTTGGGTCAGGTTACAACATGTTTGATATACATTTCTTTTAAAGAGAAGAAAAATTTAACTTCCTAACATATTTTTATAACAGTTTTTTAAGAAAGAAAATTTTATCAAAAGATTCTTCAATAAAACCGGCGCTTAGTACAAGTTTGGAAAACTATAGGTGCGTTTATTTTAATTTTTAAAAAAAGTAAGTATAGAACCTAAATTTTATGTATAATTAAAAAAATAAAAAATTGACTTTTTTTAGAAATTATTTTTTTGAGTTTCTCCAAAAAAATTTAAAATAATATTTTTTTGAAAATCTAATTATTTTTAAAAAATTATCCAAATATATGAAAACTATTTTTTATGATGAAAAGTGATTTTTTACCAAAAATTTTATAAATGAACACACCCTATATTTGTTTCCTCATTAAATTTATTTTCAATATAAATTGATATGTTTAATGAATATGATAAAGTTTATTATAATCTTCAACTTATTTTGTTTATGTTAGAAAACGGTATCTTTCAAAAAGTATTATTTTTTAGTATTTTAATTATAAATAAAAACTGACTATTTTAGATTCATGGTGTTTTTACTAAAATAGTTTTAAATGCACGATATTATATAATATAAAAAACTATTTTATACACTTTTTTAATAATTTGCAGTATAAAACAAATTTATATAATTTATACACAATACATTCATTTAAAAATAATTTTCAATTAATATATTTAGATAGAAAACTAACTTATTATAATCTATTTTAAAAAATTTAATTATATTTATAATTAAATATTCAAATAATTTTAATTTTAAAATATTCAAACTCAGCTTTAATCGGGCTAGTTGCCATATACGACCTTGTTGTCATTATGATTTAGACAAATGAAACGAAGTTAAAGAGAAGTTTTTGATACATTACGTGAATGTGATCACATTTGTGCCAGAAATTTCGGTCGGACATGTGATTTAATATTTATTTTTGACTGGACATGTGATTTTAATGACCTTTATGTGAAGTAATCAAAACTTACTTCATGTGATTAGCATAAATTAAAATGCATGCAACTTAAGTTGATTCTTAGATATATACATACAAATTTGGTAGAGAGATATTGCTATCTCGACTAAAGGTAGATAGAGTGTAGCTATTGGTATATGTATTAAAATGAAGCTCCACCTATTGTAGTATTTATATGAAGTAAGGATGATACCTACTATTATTATGAAGTTTACATTAAGGTGTAAATAAAGAAATTTTTTTTATGTAAGTGGTAAAATGGGCTTGGGCGCAAATAAAAAATTCGGACGGATCACAAGCTCTTAACCTCGAGCTTTAGAAGAATGAAGAGGCTAACAAATGCCTTTCAAAGATCGAGGGATCGAAAGACTAGATGGATCATAAGCTCTCCTTGAGCTTTGAAAGAGTGAAGAAATTAAGAAATGTTACAAGTCGAGTGAGAAAGGTCAGGGAGATGGAAAACCAGAAAGATCAAAAACCCTACTTAACCTCAAGCTTTGAAAAAGAAGAGGTTAAGAAATATTTTAAATTAGGTAAGGTACATTACTAACCAATCTCTTTGTTGATCAACTGTTCGCTTGGGGAAAATCAGGATGGTGTGCTCACTCGATTTGCCGTGTAAGTTTTTATTGGATGAATGAGTAGTAAATTTGCTAATGGTGATATCTTAGTCTTTCAATGAATCATTCTAACTAGGTAAACAGCAAGAAATATATCTAGGTTGTGGATTTGACTTGGATGAAGTTTAATGCAATTAATAAAAGTTGAATGCAATGATAAATAAGTTACGTTTTAAGAGAGGATCAAGATTCAAAATTTGGAAAATATAATTATTAGAGAGATCTCTTAATTGTAATAGTATTTAGGAATTTAATTTCATAATGATATTTGTAGAAATACCTCAAATTTTTTTTAAAAAAAATGTAAACTTGAATTAATACTCTTTTGATTAAATTAACAAAACAACTATTCAAACAATTTAAATAGACTAAATTTATAAAAATCTTTTGTGATCTAAAAAAATATAATGAGACAATTTTGCTCTCAAATTAACAGTATGCAAAACTAATTTCGGGAAGTGGATCCAAAACAAGTAAGCACATGCCGTAAACAGAAATCGAAGTTCTTGTTGCTATTAAGATGCCTTTTAATTTAATTTTTGTTTTTATCTTACATTAATACATTTTTATTTTATTTACATAAATTTTATTTTAGTTTTTTTAATTATTACAAAAGTTAAACAATAACATAATAATATATAATTAAATCATCATTATATAAAATTTTACATTAATAATATATTAAAATTAAATTCTTTAAAATTTCACTCTTTAATCAAGTTTTTTTTTTCAATTTCTTCATTGGTGCACTAGGATATTAATTACATAAACCTTAATAATTGTTATTATTTTTTCATGGGAATCTTAATTATTGTTATTATTTGATTTTTTTTTCATTATCGTGTTAAAAATTCTACTCAAAATTAAAAATGCTCGTCTGAAGAAGGACAAGGCATCATCCACTTGGTTCCTGTTAGTAGCACTTTTGTAGACGGAAATAGAGACAAGAACCACTACTCACCTATTTCAAAACCCAACACGCCGAAGCAGCAGAACTGAATATAGGAAAATACCAATAAAAATAAAATAAAAAATAAAAAAATATCGAGCCAGCAAAATTGCAAAAACGCCGTCGTGCGCATCTCCGCGGAAAAGCGACACACATCAGAAGAAGAAGAAGAAGAAGAAGAAGAAGAAGCAGAAACACCAAAAATCCCGATATAGTAGTTAGTTCCCAAGATCCGATCAGATCCATTTAATAACTCAACGCCTCTCTGACCCCTTTTCGAGCCACACTCTCCCAGTTGCTAATTGTTCCCACTCTATGAACGACGAAGTCGTTTTATCCAAAAACGACAATTTGAAGGACCAGCAGCAGCTGATGTCGCGCGATGAGATGGTAAAACACATGCGCGACGCACGGCGGCGCTTCGCCGGAGAGGGTAGTAGTAGCTCCGCCTCTGCTCTTGTCGCCGGCGATACTCGCGATCCTCGCCGCAAGCGCGCCAAATTTCACCACCATTTCGAGTGAGTGTTTGCCACTCAAAACTATGTTCTTTGTTTTTTTTTGGGAACATTGTCCGAAATTTTTATATTCTGTTTATGAACTTATCATCATTGTTATTTTCCTCGCTTACTGATAGAATATTTTGCTCAAAGTGTAGTGATGAGGAGGATGGCTTTGATTCTAGCCGTGAGATGGACGGTGAAGGAGATGACAGTGACACGGTCGCAAAACTTGAAGATCAAGGGGTGAGGATGGATCTCACGGATGACTTATTGCATATGGTATGCTCCAAGAAAAGAATCATTTTGTTGCTCTTTGTTTCTGTGTTAGTCAATTTGTGCTGCTAATGCCTGGTAATGATTTTAAATTATCCACTTACCGTCCACATGTAATGTAGGTTTTCTCATTTTTGGATCCTCTCAATCTGTGCAAAGCTGCCAGGGTTTGTAAGCAGTGGCGAACCGCTAGTGCTCATGAAGATTTCTGGAGGAGTTTGAATTTCGAAGATCATTACATATCCGTGGACGAATGTGAGCTTGAATGCACTTGTTATAATAAATTGTTGTTTTGTGAAAATTTAAGTGTCGGTATTGGAAATTGTGCTATGTGCCCCTTGCAGTAGTCCTGCTTTAGTAATATCTTCCTGAAATGTGCTGATTTGGAAAGCTTTATGTATTTACAGTTGAGATCATGTGTAGGCGTTATCCTAAAGCCACAGAAGTGAGCATATCTGGTCCTACTATTTACTTGCTTGTCATGAATGCTATCTCTTCACTAAGGTAGATGGGTTCTGCAGTATTTTTGTAGTCAATCAAGTTATCTGTGACTCCATCTGATTCTTTGTCATTTTCAGAAATCTTGAGGTTTTAACATTGGGAAAAGGACATATAGCGGATAGTTTTTTCCATGCTTTGGAAGATTGTTCTATGTTAAAAAGACTGAGCATCAATGATGCTACACTTGGCAGTGGTATTCAGGAGATATCTGTTACTCATTATAGGCTGTGTAATCTTCAAATAATGAAATGCCGTGTGATGCGTATAGCAATCAGGTGAATATGATTTTATGCTTAACTCATATTTAGCTGTCTCATTACCATCAAATTAAAATGTGGTAATATGTTCTTTTCCAGGTGCCCACAACTTGAAACTATGTCATTGAAGCGCAGTAACATTGCACAGGCTGTGCTAAATTGCCCTCTTTTGCATGAGCTTGACATAGGCTCTTGCCACAAACTTCCTGATCCTGCAATTCGCTCAGCTGCAACTTCATGCCCACAATTAGTTTCGCTGGACGTGTCTAATTGTTCATGTGTTAGCGATGAAACACTACGTGAAATATCCTTCTCTTGTGCTAACCTTAGTTACCTTGATGCATCGTACTGCCCTAATGTATCTCTTGAAGTATGTTTTTGAGTCTATAATCACTTTTTGCCTGTATAAATTCTATCTACCTTTGTTTGACATGCTTGTTTTTCTCATTGAAGTCTGTTAGACTGCCAATGTTGACAGTTCTGAAGCTTCACAGTTGTGAGGGCATCACTTCCGCTTCAATGGCTGCAATATCTCATAGTTATTTGTTGAAGGTATGTAATTGTCCCTAGATACTGATATTTGTGGTATGTCTGAATTCCTTAGTGTAGTATGAGTAAATTATACCTCCGCTATTGCAGGTTTTGGAGCTTGATAACTGTCGCCTATTGACTTCAGTGTCTTTGGATCTTCCACTTTTGCAAAATATTAGATTGGTACACTGCCGCAAGTATGTTTCTGCCCCATTTTTTCATCCCTGGAAAATTAAATTCATTTTTCATCTGTTTTTATTTGTTGCTTCTTTGATGCCTCATTTCACTCCCTATCTCTGTTCTTGAGTATTTTCTTTTTGAATATCTTTTATGAATTGTTTTCCTCGGCAGGTTGGCTGATCTGAACTTGAGAACTATAATGCTTTCTTCTATGCTGATGTCCAACTGCCCTGCGCTCCACCAAATCAACATCACTTCAAATTCACTTCAAGTATGTTGTATTATGTCTATCATTGTTTGTTCCCATACTCTTGTCTGGTGTAGAAGTCTAAAGAATGGACTTTGTGGCATGACAGAAATTAGCAATACCAAAGCAGGACAGCTTAACCACATTAGCTCTGCAATGCCAATCTTTACAAGAAGTGAATCTCTCTGAGTGCGAATCTTTGACAAACTCTGTATGTGATGTTTTTAGTGATGGTGGAGGATGTCCGATGTTGAAATTATTAGTTCTCGAGAATTGTGAGGTATTTGAATAATTTATTGTTTGCCATTTGCTGAGTTCACTTTGCTATTTGCTTATGCATGATCTACTTTAGTAGTATGGAATATGAACTAAGGTTACCGTGGATTATACTTGTTTGTCCGGTCATCGTATCCAGTGATTGTCCATAACTCCATATTGTGAATTTTAAGTTGTAATTGTGGCCTTTGGAGTTACTATGTATGATGTCTTTAATATCTTTTTTGACATCTATGATAATTTTTAAAGTACTAACTTCATGGTGTTTTGATGAATTCAGAGTTTGACGTCAATTCGATTTATCAGTACCTCTTTAGTCAGTCTTTCACTTGGTGGTTGTCGGGCAATAACTAATCTTGAGCTCACATGCCCTACGCTTGAGAAAGTAATTTTGGATGGTTGTGATCATTTGGAAAGAGCATCATTTTGTCCTGTAAGTGGTATTGATTTATAACATGCTTTTTGCTCTCTTTTGCATGTGATGATACTTCTATTCTTTGCGCTTTTTGATTTGAACATTTGGCAAAAATGCTAAATCTATAATTAAGACTACCGGATGTTAGTATGAAGTTTTTTGCTTGTGAGTTTTGCTGTCCGCATTCTTTTAAAAAAGTTTATACTTTCAAGCAAGACATCTTGGTCTTTCTCCCTGCTCTAATGGCAGTGGTAGGGATGCTGTTGGGTTAAGGCTTGGGCATAGGTGTATGTAATATACTCAAGGAGTGAATTTTTATTAGTCTTATTCACAGTAGCTAGAGGCTAAGTGCTGTCCTTTCTTCACTTGTATGTCAGGTTGGTCTCCGATCTCTTAATTTAGGAATATGTCCAAAACTGAACATACTCAGCATTGAAGCACCATTTATGGTTTCGCTTGAGTTGAAAGGATGTGGTGTACTATCTGAAGCATTTGTTAATTGTCCACTTTTAACTTCCCTGGATGCTTCCTTTTGCAGGTTATGTTGTATTTGTTATTTTCTTAGGTTCCTGCTTGTATGCCCACTGACGTTTATTGTTTGGAATTACAGCCAACTAACAGATGACTGCTTGTCTGCAACAACTGCCTCATGCCCTCTGATTGAATCGTTAATATTGATGTCATGCCCATCGATTGGTTCAGATGGACTTTGTTCTCTGAGTTCACTTCCAAATTTGATGGTTCTTGACTTATCATACACTTTCTTGGTGAACTTGCAGCCTGTTTTTGAGTCTTGTTCACAACTAAAGGTATGATTTATCAAAAAATGCTTTGTTATCTTTGTTTATTTTAGAATATTAGGATTCTTACTATTGTGAGAGTCCTATTAAGTTAGTAGTTCTAATGAGCAGGGTTTACTATTTGTTCTGCATAGAATATTGGTACAAATAGGACTATTTGGTTAATGGTTAGTGTTTTTGTATCATGGCATCATATCATCATGATTTCAATTTTCAGAGTTTTTATTCTCTCACTCCTTTCTGTATAATTTTAACATTGTATATAATTATTATTTTCACCTCTTCTGACAGTATTGCTTTTCTTCTGTTGTGCAAAGGTGTTAAAGTTGCAGGCATGCAAATATCTTTCTGACACTTCACTTGAACCTCTTTACAATGGAGGTGCTTTACCAGCACTTCAGGAGTTGGACTTGTCTTATGGAACTCTCTGTCAGTCTGCCATAGATGAACTTCTTGCTTGCTGCACAAATCTCAGATGTGTGAGCTTGAATGGCTGTGTGAATGTGCATGATTTGAACTGGGGATTTAGTCATGGGCAGATTGACATGTTGCCTGCTGTGATGACCCCATACGGTTCAAGTTCCCATGAGAATGCCCCAGAATCAAGTGAGCAATCCACCCGCTTACTTCAGAACCTCAACTGTGTGGGATGTCCAAATATTAGAAAGGTTTCGATTCCATTAAGGGCACATTGTTTCCATTTATTATATTTAAACCTTTCACTGTCTGCAAATTTGAAGGAGGTCAATGTTAATTGTCTCAACCTATGCTTTCTTAATTTAAGGTATGGTTGGCTCTAATAAATGTTGTTGGTTTGTATCCTTGTCGTATCAGATGTGATAATGTTTTAACTTCTCTGTTCAGCAATTGTTCCTCTTTGGAAATTTTAAAGCTAGACTGTCCGAGATTGACCAGCCTGTTCCTTCAGGTATTTGTCTAACCCGCCAATTTTAATCTATTGATGCACTCATAAGTTTGTGAGTGTTCGAGCTTCATTGGTGTCATCATAACTGAGTAGTTTCTTTGCACAAGTCTTCTGTGGAAAAATGTTCGGATTTGGGATTATCTTTTTTCTTCCACAACAAATGCAGCATGTATGAATGTGTAGTCTTGGGGCATTGTGAATCAAATTTGCAATCAAGTTTTTGCGACTCACCCTCGAATCAGTTTGTGTCAAACCTATCTGTTATATTGATTTTCCTTTTTTTTTTTTTTGGGGTTTTGTCAATTTGGGCTTTTAGTCTTGCAATATTGATGAGGAAGCTGTTGAAGCTGCCATATCAAAATGTAGTATGCTGGAGACTCTTGATGTTCGCTTTTGTCCAAAGGTAAGAGCGAACTCATTTTTATTGTATTCCTCCATCCCTATGATGCCTTTAGTAATTTTAGTTAATTTAAATTTTCATATGATGATGTAATGATGTTTGGCGATCAATTTTGGTCGTGTTCTTAAGCTATTTATTGTTTACTGTATGGCTCTCCACAGCTAAGCTCAATGAGCATTGGGAGATTCCGTGCAGCATGTTCTAGTTTGAAGCGTATATTCAGCAACTTGTCAACTTCATGAACTCGATCAAAGATAGAATTTGGTGCTTATTCGCGTGGTGTGAAGGCACGCTTGGTAATAGATGTGGTTATTTCCTCGTGTATTGTAAATGGCTATATTTTCATTGTTTGTGTTTTGTATGGCTATGGAAATCAGGTAACTACCCGTTATTGCAACAATTTATCTTTGTTCTAACGGGCGACATTTGTAAATTTTACATTTCAATTTTGATGCATATTTTATTCTAAATTAGTCCAATGAGTCTTGTTTTTTTTGTAAAAATACGTGTCTGATGCTTTGTGTAGAACCTCGCGTGTTTCTTGTTACGCCTAAGTAACTTTACTCCCAAAATGTTCCGTTATCTTGTCATCTAGATTCCAGCTGTGCAAATCAAGCTCATACTCGGAAGTTATATTCATCTATCTAGTGTTTGACTTTTTGTAAATATTATTATGGGTATGGAACTAAATGAAGAATTTTACGGAAGTTTTGTATAAAGAACATATGGAATTGTTTTGAGAAAATTCGAAGTAAATTTCTTTTTTGAAGTACACATTTGATTACAAAACAGATATTCAAGTCGATGGAAAGGTTAGGTGGGACTTGTGCGTCCGTTTGCACCATCTTTCTCTTCAAAATTAACGACGTTCTACCTTGAGAATAAAAAATTACAGAACATCTCTATAATTTTCAAATTAAGAGTTGATAGAAAAATAATAAACCTACAAATAAAAGGTAGTTGTCCGTTGATGGCCTATTTTGCAGGCTCTTAAATCACATTATCATAAAAATGGTAGCGTCACTACTGCTACATGACACGACAACCAGCTTACCACAGACGATGATGCGACTGGATCAAGTGTAACCAAAGATTCAAAGCATCGATAAATGAAAACCTCAATGCTAAGGGAAGGATGAGCACTTAAGCTCATTTACAAATTCCATTACATTGCACGTATCTCAGTAACTTTTGTTCAATCTTACTAGACTCGGGATAGCAAAATCCTAACTTAATGCTCATGTCAACTATGTTTTAAGGCTCTACCTCTTGCATCTTAGGTTTCCTTAATCTTAACTGTGTTGGCCGGTATTCAAAAGGTGAAAATGTGTTTTGGATATTCATAGCATTGGCTCTAATTGCTTTAAATCAGGGTCCAAAGTCTCTGTTTCCACATCTGAGGGGTCCCTGTATGAGTCAGCTATAACCTTTCCCTTACTCAGCACATCCGACGGTACGGTCTGTAAGAGGCTGAAACAAAAAGATTATTAAGAATCAGATATTTCTATATCATTCATGCGTGTGTAAGTTTGGAAGGAGAAGATATCCTCTTAGGTAAAAATTTTACACGAGTTATATGTTGATTTTTATTATTGATTAGATTCTCTTTTGTGAGATCTAAACTTGGGCCTTTCTTCCTAATCAATGCTAAAAATGAACGCATCAATAGGTCATGTGACTTTTCACGTGAGAGGATCTATTGCCGTTTGGATGACACTATGGGGAAATGGGTGCAAGTGGCAAAAGGGATATATATGTGCAAGGACAAAACAAAATTAATTAAAACAAGTCACCTGTCAAGAGCGTCAAGGGCAGTATTGATTTTGGCCTTCATTGATTTGATCGATGCTTCAGGATCATTTCTTGATGCATGCAGAAGCAAGGAATCAAGTTCCTCCAGTGACCTTCAGAAACAGAATTGTTCAGTTGGGGTTTTGAGTTTTTCATCATTATAAAATTTATAATTTCTATACACCCTATAGCTCTATGGCTAATTGTCATGGCTATTTCATACACTTTTTTGTTGGGGGGGGGGGGATGCGGGTAAGTGACTATAGAATTAGAAGTACCTCAGACATTCATCGACATTGTTAAATGCAGTTTTACCATTGCCACTGTCAGATGCATATTGCGCCACCTATAAAAAGATTGTCAAAGCTTTAATTAACTTTCATAGACATAATTATAACATAGTGAATGATGATGGACATGGAGAGAGAAAGAGAGAGAGAGAGAGATTATCCTAAAGATGAGATATCAGTAATGGTTTGAACTTTGACCATCAATCAATGAAGCTATTGGTTATTCTATATTGTTGAGGAAATTTGCTTGATAACTAAGGCAAGCATGGCTGTATCATGCAATCTACAATGCTCTCTCTCTATATCTTTTCGCTCGTGAATGGAGAATAGCAAGCAAAGTGAGAAATTGGAGCTTGGCTTTCATGCTTTAAAATCTTAAGGAACTGTGGAGGAGAGAATACTTTCTGTAATTACAAGAATACTTTATGCTAAAATAAAAAAAATGAAGCCTCAGAAAAAAGACTCAACCGATGATTCTAATTTAGAAAAAGGAAAAATAAAATTGGTAGACAAAAGCTTTTTCGCATGGAAAATGTAGAAGGAAATTAGAACCACAAAAGGATAGTACAGAAGAACTCAGGAGTTGAAGGAAGCCTTTACTTACTGCTCGCATATTTACACGAAGTGATGCTGCAGGCCCAGAGCGAAGTAGAGACCGGCAGAGGGCAAATTGGGGTTCATCACCCTCTAATGTTTTTTCTATATTAGTAGAAAGAAAAGCATGAGTAGATTTTACACTCTTCTTCAATTCATGATTGTTGCAAAATGCAAACCATGTCAAAACTTGTAACAATACTAACAGCCAAGAGAGAATATGGAAGGGAATAACAAGAAGATCAAATAATGCTAATCAAGAGATTAGATGCATATAAGTATCACAATGATGTCAAAATTTCCAATTCGAAACACAAGCTAATAATTTTCATTAAAATTACATTTATGAAGTGTTCACTTTTTTTAATAATTATATATGAGCAAATGCGCCAATTCAAAACAGAGAAATGAACGAACAGGGAAAGTTTTGGACGCCAGGCAAACAACACAATAATACCAAGTAAGAACTAAATAAATAATTTCAAAAAGTTGGAATAAATCAAATAGATTTTCTTTCTAATATCTGGAAAAGATATCTAGCATGACAAAGGTAGGGGTTCAGGAAAAAGAGAGGCATTACCCAAGTCCTTGATCTGGAACTGTGTGAGTATGACAGCTGGTACATAAGCCTCCAGAGGATCAAGCTTTTTTCTAGAGCATTTATCAACAAATTATTAGATTTAAATTTAACCATGTCAAGATAACTTTGTTGTATCAATATGTGCATGACTAGTATTGTTTGGTTTGAAATGTAAGCTAGCCTTGTGTCTATACAATTGAATAAAGACATGAAAATCCATGGCATAGTGATACCTCTTCAGATACCTATCAAAAATACTTCCTTCAGCAACAGCACCTGCAACATGGAAGAAACCAAACCAATGAGGCATAACTGAAGAGAGCAAAGAGTGGAACATCATATATGTATAGAGGGAAAGAGGGGCATACGATTAGGAGTGAGGAGAAGGAAGTGTGAGAGAGCTATGGAGATGGAGATGGACACCACACGGCGACCCTTCAGCCATGTAAGGGGTGGCAGTGCGCACCTCACGGTCACATTCACACGCTTGTGTTTGGAGTTGGAAGTGGAAGTGGAAGTGGAGGAACGCAGGAAGGGGTTGTTGCTAACATGCGCAGGGGCGGCAAGTGACGCCATCATGCCCACACAACATGGATGCTACTTTCTCGGCAGCTTGTGTCTGTGTCAGATAGAAATTACACGGTTAAGGGTGAGACGGAGAGGGTCTTATGCTTATCCTATTCTTTTTTTCCTTTCTTTTCTTGTCCACTGCTCATATTCTGACCACAGTATTGCACGGTGAGGGATTCGTTAGTCCACCTTGTGTTGTGGACTAACGTTAGTCCCCCCACACGCAATTAAACAATGGCCGTTAGATTGTGTTCATTTAAAATCTGATGGTTTAGATTTTTTTCGTGTTTCTTTGTTAGGAAATTATGAATGGGTATCTTGATTATTTAATATTTACAAATAAGTTCACGAATTTGTGGACCCAAAATGTGATAGTCACACTGTTCATGTCTTGCGAACCGTAATCCCCCGACATTGCAACAAGCTAGTGATAGGATTAGCGTAGCAAAATGATGGTTCCAAAGATGCTGAAGATGGATAGTTAGTAGTAGAACAGTGGTTCGTTTGCAGCATTTTTCCTTTGTTCAATTCTTTGGTTATGATTTTTGGGCTTGTTGGAAGATATGGAAATGTATTCTTTTGTATCTCTTTTTGCTATAAACTGATATCAGAGACTCAACAAAATAACTTACAAATAATTTTTTTTGAACACTCACACAGACACACAAACAAAGAGGAAGAGAAGATTTCTTTCTATTTCACTTCCTTACTAATTCACTTCATACATGATCGATAACAAGCAAAGGCTTTTATTTTTATAGGCTACAATTCGTCATAAAATATTAAAGTAATACAAAATCCATAAGAAAAGTAACCAGCACCCAGCAAGCGGTGGCAGATAAGCTATAAACATAGAGCTAATAGGCTATAAAAAATATCTAGGTGTATAGCTTGCAATATAATGTAATTCTTGGAGCATGGGACAATTTAATGAGTAGCAAACTTCTGAACTGAAGTGCTGCAATTGTTGAGCAATTTTCACATAAAATTGGCAGTGAAAGAAAATCATGGACGAAGTAATCCGAGAGAGGATGGCCACGCTTGGTTTAATTTTTCTAACAAGAACAACGCACTGATATGGGTGGATCCAGAACTGGAAAGTCACCACCAGAACAAATGCCTATGTCCAACCCTCTTACAACTTCTATGTTCATCCCTCTACACAAATCAAAATGCACGGTGCAGGGCTACCACGCCCACCGACGGTGCCATCACAAAGGCCTACTGACCATTCAATTTGCCAGGACAATACAAATCCACCGACACAGGAATCCCTCAGACAAAAAAGGGGCAGCAATCGGAGAAGGGATATATTTGCAAATAAAACCGCAGGAAGTGCTACATAACAAATGCACGGAGGGGTTATTTTGTTATTTTAAAGGGGGACTAACGTTAGTCCACAACATGGGGTGGACTAACAAATCCCTCCCCGTATTGCACATGTACCCTTATATTATACTTGTTCTATACTCTTTTTTTGTTTTTTTTTTTCAATTTTTTAAAATTTCGGGTTCCTTTCCTTCTTATAGAACTTCTTTTTTCGCCTTCATGCTTTAACTTGCATTCCCATTTTCCAATAAAGGTGATGTTTAATATGATGTTTTACTTATTATTTTTTTGTTTAAATCAGACTTCAATAATTTTTAGGATTTAATTTTTATGTATTATTAATATAAAAAATTTTTATATATATATTTAATTATATATTACTATATCAATAAAAATATTTGATTCAATTATTTATTATCTTAAAAATTTTATAAATATAAATATATGATTGAATGGTAGTAAAAAAATATTTAACAATTATATTTTAAAAAATACCACAAAATGTCATTATTTGTAATGACAGTTTTAAATTAAAAAATTATTTTATCAAATATAACTAGTTCAAATAATTAAAACGGTTATAAAGTAAATTCCTTGATCTTAAGAGCCCACCACATAGAGTTGTGTTATTTGGATGTACAAAAATAGATATATTCGATATATTATCAATTTTTTTTAATTATTAATTTTTTAAATTAAAATTATCATTTTATTTGATTAAATTATTAATAAGTTGCAGTAAAATATTATAAAATATTTTATATATAATTAATTGATAATTCAATCAAATGAATTGATAATTTTAATTTAAAATATTGACAATTAAAAAAATTAATATTTATATGTTATAATTAATTAATAATCCAATAAAAAAATTAATAATTTTAATTCAAAATATTAATAATTAAAAAAAATCGATAATACATCACAAATGCATCCGCGTACACAAACAAACTTTCTCCACCACATATACCCGGCCGAAAATGAACGCACAGTCAACATATACTACAGTCATTGCAGCAGAAACTAAAAGGGGATTCACAAAAATAAGCGGTACTTTTCTTAATTTAAAGATTATAAAAAAGCAGTGAAAGATAGTAATTTCTTCAGTCTCTGATCCTCAACAGTATCTTGAGTTTATTTTTTCAGTTTAGAATAATTAAATATCACCTCACCGACAATAAATGAACTAATAATTTGATTAGCAATACCAACTTACATCATAATAATCTTAATAAAAAATCATAGAATCGTTTTGAAAGTGAAAAGGTACTTCACCACATAAGAGCCGTATCTAGAAACAAAAAGAATAATTTAAAAAAAGAAAGAAAGAAAGAAAGAAAGAAAGAAGAGCCAAGTTGGAGCGGGCCATCCGGTTGGTGGAGTTTCTTCCAGCTATATTTGAAGCAGACATTACACTGACTCACCCCTGTTTCACTCCGATCTACCTCTTACCTCTGTCTTCAACTTCTCTCTGTTCTCTTCAAACACCAACAATGGCCAACACTGTGACCACCATGTGCTATCTTTTGGCCACCCTTCTTCTCTTCCTTCATGCTGCTTCTGCTGCCACTCAAAGTAAGTCTAAACTCTAAAGCAACACCTTGTCTTTTTCTATCTTTTGCTTTTGGTTTCAGATTTGGAACCTCTCTGTTAGTGCCTGTGTGCTGTGTGTTTGATCTGCATTGCAATCACTTGAGAAAGTTGCTTTCTTTAATGTTACTCTTTCTGGTGCGTGTCATTGTAGCTTCTCGTTCTTGGTTGCATTCTTTGGCATTTTTTTAATGTAAAATGAATGCCCACAATGCCGGTGAAGCTGTTAGGCTGTTCTATGTGACTAGATCTTGATGGGTTAGAACTCTTGTGTATGTTTGATCTCTCAAGACAAGGGAAGCTGTTTCATTTTTTCCAAAAAATTGTTCTTTGCTTGCCAAGAAATTGATGCTAGAGAAAACTTTCCATATTGGGTCTTGGACTTTCCATATATTGATGGTGGAAATGGAAAATGGGGATATCTGGTGATTCTTGATTCGGACAACTAACCATATCAAAAATCAGCTTCTAAACACGTTAAGATTTCTTTTCCATTTTCCTGTTCTGGTAGTAACCATTTCAAGAATATGTCATTGGCCATATCTTCTGTTTGTAATAGCAGCAACCCATTTGAGGCTTACAGCTGAAGAGCTAATTCAGTCATTTTCCCTTAGATTGATTTCATTAAAATATAACTTTTGCTATGTGTTTGGAACCCTCAACAGCGAACTCTTTTATAATCAACAATAGCATCAAGATTTAAGAACTAGAGAATTGTTGTTGCTTTGAAAGGGGTAGAAAGAACAAGTTGTGGGCAAATGAATTTCCAGCATGCATAATGGCCACTGTAAATCTATATTTGTCAAAGATGAATTGGTTGTTTTAACCATAGCATGGTCTGTATCCAAGCAAATATCAGAAAAAGAGATGGGGACGATGAAGTGAAGGAAGAAGGGAATAGAAAAACCTTAGCTGCTGCTTTAAAAAGATTTTCCTGACTGATAATTCTCCCAACATGGTGGCAAACTAGCAATTACTATCAACCTGTATTGTATTTACTAGTATATCATGTTGTTGACTTGTGCATGCCAGACCATAGGTTCTTCTGCAAAAAAACCTATTGAACAGGTCCTATTTTCTTAATTGAAGTTTAATAGTTTTTTTCTTCCTTGGATTTGCCATATATAGTTAGTGTTTGAGATGCTACACTTAGTTTATGTCTGACTACTTGTTTCTGTTTGTGGCTGTGTCAAATGCAGCTGCAAAAACATAGTTTATGTCCTTTCTTTCATTGCCTTGCTTTCTTATCCTTAGGTTCAGGTTGCACATTATGACGTTTTAATTGATTTTACATATATGACTACTTTCTCCCCAATATTAAGCCTACTTATTTGCTTAATGAAAGTTCCCAAGTATCATCCCATCTATGGCTCAGTATCTGCACTTCGTCTGTCTATTTATTTTCTTATGAAGTGATTGATTACATTAAATCCATGTCGTATCTACTACTATTCTCCCCAGTTATGGGTTTTTAAATTTCCCATTTGACATTAATGAACAAAACTTTGCAGTCAAAATTACTAATAACCCTGCGGACAAGTTGGTAGCTGTGATTAATGACAACAGAACTGCTCACAAGGTATCAAGTTTATATGATAACCCGGGGCTTGCCTGTATTGCTCTACAATACATTAAGGCGTACCAGGGCGACTGTAGTGCTGTTGGAGGACCTGATGCCAAGAAGCCTCCTGAATCTCAATTTGCTGAAGTTTTTGCCCCAAGCTGTGGTGTTAAGGTATCAACTCTTGGTCCTATAACCGGCCGGTTCCTGGGGTGCCAGTCTAAGTATGTCCATGCACCTGAGGCATTTTCTGAAATCCTGATAGGAAACCAGAAGAGCTTAGACATACTCTACAGTAAGAATCACACTCAGGTGGGAGCTGCTGTCACAGGAACTGATGGGGGGTCCCCTTATTTCTGGTGTGTTTTGTTTAGCAGTGGCAAACCTAATAGCACCTTTGCCTTTGAGGATGGTGTGGCTAAAATAACAAGACCTGGTTGCTTTAGTGGAGCTAACGATGAGTGTAGCGGTGCTTATGATTGGTCTCCACTGAGAGGGATAAGGCTACTTGCCACTTCAGTTCTGATTGCACTGGGGTTTGCTTTTGCACTATGATCATAAATTGTGATGATTTGCATGGGTTTCCATTTGATTTAAAGGCCTTCGTCGTCTTTATTTGTATATGGCAGCCGTGGCCTCAGCAATTCTTGGCAATTCTTTCTTTCTTTTTTCCTTTTTCTTTTGGGGTTCATATCCTTCCTTTCGTTTTGATTTTGTTATTTGTTAAGAGATTGATGCCTAATTGTTTTGCTTAATTTCTTGTTTGCATATAAAATTCATGGTATTGGCTCTTGCAAATCTCATATGTGAGATTACAGGATTTAGTTGTAAATCATAGTTTAAGCTACATAAGACAATATCTGTCCCATTAATATGGATTTGGATCTCATAGAATGTAGAATCCTAATCCTATAAAGAAATTAATTAATGGCGAGATTATTGCTCATATACTTTGTAATTAAATCACAATTGAAAAATGTTAAGACATCGATAATTATTTCGTGCCAGAATTATTAATCGAATGATACTTTTCAATTCGTGAATGAGAGAATTATTCCATTCACTAACCACCTCTAAATCTAATTGAATTCTGTCTAAATTTGAGATGATCTTTTGCTCATACAACACTAATATGATTACTGAGTTCTGCACAAACACATCAGACAATAAATCCTTACACACCTTCCGATATCTAACAGTACTGTTTGAGCATCACATTACATAGAAGATTTAAACTTCAAAACCAGAAAAAGAACCATAAGAATGAAAATAATACCGCCAGAAGAACCACCAACTCTATGAATCCAGTAACGATCAAACCTGGTGAAGCTCTGGTCGAGGAAAGTGGATAAAGCTATGGTTAACATCAAAAAGAAGAGCAATAGAGGCAACCAAAAAGCAAAGTTGATGGGTTGATCCTCATCTTCCAAGTCACTGTCTGGCTTGCGGTCTATATAAAGAGGAGAAGCCACAGCTAGCACCACCAACCCTATGGCAGCCAGTCTCTCGTATGAAGAAACTCTGCTTCCCCTTCTTCTGCATGCTCCTTCAACTTCCATTCGCAATGTATATGGTGGAAGCAACTGCTAAGGAAAAAGCCACCCAAAATGTTTATATTATTGGTGAGTCTTGCTTTATCGAAGCAAGCATTGGCATTAACAAGTACCGGCCACGCGCCAATATTCTTTTTTTAATATTAAAAATTTAGGTTGAGGAGAATATTCTCATCAAGTATATTAGGATCAAAATATGTTTTAGGCTTATCGAATACTTAAAAAAATTATTTGTATATCACCTATCAATTGATTGAGTTATAGCGATATTGGAGTGAACCCTCGTTAGCTTCGGCTATTCTTCTTTAATTAGTCGAAATTCTGGGTAATTTTTTTTCTAATTTTCTCGGAAAGAATAATACTGTCTTAGGCTATTCTACTCATTTAGTATTTATTGTATTTGGTACTGTTAGGAAATGCTGCAACATCATTTTTCTGTATAAAAAGATTAGTTTAAAGTTGCAGTAGAGGACTGGAAATATTCGATGCTCAATATTTCTATAGGGATAAGATTTTCCATGAACAAAGCTCAATATTCGATGCTCGGCTTAAATTTAATTTGGAATCGGATTCCATTTCTGCTGTGATGTCCACGCAATATCAACTGCAAGGAAATACGGAATCCTCTAGAATGTATATAATTCAACGTCACAAATTAAAACCATTTCATGCTGAGATGATATCATTCTATAGCGAGGATATTCTTAAGAGAGAAAAATAGAAGGGAAAAAAAAAAAAACTATGTATAGTAGGCTGACGGCGGTTGAACGGTATGCCAGTATGAAGGATTCTTCATAAATTTGAAGTCGTTATTGAACGAGAAATTTCAAGATAAAATTAGCATGCAAAAAATCTATAACTTTTTTTAAATTTATTTACGTAGCATTAATTTTAAATAAATCGTTCTAATCTTGATAAATAGGCTTGTAAAACAAATCCAAGAATTGACATATTTTTAAGTAAACAAAGGAGCTGGCAAAAGGGGTAAAGAGATATGGAAGTGAAACGAATGAAAGTTATACTGAAATGAACTTATAGACATACTCAATTGATAGCTGTCGATAACTAACTGAAAACAATCATAACAAACTATAACAGACTCAAGGTAACTAACTACCAACACCTGATAAGACAGACCGGGATTGATGTAGGTTAAATCTTTTCTTTTCATGTTCAATGTGCACACGCCCCTTCTTTTGTTAAGAAGTTCCATTACGACGCTGCATAACGTAAGTGAAGACAGCATGTATCGAACTGGGACCATTCCCTTCAAATTTCAAGTTTAAACAAGCTCTTTAACACCAGCCAAATTCTGATAATATATACATCTTCCTTTTGTTGTTGTTGATGTAATTTTTAATTTTATTTTTCATTGGAAGTATGCAAAACTTATCATACGCATTTCATTCTTGTTTAATCGTTTATTATGGATATATACTCACAAACACAACTTAAACAAGTGACCGATTACTCTAATATAATTGATACTATATACCAGTGCGGTTTGGCCAGTGCAAGCCAAGGAGCGACGGCCAGAAGTAACTCTTGAAATATGAGGTATCAGAAGCTCAAAAATTGTGTTGCCTAGAACTAACATGATTATGAAGGAATATCAGAAACCAATGTACATTATTAATAAACAGCCACAAAGGCGCAAACGAACATTATATTATAATTATATTCTAATTGACACGACCGGGGGTCCTCGACCTGTTCCCTTGAAGCCGTCTCATCCATTTCTTCTGTGAAGAAGTAACATCAGTAGATTGCAATGGTGGCGCAAGACCTTGTTCAGAATGTTCTGTGACTGGAAGCTCAGCAGGGAGTGCAGCAGCAGTGCTAGTGAAGGCGTTCAGGACCAGGAATGCTAGGATGGGAGACAGATCCAGTGTTCCTCCGAGGGGGGGAATGAGTCCACGGAATATGTTCAGGTATGGGTCACATATGGTGCTGAATGAAAACAATGATCACATTATCGAAAACTAGTAAATTCTTGAACCAATTAGAGTAGTGTATGCTATCATGAAATATGCAGCTCCTTATGTTCTAGAATGTGTAAAATGTCCAAGACCCTAGCCCTATCCCCACTAACAGAAGAGAAAGAAAATGGAAAGATGTACTATTTATGATTCCGTGATGCATGAGGGGCAAAATAACAGAATCAGAAGTTCAAGAGCATACAAGTTATGCTAACTAAACACAATACTCGATGGATCAATATTTTTATGTCTTTTATTTATGGGTACTTTGGCTAACAGAAAAAAGTGAATCTTTGAATCACATCAGAACCTCAATGCAACAACTAGAGACCACACTCAGATCCATTAATCCACCAACAATCTAATCTAACCCATCTATACATAAATCCATCCAAATCCATCTAATTATGCAAATAAATTTAAGGAATTAAATTGTATAAACAATTTTTAAGATAGAACAAAAAAAGTAAAATTGGAAGAAAAAGGGGGTCACCTGAGAGGGGTAACGATGGCAGGAGGAGAGTTGGGGAACCAGGTCAAAACAAGCCTAACAATGAGCAACGTATTGTAAATGTTCAGGAAATTCAGTATTCCATTTGACACCACTAGCCCCGCCACCGAGTCCCCACCAGGTAGCACAGCAGCGAAATTGTGACTGCTCAGCAACCTCGTGCTCCTCGAGTTACTGCACCGAATCTGAAAGTGAAGCATCAATTAGCCTGATTGCTCATTCATTTTTCCCAATATATTAATCCATGAAACGAAAATTTTCCATTACCTGGAGGCATAAGCTTTGAAATTCCGAGTGGAGGGAGAGGAGTTTGTTGAGAATGGGGTTTTGGGAAGCGAGGGAGTGCAGAAATTTAAAGAAGTCATGAGCAGCAGTGGTCATGGATCTGCGCAGTTCAGGAATATTGATATGTGGAGAGGCGTTGGAGTTGGGAGCTCTGAAACGGAGAAATGGGAGCGCAAACGGCGTTTGAGGATTTCCCCAACTGCAACTGTCTCTGCGTATCAAACAAAACGGCACCTTCTTAGGGTCCTCTATCTCACTGGACGACGACGAGTCGTTCACAGTCACGGCCATTGTAATTGGTCTGTGCAAAGGAAGCTTGACAATGTCAGTAGATTCAAGACTGCATCTATCTATCTATCTATCTATCTATCTATCCCTTATGGCTATGGAGCCCAGACAAGATAACGCTACCGCATGGACGCAGGGAGGACAAGCTAATCCAAACAAATATCTACCCCCTCAACGACCCCGTTTGGAAATGTTATCTTTTTTAGTTAATTAATCTATCATGTTAAAAGCAATTAAAACGTATTAATTTTTGTTTAATTTTATGCTTTTTGAAATTTTTATTGATTTAAAATATAGAACTTATTGTATGGTTATAAACTAGCAGAAGCCCGCACTGCACATGGTGCATTGTAATTCTAAATAAAACCTCAATAATGTGACACATAAAATTTGTTTACTGTAATTAACAAAACACAATTGGCCTTTCACCACAAACATCAAAACATAGTATTAAAACCATTTCAAAAGCAATTTCTGCACCAATAATATTAACATCAAGTTACACAATCATAAATCAAGTGTTATTACAAAAACCAATTGCTTGATCAATATTTCTGAATAATATTATAAATACTTTCTTTTTTAGCCTCAACACATAATTAGGAAGTTCCAAGCATTTAATTAGTAAACACATAAAAAAATGAATACATAACAAATTAATAAATAATATAAAAGCAAAAAATTAAACTAATTTATCCTATGATATCTCACATTTTTATGTTGATTGAATTTAAAATGCTTAAGAAGATATATAACAAGGAGTATATGAAAAAATAATTATTATGATGATACAGTAATTATTTAATATAAGAAGAACTTGATCATCTCTTCATTAAACATGAAAAGAGTTACAAAAGTAATAATATATGTATGATGAAAGGAAAATCACAATTATAGAAAGATTACAAAGAATGAAGAGTATAACAATTTGATGAGGAATAAATAAATATACAAAAGTAAAATTTGATAATCTTGAAATAACCAACACGTGTTGACAATAACAATCATATTACCAATCTAAGAACATTATACTAAGCCAACCTCCCCTAATGCTAATATAGGTAAATTAGAATTATCTAAAAATAAAATATCACACTATAAGAAAGTAAAGCTAAGTACAAATAATAATAATGATGAAAAAATAAAGGCTATGAAACATAGTGTTTAAAAGGAGTTTGACATAACTAATAAATTAGACCTTATCAAAATTAAAATTAGCCTATGACAACTAATATTTCAATAGTATAGTTTAATATTATATCATTTTATGCCATATAACTTGATGCCTAAGCATCAAATAGCAGAGGTGATTTGATATGAATAGTCAAATCAATTATCATTATTTTATTTTGTGAAATTCTATTTTTATTTTAAATTTTTTATTTCAAAAAATGTGATATTAATATGTGACTAATTGATTTAATGAGATTATATGTATTAATGATAAAAAAAAAATAAAGGCTATATAAACTATAGTCTTCGTAGAGTTTACCATAGTTATATCATAATAGTTAGTAAGCTAGATTTCATAAATAGTTAGAAAGTTAGACCTTATCAAAATAAATATCACATATGGCAATCGATTTTAAAAAGAGTACCATAATATTATATTATTTTATGGGTTATAATTTGGTGCTCAAATTTTGAGTTATGGAGATGTTTTGATATGAGTAGTCAAATAGTTTGTCATTATTTTATTTTATTTTATAATTTTTTTGATTTTTTTATTTAAAAAAATATGAGATTGACATATGGCTAATGAACTTAATGAGATTTAAATTGATTTAATTGATTTGATTATATTGATTTAATTTAATTTTTGTTTTTCTTTTGATTTAATTGAATTTTGATTTGATATAATATTTTATTATACTTAAATATTTTCTAAAATTTTATTTGATTTGATTTTAACATTTGAATATAATAATTTTAGTTTATAATTCATCACTTATAACTTTATTTAAGATGTCATTTTATTATTGGATAAAGTATAATTTAGTTAGTGCTCCAAAGGTATCTAATAATAATTTCTCTAAAAAGAGGGTATGAGCTAGCAACATTTTGTGTAATTTTTTAAAATTTTTTTTAAATATTGAATAATATATTTTTTTTGTAATGTAGTAATTTTTTATTATTATATTGAGTAATATATTATTTTTTAGTAGATGCTTATGAAATATTAATTGAAAATCTTACATAACGAATTTACTTTATTCTTTTGTTACATGTTTAGATTTGATTGATTTTATTTAATTTTTATTTGTACTTTGATTGAATTTGATTTGATTGATATAACTTGATTTAATTTCGATTTGAATTGATTTGAATTGATTCTAATGTGACTTAACTTGATTTTGATTATGATTTGATTTGACATAATATTTTATTTGATGTAGTTTAATATTTAAATTTAAATATAATTTTTTTGAATTTTTTACATAAAAAATTTGAGAGAGTGGCACTTAGTGTAAAATCTGTTCTCAATTATATATTGTATGATTTGGATTTAATTTATATCTATTATTAGTATAAAAATTTTTTATATTATCATCCAATCATATATTGTTATATCATTAAACTAGTATGCCAAAAAAATCAAAATGAAAAATTAATGTGTTTGATATTAAATTAGCATAAAAATTAATAAACATAAAATAAAAGAAGATAAATAATACAAAAATGAGGGTGAATTAAAAAGAAAAAAGATACAAAGGAAGCTTTATATGTGGTGACTTTTGGCAATATTAATCACTGTTTGTGAAATTACATTAAAATAAAAGAAAATATAAGCAATAATGAAAATATAATTTAATTTATTAAATTCATTTCATATAACAATTTGTTATTACAAGTGTAATTTAAAAAAATAAATTCTAATAATTTTTAAATAATGATCAAACAATAATTGAGAAATTTATTCTATTTTCCTTTCCTTTCACTTTTAGTAAATTAATTTTAAAGAAAAAAATGTATAAAATCATTTTGTATAACAACTCTCTATTTAAAGTGTAATTTATTATATAAGCAAGGATCAATCAATTCTGAAAAAAATTCATTTCATTTGTCTTGCCCTCATCTTTCTTTAGGCTCATAGTAAAGTAATTTTTTTGTAAAAATAAATTATATAGAATTATTCCATTTTCATGTCTAGTATATATAGTTTCTAAATGAGGATCAATCAACTAAAAAACCAATTTTCTATTTTCATCTCACTCCTTTTCTTTAGTGTCATATTAAAATAGTTTTATATAAAAAAATATATTTATCCATTTCATAAACTAATCATCATTAAAAGTTTAATTCGTATTATAAAGATAAATTTTTCAAAAAAACATCATTTCATTACTTCAATCTCCTAGTAAAGAAATATTCTAAAAGAATTATTTAATATAATAACTCATTATTAAAAATGTAATTCATTTTATAATGATAATTACTTTCAATTTTTAACCAAGAATCAAACAATTCAAAAAAAAATTCATTTTCTTCTTATCCTTTTTCTTCAACCTCTTAATAAAGTAAAAATTTAATTGATATGTATTGACAGTATAAAATATTTTTACACTATATAGAAATAGGGGAAAGTGAGAAATCATGGTGGGTCCCTCATTATAATAGGTGGTTATTTATACAAGTTGACACTTTTCGCTATTTCTATTGGCTGACATTATAAAACTGTTTTATACTGTCAGTGTATTTAAATTAAATTATTTTAAAGAAAAAATTTCATCGATTCATTTTATATAATGACTGATTATTAAAAATATAATTCGAGTTATAAGAATGTCTAATTTCAATTTTTAAGTAAGGATCAGATAATTGAAAAATCACTCTAACTCCCCTCCCCTTTTTTCAACTTTTTAATAACCATTTCTTAAAACCAAATAGAAGGAAATATATATAGCATAAAAAATCAAAGTTAATTTAAGATATTTTCTTCTAATATTAAAGTGAAAATTTCCCAACTTAAAAAAGTTATTTGTTTTCCTCTTTCTCTCTTTTCTTCAGTATCCCTATAATGATTTCTTAAAATTTCCAATCTAGTAATAATAATAATTGCATGTAAACAATCTCATTACTAATTTTCTTAAAGTCTCTCTTATTATTTTTTTAAAAAATAATGAAGATAAAGAATAAAATATTTAATAAGTAAAGAAAAAGAAAAGCATAATACCACCTGGGTTAGTGTTGATCTTGGAGAAGCATTTTCTTACTCTAAAGATTATCTCATTGAAAAATTTATTTGCATCCCTTATATTCTCTAGCAATAATAAGAATATCATGTGAATTATAATGATTTATAATATTAAGATTAATAATACTCCTTCCGTTTCAGAATATTTGTCCAAAACCAAAAAATACACAGATTAAGGGAAAAAAAAAATTAATCTTGGTAGCGGCATAAAATTGTATAAATGGACGAAATTATCCTTGTCTAAATATAGTCGGTCAGTCTAGCATATTCTTCAACTCTACTTAGGATAATAGTGGATGATAATTAAATTAAGGATATAATTGAAAAAAAATTAATGTTATTTTGATATTAAAAATAGACAGATATTTTGAAACCCTAAAATATCAAAATTGGACAGATATTTTGAAACGGATGGAATATTAAAGAATAATTTCAATAAAAAGATGAAAAATATTTAATTTAATTTTATATTCAAATTTTAACTTCTTAAAATAAGTGATTAGATAAAAAAATTTCAATTTTTTATATGATTTATTTAATATTTTATCTTATTCTAGTAGTGGATAGAGATAGTGGAGTAGTGGATAATAAATATTTCATTTTGATTGGAGAAAAGTAGGCAGTAGTAATAATATTATAATGGAATAATGAGATAATGGACTAATCATTAAATACTTACTTAAAAAAAAATTTTAAATGTGGAAGGGAATAGGAAGCACAAGAAAGTGTCACTTGGCAAAATTTTTTAGTTTATGCTTCTGAATTATTATAGTAGTAGATATAGTTAAATTTCACACCCACTACTTGAATGATTATATAAATAAAAAAATATAATTAATTGACTGTCAATACATCAAAATTATACTCTACAAATTTAATACATTATATTTAGATATGCTCACAATAATTTCTTAAATTTTGCTTAAATTTTGTTCAATATACATGCCCTTAATTTTATGTTCTACCAATTTTATTGTTTGAGTGTCAAAATAGAAGAATTTTGGTATAAAATGAAAGATAATACGAAATGATTAAAAGTGTAATATTATATTCTTCAATCTAAATTTGTTTTGTCATTTTATTTACTTAAAATAGAAAATTATTAAATCAAAAAATAAAAATATGCTTAAAAATAAAAGTTATTTCATATTTTTCCCTTTGAATTAAAAAGAAAATTTGTTAAGATGATATAAAAATATTCCTTCTATAAATCAATAAATATCTTCCTAAAAAGTACTCTTACTTTTTAATTGTTTGAAATAATAAGTATAAAAATAAAAGCCAACTTGTTGGTTTACTTGATCCAACTTTTTGCCATGCTTAGTCATGGAATATGTTTGATTATTGATATTATTTTGGTTGATGTTTATATATAAATAGAGATTAATATTAATGTTAATAAATAAATTAATTTAAAAATATTTTTGTCGATAGATTATATGATATACATGTATGAATTTTGAGATAGTTAAGTTAAATATTCATTTATAAGGTAACATACAATTGAATAACTATATAAAAAAATTAAGATTAGTTTTATTACTCCGTTAATATAAAGTGTATAAAATATTTTATATTGACAAACAATCATATTGTATATATTTGTTTTGTATGACATTGGAGGTAATTATGATAAGAGTCAAACAATTTTAATTACGTAGCTCTGCATGATTAAATGATTATGTAAAAAAATTTTATGTTGGTGATATATCAAAATTAAAATCAAAGTCAATTTAAAAAAGTAAGTGCATTTAATATCTTATGAACATGAAAAACATTCAATATTTTCATTAATGTATCAATACATGATAGGATAATTTTGGAAAAAACTTTATATTAACAATAAATCAAAATTAAATTGAAAAAAACATTGACAAAATTTACATAAATATTTTCTTTAGTGTTTGATGAATTTTAAAATATGCTTTCACCTTAAAATATGCTTTCACCTTAAATTAAAATAGATTATTCCTTAATTTAAGGAAGTTAATAAGTGATATCATAGATTATTCCTTAAATTAATATGCTTTCACGCTAAAATAGATTATTCCTTAATTAATTGAAAATATAAAGAAGTTAATATGTTTTAAGATTTGGTTATCAAGTATTCTAAGAATAGAAGTATGTGATATCATATATTAAAATATTTTAATTTTTTTAACTTAAAAATAAAAAGTTTTAAGAATTATTATTATTAAAAAACAAAATTAAATAATAAAAACTATTTATTTATTTATTTTTTTGTACATTGGAGGACCAAAACACGGCCCAATATTTAAAGCTCTACATCCATTATAAAATTTTACAAAACTAAACAGCTTGTGGGCGTGCTCATTTGTTTATTTGTTTGTTTGCCCACTTTTTGTTGGGCCTTTCTCGTTTGTAATGAAAGGAATCTTTGACAAAAAGAGGAACGGTAACAAAATTTCCACCGTCCATTTCGTTCAAAAATGTATTTCGCCAGAATAACGTGACATCGTTTTGAACTTTTGGATAAATATATGATTTTTTCCTTTTGACTTATCTAAATCCCTTGTGTGCTGCCTGTGCAGCATCGTTAGAATGGCAAATACTCCGGTAGGCACTGTTTCTGGGCCGCCAGAGGCATGCGTGTCGTATTTTGATTGGAAAGGAGTTAAATATTCAACGAACGCCTCTACCTTACTCTGAAACGGGCTGAGCAGGTGGCATTTAACGACACGATTATTTCGTGGTTCACGTTCCCAGCTTCTTCTTCCCTTCCCTTCTCTCTTACTCGTCTCGTTTCTCGTCATTCGCTCCGATTATGGCAACTCAACTCCTCAAGCTTAATGTCTCCCCGAAACCCAACCTCTCCTTCAATTACACAACAAATCGCCATGCTCAATTCCTTCCTCTTCTCCCCACAAAACGGCATCGCAACAACCGCCACGGTAACTGCCACCGCCTAGGATTCCTTCGTCCACATTTCCTCGTATCGAACTCCCTCCGTACTGAGATCGGATCGCCGGAACAACCACCTCTTCTTCAGACCAAAGACTCGCCGCTCCTGCTCGATGTCTCCGGGATGATGTGCGGTGCGTGCGTCTCCCGAGTCAAGAACATCCTGTCCGCCGACGACCGAGTTGACTCGGTCGTCGTCAACATGTTGACCGAAACCGCCGCCGTCAAGCTCAGGCGGATTGACGAGGAGGAGGAGCCTGCGACCGTCGCGGAGAGCCTCGCCCGGAGATTGAGCGAGTGCGGTTTTCCGACAAAGCGGAGGGCGTCGGGTCTGGGAGTGGCGGAGAACGTGAGGAAGTGGAAGGAGCTGGTGAAGAAGAAGGAGGAGCTCGTCGCCAAGAGCCGTAGCCGCGTCGCTTTCGCTTGGACTCTGGTAGCGTTGTGCTGTGGATCGCACGCTTCGCACATTCTTCATTCTCTGGGGATTCACATTGGTCATGGTAATGCTCTAAACAAATATGCGATGTTCGTTATTCACAGACAGAATAAAATTTTGGTAGCAATTCATCTGAAAACGGAATTCAGATACTCAATTCTAACTTACTTTTTTAATTTGTAGGATCGCTTTTGGAAATTCTTCATAATTCATATGTGAAAGGTGGTATAGCTTTTGGGGCTCTATTGGGACCAGGAAGAGGTTTGTTCGTCTCTCTTTTCCCTTGTTCATGTGCAGCAACACCTTTTTGAGTTTTGACTAACCATATCTTGTAAGTAGTGTTAAATTGAAGGCAACTAAGTTACACTTGGGTTTCTTTTTCTTAGTTTAAGTTTTTTCCTTTTTGGCTTCACTTGTAACTCTGGTATATGTTAAGTTAAAAAATTAACATTTATTACTTTTTATTAAATCATATAAAGAAGGAATTATTCATATTTTTTAATTTTTTAGGATATTGAATAATTATAATTTTTTATTATATAATTGCTATTTTATTCCTTAAGATATAATCTAAAAGAATTTAAAAAAAAAAAACTGCTTAGTTGTTATTGTTATTAATTATGAATTTGTTTGTGAATTTGAAGAATATCTTGTTTCAGGTTGTAGTCCTGTTAGTTCTAGGGGCACAAAGTCCTAAAAATTGAAGTTAATCATAGTATTATAATTTTCTTAATGTATTACACTGATGACAATGCAGAGTTACTCCTTGATGGCCTAAACGCATTTAAGAAGGGATCGCCAAACATGAACTCTCTTGTGGGATTTGGTTCTATAGCTGCCTTTATTATCAGTTCGGTGAGATTCTCTCTGGAATTTGAGTGTTCTATTTAATTTACAACACGACTAACATTCCTGTTTTCATTTGATGTGTTGTTAACTCGAACTTCATCTTTTCTGTAGATATCACTGCTGAACCCCGGCTTGGCATGGGATGCATCATTCTTTGATGAACCGGTGACTTTCTTTACTTTCAAATGTCCCAAATGCATCTTGACTTGGGACTTTGTTTACAGACTATTTATTGTCTTATTGGCACTCTCTACGTTCATATAATAAGCTCCTCATGTAAGGATTGTGTATTTTAGCATGCAGGTCATGCTTCTTGGTTTTGTGCTTCTAGGACGTTCTCTGGAGGAAAAGGCAAGGATTCAGGCATCTAGTGATATGAATGAACTTCTTGTAAGTTGCAGTGTCGTTAATCTCTTTCATCTGACAATATTCCAGCAATAGCATGTCAAAATTTGGTTCCTATATTGTATTCGTAGTCCTTGTTGTGTTGGAGCCATCTCCCATGCATCTCCCATGCATCCTTATATCAATTGAAGATCTATTGTTTTTGCAAATCTTGGTTAACCTCTTTCCTAAATGTTTTCTATTTATGATCTGCATAAGACTATGTTCCTTAAAATTTATTTTCCTCATGGATTTTTATACTTTGCTATCTGGAATCATTTTTGTGTTTACAAGTACATTTTTTTCCCACATTTTAGGGCTCTGTTGGATATCATTAACAGCATTTGTGAAAATTAAATGTTTGGAAGCCTAACTGCTCCAACATCGTTGGAAAATACTTTTGATCTAAGAATATGTTCCTTATGATGATTAAACGGCCTTTGCTAGTTGAATCAACATGAATTTGGAAATGTAATGGTTTTTATTTAAAATTCCAATCTTATAACTTTTGCTTTCTTTCATTTTCTGATCAATTTTCATTTCTTAAAAATGAATGATCCAAGAACTGGAATTTTGATAAGTGCCCTTTTTACGAGCATTAAGCATCAAATTATAGCTTTTTCTGTAAAGAGTGGCATTTGCTTTTAGAATATTATTTAACTGTATTTTTTGCATTATTTAGTCTTACGTGATTTCACTGTGGTGTATTTTTTGCCAGTCACTGATATCTACTCAGTCAAGGCTTGTGATTACTTCATCAGAAGGTTCACCATCTACTGACAGTGTGCTTGGTTCTAACACGATTTGTGTTGAAGTCCCAACTGATGATATTCGAGTAGGTGACTCAGTGTTGGTGCTGCCTGGAGAGACTATTCCTATAGATGTAAGCCTTTCTGATTGTTAGTGAAATTCAGATTATTTTATTGGAACATTTAAAGCTATATGTGTGGTGCCTGAATTAAGGTCTAGCTGCATCAATGTGCCTATTTTGATAGTGCATATTATGATCATGGTGCCTACAGCCAAATACTCAATTATTGGGTCCAATCTGCCATCAGTAGCTTATAAAGTATAATAATAACATTGTCGTGGAAAACAATCTTTCAAATCTTTATGCTTGAAAGTGAACAGCCTCCCTTCATGGCTTAGGATGGAGTATCTAGTGAAACTTGTTGGTTCATATGGCATTGCTTGCTAATGCTAGGAATTCCTGGGCAGGGAAAGGTCATTTCAGGAAGAAGCGTCGTGGACGAATCCATGCTTACAGGAGAATCGCTTCCTGTATTTAAGGAGGAAGGCCTCACAGTTTCTGCAGGAACTATAAATTGGGTAAGGTTATACACTGACTTGAAATTGATATTGAATTTTGTGCTGTCCCACTATATTCACATGTGGGACTCCTATGCCATTTTTATTTTTCTACTTTTGGTCAGGAGGGCAGTTATTAATCTAATTTGTTGGCCAAACAAATTTCTATTTCAGGATGGTCCTTTAAGGATTGAAGCTTCTTCGACTGGATCCAACACAATGATATCCAAGATTGTACGCATGGTTAGTATGCTATCTTCTGTGATGGATTAGTGGTGAGATGCTATATAATGTTAATGAGGTGATCAAATTTTTCAGTTTTTCCCTTTTCTAGTTAAGAAAGTGGTTTTCTACATGCCTAATGTTTGTAAATTTCTAGGACAATGTAGCACTATTGTGCAATTACTTTGCTTTGTATGATTTTAGAATCATGCATCGCGTAATCTTTAATGTTTCTCTGGATGTTTTAAGATTGCACTGCTGAAAGTCCATTGACGATGGATATATGGAAATCAAACATTTGTAGAGAAAGTTTCTGCAATGTTGTTACAAGTAACAAGCTTACAGCTCTATCTTGTAAATTTAGGTTGAGGATGCTCAATCACGTGAAGCTCCTGTACAAAGGCTTGCAGATTCTATAGCAGGGCCATTTGTATACAGTGTAATGACTCTGTCTGCCGCAACATTTGCATTTTGGTAAGTTCTTGTTTCTCCATACATTTTTTTTTTTTTTAAAAAAAATGATATGGTATGATTTGCACCACTTATCCCAAATGGTGGGACTTATTTACATATTGATCACTATTATTAATTTATTACAACATGTTAATCCATCCCACGTAGCCCTAACACTTCGAAAGAAAAAGGAACTGTGCCCTTTTTTGTCCCATGTCTATGTCAGTGCTCGTGCTTCTTAGAATCTTGCAATAAGATTTATGATTATCATGCACGTTTAATTTTTCCGAGGAGAAGAGTTCGTGTATGGTTCATATTACCCATTACCTTTGACAAGTTTCTTGCATTTGTCCCCAGGTATTTTATTGGATCAAACATATTTCCTGATGTTTTGCTCAATGATATTGCGGGCCCAGAAGGAGATCCTTTGCTTTTGAGTTTGAAACTCGCTGTAGATGTTTTGGTGAGTGATTTTAAACTCAGTCCCCTGACTTGTAATTTATGCTTCAAATCTGCGATGAAACTACGTGCCTGTCCTTACTGACTTTTTTCCCCCCTATCGCCTGAGCATTGATCACTCCTTTTTACTGACTTTCAGCTTCTGTTCTTGATCAGGAGTTGCTTAGAATTAAAATCTTGCATGTTCTTTATGTTAAAAGTCTTCGGTCATTGCAAACAGCCTTCATTCATGCTGCTATAAGCTAGTATCTGTAATGTTATCTATCTCTGTAATGTTATCTATCTGAAACCAACTGTATCATTCAATGGCTAGAGTGTAAATAAAAGAGGTGAAGAGAAAAGTTGGGTCACAGAGATGAGTGCATGAAATCATGTCAAGTTTGGCATTGTTCCTGGATAAAGGAAAATTTTCACGCAGCACAACAATGCATTGTGTTTTTTAATTTACTTTTGAGTTATTATTATTATTATTTTTTTTACCAAATAGTCTTTGCCCCATTTCAGGTTGTCTCTTGCCCTTGTGCACTGGGTCTTGCCACACCCACAGCAATCCTGGTTGGCACCTCACTTGGTATGCGACTTATATTTTCTGCATTTAGTAAACTTAGATAAATGTTACTTGAACAGTGAACGCATTTGTGAAATATATTATCCTTATTTCATGGTGAAAAAACCAGCTTATTGCTCAAAAATTGAATCATTTTCTCTGATACTAAGGTTTTTGGATTTTCTCTTCATCAAAAATTTAGTTGACAGAGTAGAGTTTTTTTCCTCCCATTTTTCCTTTCTATACTATTTCATTCTTCCATTATTTTTTGGTTCTTCCTTTTTACTATCCGGCACTCTCGGTCAACTGTGGTTCTATAAATATATATTACCCTATACAAGAATCACCACTGTTGCAAAATGAAGTAGCGTGTCTTAATCTGGCATAAGGCATCTTCTCTTATACACTTGTGAAATTTTTTTGTAAAGAATATTACGGCCTTGTAATCTAGTTAAGAATTTTCAGTATATAGTATATTTTTTAACTAATTTTTACAAAGTAGGCATAACACATCTTGGCAATGACCAGGGGCGAGAAAAGGACTTCTTATTAGAGGAGGAGATGTGCTGGAACGCTTAGCCAGCATAAATTATATTGCTCTGGACAAGGTGAATTCCATGTTCATGGACTACTATCTTTGTCTCCCCCCCCCCCTCTCTGTGCAAGACATAAACATGCATATGCCACCATGTATATGTCTGCAGAGTAGGGTCAGGATCCATTGACATGGTTGTAAATTGTAAATCAAAGTCAATCTTACATCAATTAATGACATTAGATAGGATGAATTTCTTATAGAAAATACTGTTGGCTGAAAATTTTTGTAAGACATATAATCCTTATAAAGTTTCACATTAAAATATCTTAAAATTAAAATACACTAAAATTAAATAAACAATAATATATTTTTAAATAAAAGGAAATATAAACCATTTGGTTACATGCTTTTTTTTTTTTTTGGTTTAAACTTCCTAAAATTTGGTATTAAAGATCAACTTGATAATTACTTGTAATTCAATAGTTGCATTGATCAAAATCATTTTTTCCTAACAAAAGTTGTGTTGCGTAGTAATAGTATGCTAAGTTTTGAACCAATGTCAATTTTCTTTCTTTGGTACAAAACAAATGTCAATTGATAACATTCAGAATTAGATAGATGAGAAAAAAAGATCATGAGAGAAACCCTTTCTCTCTAAGTATGTACGTAAGTGATTGTTGTGTTTGGCTTTCTTTATATTACCTAAATGGGAGCCTGTACTACAATGTAATATACAAATATATAAGGATTTTCTAACCAATGCCCCAGTTAAGCAACCAAGAAAGGCAATTTTTTGAAGTACCAACTTTGAAGATTGGCTAGCACTTTGTTCGAGAAAAAAAGGATTAAGTGATTTACTATAACACTAAAATTTCAGACAGGAACCCTCACCAGAGGAAAACCAGTTGTCTCTGCCATAAGCTCTATTCATTATGGAGAGTCAGAAATACTTCAGATTGCTGCTGCAGTGGAGAAAACAGCATCTCATCCAATTGCAAAGGCTATTGTCAATAAAGCTGAGTCATTAGAGCTGGTCCTTCCAGTGACAAAAGGGCAGATAGTTGAACCAGGTTTTGGAACTTTGGCAGAGATAGATGGGCGTTTGGTTGCAGTTGGATCTTTAGAATGGGTCCATGAACGATTCCATACAAAAATGAACCCACCTGATTTAGTGAATCTTGAACATACTTTGATGAATCATTCATCAGATACGAAATCTTCAAACTATTCGAAGACTGTTGTCTATGTTGGACGGGAAGGGGAAGGCATCATTGGTGCTATTGCCATATCTGACATTGTGCGTGAAGATGCTGAATCTACTGTAACAAGGTATGTTTATATTGCTGTTTATGTATCCTCAGAAGTCAGGAAACTAGCCACTCATTTTAGGCAAACAATGTTACTGCTTCTTCCAATCATATGTGAATTTGATTCATGTCACTTCATTCCTTCAGAAAAGGGGCTGTGCTTTGTGTTTGTGTGTGTTCCAACAACAATTCTGCTTCTTCTGGCCATACGTGAATTATCACTACTTTTTATCTATGCATGTGGTTTTCTGACCGCCTATTCCTCTAGGAAAAGCTTTAGAAAGTTCTATGGCATTATACTGAGTGGACAACTCACGTTATCGTATTCATTTGTAAAAAGAATATATAGATTCTTGAATTTTTCTTCTTTTTCTTTTCATGTAATGAGATGCGGACTGCATCAAATGGTTGCTTCTTTTCTTTTCCATTAGGATTTAGGACTAGTTGCTGGAGTTTGTCCATTTTAATGTTACTTATATGTTGGATTTAATATATTTCCTGAATTCCTGTAATATACATTGGATTTGTGCTTTGTTTGGCTGACTTTGTTGCCTTGATTGGAAGGCTCAAGCAGAAGGGGATTAAAATGGTCCTCTTATCAGGAGACAGGGAAGAGGCAGTTGCAACCATAGCAGAGACAGTTGGAATTGAAAATGATTTTGTCAAAGCATCATTGTCTCCACAGCAGAAATCTAGATTTATTTCATCTCTGAAAGCTGCCGGACATCGCGTTGCAATGGTATGATTGCTATACTCACTGAAGTACCACACTCCCCCCCCTCTCTCTCTCTCTCCTCTTCTCCTGCGCTCTATTTGTATCTCTTTATGTTGGCCTTACCTAAATATAGAATCGTGGTATGAGAAAAAGTGCACTGAGCTCATAAAGTGGTGGCAAAATGATCTTAAAAATACTACAAGTTGGTAGCACTAAAGAACTTTGTATTGTTTTCCTTTTGGAAGTTGTTGAGATATTTATGCTTGCTCTTAATTGAATAAAATGGTGACTCCCCACTAAAATGCTTTCTCTATAAGCATCCTCCTGTAGATTTTCCCCCTTTCCTTGTAAAAACTGATATTTAACTACAAACAAAAGGCATTTTACTGAGATGTTCCCTTTTCTTCCCTTTTCTAAAGGTAGGTGATGGGATAAATGATGCACCCTCTTTGGCTGTAGCTGATGTTGGGATTGCTCTGCAGAATGAAGCTCAAGAGAATGCTGCCTCGGATGCAGCATCTATTATACTTCTTGGGAACAAAATTTCACAAGTATGACATTTCTGATGCGCCCATTAATTAATTCGCTTTTATGCATCCCGAGATTTTACTTTTCTGGTTTCACTGCTCATCATTTCATGTCTTCTTTTGGAAGATATGCAAATATGCCATGCTAGAAACTCATAAAACCATAGCCAAGCAAAGTTATATATGTTTGTTTGGTGGGGTTGGTTTATTTTCGAGTAAATTACAGTTTGCCTTCATGTGGCTTGGCGCCTTGGCCTAGTTCAGTAGTTCGCTATACTGCATTTTGGTTTAAAATGCAACACTTTTTGCACTGAGCTGTTTGCTTTCTTGGTAGATATCTCTCATGTGGAATTTTTCATGTTACGCCTTGTGATGGAATTGAAGCTTCAAAAATCAAAATTTCTGCTCAAGAGTATAGAACTGTCTTCAATAATCATAGGGATATTCTCTTTTTAACACTAGTAGAATAACAACAGTGTCGCACGGAGTTATGAAAAAATAAAAAAAGTTTGAATTAAGTAACTTGTTTGTAAGGGAAAAAAATTAAAAATTTGAAGTATGTTAGAAGATATTAATGATTCTTTTTTCATAATTATGATATCTAAATAAAGATTCAATTCAATTTGTTTGTAAATTTCTCTTTTGTAGTAATTCATTATACGTGACACGTAATACAAAAAAGTCGTGACGCATGTTAAAATTTTAGTAAGCATTAGTGTTATAAGCTAGAACTACCTTTCGATAGGAATTTACAAATCCAGTTCCCCTTTTTAATATTGATTGATTGAAAGATTCATTTTTGCTACACAAGCCACCTTATGGTTCTTACTTTTTAATTGACAGGTTGTCGATGCACTAGACCTCGCACAGACAACAATGGCAAAAGTGTACCAAAATTTGTCTTGGGCAGTAGCCTACAATGTTGTTGCCATTCCCATTGCTGCTGGTGTGTTACTTCCCCAATTTGAATTTGCCATGACACCATCACTTTCTGGTGAGCAACATTTTACCGTTCTTTTCTTTTCTATATTAGCGAGGCAAATAAGTCTCTGCTTTTATTATTCTTGCTATTAACCTTAATATATTTACTGCACCTACCATCTCGTGTTTTTTATAATGTACATTCTGTCAGCCAAGAATGGTTCTTTTATGTTTGTCTCACCCTTGATATTTGATCACAGGAGGACTGATGGCTCTGAGCTCCATCTTCGTGGTCAGCAACTCACTGCTTCTACAGCTTCATGGGTCTCAGACCTCTAGAAAGGGCTCAATCTAGTCACGTAATGTACCTACTTCCATCCGTTCGAACATGGATATGTATAATCTAAAAGACGCATAGAGGTGGTGTGATCCCTTATCATGGCAGTATGAGTACAAATTTGGCATCTATCAAATAATTATGATTCATAAGTTGTATTTGTACCTAACAAGGTCCTGTTTTGTAAGTGTATAGTTGTATGGTATAGCTGGCTAATGTGCATTGATGAAGCGCAGGAATGGAAGTTTGACCTCCTGCAGGCTTGTGTCACGACCTGGACTTGAGGCTTTCAGAGAGGTCTTTGCTTATTTATTACTGCCACGACACCGCCCAACCTTGAACTGGGGTTTGTTTTCAAAGCTAGGCTTGCAGACTTTATTTACTTTGATGTTGATGTATAAACAATTTTAGTAAGAGTACTCATAAGAGATTCTCAAAGTTTGTAGGAGGCCTTTAATTCTCATAAGAGTACTCAATGTTGATGTTGATGTTTTTAAGGTAGCATGCTGGTATTGTAATTGTTTACAATTAATAGTGTGATTGGTTATGTTTTTGTAAAATTAAATTGGTTAGAATTGATTTTGAGGTAAAGAAATTTATGTTTAATAATTCTTTTAAAAGTGATTCGGATAGAAAGTAAAACTTTCACTTCTCCCAAAGTTAAGGTGTGTTTGTTTGTGATTTTTTTGGTAAAAAAATTATATTTTATTAAAAAAATTAATTAAAATTAATTTTCATATATTTAGATAATTTTTAAAAAAATCATAATATTAAAAAATTTTATTTTCAATTTTTTTTATATAAGTTGAAAAGATTAATTTAAAAAAATTAATTTTTAATTTTTTTAATTATATATAAAATTTAAATTTAATAATTATTTTTTTTAAAGTTGAAATAAATGCATATTTAATTATAGAGGTAATAATTAATTTTAATTTTTATAAATCAAATAATATTAAAATTTGATAAAATCAATTTTTAGGGGTCAAAATCAATTCTAACCCTGCAAAATATAGATCCAAACATGCTATAAATATCTATCCACCAAAAACAAAAAATAACTGAATTTGTTGTTGATCATTAAATCCTAATCTATACCTTAAAATGGTTGTAATCATTACGTGAGTGTTGTACATTTATTAAGGGAATAAAAGTCATAAATCTTCTCAATGAGCGAGCTGTAGCTTAAGTGATATCGCCCATAATCCTTATGCTAAGGGATTATTGATGTTAAGTCAGTGGCTCGATTCTTGTATGCTATCATTTTTTCGATCCTTTTAGTTCCATTAGAAGCTAGTTAGAACAAGAAAAAATAAAAATCATAAATCTTCCAATTTCTTAATCAACTTTTAGAATGTTACATTATTAAATTTTCTATTTGATATGAGACTTTTGAAGCATTTTATTCCCACAAAACACCGGTTTGTAATGGTTATGTATGTGATATTAAGTTTGTAATTTTTATTCAAGTGCCAGTTACGTTTATTGTTAAAAAACTTTGAAATGTGTAGGGGTTCAAAGTTAGGTAAAGATTCCTCAACTGAAAAACTTAGCAACTCCTTCGGGCGTCATCTACAGTGCTTTTTGTTGGTTAAGGAGTATGGTGCATCTTACAAGCTGATGATGAGATTGTGAGGTATATCGATGCACCAATCACTTATGATATACTGTAATAATATCTAATTTTAAGAAAATTTAAAAATATAATTAAATATATTTTAAAAATTAATTATTATACACGGATAGTATAAAATTATATTGGCAGTATAAAATAATTTTATACTGTCAGTATATTTTACACTGACAGAATAAAATTATATTGATAAAATTTTTTTGATTACACTGACAGTGTATAAAAATTAATTTCTAAAAATCATTAAAATTTTATTAGTGTAATTTTACTCTATCAATATAATTTTATACTGTCTATTAGTGTAATATTACAATGATAGTGTAAAATTATTTTATATTATCAGTGTAATTTTATATCATCAGTATATAAAAATTAATTTCTAAAATATATTTAATTATATTTTTAAATTTTTTTAAAATTAATATATTACTATAGTGTACCATAGATGATTGATATGTCGATACATCTCACAAATTTCCACCATTCGATGCGCTAGTCACAAGGTGCACTAGGCACCTTGGACTGCAAAGCGCATCGCAGACGCAACCACTCCTTCGTATGATATAACCGTAACAATTTTTTTTTCGTAGTCTAAAGATTAAGTTTGTAAGAAAAATTATATACTATTTTGGTTTATAATAGTTGTTAATATGACCATTTTTATACAGATTAAGAAATCTAAAATTAATATATAATTATAATATAAATTTACTAAAATATTTTTATTAAATTTTATTGTGTGATAGAAAATATGACTTTATTATATAATGGAAAATAGCCATCTCTTTTAACGATTCAACCAATAAAGATAAAAGATAAAATTGAAATATCAACAATAAATATTGCATTGATACATGAAAATAATATTTATTATGAATAAATTTTTTTTACCTAAATTGACAATGATTATGAATAGAAGAAAATAAAAAAAATACCACACTAACTATAATGAACTTGAGTTAAAAGAAGTTCTATTCCTGTTATTTCAAGAAAAAAAATGTCTATTTCTATGATAATAAGCATTTTCTTTAATGTTTTTGCTTTGATGTAACAAAAGGGAAGAGATTGATCCTTTAATCAATGTCTGTCTGAAAGCATTTCAAATAATCAATGTATAAATTAATCAACAAAATGGGATATTGTTTTGTTTGAATCCGTTCCAATACTACGCCGGAAATCCGTATATTTTTTTTGATTTGTCTGGAAGCCGGATTCACGGTTCAGACGGAAAATTAAGGGACCCATGAAACCTTAATAGAGTTGTTTGACATGTCGTATTAGGTATGATAGAAAAAGATAATATTTTATGTTATAATTTTATTTATTATTTGGTATAGTCAATATATTATATAAATTTATTCATCAAACTTCCCTTATACATTATAATAATGGATAACTTAATCCAAATTTAGAGAATCAGACAGCCTGATTAATTTTTAAAATATAATGATTCTTTCAATTTTTTATATTTTAATATATTTTATTAAAAAAGTTAATTATTAAATAAATAATAAAAATAATATATATATAATATTATTTAATAATAAATAAATATTTTTCAAAAAATAATTATAAAATAAACTATTCAAATTAAAATAAAAATATAAGAATATAAGAATGTGATACTAAATATACTTAGATTTCGATATATAAAAATTTTATCTCTATTTCTCTTTCTCTCTCTCTCACATATTTTTTATATTAATAAAAAATTATTAAAAATAAATAAATAAATAAATTTTAATATAAAATTAATTTTTATATATAATAAAAATAATTAAAATAATTATAATAACTATTCAAATAATTATATTAATTTTTAATTTTTAAATTTAATATTTAAAAATTATATTTATTATAATTTTTTTTAATTATATTTTAAATAATGTAATATCACATATAATAATATACTAAATATTATATAATATTAAATTTTTATTATATCTTATATAATCAGACCCTATACCATGAAACATACCAAATGGCCCTAAATGTTCACATCTAATGGGCACGTGATTTGGTACAACTTTTTAGTGGACCTTCACATCAAAACGCTTTGCATGTGATTGTTGGGCCACAGTCAGTCCCCTAATATTCTTTGTCCATCTTTTTGGGTGTGGAAAAAACAAAACAGAAACAGCCCAGAAGCAGAGAAGGTACTGTCGATCCTAATAAAGTGTAATGCAAAAGAAAATATTGGCAGCAGCGCCCGTAGCACAGTGGACACAACTGCACAAATAATAAATCTACGCAGGCAATGGGTCGCGAGATCGCAGAACCCCCTCCCAATTCCTCCCAACCCGAGTGTGTGAGTATGACCAAAAAAAAGAAGAGAGAGATTATTGTATAAACATAAATTTTAACATTTTATATTTCAGTATAATTACAATAAAATTACGTTTTATTAATTTTATTTAAGATATATTTATTTATTTTTTAAATTTCATTAATTTTAGTGTAAATATACTTAAGTATAAAGTATTAAATTCATATCTACATAAAATATATGTACCAAAAATGCTGAAAATGTACCAAAAATATCTACATAAAATATTTTAATACGAAATATGAGTTCACTATATTCTATACTTCTTGCTCTAATTCAACCCATGATGGTGGTATGGAATGAAAAATAGAAAGCTTCAGACCTCTCACTATTTTTAGCACTATGGTCGATCATCAACTGCACCCCTTTATATTGCTAGTGCAAAGTTGTCAACCATATATACCAACAGCGACTCTACAATGGTGAAAAGAGGATGATGATGGATGTGTATGATTTTCTCCGCTAGGTTTGGGACAAGAAGGAGGATAATAAACTATGTATCTAGTATTAAGGAAACTAGAATGAGACCCACTCGGGACAAATAAACTATAAGAATTATTAAATATTATAACAATAATTAAAGGTGAAATAATTATATAATGAAATGAAAATATTATTTATTTGTAATAAAATGAAAGTATAATAATATAGCAAAAACAAAGATATACATTATTTTATAGCCATTGGGAATATATTAAAAGTATATGAATATTTAAAATGTGCTATTATTTAATTATATAATTTTGAAATAACAAAGATACCAATTATATTTGAAGGTTTATTACATATTTGATTTGTTTTAAGAGTAATTGGGCTGTTGTTTAGGACAAAAGTCTTCGTAATAATATAGCCTCGGGACCATTCTTTCAAATTGTGTTTATGTTTATTTCAAATAATTAGTTATGTTTAATTAAAAGTAATTACTTTCTTAAAAAAAGAGCTAATTGAGCTTAAGCTTTTATAGCCTGAAAAGTTTAAATAATTTTAAGTAAGAAATTAGATCCATATAATTAATTAATTAAAAGTATTTATAATAAAGTAAAGATTTAAAATAAAGTTTAATGTATATAAATTAAGGTGTTTTTTTTAGTTGAGTATAATATTAAGAAATAGAATAGTATATTTTAAATTAATATAAATTTTGTAATTCTTAATATAATAAAAAGTTACTTTTGTATAAATTAATTCTTTGTAAAATATAAGATAGAGAGAGAAAGAGAAAGAGAGAGAAAAGTTGATTAATTAACATTTATTTTCGCTTTTGTTAGTCTATACTTTCATACAATTGTAAAAGTTTGCATCATATGTGGTACATATAGTGTGATTAAATTTACAAAAAAATTAATAATTTTATAGTTATATCATATTATAAAATTGAGTCTCCTCAATTTAATAATATGATATGACTTTAAAATTATTAAAAAATAGTTATATTAGGTGTATAAAATTGAATCTACAAAAAAAAATTGAGTTTAAATTAAAATATGACACAAAATATTATGCTAATATAAAAAAGAGGCATTAACTTTGGGAGTGTAAGTATGGGATATGAGAGTGTGTATCCTTTTATTTTTAAAGTAAAGTATATTATGATATAAATTGGAGAAATAGAAAAAAGATAATGATGTAGGAGAGGACAAATAAAAAAACTAATAAGAGAGATAAAAAAAATATTAAAATGATGGCATGCTTATACATCTTTATAAGAGAAAAGTAATTACATTAAAAAAGATCGTTGTAAAATATCTAATATGTCATTATCATATTGTGCCACATATTATATTTTAGCTTTAATATATTATAATAGATGTGCTCTCAATACTTTAAAACTTACACTAGACTTGGATCAGAATTGTCTCAAACATTCTGAACCTATTTCATGCATCAATTTTATGTTAAAACTCCCAACCCTAGATAACATATTATAGTCTCAAGCGGCGAATAACTGACATTTAGATGCCAAACCTTCCCGTCAATGCGAATTATGGGAGAAGATCAACATGTTATTTGTAGAGTAACTCTTATAAGTTTTAGTTTCTTAGGGGCATAGCCCCTCCTTGTAACAACCAAAAAAAAAAAAAATTGTTGACTCTTGTAAGTTGAGTAGGGGATTGGAAGGGTATATAAGATATTTCATTTTTTTATTTAAAATTTTCAGATAATTAATAATATAAAATAATTTGCTTTATAACATAATTAAAAGAAGAAGAAGCCTATGTCGTTAATTTACAGCTCATGCAAACCGTGAAAACGACCTATGACGGCAGGAATACTACCGGCGTCAAAAGGACTAGTGTAATGCAAAAGCGTGGGATCTAAGAGGAATGGCGATGAATGATAACGGAGGGGCAGCACAGCAGAAAGAAGAGAGAGGAGACAAATGACCTTCCCGAGGCGAATGAATAATGTAACCACTTTCCTCTTTGACGGAAGTTAATCAGTGTACCCAAATCCCATATGATGAGAGCTATGCTAAGCCTTCAGCCTTCAGCCTTCAGCCTTTAGCCTTGTGGGCTCTACTTTGATGCAATTCTTCAGCCTTCCCAGCTGTCACTCACCAGTCACCAATGCCAACAAGTTTTTATTATATATATATAGAATAGAAGTCGAATATAAAATATTTTAGATTCAATAAAATATACAAAAAAAAAAATAATCACTAAATTGTAGCTCAACTGCCCACAAGTTCAATATTTACTCTGCCTTTTATTAGACTTCAATGCCATCCATCTCATGATTAATCGACGGGTGGCTATTGTAGGTACGTCTTCACTTTTCTTTATTTATAACTTTTTCTTTAGTGTTTTTTTTTTTTCTTTTTTGCTCTAGTTAATTTCTAGGGGTTTTTCGAACAATGTGGCAAAATTAATAACTTGTGTAGTAAAGTTTGTTTAGAGCGCAGTTTACTCTCACTACGGTGAATCAATCATATTTGAGGAAATAGATTTGATTTTGATACATTTATACTATCATTAAATCACTTATTATCCCATTATTAAAATATTTTATTTTTATAATAATTATTAAATAAGATATAATCATATATTATAACACCTATTCTTTAAATAACTTCATTTTTCTCTAAAATAAAAAATACAAATATATCTTAAAAATTTTATGAATAAAAATATATAATTGATAATAATATAAATTTTTTTATATTGATAGTATATTAAAATTAAACTCTTTGTTTTATTAGATTATAAATTATTTTTATATGTTTAATTTATTTAAATTGTTTATAAAGTTAATTTTATTAAATTACCAGAATATATTAATTATTTATTTTTCATATAAAAAATATTTTATTAAAGTTTTAACTCATATTGTGTTAAAGTTATTTACTAGGTAAATTAGCTATTTCTATATTTAATTAGGTTAGTTAATCCATGATTTCTTTTAAAACTTAGGTCATACAATTGACTTTTCTAGTAATAGATAATCGGCTTACTCAACGATATATCTCATGCATTCTTAAAATGAAATACTCTGTGTAGAAATGAAGTATCGCTGAGAGCAGCATTATTTGATGTATATAATATTCATTAGCATCTCCCAAACATAGCTCCCTCCAATTGGATATATATATATATATATTTATATATTTATATATATATATATATATATATATATATATATGAGTTTAATTGGAGTACATTAACAATGTAAAAATTTTATACTCATTATTCAATCAAAACATTCTATTTCCATATCATTCAAGTAGCTAAGTATACAAAGATTTCATTGATACAAGAATATATAATTGAATGTCTTTATAAATTTTTTTTAATATATATATATATATATATATATATATATATATATGAGCTTAATTTAGAAAGACATTAACAATGTAAAATTTTTTTATACTGTCATCCAATCAAAACATTCTATTTGTATGATCATTCAAGTAGTAGTTATATCAAAGACTTCTGCTGATATGACAATATATAATTAAATGTCTTTATAAAATTTTTTTATATTGATAATATATTTAAATTAAATCATATATATATATATATATATAACATTAAATATCAAAAACATGAGGCTAAGGTTCATAGATTGATAAAGACGTGAATGGAGAAGAGAAGGTGTCCTTGTCAGTTCAAATGGATTGCCTTACTCCCATTACATTACATTACATTACCCTTCTCTCTCTCTAATAAACTTAAACTCTCACAAGCACATAAAAAACAGAGTGAAAATGACCCCTCTCAATTAAAACTATGGCATTGGCATGGCATGTACTGTTATTTACAATGACTGAACAATAATGGGATAGCTATACCATAGCATACAGTTAAGACAAAGGAAAACCAAAACGGAAAAAAAGAAAAAGAAAAAGAGAAACACTAGTGTGGTAGATTCCACTAGAGAGAGAGAAAGAAGAAGAGAGGAAAGAAGGGTGCAGTCTTTGCAGAGGGTCATAGTAGCAGAAGTGGTGGCAGATAGTTTTAACTTTATGCGTGAAAATTATTTTCCTTTATCTGCCTCTTCTCTTTCTCTTCATTCACTCTCTTCTCTCGCGTTGTTTCTCTCTCTACCTTGCCATTTACACAGTGCTCTTTGGTGTTGTGTGCCAGGGTGATGTGATGTGATTGAACAAGCAAAGCTTTGCTTCAGACCAGAAAATGAATGAAACCCTTTTCCTTAGTCACACAGATAAAGCTAAAGGAGATGAAGCATACACAGAAGAATACTACTCAACTTGCACTGTCGTCTCATCACACTGTTTGAACGGTCTTAACTAAACAAAAAGCTTCATTGTTTTTTTTCGTGGGTAGATTTTTTGATGAGTCATGGCATTTCGGTTTGGGCTCGTTCTTCTGCTTTTTCTCGTTTGTTTGAATATCAACTTGGTGGATTCAGATGATGGTAACTCCTTTGCTTTGTCGTGGTGTTTTCTTGTATTTGGGTGCAAAGGATGAAATGAATTCTACTTATGATTGCCATTGCTACAAAGCCAAGTCCTTGGTGTGTGTTTCTCTTTTTTCTGCGTAGAAGGGTACCCGAGAAAGACGTAAAGCTGTTTTCTTTTCTATTTTGTTTTTGTTCTTTTGGTTTCTCGGCAACCAAGCAGGGTAGTTCCTCCTCTGTTTTCAGTTGGTCCAATTATGTTTTTTTTTTTTAAGTCAGCGCCTTTTTCCCGCGAACGCTAATTTTGACTTTGTTTTTTTTTTTTTTTTTTTTTTTTTTTGTGGATCTTGCTTAAAAATTGCTAATTTCCACATTGTTGATTGTGGGAATGTGAGTTTTTGTTTATACATGTGATTTTAAGCTGTTGGTGATTAAGGGTGAGTGCAGTTAAGATGAGTTGCTGAATAATATAAGCATATAACTGACTGGTACCATGAATATGATATGGAAGAACTTCGTATCCTTGGTTCCATAATTCTGTGTCCCACAGTAAGCTTAACTTGTGATGAATATTTCAATTGAAGGAGCAACATTGTTAGAGATAAAGAAGTCATTCAGGGATGTGGATAACGTTCTATATGACTGGACAGAATCACCATCATCATCAGATTATTGTGTTTGGAGAGGGGTCACGTGTGATAATGTCACCTTCAATGTCATTGCACTGTAAGTAGCCATATTCTTCGACAGTGGATGTACATACCAGTCTCTCATTGTTAGTAACAATCCATTTTCATCTTCTCTTTCCCGCTTTGCTGTTTTTTTTTTTTTTTTTTTTTTGGGCAGCAATCTTTCAGGATTGAATCTTGAGGGCGAAATTTCACCAGCAATAGGGAACCTTAACAGCTTGGTCTCTATGTACTTACTATTATACTTTAGTCTTATTTTTGTTAGTGCTATTATTATTTCTTATATCTGCAATGTATAAAATTGTGACACTCGTATCTTAATCTTAGCTTATCATTCTTTGTGCTGGTTTTGAGATTGGATAAACCAACTTTGTTTGTATCTATTGTTTGACAGTGATCTCAAGGAAAACTGTCTATCAGGCCAAATACCAGATGAGATTGGTGATTGTTCTTCTTTGAAAAACTTGTATGTTTCACCCCTTGAAGAACCGTGTTCATTTTATTATTAACCTGACTGCTTATTAAAAACGTCTTATGGGAACCATATATTACCCAGGGACTTGTCATTTAATGAGATCCGGGGAGATATACCATTTTCAATTTCAAAGATGAAACAACTGGAAAATCTGTGAGTTTTTTGGGAGTATTTTCTCTTTGATTGAAGTTTTGCCATGCCAATCCTATGATGAGATTATGACAAATTGACAACTTTTTTTCTTCATGAATGCATTCTCAGAATTTTGAAAAGCAACCAGTTAATTGGACCAATTCCTTCAACTCTCTCTCAGATTCCTAACTTGAAGATTCTGTAAGTCATTTTTTCGTTTCTCTTCATATACTTAATTTTATGTTCTGTGATTAACTTCTGCAACTTCTGGAAAATTGGTTCTAGTGACTTGGCTCAGAATAATCTTAGTGGGGAGATACCAAGACTTCTATACTGGAATGAAGTTTTGCAGTATCTGTGAGTATAATTAAGTACTATGCACTAAAATATATCATTTCATCTATTGACGCTTATTGTAGACCAAGAATGTGATCTTACTGTCAGCCTTGGTTTATGTCTTTTCCTTTCCCCATGATAGTGGCTTGCGAGGTAACAATTTGGTGGGTTCACTTTCTCCGGACATGTGCCAGTTAACTGGATTGTGGTATTTGTAAGTTACAACGATGACTCTCTTTTAATTCCAAGCCCCAAAAATTTGCATTTCCTAAGTGAATATAATAATTTTCCTCTTACCTTACCATTTTGTAGTGATGTGAGAAATAATAGCTTGACAGGAAGTATTCCTGAAAATATAGGCAACTGTACTGCCTTCCAGGTCTTGTATGTATATCCAACTGTATGACAGACTTTGCTGTGCCTTGTTTTTTCTTTTCTTTTCTAACATATTCTGTCGATGTCAGGGATTTATCCTACAACCAGCTGACAGGAGAGATACCATTCAATATTGGATTTCTGCAAGTAGCAACCCTGTATGTGTTGCATTATCCTTTTCAGATGCTTTTGACAAGGATAATAAGCTGTATTCCACTTCTCTTGTCTAAGAAATTTTCTAAAATTTGCTTGAGCCTGGTAGGTCATTGCAAGGCAATAAACTCTCTGGGCATATTCCACCAGTGATTGGTCTGATGCAAGCGCTGGCTGTCTTGTAAGCACTGTATTAATAGTATCTGAAGTGCTGACTTGATGTTTGCATTCTTTACTGATGCCTCTTTCAACATTTCCTTTATCACAATCTCCTATTAGAGATTTGAGTGGCAACATGTTAAGTGGACCAATCCCTCCTATCTTGGGAAATTTGAGTTACACAGAAAAATTGTAAGTATATGCTAGTAATTTTTGTATTTATATCCATTAGTTTGATTTTGTCCTAAAATGTGTGTATCAAAACTCAGAAATTATCTAGGCTCAAGTTGGCTCCAATATCTGCAATGTTTGTAGGTATTTGCATGGAAACAAGCTGACAGGCCTCATCCCTCCGGAGCTTGGAAATATGACAAAGCTTCACTATTTGTACGGACTTTAAGCAATTACTATTAGTTGACCATATGCATTTTCTATTTCTTTTCCAGACTCTTGAAATCAGGCAGCAATGGCTTTCTAGCAATAGTTATTCATCCCTTTATTTTGAATTTGTCCTTTAACGATTCTCCTACCTCTGTAGGGAACTGAATGATAATAATTTAAGTGGACATATCCCACCTGAGCTTGGAAGGCTTACTGATATGTTTGACTTGTATGTGCTGTTACTTTTATGCATAAATTTTGTTAGTTTTGGAGTAACTTGATGAATAAACCATTGTTCTTGCAGAAATGTTTGCAACAACCACCTTGAGGGTCCAATTCCTGATAATATTAGCTCATGTAAAAATCTTAACAGCCTGTAAGCAATAAACCTTATACTATTTCTTTGTTACAAGGTTTTTTTAATAACACATTAAGGTGATGAATTTTCCTCTTATCTTATATCAGCAATGTGCACGGGAATAAGTTGAATGGAACAATCCCTCCAGGTTTTCAGAGATTAGAGAGTATGACTTATCTGTAAGTTTCACCTAGACTTTTAGAACATTTGTTGAACATATTTGCAAATCTGTTGTGACAACCTGGCAATCCCTGTTGTGACAACTCTTGTATTTAATTGAATCTCATTCTTACATGACACTGTGATGACCATTATTAGGAATCTTTCTTCCAACAATCTTCGAGGCTCCATTCCAATTGAACTGTCACGGATTGGTAATTTGGATACACTGTAAGTATGAATGGTTTTAAATTATCACCTTAAGCAATTCTCTCTGACTTGATACTAATAGGTGTTTTCCTCCCAGGGATATTTCCAATAATAATATAGATGGCTCCATTCCTTCTTCCCTTGGTGATTTGGAACATCTTCTGAAGCTGTGGGTTATTCAACTAGTTTTTTCTTTTTGGCAATATTGACTATTTCTTCTTACTAATTACTAATTACCAGTATTCATTTCGTTAGGAATCTGAGCAGAAATCATTTAACGGGATTTATTCCAGCAGAATTTGGTAATCTAAGAAGTGTTATGGATATGTTAGTTCACTACCTTTTTGATGAAAACACAAATTCTTGCTTTCTTATTTTTTTTCCCCTGATTATTTTTCATGCTTCTGTACTTCAGCGATCTTTCATATAATCAACTCGCTGGCTTGATTCCTGAAGAACTTAGTCAGCTTCAGAACATGATGTTCTTGTGAGCTTCTTTTTTATCCTTGTCCAGTGTTGGTCCTATATTCCTTCCTGTGCTTTTGTTAATAAAATTTGATGATATCGTATGGCCTGGGCAAATCTTATGGCAGTGGATTAATTCTACTCATAGATGTCTAATGATAGGTTCGAAGTATTTATTTATTTTTACTAAATCTTGTTGCTTCTTTTCGGTGATCTGTTCATAAACTTTGCCCAATAATCTAGAATTCATTGGATTTGGTTGAATATTGGCATTGGTTCTATTTAATTGGACTTAAATAAGAACTAATCATTATATTCTGTCCTGTGTTTTTCATGTAATCTTGGTAGCCAGGCAATATTACAACAATTCTCATTGTGTTTTTAATGGCATATCTCGGTTTGAAATTATGTAGGAGACTAGAAAACAACAACTTGTCTGGGGATGTGACATCACTTATAAATTGCCTTAGTCTTTCTTTGCTGTAAGTCCAGTCCTTTCCATTTTTAATTTTTGAATAATTTGGAATTATAGTTCTATGAAATGAACATGTCACTTTTACCTGAACAGTTGAATATTTTTTTTTTGATAAAACTGAACAGTTGAATATTGATTATAAATTTTGTAGTAATGTCTCCTACAACAACCTAGCTGGTGTTATTCCAACAAGCAATAATTTTTCCAGGTTTTCCCCTGACAGGTTAGATCCTTGTCTGTTGTGTATTGTCTTTGTTGCTTCTATTTTTCAACTCTTATGTAGTTTAGGTGGTGTCATCAGCACTTTTTTTGGATTGATTTATGCAATCATTTATTTGCAGTTTCATTGGAAACCCTGGGCTTTGTGGCTATTGGCTGAATTCGCCTTGTCATGCATCTCACCATGCAGAACGAAGTAAGCTAATATTTTAAGCTGGGATATTCTGTTGTGCTCTCTCTTCTATCCCTTGCCAGATTTTTTATATAAGTTCAACTTTTTAAAATAGTACGTGAAGTGTAGAGCTAGGTTGCGCATGTATCTTCTTTTCCCTGTCACTATGTATGTTATTATTTATCAAAAATATTTGATAAGGATGTTACCAAGAGCACCTATATTCTTTGTATGGAATTCTTCCTTCTAGAGCTAAGTACAGGTTTTTGGGCTGATGTCTGCAAAATGAGCTAATTAATTTACGCTATTTACTATGCAGTTACATTGTCTAAGGTAGCTATCCTAGGAATTGCTCTTGGTGCGCTTGTGATTCTTCTTATGGTATTGCTGGCTGCTTGCCGACCACAAAGACCAGCTCATTTTCCTGATGGATCACTTGACAAACCAGGTTTTTATCTTCATTGTGCCTATTGAAAGCTGAAACTGATGATAAGCTATACTGATTGCATCTGTTTGGAAATTGCCAGTTAATTACTCACCACCGAAGCTTGTGATTCTTCACATGAATATGGCACTTCATGTGTATGAGGATATCATGAGGATGACTGAAAACTTGAGTGAGAAATATGTAATTGGCCATGGTGCATCAAGTACAGTTTATAAATGTGTTCTGAAGAATTGCAAGCCAGTGGCTATCAAGAGGCTCTATTCTCACTATCCACAATGCCTGAAAGAATTTGAGACTGAACTTGAGACAGTCGGCAGCATTAAGCACCGGAATCTGGTCAGTCTCCAAGGCTACTCCTTGTCTCCATATGGGAACCTTCTCTTCTATGACTACATGGAAAATGGCAGTCTGTGGGATCTTCTTCATGGTAAGCTCAAGCTATTTCCTGAATGATGCAGATGTACTATGTTACTATGTACATTCAACCCAGCATTTAGCAATATTTCCCGTAGTCACCCTTTCAAATTAGCGTATTAGTATTGATGCAAAATTGTGCTAAGTTGCATGACTCCTCTAATGAGTTTCTAGTTTTACTTGAAGCTGCATGCCTTTAATTATGAACCTAACCATGCATTAACACCCTTTCAGAAGAAAACATTACAAGCCAATTTATGGTTTTTTTTTTTTTTCTTTCTTTGTATGATTATGTAATATATTTTTTCAGGACCTTCGAAGAAGAAAAAGCTTGGTTGGGATCTTCGGCTAAAAATAGCACTTGGATCAGCCCAAGGGCTGGCGTATCTACACCATGATTGCAGTCCACGTATTATTCATAGGGATGTGAAATCATCTAATATTTTACTAGACAAAAACTTTGAGCCCCACCTCACCGATTTTGGAATTGCCAAAGTTCTATGCTCCTCAAAGTCCCACACTTCAACTAACATAATGGGCACAATCGGGTACATAGATCCTGAGTATGCCAGAACTTCCCGGCTCACTGAGAAATCTGATGTGTACAGCTACGGTATCGTTTTACTTGAGCTACTAACAGGGAGAAAAGCTGTTGACGATGAATCCATCCTTCATCATCTGGTGTGTCCTCCAACCCATTTTAAACATTTGCTTTCCTTTATTATTAATTTTTATTTTGGTCCCCATATTGAACTTTGGGTTAGTTATATTTTATTATTTGATTTGATATACAATCTTAGGGTTATAGCTGTGCCCTTGTGGTCTCGGGCGAGTGATGTTATTTTATTATCACAATTCAATATATTAAATACGACACTTCTCCTACATTAAACATATTAATATATACTCATTCACATAAGCATACAGCTTAGATATTATAAGTTCAAAAAATATTTTCTTGTTTGTGTAGATTTTGTCCAAGACGGCTAACAATGCCGTAATGGAAACCGTTGATCCGGACATTAGTGCCACATGCAAGGACCTGGGAGCAGTTAAGAAGGTATTTCAGCTTGCTCTTCTATGCACCAAGAGGCAACCAACTGATAGACCTACGATGCATGAGGTGACACGTGTGCTGGCAAGTCTTGTGCCATCTGTCACCCCAGCACCAATGAAATTACAGCATGCTGATTCACAGCCAAGTGGTAAAGTGCAATGCTACGTGGATGAGTACGCAAATCTCAAGACTCCACACTTGGTGAACTGTCCATCCATGAGCACCTCTGATGCTCAACTCTTCCTCAAGTTTGGAGAGGTAATCTCCCAGAACAGTGCTGAGTGAGGATTTTGAGCATAAAAAAAAAACATGTAAATTTTAAACCCAAAAGGAAATATGTCAAATATATTTTTGTATGCTGTAGATAGACTTTAGGTTTCTTTCGGGGGTTTATGCATGGTGTTTATTTATTTTTGCATTAATTGTACTACTACCATATTTCAATGTCCATTTTCAGAATACGTGAACTAAAAGTGAGATAAGTCTATAAAAATTTACTATGATAAACCTTAAAAGGCAATTATTGGCATATCTCGAGAAATCTGAGAGTCAAGAGTTATAAGCTCAATGTTGTCTCCATTGTTTAATCTCTTAATGTATCAATGATTTCGAAGTTTTTTATTTTCTGCTATTTACTATTAAGAGCTAGTAACAATGTTTTGTATGTTGATAACTTCATATATATTGAAGTAATTAATTTTATTGACATTTTTCGAATAAGTTGGCTTATAAATTGAGTCATTTCAATGGTTGTATGCTACGTGTCAATGGGGACGGGAATCTCATTAGTACACAATTTTTACTTTTGAATAATAATAATATTGAAAAAAAAAAAGTGATCTCACTAGAACAAAGTTTGATATTATTTAATATTTATACTTCAATCTTATGAGTTATTCCTTTTTTTTTTTTAAAATTTAACTATATTTTGACGATATGTTGGTCTAACTTTTCTTGAATGGTTAGATTATCTTCGTTCTAGTTGCACCGTAAAGTTTTTGTGACTTTCATTATTGCAAGTTTATTGTTCTCAATCCTATTTAATAACATTTTCAAACAAAATAATGTGTATTATTATGCTAAAAATAATTATCCAATTTATTCACCCTCGGTTAATCTTCTTGGATTGCAAATGAACCACAATTTTTTTTTAATGTGAATTAAACCACAAAGTTGAGTAAAATGGAAAAAATTAGAGAAATGTTATTTTGCCCACTCCATTGGTGACATATACGGTGTCACTGTATGTAAAGACATGAGACAAAAGAGTCAGAAGGAGGAAAGGAAAGGTAAATACGGTGTAATTATTAGATGGAGGCAAGTTAAAAATTTAAAAAAAGAAAACCACCCACCCGCGAGAATCTCCCACAGCTTGAAGCCCTGTCTATCATGTTCCTGCAGTCACCCTCAAGACACACCTTTGAATAACCCATCTCCTAGGCAAAAAGCAAACCCTCTATTATGGCCAGTAGTTCTCCCTTCTCTACTGAAAAATCTTGCAATCCATGGCAAGCTCTACCTACTACAAAGGCCCCCATCTCGTTTTTGATTACCAACCCCAAACCATATATTTCAATCGCCTCATCACAAGTAAAATCGACATTTATCTTCATCTTCCAAGCTAATGGAGCTTTCCACACCCGGGCCGCATCGATTGGTGAGGACCTCGGTAATCGCACCGCCAGCGCATCGTATAGGCCAACAAGGTAGCTATCGCCGTATGTCTCGTATCTCCGGTGTGCGATGGGTTTCACATTCAATCTAGTTGCGCTGCCCCATATATAATACCGTAAATTTTCTACAAGGTCTTTGATCCTTTGATATTGATGTGAACATGATTCCAATCAGAGGAGTTCAGCCTCATTTGGGGTTTGGAAGAAAAGTGGTTCCAAGTAAAGAGCTAGCACATTTCTAGTATATTGTCTTTTCTTATCTTTGTTTTTCATACTTTCAGTCATGTTTGACAAAGATGGAGATGGTCAAGTAAGCTAATCTTTTTCTCCTTTGTAGTATCATATGTATATAGTGGTTATTTTTGGGTTGTTGTGTGTGCATGTTCTTGAATCTTTAATTGGGTGCATGACTATGCAGAATAGGCCATTGTCATCCAAATATTGGATCAAAACCCCAATCAAGAAGAGCTTCAAGATATGATAAGTGAGGTTGATGCAGATGGCAATGGAACCATGGAATTTCATGAGTTCTTGGACTTAGTGGCGAAGAAAATGAAAGTAAGTTATGATCTTTCTTTTCATTGTCATCGTTATTATTATGCAAGTTCTAATCAAGCTAATGTTTGCATATGATGCCAAATTGCTTCATATACCTTTCATCATACAATAACCAAAGTCTTAAGTTTAGCTCCAAGTGTTTTTTTCCCTCATTTAGGATGTTGATGCAGGAGGAGTTTGAAAGAGGCTTTCAACAATTTTGACAAAGATCAAAATGGCTTTATATCAGCTAGAGGCATAAGTTTTGTACCTTTCTATTTTTCTTTTTGGTAGTAATTTTCCTTGTGTGATGGCAATCTCATCCCAAATATTCATTTGGAAGCCATATGAGACTTTCTGACAAATTTGACAAAGTGAGAGTTTCTGCAAACATAAATAAAGCAAGTAGGACCAATATGTTGCAAAACTAGTTTGCAACTCTTAAGGGATAAAGCTCTTGCCAATTTTTTTTCTTTAACTTTAAATATTGATAGGGCTTAAGTCACTTGCTTGTTTCATTTGTGTTATAGCTACATGCATTGATTGAAAACTTTTTTAGTGAACTTGTCCTTGGAGTCACTTTTGTTTTATTTATTCGTCTCGGTGGCAACGAATGGCTTATGAAATTTTGATCCATATCTTTAGTTCTTTCTTGAAAGGAGTACAAGATGGAAGCATTAGATAGCCTCCTTAAAATACTAGTGTGTGTGTGTGGTCTATGCATCAAGACAAACATGATTCGATTTTTTTCAATTATTAATTTATTATATTAGATAATTGGATTGGTAGGAGAAAAACTTATGCTAGTGTACAATTATTTCCTAATTGATTTTTCTTTTTCTTAGGCTAAAATCTAGCTAAAACAAAGACCCAATAGCATAATTCTTTGACCATTAAGAATAATCCCGTCTCCTCTATTTTTTCTAATGCAGACTTGTCATTTTACAAGACAAAGCATATCTTGGACACTATTGACACAATGCCAAGCATTAAAGGTGAGTCTGCAATTAATATATAATGAGATCCCATTCAATCAAGAGAGAATATGCGAAGCTCATGGAAGAAGCAATTGGAGGATTAACATTTTTTGTTTTGCTAGCTGTATTATTGTAATAGAGAATATGGTTTATTTGATGGCACATGATTGCTAGCAATTATCTATGTAGGCAGTAGTATTTATACAAAAATATTTTGTGCAAGTAATTTGGGTTGTTCACATGTGCCGTCAAATATACTATTGGCTTTTGTTATATAACAACAATGTATACATGACTAAGTAGGTCAATATTATGTTAATGAGTAGACTACCTTTCTAAACCATTGACTATTAACTAATTTTATATTTAACAAGGCAGATTGGTCATTTTCAAAGCTTAATAAGATCTTTTGAAATTGCATTTGGGGATAAGTCAGAAATAATGGTTTTTAAATTGACACATGTCAGTATGTAACAATTGCAAAATAATGGTTTTTAAATTGACTCAGGTTGATATGTAACAATTAGTCAAGTTGTATATTGACAAAGTTTCTTGTACTCATCTCTGATGGTTATTTTTGTTTGGTTTAAGTATATTACTTGATCTTGTCTGAAGCTAATTGGTCAAACTTGCAATATATGTGTTTATTACCCTTTACTTGCTTTTCTACATTGCAAACCGCACTCCCGCTTGGTTTTAGCTTGTTCTTGCCTAAGGACTATTTTGATTGAGATGCACTCTCTTATTTCTTAATGTGTTTAGATTGGTTCATTTCAGGATGTTCAGGCTTTCCGTGATTCTATAACCATAACTTAAGGTGCAAAAGAATTCTTAGAGTTTCAGGAGTGTTAGTATAAGGTATTGGATATAAAACAATATGGAATGCAAGAGTATTTTGTGACAAGAAAAGGATGCAGGCCTCAATAAGTGGGCATGGTTCTGATACAAGGAATGCAATTTGATTTGATACAAGAAAGGGGTGTGCAACAACAAACGTGACTATGTGTTTAAAAGATAAACTTTGACAATATTTGTTAGGTGGTTTCAGGGTACACTTTGATGTTATTTGATAGATAATATTGCATTACTGATAAACTTTTCTTTTTGTTTCATTGAGTATCTATTAGTGTTCTTAAAATACTTGCTAATGAAATCATCTAATTCTTTTTTTTCTATCCTTTTTCAGTTTCCCCTTAGTGCAGTTTGCTTCCTTTATGAAAGCCAAGGAAGTAGAGTAGTTCTTTGTTAACCATGCTAAGCTATCACTTGCTAGAAGTTAAAGCAGAGCCTTGACTGGATTAATATCAATGCAAATTGGGTCTATGGTATTAAGAATGAGAAAAGTCTTGTTGAAGTTGTGAAAGAGTTCGCATACAAGAAATACTATGTTGTGTTTCCTCTTGTTTATCATTTAGCATAAATTTCTATGAAATAGTTGTGGGATTAATAATGACTTTCTTCAGTATGTTAGTCTAATTGTGTTACTATTAAGCATAAAACTAATTATGCATCTTCTGATCTAGTATAAAAGTTAAGTGATCTTATATCTTTTATTTAGATTTGATCAAGATTAGACTTACTTGGAGATGTTATGTTATTAATACATAAGATTATTGAAATAGCTAGTATTTTATTTATTTATTTATTTATTTTAAATTTCGTACTGTGATAACAAAATCGCAACTTCAACATCCCAACTTGTATTATATCCTATTAAAACAATTCTCTATGATTTTGTGGCACTGGGATGAGGATAAGGTTTTGTGTCTTATGTGTTGGACACAACTTTTACAGGTTATGTGTATATAAAGTGAAAAAATATGCACAAATTATACAGAACTAGTAAATGTGTGTGCTATTCTTTTTCTTTTTAGCCAAATGTTGAGTGGCAAGTTATGCAATAGTTAATTTTAATTGCACATTTATTAGAAACCTATGGTCCATTGGTAGTAAAATATGATCAAGTGAACCTAAATACAAGATGGAATTAATACTATACTGGAAAAGTCACTTCAAATTGTTGTGCATAAGGTTGGTAACTTTCAGCAAATGTTGGTAAATGTAGTTTAAGATATTAGAAACTGGTCAACAATGCTAGTAACTTTTTTCAGAGAAAAATTTGGAAAGTATTAGGGTTTTTTTAAACTATTTTTGTGATAGATAACAAGTTAAGAAAACTCCTTCGCAGTACTAATTGATGAAGTGAGTCTAAATATAATATAGAATTATTACTACAATGGCTAAGTAGTTTCAAATATTTTCAAGACTTGATTAGTAACTTGGCATCAAAAGCGAGTAACTTTAGTTCAAAATGATGGTAACTTCTTGAAAATGTTAGTAACTTTTTAGTTCTTAGAAATTTTGCAAGTATTGAGACTCTTGAATAAATTTATGTTACCAAACAAGTTACGAGGACTCTATGATCATAGATTAATAAAGGACTCCGAAAACATGAAGATGAAAATAGTTACAATGCCTTAAGAAGCGCATCTTTTTCCCCTTGCATTAGGTTGGTAACTTGGACTCAAAAGTGTAACTTTAGTTCAAAAAGCTAGTAACTTATCGAAAAAGCTAGTAACTTTTCAGTGTCATAGGAATTTAGGAAGTATTAGGTCTTCAATTCATGGGCATTTAGAAAATATTAGGGAAGTATTTAGTAGGTGGCACCAAATCACATGGGGCAAGACTTGAAAAGCCTAAGTGGCCACCACTTGGACCTGCACATGGTTGGTAACTTCGCCCAAAATGCTGGTAACTTTAGTTCAAAAAGCTGGTAACTTTAGTAAAAAGCTGGTAACTTATCAGGAACTTGTAGTTTTGGTTCTATTGGACTTGCGGAATGGATTGACACATCCAAACAACTTGGTTGGTAACTTGATCGAAAAAGCTGGTAACTTAAGTTTAAAAGATAGTAACTTTTATAAAAACTGGTAACTTTTCAGTTAGTTGATGTTTTGATTCTATTGGCCTAAGGAATGGATTGATGCATCCAAACCACATTTATTCATGCTATATTGATGGAGGAACCCTCATTCACACATGGGGAGTGAATATCAAAGCCTAGGTGAAGATCTGCACTTAGTTGGTAACTTGACCCTAAAAAGCCGGGTAACTTTAGTTTAAAAAGCTAGTAACTTTAATAAAAATCTCGTAACTTATCAATTACTTATTGTCTTGGTTCTAATGGCTTTGGGGATGGATTGGTGCATCCAAACCACACCCATTCAAGCTAGACCTGGGTGAGAGAAGCCTTATCTTCATGTGGAAGTGAGTAAAGCCTGGGTTAGATCTGCATTTGGTTGGTAACTTAACCTAAAAAGTCTGTAACTTTAGTTCAAAAACTAGTAACTTTAATAAAAAGTGTAACTTATCAGGTTTCTTATTTTTGGTTCTATTTCCCTTGGGGAAAGGATGGGTGCATCCAAATAAATTAAGACCACACCCCTTCATACTAGGTTGGTGAGGGGAGCTTCACTTCCACTTGGCGAGTGACTAGATACGCCTAATTCGGAAATCAATATGGTTGATAACTCCACCCAAAAAAGCTAGTAACTTTAGTTCAAAAAGTCGTAACTTTTTAAAAAGTCTGTAACTTATCAGGTTCCTCATTTTTTGTTCTATTTCCCTTAAGGGACAGGATGGGTGCATCCAAATAAGTTAAGACCACACCCCTTCATACTAGGTTGGTTAGGGAGCTTCAATTCTACTGGGAGTGACTTGATTTGCCTAATTCGAAATTGAACATGGTTGGTAACTCCACCCAAAAAGTTCGGTAACTTTAGTTCAAAAGCTAGTAACTTTTATAAATAGCTAGTAACTTTTCGCATACTTTGAGTTTTTTACTATTGGCCTTGTAGAATGCATTGGTGCATCTAAACAAATTAAAACCATACACCTTCATGCTAGAAACCTTAAAAAGTGAACAAAGTTCTTAAGAAAATGTATAGCACAGATGATATCTCTCATCGTATCCTTACATAATTTTATTCAAAAAGCTATAACCTTCACAAATTTATATAATCTCAACAATTAAGTACACTTAAAATTGTCAGCCCAATGGGCATGCTTTGGCAGTTAATTCAGGAAAGTTGTAAACAATAAGACCAACATATCAATAGGCAATTAATTGGACATATAAATTTTTGAGGTCTTGAGTTATTTGGATGCACTAATCCATTTTGCAAGCCCTATAGAACCCAAACAATAATTTCCTAATAAGTTAATTGAAATTTACACCGATTGCTTTCCTAATGAAAGGTAGTCAATTGTCAAGTGATATTTCACCATGTAAAAATTAGAAATGACATGGAAAATCACATTTTCTCTATTACCATCCACAGAAATTGCTTGCCATTGACCAATCATATAGGTCAATAACATGAATCCAATATTATATGACTGTAAGATAGAAAAGTTCGGCACAACTATAGTACACTTTGGCAAGATTTAATCAACCATAAATATTATCAAAGGATATGAGACATTTGTGTCGATATGACTATGCTACACTAGACATATATACAGCCACAAAATTTGACACATTTTAACAGTATTTCATGATCCAAAAATCTCGCGCACTACACATACAGCACATCTCAAAGCCTTTCGATTTTGTTTAATGGTCTAGAGACTCATGAGAGCTGAACCATCAACTTCCATGCAAGGCTGCATCTTCCAACTGAATTTGTTTGAATGGCGTAGCCATAAGTACCGCAATACACAACTAAAGCCTTGTTATAAATATCATTGATATCCTCCATCTTGTCCGCACCATACAATTTCTACAAAGGGAGATTCCCATTAGCACATCAAACATGATGAAAAATTTGAAAGTAAAGACTAGGGGGAGAACCTGAAAAGTTCACCTGCTTATAAATTGAGGACTTTAGCTGCCTTATGTTTGACTTCATCTTTGACCATAGAAGCATTAGTCATATCCTTCTTATACTCCTCATATAATGCGCCCCACTTTTTCCATACAAAGCTCATGGGTATTTCAATATCAAAACAAGGAAGTTTTCCATATAATAGTATATAAAGGCATGACTATCAAATAATAAAGAATCGCATTAGTGATATTCAATAAACTATAAGCGTACACAAGTAATGTAAAGTGTAATTAAAAAGAAATAACCTCAAAACTGACATATCTATATTATGTATATAGAAGAAACATGAAACAAAAGCAGCATGAGAAATTTAAAGATAGCATGAAGAGAATCAGGAATTTGCATAATTGAAAGCTAAGGGAATACTGATATGAATAACACATTCACATTTGGTTGGTTAAAAAGTTGGCTTTAGAATACTAATATGAATATCAAATCCAATTTGGTATTGTTAAAATAATGGCAATATGGAACCTATATCAAAGAAAGCATTGAAAAGATAATCTTAAAAGATATCAGCATAAAAAAATAGAAGTCAAAATCAGTCAAAGCTTTAAAATGCTTTGTTCATAATTCATAACATTGAAAATAAGATCACGAAAAACACTACATTAACACATTTACAATGGCATGCACTTTATAAAGATACACATAACACATATTTAAGAGACATAATCAGCAAAAAATATCGCAGTATCATACACTTGCATAAAAAGAAAGCTTGAACAACACTTGAGAGAAACATACAATCAAAACAAGCACAATCAACAGCAAGATAAGGCCATACTAAAAGAACACCAAATAATTAGCACATAAATTAACAATACAAACATTAATATATAGCTATGCCTCAGTGACATTAAATAAAAAACTCATAATTAAGAGCATGGATTAGACTAACTCAAATTAAAAGCTAAGGTGACTAAACAAAACATTTAAGCATTTCAATGGATGAGGATTTAAAAGACCCAATGCAGAAAAATTCAAACAAAAGCTTCAAAGGAACAATTCAGAGACAAAACAAATAAACTAAATATAACAATCATTCAATTGACAAAGTGACAAAAAAAAAAAAAAAACCATGACAAAGGAAACAATGATAGTAGAATTTTAAAAGTTACCCACTCAAGCATACGAAAACATATCAGAAGTATAGTGAAGCCAAAACTGAAACTAAACCATGCCATTTGAAACCTATTTCAACACATCGGAATTGAAACAAAAAAACTAATATAAAGTAAAAGCAAGAAAGAGATAAAGTAAATACAACAACAATATTAGAGAAATTGAAAAAGAAAATCGTAATATACCAAAGTGTCATATATACTAACTTAAGGATAAGAAATCTAACAAAATAAATGACTATATCGTATATCAAAATATAACAATTGAAGTTCATATCGGGCTTCATCACGCCTTTAAATTAAAATTACAATTAGAATAAAACAAAAATCAAATAAAAAATATGAATATAATATAGAAATGAAAATCTTATCCAAACAAATTTGTTTTAATAATCAGCATTTGCCACAAATTCCTCTGCATTTCGAGACTGCAATCTAATAGCCACTCTAACTCTTCTAGGAACTTCACCAAAGCATGTAAGGACCAAACCAAAGTAAGGATACCACTTTAGATTAAGCTTCAATCAACAAATACAAAATACTTGCACATCTTTCTAAATTTATTTATTTCTTTATAGGTTATCCTTACCAACCTGACTGACCCTAGAAGGTTTTTCCTCAAAATTAAAAGCCAGAACAAGAAAGCATTAATTTTTCTAAATGGAATTTGAACACGTGATCATAAAATCATGGAATTAAGGTGTAATTGACAATTATTTGTCACATAAATTTTTTTAAAAAAAGGTACAAAAAAGGGGAAAGAAAAAGATCTAGAGGGTAAAGCGAAGAAGGGAAAAGAGAGCAGGAGAATGCAGAAAAGGAACTAACCAGAAGTGTGGTCCTCAGGGGTACTGGTGCTATTGCAGTGTTGCGTGGTGGAAGAAGGCCTGAACTTGACATGGGTCTTGGAACTGAAATTAGAGTTGAGGGAGACAGGCCTATGACCATGAGTATTCACCTTGGGAGGCTTTGTGAGTGTGAGTGCCACCATTCTTGTAACTGTTACCACCAGAAGAGGTGGCCATTCTTCACTTCAAAGTAACCACCAAATTCCAAAACAACACAACACAATATGACAACCCCTTTGCTTTGCTTTGGTTCGAATTCCACCATCAAACTGACTATGAGATTTGTGGAGTGAAGTTTCTCAAATTGTGAGAGTTTGAGGGGTGGGGAGGAGGTGACCGCAGGCTAAGGGTTTGATTTTTCTGTTTTTAAAATGTTTACTTTCATTAGACATTACTGAAATGTTTTTTTATTTCTACCAATCTATCCTATAAATGTACAGATGATATCCACTCTAAGTCAGCTTCTTTTTGTCGTTTCTCTTTCCTTTTATACGCCATTCACTGTATACGTTTATAATCATAGCCAAATAACATATCTCAAAAAATTAAGATGAATTGGATTGGTGCGCAAAGAAAGGAGAAACAGGACATGAGAACCTTCCGTCGAGACCCTTTTAGCTTTATGTTGATGTGAAGATCTATATGCATTGCTGGACTAGTAACATTTACCCTTTGTGCGGTAACATTTACCCTTGTCAGAAAAAAGTAAATTAGTTTTAGAATTTTTTTTATTTTTTATATTAATTACAAAATTATCATATTATTTTTATCACATTTATTATATTTAATATTTTATGAAAAAATAGTATAAACATAATGTTCTTATTTTTACCTTTTTTATAAAATTGTAAAAAATAAAATATTATAAAAAATGATATTTTTATTAGTTATTGGATCATAAATAACTATTTTTATTATATTTAATAATTACTTTTTTACTGCATTAAATTTTGATTTTTCCTTTTTCTTTTCATCGCGTAACATATACGGCGAGGCCATTCGTAAATACGGTAAAAAGAATAGCGTGAAAAGTACACCACAGTGAGTGGTGACGTATGGAATACGCTATGAATACGCTATAAAAAGTGTACAGTTTCACCATTCTTGTTCGACTCATCAGCCGTTGAGATGAGTGAGAGTGCGGTTCTGGGTGAAGTTTGGGGTTCCCGCCCTCATGTCTCTCACTCTCGCTCTCGCTCTCGCTCTCTTCAACTCTAAGCCATAGAGTCCTTCTATCCCATTTCATGTCAAATCATCATCTTCTGCTTTTATCATTTCCAAGCTCCATATTCTATTTCGCTTGGGTTGCTGCTGAGGTTTTCGAATATGCAGGGAACCAAGTTCGCCTTGCTACTCATTCTGCCAAGAATGTGAGGTTTTTTTTTATTTATTATTATTTTTTTTATTTCCTAATTTGACGCTTCTTGTGTGTTTCAATGGTCACGATTCTCATGAATAATTCGAATCTTGGTTCTTGCTCTTCCAGAGAAGCTGTTTCCGAGGGATGCCGATGAAGACGAGCATGGCAAGGTATGACGACGCTTCCGTAAGTTTTGTCCCTCTCTCTCACTCTCACTCTCTTCATCTATACGCTCTACACTTCTTCTTCTTCTTCTTTCTTCTTCTCTTGCAGGGACCAACAACGAATCTTCGCAAGGGTTGCAACTGCTTTTGGCAAGAACGTGAGGGCTTTTTTTGGTTTCTGGCAAGAATTGGGTGGAATTCAAGAATTGGAAAAAGGTGTCAGACTTCAGAATTCAGATAAAACTGCTTGTAATTCTACTAGTTCTGCATTGGTGATTGTTTCTCTTTGGTGGCATACCCCATATATTGTTATAATATAATACTAAGGGCATTGTAATATTAGTCAAGAAATCTATGTTATTGACTAATTTGATGGTTTGCGCTGGTTGAATTTGTTACTTCACCAGTCTTTGTAGTTATTCACTGACTCTTGCAATTTGCTGCATCTCATTTGTGGTTTAAGCTGATGTGTGACTTAGCACCATTTCCTGCTGTTATTACATGTGTTATTTTGGACTCAAATATTCCAACCCATTTCCCTATCTCCTAATAAAATAAAATAATGGAAACTAAGAAAAGAAATATAAGGGAGATGGCAATTTAAGCTGTTGCGTGACTTGACAATATTTCCTATTGTTATTGCATAGGTTCTTTTGGAGAGTCAAAATGATATTCATGACCATAGCGTAATTTAAAGCCCTTCTAGTAAAATTGAGTGAGCATATCATTTTGTTAGCCATTTCTTATGACTACTGTCTATTGCTAATGCTTTTGTCCATGACCATATTATTTAAAGCCCTTCCATTTATGTTACCCTGAGTCAGTGTTCATATTTTTGTTTTTATTGGCACTACATTCATTAATGCTGAAACATTTATTAATCACTGTCAGGTTCTCCGGAAGACGCAAAGTTGACCCTCGAGGCCAAGGATTTAATCTTCAGCTTGCTGTGTGATGTTGATCATCGATTAGGTACTTGAGGGGCACATGAAATCAAGGTAATGTGTCCATTTTATTAAAGTATTGCTGCATCAACTTTCTTTTCTGTCATCCAGTTATATATTTCTATATGTACCAGGCTCATCCTTGGTTCAAGGGCATGGAATGGGATAAACTGTATGAAATGGAGGCAGCATTTAAACCACAAGTCAATGGGGAGCTTGATACCCAAAACCTCAAAGTTTGATGAGGTTTAACATGAACTCATCATCAATTTTATTCTATCCCCATTATTTTTCCCCTTTGTATATACTCTATTGCAGAACTGCCACCAACTGTTGGAACTGTAAATGTCTCATTTTGCTCATAATCATTTGAAAATAGTTGCTTCAATATTACCAGCAGGGTGTATGATTTTGCTTGATATCATAGTTTTTCTGCTGTCTAATCTAGGCTTTTCTGGGTTATACATTTTTAATGCTTTTTATTGCCCTTATGAAATTTTTAAAATTGATCTTACCCTAGGTTTTTGTTCTGATAATGCTAAAAGCTATGTCTTACGATATATGCACAGCTTGTGAGAATCTTTTTACTATCAGTTTTAGGCTTTAGTAATCTTGGGGGTAATATAGAAGTAACAAATTGGATTTTTTTTTTTCATATTAAAAAAAAAAAAATCGGCTTCTTTAATGACATTTATAGATTCTTTACTTGGTACGAAATCCATAATTTTGTTCTGCGATGGGCTGTTGAACCTAAGCCACAAGATTTTCTGATTGCATTCTTTTGTGAATTATTAGATAGATCCACCAACAGCGGCAAGAACTGGGTCTGGATCATCACAAAAGGTACACTTGCTTTTATTGGTTTGCATGTCATCATCATTTTCTTCATTTAAATTAGAAAACGTATTAGAATTTTCTCAAACTAAGTGGGAAATAAAATTATAAACTGAAAGTTTATTATGCTGGTGTCATTGATACTTTCTCCTACATTGCAACACTTCCTTTAATAGTCAATAATATGAGATGAAAGGCAACATATTTAATAGTTTGTTATGGTTAATTTGGTAGATAAGTTTCAGTACATAGTTTCTGAAAACTGATAAATAGTTTTAAAAATTGTTTTTTTATTGTTCTATATATCAAACCAATAAAATGAAATGTATTGGTGTCTGTGATGGCTAAAAGATTAATTTGTTTATAGTGTAGAAAAATTGCTTGGGTTCTTTCTGACAAACTTTGTCGCTTATGTGGTGTTCAAGGTGATAATTAAACAAATTATACATTTGGAAAAGCTAATTATGTTGCTTATATTAAGGCTTTATTTGTGGTAAGCTGTCTAAGAATTGTGTATTTTGACTATCTGAAAGCTGGGGAAAATAAACAGCAAATTACTTTGTATGAGTTAAGAAGATCTTCAAAATGCAATGAAGGGTGAAGACAAATGCATGGTGCTTGATCATTCTTGTTATCCTGCAGATGCTTCTAACTCCCAAAGATCTAAACTTTGTTGGTTACACTTACAAGAACTTCATTGAACACACTGGTGATATTGGCTGGAAGGATTAACTAGCTGATTCTTTTCTTCACTCCGTTGATTGCATGATTTACTACATTTCTTCTAGAAGTTACATACGGTTGTGAAATATCAAATGTACTTCTTCCTAACAAGTAAGACTTAACTCATTTCAATAGGTATCAGAGGGCCAAGCCTGTTATAATTGACCCAGGTCTTTCTAGCGTGCACAAGTCTTATGTATTTTGGGTGACAGAAAAGAAATGTTCCCTCAACATATAAGCTGTTTACAGGTGAGAATCTTGGTTTCTATTGCCTCTTGTTTTGATTCAATCACTATTTTGTTATTTTCCTAGCACTAGCTTAATTATTTAGCTCTTTCAAATATGAGAATGTTGAAGTGCTGTGACACATCTTGAAGTAAGGCATTCTTGAATTCAATCATTCGTGACTTCGACAATTAATTCACTCCAATTTTTATATTGGCATCAATCAGGATGCTAATCTCACTCTTTGCTTAATTCAGTTCCAGTTCATTTCCATTCTCTCTCTCTCTCTCTCTCTCTCTTTGGGGATAAAAGAAGAATTTTATTGAGATGAAGAGAATTTGCTTCTAGGTTATTTTCTCTTCTCCCTTGGATTCTAAGAAATAAGGCCATAGTTGGTCTTTGGGCTGTATTGTGATCTTGTCTCATCTTTTTATTTATCTAAAGCATGTTATAGACTGTAGTGATGTAATTTCATGGTGTCTATCATTCAATCCATCCAAAACCAGAGTTGAATTTTATGAAAACATATTCTATCAAATTTTTTTTTATGAAAACATGACTATATTATATACTTGTATGGAATGTGAGTCATTTTAGGTACCCAGATTTGCTTGCATGCTGACTGCAATGTGGATGCTTAAAATCTAAAATCCAAAAAAATTTAATGTGAAGAAAATTCATGGATGTTGTAGCAAACTGATACCCCTTTATGTATATAGGAATCTGATTTAGAAGCATCAAAGTCTGAAAGTTAAATTTTGAGGTTTAAGGGGGTGGAATGGAAAAATACTACATTACTACTTAGGTTTCTACTGGTTTATAAGATAATTATGATTTTCCAATATGAGCATATTTGATGGATAATCATGCTCTCTGTGTGTTCTGGGTGATTTTACAGGGTTTTATATCTTGACAGAAAACAATACTTACAGTGTAGCAATATCAACTACTCTTCTGTTGAAATTGTTTTTACCAATAGCCTCATATTATTCCCAATTTATTATTATTTTTTGGTTGCAGCTGTTTTGGGAAATTTGTTGAAATTCAGTTCGATTCAAATGGTAGAATATCTGTTGCTGCAATTAGAGCCTACTTACTGGAAAGATCACAAGTAGTTCAGATAGTGGACCCAGAAAGGAATTATCACTTTTTTTATCAGCTGTGTGCATCTGAAAGGGTATTCAATCTCTGGTGAAGTCTTTATTCAATTATATATTTTTGTGTTAGTATTGCAGCATAATGTTGTATTTGCATTTTGCTTGAGCAGGTTACTGTTTTCAATAAAAAGTGTGCTTTGCAGATTTCGGCAAGTAAGATGCTTTTGTTTTGTTTACCTCTTTTTTTGCCACTGGGGGCAGGGCAGTGATGCATTAAAAGTAGTATTCTCATTGCATTAATTGTTTATTAATTTACCTTTCCCAGGAGTCTAATGAAGCTGGTGCCCTGTGTTTAGCTAAGAATAAACTTGAGAAGCAGTTGGAAGAGCTCACTCAGCGTTTGCAGCTTGAAAGGAAAATAAGGGTATTACTTCCAAGAAAAAGGTCTTGTGGACAGGTTATGTATGTTCAAATTTGAATCCTTGTATATTGAAACAATTTGCATGCATCAACTGTGTTTTGAGCCATGATATTGTATTGCTGTTTTGCACATTCTCTTATAAGTTATCCCTTGCTGATGCCATCAAGTTATTTGTTTAGGGATTCAAATTATATAAATGCTAAACTGATGAGTTGCATAATTGCTATATTTTAATGTAACTGATTGGTTGTACTTGTTAATTTTCTATTATCTATTTTCTCTGCTCTGTGAATATCAGACCTAAAGTCTGACATGCCTTGATTTTTGTAGGTGAGATTTGTGGAAATTTTGATGATGTGTTTTGCATTGTTTTGTAGGCCTCTAGTGAAGAGGCTAAGCAAGTTGAGATTTCCAAACTTCAGAAGATGGTGGAAACTCTGAATCTTGAATTAGATGCGGCTAAGTTGGCAAAAATTAATGAGTGCGGCAAGAATGCAGTTTTGCAAAATGAGTTGCAATTATCAGGTAAAGGAAAAAGCTGCTTTAGAAAGGGAGTTAGTTGCAATGGATGAAGTACGAAAGGAAAATGCCATATGAAAGGTGGTTCGGGTGATATTGAATGGTTGTGTTCCATTGAGTGTGTTTGACTTTGACGGTTTATAAATTTAAATTATTCGTGCCATACAAAATACATAGGAAGTTTTTTTTTCTTCATGTCACTGTGATCTAAAATCTAGGTTGAGTTACTTTACAAATTTACTCATTCTTGATTCTTGATATTGTTGTTCCATAATAACTTATCTTTTTATTCATATGCTTTAAAAAGAAACATGTTATAATTTGCAGACAACTAGACGTGGTTGGCATATAGGTCAGATTAAAGTAGTTGTGGTTGCAGATGAGGTTATTGGGAGAGCGTAATTCGAAATCTGGATTTAAATGCTAAAAGAAATTAAACTCAAAGACAGGTTGCACAACATCTTGGCTGGGTCAATAAAGTGCTAGAACAATGGTTTTGGATGTTACAATTAATGGTAGAATTCTTGTTGTCAGTTGAGTGAGAAAGATGGCATGGAACAATGAAGTGCAATTTTTTCTTGATTTCACCATGTCCTTTCAGTAGTTTGAAAACAGGAAACAAAGTGAAAACTAGGTAGCACTTTTGTAAATATAGGTGAAAACATATCATCTGAAAATAAAGACAAAAAATAAGCCAAACACCCCCTTGTGTTTGGAGGAGTGTAATCAGTCTTATGCTACTTTCATGTTTGCCTGTTTCTTTTAATGGATTCTGTTACATTAGATTTTTTTCTGATATTTATGGTGTTCTTTGGATGCCTTTGAAGAGAAGAGCACAGCTTTGGTGCTTGAACTTGGGACTGCTTGAAAAGGCCATAATGGAACCATTCAGAAACTGAGGGAGTTTGAGCAGAAGCGTTCTCAACTTGTGGAAAATATGGAAAGGTGTGTTTTCTTCTGCCGTCGTGTCTCTTGTTTTACAAATTGATATGGTTTCTGAGTGCCAGTGGTGTGGTGTAATTCTGTTAGAGTTAGCTTCTGTAGCTCACAGCACATGTGAGTTGTGACAATTACTGTCCACATGGCAGTTAAGTTATAGTTCAGTTATAGGTCAGTTACGAATTTGTTGAAGGTAGTCTCAGATTATGTATAAATACCTGAAGCTAAGTTTCAAGTCATAATTCTGGAAAACAGTTCTGATTACACAACTCCCTCAGATTCTCTCTAATACTTTTCCTCTCTTTCCGTCACTTTCTCCAGGTTTCTATCTCTTTCTTACTCTGTTAGATGAATCTAACACTTTCATTCTACCGCTTTCTCTTGTTTGCCTTTGTGTTTGAACTTTGTTATAAATTTTGAATGATCATATGCTGTACTTTACTTAAATAGGTAGTGTTTTCTTGTTAGTAATTAGTCATTTTTCTATTTGAATTTTAATGTAGTCTTGAGGAAAAGCTATTCAGTTTCGAGGATGAAAATCACGTGCTTCCTCAGAAAGCCTTACATGCAACTCCTAAGAGTAACTGCCAAGGTTTGCTAAATCATATTCAGTAAGTTGCCTCATGCATATTGACATTCACATGAACAAAGATTTATACAAATTTACTTTATTCCTTCTTAACATGTATGATGTATCTTCAGGTTTCCTATTCTCGGACAGCTGATATATTTGTTAGATATGTTTTAGATATATTTAAAAAAAATGAAAATTATGGTCTAGTAACAAATTTAGTTAATTTACTTTTCTTTCTGAAACATAAATATACAAGTCCAATAGCTGGTACTTTCAGTGCTTCATCTGTCAAAAATAATACTTAACATAATTTTTTTCATTTGTTCCTATTTTGGTGCCATAACATTGGAAGATATCAAGGTCTGTTTCTCTGTTGTGGGGGCTCCTGTTCTCAGACCTCTTGAGACTAAAGAGCAGAAGTAAACAGAAGCAAAACTGGTTGCACTTAGAAGAATGTTTTTTGAGTTAAAAAGCCAGAAGGGCAGATCATTACCCATGGATGATGCACTTCATGAAGAGTGGAAGCCAAGTGGAGCATGAGGCCTTCTTGTCTTTGTGGTTGTCAAGGTTTGTTTTCCCTTCTACATCACATAGAGCCATTTTGAAATGTGTTTTTCCTATTGCCATCCATCTAACTAGAGGGACTAGAATAGCATTAGCACCTGCTGTTTTAGCAAGCATTTATAGGGACTTGAACTTGCTTAATAAAAGCATCAACAGTGCTACAAAGATGAAGATGGGAGTTACTCTTTGGGCTTCTTTTCAGTTGGTCCTTGTGTGGGCTTTGGACAGATTTCCAGCTCTTCAGCCACAGCCAAGTTTAGTTGATCAAAGCCAACCAAGAATGGCTAGATGGCATAGGGTGAAAACTTATTGCCCCTTTTACAGTTGGCCTGTCAGACTCTCGTCAATCTAAATTAACAGTGGAGAGGCAAACTCTTATTCTAACAGGCAATTTTGGTTTAGCTTCATCTTTTTTTTATACCAACTTTGTTTTTGGTATTTATTTATAGTTACTTCTAAGAAGACTCAATGTGGTTCCCTGTAATGACATTAAGGTGCTTCAATTACGATTAATTTTGCCAATGCATTTCACTTTGTCAGACACCCAGACAAATCACTTGCGCAGAACTATGTTTTCATGATTGGAGAATAGGAAGCTACTATGCTCAATGTGCAGCCACCATTTCCTTGCCCAAACTTAAACCTGTTAGTTTAATTTGATGGGACTTGGACTGCTTTGTTTTTCTGTGCGAGTCCATATCCACAATACTACAATTGCTGTGAAAAAAATAAAAAATAAAAACAGTTAGTAAGCGTGAGAGTGGTGAGAAGAAATTGCTGAAGTGCAAAATGCTACAAGTCTATGAAGGGAGGAGATGGGGGAAAACTCTATTTCATAGGGTCTTTTCATAGCAATTGAGGGAATTAATGTTGTCTTAAAGGTAAATGATTTGCTCTCATGTTCACAATTCCCTTTTTATTCTTGTTTAAGTTCCTTTTCTTATATCTAGAAGCTAGAATTGAATAATGGAAATAGCCCTGTTTCAGTGTTCCTGACTTTCTGAATTGTAGAATGCTTGTGTACGTATTATTTGAGATTTTTTCATTGAGGTGGTATCAGCTTCAGGTCAGAGATGATGACATTGTCTTGCCATATTGGCTGTCCAATACCTCTGCACTTCCATGCCTCTTACAAAGGAACTTGCGTTCCATTGGGTTCTTAACCACCACTGCTCAACATTATACTGGATCATCTGGCTTGCCCAGCAGGATAGGGCATGTGTTGGGAAATATAACAAATAGAACTACCTAATACAAGGCCAATGAATAATTTATTATCCTTGGATCTGACTTTTTCCACACTTTGTGTAATGACAATTAGACAATAAAGATTATCTTCCACAATAAAAAATAATGGGAATACAATAATAATAATCTCACCAAATACGGGGTTCTCTCTTACACAAAAGTGATGTTTTATTTTCTCTCAAAACTCTATATTTTGATTTTCTACGAATGTTAGAAATGAATATAGACAATTGGTTTTTATAACCAATATTGCTAGGTAATTAGTGGCCCTAAATGGAGGAGAGTTTTTCTCCTTTTCTTTGCCATTTATTTCCTTCAAACTGTCCTGTATATTAGTGCGAACACACTTTAACTTTTTACCACTTTCTCGCTTAGCACTAGCATGAAACTGTTTGAATATTACAAACACTTAGTCTTTTGTGTTGAGGGCATACGCCCAAACCTTCCTGAAGTGGTCATCAATAAAGGTAACAACGTACCTCGCACCTCCATGTGAACTAGTGGTCATTGGACCACAAACATCAGAGTGCACCAGGTCTAAAACATCGGATCTTCTATGCGGGACCTTATAGAGGAAAGAAGCTCTATGTTGCTTTCCAGCAAAGTAATGTGTATATAGTTTAAGAGACATATTTGTTCCTTTCAAACCTACCAATATATCTCTTTTGGCTAGAATTTGAAACCCCTTCTCACTCACATGTCCAAGTCGTTTATACCATAGCGCAACTAAGGAGTCTTCTTCAAGGGCATTAACACACCCATTATTAACTTTAGCTTTTATCACATAAAGAGTGTTTACTTTCTTGCCTTGGGCTATCGCCAGGGAACTTTGCGTTAGCTTCCATTTCCTACCCCCAAACACACTAGTACAGCCTTCTTTGTCTAACAATCCTGTGGATATTAGATTGAGATGCATGTCAAAAACATGTCTTATATCTTTCAATGTTAGGCGACAATTGGTCTTTATTTCTAGGGAAACATCTCCTCTTCCCACAATCTTGGATCTATTATCATTCTCCATCCTCACATGATCAAAATCACCACTTGCATAGGTGGTAAAAAAATCTCTTCGTGAGGTTACATGAAATGATGCACTAGAATCCACGACCCAACATGTATCTTGTGATGTCAAATTAAAATGACCAGCATCACAAATAAAGATTACCTTATCCCTATGAAAAATGGTAGCAGTTACGTTACTTGTATCACCATTCTCTTGTTGTTCTCTTTTGAGCTTCATGCATTCTCTCTTTATGTGGCCTTTCTCACAACAGTAGTAGCATTCTACATCTCTTTTTGTCCTTGACCTTCCTCTAAATTTATCTCTTGACCTACCCTTCAACTTATCTCTAGTGTGGAATTTCTTAGTATTGCTTCTTCCATGATATTCTGTGAACAGTACCTTAGACTTTGTTGGCATCCCTTGTTCCTTCTTCTTGATTCTTTATTAAACATGCTATCTTTTACTATATTCAATGTTAGAACACCTTGTGGTGCTGATATACTCAATGAAACCACAAGTATGTCCCAATTGTCTGGCAAGGAGCTGAGAAGCAGTAATGCTTACAATTCATCATCAAGTACCATCTTCATATTGGTGAGTTGATTCACCAATCCTAGAAAATCACTCAAGTGTTCGGAAACACTTCGAGTCTCGCTACACTTGAGGTTCACTAATCGTCAAATCGTAGAGGCTTTATTCTAGGCTGTCTTTCTCTTATACGTGGACTCTAGTTTTGTCCATAACGTGTACGCAACTGTTTCTTGCACTACGTTATGAAAGACACTCTAGTCTACCCATTGTCGGATTTGTCCGACAGTTTTCCTATTCATCAAAGTCCAGTCAGCATCAGACTTGGCTTCGGGTTTCTTCCCTTCATTTTGCAAAAGCTGGTACAAATATTTGCAGTAAAGGATGTCCTCCATTCTGGGCTTCAAAATGGAGTAGTTTGAAGAGGTTAACTTAATCATCGTTGTCAATGCCGTCGAGGTTGATTCTTCCATTGTGAATGACACAAGTTAAATTGTGTAATGAGCTAAAGCTTTGATATCACTTGTTGGGAAATATGACAAATAAAACTGCCTACTACAAGGCCAATGAATAATTCATTGTCCCTAGATCTGACTTTTCCCACACTTTGTGTAATCACAATGAGACAATAAAGAATATCTTCCACTATGAAAAATAATAGGAATACAATAATAATAATATCACCAAATGCGATAGTTAAGCACTCTCTTGATTTTTCTTTCAAAAGGGTTTTCTCTTTCATACAAGAATGAGTTTTTATTTTCTCAAACTCTAGGTTTTGGTTTTTTACAGATGTCTGAAATGAATGCAAGCAATTGGCTTTTATAGCCAACATTACTAGGTAATTAGTGGTCTTAAATGAAGGAGAGTTTTTCTCCTTTTCTTTGTCATTCATTTCCTTCAAACTCTCCCGTATTTTCTTTCTTTCATTTAGTATTTATTTCCTTATTTTTCTCTCCTCTACTAAAGAAGGAAAACCATCAGCATTTGAGTTGAATATTGACATTTTTTTCCTTCTACAATGTAAATGCTTTTCTGCTACTAATCTACTATGTGTATGATTGCTAACTTTATCTAAAGCAGTTGCATTTTAGTTCTGGACTTTGTTGCCACTTTTTGGTTGATCAAGATAAGAATTGGCTTATCTGTAACACGAGTCGGTAGACATTGAAATTATAACTTGGAAATTGAGGGCAAGCTTTTGGAATCCTTTTTTTGATGTTTAATGAACACATAGTTTTCAAAATTCTAGTTGATTGTAGTTTTTTTTTTTGGCTTATGTTTGTTTTTATGGAAAACAATAAATGAAGGCAAAATTAATACTTTTGTTCTCTAGCTTATTTTCGAGTTTTAAATTTTGTCTTCTAACTAATAAACGTTTCAAATTTACCCACACATCTACCCTTTTCATTAATATTGTTTGACGTACTAATGGAATCAATTAACCTAGCATTGGATGTGGCAAAAACAAAAAAAGAGGACCCCAACAAATATTAAGTTTAAAAGTATTAATTCTCCTCCCCCCCCCCAACATAGCCCCATTCCTCTCCTCCCTTCTCTGCCCACCTCTTCCTCTACCCCTTCTTTGCGCCTTTCTTCCCCCCACACTCTCTTTGCCCCACTTTTCCCCCATTCCATCCAAAACCCATCAATTCCAACAAAATCAAAGCTAAAAAAAGAAGGAAGCGCGCTCATCCAAAAGACTAAAACCCAAAAGCCCCAATAAAATCCCTAAAACTCCAAAAGCAACATTCAGCTACATATCCAAAATACTACCATACCAAAAACAAAAACAATTACAACACTAACACATGTTTCATAAAAAAGAAAAGAAATTAAAAAGAAAAAAGAAAAACACAAAAGAAAAAGGAAAGAGTTGAAGTTCACGCCTTTAAGCTTAGCCACCACCACAATGAACCCATAATAACCCCTACTGCATTAGATCTGAGAAGCCTCATTTTGTCTTGAACCATCGTTGTTGCCATCATGCTGTTCACGTCCAACTTCCATCTCTGCACCTTTGTTGAATCTAAACCCACAGCACAACTGCTGGAACTCGCAACTCACTTTTTTTTTCTATTATCCAGTCTTTATTTTTTGTATTAACATCAATTTTTTGTGAGTGGTTTGGTCTTTTGGTGATTTATTTGTTAGTTTAGAACCTGTTGTTGGGAAAGGGAGATGATGGGGGTTGGAAGGAAGAATATGGTGGGAGGAAAAGGGTGTAGTAGAGAAAGAGAGGAGGGGTGGGGGCTAGGTGGGTTTTTTTTTTTTTGGATAAATTTTTCTTGCCACATCAAATTACTAGTTAACTTATTTCAATAGTAACCAGTGTTAATGGAGAAGGTGGATGTGTTTAACTTTTAACATTAAATGGGCAAATTTGCAACGTTTATTAGTTAGAAGGCAAATTTGAAACCTAAAAATAAGTTAAAGTATGAAAGTATTAATTTCTCCATAAATGAAAGATTTGGCTAATTACATTTCAGGGATGAAGTTTTTTTTGCGATAAAAGTTATAAAAAAAAAAATTAAGACGAGAAATCATGCCAGTAAAGTGGAGGATAAGGTATTCTCTCAAGCAAAGGTTGAAGCATTGTTGCAGGGTGTTATGATCCAAGCAAATACACTAAGGAGTTGAATAGATAGTATGTTGTCATAAAACCTTTCGCTCAATCCTAGTAAACCACTAATGTTATTCAAATTCAAAACAAATTGTGATAATCAAAAGGGCATCAAATAACCTTCACGTAGTTGTAGATGTTGGGAAATGTAGAAACAAATGAGCAATTGGTTGAGTTGAATCTCCAAATTAGACATATATCAGGAAAAAGCTTTGTAGGGGGAATTAGCAGCATGTAATTAGGTTTCTTTTTTAAGGGATAAAAGAAGAAATTCATCATGAAGAAAGGAGTACAAGAAAAGAAGAGTAAGATATCTTTTGTAGGAAAAGCTTCAAAAAAAAAAAAAGAATTTTAAATATGAAGGCATCAAGTAACCAAGCTATCTAGTCCTTTTGCATATCATTAGTATTTGTCTTATTGAGTACCTTTGTACCTTTGTCTAAATGAAGGAGAAGCTTCATATCAAGGAGGAACTTCTCTTTATCCAAAGGATGAGTAGGAAGAAAGAAAATGAGTTTACAAGAGTATTCATTAAAAGGATTAAGATTATATTTGAATAAGGCTGCAGAATGTTTTTAAGACTATACAAATACATTTTGGGTGGTAAAATTTCTTTTGGCATGCTTTTGTCTTGTTTCTCAACATTTCTCCGAATTACTTCTAGTGTCTCAAGCAGTTTGAAATGACATTCAACAATAAAATTATTTCAATGGCAAATTCATAAGTAATTGTTCATCAATTATCCAAACATGCACTATGTACCCATGCTTTGCAGTCCTATTATGGCTCTTGAGAAAATTGAAATTCCAATAAATATGGAGCCGAGAGTAATATAGAAGTTTTTAGGTAGCAGATTAACTTTTAGAAGATACTCAAAGTCAATACAAGAGAGGGAATGCCTCATTTTTCCAAGGACTAAAGCGAGCAGGGAAGTTGCTCGGTTAGCATTGAGGGCGTGTAGTTCGCAAAATATTTATACATTCCTAGGAATTCAAGCTTGGGAATGTCATATTCCTAGATTTGGTTTGTAGTTTGAAAAAATATTCCTGGGCAAGCTATATTGCCAAGAATAAAAAATGTTTAAATTTTATTACCACCTTCTCCTATGGGGAAGGAATGTTTCTAAAAATAAAAAGATTAAAATGCCCTTAGATCGTAAACCTTGAAAAACCATCACAACCATCAAACCACCACCACCACCATTGGGCCGTAGTTGAACCAACGCCATGTTGCCGCTGGACCTTAGCGAAACCACCATTGGCAGCCACCAAGCCACCGCTAAACCGCCCCAGACCATCGCAGACCATCATCGACAGCCGTCGAACCACTTCTGGACCATTGCGGACTGCCATCTACACCATTTTGTCATGGGTGTTTTTGGGAAAAAAAATATTGTATTTTCAAAAATGCTTTTGTATACCAAACACCTTTGAAATGTACTCATGGGAACAACTTTCCTGAGAAGAGTATTCTCATTAATGAAAAATTATTCCGCAAACCACATGCCTCGTAGCAACAAGATTCAAATAGGACTCAAAATTCAAAAAGAAGAACCAAGAAGAAAGATTGAGAGAAGAAGAGTGAAAGAATTGCAAAGAAGTAAAGAAGTAAAGATCGGGGATCCTTGCAGAGACTACTCCATTCAGGACCCCCTATTTGGGGATTTTTCCCCTGCGGAGATGGGGAAGGGGTAAATGTCCCCCCGTAGCAGATTATCCCTGCCCGGCGGAGACCCCGCAAATATGGGAACACAAAATTACCCTTAATGAATACCCATTATATCCTTTTATATACATATTCTTTTATGATATTTCACACATATTTATTTAATTAAATAATTATAAATATTTTAAAATGAACATAACCCTAGACTAGGCTGTTTTCCCTTCTTGAAATTCTAGATTATGACTCTAAGGAGAGATTGAGAAACTTGGGTCGCTCCCTTTCTTTTTCAATTTCTTCCCTAGCCCAATCTCCACCTCGTCACCATCGCAATAGATCTCGTCGCGCCACCACCATAGTGGATCACATTTTTGTCCCACCACCACTGTAGCAAATCGCGTTCTTGTCGCACCACCGTCATAATAAATCTCGTCGTGCCACCACCACAACAAATCGCATTCTTGTCGTGGCACCACCACAGCAGATCACGTTCTCGCCGCACCACCACTGCAATAGATCTTGTCGCATAACCATCACAGCAGATTACGTCGCACCACCACCACAGTAGATCGCGTCCTACCACCATTGCGGGATTGTGTCCAAGCACCACGCTACCATTGTGCAACACCTCAATCTCTGCTGCTCCTTTTTGGTTTATGTTGCAACTGTATCTCTTTGGGTTTGAAAGGGTCAAAAACGAAAATGGGGATCCCTGCAAGGACACGCAGGGAGGTGGGGAACAGGGATGGGGAAAAAGAGCCCCCATGATAGGGACTAGGGACGGGGACGAGGAGGGTTTGGGGTCGTAAGAATGGGGAGTGGGGAGGCACTCCCTACCTCCACCCTATATGGGTGACATCCTTATAAAGAAGAAAATCTTAGAGAAAGATCTATAATTATGGAATGACCAGTTATAGCTATTTATGCGGTTTGATTCAAAGTGATTCTCAAACTGGATATTTGCTCAACGCTATTTTTTTTTTTTTGACGCGTAATTAATGCACATGTCAAAGAAAGGCTTAATTAATGTAGATATCTTAATATAATTAACATATTTTATACATCTTTTATTTCTTATTATTTTTAATTTATTCACCATATCAAAAAAAATTTAATTGATTCTTTTTATTTCTATTTTTTGTTTTATTTTAGACATAAAATTAGCTGTTTAGAACCGTTCCATAATACAAATTAAGTGAATATTAATTATTGCTTATTAAGATTTTTTTGTAATTAACTTAATTAAATAGAAATGATTGAGTTTTGGCATTGCAATTTCCTTATTACACGCATATATGATCAACAGGAGTGCAAATTCTAGTCACAAGGTACATGATTGGGAATCATGTTTATTTCTTAAAAAAATAAAAAAAATTACTTATAATATATTTTGATAAATTTAGATAAAATTCATCATAATTTTGTAGATTATTTTATTTATATCAGTAACAATTTGTTTAAAAGGCATTATTTTTTTAATGATTTAATTATAAACAGAAATTGATAATTTAACATAAGCAATTTCTTTTATACATTTTAAATAAAATATATTACCTTAAAATCATGTTCAGTTAATATATTTATATATAAAATTAATTTTTTTTATAATTGATTATAAAAAAAATCAATTATATTAATATAATCAATTATTAAAATAATTTTAATTTCTCAATTATCCAGACAAACCTTAAGTACTACCATCCATGTTAATAGATGATGGCAAAATACTCTGAAAATCTATTATTCCCTTTAAATGGGTGTTTATAACAAATTAATTATTTTTTCAACAAAATATCTTTTCGGGGATATTTAGGTTGATCTGATATTTTGTTTGGTAAAATTAGATGAAAATGTTTATGATTAAAAGGTTACTTTTTATACTAATAAGTCATTTTTTTTTCGAAAACAATTTGACCTTTTGTTTAAAATTTGCTTGATTATTATGACGATGAGAGTGTTTTTACCAATTTATTCGTTATATTTTGCTAGTAGAAAATAAAATATTATGTACAAGCAAATTATTTTATCAATATAGCTATGCAAAAGTAATTTTGTATATCGAAATATAAAACTAATTTTTGTTTTTTTTTATTTAACTCATGTCAAAATTCCTTAATTAGAAAATTATTTACTTAATGAAAAAATTAGCTAATTTGACAAATCTAAAATTTGGAGGCCAAGTTTACTTTGTGGTCCTTCTTTCCATCATTTGTGCATAATATTTGCGGGGCAACTGTTCTTCATTGTTTGGAATTAGTCCGCTGCGGCAAGTAGCATTAGAACTATTACTTGAGCTCGGTTTCGTGAAGAAAATGTATATAAATGGGGATGATGAACTCATTATTTTCCCTTTTAATTTTTTGTTGATGTGAAGATTTGTATGCACTATTGAATTATTGGATTATTAGATTAGTACCATCTACCCTTGTCATAAAAAAATAGTTTTAAATTTTTTTTGGGTATTAATTATAAAATTATCATATTATTTTCATTATATTTCTTATTTTTAGATAATTATCTTATTTTCACTTTTTTTATGAAATTGTAAAAAAAAATAAAATATGATGCTATTACTAGTCATTGATCATAAATAAATAGTTTTTATTGTTTTATTTTATTTAAAATTTATCACTTTTTACTGCCTTAAATTTTTATTTTCTTTTTTATATTGCGTAACATATACGGTGAGGCCATTCCTAAATACGGTAATAAAGTGAAACTTAAGAGTAGCGTGAAAAGTACACGGCCAGTGGTGACGTATGGAATACGCTATAAATAGTGTACAGTTTCGCCATTTTCGTATCACTCAAAGTCTACAACCGTTAGTGCGGGAACCCCTCTCTCAGTCTATCTCACTCTCTTCAACTCTACGCTCTAGTCCTAGGATTTCATTCCAAATCTTCTTCTTCTTCTTTCCTCGTTCTGGGTTTGGGTCCAAGACAGGGAGTTCGCTCGGGAGGTTCTCGAATATGCTGGAAACCAAGTTCGCTTCCTGCGTTTCTTGCCTACTGATTCTGGCAAGAAGGTAAGGATTACGTTTCTTGACTAATTTGACGCTTCCTGCGTGTTTCAGTGGTCATGATTCGAATCTTGGTTCTCGGAGGTGCTTTCTTGCAGGTTCTTGCTCTTCCGGAGAAGCTTTTTCCGAGGGACGCGGATCAAGACGAGCATGGAAGAGCAACGCTGTTGGAGATAAAGAAGTCATTCAGAAATGTGGACAAAATCACCATCATCATCAGATTATTGTGTTTGGATAATGTCGCCTTCAATGTCGTTGCGCTGTAAGTACCCCTATTCTTCGACAGTGAATGTATATAGCCGTCTTTGACATGACATATATGTTTGTTCTTCTTTGAAAAGCCTGTACGTTTCACGCCTTGAAGAACTGTATTCAATTTATTATAACGCCGAGTGCTTGTTAAATATGTCTTATAGGAAACATATATCGTCCAGGGGTCTAAGATAGGGGAGATATACCATTTTCAATTTCAAAGATGAAACAACTGGAAAACCTGTGAGTTTTTTTCGGAGTATTTTCTCTTTGGTTGAAGTTTTGTTTTGCCAATCCTCTGATGAGATTATGACAACTTATTTTTCATGAATGCATTCTCAGAATTTTTTTTTTTTTGGTAATGTTTCTCTTTTTATTTTTTTTGTGGTAATGCAACATTCTCAGATTTTTGAAAGGCAACTAGTTGATTGGACCAATTTCTTCAACTCTCTCTCTCTGGCTCCTAACTTGAAGAGTCTGTAAGTTGTTTTTCCGTTTCTCCTCATATAGTTAATTTTATGTTCTGTAATTGACATTCGCAAGTTCTGGAAAATTGGTTCTACTGACTTGGCTCAAATTAATCTTAGCGGGGAGATACCAAGACTCTTATATACTGGAATGAAGTTTTGCAGTATCTGTGAGTATAAGTGTATAACCAACTACCATGCAGTAAAATATATCATTTCATTGAATTCCTTTTATTGATGCTTATTGTAGACCAATAATGTGATCATACTGTCAATCTTGGTTTTCATCGTTTCCTTTCCCTATGATTGTGGCTTGCAAGGTAACAAGTTGGTGGTTTCACTTTCTCCAGACATGTGCCAGTTAACTGGATTGTGGTATTTGTAAGTTACAACAATGACTCTCTTTTAATTCCAAGCCCCAAAAGTTTGCATATCTTAAACGAATGTAATTATTTTCCTCCTAACATTTTGTAGTGATGCAAGAAATAATAACTTGACAGGCCGTATTCCTGAAATCATAGGCAACTGTACTGCCCCCCAGGTCTTGTCTGTGTATCCAACTGTATTACAGACTTTCCCCTGCCTCGTTTTTTCTTTACTTTTCTAACATGTTATGTTGATGTCAGGGATTTATCCTACAACCAGCTGACTGGAGAGACACCATTCAATATTGGATTTCTGCAAGTAGCAACCCTGTATGTGTTGCATTATCCTTTTCAGATGTTTCTAACAAGAATGATATGCTGTATTCCACTTCCCTTATCTAAGAAATTCTCTTTAAATTTGTTTGAGCTTGGTAGGTCATTCAAAGGCAATAAACTCTCTGGGCATATTCCATCAGTGATTGGTCTGATGCAAGCGCTTGCTGTCTTGTAAGCACTGTATTAATGGTGTCTGAAGCAAACTTTAAGAAGTTTCTTTGCCTACTCGATGTTTGCTCTCTTTACTGATGCCTCTTTCAACATTTCCTTTATCACAATATCCTATTAGAGATTTGAGTTGTAATATGTTAAGTGGACCAATCCCTCCTATCTTGGGAAATTTGACTTGCACAGAAAAATTGTAAGTGTATGCTAGCAGTTTTTGTATTTATATCCATTAGTTCGATTTTGTCCCAAAATGTGTATCAAAACTCGGAAATTATCTAGGCTCATGTTTTCTCCAATTTCTGCAATGTTTGTAGGTATTTGCATGGAAACAAGCTGAACAGCCTCATCCCTCTGGAGCTTGGAAATATGATAGAGCTTCACTATCTGTACAGAGCTTTAGCAATTGGTTGACCTTATGCATCTTCTTTTTCTTTTCCAGACTCTTGAAATCAGGCAGCAATGGCTATATAGGAATACTCAATCATCATTTTATTTTGAATTTGTTCTTTACTTATTCTCCTTTATGCGTAGGGAACTGAATGATAATAATTTAAGTGGAAGCTTGGAAAGCTTACTGCTCTGTTTGACCTGTAAGTACTGTTACTTTTAAGCATAAATTTTGTTGGTTTTGGAGTCACTTGATGAAGAAACCATTGTTCTTGCAGAAATGTTGGCAACAACCACCTTGAGGGTCCAATTCCTGATAATATTAGCTCGTGTAAAAATCTTAACAGCCTGTAAGTCATAAACCTTATACTATTTCTTTGTTACAAGGATTTTTTTGTAACACATTATGGTGATGAAGTTTCCTTTTGTCTTATATCAGCAATGTGCACGGGAATAAGATGAATGGAACAGTCCTCCCAGGTTTTCAGAGATTAGAGAGTATGACTTATCTGTAAGTTTCACCTAGACATTTTGGAACATTTGTTGAACATATCCTCAAATCTGTTGTGACAACCTGGCAATCCCTGTTGTGACAACTCTTGTATTTAATTGAATCTCATTCATACATGACACTGTGATGACCATTATTAGGAATCTTTCAGCCATTATCTTCAAGGCTCCATTCCAATGAACTGTCACGGATTGGTAATTTGGATATACTGTAAGTATGAATGGTTTTATATTATCACTTTAAGCCATTCTCTCTGACTCAATACTAATAAGTGTTTTCCTCTCAGGAATATTTCCAATAATAATATCAGTGGCTCCATTCCTTCTTCCCTTGGTAACCTGGAACATCTTTTGAAGTTGTGGGTTATTTGACTGGTTTTTTCTTTCTTTCTTTCTTTCTTTTTTGTTTTGTTCCCGCCCCGCGGGGGGGGAATCTTGACTATTTCTTCTCACTAATTATCAATATTCATTTTGTTAGGAGTCTGAGCAGAAATCATTTAACAGGATTTATTCCAGCAGAGTTTGGTAGTCTAAGAAGTGTTATGGATATGTAAGTCCACTAACTTTTTAATGAAAACACAAATTCTTGCCTTTTTTATTTCTGATTATTTTTGTGCTTCTGTACTTCAGTGATCTTTCACATAATCAACTCTCCAGCTTCCGAAGAACTTTATCAGCTGTTGAACATGATGTCCTTGTGAGCTTCTTTTGTATCCTTATCCAGTGTTGGTCTTATATTCCTTCTTATGTTTTTTTTAAAAATAAAACTGATGCATATGGCTTGGGCAAATCTTATGGCAGTGGATTGTCTGTCTTAAATTCTACTTGCAGATGTCTAATGGTAGATGTTCAAATTTTTTTTGAAGTTCTTTTTGCTTATTTTTGGTGATTTGTTCATAAACTATGTCCAGTAATCTGGTATTCATCAGATTTGGTTGAATATTGACATTGGTTCTATTTAATTGGACTTAAATAAGAACTAATTATTGTGTTCTGTCCTGTGTTTTCCATGTAATCTTGATAGACTTGTAATTTTACTACAATTCTCATTGTGTTTTAATGGCATCTCTCGGTTTGAAATTATATAGGAGACTAGAAAACAACAGAGTGTCTGGGGATGTGACATCACTTGTAAATTGCCTCAGCCTTTCTTTGCTTTAAGTCCAGTCCCCTCCATTTTTAATGTTTGAATAATTTGGTATTATAGTTCTATGAAATGAACACGTCACTTTTACCTAAACAGTTGAATATTGATTATAAATTTTGTTTTAATGTCTCCTATAACAACCTAGTTGGTGTTATTCCCACAAGCAATAATTTTTCCAGCTTTTCCCCTGACAGGTTAGGTCCTTTACTGTTGTATATTGTCTCTGTTGCTTCTATTTTTCAACTCTATGTCGTTTAGCTGGTGTCATCAGCATGTCTTTTTTTGGATTGATTTATGCAACCATTTATTTGCAGTTTCATTTGAAACCCTGGGCTTTGTGGTTACTGGCTGAATTCGCCTTCTCATGGGTCTCACCATGCCGGATGAGATAAGGTAATATTTTAAACAATCAATAGGAATATTCTGTTGTCCTCTCTTTTCTATGCCTTGTCAGATTTTTTATACTGAGCACCTTGAAATCTGACTCCTCCCCCTAAAGATCTAACCTTGTTCTCTTTGGTAATTTGGATGATGCGCCTGGGATAACCTGTTAGTTAAGCTGTATGAGAAGGGATGGTAGTGCTTTGAGATGGGGTACATAAGACTAAGTAAAGAAGTGCACAGCTTTGGAGCTTGAACTTGTGAACGCTCAAAAAGACCATAATGAAACCATTCAGAAACTGAGGGAGTTCGAGCAGAAATGTTCTCAACTTCTGCAAAATGTGAAAAGGTGCTTTTTCTTCTGCCACCGTGTCTCTTGTTTTACAAATTGACATAGTTTCTGACTGCCAGTGGTGTGGTGTCTTTCTGTTAGAGTTAGCTTCTGTAGCTCATAGCTCGTGTGACAGTTGCTGTCCACTTGGCAGTTTAGTTATAGTTCAGTTATAAGTCAGTTATGGATTTGTTGAAGGTAGTTAGTCTCAGATTATGTATAAATACCCGAAGCTAAGCTTCAAGTCATAATTCTGAAATACAGTTCTAATTACACAAAACTCTCTCAGATTCTCTAATACTTTTCCTCCCATTCCTTCACTTTCTCTAGATTTCTATCTCTCTTACCCTGTTGGATAACACTTTCATTCTACTGCTTTATCTTGTGCTCGTTTGAACTTTGTTATAAATTTTGATTGTTACATGCAGTACTTTACTTAACAAATAGCTAGTGTTTTCTTGTTAGTCATTAATCTTTTTTCTACTTGTATTCTAATGTAGTCTTCAGGAAAAGCTATTGAGTTTAGAGGATGAAGATCACATGCTTCGTTAAAGAACCTCAAATGAAACTTGTAAGAGTAACTGTCCAGGTTTTGCTAAGTCCTTTTCAGAAGTAAGTTGCCTCGTGCATATTGACATTCACTCACTAGAACAAAGATTTATAGAAATTTACTTTATTCAATCTTAACATGTATGATGTATCTTTGGGTTTCCTATTCTTGGACAGCTGATATATTTGTGGGATGCATTTTGGATGTATTAAAAAAATGAGAATTATCATCTTGTAACAAATTTAGTTAATTTACTTTTCTTTCTGAAACAGAAATATTCAAGTCCAATAGCCTCCTGCACTGAGCGAAGGCCCATATTTGTAAGCTGCTACTTTCATGGCCTCATCTGTTGAAAATAATCAGTTATTTATATATATATTTTTTTCGTTTGTTCCCATTTTGATGCAGGAGTCACGCACACCCACAAAACTAATTGCCCCTATTACAGCTGGCTTGTCAGACTCTCATCAATCTAAATCATTACTAGAGTGTAATGATACTTAGTTTTACACTTCATTTACACTCACACCATGTCACCTCCTTCAGCCCCTGGCCAATAAAGTGGACACCACTTAAACTTCTTCCGTATGGCTCTGATCATGGACACTGGTCAAATCTGGTGGAAAACAATCATTTCTTTTTACTAAACCACCACATATTTACTAAACCACAACATATCAATATTTTTTCATCTGCTATTGTACTCTTTCTTTTTCATTAGTCTAGTAAAATTTTTCTTGTGACATAAGAGAACTTGTCCTTTAATTTGATTTATTAGGTTTTGTGCTATGATTTGTTTCACCATTTTTATAGATTTTTGCATTTTACTCCAATTTTGGTCGGTTCCCTTGGCCCCTCCTTTGTCTATCTTCCAGCTTATTGTAGTTTGATGCATTTCCGGGGACTGAAATCTCTATTGAAGTTAATTATGATGATGGTATATCACTTGTGGAGGCAAGATATCCGGCTATACTTTTTAAACAACAACTAACTGCTTGTGCAGAGAAGATTTTTGGCCTTATTTGTGAATTTGAAAAAGGAACTTTCTCCACTTCTGGCATCATGTACTCAGGTGGCATTTCTTACTCCTGGCTGATATTTCGGAGATTAAGTTATGTGTGACTAAAATTCCATGTCATATTTTGTGAATTGTTGTGTCTTTTCTTGTTTCATTCCGGTATTATCTCTCGGTTGTATAACTCTTTTTTTGGTGCTTGGAAGGAGGGGTTAATGAGGTCACAAACTTAAAAAAGTTTATCATGTGCTGCACCTGTTCGCATTGCTTTAGATTTTGCTTCATAAACTCTAGTAGCGGCACTCAATTTCTTCCATTTAACATCATTGCAGCCATCCGTTCAACTTGTTGTCATTGCATGTACTTTCATTCTCAGGTGTTCACATGTAGAAGCTAAGGACTAGAGTTTCTAGTGGTGTCTTTTTAATGGCATGAATTGAAACCTGAGGGAGTTGGTTCATGGAGGATGAAAGAAATTAGGGGATGGTTGAGGTGGGGAGAGAGGCATTTGTTTTGTGTCAAGATTTTCAAACCTCCATTTTGGGAACCAATTTACCCATTACTTTATTTTCATTAGTGATTTTACTGCTCTGGAGATTGTGGCCTTTCAGTGGTTGACAATTTCAGATTTTCTATTAATATATAATATAAATAAGAATAATTGGTTCAAAGTTATAGATCATTTATTCATCTATCCTGAAAACCTTTTGAAAATTTTATATGATGTCTAACTTTGATTTTGTAGTTTTTAACTTTCACAAAAATATTTCCTTATGATATGGTATACTGGCATGGCACAAAGCGGGACGAATGCAAGGTGGAAGGTCATCTAGATCTCCTGGTGGACTTCCTCAACAATCACTTGATGGCCAGTGGGATAACATCATCAAATTTTTGGATTCACTCATGAGCCGATCAAATTTTTGGATTCACTCCTGAAAGGTTACATGCAAATCATGTATGTTCTTTATTGTTTCCTTGGTCTCCTTCGTACTGTGTTTGACCTGTGTTCATTATTTTCTTGTCTAATTTCCTTGTAATCATGTTTGTGGACTGTAGTGAGGCTTTTTTCATGATAGAAGAAGCAATTGAGAAGATAATTAAAAGGAGTTTGGATGATAAGGGATCCTCCTAAGCACATAAAAGAAAACACAAACAAGAAAAGTTAATCAAACTATTTTGTCCTTCAGCGTATCTTTTGAATACAAGTTTTTAGCCTTAAAGTTTCAAACTATGCACTTTTGGACAATATAGAACCTTTTTACATGTCTTGTTTGCACAGTTTCTTTGAATTGATGGACTGCCATAGCAGGCTACATTAATTAGCATCAAGTTTCTTCCAAATTCCTCAGTTGACTGCTGTAATACCAGCCTCTATCTTGGTAAGATGGTCCATGAACTACAGTTCTACAGAGGCAGCACATGCCAGATAATTCTTACCACCCCCCTACTTCTCAGTATTCATCGTAGTACTTCCAGAAACAACAGTGGTGAGTATGAGGAATTTGACTCCATCAGAGGAGGTTACTTCAGATTCTGACATGCTGAAATACGAAGGAGAAGACTGGGCTGTGACTGAAAAGAAGTGCAGAAGGCAAAAAGGGGCCCCTAAAAAATGCATCTGGAGTGGCGTGCATGGATTCAATCGCTACTGGATTGACAGCACGTGAAGCTCACGCACCAATGGCAATGGTGGCGCATGGAGCAGAGATTGGTGGTAGACTTCAGGGGCTGGTTGTTCGGCCCCCTCTGAGCATGAATCTGAAGGTGTTTTGAAGTGGGTAGAAAAAGCCTAAAGTGGGGCTGAGACAGTTACACAGATGAATTGCTTGAGTGAGTTAGCACTCAGCTTCTTCTATTTTTATACATCAATGCCAATGATACTTACAAGGAATGATAAATAGTTTAACTAGTTCTTAAATGGCCTGATGTTTCCAACGCTCCACTACACCTATGATGTTTTCTAAAGCCACAAGCATTGCAACAATAACAGCTGCAATTATTTCTAGGCTATTTCCAACAATGATAATGAGTGGTTATGAATTTAGCTGGCCCGTTTTATCAAGTTTTCTTATCAATAATTTAGCTGCATGTTCGGGTGCCATCCTCCTTGATCTGCAAGCTAGTTACACATTCTTTTTCCTTCATCAATATTACACTCTTCAACAGGTAAAAAACCCCATAATTGCTATAAATGGCTTTTCTTAGCCTCAAATTACTAATACACTCTGTCGGGTTATTGGGTTGATTTTTTGTGACTCAGTTTTATATTTTAAATTTTAATCTTCTCATTGTCTCTTTTAGTCTTCTGTTGTGACAGGAATGTTGTAACATTCTCAAATGGGTGAATATGTGAAGTTTGGTCTTGCAGAACTTGAGAAATGGATGGTTGACGAGGTACATTGAGCTTGCTATTACTTCTTCATGATTTTAGTTTGATGGTTTAACTTGGTACCTCTGAATAGTTTGCAGGAACATCCTGGCATGAGCTGAATTTTGTTAGACAAGCTGTTGGGTTTCTGGTATAAGAACTACCTTAGTTGGACTTCTGATTGTCAGACATAACACTGCAACCTCTTATCTATGCTTCTGTATGTTTGAATTATATAGGTAATACATTAGAAGGGAAGAAAACTTCGGAAGAAATTCGGCAGGATCTTTGCCCGGTATGATTACATTCTATCATATTAGTGTATTGTGATTTCATTTTTATCATGTGTTGATACTGATTTACTAAACAAATTTCAAATCTCAAATACTTTCAATTTTCATCATTCATTTCATAAAGATTCTAGTGAGAAATTGAACCTAATTTTTGGGATTACAATCGCAACAATTTTTGGCTGTGGCCCATGACTGCTTGATTCTAGTTTTGTTTCTAACTGTTTTAATAATATGAACGAAGTGAAAACTCCTCTTTGGGAGTTGGTTGAAGAAAGTTTGATGATAAAAAACCTATATGTGAATGTCGGTATTTACTTAACATTACTGATACATTTACTTGTTAAATTGGAAGTTTCTGTTAATAAAATTAATATGTTGGTAATTCCATTAGCCGTACCTCTTATGCATGACTGTTCTAACTTCTAAGAACAGTGGTATCGCAATATGTTGGGGGGGGGGGGGAGCAAGTTTGGTCCTATAGAGATCTTATTCTTACCGTATATATTGTTTCTCCTTTCATTGTTTCAAGTGCACGTCTGATTATTTTGAATTCATCATGGGTGCAGTATTCTTTTGATTCTTTTGACCTACATTTTCTGAAAATATAGTTTTAAAGGAAAGTTAACCTGCTTCTAGTGCACTTCTATCGAATAAGTACCATGTACTGGGATGACAAGCATGGAACCGCTTGTGTCCAATGAGGCAAGTTATATTTTACATTGTTTTAAAATACTATTATGATGGTAGTTGCTTGGAGTTCTGAACTATATATTGTGAACCGGTTGTTAGTGGAAATGAGAGCAATTTTGAGGAAGGACAGTCAGAATCTGACTTCAAATTCGTTCTTGTTGGATGATGATCTGAGGTACTCTCTGTTTTTTATTTTTGGTATTAATCTGAGGTACTCTGCTTTCCCCCATTCAAGTACTCTTCTGTTTTTTGTAGTTTTACTTTTAACAAGTGATTAGTGTTCTTATTGTGGTACCTCAGACCAAGATTCGCATCTAAGTTTTGTTTTTAATATTTTTCCAAATTTTCTACCATTTCATTTAGTTCTGAAACAAAAGCTAAATCTAATGGCTAAGTTTGATTGTCATATGTATTTTCCAAGTTAAATTGCATACTTTTTAATTCTTCTTTAGTTTTGTTGTTGCATTTCTTTATGATGTACGTTTGTTGTCACACACACATACACGACTCATGGATGTAAATCTCTAGTCCTTAGATTTCCTAGCGTAAAATGTTTTTAGGACCTATAATACATTGGTGATTCCATTTGCTGCTTTGTTCGCTTCGTCTTAACCTACAATTCTTGGTGCAGCATTCCTTTTTCTGCTGAAGACATAGTTATGGCAATCCCTGCTATAGATACTGAAGATATTGATCTCCCAGCATTTTTTTTGTGAGTATCCTTGTGCCCTGTTTCTTATTTTACATGAGATATAATTGATCTACCCTGCAATTTCAAAGATGCTGAAGCTTGAAACTTAGCTTCAATATTGGACCTCTGGATTCAGATAACAACGCTACACAGTCAGAGATGTAAGTTTCTCTTCACACGAACAACTTATTTGTCATCATATTTGTTGGTCTCTACATTTAGTGCATTTGCTAATCATGATATTAACAATCTACGGTGGAGGAATGATTCTTTTGGTTTGATATGTATTTTCTTCCTGAATTACGCAGTCAAACCAGCAACTTGTAATTATCCGAGGATAAATGACAGGCTAGGATTTGTATAAGTTATCCATGCGATTTATGTTGTATTCTATGTACGATGCAATTGTAATTAGAGACTTGGGAAAGAAATTAAAAATTTTATTCATTGATGTAAACATAATTTAGGGTAAGATTTTCTGACTTCACTTAGTGGGACAAAACTTGGTTGTGTATGTTAATATATTGACCTTTGTTGGTGGGTTGGTTTGTTCAACTTACATTTGTTGGGCGGGTTCTTAAGTGGAGACTGAGTTTGTCACCATCATGGTGACAAAATCTCAATCGTTGAATACTAAATCTAACGGTTAAAATTAATTAAAGTTAAAATTAATATTTATACTTTAATATTTATAAAAAAATTATTTTATAAACAATTCTTTATTTTGTCCTTCTTCTTCACTATTTTGTCCTTCCTTTTTCTTCTTCCAAACCTCCCACCTCTGCCATTGCTGCCAACTGCACCCGGTCACCCACCGCCCCCGCCTCCTTCGTTGCCCACTGCTGCCCCCGCTCCTTCATCCCCAACCCCGGCTATACATCCCACACCCCCTAAGGTGATGAGTTTTTTTTCTTTTTTCTTGCAGCCAAATATCCTCAACACAAACCCCAAACAAATCAATTCAACAAAAATCGAAATACTAGAACTGAACTGAATCGTAATTGAAACATAAAAATCATATATATTAAAAAATTTGTTAAAAAAAAACCTAAAATTACGGCAAAAAAGAATAACCGAAATGTTCTGTTAACTAGCGAAAAGCAGGGGCCATCTTGTCGGTGAGCGTGCTGATGACGATGATGCTATTGAAGAGGCATGGGGTTGGCCCAAAGATGATCCCAAACCTATCCAGATCGTAGCATGACCCTAATGTGCATCATCTCGATGGCGTAGTATGCGAGCTCGAACGTCATGGGCCATATCGACACAAGATGGACCCAATTTATGAGGTCATTGACCTACGAGATCACGTACTTTGTCATCTTTGAGTTCCTCAAAGGAGAGGAGATCGCCGGTGGGGAAGAGCATAGGTATTTGGTGGAGAAGGAGGAGAGGGAGGGAAGGGTGGTGTGTAGGGAGATTAAGCGAAGGTGGTACTAGTTGTGGATCTAACTTTCGCAGCTTTTTCTCCTTTTGGATCCTCATCTCTGCCACACAAGTGATGAACAAGAAAAAAATCAGAGAACTAGAGCATATAGTGCCATTATGCGAGTGGCACTGGCGCAGTGAAGAAGTTGACGGCTAGAGGAGCAACCAGTTGGTGAGGTGTGGTTGGAAAGAGGTGAGGGTGTGGTGGGAGGCAGATGGTAAAGAGAGATTAAAATGAGAATAAAAGTCATTTTATTATCTTTTTATAATCATATTATCAGCCACTTGGTGGTGACAAACTCAGAAGCCATCATTTACTGCTTCAGTTTAGTTCCAGTTAATGTTTGGAGGAATATGTGAGCAACTTATGCTGAACCGGCTTTCGTAACGAATAATAAGAATGATCCACTAAAATACAAATTCCTTTTAGTGCACGCATTTACCAGCTTTACTGATCTATGAGCTTGTATCAGATTTGTTGGCGAAGCTCAGCACATGACTTACTACGATTAACACAGTAGAATAGCGTTTACAGTTGGTGTCAAACGACTGAAACTATAAGGAGAGAGTATTCAGAGCTCGAGTGGCCCGCCATATCCGAAGTTAACCAAAGATGTCAGAGTTAAAGTACCATTTTTAATCTACAACCTCTTGCTCGCTTAGACTAAATAGCACTTGAGCAGGGCATTCGTTGAAAGGCGTTAAGACACGGTTTTAAGCGATGGGGTTAGTTTACTATGATCGATGAGCTGCTTCATTTCCGAGCGAGGAACCCGGCATGTTTATCGTTGTGGCAGTGGCACAATGCTGTAGATCTGCCACAGAGACTGATCGCCAGGCTGAAATATTCCGCTGCAGAGGAGAGGATGGACCTGCACTAGCACTAGACACTCGATTGCGTGGATGGAGTGGCGGAAGAGGTGGTGGTGGTGGTGGTGACCTTGAATTTGAGCTCGAAGTTGAATCCTCGCTTGTACAACTACTACTGCTGTCATAGTTCATGGCAAATGCAAGAGCCAAAGCGCTTCGACTTGAGCTTATTGATCTCTTGGAAATGCCGCCACCGTTGCCTTTTAACTTGTCCCACACGTGATTGAAGGCCATCAAGTTTCTACGCCTTCTCGTGTAAGCATTCTCCGGTTTTGCTATGTCTTTCACGGACGGGGAAGAAGCAGCATCCGCCAGGCTCGTGAAGGATTTTGACTTTCCATTATAGAACTTCGAGATGCCCCTCCTGTCAATATCATAGCTTCAACCATCCGAAACCGATATATAATTGCACATAAAAAAACATTGATTTAAACCTTTTACTACTACTTTTAGCAAAATGTTACACAGATTTTTGCGACCAAAATTCACACAGAAAAAAAAAACTTGCAACCCTAGATTTAGTTAACGAGGCCCTAAAAAATGCAATTACCCCACCTTGACGACCACTATAGTATCACGCTAATATGTCTTAGATGGATTAACTTGTAAAATTCCTTAATCTAAGACTAAAGATCCCTCTATTTGGGTAAACAAACGAAAGCAGCGGATAATTTGTACGTCGGATTAGAATCCTTGTGTGTTCGTTCAAACACGCCAACTTGAAAGAAACCCAAAAACTAACTACTAGATCAGGGCAAGTCTATTAAAAAGCAGGAACAAACAATAAACCTTGACATAGATTTGAACAAAAAATCAAAAGCATGCACTCCTAAAAGAAAACAGCATAAGGATCTAGGAGGGTAGTACCGTACCTAATGGGCAGAACCTCTTCGAGAGACTCCATCATATCTAGAGGTCCATTGTATGCACTCTGAGCTTCATTTTCTCCGCTCTCAGTCTCCGACGACACATCGCTGTTCTTACCGATCGACGACGTCGTCGAAGATGAGCACTCCGCCTCATCCTCATCATCCTTTCTTGACTCCAACACCGCGGATGCACACGCCACCGGGCTCCTCAACCCCGATGTTTCCATCCTCATCTCCTATTATCCAATTCTCAAAAACACAATATACCATATGAAGGAACCTCAACAACAAAACCAAAAGTCTTAGAGACACAGAGAGAGAGAGAGAGAGAGAAACAGAGGTTGAGAATGGCAATGGGTTACCGCGTTGTGCTGCGGAGTGGTTTCCTTTTTATCTGCCTCGTTATTTATAAATTTAGTAGTAATTAGCTTTGTTTTGCGCTTTAACTTAAGTAGATAAAGTATCCAGGAAGATACCGGTTTATTTCTTGTACCTGAGTTTTTTTATTTGATAAATTAATGGGAAAAATGTGGAAGGCCAAGGCCTGACCTTATCCTCATCCGCTCCACGTTTGAAAAAAAACGTATCTCCACTCTCTTTTCTTATTAAAAATGAGCTGTGATCGAGTGCTTCGCGTTTTTCTCGTTGCAACTTGCAAACCAATTGGGAAGCCTATTTAATAAACTTGCCTCAAATTTTCCAAATGCTCACTTGATAGCTTTTTGCGTCTACATGCACCATCTCGCAATATAAATTGTTCATTTGAAATTTCGAACTTAAAGGTAATAAACTATGGATTTAATTGAAATATATTTTCAGTATTAAGTTTTTTTACATAAATATCCAATTATAAATTATTACATTAACAAAATTTTTTGATATAATCACCAACTATTTGAATGATCATATAAATGGAAGGTTCTGATTAAATAATTTTTACATTGTTAGTGCACCTAAATTAAACTTATAAACTATAATAGGAACCTTCTTTCTAAATTATAAACGAACCTTCTTGCAAATATAAGTATTTTGTTAAATTTGTTTATTAGTTTGGATTATAACAGTGATTACTCATTTCATTGTTGGTGTAGCTGTGCAAGTTAAAATACTATTTTATGGCTTAAGCAGCTATTCAAACTGATTTTACATAGACAGAATCGAAAGATAATTATGACCGCAGGTTGATTTAATTGACAATATCAAAATAGTTTTAACGGAAGATCTTGAGGTCAATTTACTGTTAGTTTTTCTCATTAAAACTTATAGCTGGTTATAATTTCAACATGGGACAATATTTTCTGTACCAAAAACCTTCTTGTAATAAGTAAATACAACAGAGTTGGGTCTTTTTCAGCTAAAATAAGATAAAAAAAATTATTATATATCTAAATATCCTATTTCAACATTAATTACCTATTTGTCCTATTTTTTGTATATTAGGAAAATCAGCCAAGATATGGAGATCCGTCTAGTCTAGGCCAATGGTAGGCCGATTTCACCGATATTAGAAAAATGGGACATATAGGTAAATAATGTCTATTTACAGTATTTATGTAAATAATATTTTTTTTATTTTATTTTAGTAAAACAAACCACATAATTGGCTTGAAAAAATTATGAAATTAAAATTTTGTGAGATTAATTATTAATTTATTTAATGACTAATGTCGCAGTTTATACAATGAGGTAAATAACGAAGAATTCAAAAAACATACTGCATGTTAAATATAATTAAATATGTTATTATTGATGTTGAAGTTTAGTACTATTTGTGTATTTTCATTATGCATTTTAGGAAAGCTTTCACTACTGGGATATTATATATGGGATACGAGGAGCATAGTTTAAAAAGAAAAAAGGAAAAACAAAAGAAAAAGGAAAAACAAAAGAAAAGAAACATAAATATATATCATTATACACAAATTAAGGACCACTAACTCAAGAGAAAGTTAGAAAAATGAATGATGATAGTTTTGAATACGTGAAAAATCTATATAACGCTCGTATGTGAATATTGAATAAGATGAGTCAGTGAGCGTACACAATGAATGAGTAACAGGAGATTGATTTGGATAAGCGAAGCAGTTGATGTTTGCTTTGCAAGACAAGAATAAAAGGAAGAGTAATATTATACGGTTAAAAAAATTATTAATATTTTTGACAAAAAAATGAAGATAAGTATTATATAAAATAAGAATTTAATTTAAATATATTGATAGTATAAAATAATTTTATATTATCAAAAAAAATGTTAACTTGTATAAATAATTATTCATTCTAATGAGAGGTCTATCATGATTTCTCATTTTCTAGTATTTTTATTGGTTAATAATATAAAATTATTTTATACTGTTAATATATATCAATTAAATTCATAAAATAAAAGTGATAACTTACTTATTTATCTAAAAAATAATCTACCTGTTTGGTTAAGATTCTAAAAGAAATACTTCTTAAGAAGCAGAATCAGAAGTAAAAATAGAAGCAAAAACAAAAAATTATTTTATATTTAAATATAATTATATAAGTGTTTTTTTTATCAAAATTAGAATTTATTAAAGTATTAAGATATGATAAATATAAAAATACTTTATTTAATAAAATTATAATTAAAGATGTGGAAAGAGAGAGAAAGAGAGAGAGAGTATGAGAGTAGAAAGAGAGTGGTAATTTTAAAAATAAAATCATAATTGAGTAAAAAAAAAGTGATTACTAACTTTAAGGAGTAATATTCTTTCTCTTCTATTACTTTTATTTCTGAAATAAATAATTTTCTATTTACTTCTATTTTTTTTAAAATATAAATAAATAATATTAAAAATTTTATAAATACTTTTTTTTAAAAAAATAAAAAAAAGTACTTCATTTTAAATGGGAAGCGCAAGCAAATACACCCAATATATGTATTACCACTCTAACACAAATCCAGATAAAAATTTTAACTACCAAACATTTTTCTCGATGGAATTTAGGATAGGACACACCGAATGTCGCTGGGGACTACTGCAATGCAAATGAAATTAATGAACAGCTTGTGAGCCTAGCCACGTGCACATCTATACTAACCACATCCACGTGACGACACGTTGACAAATGTGGACGGTTAAAATGATTTTTATTATTTCGGATCGAATACAAATCCCCAATTAAGTATCAGTGTTAATCTTATCTGAGTTTTATTATATATTATCCTAAATTTAATTTAATAACATCTGTATTTGAATAGTCTAATATTTAAAATATATTAAAAATTCTCTATATTAACACGATACAAATACAATAACTGCTTTTGCAAGAGCTGTTCTACACAGAAAAACACACGTAATCAACTAAAGTTCGAACAACCGGGTTAAAATGCTAAAATACCGTATGCTTTGGGCAATCAGCGTATTCACATGCGTAATTATCAACGAACAGTTACGTATGTAATACATGCATACTATGATAATGTGGATTATTGTCTGGTGTAGTACGTTGGATGCGATGACGTGGAAAAGGACATTTGGGTTTGGGTATGATGATAATAATGAGGTGAAGCTTATCCGGAAGGGGTAGGTGGGACCCATTTCACGAAATTGAAGATTAAAGTTCAACTCCCGCCTTCCCATGCACATATCGCTGTCTAACTCTTGCTCCCTACTCTCGCCCACTTTTCAATCGTGTCTCACACATCCCCCACACTCCCCTCTAAAACGACATCCTTGACAAGGGTATCAACTACTATCAACTTTTTTTTTTTTTTTTGGGGTCATTACAGATTTCAGGTTTTAAGAATTTATTTACTCATAATTTTATATTCTTAGGAATTACTTAAGCAATTTAATGGTTGGACAAAATCTTTCTTAAGATAACCAATAATATATTAGTTCAAGTAGAAAGGGTTTGAATTTTTTAAATATAAAATCTTAGATTTAATTTTGAAATTTATGTATATAAAAAAAATATTATTATGAGAGATTTTTGTTTAAATGTCTGATTATATCTCAGAAGATTAATCTTTTATCTATTAGATGAATGTATACTATAAAAAAAATCTTTCTCAAAATAATAACTACTAGGTTCTAATTCTAATATTTATAGGTAAAATTTATAGGAAATTACAATCTACTTCTATTAGGATTTAATTTGAATATATTATTAGTGTAAAAATTTTTTACATAAATATTCAATTACAAATTATTATATCAAAAAAAATTTTTGACATAATTACCCACTATTTGAATAATCATACAAATAGAAAATTTTGATTGGATGATAATATAAAAAAAATTTACAATATTAATGTATTTAAATTAAACTCCTTCTATTATGGCTAACCATTTTTAGATTATTTATTCATAATATGACTCAACTTTAAAAATATTAATTTAATTATCATCGTTGTTTTGTCATGTATATATATAATAGATAATGTATTTGATGACTATCTTATTAGGAACAGAACAAAGAGATTGCACCGAAAAGGAGAATATTGATACCGCCACCTACTTCAACTTATCGCATTACACGTCTTCTCCATCGCATGGTTGGGAGTCACTATCAGCTACCACCTTGTGCTGGTGGTTAGCCTACTGGCAATTGGCAACCCTTCAACCCCATCTCCAATAGGGATTTCTGTGACAAAACCAAGAATGAAAGTTGATGTCAAAATCCTACTTATGTCACATGATTGCATGCGGCAAAAATTTCACATGATCATGTCAAGAAAACAATTTGGAATTTAACTGCGGCCTGTGGGTTTGGTGCAGATCAAATCATCAAAAACAGTAATAGAAGTTTGAATATATCAATTCACTAGAAGTGAGTTACAGTATTTGTGAGAAACTTCAAATATTGATGTCAGTGCTATCAATTATTGACACAATTGATAAGGCAATTTAATTAACGAAGTGGGAAGAATTTTAAACGTGGAAAAATGGGTACAAGAGATAAGGTTGGCTGGACGTTGAACCGCGAAGAGGATAGATTAGTAGGTTTTGCTAGTTTTCCTTATCTATGAAGGCAACTGTAGGTTGATAGAGGTATTGACGATCTTGACCTATACCATCTTTACTATTATTTTGAGACTAGTAAGGTTATTTATACCATTTTTTAAATATTTATACCATATTTTTAAACATATTTAAAGAAATACTCTGTACTTAAATATTGGTTAAAAAAAGTTAGGTCTTATTGTCAATTAATAATTAAAGAATATTTGAAGATATTCCTTTGAAGATATCTAAAAAAAATTATATAAATAATATTTCTCTTTTTAAATTTTAGTTGCCATTTATATTTTATTGTCTATAAGGAGTTAATTGAAGTGAAATCTCATTCGATTTTGTTAAGAGATTAACAATATTTCATTCATTTTGATACACAATAAGTGTTAATTGTTTTATTATGTCAATTAAATTAACATATAGGATCATATATATAATTTTTAGGTAGTTATTATAAGAGTTAAATATTTATACTAACATAGTAATATTTTTTTTAATCTAGTAACCACTATAATTTGGCTCGAGTCGGATCGTATGGGGTAAAATTCTTCTAATGCTAATTTTTTTCATACACATAATTCGAACTCAAGATTTTATTTAATTTTTTTTGGATAAAATATAGTAATACATGATTAAATATTTATATAAATTTTTTTTACATCAACAATACATCAAAATTAAATCCATAATAAATTAACATACATGGCAATATCTTGTTTATTTATTTTTTTAATTAACTAAAATAAGAAAGCATGAGAGAAAAGTGTAGGATTTTCAAAGTTCTGAAAGTTCTCCTCAAACCGGGGGCTAGGATAAAAATTATGAAAATATTAATTTAATTTCTATTAAAATAACTCTATATCTCGCTTATAAGTTACAACTTTAACCCCCAAACAAACAGAAGATAATTCTGTTCATTTTCCTACTTAATTCAAACAAGTGAAAGCGACTTAAAATTCCAAACAAGAAAAAGTAACTCTTATTCCATCCATTTTTTTTTCCGATTTTTTCCGTTCCCCTATGTTTTTTTTTTCCTCTAAAATGTCCAATTATACTCTTTTGTTTCAATTTATTTATCAATTTAGACAATTTGATATATTTTTAAATTCACGTATTTTGATACCAAATGCATAAATTTAAGAATTTATCAAGTTGTTTAAATTGACAAATAAATTCAAGCAAAGAAAGTATATACCCGAATAGTTCTTTTGATTTTATATTTATCTTAGAATCAGATTGATTACTTAGATATTTTGCTTTGCGTCTTATTAACAAGACTGATCACCTCGCTTATACTCATGAGATATATATGGTATAGGGATGGGAACCTGCAACATACGGCGAGTGAAAGAAGTTAGTATAAAAAGGGATTGATTTGATTCGATTCTTACACTTATTTAGAAATTATTTAATAGTGGAATGTTGTTCATCTAACTTAATTAATTATTAAAGCTAAAATGAAGCTAGGAAAGTGTTTACATCATGGTTAGTATCTTACTTAGCCATCTATTATCTATTCAGTAGGGCACAAGTAAGGTACAACCTAATTAAATCACATATGCCAAATAGACACCGACCCACTAGGCAGGTATGAGACTTACAAAAGCAAGTCTTGTTCCATATATGTACTCTACAAACCATATATATCTGAATTAACAAGAAAATTAACCCAAAGATGCAAGCTTTGCTAGAGCTCCAACTGCGAGGGAATTAACGTATGTGCATGGTTCAGTCTTGGGTGAATCCCAACGTTTATCATCGAACTTGTCATTGCGGTCAGGTCCACCCACAATGGCACCAGTGAGCTCATTGGGGTTAGGTTCATCTTTTTGAAACCATCTTGAGAAGCTCAAGGAACAGCTCACCTCTTCGTTCTTGGACAACTTTGGCACGGAAGCACCTCTATGGTGAGCTTGCGTTGGTGGGTTTTTCCCAAATCCAACCATGTATGATCTTCCTTCAGGGTTTTTCCCTAGTATGTAATCCATCTGTGCCAATTTGACCATCCAATTGCTTGATTAGTCTATGTCCATTGTTTCTTTTGCAGTGAGAGATTCGTAAGTGTTTCAGTCACAAGAAAAAGATTATACTCTAATTCGTTTAATATTTAACACTTCCGCTTTTCTAGGTTATCATTGTCTACTACTACAAATTATATTTTTAATACAATTGTTGAAGTGTTGAAAATTTAATGGAATAGAGCACTAATTTTTTTCTTAATGAGAGCACCTATTTTTCCTTTTGCAGTATTGAATGTATGAATATAACATAGTATATACTAACTTGTTTCTTAGCAAAAGCCTGGAGGTGGGATGAACCAAATTGTTTGTTTCCACAAGTGACTTTCTGTTTATGTTTGGCAAGCAAATCACCATATACAGCGAACAAGAATGCTGTGCCGGTGGCGTACTGTGTGTTGGCCCCATCTCTCAAATGAATGAAGCCACCTGCAAAACCATATGTTATAACTAACTATAAGGTAATAGATATTATTATAGCTGAGCCTCCAGCTTGTAAAGATGAGAATATAAAGGCAGAAGAAGAGAGAGCATTGACCAGGGGATAAGTTAATTTGGTGGTAGGGACTATCAGGAAGGACCGAACATATGAAACTTTCGCCGTGGCTTTTGAATGTTTCCAGATTCTTTATTCCTTCAAAATGTAACTGAGGAACACATAGCAGTTTCAGTTTGTTAGGACTTAATTAGGAGGACAACCAAAATAACATAGAATAGATTAAATTAAAATATAAAAAAGAACCTGGGTAAGAAGGATTTGAGCTCCTGCGTATTTGAGGTCCCAACTGAATTCTGCTACACTAGCACTTATGGATTCTTCTTGTATGTACTTCATATACATTGACTTCCTGGTAGCAATGTATAGCCACGTTGCTGCCCACATCAGTTCATCCTGTATCATTACAATCACAACATTCACTTTTATTCATTGCCACTTTGCCACACACATTTGCACTAATATGCAGTAAACCCGTAAATTAAGAAAGCTGAGTTAACTAGGACAGGTTCATAGACCAAAAAGGTTATAAGAAAATCACATTATAGCCAGAGTAAGAGCAGTAGAAGGGGCACTCTCCATCATAGGTTCCTTTATGCGATTTCGCCAATTGGAAAAGCTACCACCAGAATGAGAGTAAAATAAGTTATATGCACGATTTCCATGCTATCCACCCAAAAATACTGCAAGTAACTTAAAAGAGACAGACATATATATATATATATATATATATATATATTAATCCTATGTTTGTATATATGTAACGTACCAGTTTGGCTTTATTAAGGAGACGACGAGCATATTTACGATCTGAGGGCCTAAAAACTATAGCAGAAGCAGCCATTGCCGCTGCAGTTTCAGCTGCAATCTCAGTCCCGGGCGTGTCACTGTCTATCTTCAAAACCGTTCTTTTCGTTTTCATATTTTCTGGTCGAATCCAACAATGGTGATCCTCTTCTGGGTCCCCTACCTATATCACAAACCATTGTTACTTATATTTAAAAATCAATAAAAAACAATAGTATATATTGCAAACAAGGCCAAATTTTTTCATATAGAACAAGAACTGCATTGGCCATATCAGGCTCTCACCTGCACATATAATCTTTTGCGTCTAGAACTAGCTTTCAGAAAATAATCAGTACCCCATCGAATGGCATCTTGAACTTGTCCCATTTCCTTTGCAGCTTCTAATTCTGACTTGAAGAAAATGGCAGCCCATGATAGAGTAGTAACGGTGAAGGCCATGGGAAGCCCATACTTTACATTATCCCCGGCATCATAGTAACCCCCAACAAGGTCCACCTACATGCATGCATGTACATAAATACAAATATGAGATATGATCCGAAAATATTTCATTCTCTATATATGTTTGTTTAGTGTAACATTTCTCTGACAGAAAATTAAGAGGGTAGAGAAAAAGAAAGAGACATTAGCTAGTTTTCCGTCATCTAGTGCTGAGTCTCCTCTCCAAGGCACCCTATTATTGGAAGGGAGCTTCCCTGATCGTTGTGCCTCTAGGAAAATTAAGGACTTGGTGAGAGCCTCCTTATAATTAAAATCACCATTAACATGCACCATGTTCCCTTCAAGCAAAGTAAGCCATGCTACAATGATGGCCCAATATGCTCTTTTAGTACCCATGAACCCAAAAGTTTTAAGAAACTAAATGAACAGTGAAAGTGGGGGGAAGACAAAATGATGTGTTTGCATGAAGCAGCTAAGGATTAGAGTTTATAAAGAAATGTAAAGAGTTGGTTGTGTTGATTGTTGAAAAGTTGTTTCAATTGTCTCCACAAGGAACCAAGAAGTGGGAACAACTGCTTTGGTTTGGTGTTTGTTTCTCCTTTGTGCTTGTAATGGCGGGAAAAGTGAGGGAGTAGTTTTTTTTTAGAAGATGTGAAGAAAACTAGGGGATGGTAGCGAGAGAAATTAAGAGGCCCCAAGCCTTTGTTTCGGTGAGAGATTTTACAACCTCCATTATGAACCCAATTTACCCACTACTATTCTTAGCATGCGGTGGTAAGGGTTATTGTTACTTCACCAATAATGTGGAGAGAGAATGAGGATCCACCGCATAGTCTCCGTCTTGTTTTAAATTCCCCCATAATCAACGAACAAAATCATCTTTCCTTTGTTTATGAAGTGAGCGGTTCTTAGATCAACTTCAATTAGTATTAGTTTTCAGCAGCTTTTGATTCAAATTTACTATTTGTTAACTAAGTTTAGCCACATGAGGTTATGGGAATGTTTTATTATTACCAAGAGTCATAGTCATGGGTTAAACAAAAATTAAATCTTCATTTTTGCCTCGCATCATGATAGCATTTCTTAGTATCTAAAAGTTTAGATACCGCCTTTACCATTTCACACCAATCTTTATATCCGATGTTTGGTATTTACGGAACAATCAACATAGTAATTCAGTTTAAACAATCAATTTTCTTAAATTAAAAATTCTAGTGCATAGTAATCTTTCTAGAAGAGTAAAGACATTTTGCCGGGGACTATGTAGTAACGCTGTCATTATCATACTCGAATAATTTATCATCGTTAGAAAAATAATTCCAGCAAAGCATGGAAAAACATCTCATTTAGACAGTAATTCTAGTTAACAATAGCTACAAGCAATGACGTTTATGATAAGAATTCAAGACTTGACAAGGCAAGTACAAACCGCGCATGCACACCATCACATAACAAAACCTCATTAGTAAACAGAAATAATGGATATGAAATATGAAAAATATCATCGGTCACTTTCAATAAACAAAAGGGATAATCACAAATCATGATGTCATATCTGAAAACTTCAGCACAACAAATTTGCCTTCTAAAGATGGATGTGGTGATCAAGTATTCAGAAGGGCCTTTCACCATCCACCCAATTCAAGAGGATTTACTCGACACAAAATCAACAAATCGATTTGATACTGTTGTATACCTCTAATATACCCAAAATCTGATGACCTCTTCAATGTAAAATATTTTATCCCTCTTGACATATTGTTCCATGGTCACAATAAGCCAGCTTCAAAGAGATTCCTCCGCCTCAAGGTCTCATCAACAAGCTTGAAAGTCTTCTTCACAAGCTTTTGATCAAGAGCAGTGGTCCTATAGATCTTAAATACACGATCAACGTGATCAGGAGCAGTGCTCTGGAAATACAACTCTTCAAACTTTTTCTTCACAAACCTGCAGACATAGTTTATATCCAAGTTAATTAGTTGTGTTGATGGTAAAGACTTAATCATCGACCCCTTGAATCCTATGCTTATACAAGCATCAACATGTACTAAGAAACACAACTAAGAAACTTCAGGCTTGAGATAGAATTGAAGATAGGTTAAGGAAAAATGTAATAATGGCTGAATTTAGGATGCTTCCATTAGCCAGAATCAACTACTTTGCCTTCAGCAACACCCTTCATTCTATATCCCAAGGTATAAAGAAGTTGCTTACTCGTATGCATGCTCAACCTCTTGTTTCCCTGTTGAAACTGGCTGGTAATCTTTGAACCACGCGCACACGTTAAGTGGGACCTGCACAATGCAAGACATTATTAGACTGAAATGATGATATAGCATTCACCACTAAAAAGGTGTACACTGTACAAGTTTAGAGGTTCGTACTTTCAGGATCTTCTTCTCGAATATGTCAAACTTGTTTAAAAATAACATGAAGGATGTTTTCTGTGCAGAAAATGGAAGGGCATCATTATTCACTGACAGATGCAAATCTTAATTGCCAAAATAGTATAGAGCTCTCAACATTTAGTGTCAAATAAAGGAACGCAGGTATTAAAGTTTGGGGGGGGGGGGGAATTAAAAGGAAACCTCAAAACACGGTTGCTTCAAGACCCACTCAAAAAGTTCCTTAGTCTCCATCATCCTGTTCTTGTTTTCATCCTCAAAAAGCGTTTGATCATACCTGGAAGGCAAATACAATGTCAAAGACTCTAGCTTCACACACCTGGTAATTATAATGCTCTTGCATCAAGACTGAAAGATAGGTGAATTACTTTAAGTCTAACCAGGCACATAGTATTTGCCAATAGTATCCATACCAACATTTTTCTATTACTAACACCAAACATGCTAATGCTCAACTACAGGACTAGAATGAGTTTACCTTTCACTTCTCTTTCAAGTAAAATGAGCTTTTGTTAATCAGCAAGTACTAAAGAGTCAAATAGAAAGTGTTTTTGTAACTAGGGGTGCGCAACTGAACTTTGTGACCTTTAATTTGGCATGCAACTATCGAAACAGATATACAGACAAGAAATTGAGATAAGTTTTAGAGAATTTTGCACTCCAAACAAACATTTTTTGCATTGGAATAGTCCAGACAAACTTTATTGGTGTCATTATAAACCATATTAATATATGCAAACAAATGGCAAACCATACTCGCTAATAGCAGCACAGAATATTACAGCTGAAACTCCTTCAAAAAGATGGATCCATTTTCTCCTTTCATTTCTCTGGCCGCCAACATCAAAGAGTCTATATACTTCGCCACTTTTCTTGTTTTCTCCAACAGGGCTGTCAAAATAGCAAAGACATACCAATCAAGTTGGTCCACTCTGTATATCATATTAAGAAAATGCAACAAGACATTATAAATATTGAGCAACAAGAGCACACCCTGCTTCATGTAATACAGGTGGCTTGATACACACTCACATATATGCTAAGATAAGCATGACTTGTCCTTCCTTGCAGAATAAATGGCAAATATTATTTGGAAAAGCATAACAAAAAATTTCAAATAAGCATATGCAACCAATATTCCATTGCGTTTAACCATTTAGATTATGGAAGATGGTAAAGTGGAGGTGGCTGATAGGGAGAAAGGATAGTAACAGATATCAGAGGAAGATAGAACCATAAGCACCAAAGACCAATTACAGCAATCAAATGTCCAGACAATATGAGGATGAAAACAAGCAGATGGATATGAAAAGATACCACATGTACAGCATCGTTTCTAAGCTCAAACAACAGAAACCAAGCTAAAGAGTTAAAATTCTCCAAGTAATAAATCACAAAGAAGGCAATGCACTCAGTAAATGCAGAAATCTAGTTTATGTCCCCATTAGAGGCAGTTGAAAACTTTATATATGAAGATTAGGACTGTAAATAATGAAATTGCTCAAAATTACACATATGCCTCCATTCTAAGTTGGTTAAGAATAAGCAAATATGCAGCAGCAATTGCTACAAAAAAATCTGTTGATTCAGTACAACATAGAGACAGCAATAAGCACATCTCTATCATTTCAGTACAACAAATCATGTCAGGTCAGCATGTTCACCTGAACTGGATCTCCACGACACCAGTTGTACGAACTCTTGCATACAAAACATCTTCCTGTAGTTGTAAAATAGAGTGAGAAATATTGAGATATTCATAACTATCATAACAGAGGTGCACAAGCTGCACCCCATGCATGTAGAAAATTTGCCTGCTCACCCCTGAAACATTTAGGGAGGTAAAAAAAAGAGAAAGAAAAAACACACACACACACACAACCCCCCCCCCAAAAAAAAAAAACCCACCCACCACAACAAAGAATTCAGGTTTGTAATATACTAAGAGCAAATAAAACACATTATGAATTAGCTTTCGCATCTCCGTAAATAACAAAAGAAACATAGATCTTGAATACCTTTGTTGGAACATAGTTCGCATCAGACAGCCTCTGCAAATTTTCCATGAAATAATGGGCACAATCTGGAACTTGGAGTTCATTACCACGGGCATTTGTCTCCTACAGCAAGTAAAATGTGTAGACATAAATACCAAGTAACTGATGACAAAAATAACTAGTATCTAGATTAAAGCAAAACAATCAAAGAGTGCAATCCAGCCACCTGAATTGCAGCATCCTCCCACAGAGTCTCTATTTCCTGCGCAAGCTCCTTAGTGAGATGTGGGTAATCCAGCCTGCCTCCAATTTCTGAGAGCTTTTCACCAATATCCTGCCGTAAAATCAAACTTTCTTTGAAATAAGAAGACTTTGACATATAAGTTAGACAATAGCAACAGATGCTCCAGAAAAAGAATCCCACATTAGGGGGCAAAAACTTGGTAACAACATACCACACATAAAATACTCAACTTTTATTGACTAGCCGTATTAGGGCATAAAAGAGGTGGTAATAGTGAACTACCTTGTTTTCACTGGATATCACATACTTTGAAGAATCAAGATCATTCTGAGCCAACTCCTTTGACCCATCATGCAGTAACTGTTTAAACACATCAAGCACGAACTAAGACAGTTTTCTCGGCTATCTCTGTTAATGCTCATCTCACAAAAAACTTTTGTTGAAACTATAAACGGTGGGACAGTAAGACTCTAGATATTTTTACGAGAAAAATAATTAACACACCCTTTCAAGTATTGCGTACTTTTATTGTCTGATAGACATTAGCATGAATGACTGGTATGTAGCTTTTTAGCTCAGCCTCATCAAAGCCCGTTTGGAACAAAAGTTTTATCTGCATATTATAAACAAATAAACAAATGTCAATAATCTAGCAATCATATACTATCCTAAGAAGTTGTTGAGAACAATGCAATTTCTTGCCTGCTTAAAGATTGTAGACTTCCCTGACTCTCCAGCACCTAAACAACAGAGACATTGACACATTGATTTAAGTAAGTAAACAAAAAAAAAATAACAACAACAAAAACAAGCAGGCTGTAAAGAGATTGTGGCATATATCATTACTTCCACTCTAGAGAGCTTCACAACTTATCCAATGCTAGATTCCAAGTAATTCTATGAATTGCTATAGTTGACTGAGTTTTAACTTAAAAGCCTATATATGAAGCATATACAATAATACAACTAGGATATACAGGAAAAGCTGACCCAAGTAAAACGAACCTAGTAGTAGGAGTTTCTGAATATGCCTTTCAGCCTTTGTTTCTAACTCTATTCTTCTCTCGATTTCTGCAGCCTGCAAACGCATTTCACGTTTATCAAATTAAAGCCCATTTTATAGTTTATGATTATTTGTGGCTTAACAAGCATGCAATTTATTGAGCAAAGCGGACCTGTGCATTTTCCTCAGCCTCAGCATCATTATAACGACGATTTCTGCTGCAGAGTAAGCCCATATTTTCTGTTACAAAAGACAGCATAGAAGATGCACTAGTCAAGCTCCACCAGAAATCACAGTGTTTCAATGCCCTTTACTAATGCATACGTGAAGTAGTGGGCTTGAGTTCACCTAACAAGACAACTAGGACAGTGTCAGAAGCATACAAAGACAAGCCACCCCCTTATATCTTAAGCCAACTCATAAGATGATGCTTCCATGCAACTTGCAATAGCAGACACAAAAAATAGATTCTCAATACATGGAATAAGACAGCTGAACAAATAAATCAAAACAGACTCAAGGGCACAGCTAGATAGCAAGAGCAGCTTGAACCAAAATCTGCATTTAAGTACATGTTTGTTTTGGCATTAAGAAAGCTAAGCAATGGTTTAAAGGGTGCAAACTAATTTTCAACTCATTTTAACACGTTTTGTCAAAATCACGTTGAGTTACCTTTCAACATTTAGCCTCAAACCATGATTTGTGCCAAAGTGAAAAATAAAAAATATTATTCCATTGAACTAAAACATAGTTTGCAAATTATAAACTAAATATACCCTTAGCCAAAATATTTTCCAAATCAGATCCAAATTATAGGATTATTCTCATTAAGTTATTTAGCTAAAATTCTAGATTGAATACCATCAGAATATTCTACTTTTACAAGATTATTTGGTGATCACATATGAACTAGGTATTAGTGACCAAGGTTCAAAGTACAATGTGTCCAGCTTTCCGGTACCTACAACTTGAATTTATTTATTTCTTTGGTGAAGACTTTCTTGTTACATACCTACAACTTGGGTTTTACCAAACAGCTAGACCCCATCAGCATATACAAGCAACCCCATCATAAAGCCCCTTTTTTCATTTAATTTTTCAGCTAAGCATTACAAGCTGCACAGAAACTAATCATTTCAAGCTTTGAATGTTGATTCCCTCCACACTGAGCAAGAAATTTTTTTCAGTTGAAGTACAACGAAAAGCAAGAGTATGCAAAGTACAATCAGCTCAAGGAAGTTCACAGCAGAAGGAGAATATAGTGGAAAACGGTACAGAAATCCAATGTGAAATCACTCAAAAAGTGAGGATAAAAGGAGAATATATTCGCATCTCGATCTGCATGTGCGACACCAAATACAGAGATCTTCTGAGCAAAAATCCTCCAACCCCATAATTTTTTAACAAAGAAAAACGTAGAGAAGATAAAAGATCTTGAATGAGAGAGAATTAGGAATGCAACAGAACCAGAGAAGAGAGAGTTGGGGTACCTGAAAAGAAGCAAAAGGGGTCTCTTTTGCAGAGGGTGTGGAGCTGGACTATGCCCCTAGATTTAGCTGATTCGCAAAGTGTGAAGTGAAACTAGAAAGCACAAAGCAAGTTCAGCTGTGCTGCTCTTTGTGGGGGCGAAGATATATAGTATTCTAGTTCTATCCTAGTATAGTATAATATTAACAGATATTAATAATAAATGTTGCTTAATTTAAGGTAATAATGGATTATAATTTATTTATAATTATAATATAAAGGCCATGTGTAGCTGTGTGGGTAATGACTAATGAACATATAGAGAGAAAGGAAGTGTTTCTTTCAGATTTTTTTTAAAAAAATCATTTTTTTATCAAAAAATATTAATTTTTATATGTTTGTATAATTTTTTTAAAAATAATTAGGTTTTTTAAAAAAATTATTTTAATTTTTTTGTATAAGCTGAAAAAAATTAATTTTTAACTTTTTAATTATATATAAAATTTAAATTTTAAAATTATTTTTTTAAAAATGGAAAGAAATACACTCAAAATGAGAAATATAGATATATATGAATATATATGATGAAAATTAAAAGAGCATAAATTAAGTTTAGTCCTTAAAATTATATATATAAAAAATTGAATGTGTACTTTATTTTAATTTTAAAATTTTAAAATTAATAATTTAATTATTAAAATTATAAAAAATAATTCAAATTAATTCTTACAAATATTACACTAGAAATTAATTTAAATCAATTTTTTACAAATTCAAATACTAATTTATTGATTTCTTGATTTTAGAAGCTCGAGCAAAAGCACACATATAATATAAAGCGCTAAAATGAGTGCCACTCAAATATAAAAAGAGCAGGAGAGTTTAATTTTATATTATCAGTGAATCATGAAAATTAACTCCATATTAATAACGAGAAAGTTTCAAGAAAGAAGGTATGAAGGATGAAGGAGGAAAAGAAAATAGAGATTAAAAAGAAAAGATTGCCGAGGGTTCTTGCTTCCTACATCCTTCCTTTCCTTCCCCCGTTGGCTTGGGTCAAAGTTCAGAAAAGACAGAGCAAGCCAGCCACAGGCCACAGGCCACAGGCCACAGCAACAGCACTTTTTTTATGTGTGTCTTCTTGGGAAAATAAACCACTGGTATCTATCTGTGTGAAGTGTGTACAAGTACAACCACTGACCCCTTTCTCTCTCCCCCCCCCCCCCTGCCACTCTCAACTCCAACATCATCTTAATTCTGGTCAAGAGCGCCCCTTTTTCAATTACATTATTTTATTTTCAATCAACAAATATCTTCATCATCATGAAAACTAAAATTAACTTCTTTTTCAATCAGATCATGCTGATTCATTTGGATTCAAAGTCTAAGATTAAGAACGTGCATCACTATAGTTTGAATGAAACTTAAATTATTTGGCAATGGTTGAAATGTGTGCAGCATGGCAATGCGAGCTGAGGGAAAGAGAGAGAGAGATGGAGTCAAATGTAGCAAAAATTCCACAATCAGTGCAGTGCAGTGCAATAAGAAACAAGAGAGAGAGAGAGAGAGAGAGAGAGAGAAGAGCTGTGATTTGATTCCATGGACATTAGGCAGTCAAAAAGGAAACAGGAAAGGACAGAAATCCGTGCGCATAGATGCTACTTGCAAGTTGGCACTTACTTGGCATTGGCATTGGCATTGGCATTGGCAGTTCCAGTTTCTGCTCCCCCTGACTACACCATCTCACCTTTCGTCCTTGCTTCATTCCCGGCGTAACTCTATCCCTACTACCATTTCACGCCTCCTTCTTTTCTCAATCATTTAGCTCAATAATTACTTCCATAATTAGATTAAGTCTTTCTCTTTCCTTTTTGGTGATCTAGAGTAAGCCTTTCTTACAGTAATAAATTCACAATTCAAATTTCCATGTCACAGTTACGTGAACAAATTAAAAAAAAAAAAAAACAAAATCAGCACAACAAGAGCTTTACATAGGTCGATTGGAGTATCAATCCTGAAAACTAATAAGTGGCATCAAAGTTTTACTGTACAAATTGTTTGAGGAATGAGGAGTGTTATTCGCTATCAGATCTTAACCTCACCTCCCCAATATATAGTAATGCAACCTGTTGATTGGTTATTCTTTCATTTGTAACTTTTGGTACTCATAGTTTTCATACTTATTACTAGCATTGTGGATTAATGTTTACTTAGTTTAACTAATTTAGCACTTACCCCTTTCAAACGAGGTCTCGTATTTTGTGATATTAACTAATTTAACAATTATTCCTGTCAAATGGAAAAATAAATAAAAACACTTCTTGAAGCAAATAAATAAATAAAATCAAATTTATACTTTGTCACCTTTATTCAACGCGTGTTTGCGTTGAATAGTAGCTAAACTAATCTAAATATAAATGAAATGTATGGTGCTATTTATATTTTATAAAAAAATTAATTGATTATTAACTATAGTTTATTTAAGAAAAATACAAAATACACTTTAAGATATCTAAATTCAAAGTATTCAATCACAACTATCTTGAAGAAGACTTGAACAACGTAAAAGAAATTTGGAACCATGGAATGATTTTTTTTTTATGATATATTGATAATAATAAGATTTAAATTTAAAATTTTATATAAATTATTCAAATTATTTACCATTAGATTATTCCTAACTACTTAACGACTCTAATAATATAAAGGGGGGAAGAAACAACACAGTCAGAATTTATAATTCACTTAGAATTTTTTATTTATTTATAGCAGCATTGGACCAGTTACAGACAAATTAATCTTCAAAAACAAATATCGACGCCAGCGTGAACTACCGGCAGATAACGTCAAAAAAAACAAAACAGAAGAGAGGATGTACGACTTCAAACTTCGAATGGTAAAGACAAAATTGAATTTTGGTGGCATGCATTTATTGGAGGGCTACAGCTAAAGTTGGAGTTTACCCAAACGTTAAAACATAACGTTAAAGTGGTCAAGCTATGGACAGAAACACGACACTTGTCACCGTCACCCATAAAATTGGGGATATTATAAATTTCTTTCGTATTGGCCGATTGCTAGGTGTTGCTGGTCTATTGGTATGCTTTATCTCATTATAAATTTATTTATTTATTTAGCATATTGGCTATTATTTATAGAATTTAATTTTATTTATAGAATTTAATTTATATATGTTGATATTATAAAATAATTTTATATTATAAAAAAATTAAATTATATTAGATAATTAGTTATTATAATAAGAGATTTATTATGAGTTGCCATTTTTTATATAAAATTATTTTATATTATTAATATATAGATTTAATTTATATGTATTGATAGTATAAAATTTTTTTATATTATCATCCACTTACATACTGTCACATAAATAAATATGTATAACCATCACTCCCACTACTATAAAAGTTATATAAATACAAAAATATAATTAAATGATAATATAAAATAATTTTACACTATCAGTACATACAAATTAAATTATTAATATACACAAATTAATCTCATATTTATATTAGTTGAAAAAATTAAATATTATATGTAAGTGATCACAAGTTGAATGAATATGATAATAAAAAATTGACAAAAAGATAAAATAAAAAACTATATAAAGACGACTGTCACACTATCTAAAGTAACAAATAAGGCTTTAGAATATACCTAGAATCGTCATTCAATTATAGCAGCATAAGATCAATCAATTTAATAATAAGAATTTAATTATTATACATTAACAGTATCAAAAAATTATCATTTAATGAAATGTTTATTTTAATAAGATTTTTAAAATTATAGATAGTTAAATTAAATATTTTTATTAATGTGATAATATATAATTAAATATCTATATAAATTTTTTTTATATTGATAACCCATATAAATTAAATCCTAATAGTAATTGGGTGGGAAGATAAAAACGTCATATATGAAGTTAAATAGGCGGAGGTAGTTATTATACTATATACTATATAAGTCTAATTTTGTCGCGTTTTGAAAATAAACAAAATTTATACTTATACCTAATAGTATATTATTACATTATCTGATAAATTTAATGGATGCATTTATTTGTGCTTCTCATTTAAAAAGAAGTACTTTTTTAAAAAAAAATTTTAAAAATACTAATAAATTTTTTAATATTATTTATTTATACTTCTAAAAAAAATAAAAGTAAAAAATAATTATTTTTTTTGCATTTTTAATAAATAGATAAGGAGTTGCTTCTTCTGAAAATAGAAGCAGTAGAAGAAAAAAAATATTTCTCCTTAAAATTAGCAACCACTTTCTTCTCATTCGATTATAATTTTATCTTTAAAATTTTTTAAAACTATCACTTTCTTTCCACTCTCTCTCTCTCTCTCTCTTCATATCTTTAATTGTAATTTTATTAAATAAAATACTTCTATATTCATTACATCCAAATAATTTAATAATTATAATTTTGATAAAAAATACTTTTTCGAGCATGAAATAATTTTCTGCTTTGCTTCTGCTTCTTAAAAAATACTTCTCTTATAATCTTAACTAAACGGACCCAATATCTTATGCGATTGTTAATTGATTAAGTAAGATTTTTATATAAATTAAATAATAATTTTTAAAAATTATACAAAACACACACACACACACATATATATATATTGTAAACAAAAGTCATTACTATTAAATATACAATTAGACAATTAGTGACAACATATATACTAGTTATTAGTAGTAGTGGTAGTAACGTATCAAAGTTAAATTCGTATAAATTATATTATACTTGTATTGTAAGTTGATTATTATTGTGATTGAAGAAGAAGAAGAATAACAGCTTCACTAAAACGAATGATATATATGAATGATGCTCTTAATGTATATAGCAGTACTCATAAAAACTGAAAAATATTCAAGAACAGCCCTTTAGGAAATTTAGGATAATGTTGTTGAATTCTGCTGCCTTTTCAATTTGAGGCACGTGGGATGCGTCCTTTATCACTTCCAATCTCGGCTTCTTGCTAATTACTCTGCAATGCGTTATTTAGAAGGCCACGACTCATGTTAGTCATACAGTAATGGCTTTATACCAGTACCCAAAAGAAAATACCCTCCCGGTCCTCACCCATAGTTCTCAAGTACTGGCCTTATATTTACCAATTAATACCAGTAATTCAGCTATAAATGAGATATTGAGTTATAATAATAATAATAATAACTAAAGAAGCATTTCTATGTTATTATGATTTGAATATGGAAGGAAAAAAAGTCCGAATAAAGAAAAGGAATACATAATCAATTAATAATGTATATGGGTGGTATGCTACAGAATCAGTAATTGGATACATACTCTTTCAGTTCTCTGGCCATCTGCACGGGAAATATACGGTCGTGTTCCCCCCAGACTATGAGAACCTCCTGGGTATGAAGAATATATATGAGCCAGCCATGTTATTTCCTAGCCATTATGTAGCGCTATGCACGTAATTAAGGACGAGTTAACATAGATATACACTATGCATACCTGTTGAAGAGGTGAAATGTTCAGAGCTTCATCCCTTCCGAGGGATATCCCTTTTAGAAGCTCCATCTTCTCCTTCCTATTGTCTGAGTATAATTTCTGCAAAATTATTTAATTACTCAAGGAAAGATATGTATATTATTTTTACTCATTTAATATCACTTTCATTTTCACAATAATTGTTGTATCCACACGGACACACTTGAAGCAGTTGAATATCATGGAGAAAGGTTAGAGGAAAATCTAAAATAAGCAGTTGACATGTATATAAATTAATGTATAATGTATGCATTCCTAAATAAAAGAGTCAATATAAACAAACAGAGAAGTGCTATTGGGTACGAAACAAAATTCGTGAAAATGATACGAAAACACAGTTGGCCAATCATGGGGAGGTTTGGATTGTGGAGATGGAAGAGAAAAATGCAATTACCATATAAAACGCAAAACAATAGTACTGTAAGTGCGTCTTCGTACGTCGTTTCACGAAAGAAATTTCGTACTATTTAGGATTTTCCAAACATTAAATAGTGTCTGTTATGGTATTATATATTTAATAACATTAATTTCCAACCTCCTGGCTTATTGTCGAATAAGAACCAATACTCTTTTCGTCTATTTTTTTTTTAAAATTGAAATCTCAACTTATCTGTTATTTTAGAAAATTAATAAAATACTATTATTTAACTTTACTCTTGACATTAATAAATGACAGAAAAGATTAATAGTGCAGTAATAATGTTTAAAATTATATATATATATATATATATACATATATGTGTGTGTGTGTGTAATTTTTAATATATTATTCTAAAATTTAAACACTATTAATAACATAATAATATATAATTAAATAATAATATAAAAGTTTATATTAATAACACATTAAAATTAAATTCTCTAAATAATTATCATTTTAAAATTTTAAAGATGATTTAATTCATTTACGACTTCAGCATATCGGAGTGGCATTAATTATTTCTTTTTACTTCTACCCTCATCTCTATCCATCCTTTTTAAGTATACCAATAATTACATGAATTTATTAATTTTATGAAATTAATTTTATATTATCAACCAATAAAAATACTAAAAAATAATAAATTATAATAAATCTCTCATTATGATGGATAATTATTTACATAAATTGATACTTTTTAATATTTTTATTGTACATACAAATTAAACTATAATTTTATTTTTAAAGTATCTCAATTTATACAATCTTATATCTCTCTTATAGCATGATTGATATTATTTTCTTTTATATATATATATATATATATATGACAATAAGATTTAAACAAAAAAAATTATATATACTATCAAAAGCTTTCACTCGCCCACTCTTAGTATCTTAGCATGACTAATATTATGATTACTTGTTATCATAGTGATTCGATTTTCTCAATTCCTCAATCATAAATGTAAATTTCTCATTCATTTGCATTTGAACTCCCTACCTCCATAGATACCAGATACCCACAAATAATATACAAATATCATTATTAAAAAAAAATGCCTAAAAAAAAGTTGGAAAAACAATTGTAATTTAAAAATTAAAAAAAAGAAAAAAGAAAAAAGAGTAAACTTACGTTGACGAAGTCAGCCAAGAAGAAATCAGGCACCAAACGGAGACGCCGGGAGACAGACAAGGCCATCAATTTGCGCAAATGCTGGGGCTTAGCAGGCAGCATCAAATCCTCGATCTTCTCCAAACCCGCCCTCTCCAACAGCGCCACGTTGTCCCTCCTCCTCATGTTCACCCCCGAGCTCGCTATCACCACCTTCTCCACCCTCTCCTCCCCCACCATCCTCGCCAAATGGTATGCCACGAACCCCCCATAGCTCGTGCCAACCACGTGCACCCTCTTCTCCCCCGCCACTCTCTCCAGAAGCTTCCCCACCGAAGCTGCCTGAAACCTCTCGCTCCTCTCGCCGGAGCTCGTGGTCGAGCCCCCGAAGAAGACCAGGTCGGGGACGTACACGTTGAAGTGTGGGGCGAAGAACTGCACCTGTTGGCGCCATTGCCATAGGGCCATGGGCCCGAAGCCGTGGATGAGGAGAAGGGACGGTTTGTGTGGGGATTTGTTGGTGGGGCCCCAGAAATGGATCGTGGTTTCGTCGTCCACGGCGATGGACTGAGAGGAGAGCCCCGCCGCCGTGAAGCAGCGGCGGAGGTAGACGCCGTACAGGGAGGCGATGCTCAGAAAGAATGGGAGCATGGTAATTAATTGGGTGGGATCGGTTGTGAAGAAAAAAAGAGTGAGATTAGGTTTGGTTATTGGCTAGGTCATGGGAGAGGAAGAAGATTCAAGAAACGGAGGAAGATGTTTGTGTCTTTGAGTTTTGACTTCTTTGACACAGTTTTTCCTGAGTGTGAGGTGTGACTTAAATTGCTACTTTGTTAGGAGAAAGTCATAAAGATTTTGTTGGGTAAAGCAAAAAATAAATAAATAAAATTAGGGTCACTTTCCAACGAAAAGAGAATGAATTTGATAATTTACAGAGAGGTTATACGTTCATAGTATTAATGCTGGCTTTATTTGTTTATTTATTTATTATGAGAATATATATTAATGCTGGCTTTAATTGCTTAATTATGATTAAAAACAAATTGTCATTCTCAATCAGTTTCTTAAATGTAAGCAAAGCATCGTATAACTTTCTTTAAAACACAATTACTGCACATGCCAATGACGATAATGACACCAAAAAATCTTCACTATCACCACTAATTGGAGACATTAATTATCTTAGGAACACCCTCTCGAGTCTCAGCCCGTGGGGGAATGGAATCAATAAGGTATACACGCTACGAATTTCCCTTTTTTTTTTTCTTCCTTACCCTTGGTAATTTGTGATAAAATATATGTCATTATTCTTTTCTTCTTTACATGGAAAGTGGGGAGGAACCTAAAGTAACAAAAGGAGCTGGAAGATGTAACATGAATTATATTGGTTGCGGTGAAAGATCAGCCAATAAAATGTCGTAACGAAAATTTAATTTCGACGGTGGAGTGTTGAGACGAGGTGGGTGGGTGTTGGTATAGTTGGTTTCTTTATTAGGAGGTGAGGGTGACCCACTCCGGAAAATCCTTCACCAAACTCCTTAATTTGCTATAGACATGGCACCCAACACTTGTCTATGCGGCGAAGAGAATGGGTATACGTATTGAGTATCTAGTACTATTTATGCCGTGATCATAGATGAGTATGGCCAGTGTGACATTACGTAATTACATTAGAAGTGAGAAACTACTGCTAGTACATTCACATCATTAATTTATGCAAAGTTCTAAATGTGATGTGTGATCGACTGTGGATGCTTAGACTAATATTTGGCTTTGCAATAATGCGACGAAAAAATAATGCGTTATGCGATTTGCAACATATAATCAAAGGGCGAGTTTACAAATTAAAGTTTGCCTTGTAAAAGATGCTATCATGTAGTCTCATTCTTGTTAAAAAGTCTATAAAAAAAAATTAGAATTTAATTTGAATACACCGTCAGTCTGAAAAACTTTTACACAGACATCCAATCATATATTACTACATCAGCAAAAGTCTTTGATATAATCACCTATTACTTGAATGACCATTCAAATGGAATGTTTTGATTAAATGACAGTGTAAAAAAATTTTACACTGTTAGTGCACTCCAATTAACTAAAATGGCACCAATTATTTTTTAAATAACTGTTTGATGTTGAAACTGAATCATGCTAGAAAGTGTATTTATTTTTACATTAATTTATGATACTCATTTTCACCAATTAATCTTATATCGCATTTATATATATTTTTTGAAAAAAAAAAAAAGGTAAACCGACATTTATCGTTAGTTTGCATTCTGTAGTTGGTTTTCGTCAAAATAATGGCAAAAAGTACACAAATAATGCGTCTGGACGTATATATTCGAAAAAAGATATCATGAACGGAAAATATATAAGAATAATAACAAAAAAATTATTTTATGGTATAATAAAAAGATATATTAAATATCTCATATTTGAATCCTGTAAATAAAAAATATTAATGTTAAATAAACTTTATCTTTATAATAAATTGATTCGGATCAAATAAAATTAGAATTTAATTTAAATACATTGACAGTGTGAAACAATTTTACACTGTCAGTCAATAGAAATAGTGAAAAATACCAACTCACACAAATAACTATCCATTATAATAAGGGATCCACCATAATTTTTTACTTTCCCCTATTTCTATTGGTTGACAGTGTAAAATAGTTTTACACTATCAGTACATACTAATTAAACTCATAAAATTAATTAAAGTTCAATAAATTCTGAATAGTAATAATTTAGATTTAAAAAAAGTACTCAATGTACAAAAATACTCTGATGTTAGTTACTTCATAATTTCAATTAAAAAAAAGAAGTTACTCTTGAACTATGCTTTTATCCTTCATATTAAATAACAAATATTTGTAAGTAATTAGAAGATCCAATTAGTTATTGAGATCAATCTACGGAGTAACCAACTTTTTTTTTTATTGATTTTTATTTGTATCCCTAAGCTTTCCCCAAACGAGCATATAATAGTGTAACTTACACAATACGTTTTATTAGTGAATCACTTTTAAAAAGAAATTCATTTTAGAAGATTCTATTCTCAACAATGATACCTATTTAGGTCAAGTTGGTACGAAAACAATAAAAAATTTCCTTTGTTTTGATAATGTAAGTTAATAGATTTTTGGTGCTAGTGAGGACTAAAAATAAGGGGCAAGTTTTAGGATTTAAAAAGGAAAATAGAAGTATCTATTTCAATTTTGTATTTTTTTCGAATGGATTATTGATGTTTATTTTATGAAAAGAATAGAGTCACTTTAACAAGAGGGTCCGACCATACCCAAATTTATTATTGCTTACATTGTATAAAGCTTTCAAATCTCAAATGTGTTGACAGGGGTTAGGCTTTCACGTTTTAAATAAACCTAAACCTTAAATAAAATGATTGAATTGAGGTTTTGATTTAAGATAAAATAAATATAAACTTTAATATTTTTATTACTTAGATAAATAAAAAAATAAGCTAACTAACTAAAACTTTCATATTGGCTTAAAGGCCGTAAACTAAAAAGCTTTTCTCGAAAGTTTGAGATTCACTTGTATAACAGATAGGATAAGATAATTACATCAAAAAGTTAGCCAAATTATAAGTCCTTAAAAAGTTGTCCAAGTAGTTTCAACCCTAAATAGCGACACTTAATTGATTTAGGCTGTATTTGTTTTGGATTTTTTTTTGTAAAAAATAATTTTTTATCAAAAAAATCAATTTTTTATATTTTTTAAATAATTTTTTAAAAATAATCAAAATATTAAAAAAATACGTTTTTAATTTTTTTTAGCTATATATAAAATTTAAAATTTAAAATTATTTTTTCAAAAAGTTACAAACGCGCATTAATTTTGTGGTTGACTGTGGAATAGTCACATTTAATTATATTGCGGTGTGATAAGCAACCTTTTTCCCAGCACAAAATATAGGTAACGACCCTCTTGCTTTGATTGGGCCACAAATTTCTGTGGACTCTTCATGGATCTTCAGAAAAGGTTACGAAAGATCCATTCGAAGGGAATGGCCCATATAAAAATTTGCTCAAGAACCCATTCCGGTCTATGAAGGAAGAATTGCCGTTGACCAAAAACAAGCAAAAAGAGGAGAATTACCTAAAGGTCCTGTAAATAGTTCAACAGAACGGGACAGTGTATCTGCGCATCTTCTTTGTCTATCACTTAATTTCTACGCCACGATTTGAAAATGATACGTTTCAAAATGTTCACAAGAAGCCAATTTAGATTTCTAAATGCCGCTTTTTAACAAAGAGAAACACTTTTCAGCGAGAAAAATTTTGTCCAAATTCGTCTATAGCATATATGAGAGTTGTGGAACGGATTAAAAATATGTCATATCATTAGGGCAAGTTAATTTTGGCAAACACTTCTTATTCTATAATATTTTAAAGAATTTAATTTTTATGTATTAATAATATAAAATAATTTTATATTATTAATTAGTATAAATTAAGGAAAATATCAAATTATGATAAGTAATTACTTACAATAATAATTACCTACCATAATTTATTATTTTCCTAAATTTTTATTAACTGTTAAATAACTTTATTCCATAAGTATATAGAAATTATTCTCTTTCTTTAATTAAAAACAAGATTTTAGAGTGCTCAGATATATTCCCTGTTCCGATCATCCAATCATTGAACTTCGCAGTTCTGTTGCGCTTGGGGCGGGAAAATTATGAAACACATGAATCAAATCAATTGGACACATGGCATCCACCTACCACTTACGGAGTTCCATTGTCATACCATAAATTGCATGCTCGCTTGCGTAACTTGGTTGTGAAAGTTGGGTAAGGACTATGGAGAGAGCCAACGTTTGGTTTCAACGTTTCACTTAACCTACTACAAGCCCCTGAATATCTCTTTGCGTTGATAACGACCTCTTTTGACTGAAGCACGTTAAGTATACTCATAGATGAAGACCACTATCTGATCCATTTGATTGACCAATTAATTTCATTTGATGGCTATTTTATAGTTCCTTATGGGGAGGCGTTCAAATTAGGTCGCGTTTGAGAGTTTTCTACGTGATTCCATTAGTTCTTGCAAGTTGCAATTCAAGTAGGTAATTTTTGTTTTACACGATATGTAAAATATTTTTTTTTTGGCGGAAAAAGGCAAATTGGATAGTTACATTATTATACAAAACTTGTAAAAGTGGTGTTACTTTTAAATCACATTTTTCTATTGTTTTCTTGTGTTATAAACCATTGAAAAAACAAATATAGATCTCACTTAAATCGTTTTTCACACTCTTTTCATATGTTATGTAAAAGAATTATTATATATAATTCCTATATAATGTGATCACTTGTTAAATTTCTCGACTTCTAGCTGAACGCTGGCATGCAGTGAGTGCTCAATTGACTATTTTAAACTTTAATGTATCTTTCCAACTAACGTCAGGACTGAAGTTTACAGTATAGCAAAAAACCATTCCTCACCTTATTTTAAACCAATTTTTCATTAATTAAACACTTGGAAATGGCAGTTCCATTGTCAAAGAATGATGCAACGATGATTAGTAGCCTTTGCATAGATTCCATTTTCTAAACAATTATTTGGGCATATTTTCGTTGATGGACAGAAGTGGTTGATGGTTAGATTGATTGGTTCACCCTTTTTCTTTGACCTTGTTGGCGAATGCTATCTCTCTTTTACTTTTCTCCTTTCACTAGCTTGAATGTAACTAAAACCTTTTGGAGTCCTTGGTTATATGGACTACTATAATTACGAAAGCGCAAACGCATTTGATGAATTCATCAGGATTCTATGAATACCAATTTCTTAATCAGTCCATAAGAAAATATAAGAGCAATCCCAATTCTAGAAGCTGCACTGTCCCTTGTGATAATCGCATTAAGATTAAGAATTTTAAAGGAGAGTCTGATTGTCGGGTTGCCGTGTCTGATATTGACATCTTAACAATAACAATCCCAAAGCGCATCACCTACCAAAAACTGGGAAATATCAATTGAACGATTATAGAAAATCCACCGTCGTATGCATCATAAGATTCGATAATATGGGAATTGCTGGTTTAGCACTAGGAAAATCTTGTAAGATCTCTTTGTTCTGCGATGTTCGCGGGAATGTTCATCAACTGCTAAACAAAGGACGGCGTGGACAAGATGGTGTACATGTTTGTAAGGGGTTGGGGGGAGCGTAGGGTGACATTTGAAGTCAACAGGTAGGCAAGTTGCTTGACCTCCAATCAATTGAAGATATCAAAATAATTATAATAATATTAAATGCCAAAACATTACGTGACAAAAAATAAAATAAAATAAAATTCATTCATGCATCTACTAAAAACTCTTGCATCCAAATTCAAGTGGTCTAGAAGTCAAGGAATCTCCACGTAAGTCATTTCTCTATTTCTGAGGGTAGTTAGGACATAGGAGAATGTGTGTACTATAAATTTCTCAGCTTGCACTTATTTTTTAGTGTCATCAATTGTGCCATCTTCTACGTTGTCTTTATACTAGATTTAAAAGCGGAGGTATTTTATTTGGAGCATTGCACACACGAGATGTCTTCTAAAAAAATAACATGGAAGTCTATTGTCTTCATCTTAAGTTGTTACAAGACCAAGGAACAAGAAAAACAGGTTCTGAAACAAGGCTCTCTCCAAAGGCTATGCCTCTCGGATATAAGCATTTCGAGCTCCCCTCAGGAGATTGAAGATCTTTCCACTTCTTTCGTTGGCTCAAAGCTCTACACATTCACCCTAGATGAGCTAAGAGAAGCAACGCATAATTTCTCATGGAGTAATCTGCTTGGTGAAGGAGGGTTTGGACCCGTGTACAAGGGGTTTTTTGATGACAAGCTTAGACCTGGTTTGAAGGCTCAGCCTGTAGCTGCGAAACGTCTAGACTTGGACGGCTTGCAAGGCCACAGGGAGTGGCTGGTTAGCTTCTTCTTAAAGTGCCCCCGAATTTATTAGGATTTTTTTTTTATTTTTTTCTCGTTCATATATTGGTCACAAATTAATTTAAGAATATTACACTAATGAAGGAACATCTAGCTAATGAAGTATGATTCACGAATATCTGAATACTAACTTGGAACAAAATTTCTTTTATAGGCAGAGATTATATTTCTTGGACAGCTAAGGCATCCACATCTTGTTAAGTTAATTGGGTATTGTTGTGAGGAGGAGCACAGGCTTTTGGTGTATGAATACATGCCAAGGGGTAGCTTGGAGAATCAACTGTTCAGAAGTATGTAGCTTTTCTTTATTCTACCTTTTTTATTATTCTTTTTCCCTCGCTCTTTCTTCACCAGGGAAGGAATGAAATGGAGTAGAAAGTCACAGAGTCATTTCCTTTGTGTCCGTGTTTCTGATTATGTCAACAATACTCAAACAAAATTTCAAGATATAATTTGGATCTTCTGCCCTTCATTATCAAACCCCTCTAATTTTTTGTTTTTTTATTTTTTTTCTGGATTTTGATGCGAAATGGCATGATAATTTAGGAAATATATTAAGAGGAATCTCACATAAGTATTTGGGAATTAATTTCCTACCATGAAGTCATAAACCAAGCCTTTTTTTGAGTGGTTATTATAAACCAATCCTTTTTTTAAGGCGTGCTTTTTTGGTTCTAATACAAGCAGGATATTCTTCTGCCTTGCCATGGTCAACCAGGATGAAAATTGCATTGGGTGCGGCTAAGGGCCTGGCCTTCCTTCATGAAGCAGATAAACCTGTAATATACAGGGATTTCAAAACTTCAAATATCTTACTTGACTCGGTACGTTCTCTGCTTTGTCCTCTCTGTTGTCTCTTCACATATTCGAATCTGCTGAAGGGTGATATTGCATCTCTTACACCATTTTCCCAGTAGCCAATACAGAAATTAAGTTTATGGTTTTCTTCTAATCTTTTCTCCAAATTCAGGACTTCACAGCTAAACTATCAGACTTCGGGCTAGCCAAGGATGGCCCTGAAGGGGAAGACACACATGTAACAACAACACGCATAATGGGAACAAAAGGCTATGCTGCTCCTGAGTACGTCATGGCAGGTATAGACACACTACCAATTAATCAATGTTGACCAACTATTTTTGCTGCAAACTTTACATGAAGCCCTTATTTCAATGTCACTTGATTAATTTACAATAATATTATTTAGACATCAAAAGTTGATATTAAGAGTGGATATTATAATAAAAACACAAAGACTTGGCTTCATCCACAACCACAAGATACTTTGTGTGTCTTTCTATAGCATCCACTCTTGATGTCTACTTTTATGTACAAATAACTATACTCTTAATTTACCCTCAATTAGTCACTGAGATATTTCAATTTGAAGCTAATTCATTGGCCGATTACAGGTCAACTTTCCACCAAGAGCGATGTGTACAGCTATGGAGTGGTTCTGTTGGAACTGCTTACAGGGAAACGGGTAGTGGATAGAACCCGGTTGAATAGAGAGCGAAGCCTGGTGGAATGGGCAAGGCCTCTGTTGAGGGATCAAAGGAAGCTGCGCCATGTCATAGACCCAAGATTGGAAGGGCAGTTTCCTATGAAAGGAGCAGTGAAGGTTGCTGCATTGACTTATAAATGCTTGAGCCACAGCCCAAATCCAAGGCCTTCTATGAGTGATGTGGTAAACACATTGGAGTCACTTCAGGACTTTGACGATGTGTTCATAGGACCATTTGTTTATGTAGCCGTAAGTGAAAAAAATGGCCACTAATCAGGGCATTGAAAGAGTCCTGCAGTGGTCGTAGGGACAGATAATTTGACCTCTGCCGATGGTAACACCAATTCTTCAGCAACGTAGATAAAATATAGCGGGTAGCAAACTTAGGGAAAAAAAAAAATCATGGGTTCGTCATTTTAATTTGGAAGGGACGTCAAGGTCTTCATAATCATGAAGCTAAATGTAATTAAGCCGGAATACCTTTGTGACTAGACATATAGCTTTGCAAATGGAATGCAACAAAAGACAAGCATTTTATTGGAATTCTTTGTTCAGACACTTCTGGTTTCACAATTTCAAGATACATAATGATATACAAAGACAAGACCGACACCTAAACAAGGTAAAACGGATACAAAGCATGTAACCCAAACCAGGGGAAAAAAATCAAAACTATTATGGTTAGTTAGAGTTTCAATAGCTACGTGAATGTCATTATTTTTGAATTGTAAAAAAAATGGACCTACTTATCACAAAAAGAAATAGTACTTGTATTTATATCCACTTTTTCTACATATCATTTTAACATGTATAGAATCAGCGATAATAACCGGATATTATATTATTGTTGAATTTTCCTTTAAGTAATTACATATGCTATTAACTAGAAACTAGAGATTGCAGTTATGTTCTTGATGGATAAGACAAAATAACATGACAAATTTAAAATTTTTTTATCGAATTCACCATAAATTTAACCAAAATTTTTATATGTTCAAAATGGTGTACAAAAATGGATTAAAAATCATTTTTAAAATAAAACGGTTCTTATGTCAAAGAGGGGAAAAAACACTAAAAAATCTCTTATTTAAGAAAAATGACTCAAGTTTTTTAAATATGCTTTTTCGGCCTTAAAATTTGTTTTCACAATTTAGGGTTAGATGTTAATTATGTCCTTTAAACATGCTTTGTGAACTTGCTAATCATGGTGATAGAATCACTGAAAGAACTACTTTTATACAAAATAAATGGCAATTCAAATAAAACTAATTTCACTCTCAAAGATATAAAGATGCTTATGACTAAACTGAATATATATATATATATATATATATATATCAAATCTGAAAAAAAATTTACTTGGAAAGTACTATAATAATTCCATAGCAATAAAATATGTCGTATTTCATAATTATACACGTGATCAAATAAAAAATATTATTACATTAAATCCTAAGAGTGGTAAAAGTAAAACTGCCCAGAATATTATCTTCAGAATTTCTTGCAAACATAGAGCAAATCAATAATTTGTATTACCGCGGTGCTTTTCATTTGAGCAAATATAGTGTGTCAGAAAGTGAATTTGTTATATATTCTTCCTCTGTATATACAATGCGAGACTCTAATCTTTATTTATTTATTGTGATTACTATGAGACTCCAATCTAATGCTAGTGGGTCTTCCAATGTTAGTGACCACGTGGCCCCTGTAAATGGTTGAGAATTGTGGGATAAAATTATAATTTTAAGAGTTGGTTTGAAAAAAAAAAAAAATCTGTCATTAAGTTCTGAAATTATTAAAAACCTCATTCCACGTCACTAACAATAACATTTAAGATCAATTGAAGAAAAAAAAAAAATCTAACATCGGTAATAGTAACCCATAGCATCTAAAATGAGACTGTGAAGGTTTTTTTCCCCGAAGACACAGAGGAAGTCAGGGATTGTGACCCTTTAGAGCCGACCCGTCGTCTCCATCTCGGTGCCGTATGAGTGTAAGATCGAGGCAGCCTCACCGCGACTGCGCCAGTTTGCGGAATGCCTTCGCCGAAAAACGCCACCATCGTTAAAAAAAAAAAAAACAGCACACACCACTATTGGAAAAAAAAAAAACCATTTACCAAAAAAAAAAAAAAATACAAATGAACACAAAGATAACGACAATACACGGCATCAGAACCAGTACATGCCACGGCGGACCATCTGCACGCCACTCCGGCATCCACATCTACAGCTTCTGAATCAATTCCCGTACCACCCAAGATTTATGCACAATCGACTGAGCAACGCTTGTCACTTTCCCATTTACTGTTGACATCCGGAGCAACGCTTATAGTCACACGATGAAAGGGGTGGCAAGATGGCGAGACACAAATCGCCTAAAGCCTAACCCAAATTATCTTCTGTCAATAGTCCGATGACAAGTTCAAATTTCATGTTTAAATTTTTAATTTCAATATAGGGGCCAAAGCAGAATTACAGATTTTTAATTTTGAACTTTGCTGCGGTCACATTTATAATTTTTATGTCTGTACAAACCCCCCCACATCAACCGTCGGATCAACACTTCAGCGGATCTGATTTTGTCACCACGTGGTCACTAACTCACGTTCCCCACTTGAGAACTCGCCTCTAATGCTAAATGGTGGTATTAAAGTGAGATGAAGACTAGTCCTTGACCTCGAGAGATTGGAGCTCGCGCGGGGGAAGTGCGCTTACTTAGCAGGCAAGCTCCTTAAGCGGTTAGGCCCTTAATCACGCGGCTAAAGCGACGTCGGATCGAGAACAAGTGTTTGTTAAACAAAACCGCTTCAGAATTCTTCTCGTGGTCTTCGAGTTCCAGTTTCAGTAACTAGGAATCTGCACACAATTTCGCGCACACAGAGAGAGAGAGAGAGAGATTTTTATTGAACAGTGATCAGCGATCGGCGAAGCCTAGTTTAATGGCGGGCTCGGCGGCAGTCGCTGGCGTTCTATCGGCGCACGACCGCCGGATTCTGACAGCTGTGAACGCCGGAGCCTCCAGCCTTTCTTTCGTTGGGTCAGGCTTCATCGTACTCTGCTACGTGCTCTTCAAGGAGCTCCGCAAGTTTTCCTTCAAGCTTGTTTTCTACCTCGCCCTCTCCGTACGCATCCTTTCCACCTTTTTCTTCTCAGATCTAGAACCTCTTTCATTCTCTGTATTTTGTCCTTATCGGTTTAGCTCTTCGCATAATGCTCAAAATTTAATCTAATTAGTTGCTTCTTTTTTTTTTCTTTTTTTTTTGGGGGGTTGAATCCATTGTGCCTTATGGTCCTAATTGTTGTACTGCAATGCATTCGATGTTGGAACGAAAACACAATCCAACTCACTCAGGATAGGGTTGACTAGTGTACTACTAACTTGGACTAGAATTAAGATTCAAATTATGTTCTATTTTAGGAGTCGGAAATGCATTTTGTACTCACGTTGTGGACATATACTGCTCGGCACATACTTTAAATTTGCTAAAAAGGATGAAAAAATAAAATAAAATAAAATAAACAAGTACTTTTAACTGCTCATATAAAAAGTGTCACAAGTTGTGTTTGTATTGTACTTCTGTGTACATATAACCAACTCTTTAGGAATGAAATTTATCCTTACTGAGTGATTGTGAGTGAGTGAGTGAGTAAGCCAGTAATTACAGTAAGCTTCGCCGTATACTTTGTCAAAGCTATTATTACCTGCTTGTTATTGTCTTAAATTAAGATATTTAAAACTACCTTTTCTTGATGAAATATGTTCCGTTGTTAGTTAACTTCAAGTGAAACAACTAAACTTTTTTGTTATGTTTGTTATCTGGTGGCCCCTGTCCGCTTTAATTTGTGTATTGCTGGCAATGCCTTTTCTGCAATTTAGGTGTAAATCCTTTGGCATTTCAGAAACCAAATGTATTTGTGCCTGTTCAGTTTCCTTGTTAGTTTTGCCTTGTTTTCTACATCTGAGCCTTAGGTATAATTCGATTCTGTGGCATTTTCTCCGATTTCAGGATATGCTTTGCAGTTTCTTCAGCATAGTAGGGTATGCCTTCTGAATCAAGTGCTGTCTTCTTAAAATGTACATTGTGATTGATAGAGTTACGATTTGATACAGGGACCCATCCAAAGGTTTCTTCTGTTATGCTCAGGGCTATAGCACACATTTCTTTTGTGTGGCGTCTTTCCTATGGACTACAACAATTGCTTTTACACTTCATCGTACTGTTGTTAGGCACAAAACTGATGTTGAAGATTTGGAGGCCATTTTTCACCTCTATGTCTGGGGTATGCATTTATGAATGAATCAGCTTTTAATATTCCAACTTTGAGAAACAGGCTACTTTGTAATAATCTCCTACCCCTGTAACTCTCCAACATGCTGTCTTTTAATTTGAAAAGAGATTTTAGAGCAAATTCATGCCGATGGAATTGGTTCAGTTGTGTACTAATAGATGGATTTCCAAGTTTGTCTCGATTTTCACCATTCTATTTGCTACTTGGATTGCAGATAGCTCATTTGATGTAGTTTACTGTTGACAACAGGTACTTCCCTGGTTATGACAGTGATCCGCTCCTTTGGCAATGACCATAGACATTTTAGCACATGGTGTTGGACTCAAACAGGTCGCACAGGGAAGGCAAGTAACTGCAAGAATACTGCTGATCATTTTAATGCAATATTCTTCCTTTGGCAATGGGTCTTGAATTCACTAAGATAGGCAGTTAGCCAATGAAGAACCCATGATCTTGCAAGAAAAATTATTTCTAATTTCATGTTGCTATTCTTTGAAATCAAATTTGTAGTTAATCAACATGAGAAGCAGCTAAGTTTAACAGCAGAGAAAAATCCATGCAATACATGTTTACAAACTGCCAAAAGATCAATACAGCATTTTATCCAGACTTTTGTTAAGGATCTATGATCATGCTCCTTATTATAGCATTGTTGATAATAAGCTTGTGATGGTAAAAGCTTAGCAATTGTTTTTGGCATCTAGAATTAAACTTATTTCAAAGATGTTAGTGAATATTAGGAAAATAGCAAAATGAAAACAAACCCTCCCCATAGTCTGCAACTTATGCACAGCATATCTGCTGTATTTGTATATGATATTTTGTTTAACAGAATAGTCTAACTTCCATTTTTCTCCCCTGTCCTCTAAAAACGTGGTCATTTTTCTATGCAGGCAGTTCATTTTGTAACATTTTACATGCCACTCTGGGGTGCAATTTTATACAATGGGTTTACATACTTTCAAGTAATACGCATGCTGAATAACGCAACCCGTGTATGTAGCCAACTTTGCTGATTCTGTTTCAAAGAAAGAACAAATTACTTATTTAAGCACTTGTTGAGACCTCAACTTTTATTTATTTGTTTATTCATTTTTCTGTTATTTCAGATGGCAGTTGGTATGTCAGACCAAGCTTTTGTCCCAGATGCAAGAGATAACATGAGGGTAATGTATACTATAACCATTTTTACCATGTGTGTGATGTATGTATGTAAGTATGTATAAAGACTGTGCAATAAGCTTTTAATTGTAACTTGCTGGTCTCATCATCTGCATCTTTCATATTCTTGCATATTACTTTCTATCATGTGGCATATTCATTGTAATCTTGGTGTTTACTCAAATGCCTTATTTATCTGTATATGAAAAGGAATGTTTCATTGAACATATTTCCAGTTTAACATCATTCTCTCTCTCTCTCTCTCTCTCTCCTCTCTTTTTGTGTGTGTGTGTGTGTGTGTGTGTGTGTAGAATAAAGTAATTACCACGAAGTACTGTACTTTCAAATGTGGCTTAGAAATGCTCACCCGTTATATGTTGGTTTTTTGATTTTCATGTGTAAATATTATATCCATGCTTAAACCAGGTGAGACTCTGTAGCTTTTGTCTCATCTAGATTCCTATTGAATGATAATATAGTATTTTCTGTTTTACATTGCAGGCTCTGAATCGATGGGGATACTATCCACTGATTCTAATTGGATCATGGGCCTTTGGCACTATTAACCGTATTCATGATTTTATTGAGCCTGGCCATAAGATCTTTTGGCTCTCTCTTCTTGATGTTGGAACGGCTGCTCTTATGGTATTAACCAGCCATCTTGCTTGCTGTTTTCAGCTTTGTTTTTAGATTCCTATTCATTAAATGTTCTATGACTTACCTGGAAGCTCATCATGGTTTGCATTTATTGGCACCGTTAGCTCAAATTTGATGTCATCTAGAGGCTGAACATGAAGTGCAGCATTGTAAGGTATAACAATGGCATCTTGCTAACCTTTGTCTTCTTGTTGCAGGGCCTATTCAACTCAATTGCATATGGCCTCAATTCTTCTGTTCGTCGGGCAATTTGTGAAAGACTGGACATGTAAGTCCTTATTGTATTCTATGAAATCTTCCTAAGGTGATTCCTAGTAAATTTCTAGCATTTTTGCTTTGCACCCATGATTTTCAAGGCCTGTCTACATGTATTATCCTCATCACTTGTTCTGGCTTGTAACTTGCCCTTGTGGCCATTCTAATTGTGCTAGCTTTACCATGTAGTCATCTTGTATGCTTGTGTCTTGCTACTGTCCTGACAAGATTGATATCTTATACTTGCTCAACCCCTCTTGTCTCTCCCTGATCTTCTCAACCTTCTCATCTTACCTTCTGTCGTAATTTCTGTTTCCTTCTTGTTGCTTTTTTGGCAGAGTTAATTTAAAACACAACTAAATTTGCATTTTTTCCAATCAGGTTCTTGCCAGAGAGACTTCGCAAATGGCTCCCCAACAATTTCAAGTACAGGAACCAGCAGCAAGAAAGTGAACTGGTCTCGTTAAAAATTGAAGATCAATGATAATGAACAGACATATTGGGATCCTCCATGCCATATTTTGACATGTTTCATTCTAGTTTACTGAAATGCTGTTTTCATTGACAGCAGAGGATTGATCTCCTGGCAGCATTCATTCCAGGCTATGTGTTGCTCTGCTGCATTGCTTTTGTGAATCGTGGCATTCACAGAGGATTTTATACTGCCAAGGATCCTTCTCAACGAAATCAGTGGATGGACCAGTTCATTTGGAATCTGTGCTTGAAAGCCGCTATTGTGCTTAAATTGAAGATTTACTTATGGCTGTGGCAAGTGCACTTTTTTCAGAAATGGCTCAATGACTCCTAGTGATTCGTCTTTGACAAGTTCTAACTTTGAGCATTGCTGCATGTTCTTGTATTTCTTCCTAGTTTCGGAAATTGGATATTTGCTTTAACTTTTTAGTTCTATAGGTTGGTGCATTTTAAAATTGTTACGAATAGCTTAACATTTTCATTTTTCAAAATTGCTGAGTATTGGTTCTCAGCGAGCATGTACAATGCTTAGCATGAAATCCACATGTTTTCCCCTTTTGGTCTTTTTAACTCCTGTTGTAATTTATGATGAGCACGGAATGATGTCATCTAGATGGTCAGTAGAAGAGGAGAAAGATATTTTCCTGATGTTGATTGAGGCTGCCCCAAGTCTCAAGATAGAAGGGAAGACATCCAAAAGTAGGTGAACTCGTGCTTTCATGTTGAAATTGTTTGCTGGCCGCCGGATACTTATACTATGTCATATTTAAGGGCCCTTCTCCTTTTCCCACAATGTAGCCATGTAATTTCAGGCCACTCCTACCTTGCCGTGACAGCCACATATCCCCTTATGCGACGCATCTATCGCCTAAAGAGAATACCTGCCGAATGCATCCGGTAGCTCCGGCCCTCCCCTGCCTGGTTTCAGGGTGTGGCTGTCCCCTTTCCTGTTAGGTCATGAAAATTAAATTGTTTTAGCAGTATGATACTTAATTACCTGTAGTTTTGCCTTTTAAGAGAGAATTCATTACTTCTTTAGCTTTCGAAAAGACTAATGCATCGCTTAATCTATCCGTTTAATACTCCAGTTCTTCTGCTCCCGAAGGAGGAGTGCTTTCTTGTCTGGAATAATGGCATTCTCGGCTCACGTACTAGAGAGAAATTCTGATCATAGGTCAGTACTCCTATCCGGTATGGGCAAACCTTTTGTCTCGTTCTGCAGTCGTTCGACTTCGATAGCCCTGCAACTGCAAGAGAAACGCCTTTCACATAATAGGAACTTATTCGGAGATAGGGAGTGTCTTGACAGATTCTTCAACACCACATGGTTGTCGTTATCGACATTTTCCAGCTTCTGTTAAACAGCTTTCTCATTCCATCTCTCACAACCAGGAAAACAGACCTCATCATGGCAAACATCGAGTTTTGCTTCCTTGCTTTTGACAGTTTGCCCCGCTAATTTGGCCACGGCAACTGTGCCAAAATGATAGAACTCATAAATTCAATTCTCCCGCAAGTTGCAACCATATTTAGAATATTGTCCGTCAACACAACCAAATCAAACAGCCACAAATACAACTTCAGAATCAAAAGTTACCATTCTACTACTATGATGATCACGATTCGCCATTGTCTAGACAGTTTACAAACACATAATTATACAACCCAAATTCCAGCCCCCAAAACACACATCCCAAATTCCCATAGAGCCATAAACGTTAACAACAGGATACAACCCCAACAAAAAAAAAGAAAAAAAAAAAAAGATAATACAAATGAACCAATTAACAAGTATCATCACTGGAAACTTTAAGCACAATGGGGATCCTTCGGAAACCTGAGTGATTTTGAAGGGAATTAATTAAGCACAGGCACAAGAACTGTCAACAACAACGGACGCTTCGCCCTCATTCCTGAAGAAGAAGTGACCGATGGCGAGACCCAAAACGATGGCAATAAACACCCCTCCGTTGAAGGACATCACCGCCAGCATCAGCAGGTACCCGATCGCCGAGCTCACCCCAAACAGCACCGATCCCGCCAACTTCACTCCCAGCCTCGCCCTGTCCCCAGCCAGCTTCCGCCGCAGCAGAGGCGCCTCGATCTCCGGCGCCGTCGAGGCCGTCCCGGCGGCAAAAAGCTTCAGGCGAATCCGGCGATTCTCGAGATACTGGTAGAAAACGGAGACGACGAGGCACGCCACCAGACTCAGCGCGTAACTCGTCCACGAATCGGTCATCCACGAATCGACGAGAAGGGTCACCGTCTTGCCCCAATAGAAGGTCATGTGCATCATCTTCGCTAATCTAATCTTGATCTTACAAATTCAGAGGTTTTTTTGATTCGATTTGGAACCTTTTCTTTTCTCCTCCGAAATTTCAAGGGTTAAAGGGTTTGTTTGTTTTGTTGAAAACGATGAAGCCGTTCCACAGCTTCCAATGTTCTGTATTGGTATTGGTTGTACAGTTGTGATTGGCTTCTTGGTTACGCTGGCTTTTTGTTACGACAGTGACATTGGTTGGTGCAAAAGCCCTCAAGCATGTTTCTTTTCTTCGTTACCATATTACTGCATCGTACCTTGCTCTTCTCTCCATCTCATCACAAATTCTAATTGCTTCTAAGGTTAGTTAGGGAATTTCAAAAATGAGCCAAAATAGTAGTACGATAGTACATTTCATGTGTCCCGAATTGTCAACCCCGAAACAATCGGTCACTGGTTTTTGTACGACTTATATTATGTTAAGTTGTTAACAACAGGAATTGAGGCGCTGATCTATGAAGAATCGAATCTTCATGGTGTTAATGTTGCGTGCCCCTTCTGGCCCGCTAGTAGATCAACAAACATATGTCACCTTCACGTAACGTAATGAGTCCAACCACCACGTTCTACAGGCTGGACAGCCTCTTTAGAATGGATAACAGTAAATTTACATTCCCGTAAAATAAATAAATAAATTTAGATTTAGAATGTTAGTTTTTTTTTATAATAAATTGCTGCTTCATAAAAGGATAAATTCAGAGTGGTATCTTGGAATTTTTTTTTTCACTTTTCATTTCTTACTAAATATTCTCATTATTTTTAATATGAGCCAAATTTTTATTGAAAAGTATCGTCGCTCTACTCCTTAAATTTGATCTATTAGTGTTTAACAATCTACATATTTTTTTTAAAAGGAAAAAAATACACTAATAAACTTATGTAGCATAAATTTACACACAAAAATAAGTTCTATTATGCTTCCACACATGTCATTTTTCATTAGAACAGTAGATATTATATTAAAATTGAGACAGTTCTTCCCCTGCTTCTTGGTTTAATTGTTTTCAACTTGATTCTGGGGCTGTAACGCTGTACCAAGCAGCTTGGCTAATAATGCAAAATCATGTGATTTCTATATTTAGGTAGAGGAGCCCCTAGCTGCATAGCTAGTTTGTTATTTTCTGATTTTGGGTCAAAATAATCGGTTTTCAGCCCAAAATGAATTAAAACTTGAGTAAAATTAGATGATGGGAAAAATGGATTTAACTTTTAACAAAGAATTGAAGCCAATATTCAAACATTTGAATAGTTGGGAAATAGTCAAATATATGAAAGTTTGAGGGCATTATGAGTCAGCAGGTGAGAACGGTCAAAGTCTACAGTCAAGGTCAAGCGTGCATGTAATATTGGAGTTTTTTTTTTTTTTAAAAGAAACACTTTAGCCTCATTTCAAACATTACGTATAGCAAAGTAAGTAAGAAGCATCTCACGGGCACAAAAGTACAGGTCAATTTCACTGATCTTAATTTGCTAACTAAATTGACGGAAACAAAAATGGCTAAACTTTGTCATGTTAGCACAAATTTTTTGTTGGCTAATAAAATAGTAAGAGTTGTTAAGCAGACAAGTAAGTTAGGTCCCGGACAAGCTGTACCAAAGACCAATAGGGAAATATACCCCCAGTGTCCTAAGATTTGGTTTAATATTGCTGTGATTTTTTAAAAGTTGTTGAGCTCTCTTATCTCTTTAAAAGCTACTCTCAAAAGGTCATAATAATATTATTTGATAAAATAATATAAAATTATTCTCAATAAATAGATGCCATAAAAATAATATTTGATAAAATTATTCTTAATATCTAAAATGACTATAATAGTTATAAATATTAAAGAAAATAATTTTTATTTTTAATATTATTAAATAAAATAATATTATATTAATCTTTTAAATTTTGGAAAGCAAAAATCAGCTTCGAAAAATACTTTATGAGAGCTCCCGAAAGCACCCATATCTCTTAAAAGCCGAGAACAAAAACACCTCAACTTTTCGATTTATCAAACAGAAAAAATTAACTTATACATTTTATAAGTTAGAGAGCACTATCAAACTAGACCTAAGTATCCATTTTGTCATACTGTCCGTCACCAATGAAATAATCAATAATGCATTTGGTCAGAAGAATGACTGCATGAGCGATCCTCACAAGTGAGAAGTGGAGAGTGGAATACACAGAGACATGTCATATCAGAGATGCTAGAAGCTTCTTCTTTTTTTTCATTATAATACCAAGTTCTTTGTTTTCTTTCGGCTGCGGAACAAAAGGGTATACTGTTTATTAAAAGGAGTACCAAATTTATGTAATCATATGTGCCGAAGACATTATTATAGTTGGTGCACATTTGCACTAGCTTACCCGTAGACCTAACAAAAAACTCTTTAGGAATGACAGCACGAAAACACAGCTAGATATAAAAAAAAATGTGATATCATATTCGGAGTCACCCCTTGTCAAATTCGAGTTTTATTCCACGTCATGCACAAAACCAAAACAGAAGAACGGCATATACCAAACTACAGATAAGATTTCACGGTTTGTGTATCCTTATCTGCAGGGTCCAGCACTTTCCAAGTTGTAGTTAGCGGGCCTATAAAGTGCAAGTTCTTTCTTGAAAACTCATTGTGCACATGGACCCCATCTTCCATTCCCTAAAATAAAACACAATTTCCCCAAGGGCTAGACCATACGAGCAATGGGACCCTGACACTGCAGATATTTTGTTATGCCTCGCCAAATCTAGCAATTGGGTGGCTTAACTTCATAGTTGGAGCCTTAGAGGTTTCCATCTTTCGGTATCACCGTTTTCTCCTCCAAAACTTGCTGAGCAAACATCCAAGGAGTAAATGCTCGACAAGAATTGATTTGGGAACCAAAAATCATAAAGAAATAAGGAACATCTTTTGTTTGTTGTTTTGCCATAAGAATCCCTTGCAATACGTTTGGAACTAGAGTGATTAAATATCCCATAAAGCCATAACTCATTAATGCTAAGGCATACGATGGCTTTCTGCTACTGCACTCTTGTTAGATCACTGAGCAACCAACATTTTGCAATGCAACACTGAGAACCAAGGTGTATACATATATATATATGGTGACAAGATTCAAAATATGCTGCTAAAATTTTATATCTCCTGATTTTGACATAATTTCCCTTTTGTTATGTATATATAGTGCCCCAAGGTATAAGAATTATTGTAAGCTTGTATAACTGTTAGTAACATAAAAGTTAAAATTGGGGTTGCCTTTCATTGGAGGCCCGGCTATTATCCTTGTCTGTCCTTCAGAATATAAGATAATCACTGTAAATTGTACAAACGCTCGTTGGTTAAAGGCAAGAGGAAGTGTGTCTAACTGGCAGTCCTGCCATTATCACACAGACAAAGAAAAGAGAACAAATATGATTGCGCAACTTGAGTTACACATTTCAAAGAACTTTCATAAGCTGAATCGGCTCAACCATAAAGATGATAAAGAAACGAAATTCCATTGCCAGTTGCCAGTAATCAAACAGAGATAATCAAACGAAAGTGACACATACATAGATTGATCAAGTCAAGAAAAGGAATTCCCCCCCTCAACAATCATCCATTCAATCATGTAAATGTCACAAACAGAAACCGCCCAATTATAAACCTAAACAACAATGTCACTACTAAGGATTAGGAAAATTAAACTTAACACCCGGAACAGGATAATCCAACCTCAAACCCCGCCAACAACAACCAGTTTAGATTAACTTATTTTTCATTCAAAAGCAAATCCAAATATGCTACCATCCATATAGTTATTCAGTGGTTAATACCTCTCTGGTGTCTCTACCATGTACAATCCTATTCTGGGGATGTGGCTGTGCCTTTGATGCTGTTCCGTTCATGGTCGAAAAACAGCTGCGAGATCTACCAAGTGGTCGACAAGTCAAAGGGTCCTTCCCAGTCCTAGTACTACTGCTCCTCGGAGAAGAAGAAGAAGAATCCAAAGACCTGAAAAGGAGTTGCTTCATTGCGAGGATCAAGTCCTTCGCGGGCTTGTTTGGAGGACTCGAACTCGAAGACCTGAACTTCTGGAAGAAGCTGACGTGGCGCTTCAGCGCTTCATCGGTGCTCATGTCCCTCGGAGACTTTAAGGTCTCTTCCTCCACTGCCTCAGCGCACAAACCGCATATCCACCGCCCCTCGTACCTCTCCCTCACGCGATCAATGTAACGCGGCGTGCACTCCTCCGTCAACCCGCAGCAGTAGCACTTCACGGAGGACACCGCCGCCGTCTCAGCCTCCGCCGCCGCCGCCGCCGCCGCCGCAGTCTCGGCCGCCTGCATGGACTTGGTTTCTTTCAGAACCTTGGTGGCCATGTTAATTATAAATGCCGCCTCTCTCTCCCTCTCTCTTCCTGCACCTGATTCTCATAGAAAACATAAGAACTAAAAAACCAAGACAAGCAGAGCAATGGTTTGTATTTAATCAAGGATGCAATAAGTTAAGGTTATTAACGGTTCCAAAATTGCAAAGTTTTTTGAAAAGAGGGAGGGAGATTAGTGAAACTGAAGCTTTTGTTTGTGCAGTAGTACCCGTTACGTACCGTGTCCCTGAAATCACTCCAATGGAATTGAATTTGCAAGATGCTCGCAGATACTATCTTCCTATCTCCCAAGGATCTAAAATGGTAAGGTACGGGCAAAACAATACAAATTATATTATGTATGTGTGCGTGTGTGTGTGTGTGTTTGAGGGAGGAGTTAATTATCGCTCCTTCTCCCACTGAACCTGCAGCTCTACTTTGTGGCCGCCAAAGAGCACAACACAAAATGGAGTGTAGCACATCTCAGAGCCTTAATTGGCTCTCTGCGATTCTTGGAATCGAATTGCACCAAGAATTTAACAAAAGCAATAGCAAATATACCACCCTTTTTGGTTATTGCATAGTGTGTATAGTAGAATAGAAACTAGAATCTAGATCTCTGTGTGAGTTCTGAGGAACGCAGAGCGGAGTCAGACGTATCTATATAGTATACTATCACACGGTCTTTGTTCCTTGTTTTTTGTATTTATTTTTAAGAGATTAACGTGAAAAATGAAAGTGAAAAGGAAAATTTCCAATCATTGCCGCTTTGGTGGCAGTGGCACGGTAAGTTCCAAATTCAACTACGTAACGCCTTTCTACTGTGCACCCCCGCACGTGAAGGTTTCTCTGCCCCTGTTTGATTGCGCCGTTCACGAAGTGAACACCCGAATCACGAAGGTTTCGTGGGGTTACGTGATTGGCGTTGTCAAAGGTTTTACTGTGGAGGGTGGGGCAGTAGACATGTGCACACAGGCGTTGCGAGCTGCACTGGGAGATTGACGTTGCCAGCTGTCACGACAACAACCTTTTTGGTACAAAACCATCCAATTTGAACAAATATTCTTCATGACTCCGTAATTCCTAAGTAACCACCATCTTCTATAAATACTTGAATCAACCCCTTTTTTTTTTGTTGTTCCGGAAACCATACATATCCCCTTATCGACGTAGATCTATTTGAGTCAAGTATGACCATATAAATAGCAAAATTTTTCCTTCCAAATTTTATTATAACAATATATTCCAAATTTGAACCCTAGACTTTTATTAAAATAGAATAACTCCTGTATGTGTTCATTGTTCTTGAATCAACCATTGATATATTTAAAGGAAATTTGATTATAATATATTAATAGTATAAAATATTTTTACATTTATGTGTAATTATTATTAATAAGTTGTTTTATAAATTTGATATATAGTTTGATTTTCAAACTATTAAATAAATTACCAATAGATCACTGTGTGCACTACCCAGCTCAGGTAAATGACCCAATACTTATCTTATTCTTATCAGCACTTGACGTTGAGTACTTATCAACAATCATCTTTATTCCTTTAACAATAATATACAAAAATTTTTATATTAATAATTTATTGAAATTATCTTTTAAAATTTCGTTACATAATGTTTTAAATTTAACTCAATAATATGAACAATTATATTACTAACATAGAATTTAATTTTGAAAGTGTAAAGGTATTTCAAATAAATGTTAAAATAATTGACTATTATATAAGTATTACTTAAAATATCTCACATATAAATAATATTAATAATAATTAAAAAATAATATAAAATTTTTATAAATTAATAATATATCAAAATTAATCTGATTAATATATTATATTTTAAGTAAATTTAAGAGTAATAATGTGATAACAGAATTTATGGCAACTGAGGAGGATGTTTCGGTTTCCAGCAGGGGCGTGGTACCTGCACATGCACACGCGCAAAGCATGAACGGTGATGATGATGAGGGAATAGTGACCAGTCAATAGGACATCGGTGTACATGTACTTGTTTGTCCGCATTCACGCGCGCAAATGTGCTGCCACCTGCCACTTGTGCTTTTCCCCCTTGCACTAGCACATGACACGCCAACAATTGAGCTTATTTTACTTTTCTTTCGGGGAGAAATCTTTGTTCTATCGAGCTGCCATTTGTTTGTTCGTCTCGTTTTAAGCTTTTCTGTTGCCAACTCAATTCAGGGAGAAAGGCCAAATATTAAAAATAGAATCTCGGCCAGCTTGTTCCACGTAGATGCATTGCGATGATTATCATAAGAGAAATATTATTTGTATTAAATTTTTTTTATTGTTATATTAATTTATTTTTATTTATTATTAAATAAAATATAATTTAAATTTTACACTTATTCAATAATAAATTAGAATGAATTAGTATAAAAATTTGAAAAATTTTAATATAAATAATATAACTTTTACTATATCAAGGTATACCATTTTTTGATATTCATTTTCTTTTTATGGTTAACATCAATTTTATAACTAATAGATTGAATCAACATTAGTTTTTTATAGCACCATGAAAAAGAAAATATTAATTTTTTAAAGTAACTAAATTAATGTTATTTATATTTTTAGAAACTAAATTAAATTTTTATTCTATAATATTATACAAAATTTTTGTCCTTTTTTTTTATCCGGAAGTTTTGCATTTCAAGAATAATAAAATATTAACTTATTAACTTATATGTATAACAATGATCGCTTGTATGCTGTTAACGTAAGTTGAAGTGTTAGGCTCTCAACTAAATGGAAAAATAGTTAACATTAAATTTATTACTTATCATTTACCACTTCGTTAAGTAATCAATTGTACGTTATTATGTAATCGTATTAATTTAATAGTTAATTAAATATTATGTATAAAAAATATATAAAGCAAAATTTATTTCCCACTCAACCCCAAAAAATATATACAAAGCAAATGCTATATAGCAATTAGTAAATACATTTCCCAAACGGAAAAGCCACCCTTTAACAGTAGGCATGACATGTGCCAATATGAATACTGAATTAATACTATAGGTCTTTGTCGAACCAAAGTGTAATAGTATGTACATGATTAATTATTTAGGGTGTGTCTGTTTGCCAAAAATTACTTTTTTTATTGAAAAAATAGTTTTTAGATATTTGAATAATTTTTTTAAAAATAATCAGATTATCAAAAAAATTTATTTTCAATTTTTTTATAGAAACTAAAAAAATAACTCTTAAACAAAAATTAATTTTTAACTTTTTTAATTATATATAAAATTTAAATTTTATAATCATTTTTCTTAAAAATTAAAATAAATACACCCTTAATTATTAGCTCTAGCGATTTCGACTAATTGGAGTGCATATTAAGGGGTACCAGACTCAAGAATATTCATTTTTCATCCTATACCTCTTTTTTATTTCATCATAAGAGTGACTTGAAACTCTTAATACTTTTACAGGTAACTAAATATCATCTCCTTTTTTTGATGGATGAACCTAATATTCTCTGATTAATGAACTACCATGACCGGCTGCTATAAAGTTCTTCGATCCTGTAAGAACGTATACAAATTTTAATATCCATTTTAGACTTTTTTGTTTAATTTTTTCATACAAATTGCTGGGGTAAACAGCACGTAGCAGCTTTTATCCCTTTTATATAAAGATAAATATTCTTGCTGAATAACAACAAAAACGTTGACTAAGAGGTTTTTTATTTTCTATATGGTTTCTTACGGGGTATATACTAAAATATGGTATTTTGGTGTAATTTACGTTAATATGAAGTTAGCAAAAATCGCTTTTAACGAATTTTTAGGATTATAAAAAAGTAAAAATTACCATTAATGATTTTTACTTTTTCTAAAATACTGCAGAGTTACATGATTAAAAATGCTAGAACTGAAAAATTGCTAATGACGCTTTTTGTTTTTTTTATAGAAATACAAAAATTGTAAATAATAATTTTTGTTTTTTTTAAAAAATTACACAGACTCACATAATTAGAAAATGCATGGACCAAAAATCGCCAATGGCAATTTATGCTTTGAAAAATCACCGATGGCAATTTTTACTCAATTTTTATATTTTTATAATTCATCCTAAAATCCCATATTTAAATACATGATATTTTCAAAAATCATATAAAAAAAAAAAAGCACCTGACTAAGATTCTTAATCAACTCCATGCTCTCGAAGGAATTGTCTGTTACTGGAATGTGCGCGGCGTACGGCACCTCCCATTAGAATACAAAGTCACTAATTAAACACATCTTGGAAAGAAGATTTTTAAAAGAAAAGAAAATTTTAATAAAATTTAATTTTGAGTAAATATTATTTATTTTTTAAATAAAAAGAATATAATGATAGGTTATTATATTTTTTAATAATATTTTATTTAATGTTATAAATATCTTGTAATTCTCTTAATTTTAAAAATGAAATATATACCCTTTTTTAATGAAAATCTAGAAATATGTCCGAGTTAAAGGTTATAGAAGGCGGACAATTTTTTGTTTTAAAATTAAGATTTATAAGATATTTGTCAAGATAAACAGATGATAGAAAGATTTCATTATTTCTTTCTTTTTTAAAATTTCTTAAAAAATAAAACATTTACTTAATTTTTTTTAGAAAAATATATTTGCTTCTTTCACTCTCTAAAACCCTTCATTCCAAACATACTCTACAACTGCAAAAGAAATTGCAACATGCTGTGAAAAATCATGTGTATACGTATTAATGTCACCGAATAGCCTCCTTGGGTCATAGTAGGTAAGGGCATAATACTGCGCTAATCATTTGATAAAGGCTGGGATGTGACTCGAGAAATTTTTAGATACTCTAACAAAAAAGTTATCCTCTAATTTATTTATAATTTAAAACATTAGCTGTTGTAAGATTGCTTTTTCTCACTTTTATTATACATTTTAAATACAATATATAGCTAATATATTGGATTATAAATAGATCATAGGACAACTTTTTTTCTCTAAAAAGTACCAGGAATTTATGCTGCGACTGTTAGCTGTTAGCTGATGCTTTACATACTCCTTTTCCGGTCTTCACTTTCGTCTATTATTTCCTTTTCATACATATAAAAAATCATGCCGTGGTAAAAAATATTTTGTTTTTAAATTTTGAATATAGAAACCTAAAAATTAAGTTACATTTATAGCAAACATTAAAATTAATTAAAGAAAGTATTGAATATCATATAAAATCATTTAGAACATAATAAATGATTTTGTAATTGACAAATTTTTCTATTTCATGTCATTAATTAGTCAACGGATATAGTAACACTCCACCGAACAAGTTCCATTTCTCCTGCTCTGCGTAAACTAGTAGAGAGGGCAATTAGTTTTTGTGTACTTGAAACGCAATCAAATGTCTAAGCTTGTGGACAAAGCTTCGGAAAATAATGAAGGCGGCGAACGTAATGTAGTAGTAAATCAGCCAAATTGCTAATGATGAGAACAAAATTCCGTGTCCAAAAAGAAACTGACAAGGATTTGGATAAGTGTTAAGAATACTTCTTCTTAATCATCACCATATCTCAAGCGTGAATTGTGATGCACTAGTCCTCAAGTTTTATTGCTTGTTTCTTTATTAATACGTGTCCAAGTTACATGCAATATGCAAATGTGGCGATAAATTAATTATATGGTGATGTCTCAACTCTCAGAAGTTTAAATAATGAAAATGGCATTCGCGATTTCTGCACTTGTATATTGTACCATGACAAACAGCGAGGCGCAATAGTAAATTGGCACTGTATGTATATTTACATAAATGTAATGACCATACACCTATCGATCGCTTCGTGGGTGGAAAGGAAATACCGACGCACTTTAGATTCGATTCTATTATGGTGACGGTGATGGATAACCAATCTGGTTTAGAGGTGCAAAGTGAGAAAAAAAAAAAAAAGAAAAAAAAAATGAGTATATGAAATCTGATGTTACCAAGTGAACAAAAATGCGTGATGTACGTGACACATGATTTACATGAACTGAAAAAGTAATTAATTCCTAACCAATCACACATATATATGAAGAAAAATTGATCATAACATTAATGTACGTAAATTTTCTTTTAAACCAACAAATAATTTTAAAAGTTTTTCTCTCTTTGCAAACTCGATATACAAGAAAAACAATTTTTTCTCTTAATTACACCTTGTTTTTCCCTATAAAACAACTTTCATAGTACTGGAGGTACGTAAGAAGTTTTTCATGGCCAGTAAGTCGACCATCACAAGAAATAAACAAATATTACAAATCATGCATTATTAAAAAAATTTCTGAAGCGCAATACGATTCAGATGGATCTTCATCATTGGGGACTCATATATATATATATATATATATATATATATATATATATATGATTTAATTTATATGTATCAACGGTATAAAATTGTTTTATAATATTATCTAATTATATATTTCTATTTGTATAGCTTTTGAAGTAATAAAAGTGAAGATCATATATGTTTATTTATGTGACAGTATATAATTGAATGATAGTGTAAAAATATTTTATACTATTAACACATACAAATTAAAGATATAATGAACGAGTACACTATTTGAATTCCTAAAGAATTTGGATAAAAGACTTTTAAACTAAAATGACATCATAGCTGTTTCCTTTAACCGAAAGTAATATCTAGTTAGTTTTCCAGAATTCTCCATAGTTATGACCTTAATTCCATGAAAAAAAGTTGAAAAATAATCAAACAAGACGGTCACAAAATTTGGTTTAAGATAACTCAATTTCTTTATTCTGTTCACCCTTCGATATTTATTTTGGTGTCCATCAACTCATAACAGATGTGATTGGTAAAGCTACTATAGCCTCTCTCCGAATTTGAAAGCGAGAATTTTAGAACTAACAGATGTATGGTACTAATCTTTGTCCTTTCATGCAATGCATCAAAAGGAAGTTCCGCCCTGTGATCATAGCTCAACGACAAAAGTTTTCAAGTACACTAATAAGCGATAAGCACCTTGACAATGCATATCACCTAAAAGTACAATGATGAAAAATGTTCAAAGAACTAGTGGCTTTGGGAGATTTCCTTTATTAAAAACCCCAAAACAATGAACCACAAGATTAAAAAAAAAATGAAGTGCATCCACAAAAAAAGAAAAAAAAATGGAGAAATTTGTGTGTAGAGTTGCTGAGCCAGTTCATTTGAGCTTGCACACGTCTTGTATTAGGTCTAACACGTTTAGTTTGTTTATCAAGAGGCATAAAAAGAAAGAGGTAAGTAAAAAAGTTTATTACGTATGCAGTAAGTTTTTTGAATAAAATATTAAACGCATTAATGCTTTTTCTTTATAAAAAAAGTAGAGGTAATAATGTTTTTCTACCCAAATCCCAATCATGTAGAATAATTAATTTGAAGGAGTGTAGAGTAAAGAGAGAGAGAGAGAGAGAGAGAGGGGTGATATGAATATTATAATGTAGAGAGAGAAAGGGAGAGGTCAAATCGAGTGGGCGAAAGGGTTGGGTGTGTTGTTGAGTATTTTTGTGGTCCTGGTGCTGGTATTGGTATTGGCTAACGAGGGTTTCAACAAAAAAAATAAAAAATAAAACTAAAAAGTGAGACACATAAACAAAGAGAGAGAGCGAGAAGAAGAAGAAGATAATAATCATAGGTACTAGAGATACATAGTTCCAAGTTCCCAACCTCAATTTCCCAGAAAAATTCAACACAAAAATCAGCTCCACTTTTTCGCTTCATCTCTTCCCCTCTGATCTCACATGCCCATGGATCCCTTTGAGTTGATTCGCAAAGGTGGAATTATTTATTTTTGGTTGTTTTGTTTACACTTTTTTTTTCTTTAAATTTCAGATCTTTCACTTACCCTTATTGTTAATTTTTCATTCTTTTATGTAATTCGCAGCTTTTGTCGTTCCCTTTGATTTTTTTTTTGTATTTTTTTTTGGTACTCATTGGGTCTGTTTTGGTCTATTTCCTTGTAAGTTTCTGAGCTTTTTGAATTGCTCAAGATCTCTTAAAGTTTGCTGATTCTGTATTGGGAGGTTGCGTTTCTCTGTGTGCTCTCATGTTTTAACTCGTCACTATTTCTGTTTTGTTTGATGTTCTTGTAAAATTCGGGTTTGAAATTTCTGGATTTCTGGTTTTTGTTTTTGTTTTAATGGAGTGTCTAAGTAGTTATTAGAGAATTTTCTCTATTGTATAGTTCATCTTAGATTTTGTTTCTAACCCTTTCATTTATCTACTTTGAACAATTTAGGGTTTTGACCATATCCCTTTTTTTGTTTTTTTTTTTTTTGGGGGGGGGGGTCCTTGGTAAGATTTGCTGTTAAAGTTACATAATTCGTGCATTGCTCCTCTGTAGTGTAATTTAGCTTTACAGGATTCACTTCCAAGTTACAGTAATGAAATGGCCGCCTATAGTTAGTTGCTTGCAGTGATATTCAACCTAGTTATGTCTCTTATATTACATATGCAGCATAAGCTCCACTGCTTTGCAAATTTGGCAGTTATATGTCATTGATGAAAATAGTTGTAACTGAAGTTCTATACTGAGTTGTTTATATGGTATATTCATGTTATAATTCATTTTTCTACATGATGTATGAACTTTGTGGTGGATTTTTTATTTTGTGTTATTTTTATGGCAGTCTGGTTGATCAATGAGCATGATCAAATTGATCCATTTTCAGGGTTTGGGTGAGGCTGACTGGACATGTGCCGTTATTTTATTCAGAGTCAATCAATGTTGTAGTTATTTTGTTGACATCCTAGTTAATAATGAACTTATCCAAGAAAGGACCCCAAACGGATGCAAAGCTAAGCAGCCCAAACAAGGCAACCACTTTGAATCCAAATGCGGCAGAGTTTATTCCTTTTGCCCTAAGATCATCATTATCTGGAACTGCCAGCTCGGTTGATGCGACAACAAGGCTTGCCACTGCTGGAGCTCTTGGGAAAGCAGTTTTAGATCGATCAGAATCATCCATTTCAAATAATTCTGATGACGAGGTTCACCAATACTGGCGATGTCAGCTCCCTGATGATATTACCCCTGATTTCAAGGTCATGGGAGAAGATGAGTCCCAAGGTCTTAATGACCTTCCTTTAGCAGGCTTATCCATACATGACAACATTGAAGGCTCAAGTTTTCCTTCTTCCAAAGGAAGTAGATATATATTAAATGAGCGGGAGGAACTATCTCAACAGCACATTAATGGCAATAGCTTTGCTGATAGATTGAGGTTTTCCAATTCTAGCTTTAGGGAGGAACCATCTTCAGCAAGCTTTTTGAACACTTCAGCAAATCCTTGGGATAGGCCAATTGGGAATAATAACCAGCATGTTAGCAGTGGTCAAGAGGGGCTTATTTATGATGACAACGCTAGACATGGTTTCTTAAATGACATCTTGGCCGAGAATGCAATTATCGATGATACTGATTTGAACCCTTTGGAGTTTTTAGCTTCTCTGTTCCCTGGTTTTGCGGCAGAAAGCCTCGCAGAAGTTTACTTTGCCAATGCATGCGATTTGCATATGACCATTGAGATGCTCACTCAGTTAGAGGTAGGTTGATCTTCATGTAATAAATGACTTGTAGTCAAATTGTGGTTCCTTATAAGTCTGATATCATGTGTTTGCCTGGGAAAATCCATATGTTGTCAGTTATATTCATGCACTGTATCTATGTCCTACCATGTTGCAATGCACTATGCTTTAGTACAATACTAAGTCTGATGGGATGGATGCTAAGTATTTGGAGCAATACCTGTGCCTTGTTTTGGCAGGTAAGATCCGGCTCCCCATAAAGTTGTGAAGTGATTCAAGTGCAACCTCGCTTCCAGTTTCTAATCGCTGTTGCCTGGTATTGGGGGGAGGGGGTTTGTTAGTGATACTTATTTTTTTGGTTTTGATCTGCACTCCTTTTGAGATTAGTTATTTGATGATGGTCCCCTGCTTCATGTTATCTTAGAGGTCATTGGCATTTTATTAGCATTTTGTTGGATTTATAATCTCTTCTTGGTCTATGATCAAGTAGTGCAATTTGTTTGCATTCTGTGGAAGGCACTGTTATCTCTTATCATTATTACTTATTTCACTGAGATCCTTCTTAAGCCTGGAACTTTATGTTGATCATCTCTCTTTTGTGTTTTTATCTTTTTACTCCAAATTTGTAGCTTCAAGTTGATGGTAGTTTCAACCAGAATCTGAATTCAAAGACTCTGTCAGCTCCCAATCTAAGTGCAATGGACTTTCCTGCACTTACTTCACCAGATGGTCAGACTGCTTCTGCAAAATTTGCTGTAGATAATGCCCAACAAAGCGGCAACCCTTACCGATCATCTGACAAAGACATGCTGTTTTTCAAATCTAGCTCTTCAGTTCCATCTAGAGGTGCCACTGACTTTGCTTCAGCTGTGCGGAAGTTGGCTTCTCAGGACTCTGGTATTTGGAAGTATGATAAAAATGGTTCTGGTGATGCTGCTATTGGCTCAAGTAGGACTTCTCATGTTCTGGCTAGTGGCTATGATGGTGGACAGGGGAGAGCCAACTTCAGCGATCGATTACAGAACCGTGGTTCAGCTCGGGCAGCACCTGTTTGGCTTGAAACTGGAGATGCAGTTGGTAAATAATTATGTTTATATGGTTTGATTGTGGGATGAATTCCTTCTACACTCTGCTTTCTTTAACCACTTTGCATGGCAGCACATATGTACTCGGAGCTGCGGGAGGAGGCTCGTGATCATGCACGCTTACGTAATGCATATTTTGAGCAGGTGGGTGTTTGATTCTTGCTTTGAAGCAAGTGAATGAGAATATAAAGTAATGATATTAGCTATGTGCTTCTTGCTTGGTTTATATTGTCACACATTCCTTGATTCCATTCTTCTTTTTTTCTCTGCTTTGAGCTAGTGTTTATTTTACTTTTATATCTCATTTATCTTTTTTTTTTAAAATAATATCTAAATTTGGTTAATCAAGTTTTCTTTTTCTATCCAAAAAAAAAAGGATAATCAAGTTGGGACAGGATATTGCGGGTAGATTTAGTAAAAGAGCAGCTGGGCTGATATCCACATGAACATGAAAAAACAGCAAAGTCCCTGCCAGAACCATCTGTTCTCAAGTCTGTTTATGTGTGACATTAGAATTTTTTTTAGTTCAATTGTTTATAATTTGGAAACAGGCACGGCAAGCCTACCTTATCGGCAATAAGGCCCTAGCAAAGGAACTAAGTGTTAAAGGGCAACTACACAACATGCATATGAAAGCAGCTCATGGAAAAGCTCAAGAATCTATTTACCGCCAGAGGTTTGTTGTTCCCCAATGCTTTCATGCTTCCTTTCCGTGCGAGTTTTGGTTAAAAACGGGGCTTATATGATGTCATGATGACAACATATGTTTTGCTTCCCCCACACTACCTGTAGGGAGTTTCTTTTGAAGCGCAAGCTCTACTCTTATTCCTTTTAAACATATGTTTACTTTCTGTGTGTTTCTATTCCTCCTCCTTAACTACTTTTTATGCTGACTGCTAGTCATTGAGAAGGATAATGATTGTGTCATTTGGTTAAGAGGTGTCAACAATCTGAACCCTTCAAAAAAGATTGTGATGCCCAGTTCTTATCCAGTGGCTTAAGAAGAGAACTGTATGAAGTTTGAGAGTATCATTATCTATTGAAATGTACTGCACAAGTGCTGTAGCTTTTCCTATTTCCTACCCTAGCACAGGTTGCCAAACAGTTTCTTTCTAAAATGAGTACCTGGGCAAATAGTGGCATATCATTGTATGAATTGTATGAACTAGAATGTTCCTTTTCATTGTTCTAAAGATTAATGGATTGGTTTTCCAAGTGTTCACTTATGCGTCAGTCATTGCAAGTTTTGATTTTTCAGAAACCCAGTTGCTCCAGAGATGCAGGGCAATGGAAGAGGACAGGAAAGGATGATAGACTTACATGGATTGCACGTGAGTGAAGCCATTCATGTACTGAAACATGAATTGAGCGTCCTTAAAACCACTGCCAGAGCTGCTGATCAACGATTGCAGGTTTATATTTGTGTGGGCACGGGTCATCATACCCGGGGTTCCCGCACTCCTGCGAGACTTCCGATAGCTGTACAGCGTTTTCTACTTGAAGAAGGTCTTGACTTCACAGAACCTCAGCCAGGCCTACTTCGTGTTGTGATATATTGAGCCAAGGATGTGTACAAGTTTTTGACACTTCGTGACAATGAACACATAGACATTGTAGTCATTCTTGTATCTGTTGTATATGGAAGTAAAGGCAGTATCCAAGCCTGAAGAAAAGGAGGGGGAAAAAATGGGAAAAAAAGAAAAAAGAGGTTGGGGGAGAAAAAGAAAGGAAAAAGAAGGGTTGTAGCAAAATTGTATCATTACGGTTTAGCTGCAGAATCAGATTACATTAGTCAGCATGACTTCACATCAGCCCATGTTATGGGATCATTTTCATTCTGTTAATTTTGTACTCTAATTTTCATTTCTTTGTTGAATTCCTTGTTCTTTATTTTGATTCAGATGTAACTCATAGAACTCAGTTACCAGATAGAACAATTGACTTTCGCAAATCAGATTCAATGCCAAGCAAATCTACATCTCGTAACTGATACTCAAGCAGGACTACAAATGTTCAGGGTCTCAATAAATTCCGGGTTCTAATTTACATCGTTTTACTTGACACACAAGTTTTGCATGATAATGCTACAGCGAATATCGGTTGGATATGATCCTCTCTACTTTCATCTGTTCTAGATTGTGCAATAGTAGGATCCAAAAATGAAATAAAGATTGTGCTGTAGTGGATGTACATCCTCGCAACTATAAGAATGTTTTTAATCCCATAGTATCCTGGTTGTGTCATCGATAGGGGAGATTCTTTCAGTTCTCGAGTTTAGTTGGTCGTAAACAAAAACGAATAAGGTGAAACTATTAGCAAAACGTTTAATAACTCTCTGCTGAAAAGTGGAAACGTAGTGAAAATTAATGGAACAGCTGATTCGATAGCCAATAAAACAGGGCACCGTATGCGATGCGCTTTGCAGTCCAACATGCCTGGTGCATCTTGTGTGTGTGGCATATCGAATGATAGAGATTTGTGAGGTATATCGATATACCAATCATTTATGATGCATTGTAATAATATATTAATTTTTTAAAAAATTAAAAATATAATTAAATATATTTTAGAAATTAATTTTTATACATTAATAATATAAAATTATATTGATAATATAAAATAATTTTACATTATTAATGTAATATTACACTAATAGATAGTGTGAAATTATATTGATAGAGTAAAATTACACTGATAAAATTTTTATGAATTTTAGAAATTAGTTTTTATACACTAATAGTATAAAGTTATATCGACAGTATAAAATAATTTTACACTGTCAGTATAAAATTATACTGACAGAGTAAAATTACACTGATAAATTTTTTTTATTATATTGACAGTATAAAATTATTTGATACTGTCAATATAATTTTACACTGTCAATGTATGATAATTAACTTTTAAAATATATTTAATCATATTTTTTAATTTTTTTTTAAATTATATATTACTACAGTGCATCATAGGTGATTGATGTATCGATACACCTGACAATCTCACCATGATTGTAAGGTGCACTGTGCTCCTTCATCAACGAAGAGTACTGTAGATGGCGTCATAAAATAATAGTACGATACTGTAATAATGTCCAAGGATATACTTTTGAGTTGTGTGTATATATCGGATGTGAGGTACTGATTGGCTTACACCCTATCTATCATATATATACATATACCGTCTTTTATATACTTTATCAAAATGATTATTCTATGACTATTAAAATGTTTGGATTTTAGTTTGCATATTTCAAATTAGGATATTTTAACACATTTGATAATATCATATTTAAGTTTTAATTTATTTTAAAAAATCATATGTTAGTTTATATTTTAATATGATTTTTAGATTCAAATAATAGTTTAAATAAAACTTATTTTTTTTCCATTGAACCAAATCATGATTTGCAAATTATTATAAACTAAAAACACAATTTGATTGGTCAATTTAAATGAATTATTATTATTTTATGAGAATTTTAATATAAATTTAATTTTGATGCACTGTTTATATATGTGTGTATATGTGTATATAAATTTAATATAAATTTTAATATATGTGTGTGTGTGTGTGTGTGTTATCACATTAGCAAAAATATTTTGACACAACTAACTATTATTTTTAAAGTTCACAAATCGGAGCATATGACTTGATAATAGAATGCTTTTATACTTACAATACATCAAAATTAATTTCTTTTATTATAGCATTCTTATTTTGATTTTTTTTTTGGTGCCTAGTTGAATTTAAAATCATATAATTATTAATTACTCAAAAATTATTTTTTTTTAAAAAAGAAAATGATTGTTTTGAAACTTCACCTGTAAAATGATTTGGAATCCTTCCGCTCAACCTAAAGTAGGTTTAAAGTTAAGAAACCTTTTTTTTTTTTTGGGTCTTTTTTTCCCTCTTTCCCTTAAAGCATTAAGAAACCAACATTAACCTAAGACAGGGAAACTAAGGCAATTTTACGATGCCCACGACTAATAGCGGGTACCAATACCCATGTCATGTGACCCAATGAAGTTGCTCCATTTGACAACAATAAAATATGGGTGAAAAAAAATTGAAGTCAATCTAATTGCATGAATGGGTATTTTCCTGTATCACCTATTTTTCTCTTTTCAAATCTTAAATCCTAAGTTATGACTCTTTCTCCATGTCATTGTGCTCCTTAAACAGGTATTATTTTATCATCTTTACCTCAATTTTTTGGAAAAAGCAACAACCCTAAACAACATATCTCGATCAACTTTTTTTATTTGTATTTTTGACCTATCCTATGCTATTTTTGTCTCATCCAACACGAGATAGATGATAGGTAAATATGAGAAAATAACACCTATTTAGGAAGTACAATGATAAGGAGGCTAAATTTAGAAGCATAATTCACTCAATAAGATTTGAAAGTGGGAAGACGGGTGACATAGGGAACGCCCATTTATCCCGATGGATTCACCTGAATTTTTTTTACCTGCATTTTACCATTATCAAATGGAGCAACTTCATTGGGTTACGTGACACGGCACTAACCATGGGCACCTTAGAATGCACCGGGAAACTAATTTCATGAACTCCCGCATCTACAGCAAGCCTCTTGACTACAGCTTTCGAGACTTCGTGTTCGTGGTCTTTCAAGGGAACCGGGTTGGTTCCGCCGGTTGGTACCCTGTCTCAGAATGCTGTGTCCCTACCATCCAAGACACTGAGAATGAGTTCCCATGATGCTGCATTTGCGACCCACTTCCTTTCTCATCATCCCAACCCACCTTCCTTCTCTCTCACCCCACATACCTATACCTCCCCTTTTTCGCACTGCCTTCCCATTCACCACCACCACCTCCTCCTCCCTCTCTCAATGGTTTTCTCTCCTCCGCCACGCCATCGCCACCTCCGACTTAACCCTCGGAAAGTGCGCCCACGCCCGCATCCTAACCTCCGGCCACCACCATGACCCTTTCCTAACCAACAACCTCATCACCGTGTACGGCAAATGCGGATCCCTCTCTTCCGCACGCCAACTGTTCGATGTTACGCCCCACAGAGACCTTGTCACCTGGAATGCCATTCTCTCTGCCTACGCCCAAGCCGGTGAATATGCTGACAACACTCAAGAGGGGTTTCGCCTTTTCCGTCTTCTCCGTGAGTCTTTCGTATTGACCACTCGTCACACTCTGGCCCCTGTGTTCAAGCTGTGCCTGCTTTCTGGTTGCGAATGGGCTTCTGAGGCCCTTCATGGGTATGCCGTTAAGATTGGGTTGGAATGGGACGTCTTCGTGGCTGGTGCTTTGGTGAATATATATGCCAAGTTCAGAAGGATCATAGAGGCCCGTGTTCTGTTTGATGGGATGCCCGTGAGGGATGTGGTGTTGTGGAACGTGATGATCAAGGCTTACGCCGAAGTGGGTCTTGAGGGTGAGGCTTTGCTTCTCTTCTCTGCGTTTCACAGGAGCGGGCTGCGTCCAGATGACATTAGTGTTCGTAGTGTTCTTATGGGTGTTAGGAGAACTGGTTTTGAATGGCAGTTGAAGCAGGTTCAAGCTTATGCTACGAAGTTGTTTCTGTGTGATGATGATTGGGAGGTTGTTGTGTGGAACAAGACATTGAGTGACTACTTTCAAGCTGGAGAGACTTGGGAGGCTATTGATTGCTTTGTGGATATAATCAAGTCACGAGTAGCATATGACAGCATGACATTGCTTGTGATGCTTTCTGTGGTTGCGAGTGTTAACCGTCTTGATATGGGAAAACAGATTCACAGTGTTGTTGTGAAATCGGGGTATGATCAAGTTGTATCTGTTGCGAATAGCCTTCTCAATATGTACATGAAGGCAGGTTCTGTCAATTATGCAAACATATTGTTCAGTCAAATGAAAGAAGTGGATTTAATCTCATGGAACACGATGATAACTGGTTCTGCACTGAATGGTTCAGAGGAGTTGTCCTTAAGCTTGTTCATTAAGTTGTTACGTAGTGGCCTATTGCCAGATCAATTCACCATTGCAAGTGTTTTGAGGGCTTGCTCCTCTCTTGAAGATGGCTTCTATCTTATTGCACAGATTCATACTCATGCAATAAAAGCTGATATTGTCTTTGATTCTTTTGTTTCAACAGCTTTAATTGATGTCTATTCCAAGAGTGGAAAGATGGAGGAGGCAGAATTTCTTTTTCATAACCAAGATGGATTTGATCTGGCATCTTGGAATGCTATGATGTATGGGTACATAGTAAGCAACAGCTGTCACAAAGCATTGGGGCTTTTCATTCAAATGCATCAAAGTGGTGAGAAAGGAGATCACATTACTCTGGCAAATGCAGCTAAAGCAGTTGGATGCTTGGTGGGGCCTGAATTAGGGAAGCAGATTCATGCTGTTGCTATAAAATGGAGTTTTAATTTAGATTTGTTTGTCTTAAGTGGTATCCTGGACATGTATCTAAAATGTGGAGAGATGGAAAGTGCATGCGGAGTTTTCAGTGAGATCCCTTCACCTGATGATGTTGCATGGACAACTATGATATCAGGATGTGTGGAAAATGGATACGAGGAGCATGCTCTTTTTACATATCATCAGATGAGACTTGCTGGTGTGCAACCTGACGAGTATACCTTTGCTACCCTTGTCAAGGCTAGCTCTCTTCTAACAGCATTGGAACAGGGGAGACAGATTCATGCAAATGTTATAAAGTTGAACTGTGCTTTGGATCCTTTTGTCATGACCTCACTTGTTGACATGTATGCCAAGTGTGGGAACATAGAAAATGCATATGGTTTGTTTAGAAGAATGAACATGAAGAGTATTGCCTCGTGGAATGCCATGTTGGTTGGATTAGCTCAACATGGAAATGCAAAGGAAGCCCTTTACCTTTTCAAAGACATGAAGTCTAAGGGTGCAATGCCTGATAGAGTTACTTTTATAGGGGTCCTTTCTGCTTGTAGTCATTCTGGTTTAGTATCTGAAGCCTATGAAAATTTCTATTCTATGCAGAGAGACCATGGAGTTGAACCCGAAATTGAGCACTATTCCTGTCTTGTTGATGCCCTTAGTCGTGCAGGGCAAATACAGGAAGCTGAAAAGGTGATATCATCAATGCCCTTTGAAGCTTCTGCTTCAATGTACAGGACTCTGCTAAATGCTTGTAGGGTTCAGGGAGACAAAGAGATGGGAAAACATGTAGCAGAAAAGCTTTTTTCCTTGGAGCCATCTGATTCAGCAGCTTATGTTCTTTTATCCAATATTTATAGAGCTGCTAATCAATGGGAAAGTGCGGTGAGTGCTAGAAATATGATGAAAAGAGTAAATGTAAAGAAGGATCCAGGATTTAGTTGGGTAGACATAAAGAACAAGGTGCATTCGTTTGTAGCTGGCGATAGATCACATGAAGAAGCTGATTTGATATATAATAAGTTGGAGTATGTTATGAAGAGGATTAGAGAAGAAGGATATGTCCCTGATACAGACTTTGCACTTGTTGATATAGAAGAAGAAGAAAAAGAGAGTGCTCTGTATTATCATAGTGAGAAGCTAGCAATAGCTTATGGTCTTACAAGAACTCCGCCATCCACCACATTAAGGGTAATCAAGAACCTTAGAGTGTGCGGAGACTGCCATAATGCAATCAAATATATATCGAAAGTTTTTCAACGAGAGATTGTTGTGAGAGATGCAAATAGATTTCATCATTTCAGAAGTGGGATCTGCTCTTGTGGTGATTATTGGTGACAATGGAATCTTTCCCTTCATAATAATACCCCATTAATATCAGTTGGCTTATCACTTATGTGAGAGCCATCAACCAACACACCTTTCTTTGTTCTTCTTTGTCACACTGACTTGCGTATTAGGCAGGAGAGGTACTTGATTGGCAATGGATTTTGGCGTCATTCTTTTCATTGTTTGGCATGTGATGCAAAATTCTGTAATGCCGTTTTGTTGCCCCATATTCATACAGTAATCAATATGGTAGCATTGGTAGAAGGCACCGGTTGTTGCAGGATTATGGCTGAAGGGGGGTGGGGGAAGGAATTTTGCAATACCATAACTGCCACTGGTTGTTAAATTCGTTTTTTTTCCACGATAGTATCTTGGCTGTTATCAATTTTTTTTTTGCCATATTGAGGGCAATGAGATTTGAAGTTAGGATCTCATGTAAACTACCCAAATCTCTCTTCACTAGACCGCTCCTAATGGCATAGCTGTTATCAATGATAAAGGAGATTCTTTCATTTCTCAAGTTTAGTTCGTTGTAAACAAGAACAAAGAAAGTGAAACTATTAGCAAAACGTTTGATAACTCTCCGGAAAAGTGGAGACATCGTGGAAATTAATTGATCGACTGATTTGTTAGCGAATAGAACAAACAATACTGTCCTAATTCTAGGCCTTTTCCGTTGGATGGAACTAAGAAGTTTTACTACGCTTTATCAAAATGATTGTTCTATTGCCAGTAGTATGTTTGAGTTTTAATTTGCATATTCTGAATTATAGTTTGGAGTGCATAAGTTTCGTGTTAATTTTTTTTGATATGTCTGGTAAATTCATGTTGAGATATATTATAATACAACTTTTCGTTTCAAATCACGATTTAAATAAAAATTACTTTTTACTGGGCTAGAAGATAGTGTGTAAATTATAAATCAAACAAGTTTACATGAATTATTATTATTCATTACAACATACTTATTTAGCTTCTTCTTTTTGTTTTTTTTTTGGTGCCCAGTCGAATTTAAAATCATATATTTATTAACAACTTAAAATCTACTAAAAAAAATAATAAGAGTTGGATGTAATGATCAATCAACTACACTTCACATAGACAATTGAGGCCCAAACCCTAGAAAAGAAAATTGCTAAGAAGGTATGTTACTTGCAACAATGTCCAACGATATAATGTGTGTTTGGATTAGAGTTTATAAATAAAGATTTGTATCAACTTGATTTTATAAAATTGATTTTGATGAAAAGTGAGTTAGCGCATGTTTGGGAGGTTGTTGCCCAGTGGTAGAATCAATTGTGACACCCCATAATTGATTGTGGCAGTTTTTTTATTTTGTTTGGTTGGAAGAAGTGAGAATCAATTCTTGTCTCTAAAATTGATTATGAGAGAAGTGAAAATTTTTTACTTTCTATCAGAATCATTTTTAGAGAAATTACCAAACATAAAGTGCGTTTGTTTCAACTTTTAAAAAAAGTAATTTTGAATTTTGAATTTTATATATATAACTGAAAAAGCTGAAAATTGATTTTTTTTCATATGTTACTCTTTTCAATTTTTACAAAAAAGCTGAAAACAGCTTTTTTTAAGAATCTAATTATTTTTAAAAAATTATTCAAATATACGAAAATTAATTTTTTTGACCAAAAAATATTTTTTTACCAAAATAATCCCAAACAAACACACCTATAAATTATTTTATCACAAAATCAATTCTAACTAAATCAATTTCAACAAAATTAATTCTATCTAAAATTAATTCTATAAAAGCAGAATCAGACACACTATTAGTATCAATATGATCTATATTTGGTAACTTTTATATCAAAAATAATTTTAACAAAATAAATATTATTTGAATAATGTTAGTCAAAATCCCTTTTAAATATACAATTACTAAAAATAACATGAGTTTTATATTATACTTTGAATAAGGAGTGACTATTGCCACACCCTAATATCCATTCCCACATCCTTTTTGTTGCTTTCATTTTGATATTCCCAAAATATGTTTAATTTACTGTTTTATATTCTAAATTATAATTAATAATTAGAATAGTTAATATTAAATACAAAAAATAAATATTTTAATTTAATAGTTTTAAATTGAAATAACCTATTAAAAAACTAGAAAAAGGACAAAAAAGTATTGAAAATCTAATAATTAACTTGTATAAAAAAATAGAGTAAAATAAAAATTAAATAGCCTATCAAGTTTGATCAAACAAAAATATAACACTCTTTTTATATTATATTTATGCAAGAATAATAAATTCAAATTTTATTATATTGTAACTCCCTCAAAAAGATAATTCCCTAAAAGTTCTCAGACGATATTTACTACTATAACACCAAAAATATATAGTAAAGAAACAATAATGAGAAGCTTGATTTATTTTAATGGGAAGACATAATAGATAATCTCATAAATATTTACCTCAATGAAGCTAATTTTCAAAACATTGTCATGAAAGAGTAGATAAGTCCATTATTCATAATTAATCATGGCTACAACAAAAGGGTGAATAAAAAATTATAATAACAATAATTAAATATCATCAAAATAAATTAAAATATCGAATAAAATAATCGAAACATACAAGCCACTAAAGTAATGAAGAATAAGAGAATTTTTTTTTTAGATAATAATATAAACACTATAGAGAACATATTTGCATTTACACTAAAAGTAAAAGTATTTCAATTTATAGCTTTGGAAAAATACATTTTAAAAATGTTTTGTTGTCCTTTTTCTAATTTTTTAAGAGTTTAATTAGTATGCACTGGTAGTGTAAAATAGTTTTACACTGTCAATCAATAGAAATACTGAAAAGTGAAAAATTATGGTGGATCCTTCATTATAATGGATGATTATTTGTATGAGTTGATATTTTTTACTATTTCTATTGGTTAACAATGTAAAACTATTTTATACTGTCAGTGTATTTAAATTAAATTTATTTTTTAATAGATTAATTTTATTTTAAAATAATTAATTTTTGTATTTAATATTAATTAGTGTAATTATTAAATATAATTTAGAATATAATAGTGGCAATAAACAAAAGTTTAACATAATTATTATTTAAGAGTATTTTAGAAATATCAAAATAAAAACAACTAGCAGGGTGTGATAATAGATATCAGGGTGTCGCAATAGTCACTCCTTTAATATTACCCTTTTATTGTATTTTTATTTTTTAGATATTTGAATAAATCATATAAAAATTATTATGAATATTATACATAAAATTATGAATTTAATTTAAATATACTGACAGTGTAAAATAATTTTACATTATCAACTAATAAAAATGGTAAAAAGTGCCAATTTATATAATTAACCACCTATTATAATTAGAGACTCACCATAATTTCTCACTTTTCCCTATATCTGCTGATAGTGGAAAACTATTTTACACTATTAGTGTATACTAATTAAACTCTAAAATTATATAAATATTTCTTTAAGATGTAGTATAAATGAAGTTTGCTCTATGAAAGTAATAATCTCACAACGTTAACCTAGATTAGATTTAAGGTATGTTTGCTTAGTTTTTATTGGCAAACAAATTATTTTAAATTAAAAAATTACCTTTTATACATTTGGGTAATTTTTTAAAAAATAATCAAAATTTTTAAAAAATTATTTTGAATATTAATAAAAACTGAAAAAAGTAATTTATAAAAAAAAAAAATCAATTTTTCGCTTTCTAAAACTCAAATTTTATTATCACTTTTTTAGAAAGCTACAATAAATGTATTCTTGATCAAATTTTTATGTGAAAAAGATTTGAGTTTAATTATCAATTAATAAAAATAGGAAAAATTTGATATTTTTTACTATTTTTATTGGTTGATAGTATCAATATTAGTGCATTTAAATTAAATTCGAAAGATTTAAGCAAATTTTCCATGTAAAAAAAGAAAAGAAAAGATACAAGCAATTTTTTTTTTTCTCACAGGAAATTTTCAGAACTCCCGCCCCAGCAGTGAGCAAACCTCTTCAGTCTTCACCACACCTTTTGCGACTTGGTGGACATTTCAACGGAACATGGCTGCTTGGTTCCTCCAGTTTGTTCCCTGTCCCTGTCCCAGAATGCTGTTCCTTTTCCAAACCAACAACAATTTTCCAATGTTCATTTCCAGCAATCAATCATCCACAATGTTTCAGTTCCCATCATCATGCACCTGCGACCCACTTCCATCCTCATCATCCCAACCCACCTTCTTCGCACTTCCTTCCCATTTTCCACTTCCACCTCTTCCTCCCTCTCTCAATGGTTCTCCCTCCTCCGCCACGCCATCGCCACCTCCGACTTGCTCCTCGGAAAATGCGCCCACGCCCGCATCTTAACCTCCGGCCACCACCCTGACCCTTTCCTAACCAACAACCTCGTCACCATGTACGCCAAGTGCGGCTCCCTCTCCTCCGCACGCCAACTGTTCGACTTAACGCCCCACAGGGACCTCGTCACCTGGAACGCCATTCTTTCTGCATACGCGCAAGCGGGTGATGCTGACAGCACACTGGAGGGGTTTCGCCTTTTCCGTCTTCTCCGCGAGTCTGTTGTATTGACCAGTCGTCACACTCTGGCTCCTATGTTCAAGATGTGCCTGCTTTGTGGTTGTGAGTGGGCTTCTGAGGCCCTTCATGGGTATGCTGTGAAGATTGGGTTGGAATGGGATGTCTTTGTGGCTGGTGCTTTGGTGAATATATATGCCAAATTTGGAAGGATCAGAGGGGCCCGTGTTTTGTTTGATGGGATGCCCGTGAGGGATGTGGTGTTGTGGAACGTGATGATCAAGGCTTATGTTGAAATGGGTCTTGAAGATGAAGCTTTGATTCTCTTCTCCGCGTTTCACAGGAGCGGGCTGCGTCCCGATGACATTGGTGTCCGTAGTGTTCTTATGGGTGTTAGTAGAATTGGTTTCGAATGGCAGTTGAAGCAGGTTCTAGCTTGTGCTACGAAGTTGTTCCTGTGTGGCGATGATTGGGAGGTTGTCGTGTGGAACAAGGCATTAAGTGACTATCTCCAAGCTGGAAAGACTTGGGAGGCTATTAATTGCTTTGTGGATATGATCAAATCCCGGGTAGCATATGACAGCATGACGTTACTTGTGATGCTATCTGTGGTTGCAAGTGTAAACCAGCTTGATATGGGCAAACAGATTCACGGTGTTGTCTTGAAATCAGGGTATGATCGAGTTTTATCGGTCGCAAATAGCCTTCTCAATATGTTCATGAAGGCAGGTTCTGTCAATTATGCAAAAATATTGTTCAGTCAAATGAAAGAAGTGGATTTAATATCATGGAACACGATGATATCTGGTTGTGCGCTGAGTGGTTCAGAGGAGTTTTCCTTAAGCCTGTTCGTTAGTTTATTACACAGTGGCCTATTGCCAGATCAATTCACCATCGCAAGTGTTTTGAGGGCTTGCTCCTCTCTCAAAGAAGGTATCTATCTTATTATGCAGATTCATACTCATGCAATAAAAGCAGGTATCATCTTTGATTCATTTGTTTCAACAGCTTTAATTGATGTCTATTCCAAGAGTGGAAAGATGGAAGAGGCAGAATTTCATTTTCATAAGCAGGATGGATTTGATTTGGCGTCTTGGAATGCTATGATGTATGGCTACATAGTAAGTAAAAGCTATCACAAAGCGTTCGGGCTTTTCATTCAAATGCATCAAAGTGGTGAGAAGGCAGATCAGATTACTCTGGCAAATGCAGCTAAAGCTGCTGGGTGCCTGGTGGGGCTTCACCAAGGGAAGCAGATTCATGCTGTTGCTATAAAAAGGAGGTTTAATTTAGATTTGATTGTCCTAAGTGGTATTCTGGACATGTATCTGAAATGTGGAGAGATGGAAAGTGCATGCAGAGTTTTCAGTGAGATCTCTTCGCCTGATGATGTTGCATGGACGACTATGATATCAGGATGTGTGGAAAATGGATATGAGGAGCATGCTCTTTTTACATATCATCAGATGAGACTTGCTGGGGTGCAACCTGATGAGTATACCTTTGCTACCCTTGTCAAGGCTAGCTCGCTTCTAACAGCATTGGAACAGGGGAGACAGATTCATGCAAATGTTATAAAGTTGAACTGTGCTTTGGATCCCTTTGTCATGACCTCACTTGTTGATATGTATGCCAAGTGTGGGAACATAGAAGATGCGTATGGTTTGTTTAAAAGAATGAACATGAAGAGTATCTCCTCGTGGAATGCCATGATGGTTGGATTAGCTCAACATGGAAATGCAAAGGAAGCCCTCTACCTTTTCAAATATATGAAGACTAAGGGTGCAATGCCTGATAGAGCTACTTTTATCGGGGTACTTTCTGCTTGCAGTCATTCTGGTTTGGTATCTGAAGCCTATGAAATTTTTTATTCAATGCAGAGAGACTATGGAATTGAACCCGAGATTGAGCACTATTCTTGTCTTGTTGATGCCCTTAGCCGTGCAGGGCATATACGAGAAGCTGAAAATGTGATATTATCGATGCCCTTTGAAGCTTCCGCTTCAATGTATAGGACCCTGCTAAATGGTTGTAGGATTCAGGGAGACAAAGAGATGGGAAAACGTGTAGCAGAAAAGCTTTTTACCTTGGAGCCATCTGATTCAGCAGCTTATGTTCTTTTATCCAATATTTATAAAGCTGCTAATCAATGGGAAAGTGCAGTGAACGCTAGAAATATGATGAAAAGAGTAAATGTTAAAAAGGGTCCAGGATTTAGTTGGGTAGATATAAAGGACAAGGTGCATTTGTTTGTAGTTGGTGATAGATCACATGAATAGGTGGATTTGATATAAAAAACTTGCTTAAGTGGGTACTTGCAGGGATTACCTGAATATGGGTTTGGGGCAATTTTGATCCTCGTAAGGATAGGGACGGAATCCCAATTTATTAAATGGGACAAGGGTGAGGGATGAAGTACTCGATCCATGAAGACCCGCTAAGTCTTTGTTTAAGTGAATTTATATACCACCCCCGCCAAAAAAGACCCTAGCATCTTAGATTTTATTATGTTAATAATATTATAATGAGTTATAAATATTTATGTATATTTTTTTTTAGGTTTAAGAGTGCTTTTCTTTTCCCTTTTTTTTGGATTTTTTTTTGGCATAAATATCTACAGGAATTTGAATCCTACGAGAAATGGGAAATAGAGACCTGTGATGGGGACAAAGGGTAGAGGGCATATCCCTACTCCATAGATACCTGTTGCCATCGCTAGTATCAAATACAGACTTTGCACTTGTTGATCTAGAAGAAGGAGAAAAAGAAAGTGCTTTGCATTATCATAGTGAGAAGCTAGCAATAGCTTAGGGCTTGTAAGAACTCCGCCATCCACCACATTAAGGGTAATTAAAAACGTTAAGGTGTGCGGAGACTACCATAATGCAATTAAATATATTTCAAAGGTTTTTCAATGAGAGATTGCTGTGAGATATGCAAATTGATTTTATCATTTCAGGAGTTGGATCTAGTCTTGTGGTGATTATTGGTGACAATGGAATCTTTCCCTTCAAAATAATACCCCATTATTTAGGTTAGCTTATGTGTCAGTCATCAACTAACACACCTTTCTTGGCTCTTCTTTGTCATTCATTGACTTCCATAGGCAGGTACCAAGGGGAGAGATGCTTGATATAAACATTGATAATGGATTTTAGCATCTTATTGTTTGGTATGTTTGGTGTTATCCGTCGGGTCATATCAAATTACTCAAATTCTTAGTGATAGGGCTCGGATACCAGTGGTTCGATTAAGACAAAAAAAAGAGATAATAGAAAAATAAATAAAATTGCGAAAAAGTCATAAATGGTTTCCATTCATTAATATGGCGTTTGACACATTACTTAACAAAATAACCAGTAATATAGATTACTATTTAAAAAGATTGTCACATTTTAAATTATTGATAATGCTATATTGTAGTATTTTGTATACAAAGTAATCTAATTGATAATTTACATTATTTCATTCAAATAATCTCAAGATATCAAAAGCATTTTGTTAATATATGTTTTTTAAGAAATAAATATCAAAAGTTATTAAATAAGATTTAAAAATGTTCAATATTAAAATTGTACAATATTTTAATTATATGATTTTAATATTGAACATGTTTAATAATTTTTTTATTTTATAACATAATAATAAGTATTATTTTAAGAATTCAATTTTAAGAAATTAATTTTAATATATTTTTAGTGTACATATCTTATATTATTAATCAATCATATATCATCGCATGACTTTTAAAATTATTATTATTATAGCAAATATTTTTAATTATGTAATAATATATAATTAAATAATTATATAAAAATATTTTATGCGGATAATATATTAAAACTAAATCTTTATTTTTATCCCTTAATATTTATTTTGCAGTTTATGCATTAAGAAAATCAATATTAAAAATATCCAAACTCGTTCTCGAAACCTGTCATACTCCTATTTAATCCTGATCCTAATCTTTACATATTGAGTTTCGCTTTTGTCATATTGTCGGGTTCATTGATTAATCACCTAAAATTGAGGCTTAAGTTATCTTCTGAAAATAGCTGGGCTTTTTGACAAAATCATCGTCCTTTTACGATCAATTTACCAGACTATAGCAGTTTCCAAACAATTTTTTTGTTTATGGTTATTTCTGCCATGGTGGAACGGGGGTAAATATTAAATTGTTAACATGGCGTAAGTTGAGTCCGCGCCACTCACATTGAGCAACTATCAGATGGCGCAAGTTGAGTCTGCACCACTCATCTCCCCCCAGCACCCCATGTGTAAAGCCCCTACAGTTGGTGCTAGATGACATTGCACCAAACATGCCTTGCACAAAAGATATTAAAGTATATCTATTTCTATGTAGTGCCATTTGATGGTGTTTCTAGAGCTCCAATTCATTTAGAATATTCTTGAATCTATAATTCCATTGTGTTCAATTAGCCCAAAATCATTTTTATCTATTATTATTTATACAAGTGTTAGAAAAAGTTTTACCCTGAATCTCCTACCTAAATTTAGCAAATTATCTTTGATATATGTTAAACTAATGTGAGTCATTTCAGAAATATATTTATCTTTATTAGTGTAACTTTATACATGTTAAAAGATAATTTAAATGCTTAAAATAGAAATTTCTTACTCAAGAATCTCGTGTTTTGTTTATTACTTTGATTCATTTTTTTCCTTAAGAAGTTTCCACACCTTTTAACTGTGAAATTAAACATACCCCTTAAAACAATCATGAAGTTAAATTTGCTTATTGCTTAAAAATAATTTTTTAGTATAAAACTATGCATGCAATTAATCAGCAAAATATGATATTTAAAGTAGCTCTTACTGTGGGCACCTTATACTCTGGATATTTTTTGTTAAGCATTTTGGCAATTTGATGAATGTTAGCGTCGCATGCAGAGCAAATGTATCTCCCTTCAACTTTTGGCTACTCAAAGAGAAAAATGTGAGCACGACAAAGACCATCTAAGCGTTCGAAATGGCCTTGCTTTATGATCGAATAATGTGCCTCATTTCCTGCCAATTAATTAGCGCCACTCCATCATATATCAAAGCTTCTCGAGTTAATTAGTTCATACAAGAATAAAAATGTCGTCATGATACATATGTTCATTATGTACCTATGAAAGGTGAAATTGCAGTGATATCAAGGGTGGTGCAATGTCATCCAACGCCAACTGCTGTGGCTGCAGGTGAGTGGCGCGGACTCAACTTATGCCATGTTAACAATTTAATATTTACCCCCGTTTTACCGTGGTAGAAATAACTATAGACAAAAAAATTGTTTAAAAACTGCTATAATCTGGTAAATTGATTGTAAAAGGACGATGGTTTGGTCAAGAAGCCAAATAACTGAGGCTGAAGTTAAATAATCCGCAGTCAAACATTTTTAATTTAAATTTCTTATACTTTAAAAGGATATTCTCTGCACATAAGTTTTAAAATATTCTTAAAATATTAGTATTTTTTTATCCGTCTAAAAGTATTATTTTAAACGATTTTTTCAATTTAATTTAATAGTTCACGTAAATATGCCGTATCGCATGTTTTGGATGACACGGACAAGATGGCTGCGTGCTTTTGCCGCTTGACTGACTGTACTTTATACTTATAAAACTTGAAACTGCTTTGACCAGTTTCAGTTCTATTCTCTCTCTTCTTTTATTTATATATATTTATTTATTTTTATTATTTTTATAAACAGATGGTTCCCACGTGTTCAAGCTCTAACTTCAGTTTGCTTCTTAACACTCCGAAGTTCAGTGTTCCATCTAGGTTGCGAAGTTGCAACCTACGACCGCTGATCGTGTTGGCGATTTTGTTGGTTTCCATTACCTATTACCTTTAACCTATCACAGTAGCTACAGAGATCCAATCTTTCCCTTAACATGGATTCATCAGACCAGAACCAACATTGTCCCGAGCGAACCTACAATCACTTATACACAAAGCCCCACGCTGATGAATCACCCCCTTCCGACACACTCCAGCGCATGGACCCTAGAAGGTGCCTCCTTTTCTTCTCTTCTGTTTCTTGGGTTATCAATTTTGTATCTTTTTTTTTTATTATTTTAAATAATTATTTTCAATTCTGTTTGTTTGACCCTTCTTTTTGAGTTCTGGTGTTTAATGTGGGTAATGTTGCATGTATTCATTCTTGCATTTATGCTTCTATTGTTTCCGGTATAGGGTCTTGGCAGAATGATCATAGAGATTGAGTCTTTCTTGTTTTCTTGCCCAGTCTTTCTTTATTTTTTGAGTTTTGTTGTTTGATGATGGTTAATGTAACGATGCATATTTGCATTATTGCGTTTCTGGTTTTCCCTGTAGGTATCAGTTAGAGGTGTTTGAAGTTGCAAAGAGGAGGAACACAATTGCGGTGTTGGATACAGGTGCCGGTAAGACCTTGATAGCTGTGTTGCTTATTAAAGACATTGGTCAAGCTATCAGGTCCAGTGGCGTCAAAAAGTTGATTATTTTCTTAGCTCCAACCGTGCATCTTGTCAATCAGGCGTGCTCCCCTAGACTTTCCGTTTGGTTTTTCTGTTCTTTCTTTCTTTCTTGGTTTGATTATTTTTCTTCTTGGATGATAAAGTCTATGGTTGATTCAGCCACAGGTTAAACTTAACTGCTGTTTTTGTTTTGACTTTGCAGCAATTTAAGAATATAAAACATCTTACAGATTTTCAAGTTCAGGAATATTATGGAGCTAAAGGAGTGGATGCATGGGATTTAAAGATCTGGGAGAAGGAGATTAGTGACAATGATGTATATTTGTTTCTTAAGCTGCTAATACTATCATTACATTGTTACTTTTCTCTTCCTTCACTTGTGGTTGATTTTATTTTCATTGATTAGTGCGGTATTGGCTTGTGCTGGGCCTTATGGCATTTATCAGAAGATCTTAGTGTGAAAACATTCTACATTGTTTAGTTACTTATGTCCACATCAAGGTTATGGTGAAAAGGTATTCAAATTTTGGTTTGATTAGTTTGTAATAACAGGCCGAATCAACAAGGCTTCATTGTTGACTGGATAGTATACTGAATTTAATTTTTAAAACTTTTGGGTTTCAGTTAGGTGTGTTGTATAAAACTAAAAATGTTCATGTTAGAATTTTGGTAAGATTTGAGTGTTCAGACTTTGAAGTTAAAAATTTCTAGCATTTGCAAAGAGTCCTAGTTCTGAATTTTTGACATTTAAAATGAACTTGATTTTTTGAGCTGGGGTGTATTAAAAGATCCAAATTAATGATTGTTTATTTAGGGAAACTATAGTTATTTAATGAAACAAAATGGTATGGATTTAAGGAGTAGTCAATGCAGTAAGCATTCAAGCTCCCCCTGTCTGCTGAAATTTTTTTCTGTCAATTATCACAAACACCGCTTAATTATTTTTCACTTCTGAAGTGTATCATTTTTGGATTTAAAGTGAGTTTTCAAATAGCCTTTGTTGTGAATCTCAAATCTCAATAACATGTTTTACTAACAATTTGTTTCATTTTATGCTGATGAACTCATGAATATTCTTGACTTAGCTGCATGGTTATTATAATAATGATACTTTTCTGTCGTATAGATACTGGTTATGACACCCCAGATTCTTTTGGATGTCTTAAGAAAGGCATTCCTGAAGATAGAAGTAGTATGCTTGATGATTATTGATGAATGTCATAGAGCAACTGGCAACCATCCCTATGCAAGAATAATGAAGGTGAGTTGTATTTTCCTCCATCATACATGATTTCTCTTGTTGTCCATTATTTTTTTCTGCTAAGAGAAAATATTTACCAATGAGTATTGTCTTCTGCCGGGGAAGGAATTCTATCACAAAGCTAATGAGAAGCCTAAGATTTTTGCGATGACAGCATCCCCAGTAGGTAAAAAAGGTAATTGTTTCATGGCTAACTTTGACAAGCAACCATTGGTTGTAAAATGGTTTCTGTATCCCTAACTATCCAAGTAATAGAATTAGTAATTTCTTGATGTTGACACAAATTATGTATTATGTCTTGTATTAGGTGTTTCGTCAACTTTGGATTGTGAGGGTCAGATATCGGAACTTGAAAGTATCTTGGACTCCCAGGTAATAGTGATTTCTTGATGTTGACTCAAAATAACTTTTCCATGAGTGCACACGTCTAGGTATCTTCACACCAAAAAAAGAAGGTAAATGGATTTTTTTTCTTTTTAGAGATATACTGTTGAAGATAGGACAGAGATGGATGTATATATACCTTCTGCAAAAGAGAGCTGTAGATATTATGACCGAGCGCAATTCCCTGCTTTGAGTTTGAAGCCAAAGATTGAAGCCTTGTGGTCCAAGGTATTTATGGTTCATGTTCAATGTATATGGATATGTTATAAAAGACACTGCTCTCTCCCTGTCCGCTTCCCTTTCTGAAATCATTATCTTCTTACAGTAAAGGATACTGACTGAAGTTAATCTGTTTGGACAGTCTGGTGCATTGTTGTCGGAATTGCAAAGCTCGGTTGAATGTAACTATAAGGATGTGGACAATAAATTGAAGATGCTACATAAGCGGATGTCCAATGAACTTGCAAAAGTTTTATATTGCCTAGAAGATCTTGGACTCCTATGTGCTTATGAGGTGTGTCAGAAAATAGGGATTTCATTCCTTGTTGAATACTACATCAATGGGTGATATATATACAAGAAAACCTAAAATAGAATAGGAAATAAATTAAATGCTAAATCCCATGATTTGTGGGATGTCCTAACTGGAAAGGAAAAATAATTAAATCAGCCTAATTCCAAGGATACAATCTGTCTGTGCTATAAAATCTTTCCTAAAATAGTTTATTTTTCCACACTCCCCCTCAAGCTGGTGAATAGGCATTCTCCATTCCCAGCTTGGATACAATATTATGGAATAGTGTACTACTCAGCCCTTTGGTGAGTATGTCAGCAAGTTGACCCTGTGTAGTTACATACGGCGTGCAAATGAGTCCACTTTCCAGCTTCTCTTTGATAAAATGTCTGTCAACCTCTATGTGCTTTGTTCTGTCATGTTGTACAGGGTTATGGGCTATGCTAATTGCAGACTTGTTGTCACAATAGAGTCTCATAGGTCCATCCCACTTGATCTTCAAATCCTCAAGAATGATCTTTAACCAAAGTTGTTCACACACACCTTGTGCCATAGCTCGAAATTCCGCCTCTGCACTAGATCGTGCTACCACATTTTGTTTTTTGCTTCTCCATGTCACAAGATTCCTGCCAAGGAAGGTACAATAACCAGAGGTTGATCTTCTATCAATCAGTGATCCGGCATAGTCAGCATCCGTATATGCCTCAAGTATTAAACCTCCATTTCTCTTAAACAGAATACCTTTTCCTGGTGTTCCCTTGAGGTATTGAAGTACCCGATAAGCTGCTTGAAGGTGGACTTCTTTTGGGCTATGCATGAACTGGCTGATTACACTCACTGCATATGCAATATCTGGTCGTGTATGAGATAAATAAATTAACTTTCCCACCAGACGCTGAAACATTTCTCTGTCCACTGCAGTATCTTCTTCTGCTGTTCCAAGTTTCACATTCGGGTCCATGGGAGTGCTTGCTGGTTTGCAGGCTGTTTTACCTGTTTCTTTTAGTAAATCTATAACATATTTTTGCTGGGAGATAAGAATACCTTGTCTAGAGTGGGCAACCTCAATTCCAAGGAAGTACTTTAGCCTTCCTAATGATTTGATCTCAAATTCCTTAGCCAAATTCTGACCTAGAATTTGTTTCTCCATGTCATCATCTCCTGTCACTATTATGTCATCCACATACACCAAGAGTGCTGTTACTCCCCCTGAAGAGGAGTGTTTAATAAATAATGTGTGGTCCCCTTGGCTTTGTCTATATCCCATAGCCAACATGGCTCTTGCAAATCTCCCAAACCACGCCTGTGGTGATTGTTTAAGACCATACAAGGCCTTCTTCAACTTACACAAAATGTTGGCATTCAAATTCTTCCCATAGCCTGGTGGAACCTCCATGTAGATTTCTTCCTCTAGGTCTCCATGCAAGAATGCATTTTTTACATAAAACTGTTGTATGTCCCAACCATAATTTGCTGCCAATGCCAATAAAACTCTGACTGTATTCATTTTTGCAACTAGAGCAAAGGTCTCTAAGTAGTCAATTCCATAAGTTTGCGTATAGCCCTTGGCTACTAACCTTGCTTTGTATCTTTCTATTGACCCATCTACTTTATACTTCACAACAGTTCATGCATGTGTCAGTAATTTCAGGAACCATAGAATTCCACAGCCACACCATAATATTGGAGTCTTCTTCGTCCCATGCTTTGAATTTGGAGTCTCCTTTCTTTGGCCCATCACCTTTGATGTGGCTAATCATCCCCTTTCCTTTGAGTATGGTGCTAACAAGTTGAGACCATTTAAGGTAGTTTTTTCCAGTCAGTCTATATGCAGCTTGAATGTTCTGCAATTCTCCAGACTGCTGATCTTTGCTCTCTGACATTGTTTGCTGCACTCCCTAGGCAATTAAGGCCCAGCTACTTTAAACAGGAAGGAACCAGCAATGAAGGCTGGCAGATGTGTGGTAGAAACGTACAGGTTTCAGGAGAAAGGAGAGTAAGAGGCAGTCCCAAGAAAGAACCGCTCTGATACCATGTCAGAAAATAGGGATTTCATTCCTTGTTGAATACTACATCAATGGGTGATATATATACAAGAAAACCTAAAATAGAATAGGAAATAAATTAAATGCTAAATCCCATGATTTGTGGGATGTCCTAACTGGAAAGGAAAAATAATTAAATCAGCCTAATTCCAGGGATACAATCTGTCTGTGCTATAAAATCTTTCCTAAAATAGTTTATTTTTCCACAAGGTGTTTATCAGACTCTCTGATATTGTGTAAAGAAAGTTGTGCCATACTGCCATAAAGAAAAAAGAAAATGGAAAATTGTTCTCTTTTTTGTTTCTAAAGGAAGATTAAAGCTGCTTAAATTTGGATGCTCTTAAAAAGGGTTATTCCTGACAATACCTATTAATATTTTGTAGATGTAGCTAAAGTCCTTGAACTGATGGTCTTAATCTGTTTCTAAATTAGGGTTATATTTTGTTAACTATTCCATGGCTTCTTATAAATGGAACGAAAAATATCAACTCCTGCCCACTTAAACTCTTGGCCCTTTTTCTTTGGTTTTATGGATGATTCCCTGCAGCAAGTCTTCTTGATATGCAGAAATATGAACATATATTGAATGTACAGATTTATGTACATTCATAAATCATGTTCATTGTTTCTTATATTTACTACTAAACTGTCAATGTTTAAACAGGCTGTTAAAATATTGCATGAGAATTTCTCCAAAATTGAAGGAGAGTGTGAAGTTTACCGAAAAGGTTCTGTTCAGTGTAAAGTATTCATTGATGGAGTAATGCAAATAATTGAAGAATTCCTCCATTTTGGTATGCTTTTTGATAGAATATATTTGTTTATTTTCTATTGGGCTATTTCCTTTCTGAATAGTCATGCTTATTTGAGATAGCAAGTCTCCATGTCACACACAAACTTTCTTTTTCTTTTTTTAATTTTTCTTGTTTATCTGCCAATAGTAGTAGCATATTTTAACAAATTATGGCAAACTCTGTTTATTTTATCATCATATATGCATTGACGTTTTAATATTTTTAAGATTTTATATATATGAGTTTTAGTTGCATTTTTCTGTTTTGGAATGGCTGGGTTTTTCTATGAAGGACCATTTGCACATTTTCCTTGGGTCCAACTCTGCTTTGACATCTCAGTCAATCCGATGTAAACACAATGTTACTGATAAATAGATCCTCCTCTGCATAGCTCATTGGTTTCTCACCCAGTCATTATTTGCCAAAATATTGCACTTACATTACTTTTTAGACAGCTTTTGGATAAATGACACCATGCTACAAATGCCTATGATGAATTTATTTGTCCATTGCACTGTGCATGGTCTCTGCAGCTAATCTTTAACTGTTGTTGCTGCAGATGATAACAAGATTCTGGAGGTTGAATTTGATTTTTCAAAGGCAGTAGACTTGGGATACTTATCTTCCAAATTACTTGAACTTATTAAACTCCTCCAATCATTTGGGTATGGAATAATGGATCTGCTATACTGGTCATATAAGTAGTTATCTTTAGCAATAAAGTTGTATTACCTATCATAACAAATTGATAATCTATTATGCTTTATGTTTGCAGAGACTCATATAAGGTATTGTGCCTCGTTTTTGTTGAAAGAATCATTACAGCTAAGGTGATTGAAAGATTTATAAAGAAAGTTCCACAGATATCTCATTTCACAGTTTCCTATTTAACTGGAAACAATACATCAGTTGATGCACTGACTCCTAAGAGGCAGAAGGAGACACTGGATTCTTTTCGTTCTGGAAAGGTATTTGTTCATTGTGTCATATGAATCAAGTTGTAGCAAAGACTCCTTGATGTTCAACAAAATTTTCTTAAATGTTGGTATTGAAAGTTCATAATAGATTATTAATCCTTGTTATTTAGGTCAATATATTATTTACTACTGATGTAATTGAGGAGGGAATTCATGTGCCAAACTGCTCTTGTGTGATACGATTTGACCTACCCAAGACAGTTCGCAGTTATGTCCAATCTCGGGGAAGATCTAGGCAGGCTAACTCCCAATTTATTGTGATGTTGGAGAGGTGTGTATTCTAATTGTTTTCTTTCTTCCCTTCTTCCCTTGAACAATCTTCCAGTGTATCTTCCTGAACAATTTCCTTTTAAATTTTATTGACACCTTTATATCTACAGGGGAAACATGAATCAAAGAAATCAACTTTTTGACATCATCAGGAGTGAGCGATCCATGACTGAAGGAGCCATTTATAAAGAACATGATGCTTCTAATTTAAGGGCGATTACAGAAGGGAAAACAAATACATACTATGTGGAGTCTACTGGAGCATCAGTCACTTTGGACTCTAGTGTTAGTCTTTTAAATCGATATTGTGAAAAGCTCCCATGTGATGAGTAAGGGCATATCCTATTCTGCATTTTAGAATTTCTTGAAGCATAGTGTTTACAAACAACTTCTGAATGCAATTTGAATTTATTCCATCTCTTAGGTACTCCCATGCAAAGCCCACTTTTGAGTTCCTGCCTATGGAAGGGGCTTACAAGTGTAAATTAACATTACCGCCTAATGCAGCTTTTCAAACAGTAGTTGGTCCCTCAGGAAAATATGTTCGTTTGGCAAGGCATCTTGTTTGTTTAGAAGCTTGTAAGAAGCTGCATAAAATGGGCGCCTTAAATGATCATCTTGTCCCATTCATTGAAGAGCCTCCAGAAGCTGAACATAGTATGAAAAACAAGGAATCAAGTTCAGGTGCAGGTATAAATGTTTTGCTGATTAATTTACTATCTTTGGTTATAAATTCTGTTGAAATATTTCTTTCAATTTCAAGTTGCAATTACATTTGGCATATAAACTTTGAGATGATGTACTATATTGCTTAGGCCAACGTCCTAAACATTGATAGAGCACATTATGAATATTCTTTGCAAGTATTTGTTTGGTAAAATAATTTTATATCCTTTATACCTTGTATGCACCACTGCACAAGAATTAACAATGTTGAGACACCAAGAAATACCGTTTATGTGGCATCTTTCTTTGGTGGCATGGAAGTAGCAAGAAATATCTTTTATTTATGAAAAATAGATTATACAGTTGTTTGTTGGGAACAATGCAGAGACACCCCTGAACTACGGTCTTTTTCGAAGTAGTCGCCATGAACTTTCAAATCTGATTGTCAAGTCTTTGCTTTCTAAATTCTGTATGCAGACCTTTACATTTACCAGTTAGTATGTGTTTGGATTAACTGTGAAAAAAAGATTATTCAATACTCAATTATGCATAAAACTATGCTTTAAAAAATTCAGTTATGATAAAGATCAGTTTCATGTTTAGATATGTTCACCGAAAAGGGATTGTAAGATTATTTGTTTTGTTTGGATTATAGAAAAAAGTATTTTGGTGTAGTGAATTGCCAAAGTATGAGAGGATTTACTGCATTATTTGTTGGAGGGTAAAAAAATTTTTTTATGTCCGATCTGTGAATTAACCAATAAATAGCTTGAAATTGTAGCTTTTAGAATGTAGCTGTTTTTGCCCTGTAGAAATTCAACAACTTTTTGCCTTTATACCCAAACATGTTTGCTACAAGTGAAAGCTGCTTTTATGATAGAAAAAGTTATCCGAATTAATGTGCACTTAAATTAAAGTTGTACATCACATGACGTCTGCCTATTCTTTAACCTATGCATCAATCTTTCATTTGTCCATACGTTTATTTATTTATTTTTTTTAAAAAAAAATCTTTGTTTAATTTAATTTTTTAATTATTCATTTTTTTTCTAGTTCTTTGAGAAAAAGTTAAAAAGATAGAATGTTCTTTTATTTCTTATTTTTTTCAAGATAATGCAGAAAATGAGATACTAACTATTGAACACATGTGATGAATGATTTCTGTTTTAATTTGGTGAACTAAAATGTGCAGGTGTCAAAAAGTTTTATAATGACGTGATAACTGTTGCATTTATTCCTGCTTACATATATTTTTGTATTGGGCTCTTCAATTTTTTTGTTTATGTCATCCAAAGTATTTAGCTACTTATTCTGACATATTTTATTTCTGCTTTGCTTTTGGCATTTGCAGGAACCACAAAAAGAAAGGAGTTACATGGCACAGCCAGCATTTGTGCAATATGTGGTACATGGGAAGACAAACTTGATGGAGCCAAATTTCATGCCTATAGATTTGATTTCGCATGTAATATTGTCAGTGAAATTTACTCAGGATTTGTTCTTCTGATTGAGTCAAAGCTTGATGATGATGTTGGAAATATCGAATTAGATCTTTATTTGATATCGAAGATTGTGAAGGCTTCCATCTCTTCCTGTGGGGAAGTTTATTTGAATGCTGAACAGGTATGGAAATAAAGTTTGATCTGTAGTAGAATAGAGCATTAATAAGATTTTCTTCTGAAAGTTAACTTGATGCTTTGTTGTCTGTTCTCTACCAGATGATGAATGCAAAATGCTTCCATGAGCTTTTTTTCAACGGCTTGTTTGGGAGATTGCTTCTCTGGTCCAAATCAGTAAAAGGAGAAAGGGAATTTTTACTTCAGAATGACACAAAATCACTGTGGAGCCCAAAAAACTTCTATTTGCTTCTACCGCTTGAGAAATTGAATAGTAAATTTAAGGGATCTTTGGAAATAAATTGGTCTGGAATAAATTCTTGTGCTTCTGCTGTTGAACTTTTAAGGAACAAGTTTTCAGTGGTTGCTGGAGATTGCGACGTTGACAGAAAAATCACGTCACCTTGTGATACCAATTCATCGCAGGTGGAATTTGAAGGCACAAAAAAGATTCACTTTGCTAATTGTTTAGTTGATGTTAATAGTGTAAGCAATAGGGTAGTTTTGGCCATTCACAGTGGCAGAATATATTGTATTCTTAAAGTAGATAATAACCTATCTGCTGAAAGTCCATTTGATGGAAACAATGAAAAGTCTCCGGAGGAACACATTACCTTCTCAGATTACTACAAGAAAAGGTGCATGATTTGCTTTACCCCACCTCCCACCTTTTTTCGTTTTCACTTTTCCTGCCTTGCTATTCATAGATTATTCATTTAGTTCACTAAACAACTTGAACTTGATCAGGTATGGGATTACAATGAGATATCCAGGACAACCTTTGTTACGTTTGAAGCAAAGTCATAACCCACACAATCTTCTTTTGAATTTCCATGAGGAAGGTCAGTTAATTGTAATTGAAGTTTATCTTATGGAACTTATGCTTCCAAGGAATCTTCATTTAAAATTACATTGTATGCCATCCACTGAAGTTGTCATGGAATTGCAATTTACATTTTTACCCCCTGACAATTCAAAAAGACTGAGAGACTGTAATAATTAGAAACTCACCAAAAACTGACAGTGGAGAGGTCATATGTCATGCACATGCTTTTTCTTTTAACATAAAAACATATTAACAAATAGACTTTCATGCTATTCTGTTCTCCCCAGTTTACTTACAGATCACACAGTCTCTATCGTTAGTTTTTTCCCTCCGGTTATGCATATAACAGTTTTTGTTACCGCTTTTGGCTTTTCCTCCAGTTTAGAAGACATTCTGCACATTGTTTGGCAAGATTCTTGGGTTTGAGCTAAAAAAAGATGAGCATGAGTGTTCTAGAATCTTAACAGGGTGGACAAAACTTAAGGGGGGAAGTGCAGGGTTTTTAACATAGATGTTAAATTTCAGATTGTGGAAAAATAAACTATTTTAGGAAAGATTTTATAGCATAGACAGATTGTATCCTTGAGATTAGGCTGATTTAATTATTTTCCTTTGTCAGTTAGGACATGCCACAAATCATGGGATTTAGCATTTAATTTATTTCCTATTCTATTTTAGGTTTTCTTGTATATAGATCACCCATTGATGTAGTATTCAAAAAAGAATGAAATCCCTATTTGCTGACATGGTACCAGAGTGGTTCTTTCTTGGGACCGCCTCTTACTCTCCTTTCTCCTGAAACCTGTGCATTTCCACCACACATCTGCCAGCCTTTATTGCTGGTTCCTTCCTGTTTAAAGTAGCTGGGCCTTAATTGCCTAGGGAGTGCAGCAAACAATGTCAGAGAGCAAAGATCAGCAGTCTAGAGAATTGCAGAACATTCAAGCTGCATATAGACTGACTGGGAAAAACTACCTTAAATGGTCTCAACTTGTTAGCACCATACTCAAAGGAAAGGGGATGATTAGCCACATCAAAGGTGATGGGCCAAAGAAAGGAGACCCCAAATTCAAAGCATGGGACGAAGAAGACTCCAGTATTATTGTGGCCTTGGAATTTGAAGTCCTTGTGGCAGGAACTCGATCATTAGAGGGCAATAAAAACCAAATGTTCTGATGATGCAGCAGTAATAAAAGAATTCATCGAGCAGGATAGAGTCTATGACTTTCTTGTTGGACTCAACCCAGAATTCGATCTGGTGAGAATACAAATTCTTGGCAAGTCAAAGGTCCCAGATTTTAATGAAGTTGTAGCCATAGTTTGGAGTAAAGAGAGTAGGAGGGAGTTGATGCTTGGACCAAAAATTGGTGAGAGTTCTGCCATGGTGGCTGGTGGCAAATCAAATACTGAAAAAGGACTAGGGTTTGAACAAGGAAAATTTGGTCAGTCCAAAAAACAAAACCGTGACAACTTATGGTGCACTTACCGTAATAAGCCACGCCATACTCGTGAACAATGTTGGAAGCTTAATGGAAAACCACCAAGGCGAGAATGGGGTCAACGAGGAGAACAGTCAAGGAACAACAGCAAGGCCCATGTTGCTGCAGTATCACAAGGAGAAACATCATCACAAGAACTAGGCAGCCTCAACCAAGAAGAGATTGAAAGAGTGAGATCACTCATTAACAGCCTTGAGAAACCTTCAAAAACTTGTTCCTTGGCCTATTAAGGTAAGTTTCCTTTTTCAATTGGACTAAGTGCCTTGAGTACAAGCTTTGCCAATTCCTGGATCATAGACTCAGGAGCTACTGATCATATGACCCACACATGCAATAATTTTTTAACCTATTCTCCTTGTTCAAGCAGTAAAAAAATAGCCACTGCTGATGGTTCTTTGGCTACTGTTGCAGGCATAGGAGATGTAAAATTAAGTCCATTAATGACCTTGAAAAATGTTCTTCATGTCCCTAAGCTATCCACAAACCTTATCTTTATTCACAAACTCACTCAAGACCTATATTATACTGTGATTTTTCACAACAATTACTGTATTTTTCAGGACAATGATTCGGTGAGGATGATTGGACGTGCTAGGGAAAAGGATGGTCTTTACTACCTTGAAACACCAAGCCAGAACAGCCTTCCCTATTCCCTTAGTTCCCTTAGTTCAGAATAGCCTTCTCTTTCCAGCATTAAAGAGAAGATTTGGCTCCATCACAATAGGCTTGGACATCCGTCTTTTAGAATTATTAAAATCCTTTTGCCTTCCTTGTTTAAAGGTCTAAGTGTTGAAGATTTCCATTGTGAAGTGTGTGAGCTTGCAAAACACAAGCATGTACCTTTTCCCATTAATAATAAAAGCAGTTTTGTTCCTTTTTATCTCATTCATAGTGACATTTGGGATCCATCTACCATTCCTAATGTTTCTGGGGCAAGGTGGTTTGTTTCCTTCATTGCTGACTGCACTCGTGTTACTTGGATTTTTTTACTCAAACACAAATCTGAAGTTAGTACTTCCAAATTTCTGTTCTACGATAAAAAAATCAGTTTGGGGTTAATGTCAAGAAATTTAGATCAGATAATGCAAGAGATTATTTCAATCAAACCCTTAACTCTTTTTTCCAAAAAAAGGGAATTCTACATGAATCATCTTGTGTCAATATTCCACAGTAAAACGGAGTGGCAGAAAGGAAAAATGGTGACCTTCTTGAAAAAATCTGAGCCCTTCTATTTCTGAAAAATGTTCCCAAGTCCTTTTGGGGGGAAGCTATCCTCATTGCCACCTATATCATAAATCGTTTGCCCACCCGAGTTTTGGGATTCAAGAGCCCAATGGACATACTCTCCACTTTCTACCCTGACCTACACACTTCCAACAATCTTGTTCCCAGGATTTTTGGGTGTGTTTCATTTGTTCATAGCCACAATCAAAACAGGGGGAAACTTGATCCTAGGGCCCTAAAATGTGTTTTTGTGGGGTATTCTGCAACTCAAAAAGGATATAAGTGCTATCATCCACCATCAAAAAAATTCTCTGTCTCAATGGATGTCACATTCCATGAGCAGGAGCCTTACTTCACTAAACCTTATCTTCAGGGGGAGAATTCAAGGGAAGATAAGGAGAATTTTCTGCTGGATTTGAGCTTATCACCACTGCCTGAACCTGATGCTGAACTTGAACCTATCCATACCCCAAAAAATTCTGAACCTAAATCTACACCTGAAAACACTTCTGAACTTGCTCTTCCTAGACCTGAACCTATGCCTGAACCCACTTCTACACCTGAAAACACTTACAAACCTGAGCTCCAAAATCCACAAACTGATCCTATCCTAAAGAATCTGAGATTTGGCAAAGGCAAGGTGTTCACAAGGAAGAAGATGGCCATCCCAGAACTTGTACAAGTCCAAGAATCGAACTCAGAGTCTTTGAATGAGGTAATAATTTCCAACTCTTCATTGCAAGATGAAACTGATATTCATGTGGATAGTGATGACCAAAACCTACCCATAGCCCTTAGAAAAGGAACAAGAGAGTGCACTAAAAGACCAGTATGCCCTCTTGCAAACTTTATGTCCTTTAATAAGTTCTCACCATCACATAGGAGCTTTCTAGTCAACCAAAACACCATTACCATCCCTACAACCCTATCCGAGGCTTTGTCCAATGAAAAGTGGAAACAAGCTATGAATGAGGAAATGGAGGCATTGGAAAAGAACAAAACATGGGAGTTAGTGAACCTGCCAGTAGGGAAGAAACCTATGGGGTGTAAATGGGTGTATACAGTGAAGTATAAAGTAGATGGGTCAATAGAAAGATACAAGGCAAGGTTAGTAGCCAAGGGCTATACGCAAACTTATGGAATTGACTACTTAGAGACCTTTGCTCTAGATGCAAAAATGAATATAGTCAGAGTTTTATTGGCATTGGCAGCGAATTATGGTTGGGACATACAACAGTTTTATGTAAAAAATGCATTCTTGCATGGAGACCTAGAGGAAGAAATCTACATGGAGGTTCCACCAGGCTATGGGAAGAATTTGAATGCCAACATTGTGTGTAAATTGAAAAAGGCCTTGTGTGGTCTTAAACAATCGCGGAAGATTTGCAAGAGCTATGTTGGCTATGGGATATAGACAAAGCCAAGGGGACCACACATTATTTATTAAACACTCCTCTTCAGGGTAAGTAACATCACTCTTGGTGTATGTGGATGACATAATAGTGATAGGAGATGATGACATGGAGAAACAAATTCGAAGTCAGAATTTGGCTAAGGAATTTGAGATCAAATCACTAGGAAGGCTAAAGTACTTCCTTGGAATTGAGGTTGCCCACTCCAGACAAGGTATTCTTATCTCCCAGCAAAAATATGTTATAGATTTACCCAAAGAAATAGGTAAAACAGCCTGCAAACCAGCAAGTTAATTTATTTATCTCAGACACGACCAGATATTGCATATGCTGTGAGTGTAATCAGCCAATTCATGCATAGCCCAAAAGAAGTCCACCTTCAAGCAGCCTATCGGGTACTTCAGTACCTCAAGGGAACACTAGGAAAAGGTATTCTGTTTAAGAGAAATAGAGCTTTAATACTTGAGGCATATACGGATGCTGACTATACTGGATCACTGATTGATAGAAGATCAACCTCTGGGTATTGTACCTTCCATGGCGGCAATCTTGTGACATGGAGAAGCAAAAAACAGAACGTGGTAGCACGATCTAGTGCAGAGGTGGAATTTCGAGCTATGGCACAAGGTGTGTGTGAACTATTTTGGTTAAAGATCATTCTTGAGGATTTGAAGATCAAGTGGGATGGACCTATGAGACTCTATTGTGACAACAAGTCTGCAATTAGCATAGCCCATAACCCTGTACAACATGATAGAACAAAGCACATAGAGGTTGACAGACATTTTATCAAAGAGAAGCTGGAAAGTGGACTCATTTGCACGCTGTATGTAATTTCACAGGGTCAACTTGCTGACATACTCACCAAAGGGTTGAGTAGTATACTATTCCATAATATTGTATCCAAGCTGGGAATGGAGAATGTCTATTCACCAGCTTGAGGGGGAGTGTGGAAAAATAAACTATTTGAGGAAACATTTTATAGCACAGATAGATTGTATCCCTGAGATTAGGCTGATTTAATTATTTTCCTTTGTCAATTAGGACATCCCAAAAATCATGGGATTTAGCATTTAATTTATTTCCTATTCTATTTTAGGTTTTCTTTTATATAGATCATCCATTGATGTAGTATTCAAAAAAGAATGAAATCCCTATTTTCTGACACAGATTTCAGTGAGGTAAATTGTAAGATACACAAATAATAATCATGAAATTGATAACTAGGGTTAGTTCAACTGTGGTACCTACAATATCCTAAACCACATCGAAGTACATATATTTATAATGTTGGGACAAATGAAAAATGTGTTGGAAATGCAAGTGCACTATGTTAAAAATTTTGATTATGACATTTTCCTTGAGTTCAGCAGATGATAAGGACAAGTCATCACAAATTGGCCCACTGCACTCAACAGTGCCTGCGCATGTTCACATTCCACCAGAGCTTCTATGTGTTCTTGATGTTAAAAGAGATGTTTTGAAGTCAATGTACTTGCTGCCATCACTGATGCATCGTCTTGAATCCCTCATGTTATCTAGTCAGCTTAGAGAAGAGATAGATGGTCAGACTAGCAATTTCAACATACCAAGCTCTCTGGTTTGTCCAATATAATCGGAATGTGTGGATGAGATACTCTGTTGATTTTCCATTTGCATTATGACAATCTTATGCTTCTTTTATTTTTCATTAATGTTAGATTCTAGAAGCATTGACAACTTTAAGATGTTGTGAAAAATTTTCAATGGAGCGTCTTGAGTTGCTAGGAGATTCTGTTCTGAAATATGCTGTGAGCTGTCACCTCTTTCTTAAATATCCTAAGAAACATGAAGGACAATTATCTGCCAGACGGTCATGGGCTGTTTGTAATTCAACCCTGCATAATCTGGGAACAAATCGCAAATTACAGGTTGTCTTTACTATGATTGTTATTATTTTTACTTTGATAATGTCAATGGATTAGTTCACTTGAAAGCTTAAGCTGTTGGGTACAAGCCAAGGAATGATTTTAGTTTCTAGTGCACTTGTTTATGAGAAGTCTCAAAAGGACTTGAAGTTTGGACAAAGCACAGAATACAGATTCTCTACTGTCCAGTGCCAATATTTAATTATGAGTCTCCTTAGTTTTGAAGAACACATCTTGGGAAATAAGAAAATTCTGAATGAGAAACAACTGAATATTTAACCAAGTGATTAAATCCTTGATACTGTGATAACGAACCATTGAAAAACTCATTAGGCACAGGCACTGTAATGGTTTTTTCCAATACAGCGTATTTATTTTGTGAAAACTCCTTTTAATGTATGAGGCCTTTAAAAAGTGGTCAGGCATTTGATTGAACTAATTTCAGATTATTTTGCCGTTTTATTGTACAGGGATATATCCGAGACTCTGCATTTGAACCACGCCGTTGGGTTGCTCCAGGACAGCGCTCCATACACACTGTTCATTGTGAATGTGGGTTGGAAACCCTAGAAGTTCCTGTGGATGGAAAATTCCATACTGAAGATCCAAAAGTTGTGGTCGGAAAGTTCTGTGACAGGGGTCACCGCTGGATGTGTTCAAAGACAATTTCTGATTGTGTTGAAGCTCTAATAGGAGCATACTATGTGGGTGGTGGACTGATTGCTTCACTACATGTGATGAAGTGGCTTGGGATTGACGCTGAACTAGAACCATCCTTGGTTGATGAAGCCATCACTGCTGCATCTCTCCATACATATATACCAAAAGTAAATGAGATCGCAAGCCTTGAAATGAAAATTGGGTATGAATTTTCCGTTAAGGGACTCTTACTTGAGGCGATCACACATTTGTCTGAGGCAGCAGAACTTGGGATTGGCTGCTGTTATGAGGTAATTGTGAAGTTTTATATATTCCTCGTATGAGTGAACTCCCAAACATTAGTAACTTATTGAGTATTTAATATGCATGATACTTCATTAATATTGTACTCCTATAACTTGTTGAATTTCTTGCAGAGGCTTGAATTTCTTGGCGACTCTGTATTGGATCTTCTTATCACATGGTATCTTTATCAGAGCTATCAAGATATTGATCCAGGAGAGTTGACTGACTTGCGTTCTGCTTCTGTCAATAATGAAAATTTTGCTCAAGTTGCTGTTAGATGGGACCTTTACCCGCACCTTCTGCATAGTTCAGGATTATTGCTGAGCCAGATATCAGAATATGTGGGGGTCATTTCTGAATCAGAGAGCAACACCAGATCACTCCCAAGAATTAAAGCTCCCAAGGTTAGTTCTTAGGGTGACCACTATGGAATGTTATTAGAATTTCTCTAACATTGTGTTTGGACTTATTAAAATATGGAATTGATTTGATTTAGTTTTAAAACCAATTCCTATGTTTCATTATAAATGATATGGTCTGAATTGATTTGCAAATGAATTCCCAAGTTTGGAACACCTTAAATATGATTGGAATTCATTTATTTTAATAATTTTAATTTATTACCCTTAAATATGAGTAAATTAATATAAGGCAAAAGTAACCAAATAAATAAAACTAAAATTAAATCAAATCCAATGGAATTTTAGTAGATTTATTTTACAAATCAATTCTATTTTATAAATTTTCAAATAAAGAATTTCATTATAAATCAAATCTATTCCCAAGCATGCATTGCTTGGGACCTCTGTTTTGAAAAAAATAAAAATAAAATAAGTTGTGTCATTGTTATTTTTGTTGTAAATGATTTTTAATGATCATTTTCTATATCTGACACAGGCACTTGGAGATCTAGTGGAAAGTATTGCTGGGGCTATACTAATTGATACCAAGCTGAATCTTCACGAAGTGTGGAAAATTTTCAATCCTTTATTATCTCCCATTGTTACTCCTGATAAACTTGAATTGCCTCCATTGCGTGAACTAAATGAATTATGTGACTCCCTTGGGTATTTTGTTAAAGAAAATTGTAAAAGGAAGGGAACTATGATGCATGCTGAGCTTAGTGTACAGCTGCAAAATGCCCTGTTGGTTCAAGAGGGAAAGGGGCTAAATAAAAAAATAGCAAAAGGAGAAGCTGCTTTTCGATTGTTGAAGGAACTTGAGGTTTGTTGTTCTTGTCTGAATGACTGCTGCTTTAGTTCTAAGGTTTCTAACAGGTCATGCCTTTATATTCTTTGCTTTATCTATTACACTGGTTGTCATAACCTGATTCATTGAATAGTTTATCTAGAGATAATGTTACTTCTCATCTCACACAGTTTCAGTCTTGAAAATGTTCTAGAGCTATTTTTATTGATCCATCTTTCTTTTTGATGAAAAAGAAGATTATAGATAGATGCTTATATACGACCTATAGATATGCACACTTGAACATATAAAACTAGGGGTGGAAGTAGGCACAGATTTTTAAAAAGGTCTTTTTAACTAAATAGGCCAGACTACAAGTTATGAAAAAAGCTTCTTAGGCCCAACAGGATGACCTATTTATTATTCACAAATTCTAATGATAATTGAAACTTTATGGTCTACTTTAAGTAGACTTTTTGACTTTTTTTTTTTTAAGTTACTTTTTGACCTATTTAGGAATATGCATTCTGGCATATTTAGAAGTCTTTTGGCCTATTTAACCGTAGGTTTTTTGGTTTATTTAAAAATTTTATGATCAAGTAGACTTTTAAACAGGTTTTCAGGCCAGACTAGGCTTTTAAAAGTGCTAGGTTAAGGCCCTAAAAAAAGCCTATGTTAAGTAATTGGCTCAGGCACTGCATATTTGTAATGCAGACCAAGTCCATTTAAATTAAAGCCTAGCTTAGCTTACTTTCACCCCAATACAAAATGGAGAAAGATAAACTCCCAGATTGATCATACCTAAAATCTTCCAGAACAAACATTGAGCCAAGTGAACAAAGTCTCTGAAATATTTCACCTGATTTTCTCCCTTGTTATTATATAATTCCTTCTCTCCCGATTGTTGAAATTTTTGGTACAGCCTTTCTTCTTTAACTGAGAAAAGAGGCCACAGGATAGAATTCCACTCTCAACAAGAAGGTAAAAATAAATGGCTAGTGTCTATTTTTGCAGTAAACACAGAAATGAAGCTTCACAAAATTATTTTTGCATTTTTGCTGTCCACCTGACTAAAAAAAAATCACCGTAGAATGGCTTTAATTTTTTTGTGGAACTTTGATGATAGAGTTGATTACTTTATTTTTGTAATTGTTGCATGCTACTGCTATCCTTCTCTGTAAACATTTTTGGTTGACCACTTGGCATGTACTTGTGATGCTACAGAAGTGGGGAATTTCTTATGGTAGTAGCGTATCAAAGAGAAAAAGAGAGAATCCTGACCATCTTCGTGATTCATCTTATCTTGAATCGGATATTAGCATTTCCCCCAGTCTATCTACCGGACATTTGTCCAAGCCAGTAGCACATAAAAGACCAAAAGTGGATGAAACTAACATAACTGGAAGTGTATCTGCTGGTTTTTTGCCTCACAAGGACTCTTCCTTGGAAGTCTCTGACTGTAATGCTTCCATTCCAGGTTTGCACCATAAATATTTATTCCGAGTTTGATAGCATCTATTGTCTTCCCAATGACCTATTGTGCACTACTCAGGGAATTTCCCTTTATGCTTCTTTTTGTGGCTTGGCTTAATTCTTAGGTCATTCAATCTCCTCTCCTTCTTGTCATCTCTCTCTCATTTAACTGATGCACTCAGTCTCACATGTTCACTGGAAATTGAAACAAATTGAAGTGCTATGGTTATTTTCATCCTCTCAAATATGATTGTCTTAATGCCCCATTTTAGCAATGCATATACGTTTATCAGATTGAAGAATGGAAAATATCAGCTATTCAGTTCCTATTCTCTGGGACATGAATTATTGATTAGCTATTACTCCTGATGTAACATCTAAAATCAATAATAAATGAATTTTATTTTCCGCTTAATGTGGGAAGGAGAAGAGAAATAAAAATAAAGTAAATAATTTCAATTCAGGTATCATCTTACTTGTTTTCATGCTTCAGTCTTATCTTTATCAGAATATAGTTAGGGGGTTGCAAGTGCAGTGACTGATGCTTAGACTTCTCTCTATCTTGTCTTGGCATTTTAAATCCTTGAAGTGGTTATTCCTTGCCATTCCAATTCCAGCAGCAAGTTGTTGATTTCATAACTACCAATAAATTAACTTCATTTTGGATTCATGTTCTACAGTTATTGCATCTATTAATATGAAGAAGGGAGGACCCCGGACCACACTATATGAACTGTGCAAGAGATTACAGTGGCCATTGCCTGCATTTGATCCATCGGAATATAAAGATAGGTGAATCCATGAACTAATTTGTACTTTCGTCATCCATTCCTCATGCTTTCTCATATAATCTTTAACTTGTTTTATATATATGTGTATTTTCTTGGTTCAAGAACTTTTTATATATGCCTATTTTCTTGGTTCAAGTACTAATATGGACTAGAAAAAAGGATGAAAGAAATAAAGCATGAGGAATCTTTTTCCTAGGGCAAAGTTTTGTACAGCAATTTGTATACACCACCCTTACATCATGCATTTCAACTATTGGTTTAATATGAAAAAATGATGGATTTTAATTAATGATGTTATTATTCAAGGATTTGGCTCTTTTACAGTGCAGAGTGCATTTTAAAGTGCACAACCATAACTGTTGGTGAGAAAATTAAGGGTCTAAGATTTTATAAAATACAAGCACCTGCATGATAGATCATACATGTGCAATAATCTTATTCTTTTGATTTTCTCATCGACAGTAATAATTATGCATTTTACTCTAAAGTACATCTTGCACTTCAGATGAAACAAATCCATTATTTAAAATATTACATGTCATGTGAAAGGAGGGGGGTTTAAGTGTGATGCAACAGATTTTGATGTGCAAATAAGAATGTCCTGTTCCAGATTTGATAATCCTCTAACATGCTAATCTGACCAGTGTCCTCTGTAACAGATCGCAGTTTGAATCCTGCGGAGGCCTGGAAGGAACCAAGGGACTCAACTGCTTTGTGTCAAAAATTACCTTGTGCATACCGAATGATGGTAATATAGAATGCAAAGGAGAAGCTAGAGGTGATAAGAAGAGCTCATATGACTCTGCTGCAGTTCAAATGCTTAATGAGCTACAACGACTAGGAAAACTTAAGATTGGTGGTCCCTAATCTCTCTGCCTTTTAGATTCCACTATACCACAGCTGGGAAACAGGTTTATTGGCAGTGTTTAAACAATGAGTAGGATTTGCCGGGAGGCTTGGATGGAAGACAAGCTAAGGGGAAAGAATAAGGAGAAGGAAGGGAAAAAAATTCAAGAGAATAGATTTGATAAAAGACACTATTGTTTTGTGCCATTGATTTGATAAACTGTCTCAGATCAATGATACAAGACCATAGTTGTTCTATATATTGTGGGTGTAAAATTGTGGCACCAGTGTTACAAATTTGGGGTGGAGAAGGATAAGACTCCTGTAAAATAAATTTGTTAAGTCCTCACTTTGGAGAACATGGGAAAAAAAGAGTCGGCTCTTGAGAAGATTTAGGAATAAATACTAGTTCTCTACTTTTCCTTTCCCTTCCTTTCCTTGGGGAAAATGGAGAAGAAAACTTACAGGAGGGTTGACAATTCTTATTCTCGATGTATAACTGCTCAATTTGTTGTGATTTCAATGCAATAACGTTGCATGCACTTTCAATAACTGAAACATGTACTTCGTTTACTTTGAGTTTTTTTTTTTTTTTAAGAAAAAGATTTATTGCCTTGAATAAATCTGAGTGGAACCAAAGTCTTTCACGTTACCACATTGCTTTAAACGAATGAGGTTGATTCTCTTAACCCTTGAACTTCCTTCGTCCATTTATTTTTCCTTCACTGGAACGGACAATAATCCTTTATTTCATAATTCACCTATTACTGAAATGTATTTTTTCATTTTTCTTTTTTTTTTTTGGTGTTTTTTTTTTTGTTTTTTTGTGTTTTTTTTTTGGGGGATGGATCATGAGTCTCTCCACTAGTACAACATGCTTTGTCGGCTAAACCAACGCTTCCAACCTAAATAGACAGGTCAAATGAAGTAATATGAAACAGTTATTCCTACACATGAACTTACATATACCATATACAACTTAACAACATATAAATAATTGCCAATACTTAAAAATTCTTAAAGTCCATCAAAATTAATATCATGTTACATTGATATGCCTGGGAAACCTTAGATGCTGCCAGTTACTAGCCATTGTAACTTGCAGCTCAAGTTATCTTATGCCCTAAGTAATAGCTCATACACATTGGAGTTGTTGTCACCAGTTACACGCTTTAACATTTCAAAACTTGTGCGACTACCCAAGAATTCAATCCTTTTGAACATCACATAGCCACGCTCTGCTGTTTCTTTACTGCAGTACACTGATCTAAGCCTATCTGCATGTCTTGAATCAGTGTGAATTGCAGCTTCTATTTCCTGGCTTGTTATGTTCTCCTATCAACACATCCATTGTGTGATCAGTGGCAGTGCAATATAAACCATGCATGCAAGAAGGCTAAGAAGGCGTGCATGCAAATTGATAAGCAACAAATATTGCACCTGATAAAATGCATGGATATGATCCAACACCTGAAGACACGTAAAACCATTATGGCTGAAAAACGTTCTTGAAGAAGGACCCATCTCAGCAAATCGGTCAATTGGAAAGAGTATGGTGAGAAAATGGTTTTTAAATATCAACTCAGATTTCTCACTGCAAAAAACCATAGAAAAGATTACAAGAGTCCAAATAATTTGTCACATGTACCACATAAGGAAAATATAAACCTTAAGGCACAGAGAGAGTTGACAAACCTTTCAGTCAGAGGACGAGTAGAGTTTGAAAACGAAGCTTCCGAATCCTTGCCGTCCCCATTTGCATCAAAAAATATTGAAGTATGATTTTCAGTATTATCTTCAACACTGAAAGAGTCTGTGTAAATGGAAGCAGCCGAAGTCAGATCGGATAGTGACCAGCAGATAGAGTCTAGAAGGTTGGTGGGTGTTATAGGACGTATTGGAGTCTGACAAGTCTGCAAAGCCATGTTCAAATCAAACAAGCAATCACTCCACGAATCCAATCTTTGGGCATATTGATTCCTTTTTAATTTGGTCCTTTCCTAATTCTAATGTGTCGAACTATTAACTCAGACCACATGGATAATAAATGGTTAAAAGCTAAAATTCACAGGTTAAGTTGCGGCATCTTAAACGAACAATTGCAGTAGCAACACGAGGTAAAAAAAAAAAAAAGAAAGTACAGTTTGTACTCCTACAGACCATAACAGGTAGGTTTAGGTCAAGCTATACATAAGAGACTTTGCAAGAGAAAGACTGACCTGCATTCGACGACCACGGCGACTTCTTACACCAATTTTTGCAGCATTCACAATTTGTTGCCTTTCATTGTAACTAAATTCACGTTCACTGCCCTGAGGATCATCATGGACCTTTTGCTTTTTCACTTCCTAATATGTCAATGAAAGACATATCATAATTCCATGAAAAGTGGGGTAAGATCCAGGGCTTTAGAACTTTATACAATAACAAAATGAGATAAGTACTACCTTCAGTATCCCAATATGAAAAAAGGTTCTGATAGTTTCATGAGTTAATCCCCCTAACACCAACTTATTTGACCTATGTGTGTTTCTCACCAAATAACATCAAGATTTACATCTTCATAGGTCCTACGGGCAGAATGTTATCAATATTCGTACTTCGCTTTCTGCCAGTATTATTGATAATCAGATCATCACTCAGCTCAAAGGATCCTCAAGTCAAACCATCATAAGAACAAACAATCATGATCATTTTGCCACATTAATTTACTTGCTATGAAGATTAGGATCAAAGTCATTCATGGCCCACAATGACCTTCAAGCCAAAATGCTTGATAGTCTCAATCCATTTCAATATGGCACTAGACAATGAAGAATCTTATCAATTCCCCAATTCTTCTTGGTCACTATATCACTAGTAAGTTTAATGTTTGTATCATCATCCCAAATTTAGCCCGTTAATTACTTAGTTTATTTATGTTTTTGTTAGAACTTCCCATGCCAAACCTAGACACCTGTTTACCATCTGAGTAATACATGACTAGAGATATGGTCAAGCACTAACTTTTTCCATAATAGTGAAAATGTTTTACTGAGACAGGAACTGAACTAGAAAATAAGACACTGCATTTCAAAATTGCAGAGGAATATATTGTGAAATTACCTTCCCCGAAATGCCATTATGAATGTCTTCAAGCATCAAGCCAACTTGCCTTGCCAAATCAGCAGACATATGAACAAGCCTTTGCACATATTTCTCCTTAGCTGTTTTGAGAATCCAGAGTGGCTGAGACATATCATATATCAAAGAACTTCACTGTGATTTAAATAATACAATAGAGCTTCCCTAGTGTGTAATAACACAATAATATCTTCCAGGAGATGTACTGACACAGTTTTAAAAGCAAAATAGTGGAACAAGCAAACAGTCTGAGCTTCAGAAAGTTGCATGCCTCCAAAAAGTCATTCTCAATTTTCAGATTAATATTAAAACACAATGTAGAAGCACATACTGTAATGAGGTTACTCGAGTATCCAAGATATCTTCGTATGGATGTCCCTTCAGTCACTACATGACTAACATTGCAGCCAACAAACCATCGTTCCACCAAACTAGCACCTTCTCTTGAGGCAGTCTCAACAACCTATCAAATGTGCAAAAGCATCTAGATGCGTTGGCCATGAGCACTCAAATCATACAATAGCTTAACTGAAATGTGTAAGACTTCACATATAGCTAGTATAATCAGAAAATGCCTGGATTTTTATTTTTCGATTACATAGTTTTACCTTGTTCCTCAATTCAGATGAAATTCCTGGATCAACATAGATGGAACAACCAGAAAAGCTAAAGTCCAAACTCCTGTTCGATTCTCTACCAGAAAATCTTTGAAATTCTTCAGCATTATCAACATGCTTGGTTTCGCAGATTCTTGCTGGAAGACAAGAATTTTCAGCATTTGCATACCCAGGAAGCAGTTTAAAATCATCCAAGCGCATATTGTTGTCTACATAGCTCTTCACACTGTACTGTGATTCACTCAGCCTCACTGCAGCAGATAAAAGACATGCATTTCAGTTCATAACAATTACTCATATTATTATGCATCATTTAAATTCATAAACCTTCTAGCTACAACAGTTCAATTGTGCTATTTAATAGTTAATTATTGATATAGATTCAGAGAGAGAGAGAGAGCTAAAACTGATTAAAAATAAAATTACATATCAAAACCAAAAGTCTACATGTCCTTAGACACACCACACATGGAAGCACCTTATTTTGTGATATTTTGATCAGTACAACAAGATGCTATTGCTAAAAACAAAGCATTCATGTCAGAATCCATTCTTGATCAACAGGTTGCTTTTGCAGAGTGGCAATTTGGCATATTGCCAAATCTGATGGATTGTTTGATGTAAGAATAAAATGAAATAGAACAGGCAGGCAAAATCAGCAGAGGCTGCACCACTGAGTGTAGTAACAACATGAATGTGCAGTTCTTTAAATACAAATAGACTGAAGCTTTGATCACAAGATATATTCAGCTAAAAATTCCCACTTCAGCATGAGGTGAAAGGGAACAAAAAATTAAAGCTTGTGCCACATTTCTATATTGCATGCCTTGACAGCACGATGAAGAATTACAATTATCAAGAAAGCTAACGAAAGTACAAAACATTTCAATAAAAAAAAAGGAGCTCAATTACCATTTTTCCTGACACTATCCACAAACCAACCCAGTGTGACAACAAAGAGACCATTTTTTGCTCCATGCTTCAGCGCATGCTCAAACTTGCGTCCACCAAAGCTGTACTGACTGTTAAGGATAAAATGACAGCATGAACCACCAAATACAAAATGTACCAGAGAATATGAATGCCAGGGAAAATTGATGGCAAGAAACCATCATGATCATGAGAATCCACTCTATGTATCAGATAATAAGATCTTTCTGAACACAATTCAATCAAATTTAAATAAAGTAGAAGACGTGATAAGGTACAAAAACTCACAACCATCAAAGGTAGTAGAAAAGAATTATGTGGATTTTACATGTATAATAATATACAAGAATCTCATCTTCCTACTAAAGCATTGTGCCACTGCTATCACTATGTAAGAAAATGAACGTTAACATGTTTTACAAAGAGGAAAGGATATCTGAACCACCAAATGGGTACATTGTGGATGCAAATTGGGGCTATACTGGCCACCTAATCTTTCTGTTGCCTCCATGACCTGATTCCTTGCTTCTGCAAAAACAACAGAGCAGTAAGAATTCCTCTATAACTTGTCACATGGGCGGAGAGAGAGAAAGGGGGGGAGGGATAGCAGAGGAACCAGGATATTTATCTACTATCAATTGATAGATAGCTAAAACTAAATTTTCTCAACCTCTTATATGAACATTCTATATCACAAGTTTTTTTTTTAAAAAAAAAAAAAAGGAATAAGCAAGACAGAAGCAGCGAGATTTCATAGAAAATATGTATTGATCACTATCAGCCAAATAGATAATTCAAAGCAGACTCCTCTCATTTCTCAACCTCTTCTTCTATTGCTCAGTGTTTATGCCTAAAAAAAAAGGCAATAGATTAATCAGAAATGGCAGATAAAAGCAGTCTCAATTCACACATATATGCTGTTCGAAGGCTTCCAAATTTACTCATTTCACATTTTAAATAGCCAAAAAGCACAATCACCAATCCCCTTCTACCCCATTCCCTTCCTCACTATCACCAATCAACAGAAAAGGAAAGGGACAGAAATTAAGGTTCACTGTTTCAAAGCGCAAATGCAATGAACACATCCTTGTACAAAATTAGCCAATGGCTTGAAGTAATTGATTGCTACACACTTCAATAAGAAACAATAAGCCAACAGAAAGGTGAGGCAAAAAGTGAACAAAAATGAAATAAAGTCCAATTTACCAAAGATAAAATTTTGAGTACATGAATCCACACCTTTAGATAGACCAGTAACGCATATAATGAGACCAGCAAAAGGAGCATTTGATCTCACTTGCACAGAGGAGGGAACAGGAGACATTGGCTCCAACGGTTGCAAACCTCTGACTGAAGACAACGAAGATGAAAACAGCCTTGAGCACCCCTTGCCACTCACAACTTCAACTCTACCATCACCACCCATAATAACAGCCACTACTATAAAATGGAGAACAAGATTTTCACTATGCAGCAGTTTTAAAACCAAAGTATCTGCCCATTACCCAATAATTGAAAATCCACGAGGCATCTACATAACTTGAAATTCAGAGGAGAGAAAAAAAAAATCCCCATTATGAATGACTCAAAAAATATAGGTGGACTAATATAGAGCAAACCAAAATCACGCAAAGTGATCAAAGGACCCGAAAATTGAAAATTTCAACAAGTTGAAGGTTCTGAACAAGAGAGGAAAATAAAAGGGAATCTGGGTTTATAGAGTTCGAGACAACGAATGGATTTTTAAGGAGGAAATGATGTGTGTTTTGTTTTGTTCTGCAGTGTGAAGGACAGCTAGAAAAGGGGAATTTTTTTGAACGTGGTGCTCTTTCTCTCTCTCTCTCTCTCTCTCTCTCTGACGAAGTGAAGTGTCTCAGTCAGAGTTTTCTTTCTCCTTTTTTATCTGCGTATGTACGCGAAAGAAAGAGTGCTCCCCCATTTTAGTTCTAGTTTAAAAATTTCTGCTTTTGTAAATTGCATTTGCATGTGATGTCTGATGAGAGAGAGAGAGAGAGAGAGAGAGAGAGAGAGTGTGTGTGTGTGTGTGTGTGTGTGGGAGCCTTGCAACAACAAAAAGCGGGTCAAAGCAGTGAGTGGAAGTAACGGGAACCGCACCTCACTGCTCAACCAAATTGAAATGAAACAGCAAAGCACTGTATTGTTTTGAAAAAGTTTGGAACTTGGAGCATACCCCTTTTCTTAAAGTGAGCGCAAAGGTCGTGAGCGTACCATGATTTTACTTCTGAGGTAGATAGAGCTCACCTGGGTTGTGGTTCAACTAGTGCCCTGTCGCTTGGGATCATGTTCATCGGAGAGTGCTATATTGTATTTGTATTGTGCAGAACATTCAGCAGTAAGGTGAAGCTTAATTTGAAGTTTTGAATGAAGAGGATGATGATAGTTTATTACTTTATTGTATTACGTTATACAGAGTGAAAAATAAGATTCTCTGTGGCCCGACTCACGACCATGTGTTAAAAAGAGAATAAATAATTTTTTAACTCTAAAATTTTATATTTAACATCAATTTAATTTTTAAAAAAATTTGACATTAATTTGATCTTGATATTTTAAAATTTGACATTAATTAAACTTTTTGTTGTCAGAGGAAAATACAATTTATTCCTCAAACAAATTAAAGAGGGAGAACCAATTTGTTATTTTGTGATGATCGATTATTTTGTCTGCAATCACAATTCATAAGCAAAGTTGAGTAATATTATTGCTGTTTGATTTTCTTGCGGTCGTTTGAAGACATTGATTACTGAATTGACAGCACATGTAGAAAATGCCGGTGGTGTTTTCAAATGGCTATGATGAGTGGGATATAATTTATGAGAAATGTTATTTATATATAATAATTTTCACATATCTTCATATGTTGTCATATATAAATTATTGACGTTGGAAAAGAAAATAATGATGATAATTAATTAATTTTAACAAATGTAAAAAATTTTATGCGTAGATGAAACTATCTATTATTTATATATAAATAAAATTAATTAGCCTTAAAAGCCGAAAAATTAGCCAAGCAACTCCATAATATAATAACAAGTGGTGGATGTTAATGAGTTAATGCTTGGATGTCTAATCAAACTAACAGCACACCCGAACAATGTGCAATATATCGTGGATGGCAATGATGAGAGATTTGAATCGAGTCATTTTTTTTGCATAACCCTTTTATATTAATTATAAAAATCTATAACAATCCTAAATATACAGATCTACAATAAAAGAGAAGATTAGTTTCTTTTTTTTTTTGTTTTGGGGGAGGGGGAGGGGGGCCATAAGGACTAGTTTCTCTATAAACATGATGCATAATATTAGCTATTTATTTAAATTAAAATAAGTATTTGTTCTGCCAAATGTTGTGATAATCTCCTGGTTAGTCTCTTATAGTATCATTTTCATGTAGCAGCAATAATAGAGAAATATTTCTTGCAAAACACCTTTTATTATATCTTTCATTATACTTATTTATTTAGGAAAAAAAAACAATTGTGCATATTGAAAAGTACATTTTTCATTTTCTTTATTGAAATTATTGTGATAAAAATAGTATATATAGATTAATATAAATAAATGTTAATTGGGGTCTTTTTCTTAATATTAATATAGTTTAATTATTGAAAAAAAACTTGTTTGAGATTCATCACAAAAATAATATAAACATATATAAACTCATATTTTATATTATTAATTTTTAAATCTTAGCTAAATTTATAATTTTTATAATATAAACTCATATTTTTAAATATTGTTTTTGATAAATCCTGAACCTACATGAATCTGGTAAAATGATCTTATAATAGTAGGACATGTGTTAGAAGATATGAGATGAGAAAAGAAATATATATATATATATATATATATATATATATGACAAAATTTTTGATATAACCATCTACTATTTGAATGAATATGCAAATAGAAGGTTTTGATTTAATGATAGTATAAAAATTTTTTTTGATATAATCATCTACTACTTGAATGATTATGCAAATAAAAGATTTTGATTTAATGATAATATAAATATATATATATATATATATATATATATATACTTTTGAACTAGTATACAAGTTTGTCCTATATTGATAGCTATGCTAGTTTCACAGTTTTATACCATCTTTTTATTTTTTATTTTAGAGTTAATTTATATATATTAATAATATAAAATAATTTTATATTATTAATTAATAAAAATATAAAAAAAATATAAAATTATACTAAATAATTATATATTATAATAAAGGATTCACTATTATAATAAAATTATACTAAATAATTATATATTATAATAAAAGATCCACTATTATAATTTATCACTTCTTTATATTTTTATTAATTAATAATATAAAATTATTTTAGATTATAAATACATATAAATTAAAAAAAAATTTAACATGATAATTTAATATATTTCATCTTGAATATTCAAATGAAACATGGGATAACGAAAGCTGGTTGATGGGATATGTTCCCTATAATCAACCTCTACCATCTAATTAGATGGTTAACCAGTTTGCTTTAAAATCAATAGTCAACTTCAGAATTTAACATAAAGGAATCAACCATAGCCGCTTTTATTCTGCTTTCGAAATTCTCATCTCAAAAGTCACAACCTATTTTCGTAGTCTAGCCAAATGGTTTGGTGTACGTATCATCACAGTCGCTAAGCGTAAAATCCTCTTTGTATACAGATGTGTCTTCGTCGCGTACTTGAAGTTCTCTCCAAGAAACACCACAGGACCTTGGATGCGGAGAAATAACAGGACCACCTTTTACAGCAACAATATTATACTTGCATTATTTGATATTTCTTACATTTTTTATTATTTAGTTATAACTAAATTTACTTTATTTTTAACATTTTAATATTTTATACTCTAATCTTATTAGGTGAGCAAACTGAAGATGCAGATCTCCTTTTTAAAGAGATATGTACCCAAAATAATACTCCCTCAACAGTGACCACTGAAAGGTTCGCTTGCAGTTGGCAATTCCCTTGTGAGTTGTGACTTGGCTTCACCCTCGTCCTCTTCTGACGGATACCAGTCCCTTTCCAAACCCAACTCCTTGTCCCTCTGCCTTCATCTAAATCTACATCTACATGTCTATATCTATCTAGATGACAAGTCATTTAATTAATTACAGTTGACTAAGTGATAGGATGATGCGCGCATAAACTAGTCCCAAGACAGCACCAGAACTAGCCCAGAACAAAAGTTAAACAATCATATAGTTGTTTTGTTTTGTTTTCTTCTTCTTCTTTTTTTGTATGAGACCAAAAAAAAATCCATGCTTGTGCGTGTGGTAAACTGATAGTAAGATAGTTATGATACATAAATAAAGTATATGAGAATTTATTTATAATCATTTGAAACATCTTTAAATTTCAAAATTGTATATATATATATATATATATATATATATATATATGCACAGAAAGAAGACAAATGAAAAAGAAAAAGTGACTTTATGATTAATTCATGCATTTTGGAGGTAGCATTGTATTTTCTTCTGCACTACCCTTTTGTTAAAGAGAATCCGTGCACTTCGTTTACTCAAATTCCTAATCCTATACACTAGCCCGGTTCTACATTGCATAGGCCACACAAAACATGCATTGCCCAAGCCTAGCTAGTGCCCTTAATGGATGGACTACGGAGGCATCAACGGATCAGAAGCCTACGCTGCAAAAAGAACAGTGAAAAGGATAGAAAAGAAATGGTGAGAGGCGGTCAACTTAGATGTTAACCTCCACAGAAGAATAGACATTAGACAGACATTTTGGAGAATAGTGATGAGAATATTGTAAAAGACACTGATGAATTTGATAAAAACCAAAATCGTGGTCCAGTACAATAACATTATTTTTGTCTTCGAATTTCAGTGACTACATGTGTATCTAACATGCACTATTTCTAGGCTGCAGCACCTACATTCCTACATAGCAACTCTGCTTGGTTTGGACAAGAGAGTCCTCTTCACTTTGCAGGCCTACCCAAATGTGATGTGCAGCATTCCAAACAGTAGGAGACATGCAAACCAGCACGTCATGTCATGGACATGGGATGGAGTATGGCAGTAACACACAAGTGAGTCAGTGAGTGAGGGCCACCTTATGGGTCACACTACCCTTACCCCCAAAAATCCTAAGGTGAGAGGTTCATATGGGAATAGAGTGAGAAAGAAACTTTCATAGGTTAGATTAATATATTAGGAGGGTTACCCCAACTAACATTCTTTTCATATTAAAATAACAATATAAATAATATTAAAAAGTAAAATTGTTTTGTTTTGATTTTTAGTGAAAAAATACTAGAAGGAACAGTACAGTAGCACAGAACCATCCTGAGAAAGTTCAATTGAGGTTGGCATCATAATTTTCCTCAATATAATATAATATTTCTTTTCGAGATTCGACTTGCTACTTTCTCATATAGCTTTCAGCCATTCGTCTTTAGAAAGTGTTTTTCCAAAGGAAAATTGATGTTTTATTCTGATCCGTTTTTCTCCTGCAGTTGATCCCGACATTGTTTGTCAACGTGTAGTAAATCACTCATAAAAAACAGAAACACAAAAAATCCTATTAATGGAATGGGTTTTCCCATCATGTATTATTAGTAACTCCCTCTTTACTGGTTAGAGATTCTGTTTGTCATCCATTTCTTTTTTGTTAAAAATTCACATTTCTTAAAAAAAAAAAAGAAATGTTCTTTACATATTTTAAATAATTTATTTTTCATTGTCACTAATAATTGTTTAGGAAATAAATCTTGATACATACAAAAGCTCAGTATGACCTACGCAGCCAGCCAGCTACCACGTCAAAACTTAAATTATTTCATATCCTACAAACATTAACTTCACATTTTTCTTTATTCATTTTGTTTGTGCAGAGTGAGGCTTAATAGTGAGCTGACTCTACCCATAGTAGACAGCAAAATTGTCTTCCAAATTAATTTCTTAAAAAAATTAGTTGCACAAAAAATAAAAAAATAAGAAACTACAAAATTGGTTTCTACAAAAATGAACTCGAAGTATTCTGCCCAACTACACCTCGACAATTAAATAGAATGTTGGTAACTAAGGCTACAATACAAAATTCACTCTAGGCCGTATTCAACCTTTTCGGTAACATCGATCACTTCATCGACTTCTATGTCCTTTGCCTCGTAGTATTCCTCTTCTTCGTCACTAGCCTCTCCGTCTCTAAGCTTTTGCCTATGAAACTTCTCTTCTTCATGCAAACGTTTCCAGTCACTGACCCATCTGTCCCACTCTTCTTTCAACATCCTACGCTTCTCACGCTCCTGCTCACTCAGCAGCAACGATACGTCTTGGTCTTCGGCCTCATATTTCTTACTATACTTCTTCAAGTTCTTTGCAATTTCCTCCTCTTTCTCAGCACTCAAGAAAGATGGTGGCCTTGGTCTCCACAAGAACTGCATAAAAGGTGGGAAAAACAGAGAACATGGGATTCATCAATTTTTTTGATAGAAAACAAGGAACTCGTCAATATTCAAAGAAAGGACTAGCACAGAATTATCAAAACAGGATACATAGCAATTACAACATAGATTCAACAATGAAGCATTAGAAGGTCTAAACCTATCACCATCTAAACATTGTGTGATCCAATCATTCCTTTCATTATTGTATTACACATACAGTGGGCCAACAAAGCATCAAGTACAAATGATAATGTAATCACCTGAAAGAAGTGATCCTTCAGTATCCGATAGAGATGCTTGCCGTTGAAAGACCATATATTGAAACCATTTTCCATTTCATGAACTGAAGTAACAGAAGTTGCAACATACCTACAGGATAAAAAGGATAACCAATATAAACTTATGATAACTCATAAACCAAGATTAAGGTCCCCCCCCCCCCCACCCAAAAAAAAAAAACAAAAACAAAACAACAAGTGAAGTAACAAAATTCAAATGCAATACAATTTTAGACTGCTTTTACAAAGATTAACCCATAAAGGCATAAACTAATGATTTTATTAGCAATATCAAAACTCCATCTGAATTAACATATACCTTCCAGTTGGATCCCATTCAATATCTGTTGCCATAAAATGTTCAGCAGTAGCCATAGTTTCAAGTTCATCAACATTGTAAAATTCCAACTGCCCATTGAAGCCTTTCAGCCCTGCTAATACAATGAAGCGACCTGCAGGTGACCAATACAGAGCATTTGCCTGCTTGCCTTTCAGAGTAGTGAGCTTCGAAACCCGGCCAGTGTTCTGAGCAGTCCGCATAGAGTAAATGCTAATATCAGGCTTAGGGTTATCACCATGGATTACTGCAAACCTATGGCCTTTTGGTTCCCAAGCAAATGCAATGATCTTGTCATTCTTATTCTCAAGCTCCAAAACTTCAATTGGTATGTCACGTTCCTTTATACGGAAAAGCTCAAAGCCTGTGTATGTGCTTTTTTTAGTTTTAGTATACCGGTCTACATTAACAGCAAGGTAATCTCCATTGCTTTGCCAGTACATCTTGCAGTCACTGACACTGAAAAGGTTCTTCTGCCTGAGTTCCTCTTTGCCAGGGATTTGAACCAGACTTACCTATAAATACAATAAAGAACATAAATCTAAATAATTGATGAAAAATCAATGGAAATTAGTAAAAATAAGCGAGTAACAAGGCAACGTAAGCATAAAATACCCTAGCAGGCTGGTTACCACCCCCCATCTCCGGAACAAAGAGTGCAATAATTGGATCAGTTTGAGACCAGCTGAAGTCCACTATATTTTCAACCTTTAAGGACTTTTTGTCAACGAGAGAAAAGGTCTCTGTCTCATATATCGAAAGTACATTTTTCCCCATCCTTGCAAAGTACTTATCATCTCTTCCACCACTCCATCTGCAAAGATAACAACATGAATGCATTATTGCATTAGCCCATGACAGTTTCTGAAACACTCACATTAAGCTAGATATAAAAATATTTAAAGGATAAAGAGATATGTACTTGAAAACAGGCCATGACACCCCAGTGACACCACCAGCACCTCCAACAGCAAAATCATCAGCACTTCCTTTAAAATCCCTCATCACTTTACCAGTCCTCACATCAAATATATTTATCACAACCCTCTACAAAAAGAAAATACATGTTAGGAAAGGGGCCTGAAAATCTCAGAATAAAACAATCAACACAGAGGAATGCACTCACATTAGCGTCTCGAGGATTGCTTGGTTCATGACTGCTGTAAGTTACCAAATACTTCTCCCCAGGTGAAAAATCAATTAGTTTCACCTGTAATTTGTTTAAATAAAAATGATCTTTTAAGTATAAAAAACAATATAAAGTCAGAGCCAAAGTACCAAACAACAATGCGAAATGATACTCAAAGAAAACCTGAGGATGAGCATAACGCATAAGACGATTGAATGTTGCAGCACCTCCCCAAACAGCTGCCCCCTGCCTGTGAACTGTTGCCAAGTATGTGCCCAGAGGGGACCATTGCACAAAACTCTCAGTCCAAAACTGTAATTCAAATAATATGTAAACACCCAGGGCCAGCAGCAATACACGAACACGACAATGAAGAAAGAAATTGATAATGAAAGGGCACTAATAAATATCAAATAATACAACAGATAATGAAATATAATGTCCACTCACTGCACGCTTATAAACAGGATCAGGCTTCAAATGCCTTGCATCGTTCCACAAAACTTCAGTATCTGAACCAGCACGAATCACAAACTGGTCTCGGGCTTTTGCATCGGTGAGCCATTGCTGAAGATTTTCCTGTAGGAGACACAGACCAAAGAGTGTGACAAATTTTAAAAAGCTACAAGTACCCCACAGGAAAAGCTACTAAATCATAAATCATAAGCAAATATTATTACATATTCCTTATACCCAGAAAAAAATAACATATTCCTCAAACCCCAAGCTATCCAACAAGTACACGTCAAAAATAAATAAATAAATAAAGCTATCCAACAAGTAATTCAATCATATTCACAATTCAACAAAGAAGTGTGGTCCATGAGAAACCTGAAATTGCATAAACCTAAAATACTTGTATAATAGAAATATGTGAACAGAACCAAAAACATGTGAGGCCAAAAATAACAAAATGAGCAAGTATATAGATACTTGATACTGGTGAAGCCAAAAAAAAAAAAAAAAAAAATTCATTAATGCTTAAATGTATATAAATTCTATGTTTAGTTTACACAGAAAGAAGTTACTGATACTAAGATCATGAAACAATTCCTTAGTTAGTTCAAAGAAAACAAAGTTAAGAACAAAAGTTTAACTGCTTCCTTCGCAAGAAAAACAAACAAACAGCAAAAGGAAACAGAAGGGGATATAAACATTACCCCTGAAGCATGTGGCTTAGTTTCAGGAGGAGCCCACTGATCCGGAACATTCATAAACTTGTCAAAGTCGTCGAACATGTTGACTGAAAATATGTGAGAACGGTCCAATTTATACCCATGAGTCTTCTCTTTGGCAAGCTCAGCTTCCTAAAGTAACCACCCAATTATACACATTTATCATTTAGCTATTATACACATTGTTCAATCCAACGAAGTTTGAGATACTAAAAACCCTTTCAATTTCACACATAAATTATGGCCACTGACATGTGAACTATAAAGTGGGATTAAGGAAGGGACATGATGTATACCTGAGGGGTATTATACTCAATGAAGCAGTAACCCAAAGTCTTGGCATTGTCAGAATCAGGAGGATAAACAGGCATCCAGAGACCGTTTTCCTTGATAACACCAATCTGACTATAAATTTTGCGAATAACGGTTTCAAGCTTCTCAAACTTCTCCATGGGAACAACGGGGAGGTTATCCACAACTATAATGTTGCCAAATCCAGAGTCAAACTCGAGATTATCCTCTCGGTAAATATCCTCGTCATCACTAAAGCATTGAAAAATTGAAGCACAATCAGAAGATCACCACCTAGGTTTTTGGTTTTAGTAAATAAATTCAGCCAAAAAAAAAAAATTGCTAAAAAAGAAAAGGCGAGAGAAGAAGTTGAGGTACCTGGGGATGCCGCAATCGTGACCAGGAGGGAGACGAATGGAATCGAGATCAATGGTGGAAAGATCCAATCCGAGACGGGAGGCAGTGGCCTCAATGTCTTTCATGACCATGACGTCCGCCATGGCTGTCGCTATCAGAAGGAAGAAGCTGGCGTCAGTTGGAATTGTAGGGTTCTTCTTCAATCTCAATGCCGAAATGTTGAACGGAAGTTGGTATTGTTTTCACGATGCAACTGCCAGAGTCCCACTCGAAGATGCTGTGCGGCGCAATGCCAAACTAGGTTTGCTCTTTTCATGCAGTCGCGTCCCCAGTCCTTTAAATTAAATTAAATTTGCCTATAAAACTGTATGTTAAAAGATGTTTGGAGTGATAAAAAAAGAAAAAAAAAGTAAGAAATAATTTGATTTTAATATTACGTTTAAATTTTTCAAAAATAAAAAAATAATTTCATTTTGTAATTCTATGAGATGTTATTGATTTGATTTTAAAATGTTATCAAGTTAAATAAAATTTAGTTTATTAATGAAATATTTCTCGTATTGCCCAAGATAATTTTATCTCTTTCATTTTTACTCCTTTTTTAACCCTTTCTTTTGTGGCCGATCCTAGCCAAATTTCTGGATCATATAAAGCCCTGGGCTCTCTACACGGGCTTCTTTTCATACCTACAAACTCAATGAGTGCTCATATGGGAAACCAATCCAAAGAGGAGGGAAATAAATAAATAAAAGAGGAAAATGGGAAAAAAGTTTGCTTATAAAGAAGTGGAATCCATAGTTATAAAATTTGACCTGCTATAATTATATAAATATATTAAAATAATTTAACATATTTTAAAATATATATAAGTATGTATAGAATTATTATATGCTAATTAATACATTTGAATTATAAAAAACATACACAAAAAATTTATTTTAATTTTTTAAAATCTCACTCATTAATCAAGATAGACATAAATTAACTTACCCAGACTTAAAAAGGCTTGCCTCAGGAAGGAGGCCTCACTCCCATAAGACCATTATGGCCTTAGTTATATTCTTTTAACAAAAACAAAAAGGAAAAGGCTATGTAGCTAACCCTAATTTCCTTTCTCTCAAACTCAATTCTTGCACCAAACCCTCACCTCTGCTGCCTCTTCAACTCCACTCTCTCTCTCTCTCTCTCTCTCTCTCTCTCTCTTCATATCAAGATACGCCTACCTTGACAATGAAACTACCATGGATAAAGCCGATTAATTTATAGCAAATGTTAAGCTAACGGATAAGAGTAGCAACGAAAGGAGTAGAAAGGGGCTCAGTATATAAAATAGAAAGAATGAATTTCTTGGTTGTACACGATAGATAATCATGGTTATTCATTCATGGCGATCCTGTCAAATTTTTATCACCCTCTTCATTCCCGTGAAATCCATCAGGTTTTAGACAACTGATGCTGATATTTATCATTTAGCTATTCAAATGTCCAAGAAGTCCAAGATTAAAACGAAGAAACTATGCAGTCATAATCCAAAGGATGCTAGCTGCATCATGTAGGTGCCAGCTTGATAATTTGAACCTAGCTACAGAGCCGAGCACCACTGATTCAATGTCAGCCCCGGGCATCGTCGGAATTCTGAATTCCCATAGTTGATGAGTAAAACTCGCCAAACCAACTTGAGAATTTTAAAGAAATAAATAAAATTTGTATGTCGGAAGAATATAAAATTAAAACTATTATACAATCATACACTGAACTCCCCAGGATATATAAATGGAGATAAAACTGCCCCCTTAGCCAAGAAAAAATTTGGGTTATGATTCTACAAGCTGTCAATCAGTCTTCTTGGAAGAAAGGAACTTCCTGGTGAGATCAGATTTCAATTTGCATCCAAACGAATGCGTTTTTATGAATAAGTCATCAATTTCTTCCTCCTTCTTTTCATAAACGTAGAAAGCTATAAACGCAGAGGTAAGTCCTGTAATCACAAGAAAAAAACAAACTAGCATCAATACCATCCAAGAACTGCGGATTCAAACAAGACACATTAGTAATAGCAGGCATTGAAGAAGCTTGTCTTCCGGCAGCAGCCACTGCACTAGACATCCCCGTAAACAGTGATATAATGAGATGACCATGTAAATTTTCCCCCTCAGGAATGTCAAGTCAGATTCAGTATTTACAGTAGGAATCGTCACATAGCAGTTTCTGAAAGGTATCCAGAAAAGAACAGAGGTACAGACTGCTGATTTTATCAAACATGTTGAAAATTCCACAAATGTCACAACTCTATCATGGATTCATTTAACAATATACTTCCTACATCCACTTATACATGTCATTTGAAAAAGAACATTGTTTCGTTTTAAATTATCTGCCATAAGGAAGCATTAGTTAGTTTTTACCAATTCAGTCATCATCCTTTATTATGTGAAAGTGTAACAGAAGAGGTGGGATTGAGGAGACAGAAATTATTATCAGGTAAAGTAAAAAAGATAATTTACTCATAATAAACCATGTTTAAGTCTATTTAGTATCATCCTTAAATCTCGTGCAAAAAAATAAATAGATTCAATCATTTAATTAAATGGAGGTAAGCATACCAGTATAATTTTCTGTGCAGACAAATTCATGTCAGCACACGCAAGTGCAAAATGTGTGTGTGTGTGTGTGTGTGTGTGTGAGAGAGAGAGAGAGAGAGCAAACCTATAGTATATAAGTTCTGAAGTGAAAAGGCACCAAGGAAGCTAAGAACGAGCAGAGAGAAAACAACCTATTGATCAACAAGGCAAAGATATTTCAGCACACCAGATGCTTAAGTAACTTTATCCTCAGTAAACTGAAATAGTCTGGATATGTAAGCTTGCCTACAAGCAAAATTTAACATGAAATTTTAAAATGACAGTTTCAAAATTATGCCCTTCACAATCTTTACAGAGAATTTCACAACTCAGGTATACATATGTACATGCATCTTATATATTCCATAGGCATTGCAGCCGCAAGCAATGGCAAAGAAATAAAAGCAGTGCAGTGTAGATACCTTAGAGAAAAGCATCCAGTTATTCCCTTGTGCAAGGGATTTCAAAACATTCACAGCAAAATTCCATGATGATGCCACTGAGAGAGCAATTTGATGTGACATATCTTCTGATAATTGAAACCATGATTTGGGCATTTTCTCAACAGTATACCCCAATCTGCACATTCATAAAGTACAAGAGATAGTTAGCATTTATCTTCACATTAGAAACTGGACTGCGATTCTTCAAACAGCCGGATCATCTTCATGGTTATTATATAAATCATGCATTATTGGACAAGTTACCACATGACAGTACCAAACAATGGTAATTGACAACTAAGCATCCAACAGTAGATAGTGCACTTACATATTTGCAGGTAGAATGCCATGAATGAATAAAAAGATCGATGTGAACAAAAGAAGCTTTGAAAGAGCAGTAATGATGGTATTCCCAGATGCAATGAAGTTGAAGTATATTGCAACCAAGATTAACAATGTGGTGAAAGTTCCCTTTTTATCCTTCCAAAGCAATGTGTCAGCAACTGCAAAGGAGTACGTCAACTAAAACCAATATATAGATAAATGTGAACTGTAAAATTACTCCCAGCACAAACTGGTTACAGCGTTGTGTTCGAATAGTGAGTAAAAGGGATATGATAATATTGACTGAGCAAATAGATTACAACCATTTAATAAATTTATGATAAAGGACTGAATTAGCGTATCAACTATAAACTTGGACCTTCAGAGTTCAATCTTTGTTTCAGGTTTCTTTACACTTTCACATCAATAGCAAATTACAAATTTAAAATGCAGTGCTTCATATCAAGAGAGAAATATATGGAATAAATAGTATTTGATAAAGAGCTGTCCCACTGTTTTGAGGCTAAATCCTGCATTACTCATCATGATTTCACCAAATTTATTTGTCCCTGAAATTAAATCTGTGCCTTTCACATGTCTACCAATACATTTTTGTTCATAAACTAGCCTCAAAACACAATCGAAAGTCATTCAACCATACGCTGCAGTCATGCAAGAGTGGCAACCACATGACTATCTTTAGATGGGTATTACAAGTTTAACTCTCTTTTACAACAAACCCAAAACAACATTAAACAAATCAGCAAATCCAGAGTTCCAAAACAAAGAAGTTAAATGATTATAGTTGATTATTCACACCTCTTCCACTTCCAAGGTATGTGTAAGCTTTTGAGGGCCCTTCTCTTTTAGTCTTAAGTCGTTTTTCAGCCATCAAGTGTGAGTATGATTCAATTGTCCTCTGCAGACCCTCCTGCAAGAAATAAATAAATAAATACAATCCCATTACTACAACTGAAACATCCAGGCAAGAACTAAGACTAACATATACACTCACTGCCATAAAAGTAAGAATCATTGTGCACTAAAACACCATCCAGTTTACTAGTCAAATCTCCTACCTGACATCAGAATATTTTACATCATCATAACTCAATATTATCAGTTGTGGCAGAATTCCACAATTTAACATCATTTTTATTATATCAATGTGTGAAGATCAAAAGGGATGTAGACCACCAAGGATATGGATGAAATTAGCAACTTCACTGAAGTTCCTCAGAAGCATTAACAATAATATTCAATGCATTACAAAATCATGAAATATCATAGAACCTGTAATGTTATGATGGGTACATAGCCAAGGCGATCCTTTGCTTTTGAGCAGTCAAAAGTTCTGCTGCAAGACAGAAGTCTTACTCTTGAAGGTGTCAACTGAGGCACCTTCATCCCATATGGGCCTACGAGCCTATATATCAACTCCACCAAATGTGCAATTGGCATGATAACAAAGGCAGGGATCTTTATTCTTGGCCTGCAAACTAAATAAACTCAGATAACAAATAAAATGAATTGATAACGCTATAACTATTTTATTTTTGTTTTTTGGGATGAAAAACAAAACTATATTCCATATTTCTTTTCAATGTAAGCACAAGGGGAAGAAAAAAACCCTTATAAATAAGTAATTATGATAGGAAGCCAACATTCTCATTAGCATAAAAAGGGAAGAAAAAAAAATCCAGAGCACCAGTGACCAAGCCCACAAGACGAGAGATAACAAAAAGGAATTTTCTCTTATTATACTTAAGAATCAAAATGATACCAAATAATGGCTAGCATAGCAAGAAAAATTCCCATAATCCCAAATCCTGATTTGATAGCTAAGCAACTTCAGCCTTATGCTCAAACTTAAGTTTGCACCTTTGGTATGATCAAACAAAACAAATAACATGATGTATAAGTTTTTCTCTGAGTATAGTCACAAAATAATTTTATTTATAATCTGATGATTCTAAACTGCCAGCAGCTCTGTTTTTATTATAAATAGAGCATAGGTGATGCAGAATGGACAGCATAATTTTTGAAAATTTAGGAAAATTTCCCTTATCTCTAGATATATCATTTTATTTTAGCTTCAGCATTTGATTACGATTTAACTACGAGTCTACAGTGTGATAATAAATATTTTTGAGTGTTTCAAACTGACGTCTTTTGCAAATAATAGACTAATGTTAATTTTTAAGTTGAATTCACATGAGTTTTGAAATTTTGGTGTTGCATCAGGAGGAAGTCATAATTGAAAAATGAGAGCTTACATTCAGTCAGTCAACAAAAAGAAATAACGCAAGCAAAATAAAAGCAAGAAATATCAAATGATTAACAGTATAAAGGAAACTACCTTTCATATCCAAGACCTTGCAGGATAAGCGATACAAACTCCCAAAATTTTATAGGTTCCATATTTGTTATGAAATAAGCCTACAGAAAAAATATCCATCAGTAAGAAAATACTACAGAAATTGCTAAGTTTCCTAAGGCTGCAAATAACCTAGTTCCTTTTTCCCTCCTTTAGTAGGCAAAATGCCAAATGCATTTTTGGAGAAATGAATAATTTGTTTAATTTAGAATCTAACTAAATAGGTTTAACAGACATGTCTTGGCTAAAAGGTATATTTTCCACATAATGCCATTTATCAACAAAGAAAAAAAAACTGTGTAATGTCATTTGTCCAATAGAAGAAATGCTACCCTTAAACGTATCATCATCACATTATCAATAGTTTACTTCTTAAAGAATGTACACCTGTGAAGAACCAACAAGCCATGGATCATCCCCTTCAAACATATCACCATTACCTTCTCCGTATGTCTGTCTTTAAATCTTCATTTACACAATTAAACAAAACAACACTAAGAAAGTAATAACTGAATCTTTCAATGGTACCTCTCCTGCAGCTTTTTCTGAAACAGCCCCTTCTGAAGCTAGAGCTCGATCAGCACATATATGGCCATGAGCCACATTTTCAACATAAGTGAAATCATATAAGTTATTGCCATTGCCAATAATGAACTGTTCAAGAGAGAAATATAAATTAAAGAATGAAAAATCAATTGAAGAAAGTTTCTGCTTACAAGTAATTATATATGAAAATTGCTCTGAACCCGTTTTTGTCCATATCCCTCCTAATTTGATAAAGCACAAAGATTTTCTGCTATTTATCATTTTGTCTAATTCCAATTTCATTCAATTCATAGATATTTCCAACTCATCAAGCTGGGTCTGATTCAAGATTACTTGTCAGGATTCACTTAGTTATTGAAGGAGTAAAAAGCACCAACATATACCAGGACACTCATTATATATGCAGAGCATAGCATTTAGCAGAAACTTATCCAAGAGTCAGTATGCATGACTGAGTGCACCATAGCATCAGTCACTAGGCTCAATAAAGCAGTCAAGTCAAGCTAATGGCTAACTGTTGTTCATTCTGCTCAACCCACAGGGCACAGGATATAGAGCACAAAACAAGCCTAATAGATATTAAGCCTACTTAAATCCTGCAGAAACTACATTTATGCCTTCTATAGGCCATATTCTGATTGCTAAATGACTTCAATGCAAAATGATGATGTCAAACAAATGAAGTTACATACACAAAACCCATATCAATAAAAGGAACAACAACATTTACCTTGGATTTCCCAGCCCTGGCAGCATCAACTAACGAAGGCACCAGCAGTTTATCACCAGGCCCAAAAATGCTACTAGGGCGTATGCAGCATGTTAGGAGCCCACTAGTTCCATTAGCCTTAATAACCAATGCCTCACCCTCAGCTTTAGTTGCAGAATAATGATCGTTATGCTGAAAGCAATTGAACTCAGTTTAGGACCATGCCAATAGCATCAATAACAAGTTAACAACACTCAGAAAAATTTCAAATCTCTTCCCAATTGCTAGATCATAAGTATATAAAATGGCCCATCCACCCACCCAATACATATGAGTACATATCTCTCAAGTTACAAGTAACTAAGAATGGAACTTAAAATGAAGAAACTCAAGAAAGTTGTGATTTAAGCAACATAGAGAGTAGCTACGGTAGGTACCGAAGGTGGATAGGGCAATGATTCGTTTCCATTATGAATTCCATGAACCCCATCAAATACTACACTAGGAGAGCTGGTGTAAACGAGCCGCTTCACTTTAAGCTCAACACAAGCATCGATCACATTCTTCGTTCCTTGCAAAACAAACATCTAAGGTCAGTCCAACTCAAACATTACATCAAACAGATGCAGAATGGTGAGTTTTTACCTTGTACATTGACAGAATAATGAAGCTGGTAGTTGTTAATGGAAGAGTTCGGAGCCGCCATGTGGAACACAACTTCAGCTCCTTCCAATGCTGCAACGACAAACCGATACCGTCAATACATTGCCGTTTTGAGAAAGCAAAAAGAGCAGAAAAAAGTGAAGCGAATGAGTTAGAGAGTTAACCTTTCAAGACTTGGGACTTGTTGCGAAGATCGAGAGAAATATATTGGGCACGACCAGAGCTTAAGGCTTGGCCTAGAATCCCTAATTGTTCGGAGGGTTCGAGTTCAATGGCGGTTCCCAGATCGGCGATGCGAACGGAGTAAGTGTTGTCTCGGATCAGCATTTCCACCAAGTGGCGAGCGGCGAACCCGCGCCCTCCGGTGACGACGCACCACCTCTCCTCAACGGCCATTTCCAATTGCACAAGTTCACAATGGTGGCTCTTGTCTGGAGGCGACGCGAGGCGTTGGATCCCAGATTCAGTTGCAGTGTCACAGTGAGTGGCAGCGAACTAGAGAAGAAAAGAAGAGTAAAGGTGCAAGCTCAAAACGTCACCGCGAGTATTGTCGTTTTTCCTCTTTTTATACGAGCATGAGATTAGGAGAGAAGGGAGCGGCCATGAAATTTAAAGAAAATAATAATAATAAATAAAGCGGGCTTTCTTGGGCTCAGGCGGCCAGTGATGGGCTTTGTGTTAACCCATCAAAACAAAATTGAAAACAATGGCAGCCCTTGGGCCTCACCTCCTTTGAAGGTTGCATGCGAGGCATTACTGGCTTAACCGTCAAATACCCGGCCTCTGCACGCGAGGCTTTGGTTCAATGGCCACATAATTGGCCTTGCAGAGAGTGCACCGGGGTTCGAAATTGGCCAGAGGCTAGCAGTGATACAGAACCCTCCTCTCCCCCCAAAACAATCCCCCTCCCCGAAAAAAAAAAAAAAAAAAAGACCCACCCTCTGCAAGATGCACTGGGTGCCGGGAGTTCGTGTGTAGGATTCACCGAGCACAAAGACCCCCGACACCCCCTCTTCCATTTGCAAGATATATGAGGGCCTGAGTCCTTATCATAGAAAAGGAACTTTTATTAAAAAAGAAGAAAATAGTACAAAAGAGGATTAAAGATCCTTATAAAAAATACAAAAACAAAAATTATGTGATATGAGGATAAATCATGCAAAAAAGCATGTCAATTCCTTTGTATATTAGTTAAAGGATCACCATTAAATAGATTATATGCAAAACATTGAAGGCACGTCACAAAAGTAGGCACATTTTGCTATGTATCTATTTAAAAATGGTGCATTATGCACCGTGTAAAATAACCTGCAGTTGGAGGTTTTTGCTTGAGTAGTCGGTTAAAGTGAAGTCTATATGTGTTGCATAAACTGACACCCACACCCATGTTATGACATACCTTTTTGTACTAAATGTCCAAAAGAGATAAAAAGATGGACAGACGTTCAGTACAGTTCACTCTCTTCACCACGACTTGTCACGTCATTCTCTCCCGTTGCCAATCAATCGTATAAAATACTGACATGTGCTAAGGCTGGACGTGTGAGAAGGCTTCTATGTCTTCATAAGGTCCTCAACAAATAGAAATAATATTTTGACATAGCTCACTTCGTATTCTGAGCCGACATACCATTCATCCACTATTAGATGAGTGTGTGGCCCCTACTTAGACTGGATTCCACACCCATCCAATAGTAGATGGATGATATATCAGCCTAAAATATGTGGTAGGCTATGTACAAATAACACATCTCATCAGCAAATACCCTCCCTAGGCTACATTGTTCATGCTATAATCTTTTCCCTAAAAATAATGTAAATTAATATAATTCAATAATATAATAATTATTAGCAATTATTATTTACTATTCTTAAAATTTATATTAATATTAATTAATAATTACTCTAATTATTATTATTATCATTTATTAAATACTAACTATAGTTATTACTAATATCATGCTTAATTATCCATAATTATTATAATTACTATTACATTATCTTATTAAGTATAGTAATATTGAATCGTTAATAAATAATAAAAATTAAAACTAATATTAATTACAACATCTTATATTACTTATTCATAATAATACTATGTATTATTTCAACTAGTTGTTATTAATATTAATTATAAATTATAATTCTTAATACCATTAACTATAATAATAGTACTAGTATTTAATAAATATTTTCCTTATTCTTATTAATTAGTGTATATTTTTATTTAATTTTTCCATTACTACTATAAATAGGCATTTTTTTCAACTAATAACAACTAATAATAATAATAAATACTATTTATTATCACTATTATTATTGTTATCATCATCATCATTATTATTATAATTATCTGTTATATTGGTGTAAGACATATAGTACACATTAATCTGCGAAACCAACCACCCACCTGCTTTAATTCGTTTGGTGGAATGAAGGTATTTTTCCCAAACCTGCATCCGTCCACATGGCCGTACATGTGTGAACCTTCATACGTAGCTCACCACGTATAGGTGTGAAATTTAATTTTTGAAAGATTAAAAATCCACCACCCACTCATCTGGTTGCCATTTCTAATTTGGGATGTCCATTCTTTGTCCAGCACATTAGACGATCCTCATTCTGCCATATCACACAGTGCATAGCGCACCATTTTCAATCCGGTGCATAATGGATGGAGTCTCGAGTACATTGTAATTTAAGTAACATAGAGAATAGGTACTGAAGGTCGATAGGGCAATGATTCATTTGCATTGTGAATTCCATGAATCCCATCCAATACGATGCTAGGAGAGCTAGTGAAAACGAGGCACCTTACTTTAAGCTTAACACAAGCATCAATCACATTCTTTGTTCCTAGCAAAACAAACATAATATCCCAGTTTTTGATCCTCTCAAACTATTACATCAAACAGCTGCATCACTTAAAGTAACACAGGCACAAGAAGAGCGAGGTTTTACCTTAGACATTGACAAAATAATGAAACTCATAGTTGTTAATGGAAGAGTCTGGAGCTGCCATGTAGAACACAACCTCAGCTCTTTCCAATGCTGCAGCAACAAAACAACATCATCAATATATTTAGCATGGTTTTTTTTTGGCTAATAGTGTTATTTGTACTCATTTTAAGGGTCTCTTAATCATTGATTAGAAAAAAAAAAGGCGGGACTCACTCTTAATTAATAATAAAAAAGAAAACTTTAATATGTTATAAATAATTTTTTTTTTCTTTGAAATCTAAAAGGAGAGAGAGAGAGAGAGAGAGAAAGAGAGGAATGAGCAGAGAAAAGGGAAGATTTGTAACATTTTATTGAGACGTCTATCATATTTCAAATTACTCTTTTAAATATGGTTGAGACAAAAAATAATTTACTCTTAATCAATATTAAAAGCATACCCACAATATTTCTTAAATGATATAAAAAAAAAAGAGTACAAATAACATTTTATGAGAGTATAAGGAGTTAGAGAGGTGGCCTTTGAAGTCTTGGGACTTGTTGCGAACATCAAGAAAGACGTATTGGGCATGACTAGAGCTTAATGCTTGGCCTAGAATCCCTACTTCTTCAGAGGGTTCAAGTTCGATGATGAGTCTTAAATCGGCAATGTGAACGGAGTACGTGTTGTTTCGGATTACCATTTCCATAAAGTGTCGGGCGGTGAAGCCTCACCCTCCAATGACAATGCACTACTTGTTTTCGTTCTCAACACCCATAACCAAATAGCGTGATATCATAATCACACGTTTAACAAACAAAACCCACAAGAGTTAAAAGAGTATTTCAACTCAACACAAACTCGTTTGTATTCTTGTAAATGTCTCGATACATGATGGAGTCCATTTATAGGGTAAGTTTTCAATCCTAACAAGGAAAAAGATTGAATGGGTGGGGCGTGGGGGTGGATGTAAAAGCATGCAGGCTGCTTTTGTAGGGTGGCTTACTGGCTTTGAAGGGCGGAGCAATTTTTCAATGGGTGAAATAATTTTCCAAGTAGAGGTTGGTCTATCTATTGACACTGGGTCTTTAATTTGAAAAATCTAATTATTCTAAGTATTTTTTAACTTGTAAAATAAATTCATTCATATTCATTATTGACATTGAACCCTAAAAAAAACCTCATTCATTTTTGTGTGCATATGTCTTCGTTCGTGATGGAGCCTTTTATAGGGTAAAGTTTTCAATAAAATATTAGGTAAAGCAGGGCGAAAAATGTTCAATGAGTGGCGGTTGTACAGTGAGCTATGTAGAAAAGTTGGGGAATTCAATTTGCAAATAAGATTGTATCAAGTTTTTTATATTTATTTTAATCAACTTTCAAATCAAATAATGATATATAGATAATTTTCGTGAAATAAGTAACTTAAAAATTAAAAATGTAAATTCATTTCAAGAATAATGTCAATATATTATTACTTAATTTGAGAAATAAATGGAATGAAAAGTTGTTTCTTTTATTTTTTTTATTTTTATTTTCATGGCATTATATAATAAGAGATCTACATGCTAATTTTGAGAGATTTTAGTTTTTTTTTTTTTTTTGGTTTCCTACAAATATCCTCTATTTAAAATAATCCCATTTCAGATAGATTTTAGTATATTAATAAAAATTTGATTTTTCATCCTCTACTACTAAATTGAATTCCTCCAATCCTTTTACATGATTTCCTAGTACAATACCTTAACTAAAAATGATGCTACATCTATTGAAAGGATACAAAACTCCAACCTCAATAGTGAGGATGAGAACAACCATCGCCAAAAAAAAAAAAAAAAAAACACAAAAATAAAGGTGGTACAACTGCAACTTCGATAGGTGGCTTTGATGGGCGCAACAATTTTCCAAGGCTTGGTCAATGCACCGACACATCCAAATTCACAATGCTGGTTGTGTACTTGCGTATGCGAGACGATTATATTCAGTTCCGGTGTCACAGTAAGTGCTATAGAGAGCTAGAGAAGGAAGCACCGGAGCGGGTGCAACCTCAAAACGCCAGCGCAATCATTGTTGTTGTCGGTTCTTCCGTTCTTTTTTTTTTTTGGGTGCAGGTCGTTCTTCCCTTTTTTTTATTTTGATCGGGGTTGGGGGCAGCCCCATCTTGCCCTCCAATTCCCGAATGCACTGTGCAAAGCCCAATGCTTTTACCAGTCGTTCTTCCTTTTATACAAACACCAAATTAGGAAAGACTAAAAGGGCTTTCTTGGGCCCTGGAGCCCAACAACGGACACTGCTTCTAGCCCATTAAAACCAAAACTCAAACGATGGCAATCCCTGAGCCTTCCCTCCATTTCGAGGCTCCAAAAATTTTTTGAAAAAGGGACTTCATCATCTCCTCCTCCGAAGGGCACAGTCACAGTCTCCTCACAGAACAAGCCAAAGAGAGAAGAGATGAGCTCCATATTCGATTTGGGTCGCAGTCAAAGACAACCTCAATTCTCTTTGTTAGACGACGACGACGACGACGATTTTCAGATCTCTCTCACGCAAACGACACTTTCTCCTCAGCCCCTCACCCCCTTCAATCACCACCGCCCATCCAAGAAGCCCAAACACAAAACGACACCTCGCATCGGCAAGGAGAACGTGCCCCCTAATTCTCCTCACGACATCGACGGTTATAACTGTAACGAAACCGAAAGCTGCAGCTTGGATTGCATCCCTTCCACCATAGATTGCGCCCCTGCTCGAGATTCCCAACAAGACGACGTCGTTTCGTGTTGTTCTGCTTCCGAGGATCTGAAAACGAACGGCGCGTATTTCCGCAACTCGATAGAGTCTAAGCTGGTGGCGTCGGGAACACACGCGCGGCCTAACGACGGATCTGGAAAATCATCGAGTGGTGAGGAGGATGATGATTCGGAGCTAGATCTGTTGCTGAATTTGTGCGATGAGTTAGACGAAGCAGATAGATATGGCGTGATGCCACGTGTCGATGCCGTTGGAGGTTCTGTTCGTTGTCCACTGTGTTGGATTGATATCTCCAATTTGTGCGAGGAACAGCGACACCTTCATACCAACGATTGTCTCGACAGAGTAGAAGGTCAAGCTCAAGATGTAAGATACGGCATTTCTTTCTTCATCATCTTTCAGTTTGATTAGCTATTACTATTTAGGACTATGCTAGGTTACATTCCTTTGTTAACATTTCGAAAATTGTTAATCGTCACGATCTGATGCTGTGATGATCTTGTGCAGATTGCGCTTCCTGATGAGGAGACTCAGATGGGTGCTCAATTCGTGCCGAAACAAAAAGTTGGCAATGTTTCCGCAGTTGTTGATTGGCTACGCAATCTCGGATTAGCGAAGTACGAGGATGTTTTTGTGAGGGAAGAAGTTGATTGGGACACCTTGCAGTGGCTGACAGAAGAGGTGAGCTTCTGTTTCTGTTCATTAGTTTGATTTCATATTATCAGTTTTACGTTCACAACTCTTGCTACACTTTTTCCTTGAATCTATTGGTTTCATAAGCTTATTGTTCTCCATTGCTGCATTTTGTTTTAAATAGCATTTATTCTTCAGTTTTTAAGTGAAAATTGGAAATTATCTTTGTCTGACTCTTTGGGATAGATAATCATCTTGCAAGTAATTTGGCCTAGATTGACATTTTGAAAGCCATGCATAAATGTAATTGGAAATTTAGGAATGTATATGGTTTGGGTTGTTGTTGTTGAGGTTTTTTTTCAATTATTTATTATTATTATTATTATGTTTTTAATCCACAATCAAAAAGAAGTGGCGTAGTGCGTAGAACACAAATGTGCTGCTGTTGTATTAAATGTCTATCTTATTGCGCTGTCGTTAAAGATCCTTTTTTTTTTATTCCTTCTGTATCTATAGGATTTATTAAGCATTGGTATTACTGCACTTGGCCCCAGAAAAAAGATTGTACATGCCCTTTGTGAACTTAGAAAAGGAACTGGCCCCTCAGATGAGAAACATGAGGATGCTCCTGTAGAGCTGAGTAGAAACCAGAAAGTCAGATTGCAACGTGACAAATCTGAAAGAAAAGTTGATGGCACTGGTAAACCTGTGGCAAACAAATTGATTACTGAATATTTTCCAGGCTTTGCTGCCAATGGGAAGAAAGCATCTGCCACTCCTGGAGAACAGCATGAAACAAAAAACAGTAGCTTGGATTCTGGTCATAAGAAAAAAGCAAAAAATATGTCAACAAACAGAAAACTTCGTGATGTTCCCAAATGGTGTAGCATACCAGGAACGCCTTTCCGGGTGGTAAATAGCATTCTAAATGATACATGCGTATTTGTTTTGTGTTACTGTATGTTCCCTTTATGCATTGCTTTAGAGTCTGGAAACATATTAGCCAAAATGAAAGTAATGGTCCCAAATACGAAAAAAAATAAGTCCATGTTCTTTACATTAGAATTGTTTGTCCAGTCACAAAAAAGTGTTTTTCATGTATGGTACATTATTACAGATCACTTAGCATATTCAGTAAAGAAAATGCTTATTGGCCATTTGGATGACAAATCAAATTGAGCATACACGTCAATCATGTTTTATGTGTTACCTGCCGAATTAGGAAAAGAGAATAGAAGATAAGAATAAAAATTAGAGTTTAAGTTCACTGACAGTATAAAATAACTTTACATTCAATATTGATCCCTATATTACCAATAAAGTATGAACGTCAATATCTCAGGAACTTCTGGTATTCCAATTCCATCAATGTATTGGCTATCTTGTTTTGACGTGGGTCTGAGTGTTTGAAAAGTACATTTCATATATGCAGGATGCTTTCAAGTATCTCAGAGGAGATTGTTCTCACTGGTTTCTCACACACTTCCATTTAGACCGTAAGTCTGCTTCTGCCTCTTAACAGTCAATCTTTATAATTATAAATTTTCAGGTATAAGTTGCCATTTTTCATGCAATGAGTGTGTGTGATGTCATGTGTACATAAATTTAGATTGATTGTTGTTTTATATCCATGAATTGTTTCAATCTGGTACAATTTAATTTAACACTGTTATTTTTACACAAAATCTTAATTGCATTTTGAAATATAAATTTTGGCTTTAAGATCTTATTCTTTTAATAGACACACAGATTGTTGGCTCTAAGTAGATTTGACACATTTCCGTCAATTGGGTGGGTTAACTCACTAGTTACTAAATTTAAGTAAATGTTTTGGCATGTTTGCGTACATAGTGCTTGACTTTGGATGTACAACTTCTCTGGAAGTTGTTTATTCATTGCTGGATAAATATGATATGAAGAAACAATAAAGTTAACATATTCCTTGTGACAGGCAGTTCCGTAACAAAGTAGTTTTGGTGCTTCTTTGATATACGGAATTGTGTTAATTAAATGTATTATGAAAATGGTTGGACTTTGTTTTCTTCCAAATTACTTTTAGGTGAATTATTATTGCCCATTCCCCTGTACGGAAAAATTATGGAGTTTCAGATCACATGTTTAAAACTCTTTGTAAGCAAATTTTTAAGTTGAGAGTCGAAGTTTGAAGTTGTGCAATTTATGCCTTGGCTGTTGTTTCTCATTCGTTGCAGATTATCAAGGTCTCACCAAGTCCTTCAGTCATGGAAAGATCTATTGCTCCTCTGTTACCGCTAAACTTGTAAATATGAACATTGGGATTCCCTATGATAAATTACATGTTTTGTCCCTGAATGAAAAGGTTTCAATAGCTGGTATTGATGTGACTTGCTTGGATGCCAACCATTGTCCGGGTTCCATAATCATACTCTTTCAGCCTCCTAATGGTAAGGTGTGGCTTGGATTCACTTCTTAAATGAGCTCAATTATTGTTTGTTTGTTACCCATTGTTGTGTTGGAATTCAGTAGATATTTTTCTGTCTATTTAGGCGGTGCTCCACACTGGGGATTTTCGGTTTAGTGACGAAATAGCAAACACTCCTTTCCTCCGGGTGTGTCCTATCCATACTCTAATTCTTGATACAACGTACTGTAACCCGCAGGTGAGTCCATATGAGAATAGTGAAATCATCTCTTTCCAAAACCACAGGCTGTCATTGCAGTAATGATTGTTTCGTATGTATTTGTTCTATGTTTCATTGCAGTATGACTTTCCAAGACAAGAGGCTGTCATACAATTTGTTATTGATGCCATTCAAGCAGAGGCTTTTAATCCACAGACCCTTTTTCTAATTGGCAGCTATACTATTGGTAGAATTCAATATAACTCTTTCTTGATATTTATGCTTTGCCTGTTAATATTTTTTTAACATATGTTGCAGTTTGGTAAGTTGCTTTTAAATGAAGGTTTGGTTAGCTGTCTTTCTATTATAGTATAGTCCAACGCCAGGAAACAAACGAGTAAAAGAAATAGAAAGAAAAGACTTACAATGTTATTTTCCACCCCTTGCTTTCTTATGTTCATAGGAAAAGAAAGGCTATTCCTGGAGGTTGCTCGTACACTTCGTAAGAAGGTTTACGTGACTGCAGCAAAGTTGCGACTTCTAAAATGTTTGGAATTTAAGGAAGAGGATATGCAGTGGTTTACCTTAAATGAACACGAAAGCAACATTCACGTTGCCCCCATGTGGACACTCGCAAGCTTCAAAAGATTGAAACACGTATCAAGTCAATATTCGGTGAGTTCTGCAGCCTGCTTTTCTAGCATACGCAGTAATTTTTTTCCAACTTTGATCTGATATTTGGTCTGATAAATGTTCCATGATTGAACATTAGTGGCTGCTAACTGAAGCAGGACTGCTGCCTGGTCTACTTGTTAAGCAGTTTTACAGCTTTGAAGCAGGATCTTGAATACTGAAATACATTTGGTTTAAGTATTAGTTTTACATGTCTAATCATCGGATGCATTTCTTTAATCAGACTCGGTTCAGTCTTATAGTTGCTTTCTCTCCCACTGGTTGGACATTTGGCAAAGGTAAAAAGAAGTCTCCTGGGAGAAGGTGGCAGCAGGGTACTATTATAAGGTGATGCTTTATTGTCCTTAGATCGTTTATTTTTATCATATATTTGTTGTCCTTAGATCGTTTATTTTTATCATATACTCATGGTTGAAATGTTGCATCATATACCTACATTAGATTCTTCTAAACCACTCATCCCATTTCTTTCTATTTCTGGTCCAATAGAGCTTGTTCTGCATAAGCCCTGGCTGCATGGTGCGTTTTTATATGCTTCCACTGAACTAGTTAGTAGATGCAAATTGGCAGTTGGAAGAACAGTTTGCTCTCTTTCCTTAAATGAGCACAACTTAACAAAATTTTCTTTGTTTGTCAGGTATGAAGTGCCATACAGTGAGCATTGCAGCTTTGCAGAACTCAAAGAGTTTGTGAAACTTATATCCCCTGATAACATCATACCAAGTGTGAATAATGACGGACCACAATCGGCCAATGCAATGATTTCTCTCATGTTATCTTGATTTTTTGAACAAAATGGGTTAAGAAACCATTGTAACATATGCGGTGTAATGAATCTTAAAATAGAAGTTTAATGATTTTGCCATACTTTTGCCTTGAAGGACTTTCTGAGTGTGCACTTGAGTAGATAACGAGGTTGTTGGAAAAGGGAGGGAAAAAAACCGGAGCATTTTCCACTTGATTTTGTTAAAGTATATTCAAGAATCAGGAAGTATAGATCAAAGTCTTATTACAATGATCTTCCAATCAAATGATTGTGCAGTATGAACAGAAAATAATATATACCCTGCCAAGTCGCTTTTTATTTTAGAGGTAGATACTTGAGTTTGCAAGTTTACCAGAAGACTAACATGTGAAAAGATAAAAGTATTTTAGCATAGGGCTCATCGTAGTAATCTTAATCCTGGACTCTTGAGGTTTCTATCAGTTGAGATGTAAATCTCAAGTTATTGTTCCCCTTTTAATCCCAGAAGTAACCCACTTCTCTTCCTGCAAAAAAGGTGGAAGTGAAACTCATGGATTTTTTTAAAAGAAATATTTTAAAGAAGTATCAAGGGTGGAATAATTGTAGTGTAGCATACTAGCATGTTCTGCATAGTAGGGACAAGAAGCCGCTGGTTTGGTCTAAACAATTTCTGCAATTTCTCGAGTTTGTAAAATAGTTACAAACTGAAAGATAGCGCCCTTAAAATATTGCTTACAGTTTCTAGCTTCTTGAAAATTATGGGCTATGATGCAAGGTAGTTGGTACAGTGAATGTGAATGAAGAAGGATGCTGATAACGTTATGGGGGCAAGACAAGGATCAGAGGCGTGAGTATGGCAACAACAACATTAGAACTGGTCTCCAGAGAATTATTCAAACTGAAAATATTTTACTTACGATTCGAGGCATCCATGCGACTGAAGATGTCCCGCAACAGAATTAATAAATTATTGTTTGATAATTGTTTGCAACAAAATTAATTTTAATATGAAAATTCACGGGTTATTTGGAAAGCTTTGAAAGTGAATTTATTCAAGAAATTGAATTTAATTCTTTGATTTGGAATTAACTAATGACATGGAATTAAAATTTAAAAAAAATTCAATTTTATAAAAATGTCAAAAAGTAAATTATACCAAAATAGGTCTAATTTGCAATTCCTAGTCTAGCGAATTTAATCTTAAAAAATGATATACTAAAAATACCTTTAATTCTATCTAAAATCTTCTCTTTTTCTCTTCTCTCTAATATCTAATAAAGAGTAAAATGGTCTAAACAAAAAGTTTAATTTATTTTCATATATATTCCAAATAGTGTAATCAAATCATAACACAATTAAATTTAATTGTTGATAGAATTAAATTCAATTCTGCCTCATTTTTTCTTTCCAAAATGCCTGTCAGTTTTGTTTATAACTTATGTTACAATTTTGATAAATATTACCACTACTTTAGAACTGAAAAAAAGCCAATATATATATATATATATTCAGCAAGTGGAATGTTATCTGAACATACATTGACACTAAAAAACACTCATATAAAAAGTTAACACTCAAGTTTTCATTCTTTTCAAATTTTTTATGTTGTTTATATTTTTTACGAAGTCCACGAATGGCTAAAGGTATCCAAGATGGATAAGAGTAATGTTAAAAAATACATGTCTTTACTCAGCGATTGACTTCAGGCTATTAAGCCGAAGCACTTCGGTTGAAGCTAATTAAATACTGGTAAGTTGATATGTAATTAATTAATATAATTAATTAGTAGAGTTTGTTATAAGACCAAGTAAAATATGTTATCCTTTCGTCAACAACATTTGTGTGTGAATGTTGTTGTTAAATTTCCACTCTTCCGTGTATGTTATTAGAAGTTTTCCTCAATACGAGGATTAAACAGAAAGGCAACCTTCCCCCCCTCCATATTTGACCGTTGAATGTGTTGAAATTTGAGAGTTTAGACCTGAATCACACCCAGGCAGGGAAACATATACTGGAAAAACATAAGCAGGTGACAACCATGCATTGCATTGAACAGCTAGTGACTACCATGTATTATTTTAATAATCATTTGCGTTGTTTGCTGATTTTGAGCAAATGAAGGTGACGTTTGGTCGGAAGCCGGATGACGAGGATGCATGGGGATGAAGATATTTATTTAATTAAAAATCATGTTTATTACTTTTTAATCAATAAAAAATAAACTATCATTTGATCTCTAGAAAATTAAATTAATATCAATTTGGTTTTTGAAAATTAATATTAATATTTAAGTTCTAAAAGGACAAAAATATCATTAATTTTAAAAATAAAAAATATTAATTTAATTTTTAAATCATAAAAATTAATATTAATTTATTCTTTTAATAATAAAAAATAACATTGATTTTTTTTTTTGTCTTTTTTTTAAAAAAAAAAAGTTTTGACAGTTGGTCATACAATTTCGAGTTACGATTGTAGGGTGAATAAAAAAAAAATTATCTTAATATGGCACGTAAAGTTTGTTAAGAATTGCAGTCCACTTTTACTACAAGAATCACGCTTGGGTTCTTCTTTTTGACTAAGTTTTAATCCATCAGAACTAAGTTATGTACATAGCATGAGAGATACATATAAATATCAACTTATTTAACATACAACGCAAATATGCATGACCAAGAAAATAACATAGCAACCCCCTCGGTCCCTTGTAATTTTTTCCTCAGAAATATACATGCATAGATCTATTCTGAATAAATTAACCGAAAATACTCCAATAACACGTAAAGCTTAACCGAAATGTTTAAATTAAAATGCTTGGCACTCTATCTTCCTTCCAAAACAAAAATAATTTAAGGATTGTCCCAAGCAATAATGATGAGTCTTTTAATATTCTTCTTCCGTCGCACACGTTCATAAATAATTATAGCTATATTCAAAGTTGGTAATCAATATATAGAAGAAGCTGGACTAGTGGACTACATATCATGGGTCTAAGAAAGTAAAGAACGATAAAGTTATGCATACTAGGTTTTCAAGTTCCAACTACATATCATTGGATTGTAGAAATGAATCTAAAAGAAATAGATAGTTTACCACACCGTATTTAATGCTTTTCCCAAAAATGTCATAGTTATAGCTTATGATATACTTAATTTGCTCGTGTAATAATGCCAATTGTTTCTCAAGTACACCATCATATTAATTGTATATATGATTGCTATAATAGCCACCTAAATTGAAAGAGAGACGAAGAGAGAAACACAAATTAAGATACATTCTTTGAACACTTGATTCCATTCCTCCTCAGATAATTCCAAGGGCGATTTGACATTTCCTACACAGCACAGCACAAGAATAAGGAAACATGACCATTTATGCCAAGCAGTCAATAATTTCACTTAGTTCAAAAGCAAGACTGAAGATCATATTATGACCTCCGTAACCCATGGAGCTAATGGTCACTTGTTTCATATCGCAACCATAATGATTCGGGTGGAGCACATTTCAGAGTCCAAAGCAACGGTAACTTTCCAAACTAATAAAATATGAAGTCGTGAAACAACCAGAAAGTTTTCTCATTCTTACTAGTGGACGAAAAGCAAAAATTATTAAGCATTTAAATTTAACAAAAAGGTTCCTCATTTTTACTATTAGGCAAAATGTAATAATTATTAATTAGATTAAAACTAATTTTTGACTCCTATAGGTATTGTGAATTTTGATTTTAGCTTCCTACACTAAATTTTTTTTTTTTTTTGGTTTAGGTTCCTATACATTAAAAAAAATTTGGTCTAGATCTCTATAATAGTCCAACATCTCCAAACTTGCAAAGCAAACCAGATGTAGAGCCTCAAGAGAGGCAGGCAGGCAACCCTCCCTTGGGAAGACACTATCACATGCACCCTTGATCAGAAGATAGATAAGATTGGGACTATGCAAGATCATTGATGATACTAGGAAACTCACTGATTTCTCGCATTTGACAATTAAAAGCATTGTCAACTTAGGCGGCAGACTCTCATCCCCTTCGGCAAGCGAATCAATTTCTGGGCAAGAGTTTATATAGAGTTTCTCGATCGAACTGTGGGGCAGCCAACCCACATGCGGAGAATGATACTAAACTGGGGGAACATTTGATCCATATATAATGGAGGCTTGGAAGGCTATTAGGTTGTAACAAATTAATTAAAGATAGCTATAGGTAATCCCAAATAACTTGCAAACAATTATATAAGACCTACAAGCAAAAAAGGGCAGTCCAGGTGCAAATAGCAAAATACAAGCTCTGAAATGGGAAACCCTAGTATGTTAGAGAATCTTTTTAAAAGAATAAACCTAAAATTAACCAAGTACATATAAATACCTAACCTTTGCAACGGTTACTCTGAACTACCATTAGACCTGTCACAAATGAGGGAATGAAAAATTTTCTTGAAATAGAAAAGGCAGTCCCAGGATCCATGGAGAAAACCATGATAATCAGGAAAAGCTACATAGTAGGTTATGATACAGTTAATTTATTCGATAAATTTGTCTAAATGTCTAATGTTCTTGCCCTTTTCATCCGGAAATGCTTAATTGGAGTACAGGATGCATTTCTTTCAACTTAAAAAAGTGATTATATGATGTAGCTGGGCTACTTATTAGAAGCCACTGTAATTTTCAGCTCCTAAAAAAGCGCTAAAACAACTTTTTTGTTTTTTTCTGTTTAAATAGTCTATTTGTCTCAAACTTTTTCGACATATCTTTTAAATAAAAGAATTATTTTTAAAAGAAAAAAGGCTCAAACAAATGAGGCAGTACTTTACAGTTATACAGTTTTGAACAGTAAAAGCACTATACCACTCCACTCAGATTTAACTATGGGAAAAGTAATAAAGAAAGACGAGGAGTATATCACAGAATACCTATATATGTGACTTAAAACGATTTATGATACAAACATTTATTGCCAAAGGTAAATACGTAAGAGAAAATTTATCAATGAGGATGGTAGGTAGGATGTGCTAATCAAAGAAGTAGAATGATTTAGCACTCAAAAACCTGGTCTCTTTTCCTATGTATATTATGGTATATGTGATCTGAGATAGACTCGCCTGTCCTTGTTATTATTATTAGCTGGAAACAACGACCATACATAGAAATGGTCGCAAAAAACATACACCAAGGAGAGGCAAGCTGGCAAGCAAGTTAAAATTTCCCGAAGTAGAGCTCGATCGAATCAAAAGTTCCAATTCCAAAGGAATGATTGGTGAGAAAAAGGATCATAATCACCATCAATTTCGTCCACATTATCCTCAAAAGGGGGTGGCAGTGGAGGAGTGGAATACAACAACTCACCCGAGTGCATTTTGTCTAACTCGGAATAGAGGCAATAATCAGAGCCAACAAGGGCCTCACTAAAATCATCCAACTCCTTCAAAAATGTCCAATCCATTCCACTGATGTTATCCTCCCCATGGTCCACTTGCACCGTCCCATCACATTCGTACATGGTAGTAGAAGATGATGAAGCCGCAGCGGCGGTAGTATAAGTACCCTCCGATAAACCAAGTGAAGAATTAGCGCCACGTTGTGATAATTGCGAGGGTTCTTCTCGATTATCATGATGTGGGACCTCGTTGGCAAACCTAGCAGCAACCTCTTGAATCTCCTGTGGAGTAAGTGATTGATCACCACCATTGATGTCCAAGTTGAAAGGGGTGTCGGGGAAATTGAAATTGGCGCGACATCCTCGGAGACAGTAAAGGGCAGCATCGAAGGCTCGAGCAGCTTTTTCAGGAGAGTCATAAGAGCCAAGCCATATGCGCTCACGGCTATTGGGAAGCCTAATTTCAGAAACCCATTTGCCCCACTTTCTCTTCCTCACACCTTTATACACCTTGTTGTCACTAGCACAAGAGGGGGTGTGATGATCAGGTTTAGCACCATCACCATCACCATCACCAGCCATGTTAGGCTTTGCCATGTCCATGTGCAATTGTGTATTATGTTATGGTATGTATGCGGTGGCTTTCAAAGGAGTTGACGGAACCCTTTGTTATATATAACTAGTGGGTGTGGGTGTGATGTGCAGGTGAAGTGTTTAATTTGATTTTGAAGGTCTAAGATCTAAGGTTTAATTTGATTTTGAAGGTCTAAGATCTAAACGTGTTGATCAAAAAAGAGCGTAAAAGGAGCGTGGGAATGTGGCTTATGATCCTAGTGTGCACTCACGTACGTATGGGACGCGGTAGGGTCAATTTTTTTTTTTTTTTGTTTATGTACAAAAATACATTAAGAATAAGAGTAGGGCACGTGGGGGAAATTGTAGTATGACGTTGACAACAAATTAACATGGTTCCTCTCTTTGATTGGGTTTTAACTTTTAAGCTTGTGTCTCGTTGTGAGTGGACCACTGCCACTGCCAAAGGTCATTGAGGAAGAATTTGCCGCTTCACTTGCCATGAAAAAAAATAATCCATTATCTCTCTGCTATCGCTATCTCAGTGGATTGGCGGCGACCCATTCGTTTTGTTCTTTATGAGTGAATAACTTTGAATTGAATCAATTCATATGTTATCTAGGATGTATAGGTAGGATCATAGGATTGAGAGTAAATATTTGAATGATGATATTGAGGGCAATCTATGAAGAATGGGTACTCTATTTTCGCAAAAGTATCCGTATTGGATACTTCTGAGATACGGGTACATCTAGATATATCTGGATATGTATTTATTATTTTTTTTTGGAAAAAAAATTAGCTACAGCTCAAATACTGCTGGATGTGACTGAATACGGCTCTAGGTGCGAGATTTATTAAATCTATGTCATTTTGAGTTTTTTTTGTCTTTTTATTTATTTTTTTCCTTTTTCTCTGTGCTTCCTAATTTTTCCTTCCTTTTTTTTTCTTTTTTTCCTTTTCTTTTACGTTGCCTTTCTTTTTTCTATGTTGTTGCCAAAAGATAGCTTATGTTGGTATTGGTTTATCATCCATTATTTTACAAAATTTGTGAAATTTTTATATTTTTAAATATATATATATATATAGCCATACTTGTACCCGTATTCGTGCAACATAGAGGGTAATTCTATGTTGCCCCTGTGGTTAAGAGCGAACACCAATGTTCGACTTATATGGGCAAGTGAAGTTGCTTCATTTGATATTACTTGTCAATGGTAAAATACAGTGGTGAAAAAAGAAAAAATTAATTTTAAAAATAACAAGCAAATAGTATCAAGCTCTCCGTCATATTATCTTCCCCTAAATCTGGAACCTTTAGTTGTGGTTCAAATCATCTTACTTCATTTTATCTATTATCTATCTCGTTTTATTTGACAAGATGAAAGTGATGGAAGGTGGGTCGAAAATATAGAATGGAAAGTTGCTCGAGATATTGTTACTTATCCTTGTTACTCTTTCCCAAAAAATTACTTGTTTTGTCAAGATTCTTGACATTTCACATAGAAACAATAATAAAAGAGCAACATTTTATACTACCATTCAAGAGACGAATAACTTGATAAATAGGTAGCTCAAAGATGAACTAGAGCAACAATCTCAACAAAGGCTAATGAAGGTAGCTCAAATGGAAAGTACATGAAGTGGAACTCCACAACTTAAGGTTCCGGAGAAGATGATGTCAGGGAAGCACCCTTATGCTTGTTTACACGTATTTAAATGGTATTTTTAAAATCAATTTTTTCTTTTTACCACCATATTTTTACTGTTGCTAAGTAATACTAAATGGAGCAATTTCACTCGCTCACTTGAGCTGGGCATTGGTACCTACTTTTAGCCACAGAAATGGCAGAATGCACCAATTATTAATCTAGAAGGATATATGGACAAATTAAATATCGATCACTTCTTTATGATAATACTGGGTTACTGGAGATGTGACAAATTTGTGTGTGGTATACGCATTATATGCCCGATCAAATTAAATATCCACCAGACATAGGCTTCCGCCCTTAGCATTCTTATCCCTTTTCATTCGTCATGTACTTTTATCCTTTAATTGTTTCAGAGGAAAAAATTATCGCCGCTTTTGCTACAGTTTTTCGTCACTCTTTTAGCATTGGATATTGGCGAAATTCATGATTAGTTAATTTTGATCGATGGAGACAACCAAAGTATGTCCCAACTTCTGATGACTTTCAGCAAATATTGTGAATCTTCATATCTCAGTGACACCAACATATCAAAAATCAGTTGCAGAGAATTCAACAACCTCAAAAGAAGTGGTCCAATTTAAACAAAGCTAGCTAACGCATGAACCACGTACACAGATTCATGTTGATAGATCGAGTTTTAGACGAATGATATTTTAGTATTCTTGAATTCTAAAACGTTCTAGATTGTGCACATAACCAATATTCAATCTTGGATGCATGCCAAGAATTAACCAACACGTTAGTATTGTCATTGTCACAGCTTATGTGCTCACATTTCAGATTTCAATTCACGGTCGTCGAATTTGAGCATCAGTCTCTGTTTGGAGTTTGGAGGGTTTCTAAACAAAGTGCTTCTTTGATTCATCTCAGACTCTACCAAGTTAAGAAGTCTTTCGAAAGAAACCAGGCTTGCATAACCGTATATATCTACATATAATTAACTGTCGATATCTGGCGTATTAAAGGTTTCTCCATCTCTAGAACAAGTATTTGCTATAACACCATAGTTATGATGTCGTAGTTGTCTACAATATAGTATACACTTAGGGTGTGTCTCACGAGTTTGATTTAGAGGGAGAAGGGAAAGAAGGGAGAAATTTGTGGGGTTTTATCCTTGTTTATATATTTTACTATTTAGAAGAGAAAGAATTTTGAGGGTTTTATTACCCTGGTTTCACCATTTTTTCAAATTGAGAGGTTTTTAATAGGTTTATACAATATTATTTATTATTTTATCTTAATTAAAATATTATTTTTATTTTTCTTATAAAAGATATATTTATTATATTTAATTATTTTTTATAAAAAAATAAAATTATTAAAATATATTACAAATCTTCTATTCCTTTTCTATTGTATATTTTATATTTATGAATAAGGATAAGATAAAACTTTCTAAAGCCTCCTTTTCTTATTCTTTCTTTTCATTTGATACTTTTCCTTCTATTTCTCTCATAATTCACGAACATGTCCTTAGTTTTATATAATTTCTGTTTTAATATTTTTATCCAAAAATACTGGTTTGGAATACAATTTATAACACTTGGTCGGAGAGAAGAAGCCTGACCTATAGGGTTTCGGTGGAAAATCAAATTACCAAAATTACTTGGCCGCATTGACAATATTTGTAACGAGTAAACATGAAGTTAGCATTGGCCTAATCAGCTAATGACCATCCACTGTATCGTCAGTGTTGTCCCTGTCCATTCCACCAATGTTGAAATGGGACAAACAAAAGACATATAGTTGGACTTAAAATAAACAAGCAAAAAGGGAGACAAAAGATTAGGTAGCTTAAGTAGATAATTAAGCCTAATGAGGTTTTTGCTCTTAAATTGGGACAGAAAACACCTTCGATTTAATAAAAGAGATGTACATCCAATCATGGTGGCCCTTCAAAGTTTCAAAAATGCTTCACATGAAAGTACTATTTTCTAAAATTTATATTTGTGATTGGTCGTTTCGTGTCGGTACCTTTTGTATCATGACTTCACCTTTTGTTTTCGAAGAAGGTGAATTCTACTGCTAATAGCGAGCATCAATCCCTGTCTCACATTAGCTAATAAAATTGCTCCATATGTCAATGGTAAATTAAATAGAAAAAATTGGAGTAACTTCTCTAACGGTCGTGAACAGCGTTGCTTCTCTGCTATCACCCATCTTCCCTTATTGGAATCCTAAATTGCAACTCCTCCTCTCCTCTATATCATTGTGCTCTAGTTTAGCTACTAACCTTCAGTGGCTATTGTTGAAATTCGTGATCCAATTCCATTTAAGTTATATATTTATCAAATTACTCGTCTCTTGAATGGTAAAGATTTGTGATCTAGCTACATTTAAGCTACCTATGTATCAAGTTACTCATTTTTGAATGATAGTGTAAAATGTTACTCGTTCAGGAGAGAGCAACACAGATGAGTAACATATCTCGAGCAATTTTGCCTTTAGTATTTCCTATCCACTCTACACCATCTTTGTCTTGCTAAATAAAGTGAGATATATGATAGGTAAAATGAAGCAAGATGATTTGAATCACAAGTAGGATTTCAAATTTGGGGGAAAAATGATATGAGAAGATAATATTATAGAAAGGAGGAAGATGGGTGATATCAGGAGAAACAACATCGTTTATGCTTGTTAGAAAAATTATCTCAATTTTTTCTATTTTACCATTTACACATAGGCCAGTTTTACTGGTTCACGTGAAGTGGGTATTGGTGCCCGCTATTAGCCGCAGGTACCGTAAAATTGCCCTTCGAAGAATTATAATGGTTAAATGACAATATTTTGGATAGGACAACAGCATGAGTGTGTCTTGGTTAGAATGATACCTTTTTTCTATTTTGTATAGGCGCTAAACTAAAATTTTGGTTAGGCTATTAAATACACACTACTATTTCATTTACACTATAATTTTTTAATTAAGAAATAAGAAATGATACAGATCTCATTTATTTCAACTTTTACTTTAAAAAAAAATCATACATATATAGCGCTAAAAGGGGAAAAAAGCTTTTTTGGAAGCCATAATAAATGGCTCGTCCCCTAATTATGTAGAGCATGGGAAAATAATTATGTCAAAAAGGAAGCACACAATGAGAAAACATGAATTTAAGATGAACAAATCTAAAGCAACACTCAACAAAGAAGATAGATAGCCTTAACACCTTTTTTTTTTTCACATTTAATTTTTTAAAAAAAATCAATTGTTGAACACATTATATGGATGCATGAATTGTTATTTTCACGAAAGAATAATATTCTAATTCAATTGTGATAGAGCTTTCAAAATATCTTTGTCATTTGGTACTTTTGACTTGATATAATGGGCTGCTCCTGAAGAATGATGTGCAAAAGAACTCACTTTTTATGGGATTGATATGAAGAGTGTCCATGTGAGTAAAAAAAATTTGAGTATCGTAATATATGCTAATAAAATGTTTTTTCATAATAAAAAAAACAATGAAAATATTATACTTTTGTTGAAGTCAATTATAATGTTCCTTCAAATTATAAAACTTGTCAATAGTAGGATTTGTGTCAAAATTTTCAACAATTCATGTCTCAATATAAGTTAAAAGACACAATAAGCAAGAAATTAATCTATTAAGGTTTATTCTTCACAATATCCCTTCAAGGTTAAATGTATAATAAGGTTTTGTTTCTCTTTGTGCTCCAAAGATTTTTTTTAAATATAAATATACTTCTGGCTTTTGTTTTTCTTCTTATCTTCTCTCTTATTTTCGTAAAAATATATATTTCTATTCTTAAAGAAAAATTAAATAAATAACAATAAAAGTAAAACTAAGAAAAAAAAATAAAGATGATTACTTTGTCATTCAAAAATAACCATACTAGTACAAATTGTGAGACTAATTAAGTATGAGATTTTAAATTATATTTTACAAGTTCAATTATAAATTGCAAATCACAAATATTTTGTATGAGTACTGCTCAAAGTGGTTACTTGCGAATTTCAATTGATTATCTTTTTTGTAGCTTGTGTGTGGTCAAATTATCATAGTCTCACTTCTCGAGTTTAACTATCAGTAATAAGTTACATATGAAATACTTAACTCAAGGTGATTATTGATCGAATGACTTTTTACCATAACTTTTCAAATTTTATCTCTTGGGCTAATTGATATGCTTAGAACAAATTAATAATTAAAAATGAGCCTGAGTGCATCTAATAAAAGTAAACCTGATCATATCAATATTATTTTCACAACTTTTTAAATACTATCTCAAGAGTCAATTGATACACTTAGAGCAAACTAATAAAAATGAAGTCAGAGAGTATATTAAACTTTCTTCTTTTTTTTTGCCTTTTTCTTATTTGTTTTAACTTTTGAGCTGGGCAAGGCCCATAAGTAGGCGATAAAGAAGATGCGAATTCGAGATGCAAACATCAATGTTTTTCTAGCTTGAAGATTGGTTCTCGTACAAATACATAGATGAATTGTTGCTTTCACAGAGGAATAAATTGGTTTGGTTCAATCAGTTTTTTTTAAACACCCCTAGGAATAATATATACTCTAAATCATGGAAATATACTTTCAAATTATGTCCTTGTCTCATTTGCTTCTTTTGAGTTGATATCGTAGCTTCACTCCGCGATAGATGACCTATCACATGGAATCTACCAGAATATTAACTTTCGGCTAACGATGTATAATACATTAATGTTTAAAAACTACTGGTGTTAATTTGTTGACACATTCTTTCATTAAAAAGGGGATGGTTCTATATGGATTTGTTTTTTTATTTCAAAACTATGTCTTTGTCAATTGGTGCTAGCTCTTGAACTGATATCATAAAGTTGCTCATGTATAAGGGGAAAACAAGTTTCCCATTTAATTATCCCATTAACAATGTTGTCTATATATATGGAAGCCTGAATCTTTCTAGGTGAAAAATATTAGTGCGTTATAAATTTGATAATTAGCAGAGTTACTTTCTAACGAAATCATTCTTTAATTAAGGTTGTATCACTTACTTTTGACGTCTAATTGCCAGTGAAAAAGCCAATACTCAAAAACGAAAAATATAAATAAAAATTCAATAGTTAAGGAGTCTTTGCTTTTATTCTGATTAATACTTTAAACCCTGAAGTAGCTTTTAAAATATATCGTTAACATCATACAATTTCGACATGACACATCGTCCACACCCACCTACCACAGATGACCTACACAGGGTTTTTTTTTTTTTTTTTTTTTAATACTGACTTCCTACCATGAAGACTAGGTTAAAAAAACAAACGCATGCATGTAAATTCTAGGACAGATCAAAATGCATGTACCCAACCACGATATCAAAAAACTACAGATTCTTAACTTTATATCATTTTGCCTTGCTGACGAACAAGAAAGAGGGAAAAATTCTTGCATCTTGTTGAAGAATTTTTTTAGTTGTGGAAGAATTTGGTATACTTATATTTTTATTTAACTTCTTTTTTAATTATTTTTATTATCTTTAAAAGCAACGCCTGATAAGTTTCCTGGAGGAATCACAAAACATATTGCTCTTTGTGCTCAAAATTGACCTAGTTAACTTGCGTGTGGAAAAATTAAACTAGCGAACCATGCACTTTTATCGAGTACGGTTTTTTGTACTTATTTTTATCATTTAATATTTGAAAAACTGTATTAATAATTAGAAAATTAATTATATTACTAGTAAATGTGATATGATTAATTAATTAAAAAACTTTCAATATATTTATCAGAAACATAATTCAAATTCTTAATTATTTAAACTTATATTAGGAGAGACAGCTCACTTAATGGGTTCTTTAATTCCTCAAACTTGATGTAATCAGTGAGCCAAATATCAACCAAATATTGGTGGTCAAAGATTAAAAAAAAAATTCTTAGTTATTTATGTATCATTTCCAACCTATTTTGGAGGCGTTTGGTCTTTAGTTCCTATGTACAACTTTTGTCAACATGTATGATTGAAGTCAATACCAGAAATGGAGCAACCATGTGTATTTTGTATTTTCTAATTTTGAAACTCGTCTTCACCGACCATATAATTATAGACATGTACAAGTCTGACTACACACCAGCCAGCTGCTCGTGAATCCCCAAGAATTCGTGAGTAACTATGCTTCCACCACGCGTTCCTGAACTTGGACTTGGTGCGTACTGAATTCAAATTATATGCCACTTTTGAAAGCTGATGGATATATTAATCAAACCCTCTCTTTCGAAGCGTGCCTTACACACAGCAACTTCAACGCAAGCATGTAGCTATGTGTAGTATAGGCTTGTGTTGGCAGTGACGAAACAAGGAAGAAGTGAAGATGTTATGAATCACCATGATTAAAACGTGGTAATGCTAGGTAACGATCGACCATCTGTGACTCAGTAATGTTTAATGAACAAAACATGTACCGATCCACATTCAATATTCAAAAGGCTTTCCGTTTTTGTGGTAATTTTTATCATTGGAATATGAACCTAATTTTTATGCATAATATTAAAACCAACCCTCGTTGTAAGTTCAGCAACGTATTCATTCTTGTGATTTAGTTGATTGCATATCAATTTTCATAATTTGGTTCCTGGTCAAATTTTATATTAATTTAGTCTCTTATAAAATGAATTTGAAATAAATTTTGATCGCGAAATAACTAAATTGTTGAATATAAAAGCTTTATCGTAGAAATTTGATCCAAATTATCTTTGTTTCTTGCCAAACCCATTCTAACCCTTTGCTTGGATGATAAAAGAAAATAGAAAGAAAGAAAATAGAAAGAATAAAAAATAAAAAAAAAGTTCATTCTTTTTCTATTTGTTTGGATAAAGAGAAAATGAAATTTTTTTTTGTTTGATTAGAGAGAAAAGTAAAAAGAAAGAAAATATATTTATATTAAATTATTTTTTTATCCTATATAATATAATATAAATATTTTCTTGCATTTTATATATGGGGTATAATAATAATTTTATATAAAATCTCTCTCGCTTATTTTGCAGAGAAAAGATTTTTATGAGCCCACCACTAATATTTTATTTCTCTCTTATTTTTTTCTCACATCCAAATAGAAGAAAATCTCAAAATTTTTTCATTTTCTTTCCTCTTTACTTTTTTCTCTTCATTTTCTCTTGAAGCAAGCAAAGGGTAAGGGTGTGTTTGATGCAAGAGTACAAAGGAGAAGTAAAAATTTTATGAAGAAGCTCCATGTATAAAATTATACATGAAGCTAATTCATAAAATTTTATATTTACATATCAGACTCATTTATAAAATTTTATCTCTCATTTTTTACATATGGATTTCATTAATGAAATTTTACCCTTTTTTTTTTACTCCATATGAAATATACCCTTATGAACAATTTTTTGTTTTACTTTATCAAGTATGAAGATTGGCGAGGATTCAAAATAACGTTTTAGTTATTTTTTTCGTTGATTTATGCCAAGGGACGTTGAAAATCTAAATTAATCTATAAATATGTTTAAATTAAGGATGTATTTGATATGAGAGTAAAAATGAGGTATAAAATTTTATGGAATAATTTTATGTGTAAAATTAGTTAATAAGTCGTATATGCAATACACTTTATTGATTTAAAATTAAATAACCTCTTATTTTTGTTTGCCAAAAAAAAAACTGCTCATTTTTTGTTTTAAATTTTAATTTTTTTCATAATTGTTTACATAATTTCAAGTTGGGAGTGATGAGTAAGCAAGCCCCACAAAAAACTAAAAAACAAAAGGTTATGTAAATTTCGTTTCATTTTTTTTTTATTTGAAAAAAGATAGATCCAACCCATGCAGCGGAGAGCATGGGCAAAGAAGATAAAATAACCAATTAATCTGGGCCCTAATGAACAATCCAGGCCCCAACAACCTCAACAAACGGGCTATCATCCCCCTCCCACTTCTCACCAACATTTCCACAAACACTTTGGAGCCGATGCCGCTCTATTCAGCTTCACACTCACTGTGCTTCCCTCCCATCACTGCTTCGTTCGCGCTCTTCAAAACCTCACACTCTGTTCCCTTCCTTCATTTCATTCTCCATAGCTTCTTCTTCTTCTTCCCCCTAATGCTCAAACCTTCGTTAAACCCTAGAGCGAAGAAGCCCAATGCAGCTTCCATTCTCTACCCAATCGTGTGCCATCGATGGATGACGACCAGCAAGAGGGTCCAAGACAGGAGCAAGCAGAGAAGGGTCCACGACCTCGAGGCCGCAACCGAGAAGTGGAAGATTCTATCCAAGATCCTCTTCCTCATCGAAATTCTCAAGGAACAACCAGAAATGATAATCCCCGTTCGCAATCTCGAGAACTACCGCAAGCAGATCAATCTCCCAAAACCCCACCGAATCTCCGATTTCATTCGCAAGACGCCGAAGCTCTTCGAGCTGTACAAGGATCGCAAGGGGGTGCTTTGGTGCGGGTTGACGGAGAGAGCAGAGGAATTGGTGGAGGAAGAACAGAGGGTGCTGGAACAGCATTCGGAGAAGGCCGCGGAACACGTTACGAGGTTACTCATGATGTCGGTGGATAAGTTTCTTCCGCTGGAAAAGATTGCTCATTTCAGAAGGGATTTTGGGTTGCCGATGGATTTTAGGGTTAATTGGGTGCACCAGTTTCCGCAGCAATTTAGGGTTGTGAAGTCCGTTGATGAAGTTGAGTTCTTGGAGCTTGTGTCTTGGAACCCTAATTGGGCAATCACGGAATTAGAGAAGAAGGTGATAGGGGTAACTGAATCAACCACCACCACCACCAATTTGTATTCCCCTGGTACGCTTTCACTTCCTTTTCCATTGAAATTCCCTGCAAATTATAAAAGGGTATCTCGTTATAGTGAAAAGATTCAAGATTTTCAGAAAAGGGCTTATGTGTCTCCCTATGCTGATGCACGTGGTCTTAAGGCTGGTTCTCTTGAATTTGATAAGAGGGCAATTGCTGTTATGCATGAGATTCTTAGTTTCACCATTGAGAAGAGGCTGGTCACTGATCACCTCACTCACTTCCGTTGGGAGATGGTGATGCCTCAGAAGCTGATGAGGCTTCTTCTGAAGCATTGTGGCATCTTCTATGTCTCGGAGAGGGGGAAGAGGTTTAGTGTGTTCCTCACTGAAGCTTATGAAGGTTCGGAGCTGGTTGAGAAATGCCCCTTGGTCCTCTGGAGGGAAAAAGTCATGAGCCTTGTTGGTTATAGGGGAAGGAAGAAGAAGTTTGAGACACTCAGTGACATGTCGGATGTGGAAGGTGATATTGGTTTGCTCCAGAGTCGATCTGAAGTGGGGAATTTGGATTTGCAGCTTGAGCAACAGGATACTATGGATTACGAGGATCCTTTACTTTGGGACAGTTCTGAGATGGATGTTGAACAGATTGCAAGTGAATATCGAAATTTTAGAAGTTCTTGAGGTTGAGAGAGCATGCAAATGAATATCTTGACGTTAATCAATAACATCACACCCCAATTTTGGGTATTGCTTTCTACCTTAATTGGTATTCGCTATTTGGTAAGTAATTCCATGTAATCTGATTGTTTCAAACTCATTCATATACTGTCTATTGTTTTTTCAGCTTATGTCTTAAATCTAGGTTTCTGCTTTATTTTAGAGAAACAATCTGTGATTCTAGGTACAAATTTTCAAGGTAAACTGGCCTGTGGTACCCTGTCTACTTTTTAATGTTAAGTATGACCATGATTAAGTTGCTAAGCTCTATTATTTTGCTTGTGTTCTTTTTTCTTTTATTAGATACTTAAATTGAAGCCCATTTGAAAAAGGCGTCTCTTTGCAAGTGATAATGAGAAAGTGGCTGGACAAATTAAACCACGTTTTAGAACCCACCAGAAGCAATTTGTGACCAAGGCTAGTCAATGCCCTAGCAGGGATTAAACAGACACCTTGTGGTCTTACCCAGAGGAGCAATGATTGATGGTTGGTGGTTAATTGGTGTGCTTTAATCAATGAATAGATGATATATTATCAGCAAAAGGAGATTGAACCTGTTTAAGCTGGAGTATGGATAATGACACTGCTTTGATCCTGTCTCAATCGAGCATCCGCAGTCCTTGGCCTTGTTTGTTTAAAGCTCTCGCAACTTTTTTGACCATGCATCAATTGTCTCAAGATATCCTCACCATTCAATCATAGATTGAAGCAATGCAGATCAGCTATTCGAGGGTATCATTCAGTCAATCACATTTGAGGCCAGTATCTTGATTTGTTATATTCTGTTAGACATTTATGATAGAAGGCCAAGGGCACGGACTTGATTGCTCAATGGATTTTTTTATTTATTTCAGCAGATATGTTTCATTTGATCTTCACAAAGGAAACTATGTATTGAAGGGAATAGTTTGATGACAGGAGAAATGATAGAAAATATTGCTTAGTTGTTGTTGTTATTTGTGTTAAGGATTCACCATGTCCTGATCCAGTTGTCACAAACATTTTTACCTATCCAAAATTACCCCAGCTAGGCAGCGATAACAAGTTATTGTCAAATTATTGTTGGTTAGATACTAGCTTCTTTCTCCTACACTCCTTGATGGGTCAATCTGAGTAGTTTGAGTGATCATCATCCGGAAAGTCTGCAGAATGGCAATTTGTTTGTCTACTTATCCTTCAAATCTTTGAAAGAGCTGCTTTCTTATCTGTATTTTTTTTTTCATAAATTATTATTGACTTAATTAGAGACTTCTTTTCAACTTTGGCAGGTTGGCTTGAATTAGCTTCCATCTTTATCTCCTATCAACTTCATTATTGTGTTAACTTTGGTCCCCTTCTGGCTGTATGTCGCTATTAAAGTTGATGGAAGAAACTTCGGTGTTTCCCCAAGGTAGATGAATGTATTCCCCAATTTAGTGTCACACCTGCCTTGCCCCACTCATTTAAATTAGTGTTTGTTGCAACAACAACTTATAACATGCCTGTGTTGGAGTAATATTTACCTGACATGAAGATCTTGGCCATTTTTTTTTCTCGCTTTTGAAAAATCTGATCAGTTATGAGTTTTGATCGAATGCTTAAAATTAACTTGGGTTGCATCACGATTCACCTTCGTCATAAGTCCCTTGACAACTACAACTTATATTCCTAGGCTGGTCTCCTACTTCGGGCTGCTTGCACTGGAACTGGACAAACACGGAACGAAGCATCAGTTTAATATTATCATTTTTTGGTCCTAAATTTTAAACCAAAGTAGTGTTTGTTGATATCGGTGTAAGATTTAAGATGATTACACCTTTAATAATTTTATATATATATTTCATCAATTCAATCTTTGAATTATAATTATATATTATATAAGTTATTTGTGTCAAATGATAGAAAAATTGGACATCAATAAAAATGTTATAAAATAATTTGTATTTAAATATTTATTATGTTGATTTCAAAGTACATAAAATTTATATTAAATTATTTTAGATTAATGTGAAATTTTATAGATATGATTTATGATACATAAACTTTCAATTCAATAGTTAATTTTATAATTTTTTTAATAGAAATTTATTTAATGATGTAATATATGAGTTTAACTTACAATAGTATAAATTAATCTTCACCCTTTTATGCTGCTGTTATCGTTGTACATGACTTTGGTGTAAAACGCGAAAAATATACTTTGCGTTTTCATATAGGACCAGTAATTAGCAAATGGATTGTTAAATTTATGATTCACCTGTTTCACGGGGCTAATAATCACTTAAATTGATGGCTTGGGTGCTTTGCGCACATCTCATTTCACAATTTTACAGGATCTTGTTACGTTCAAATTTTTGCTGCTAATAAGATTCTTTCATGTGCTTTATCTATATGTTACTTTTCTTGTTAAGGGTGTATTTGATATGGGGTAAAAATGAGAGTAAAAATTTTATGGAATAGATTCATGAAATTTTCACCTCCATACCTGTCGAATTTGGATCATCTAAAGTAATGAGACTTGTAAAGTGAGAAAATGAAGGGTTAACAACTCTTGAATCACTTAATAGGTTCCACTCACAATGAAAGTTATTGATTCAAAAGTTATTAACCCCTTATTTTCTCACTTTACAAATTTTTTCATTTTGGAGGATCCAAATCCATATCTAACATATCCTAATAGTAAAAAATTTATGCATGATAAAGTTACGGAAAATTTTGATATGAAAAGATCTATTTTCTTTTTCGGAGAAAATTTACTCTCTCTGTGTTTGGTTTGGGGGGGAGGGGATAAAACTGAAAGTGAAAATTTATCATCCATAAAATTTTTATCCCTTAATTAAACACACCCTTAGAAGAAGAAGAAGAAACTCAATTTTTTTTACAAAGTACCATTGAATGTATACCGTATTAGTTGTAATATTAAATTGCAATTAAAATTATAGACCGGATGACTAATGTAGTTGAAGTATTTCACATTCAATTCTACAAATAATTTCTCTTGCACATGAATCACATAAGAATCTGTTGAATTTGGGTTATGCGGTTTGCATCATATGCTTGCTCAAAATAGGGCAGTTTGCTAATGCACCTAACAACGGAGAGGTAACGGAGTACCATACTGATTACGTTCTAATCAATTATAGAATGATATTTCATAATTAGTTGTGGATCCTCTAATACTTAAAGTTGAAATGTCATTTTGTAAATAGTCAAAAATATATCCAATATGATATTTCATGACCATAAAATTTCTCCCTAGCAACCTTGTCCCGCATGGTTTTACGTTGCATTACTGCTCTAGATTTGTAGTTAATTTATCTGAATACGATGGCTCGCTCTATCTCGACGTAGGTTAGCTAAAGACTTAACTATTTATAGGAATACAGCTCTCATATAGTTTTATCCTATTTATAAAACTCAAAATATCTCGGTTAAGGAGAACATACCAAACCACTCAAAGTAATTTAAGTATTGGTTATGATGACTTAAGCTCTATTATGGTGTTATTACATATTTAATCCCTATTACATTGGTATTACATATTTAATCACGAAGTCTTTTAACTAAAAAACTAAGCAACTTGCAATAAAATATCTAATGAATGTCATTATCCTTAGTGACCAATGTCAGTCTCAACCATTACATTTCTCTCTTTTAACGGCGCCATTGCATCGCACTGGATTACCACCATAACCAGCCTCGTCTTTAATTAGTGCCCGGCACCTCTGAATTTGCGTTACAACGACAATTATCGTACACGGTTATTATTCCGTATTACATGGGGAGTAATTTCAATTATTGTAATTCTTGCTTATACTTCGGATTTCGTTCTCAATTTGGTTAGCTTAATCCATCATCCCTAGCCTGAATCTTTTCTTCCAAACTTATCAGTTGCAGCGATCTGCTTAGGCAGCAGATACCATAAACAAAATAAGATGGATTTATTTTGCCTTCAGTTTAGGTACTTCATTCTTGAAGAAGATGGCATCAATGTCTTTCAAAGGATAAACGTACATGGAAAAGGAGGTAGCTAAACTGTACCAACTGTATGCATTTGAGGCCAGCTGGTGGCCCGTTAGATGTGACATTCATTGTTCACAAAGAGACGGCAACTTGATCGATATAAATGTTCAGAAACTCCTTTTTTTTTTTTTTTTCCTGGTTTTAATACAAGAAGAGAAGAGGGAGAGACAACAAAAAAGAAGGAAAAGTAGATAATACCACTCTCGCCTCTACAGAACAATGAACTGAGGCACACCCACTGACATTTAATGAAGAAATTAAAGGCTGTTGAAAAGTCTCAACTACACATACATCAATTAGGTGCTAGCATTAACTATTTTCCACCCACCCTCTTGTATAATCAATTTGGTATAAATACATTCACATGATACAAGCCTCATCCCACATAGATTGAGTTGAGGCGAGGGCGCACACACACACACATAACGATAATAGTAATCATCTCTATCTCTTTGTGTCATTGCCATGGCTAATGAACGTGATCTCTTCTCCACGGAGATTGTGAACCGTGGGATTGAATCATCTGGACCAAACGCCGGTTCATTGACCTTCTCCGTGAGGGTGAGGAGGCGCTTACCGGATTTTCTTCAATCGGTCAACCTCAAGTATGTGAAGTTGGGGTACCATTACCTCATAAACCATGGCATTTACTTGCTCACCATACCCGTGCTTCTGGTGGTGTTCAGTGCCGAGGTTGGTAGCCTCAGCAAGGAGGATCTGTGGAAGAAGCTTTGGGAAGACGCGCGTTACGACCTTGCCACAGTCCTGGCTTCCTTTGGCGTCTTCGTTTTCACCTTGTCTGTCTACTTCATGTCAAGGCCACGCCCCATTTACCTCATTGATTTTGCATGCTATCGACCCGAAGATGAACTCAAGGTAAACAACTTACGATGCATGTTTGGGTTAGTTTATTACTTAGCATTGAAAAAACAAATCTCTCTTGAGAATTTTTCATATGGAAAGAATAATACTCAGGGCATATTAGGATGGAAAGTAAAAATTGGAGAAAATTTTCTATGAACGAATTCTGTATATAATTCTATTCATAGAATTTATCTATGAAAAATTTTCCGTAATTATTATCCCCCAACAAAACATATTCTAAATAATATATCTTTTTGTGCTAAAACCGTTATTTTTTTAATATATGAAATTTTGCTAGAGTGATTTGATATTGACTATGTTTAGTTCAAAATTTTTTGAATTTTTGATAAAAATTAAAGAGATAACTAAATAAAATAAAATAATAATAAGATTCATTTATTTATTTGAGAGTCATTTATACGCCTCAATTTATACGCCTCAATTTTAGCGTCCATTTTTGACTTTTTAGCAATCTCCTCTTTGTCTATTCTTGAATCTTAATGAAAATTTTGGTAACTACATAACATTATTTTTTTAATATAAATATTTATAAAAGTGAAATAAATTAATTCAAACGCATGCTTTAAATTAAACATTTGTACTTTGCTAACTAGATTGATGTTTTTTTTATCACCCAACCAAAAAAATACAAGGACTAGTGTTGTGTTAAGTACTTCTTTGGAATATTAATGCATGCAGGTTTCAAAGGAGCAGTTCATTGAGCTAGCAAGGAAATCAGGCAAGTTCGACGAAGGGAGCCTGGAGTTCCAGAAGAGGATCCTGATGTCCTCAGGCATAGGGGACGAGACTTACATTCCAAAGGCAGTGATAGCCTCCAACGAGAACACGGCAACAATGAAAGAAGGCCGTGCCGAGGCATCCCAGGTAATGTTCGGAGCACTCGACGAGCTCTTCGAGAAAACAAGGGTTCGACCAAAGGACGTGGGGATCCTAGTAGTGAACTGCAGCATCTTCAACCCAACACCATCTCTATCAGCAATGATCATAAACCACTACAAGATGAGGGGCAACATACTCAGTTACAACCTCGGAGGGATGGGTTGCAGTGCTGGGATCATAGCCGTGGACTTGGCAAGGGATATTCTTCAATCTAACCCCAATAACTATGCGGTGGTGGTGAGCACTGAGATGGTAGGTTTCAACTGGTACCAGGGAAAAGAAAGGTCCATGCTCATTCCTAACTGTTTCTTTCGCATGGGGTGTTCCGCCTCCTTGCTCTCGAACCGTCGTCGTGACTATAGCCGTGCGAAGTATCGTCTAGAGCATATTGTTCGCACACACAAAGGTGCCGATGACCGCAGCTTCAGGTTTGTTTGCTTTTTTCGGTTGTGTGCGACTACAAACTTCCCTTTTTTGTGATTTTCCTTTTGTTTTATGGTGCTTGGTTATTAAATTGGTTGTTGTTTGGGTTTTCCTTTTTGACGAATTAAGTAGGGGATTAGCTGATACGTAACATAATACTCTATTCTTGTTTGTTCCACATATTTGCGTTTTGCAAATGAAGATTAGCATGTTGAGTTGCATCAACTATATTTTTCACAAACCCTTTTATATCCAGGAAAAAAATTAATTTTGATGTGACGGTTAGGGCCAGTTTAGCATCCCTAAGTTTAGGCTGAAACGTGCAGTGGTTGATGTTGTTTTTTCTACAATTTTTTTTAAAAAAAAAGGAGTTTATTTTTGTACTCCCTTTCTTAAGGGAATATGGTAGTATTTTTCAATAAACATAGATACACGAATACAATAAATGTGACTCACACCAATTTTAAAATATTTTTTTTAAACCATTAAATGGATTGAAAAATTCTTGTATATTTATGGAGGAAGAGTTATTTTTTTCTCCACATGTATTTTAATCACAAAACAACTAAAACTACGTGAAAAAAATAATAATAAAAAACTTAATGAGTGGTTAAAAAATTATGTGGAGGAAAAAAATTATTTCTCTATGGAGGATAAAAAAATGACTCAAAGAGATCTTGGGCATATGTGCTGCAACATACGATATATACAAATACAATTTCTATTTTTCAAAAGTTGGATATTGCTTCTCTCTTCATAAGAGTGTTGAGCCTTGTTTGATATAATTATCGAAAAAAAAATCCAAGATAACACAAATGTACCTTTTTTTGTACTAAGATAGCACAATATTTTCCCCAAAATAAATAAATAAATAAATAAAGATACCGTAGTCAAGCCCTTGAAGGAAAGCACGTATTTAGTTTGAGAAGGACTTACTGAATGAGAGAAGACAAATTCGAAAATCTTATGACTCAAACAGGTGAAAAATACGATTTAATTTTTATCCACTAAGTATGAAAGAGATTTATACTAGAGATGTTTTATTTGTATATACAAAAACTAGACATACCAAGAACATCTTAGAGATAGATAAATATAAAGTTTTAACTAATTGTGAGCTTTGAGAGAGCAAAAGCAAATATTTGTGTTTATTTCTCTCCAAGATATTTTTTATATGTATTATTTTTCTATGTACAATTAGTATCAATAAGTGTCACTATTTAAAAAATATATTTTTTTATTAAAATAAGAAATTCATTATTACTATAGAATGGCGTGAATGCTTTCTTTTCACTGATTATATACGACATTTTTACTTAACATGGATTAAATTCAAACTTTACTAACATAGAAGATATAGATACTAAAAACACTTATATAGTCAACCTCATCGGCTTACAATAGGAAATGTAGAAAAGAAAAATTATGATGTGTAGGAATGTAAATGGATGTCTTAGTTCAGGTTGTAATGAGATTTGAGTATCTCGCTTTCATATAACTTTTTTCTCATATAATTCATATATAATATCCACGCAAGTCATTTTCTCTCCGTTATATTATTTTTACAATATCTTAATTTCTATGGACACTATATACTTATTTCTACTTACCACTCATTTTCCCTTTTAATTCTATTATATTTTATAAACATCAACGACATACAATTGTTTTTTGAAGTCTATGTCACACCCTTTTCAGAATGACTTTTTTAATCCCTCATTTTTAAGACTGAATATGACTTGTTTGGTCTGAAGGAAGATTAGTTCATTTCTTCTTCTGTGATTTTTTTTTCCTCCCTCTTTGGATGAACTTCTCCATCTATAGTTTACTCAAATCAACTTTTTCAAAAGGAGACCGACGAACTTTCATGTGTGGTCCTGTGAATAGACACCCGCAATAAGTAAGCTCACTAAATGCATGCTCTTAGATATTCAGCTGCAAAAGTTTTGTTCTGAGTTGACATTTGGGTTCGATTATGCAACCGTCTAATTAATAAACCAGTAGACTGGGGGACCCCTCCCCCAAACAAAACAAGTGAGACACAAGAAAATTGACAATATAGGGGTAAAGAAAGTGGCTATTTGTTATTACCCTTTTTGCTCTTAGTATAGTCCTCCATCAAGTTCAATTGATGGTGCAATCAGTTTTCTGCGTTACATATAATTTTTAATAAATTATTGCAATTCCACACACATATAATAAACTGTTTTGCTACGTATACAACAGGTGTGTGTACCAAGAGGAAGATGAACAAAAATTCAAGGGGCTAAAGATTAGCAAAGACTTGATTGAAATCGGTGGCGATGCACTCAAAACCAACATCACTACACTGGGACCTCTGGTGCTACCCTTTTCTGAGCAGCTCCTATTCTTTGCAACCTTGGTGTGGAGGCACTTATTTGGTGGCAAATCTGATGGGAACTCACCGTCATTGAAGAAGCCATACATTCCAGACTATAAGCTTGCTTTTGAGCATTTTTGTGTGCACGCCGCAAGCAAGCCCATTCTTGACGAGCTTCAGAGGAACCTGGAACTGAGTGACAAGAACATGGAGGCCTCAAGGATGACACTGCACCGCTTTGGCAACACATCTAGCAGCAGCATCTGGTACGAGCTGGCTTACTTGGAGGCAAAGGACAGGGTTGGAGGAGGGGACCGTGTTTGGCAACTTGCTTTTGGTTCTGGCTTCAAGTGTAACAGTGTTGTTTGGCGTTCCATTCGCCGAATCACCAAACCTTCTAGGAACCCTTGGCTTGATTGCATCAACAATTATCCCGTGTCTCTCACTTAATCACCGTAAGGAACTTTAAGTGAGTGAAAAAAGTTGGAAGCACTACTATAATCTCTATCAGTGATAAGAAAGCTGTGTTTTAGCATCAATAATAGTAGATAGTAGATTGGTATATCCTAAGTTGTTGGTCTTTAAATTTGACAGCTGCTTGATTGTTAGTCCTAAGTTATTGGTCCTTAAATTTGACAGCTGCTTTTGCTTTCTTAGTTAATTTCCTGGCTTGAAATCGTATACTGCTACTGAGGCACATGGCTAGTGTGTCTGCTTGTTTCTCTTTAATTATCTTCATAGGATGATATCAAAATTCAACAGTTAATGGATGACTACTTAGTCAATGCTACACGACTCACACGTTTTAATTAGTTTGCATTCCTAATTTCCTGTAGCTGCCTACCTCACTGCCTACATGACTCCGGAAACAGATTAATTGGTATGCTTTAATTTTAAACGCTTAATCGAGCACACAACAAAATCTAATTATTTAAGTAATTAAATGGGTACTCGATCGTGGATTGATACATCTCAACTGCTATAGTTGTAATTTTAAATGCTAAAACGAGTATATAACAAAATCTAATTATTTAAGTAATTCTAAAGTTAAGTGGCCCTACTGTACTTGTGGATAGATCATCTCAACTGCTAATTTATATGTTGAATAAAAATTATAAATTATTCAATACCCAACTTGGTTGAACGCTAATATCTTCGCTGACTGGACACGGAAGCATTGATCGGTTAATTAACCTGTTCTTCACTCAAAAAACTGTGGCCATGCATGCAGAAAGCACCTCTTAACCGTTCAAGCGATGACTTTGTTAGCGTTATAAATGAATCTTTGGACCTTCACAAGTTCAACTCTCTGAATATATCTCCATCTAGAGTTAGACAAATCCCTTCATCACTTTGACCCGATCGAATCAATTACAATGACAAATCAAAATCCATTTGTAGCATTGATATTGATAACTTCATTATTATGTGTAACTGCCCAATCAAACGGGTCTGCCTCTAGGCCCATGGCAGCTACTTCCAAGAAATCCATTAGCGAACTAGGGCAAGTTGCTCTAGATGCCATCAGTATATCCATTGCTGAGATTAGCCATGCCAAAAATTTCATTGATTCGATACCAAAACTTAAAAGCTTAGAAGATGTTCCCGGTGGCGAAGTTCTTGAATGTGTGGGAGCATTAACTAGTGGCATAAACGATGTTCTAAGTGAACTACGAAAGCTGGAACTTGATTCATGGTATGGAGGCACTTGGGGCTTGGAGAAAAAAGTGGATAGCGTTGTGAGCTTCAATGATTTGTGCGACTTTGCGCTGGCAGATGTTGACGAAATATTCAAACTCATGGTCCATCGGAAGCTAGAAGACATTGAGCTGCTTACCAGCGACGTCATATTTCGTGTTTCTAAGCTTTAGTTTGCATTTTTTAACATAGAGACATATATATATATATATATATATATAAGCTTGATAGATATGTCATGAAGAATCGCATTGTACTTAATTGTCATTATTTGCGTACCATATCGTTGTGTGATTATCAATAAAAATGATCCCTAGTTGGTTTGAAAGGTAGAGATTTGTTGAAGATGGAATTACATATTGGGGAAAAAAAAAAAAAACTGATATATATTTCGTGTTTCTAAGCTTTAGTTTGATGACGTCGTTACAGGGAAACCTTAGAATATGCATTTCCTAATCAAAAAGGGTAATATATATGCTTGAAGAGTCGCAACGCATTTACCATTACTTGTCTACCATGTCGTTGCGTGTTTAATTACGAATAAAAACGATCTCTATGATTGGTTTGAAATGTAGAGATATTTGTTGACGATAGAATTACGTCATTAAATGAAATTATAGATTTTATTTTTAATTTCTTGGTTTATTTAAAGATCAACTAACAATCTAACATTTTAATTAACGAACTATTTTATGAACTGATTTATTTTTTCCGATATTTAAGATCGCTTAGGATTGCCAATTATCTCAATCAGTTTTTCATGAGGTTTAAACACATAAATTTTAGAATTTAATTGATATGCAGTGATAGACTATGAAATAATAAAAATAGAGAAAAGTGAAAAATCGTAGTGGGTTTATCATTATGGGTGATTATTTATATGAGTTGATATTTTTTACTAATTCTATTAATTGACAGTGTAAAATTATTTTATACTATCAATGCATTTAAATTAAATTCTAAATTTTATAGTATTTATTTTAATAATTATATACTATTATATTATAATTTTTTTTGTCTTGCACTCTTTTTTCTTGTGGTCCTTTTTTTCTGGTCAACGGTCGGGTTTTCTCTTGCACTTCTTTTTGGGTCAAGTTTCATCTAAACATAATAAAAGATGGTTCAATCACATCTAGATGGACTGGCCCAATTCAAAGAGTCAAATCCAAATTTTCAGACACTGCCCCAAAATTAGATTTTCAGACCATTGGCCAACTCACAGACCGGACACGTTGACAGCTCTATACAGAAAAGCCCAACAACTTCAGCACAAATCTAACAAGATAGTTGATGCAAGCGAGGCATTGCTCCAATGGTACTTTCTAGCCTTTGCAAATGCATCTGAGGGAAGAGTCGCAGGTTCGACTCATGGGGCAGAGCCCCTCCCTCCTAACCCCCCCCCCCCCTCTCCCAAAAAAACAGAATGACCCAAAAAAATAAAAAAAGATAGTTGATTAATTTTATGAGATGAATTATTAAGCACGATCCTTTTAAAAGGTTTTATACTATTGTCTAATCATATGCTATTAAATAAATGATTTTTGAGTTAATGATTATAAAATTAAATACTTTAATTAATATAATATTTCTTCCGTTTCAATTTATCTGTCCATTTGGACAATTGAAACGGAATTTATTGAAATGGAGAGAGTAATACATTATTGAATGGTCAGTGTATCAAAATTAATTTATAACTTTATTGATAAAAAAATAAAAAGATAGTTCATTAATTTTATGTCATTTGAACTTTCCTTCTAATGGAACCAACTATGACTATCGTATTCTTATATTTCAAATCAATCAACTGATTGTATACTAGTCTAACCTACTTTGGTATTAATAAGGATTGTGCATATGATAAGTGAGCTGCTCTCAAAAGAGGTAAAATTTGAACCTTGAAATAAACATGTCTAATCTATTTGGCTGATTACCTAGTAATTACTAATTCATATCAATCACCAAAAAAGCAAAATATTAATCTAATTTAAATTTCATTTCAATTGTCTAAATGGACAGATAAATTGAAACGGAAGAAATATTATATTAGTTAAAGTATTTAATTTTATAATCATTAACTCAAAAGTCATTTATTTAGTAGCATATGATTAAATAATAGTATAAAACCTTTTAAAAAGATCGTGCATAATAATTAATTTTATATCATTTGAACTTTCCTTCTAATGGAACCAACTGTGACTACCGTATTCTTATATTTCAAATCAATCAACTGATTGTATACTAGATTACAAGTTGTCCAACCTACTTTGGTATTAATAAAGATTGTGCATATGATAAGTGAGCTGCTCTCAAAAGAGGTAAAATTTGAACCTTGAAATAAACATGTCTAATCTATTTGGCTGATTACCTGGTAATTACTAATTCATATCAATCACCCAAAAAATAGAATATTAATCTAATTTAAAATTTAAGCAAATTGTTAAAAAAAAAAATCGATTTGACTTAATTACATGTTCGCTAGAATGGGTACCGACCATAATAATGAGATTTGCCAAGCCCCAAGATATGGATGCGGAGCCAGAAGAAGAACAAGTGGCTTTCTAAAGCTTTTAGCCCTTATAGCAGTCAACACTGTTTATGAATAAAGAAAGATAAACAATGCAAACTCAATAACATTTTATTTTAGCACAATTTAGACTTTTAAATTCATATAAATGCGGGGATAAACTTTTCAACGCTCGAGGTTTTCATAGGTAAAAATTCACAAAATCTAGAACTAGAAAAAAAAAATTATATATCTCAAAGAAAGCATGCATCCAATTGACTTCGTTTCGACCCTCAACAGTTTCATAGCATGATCCATAAATGAATTATTTAACATTTGCTTTTCCTTTTTTTGGTTGGCTTGGATATTAAAAGTTTAATAGCAAGATTCAAACGTATTCATTGATATCATTCAACGCTGGATTGGGCATGGCTTCCGATCACTAAATCTCAAGCAATTCAATAAACTGATACAAACAAATTTTCAGCCTTTTGATCAAACACAATAAATTGAAATTTCCTGTATTGACGGCAGAATTTTGTTGTAAAATAAGGCATTATTTTATATTATTACTCTTTAAATTGAAATTCCTTATAAGAATTTAATCACGGTGGTCATTGTCTAGTTCTCGACCCACTATCACACAGTGGACATAGCCTCACGTAACCGCAGTCATTTCCAGCCTTTAAGAGCATTTGTCCTCAAAAAGGGAATAATTCGCTTATTACTATTGCACAAAACTCTAGTGCTTCGTTTCTCTACTTTTAGTTACTATTCTTTGGCTCTTTTTGTTTGCTTTTCAAGATGGAACAGGCTGGTCCATAGGGGAATAATAAGCAAGGTCTATGATGACCGAAGAGAACTACCATGTCCACCCTTGATTTCTTGTCACTCGCAATTTTAAAGATTCGAAGATAATTACCCTAATTGACTGATATTATTCAATAATGCAACATATACAGTGATACAAAGTAAAGGGACCAAAAATGTTCATCACTCATATCATTGATGCTGTCAACCTCATTTGATATTTTTGCAAGCCTTCTTTATTACCCAAAAAGAAGAGGGGGAAGGGGAATTATAATAATAGTACCCACAGCCCCAGTTACCTAAAGAAAACTAGAATATGAGAGCAAAAATTTGATGTAACGAAAACAATGAATCCTTGTCATGCTAACCAATCCTCATCCATGCTTTCAATATCTCCAATGTCCATGCTGTGTACACATAGCCATGCCCAAAAAAAAATAAATAAATAAATAACAAAAAAGATTAGTATGTAAGTATATACAATGAAAAAGAGCAAAGCCAAAAAGGCAGCACTAAATGGACGTGTTCTGCCGCAATTCAAACAGAAAAGAATTAGATTTAAAAAAAAAAAATGTGAAAAACCAGAAACCAGAAAACACAAGCTATTCTAGAATAGTCAAACAAGTGCAGAGTTTACACATTCGCAGGTACCCACTATACAAATATGTAGTTAGACATGCAAAAAGAGCAATTTTAGAGATAAATGCATGTTTTAACATGGGTTATATACCACCTTACACATGTGACCTATTTGATTTGAGTATGATAACCGGCAGTATTTACCTAAATATTTCTCCATGTAACAATGCCTATCACGTGCATTAAAACACCACTGGGCAAGCTTCACAAATTGACTGATCCACTAGGCCTAACACTAGAAAACCCACAAGGAAAGAAACATAGCATAAACTCAATTGCAATTACATGAACAAAAACAAACTATAGACCATCAGAAGAATTCCTCTAAGGGGTATAATCCTCAACCGTTTGAAGGTTTCACACAAGGTTGCCAAGCTAACTGAGTCTGGCTTGAGACGAATAATGAAAGAACTATTTCAAGAGTCCCCATCAGACTCAAGTGAATGGAACTTGTGAAAAACACTACGAGATTTCTTTGCTCTTGGCTTGACTTATGCTTCATAACCAAGTTTAGCAAGTTCAACTTGAAACTGGCCAGGATATTACAAAAGAAGAAAAGCATAATGAACTTAACACATGAAATTATCCCACCAAAATTTAAAGGGGAAAAAAAGTAATAAAGTAAATCTTTTAAGAAGACTTCAACAAAGTACAAACTGTCCTGTTTCATTATCGTAATAAGAAGTACAAACAAAAAGTACTTCCCAAGCAAAATTAATTTCTTAAAATTATGAAACTTATGTTGAACTTACCAAGGTAAGGTAGAATCTTGGAAGTAGTCCTCGGAGCACCTCTCCAAGCAGCTCCCGTTTGCATTCAACCAAGCTGGAAACTCCACAAGTTCGTCAAAAATATGGTATGCATCATCTTCAATCTTGGCCTCAGGTGCCTCATGTTCCATGTCTTTCAAGAACTTGAACCAACAAGCTGATTTCACCAAGTTCATCGTGTCACTCCATTCCATTTGATATTGCTCTCCTAAGGATCTGATCTCTACCATGCCCTCATCGTCCATGGCTGTATGCAAGTCTCCACTAGGCCAGGTTGCAGCACTGGATTGAATTGTATCCGCCAGTGAAGAAGACCACTCTCCCTGACCCTGTGACATTCCAACTGAATGAACTTCCTGATCAGTCACAACAGAAAGTGGAGGAGAGGAGGAGGTTGGAGATGAGTATGAGGATAATGAAGAGTTATCAAGGTGAAGGGTAACACTAGCGTCTAAGTTGTTGAAATCATGAAAATTGAGGTTCAACCCCAGAGTCTGGTTTGGAAGTATGAAATTGGGGTTTTCAGCCAAAAGGGATGGTGGTGGAGCAACTGGGGAAGCATTAGGCCAGGTGTAAGAATTTGGAGCCAAGGAAGGAGGTTGGGATAAGTATGAACAGGAAAAATCATCCATGTAATTTGCAAAATTGGTTGTGCATGATGGATAAATTCTAGGATTTCTCCTAGACTTGAATCTTCCATCTTGTTCAAAACTTGGCTGCTGGGGAGGCTGGAGGGATACTGGTGGCATTTGTTGCTGCTGCCTCTCACTGGCTTGTTTCATAGCAGCCCTGTGAAATTTCAAGGCAGTGACAATCTCCTTCCTAGCCTCTGCCATATTCAGAAGCCTTTCTTGATAAGGCCTGCTAGTGTGGAGTCTCCTCCTAACTTGTTTCTTATGTTGCCGGGGTTGTGTGGATTGATGTGCCGGGCCAGCATCTACAACTTTGCCATGTTTTGTTAAGTTCCCAACCCGGGGACCATCACCATCCACAACACAATCTTGGTCTTCTGGGTTCATGGAGTCTTTTGTTGTTGTTCTAGTAGAGGTGGTTAGTTTTTTCACTAGGCTACGGATGTAAGCACCGGAGAGAGGAGGCTCTTGTTCAAGCTTACTGAGCTTGTCCAATTCCATTCCTTCATTTGCTTCATGCTTTTTAGAGGATTCATCTCTCATGTATATCTGGTTCTGCATCAACTTTGGTGTAAATGGAATTCAGTATGGAGGTGAGAGGCTGGTGGAATCATGGGTTTTTTCTCCTACAATTCTGTGGGACAAAGTACACAATGCAGAGGCAGATAGTGATCAGAAGAAAGGCCTGGTCCTGGTGGATAGACTCATGGACGCTTTAAATAGTTGGGGACAGCCTAGGGCCTTTAAAATATTTTGGACTTTAGTATACAAATAAAAAATGTTAGGATTTTTCCCAGTTTTGGCATACTATGTTTGTTACCATTTTAGAGCCTATTTGGATTGCACTTTGAGGCTCTCAAAAAAGTTTTTATTAACATGAGAATAAAAATGCACATTATTTGAGTGTGTTTGGGTTGTAATTTTTATTTTTTAAACTTATTTTTGCAACTCCAAAAAGTAAGAAATACTCTTTAAGTTACTTTTCATTTTAAGAAAAGGCATTTTAAAAGCAAATTTTACTGTTATTCTCATATCAGTAACTAAAAGTAATTTTACTTTATCCTATTTAAATAAAAATTATTATCTTAAACTTACTTTTGATATACTCAAATTAAACACAAATGAATTATTTTAAATGTAATCCCTTTAAAAATAATTCTTTTAAAGATAATTCTCTTTAAAGTTAACCAAAACATACCCTTATGAAGAGAAAAATGCAAATTGTCCCCCTGAATTATAAGTCTTGTGCAATTTACCCCTTGATTTTTAAAAAAGTGAAATCAACCTCCTAACATTTGAAAACAATGCAAATTGACCCTTAAATAACAGAATTATCCTCATCTTAAAGAAGAAGTGGAGTAGAGAGTGGAAAGAAATAAGGATAGTTCAGTCATTTAAGGGTAGATTTGCACTGTTTTAAAACGTTAGGAGATCGATTTGTACATTTTTAAAAGTCAAGGATAAAATGCACATAGCTTATAATTCAGAAGCGTAAATTGTATTTTTTCCCTTTTTTATTAATGGACACACCATGCCATGTCTTACTTCAACAATAATACCAACTTGCTTCTCTTTCGTGAATGCCTACCTGGCTCATTTCTACCAGAAGCGTTATACACTACACCATGAGGAGCTTCTTATTGCTTTCTGTGGCATATCTTCATAACAAATTGAATTCTCACATTACATTATCAGAAAATAGACTTTGTTTTATAAAAGAAACATTCGACAGTGTCGACAAAAATAAAAAATTACAGGACTTCTAAATGGAGAAATTATATAAATAACCACACAACGCAACACTTATAACGGCAAAAATAAGCGGCACTTAAAAATAAATGGCTTCCTTCTAACCAGATGCAACAAAGGATAACAGAAACATAATGTTACCGCAATCTTTAGCTTCTTTATTCTTTAGAGACCATTAAAACATATCGTGAATAGCAAAGATGAGTTAATCAGGAAAAAGGAAAATGACTTCAATTCAGTAGTCTGTCATCTTTTTCTTAAGATAAGGCTTGGCTTGTTATAGTCACTATCTTTTAATTCATAAAAAAGTGAAACTTTCGTTAAAGATTAAAACTTTGTGTGCGTAAAACTTTTTGGAAAAAAAAAAGGAAAACTCCACAAAAATCCAATTTTTGCCTAGTGTTCTCTCAAAACGTAATATAATAACAAACATCAATAAAATTTAGAAATATCAAAGAGAAAATCACACAGACATCTACAACGAATCATACAACTTTTACCTATATCAAGTGGCAAAGCATATCATGGGGAAAAAGCAAATCAGTCTTTGAGAAAATTAAAGACCAAAATAGATAATACTATTAGCTTTGAGTAGTCTAAAAACAGATATTTTTCCCTTTTTTAAGTTGAGTCATCTAAGAGGTTAAAAGGTGGAGCGTTATTTTTTTACTTTCATAATTTTCTTCTATATTCTCAATTTTTTGAAGTCTACATTCATTTCCCCTAAAGGCTCAAGGTGCATCCACTAGAGTTCGACTGTTGACTACTTATAAAATGCTATTTTTATTTTCAAATGCAATGCTAAAGACCAAATCTTTTTTTGACGTGAAATACCAAATCTCACTTTGTTAAGTTGAGGCTCATAACTTGATATCTAACATAGTATGTTCTCTGTGTACTGCAAACATAATACTCAAGCAAAAAAAAAAAAAGAGGCAAATTCCATATAGGGCATAGTTCAAGTTGGATTCATGAACTGCTCTTACAATAGCTATAATCATGAAATTTTTCAATGTGTCCCCCAGAAACTATCCACTCATATCAATTGAAACCTTCCAACTAAAAACTAGATTTTTCTTTTTCCAAACTGAATAAAGGGAGTACAATAATGAAGCTGGAAACGGTAGCCTACAATTGTTGTGACACTATTAAAGGTGTAACAGGAGAGAGGATAAATAAAGGCAGAGGGTACTTATGGCAATGAACAATTATTGGTGTTTCCTTACCTTGTCCGCATGTAACTATGGGACCAAGCTTCTAAAACGTCAGCAAGAGCCTATGGAGAGTGACTGAAGAATCTCCACTATTGTTATAATCTTGTCTTACATTTTCCACATATTGTATGACAGAAGAGAGAAACTCCAAATTTTCTGTTTAAACAAGTGGAAGATCATTTGAGTCTGCTCAGGGAGCAGAGAACTTGGACCTCTTGAAACAAACAGTTTATTCAAGACAAAAAAACTCCATCCCCTCCCCTTCCTTTCAATTGCATCTATGTGTACTCTTCTAGTTAATGTCTGTTTTTCAGAGTAAAACTTTTCACTTTCAACGTTTCACCTAGAAATGACTTACATCTTTCACAAAATTATTCAGCTTGTCAAATCAGACCCTAGGTAAGAGTTGTTATAACTGTTATAGGTGAATACGCCGAGCTCTTGAATCTGAAGGGAAAAATGTTTGGTAAAAAGGAAAAAGAAAGATTCAGAATCAAAGCAATAAACTTTTCTACTCAAAAATAAAAAATGCAATCTAGCACATTATGGCTCAAGGATGCTCATCAGCAAAACATGAGAAGAACATCACAATTTAGTCTAGAATCCATAATGTCTTTCGCTATCTTTACTGAGACAGAAAGTAAAATCAAAATCAAACATCTAAAAAAGTTAGAAGTCAGAACCCTTCTATCCCTTCAAAAGAATATGAAGTTGAAGCACAAAATTACAGCAAAAGAGAGAGATCAAGTGTAGGATATTATTATTTGGCATGGACTAACATAAGAATGAGTTGAGATTAAATAAAGACAATTAACAATTGTGATACCAGCTTTGGAAATAGCCTTATTCCAATGCCATTTATCACAAATAACACCTAAAACACTCTTTTATTTTATCCACCCAGCTTGAATTCTATGATTTACATCTTCCTCTATTTCCTATCATTTTGAATAGTGAATCCAATGTACTTAAATCATGTGATTTGTGGCATGGTATCAACGTATCATCCCCAATTTCCACCTCCAAGTTAAAATTTATGTGGCTTGCTAACTTATATTTCATATACTCTATCTTACTTCTACTTACATGAAAACCGTGTTCTTCCAAATCTAGTCTCCCCAGTGCTAGCTTCTCACTTAATTCTTTTCTTAGTTATCCTATTAGAACTGTATCATCTGTAAAGGCATGCACCATGGCACTAGATCTTGAATATATTCAGTAAGCACATCTAAAATAAGGATAAAATTATAGCGACTCAGAGTTGACCTTTAGTACAGTTCTATTGTTATAGAAAAATCTTTTATTACTCCCCCTAAATGACCATAATTCTAGAAAAATCACCATTGGTACAGACACCTGAGACTATTTGGAAATGTTGCTGTCCTAATAATGCAGCTTCTGAACTCCGCCACAAAGAGAAGCCAAGCCATTATGACATAAAGACAACCATACAACTTGCAAGAAGTTCAACCGCTCCATAAGTCCCACATGATAACTTTATATATAAAATAATCTCTTGCTGATCTAAGAAGTTGTTCTTTAGCTAAAATTAGTGTATATATCAACGCATAGTTCAATTTTAATATTATATGGACATATATATGTCACTGGATATCACTTGCTGACTCAAAATTTACATTTAGAATATAACTGATAATCAACCTCATCCGAACAGAGATCAGAAAATGAATTGAAAACAATGTGTTATTTTTATAATTATATTTGAAAATAGAAAATTAAAAAAAAAATTGAAACCAAATAAATCCTTAATTTTCCTCCTCATTTAAGTGCCATTTAATCTTAGTTCTTAGCAAATATCATAACGGGAAGGCAGTAGGGTTTGTTCAGTCTACAAAGGTCAAAATAAAATGTTCCCCGGAATTATTGTAAGTCTTCATTGAGGCTGATAACATGTGTTACACCTTGATTGTGGAATGAAATAACCTCTCCTCTCCCTACACAGAGGATCAAATTTCTAACATCAACATCACACGTAGATATCTCCCATAGACTCCTGATGATACCGTAGGTTTAAGTTAAAAAAAAAAACACAAAATTCCTAATGCCCAAATTACTAAGCACACATAGTACCCAAAAATAAATTACTTAGCATACATACGAATAATATACAATAAAACACACATGGGGTGGAGCGGAGTATAAGAATTCAACCAGTAATGATAAAAGGCGGTAGTAATAACAAACGTAAAATGGGAATGGAAATTATATATGTGAGAGAGATAAGGAAGTGGGGAAGAGGAAGAGAAACAGGCCTGTAATGTTGTGTTAGGAGTGGATAACAGCAAAGTTGGATGGACCAGCTAGCTGCCTTCTCCTTTTTTCAGTTTGTGATGTGATCAGAGATAGATAAAACCAAAGGCAAGCAGCCAAGTTGAGCCAATCCCAGCGCACGCACGCAGCTGCAGCAGATAAAAGCTTTTGACGAATCACCGGCAGTGCACCCACTTACACTTAACAACACACACTTTGATTGCTATGATGCTACTCTCTCTCTCTCTCTCTCTCTGTTTTCTCTCTTTCTTTCTTTCTACCTTTGGATTCCATTCACACCACCAACTACTTCAAAATGTCTTAACCACAGGCACAGAGAGAAAGCCACAGCACTCACTAAGCTAGCTGCATTCCAACCATTTACTTGCACTCCGTTCTTCTGCAGGTCTCTTCTGCCCCCACTCTCTCTTTTCATTGCTCATAAAACAGTGCAATTATGACACTAACTATCGTACCAGAAAAAGTACAACAACATCACTTAAGGCCATGTTTAGGTTAGATTATGGTTTGAATTAATTTTAAAATATTAATTTTGATATAATGTGTATTTAAAATATTTTATATTATTAATCAATTAAGTATTATTATAAATGTGACTTTTAGAGAAGTTAATATAGAAGTTAAATATTTTAAATAATATGACAATATGTGATTTAATGATTATATAAAAAAAGTTCATACAAATATGGTATCAAAATTGAATCCAAATTTTAGGAGAATAAATATTGAAAGAATTAATTTTAAAAAATAATTTTACGTGAAAATGCTAACTTAAAAAATTTCAGAATATAAGGTAGTTTTATTTCTAAAATTTAATTACTTGTATATTTTAAAAAAATTTATGAGTCTTACACCCATATAAATTTCATTTAGTGCAAAAGTAAGAAATTCACTTCTTTGAGAACTAACAAAATTTTAACATCAATTATATCTGATTAATAATATTTTATTTATTTATTTATTATTTTTATTAACTTTAATTTCTTCTTAATATGAAATAAATAAAATCATGTAATTAAATGTCACATGATTGAAGAATGAATGGGAACTTTTTATTTTTCTTTAAACCATCAATATCCTAACATTTTATTTGTTATGAACTCCAATTAATCCGATTTGAGTTGGATTGATCAACTATGTGATAGAGTTTCTTTTAACATTAATTTTTTCCATCCAAAAAAACTCAAATTTGATACCTTAATTGAGGGGAATAATTGAATAATGTTGAATTAATTGAACCAACCCTGAGTTGGTAATGGAAACATATTCTTGCTTCTTTTAAAACATAAAATTTTAGCCATAAAGTTATTTTGTTAAGGGAAACAAATTATTCAAGTTGTTATAAATGGTATTTTAATTATATAATCATGCAATACAGGACTTAACAATTTCCCTATCGAATAAACTAATCTTGATACTGCGCTCTTTACAAACTTGAGTTCTAACAATTAAACCTTTGAGCGGAAAGCACTGTTCTAACAAAAAAACTTTTATTTAAATTATGATTTAAGGTTTCCAAACTCAAAATCAAACATATTATATAATTTATCAATAAGAATATTGACGTAATAGTAGAGATATATTATTATTCTAAGAAGGATCTCAATTCAATTCTTAAATAGAATATTAGTTGAAAGAGTAAATTTGATTATATCGAAAAGAAATTATTCTTTTTTCTTAATAATAAGAAAGAAAAGTAGCTTAGAAGATCAGGCAAATAAAAAAAAAATGCTATGAATGTTTTAGGATATAAGCTACCTTAATTAACTAGTTAACTTAAAAGCACCTTCTTAAAGGGGCATGTACTATTATGTGCCACATTGAATGTATAATGTTCATTGTGTGAGTAGTAAGAAATGGCATCTTCATTTAGACAATATTATTGACATAAACTTTTTTTTTTAATTTTTATTTTTTTGGTCGGAAAAACTTTATTATGTTAATAGTAAAGTTCAAGACGTTTTGCTCTTGGGATGAAAATGAGCCAGCCATACTCTCGAAAATTCTAGCCTGATAAGATCCGTGCGGTGGGACCAAGTGCAGGGATTGACGGACATGATGTGACAAGTCAAATCCAATGGTTAAGTTTCTTCTTAATTATACTGAGACTGAGAGTGATGATTGCCACTGACTATACCACGTTGCCTGAGGTTCGGGACTCCAATCAGATTGAGTCTGCCACGTGGGAGGTCAGCAAAGGAATCACAAGTAGCCATCACATTTGAAAATCGAGAACGTATACGTAAAAATAAAATTATTTTAATAATTGATTAGATAAAATTAATTTCATATTTAAATACTTTAATTGAAAAATAATTTTAAAGTTATAATATATTTAATCTAAATGGTATAAAAATGATTTTTTATGCAATAAATTACTAAAAAATATAAAAGGATATATTTATATCATATAATATTTTAAAGTTAATTTAATAAAAATATCATAATTAAATGATTATATATAAAAAATATATTTATATTGATATTATATCAAAATTAAATCTTTAGCTAATTATATTGTTCTATTGATTTTTTTTTTTGGGGTCTCAAATGATGATGATTATAAATTAATTTTTAAGTTCTACAGTTGAGTTATCTCTTACGTTGGAAATTATGAAGTTTTACAAGAAAAACATAATGATTACAATGTAGAAAGGTGAGAAGTATTCAAGAGTAATTAGCCAAACATGGACATTTAATAAATTTGCTTATAATTTTGTCATTTTGTTTTATATTTATTTTTAATTAAATAATACTGATATTTTGGAAAAAAAAAAACAAATTATGACAAAATGGGAGAACATCCTTCTATAATACATCTAACATATAAGATATTTATCATTTAAATTAAACATAGAATTCTAGTTTGGTTCTAAGTTAATCAAATTTATTTGATTTGAATAGAAGAAATACAAAAAGCTACAAAACGATTTTCGTCAAATGATACGCGAATGGATAAAAGGTAATTTATGTTCCTATGATTACATGTGCGGTGAAAAATCTCTCTTTTTCATCCATTGTGCAGCGCCGCCACCTTATCTAAAGGCTTTTTGTAGTGTATAGTAATCCTCACTCGATAAACCCCTCCGGGGAAGATTTATCAACTCAAGTAACCTCGTTGCTCTCTTTTCTAGTATCAACGTGTATGATTAACAACGGGTAATACAGGCATGACATGGAGTATCAAACTAGCTACAGGGCTCCTGAAAGCTGCACTGCCTTTAACCCTCTTGGTCTCTTGAGCTGGGTCTTGACCTTACTTCCTTGTAGCCCAGGCCAATGAGGATCGTCGGGGAGTAGAAAGCAAAAGTTTCCTATCAATAATGTTGCCTCCAGTTGGGTTTGGGTTTGGATTTCAGTGTATATGAGCAAATATGTTGTTATTAGAAAAATATTTACATAATTCGAGAGAGTACTATGTGATAGTATTTTTAGTCAATTATATAATTATATTTTATATGAAATCCATTACTAATATATAATTTTATAAAAATACATTTATATTAATAGTATAACCATATAGTCTTCTCAAACTATGTATATGTAAGAATTTCTCATGTTATGATTATCATTTATCAACGGTTGCTGTGTGGGTTGGCAAGATTAAATTTGTCATTTATGAACCCCACACGCCATTTGCCTTCCACAGTTAACCCCCCAAATTGTGAGGTCACTTTCAGCTATAAGTGGGCATGGCGGTGGGACCACTTCATATTTGTTTTGATCTACCACCAACAAACCAACTTTCCTTGTTCAATAGTGGTCCCCAACTCTGTCTGCCCGCAAGATGAGTTGCTTCGTAATAAAAACATACGGCTATAATAGGTGAATTTATTTTATATAGGGTATTATATTAACTCATATTTTATTTATTATTAGATAAAATATGAGTCCAATTTAAATGAGGTTTATATCCCATCCAAATGAGATTGAGTTGGTATGATATATCATATAAAATAAGTTTATCAAATATTTCTCAAAAATAAATAAAGGGAAGGAGAGAAAATTTTCTAGAATTTGATAGGGGCACTACCAAACATTAGCATATCCTTCTACATAACTTCGAATTGTGGTTTTTGGAATGGCAAGTTGCAACCAATCGAAACCAAGAAAAACCAATCCTTCATGTGAAATATAAGGATTAAAGGGACTTTTGCCTTCAAGATAGCTACCGTTTTGATTTGAGGCCCCATCCTCTACACATAAGGATATGATAACTACAACATGCAGTGATGCAGCCACTTTTTTGTAGAGATATGCATTTTATGTTATGGTTCTCTGTACCAACAAATAATCTGAAAGAGCAACCTTATGCATATTTCATTTTCGTCATAGTTGTCATTAAATAAATGCATGACCTAAACAAAAATAGTTGGGCGATAACAACTAAAAATAATAATGTGAATTTAGCAAATTATCACACAATTGGGTTATAACAATCCAAGCCAATTAAGGGGCAATAAAGGCGGTTTCAATTAGAATTGGACTCGAGGCGAAGTTATATAGACCATTGCAAGTAGGCTGGTCCAGGGAAGGAAACTCAACTCTCCCACCGGAAAGTTTCAGACACAGATTAATTGTTCAACGCTCGTTCCAATAATTGTTCAATTTTAGTTTTTTTTTTTTTTTTTCTGACAACGTTCCATCAATGAATTGTGCAAATTTGAAAGTTTTGACAAGGTTGAGTTCTTCAATCATCCAGCCTTGCGCACAAATATGAGCATCGCAAGTGCTTGTGTAAAATCATTTTCCAGAAGAATAATGCAAATTTAACATTCAATTGCCACCTATTTACATTCTCCGATTACCTCTAATTTTGAATAAGATTACATCGATTTTTACTTTATGCACATACATATTACATACAATCTAACAGCTCCCTCTCACTGTCTGTAGATACACTTTGATGGTTAGGTATCCAACATTGTTCTTTACAAAAGTACTCCTTTTTCTTTTATCTTTTTTTCATTTTGTGCTTCCACTTTTTTATACTTTCTAGTAAATATGCCACCAAAAGAAAAAGTTATTTTATATTTTATTGATTAGTGTCATTGTTGCTATCCTTGCTCTCTTGCCTGCCATCTTCTTAGCAACTTGTATGCATTAAATTATAGCTTGTTAATAAATACACAGAATTAAACTAGTTAAATTCCATTTACGGGCTCGTACCAGAGCTCTCCATCTTCTGTCCCTTTAAAGTCAATGAATTAAGGTTTTATTTTTGGCTCAGGAAATGTTATAGAATCTCTCATTCAGATAGTAAAGGCAAGTTAAAAGGCGTTCAATTTCCTTTGTATCAACTAAATAGAGCAATTTAAAATGAAACTCCATCCCATCTGGATATATTTGAAAGATTTTAGGTGTTAAATTTGCTAGATTTCGAAGAGAATCAAAATGAGGGAGAAAGAGATGAATTTGCATTATGAATATCTTGAATTATCTACAAGGGAGTGTGAGCTTATATACAATTCCAGTGATGATATCATCTGTAACTAACCTAACCGAATTCAACTAATTGACATAAACTGACTCTAACTAACTCTTATTGTGAGCTTTCTTCCTAGCACCCCCAGCAAACTCAAACTGGGTGAAGGACCAACTATGAGTTTGGTTCTAACATAAGGAAACTGGGAAGAAGAGATAGTCTTGGTTAGTATATCGGCAGTATGCTCATGAGACAGAATGTGGCTTAAAGAGACTAGTTTTCTAGCCACATTTTCCCTAACAAAGTGTAAATCTAATTCGAAATACTTAGAACTATGATGTAAGATAGGATTGGCAGTCATCATGACTGTGCTGAGGTTGTTGTAGTAAATAATAGGAACTTGGGTGAGGGGCACCCAAAGCTTAGAGAGAAGAGCTTTCAACCATGTGAGCTCAGCTATAGTTGTGGCAAGGATGCGATACTTGGCTTTAGTGCTGCAGTGAGAGACTAAAGCTTGCTTCTTTGACATCCATGAAATGATGTTTCCTCTTAGGAAAACACAAAAAACCTACGGTAGAGTGCTTGTTATCAAGATCGGACCCCAATCTGTATCACAAAAGGGAAACAAAAGAAGCTGGCAAGAGGATTCAATTTGAATCCCATTTGAGAGTGTGTGCCTTGGAGATAGTGCAGGATCCTTTTGACAGTCTGCTAGTGACTTTGCAGTTAGTGGTTGATGCATAAATTGGCACACCTTGTTGGCACAAAAGGCAATTTCCAGCTTTGTGATTATTGCATACTACAGTGCACCAACCATAGACCGATACAGAGTTGCATCTTCAAAGTAATCAGTGCCCTATTTGGAGAGCTTCAAACCAGAAGTTATGGGAGTTAGGAAAGGGTTACAATCTGCCATCTTTGCCTTGATTAACAAATCTAAATGTACTTTGATTAGGAGAGATGAAGTCCACAAGAAGGAGTGGATTTTGCTTCAATGTCCAAGAAATAGTGAAGTTAGCCCAAGTCTTTGAGTGAGAAGGTGTTATTTACATCAATGACGAGGTTTTGAATAGTAAGTCTAGAGTTGTTAGTGATGATAACATCATCCATATAAACAAGGACAAAGAGAGTGTGCTATGGAGTCACTCGAATGAAGAGAGATGTATCACTTTTAGCCGGGGGAAAGCCAAGGGAGAGCAATGTAGTGTATAGTTTGTCAAACCAAAAAAAAAAAAAAAAAAAAAAGATAAGGCTCTATGACACCATGCTAGATTTAGAGAGAATTAGAATGAGGGAGAAATAGATGAATATGCATTATGAATATCTTGAATCATTTACAAGGGAGTGTGAGCTTATATATAGTTCTAGTGATGATGTCATCAGAACTAACATAATCAAATCTAGCTGTCAGTATAATTGACTCTAACTAACTCTCATTGTGAGCTTTCTCCCTAACAAAATTCAATAGAGAAAGCCCAACAACTTGATAATTTTTTATGTTTGTGTCCATTCTAGCTTTACAATTGCTGCACATGATTTTAATAATTTGAATATAAGCATGCAGAAGCAGCTACTTCAGCACTATCTCCAAACAAGATAATAGACTATAATGTTTATAAAAGTTACAGCTTATAATAGAAAAGTTACACTCTTAAGACATAAAATGTATAATCTGAGATAGAAAAATTACAATTATGATATCGAAAATTACGACATTATAGCGTGAATTAAGTTTCATTGTGTGTGTGTATTTTTTTTAAAAAAAAATTTGTCCTATCATACGTTTTTAATTATATGCTGAAATAAATATTCTCGATATCGCAATTCAATCTATGAGTAATTCTTTTTAGTACAAGAATCATTCACACAAAATGATACGAATAGGTTCAATGTCTATTTATCATTTTTTTACACTGTAATTTCTATATTTCACCAATGTAACATCCAATCACTTTTTAACTCGTGAATTTGTCAATTTTTCCTATGAAATATTTCATACTAAATAGCACCATTTTTCATCTATATCATGTTATAGCTTTTTAAAAAACATTATAGTACACATTACCTTTTGGGAGGTAGTAACAAAATGAGCATCTTAGTTTCAAACGTCCAAGACTATGTCATAATATCCTCGTCATAGGTATTTAAATCAGCAAGTTATCACACTAATGAAATTTTGAATAGTGAAGTTAGAGAATTAGATAAAAAATAAGGACAAACGATTTTCATCAAATAACGAGATAATTAGTATCCTACGTCAATAAAGTTAACACCCTTCCTGTTTTTTTTTTTTTAATCTTTTGAGAAGGAGCATAGTGCTATTGTTAAAACTTTTATTCATGTAATTTTTGTTTGGTGATATTAATGTTTTTTTTTTCCTGATTATATTAATATTTGTTATTGATTATGAATTTTTTGTGGTCGATCGGCTTATTGATGATGATTTAAGTGGGCCTTGCATTCCGTATCCCCTGTCGTTGGATCGTTTTTTTTTTTTGGGCAACGGCCCGCCTGTTTTGTTTTAATGTCTTTTTGTTTCGAAGTGTCTCGCTTTTGGGGTGCAAAAAGACTCCACACGAGCAACATCAGACACATGCTTCTTTTCTGCCCAGGCTTTGTTTTATTCCTTAACTGTAAGCTGCTTGCGAATCCTTCATGTGAAAAGCATTAACTTCAGTCGCCGAAGCCCATATTTATTTGAAAAATTGCAAGAACCAGGGCCACCACGTATATATATTTATGGATGGATTATATAAGTATATTTTATATATAATTTTATATAAAATATATTTGTATAATTGGAATATTCTCGTATGTATTTCTTTATTTATTTATTATTTATTTAAATATAACACACCGAAACCTTGACCAAAACTAACTAATGCACACTCCAACGAGCGACAACGGTTCCAGTTCCAGTTCTGGGTCTTGTTCTTCTTGTTGCACCTGCGCGCTCTCCGATTCCAGCATCCGAGTCGACTCAGCGCCATTCTTCCATGGAGGACCAAGATCCCTTCCTTCGGAATTACCAGCCATCCGAGCTTCGAATCGCTTTCGAGTTCTTAGCCACGTGGCTACCCTTCCTCTCCACAGATCTCTGCCCACATTGCTCCAGAACTCCCTCTCACCGCATTCGTTCCATCCACCCAGGTAACACACACGCAACAAGGTTCCACTTTGTCTTCGAATTTCCACGAAATTCTCGATTTTTATCTCTGGGTCTTGATTCTTTTGTGGATTTGTTATACCAATTTGAAGATGCAGTTTACATTATTGAATGCTAGGACTTTCTGTTTTCTTTTTTAGCTGCATTCTTGCATGTGCTGCATAAGGCTTCGATCATTCACTTTCTTTTTCCTTTTTTTCCTTTGCAACATCTCATAGAGTCTTGTGGTGATGCTCAAAGCGAAATCTTGGATGATAAATCGACTGTTTGATGTGCTAATGACAATAATAATTTGCAATCACATTCACAAGAGGTAAGTGACAATCGTGATGATAATAATTGTGATGCGCATTCTCTTGGTTCTTGGAAAGACGGGGCAGAGGGAAACTCTTCTAGTTTGTACGAACCTTTTCAAGAAGTTTGCGAATCGCCTTTAGTTGAGACCCTAAGTCGGCAAATGTCCTGGTCAGACATGGCACAAGAGGATGATGAGTTTGGAGAAGAACAGCATGCGCACAAGAATGTGGCTACTGAATCAAATCCTTCAACGCCAATGGCAGTGAAAACTTCGGAGAAGTCTATCCTGCCTAGGGAGCAGAGAGAGTACATTAGGTTCATGAACGTGCGGCGCAAGAAAGACTTCATATGCTTTGAGAGGGTTCGCGGAAAGCTTGTTAACATTCTTCAAGGGCTCGAACTCCACACTGGTATTTTCAGTGCTGCCGAACAGAAAGGATCGTTGATTATGTTACTTTGCTGCAGGACATGGGAAAGAAGGGAGAATTGAAACGTTTGTGTCCTCACGCAGCTAGTTAATTATAATGATTTTTCATTTTTTGTTAGTTATATTCTTTCTTGCATTTTTATAATGATCTCGAATGCTTTCTTGTATAAAGGTTCATTGAATATTCGAAGATCTTGAAATTCATGCCCATAGTTGTCGTAACATGTACCGTAACATGTATCCCTTTTTGAATTTTATATATCGTAAGGTAATGTAGTGAATATTGAAAGCTATTTTAATACTATATATAATACATCATTACAATGTATTTTTCACTATAATTATAAACTAAAGATATCAGTTTCAGCACCACATTACCATTTCCAATTTTGCAACCTGCTGTAAAACTCACAAGTCGCAACCACAACAAGTCTGCAGCACCACGTCTACTTATCTTTTAGCAACGCAACTCGGAGCTACATTGCTCTTCAATGGAGTCAATAGAGTCTCGACTTATGAGACCCTTCAATGGTGGTTTTTTTTTTTTTTTTTTAACAACTCTTTATCTTAAGAGTTTAGAGCATTTAAATGGGTATATTACACTCTTTGTTTTTTCCCTTTTGCTTATACTGTGTTTTTTATTTTAGATTTCTTGAATTTTCCCTCATTGAAATCTGTCAAGATCCAAAAATATCACTGCTACTCTATTTGTGATAATACAAGTGATACTCAAGCGATATATATTGAAGTGATATTTACTAATATTATGATATTGGAACTGATTGTAACGAAATCTTAAATTTTCGATATGTATCTTATGATTTGTCTCGCATATCCTACGATATTAACAACTATATTCTTGCCCAACTTGTTAAGTACTGCTCGTTGCACCTTTTTTCTTGTACTGTCTGAAAAGTGATACAGCAACTGATCTTCTTGCTCACTTTACATTCACTAGAGTAACTAAAGACCTATACAATGGCTTCCTGTTTCTGAATTTGCAAGATTTCATAATCATACCTCACCTTTTTTCCGATACCTTTTGCTTTAAACTTTTATATTATCCTGAATTCAGACTTGATTTTTTCTGTCATCTAATGAAATACTAATACCACCTACAAAAAGATTGGATAGTTAGTGATTGAACTTTAGACTACTCACATGGATGGGTTATGTAGAGAGTTTGGAAAGCATTGCTTTTTTTTTTTTTTTATGTTGCTTTGTTTATCCCTATCTTTTGTGTTGAGGATCTCTTGTCCTCCATGCTCTTTGTAGTATCCTTCTCTTCTTGTTAGTAATATTTCTTCTTTTATCCCAAAAGAAAAAAAAATGGTGAACATATAACTGTATATATATGTCCTGGCATAGTTTATGTTCTATCTCTATTAGGAATACAACATTTGTTTGGATGTAATTTTCAACTCTCTTGAATTCTGAGGCAAGGGCTGCCTCAAATTTAGAGAGGCAATGACCCTTGAACTAATAAATATCATGGGTTTTACACCCATTGGATTGAATCTATGCATATTCCTATGCCAACTAAGCATCAGACAATGCTGAATCTTTTCCCCAGTTGGCTACAGTGCATTAACTATTTAGCAAATGTGTTGGGTGGTATTACTTCCGAGATTAAATGGTCTTCATTGTTCTTAAACATTTTTTCAGATCGGTCATATTCAGCTCCTCAAAAGTGGATGAGGGGCAAGGGACGTCAAACCATCCAATTTGGGTGCTGTTACAATCATGCAACGGTTAGTCCATATTGCTATGCTAAAATTACATTTCTTACCTAAAATCTTCTACTCTTACTTTATTTGGAAACAAACTAACTTAATGCTTGTGGGCACTGATGAATTTGATAAAGGACTAAAATTGATAAGATTTAACATTCTGCGTACAGGATAAAGCTGGTAACCCACCTGGTATTCTTCAGAATTCAATGGTAGATCCAATACCTGATCTTTTCAAGGTCGTCATTCGACGACTAGTCAGGTGGCATGTTCTTCCTCCGAATTGTGTGCCGGATAGTTGCATTGTAAATATCTATGAAGAAGGGGACTGTATACCTCCACACATAGACCACCATGATTTTGTACGACCATTTTGCACTATCTCATTTCTAAGTGAGTGCAATATAGTTTTCGGATCAAACTTAAAGGTTGTAGGTGCTGGTGAATTTCATGGTCCAGTTGCTATTCCCTTACCTGCGGGGTGAGTGTTCAACATGGATTTCTCTCTTACATTGTTTATTTATTTTTTCAAATCTGTTGCTACATGAGTAGATGACATCAGATCTAGACTTTTCATTAATTGAACACTGTTATGGAGGAATCAGAATCTTAAGACACTTTTTTTTTTTTTGGCTCCAGATCTGTACTTGTCTTAAATGGTAATGGAGCTGATGTAGCTAAGCATTGCTTACCTGCAGTTCCAATGAAAAGGTATCCAATGAGTTGTATTCTCTTTGGGTTTTTGTCACCAATGACTTGTTATTGATCCATGCTTATCTTACTTTTGAGCATTCACTAGGATATCAATCACATTTAGAAGAATGGATGTATCCAAGCGGCCAATCAAGTATGTTCCCGAGCCTGATCTGCAGGGGATCCAACCATTGGTCTATGAAGACGACAAGGAAAGGAGGTAAAATGGATTCAGACCTAATCGTCAAATGAAGAGACAGAAAGACAGGAGAGGTGGTAGGACTGATGGAATGGGATCTGCCATTAGGAGTGATAGAACTCATGAGTTGACTCAAAATCCTCAAAGAACTGCAGATAGGCAGGGACGTGGGATAAAGCTTGGTAGTTGAAGGATGTTGTTTTATTAGGATTCAAGGTTCTTGTTGGCTCTTGGTTTGCTTTCCAATGGAAAGCAGGAATTGGTTGTGTTCATGCGATCCTCTGCATATCAGGTTTGTCATGAATTTGGTTTCTAAGAAGGCTTAGAAAGCATGCAATTTTATTTATATTGGTGTATACTCAAAGTGATTTGGCATCTTTCTTTCCTAAGCAACAGGTTCCAGTGTATATTTGTGTGAACTTGGAAGTCAAGAATGGTTACAGTTTGGTGAGAAGTTGTCGTGATTTATCCAACTCTAGTACATCGGAAGAAAGATGCTGTGTTATTTGTGACCTTCAATTTGTTTAGCTTGATACCCGATGACTTATAATAAGAAATATTCTTTAGTGACAATAACAGCCATGCGGGATGGAATTTTGAACGTGTGCTTGGGAAAAGAAGTTTTGACTGGAAGGTCTCTCACAACTTTCTTTACTGGTGGGAGTGGCCTTTGGACTTACCGACCATGATTCTGATTCACCGTCTGACCAATAAGAGTTACAGAATTGTTACACTTTAATTAAGCAGTGCAACTGCAAAGTGCAATGATGGTATTGCTCAAAGTACAATGAGTCCTGTTAAGTAGGTTGTTTGTGTTGGTTGCTTAACTTATCTAGAACTTAATGAATCAATTACCAATCTAAGTAAGCTTGATATCTTTATGAACGAATAGATCCTGAACTAAAATAGAATGATAAGTGCTTAATAACCCGTTAATGATCCCAAATTAATCCCAGCAAACAGCATGAAAAAAATTGGAATCCAATAAACAAATGGTGTCATCGGAAAGAATCTATTCATAAGCTGTTGAATAGATTCCTTCTGATAACACCAGTAGCAACATATAACTGAATAAAACTGCCACCACCACCAACCAAATAGTTACATACTTGGTTGTTTTCAATTCCTGAACAAACAAAACAACGTATGCATATTGATATAGGTGGATGTTCATTTGGAAATTCTTGTCGCCCACTCCTGTGTTTCCATTCTCTTCTTTTCTATGCAAGCCATGCAATTGATTTTACTTTTCACTCTCAGTTACTTTATTTGCGTCCGCTTTATTAGTCACCCACGTCAATGTAATGTATTGCAAAATGTTGCATATTCTCCTGCACCGACCCTTCCTTTAACACGGGTGGTCCTCTCATTTTTTTGTCTGTAGATTTTAGTTAACAAAAGTAATTTTCTTCCAATTTTGATTCCATGTCATTACAACTATTACAATTATTTGTTTTAGTTTCCTATAACTACAAGATTAAATGCAAGCACCTCTCTCAGCTGAGATTTCAACCATCATAATCTTTTTAATCATTTTGAATTAACTAATAAAGCTTCAAATAATCTAGGCTATCCAGCATTATAAGAAAGCGGACAAGCTTGCTTCGGGGAAGGTAAAAGCTGTAGCTGATTTCCTACATCAAGGGCAGGAAATTTGCAGCAAAAACTATCATGATCTCCGTTGACATCAACCACTAACATATACTTCACATCAGAGGGAAAACCAAGAAAAGAACCCCCAAAGGAAAAATGAACCACCAACAAGGTCTTTCATTGATAATAACATTCACTGAAAATAGTGTACATATAACAATCAATCAAGAAAATTACAATATCTCAGTTAGCAATCAATCACTTGGTTAGTTTCCATATCTTCCACTAGCTACCTATTTTTCTTGAACAGTCCAAGTTCAACTACAAATGACAAGAAAATTTGGGCTAAGGGAACAGAAAAGGGATGATAATCAAAGTCAAGATAGCAGGCCAGGCCATTCTCCTGTCATACAGAAGCCTCTATCCTAGGCTCAAATGAAAAGGCAGACATAAAGTCTATGACTTCGCCATTTATGCAACAGTTTGGCAATTCAACCCACTTGTTGGTCACCAAATCACACAGAATATAATTACATAGCTCAGAGGAGTTCAAGCATATAAATATCTGATTACCAGCCCCAACACAGTTAACATCTACCTTCTTCCCATACCACTCATGAGACATTGCCGCTGGCATTGCTGCAATCTGGTGCCAGCCACGTTTAGCTTCATCATATTTCCACACCCTGAGGCTTGCGGTTTCCAAGAACTCTGATAACAAAACAACCAGCATCTCGCCATTACACTCCACCACATCAATTGAATACTCACTTAAAACAGGCAACAACCTGGGGTACTCAAAGTAGCTCTTGCATGTCAAATTGCAAGCTACTATTGTCCCTGTGGAGCTAAGAAAATAGACAATATCTTGGCCATCTTTGTTAGTAATAACTGATGAATATTGCTTAGATGGGCTTCTCTGCATGTTGCTTGCTACCACAATTCCAGCCTTGCTAAGGAAGTATACAACATTGTCTTCAGCTGAATCATACTCCATGGAAGAATCGTCAACCTTTCGCCTCAGAGTGATCTCATCTTCCCAACAGCCAGAGCTTGAATTATAGACTTTAAACAAAAGATTCGGAAGTTCACCAAAGACTAACACAATTTTGTAGGAAAGTTGGTCTTTGGAAGTTGTGCTCATCACAATGGCATTGAGTGGTTGATGTTGTGAAGCAAAATCAAGTGGAGGGAGTTCACTACAGGTTCCTGTCACTGGATTGCTTACAATGAAGTTTCCTGATGATTTACGGTAGCAAATCAAGCCACCGGAGGCAGCAACCGGCATGCAACCTCGGTTAGAATCTTCATGCAGAAGAGGTGGGTGATTGAGTCTTTTCCAAGTGCTTTCAGCAGAGTCAAAGATAATAGATTGGTTAAGGTTTGGAGCAACCATAAAAAACCAAGGATCGCGTGAAGGAATGTTCGAGCAGGCAAGCTTGAAACTGGCAGAATCAGCAACTGATTTCCATCTTTTAGACACAGAAGTGAGGCGAAAGAATGTGGAAGTTGGCAGCCATGAAAGTATCCTTTCAAAGATATCCTCATTAAGGTCATCCAGAGAAAAGCTGTTGAGGATTTGATGATCTCCATTTTCTGGTGACTTTCTCTTCAAACTTCCACTTTGACCATGCCGATCATTAGTACCTTCCATTGATAAAAAGTTTGGGGAAAACAACTGCGGCAACAAAGGAATAAGATGTTATCAAGCAATAAACTTTTCCCATTTTAAAGCCTATACTAGTCTAAGAAGCCAATAAAAGTTTGGACCAAAAATACACAACAAAAAAGAGTGGCCTTGAATTAATTATCTTAAGTTGAAATATTCAAGACTTTCCCCCTTCGTTCCCCAACCCCTCTAGTCATATAATTTCTCCTTCTTCCCTTATGATTAATTTCTCAAGAACATCACGATTCTTCGGCTTTGCAACCAAAACTTGCAAAGCTTGACGAATCCTCACAACCAATCAAAGCTGCCGAGTTAGGAAACTGTTAAGTAGCAGAAATCTAATACGTACCCTCTTGTATACCACTCCTTGAACATAAAAAAAAAAAAAAAAAAAAAAGACCAAACAAGAAAAAATCTTGCAGTGAAATCAAAGTTCAAACAGCCTCACACCGGGGCTAGAAGAACATCCAAGTCACTCAAGCACATTCATGGAAAGGGTTCAATGAATATTTAAGCAAGCAAGATAATGAACAAAGGGAAGAAATAAAACATACCTAATAGAACTGAAACTGGTGCTGTGTAGAGTGTACAGTAACTCAACAAACAGTGACAGTGAAAGAGTGGATGCCAGAACACAAGAGATGGATGGATAGAGATGGGGGCAGAAGCGTGTATTAATACGGGCGATGGGGCGAGAGATGCAGGAAATCCCAAAAAGGGCGAAAGGGAAAGCGAGCTTGAAACAGTGGGAAGTATGGTAGGAAGCTTCGTTCGTTGGAGTTGGATGGTTGACACTTTGACACCCCTCAGATGCACTACACGGCACACAGACACACGGGTGCCTCAATGTCAAAATGTCAATGTAAAATAAATATGATATATGATATTATATGAGTGCATGTGTTATGTTATATGCGTTATGCGTACATGTAAGAAATCTTCTATATATATATTGCGCTACACTTGAGAGAGAAGGGAAGTCGTTGACTCTAGCGAATCTAAATCCAGGGTATTGGCTTTGGATTCGGGGTTGGAAAATGGGACTGAACACTGTACACACTACACACATGACATGACACACTCCAACAGGAAAAACAAAAAAAAAAAAAAAGAAAAGAAAAACCTGCTTGATGGCACATGTAACAACTTTAATCGTCTCAACGCTGCATGAAAGAAAGAGAAAGGACCACCCCAGTTTCAAAGTCATGGGGGGGATACCTATGTCAATTGTCAAAGGGGGGTGGTGGGTTTTGTCTGTCATTGGTTGCTGTCCCCTCACAAAGCTAAAAAAGCAACCAAGCAACCCTCTATTTCCGGTTCCTTTGGCTCCTCGTTAAGCGAATCTTTGTCTTCTTTTGGCTCTCTTGTGATGCCAACCCCTCCCTCATCTCACAGAGCCTACTACCGTGCTACTACTACTACTATTACTACAAAGTCAATGCTCATTGCTCAAAGCCCCATTCACAAGCTGAGCATTTTTTTTAATTATTATTATTTTTGAGTGAAAGCTATTGGATTAGATTAGATTAGTGGGGGAGGAGAAAACATTGAAAAGCAAAAGCCGCTAATTAAGATCTTTTTTTCTCTTTTCCACCTCCTCGTGTGTGCTTTCAGCTCTCACACGCTCGGAGGTCACTAAGGACCCCAATGCACTGGCCTTGATTCCTCACCATTTTTTTTTTTTGGGTGGATCCTTGATTCCTCACATGATGCAGCCAAATTTGTCAAATTGGCCTTGCTTTTTAGGCCCCCTTTGTTTTTTTTTTTTTTTTCACACCGTTGTAGAATGTGGAGTGACATTACTGAGGTAAATCTAGTTCAGGAGCCTCTCCCTATAATCTGAACACATTGACATTAGATTTTAAGATATCACTATTAAAATCGGTAAAGTTGCCATTCTCTGCTTCAATTTTCTATATGGCAGTCAAATATTAATCGTGCAATCACCAATGCTCTTTCTGGAGAATTCCCTTGATAGAATCACAACAAATCTTAGTTGCAATCGAAGTCATAGATAGGAAGATATGCTTTATTTTAAAAGTGCATTCTCAAGATCAGGATCGCATTCTATTCATTAGTCTCTTTCAATATCCCACTTAATTTGTAATTGTCTTTTTTAATGTCAATAATTGTTGTCTTTGACGAAGTAAACTGAAATAATAAGGCAATGTACACCCACGGCCTTTTTATTTGGATTCGACCACACTTGGCAGCCCCATGCTCGCAAATCATTAGCGGTAGGATCCGGCGTGGCCCCAGAAACAATATTTTACAATGTAAATTTTGAGAGATCATCCCAGCATCCATATTTTTGTCGTTGTACTGGTACCCTGAATAGCTGTTAAAGTATTTTATTATCATTTATCATACTTCATGACCTTTAAATATTTAGAGTAACTGACAAGTACTTTACAACTTATACGGGTATCAGTACCAAAAAAGAAATTAAGGCATGCCTTCCCTTTTCGGTAACTTACCTTTATGTACAGAGAGTTAAGGGAAACCAGGAGTTACGTGTTATATTCTATCACTATAATGAAATTAGAGAATTCATCTAGAAAAGTTACAATAAGATCCAAGGTTCCTGCAAATAATGAAACCCCAGACAAAAATTTCCCAACTCACCACCTCTTTCCGATGATGGGATAATCGAATGATATGAACAGATAACAAAAATAGCAGCACCTAAATTATTAACTTGTCCGCTGATATTTCCACTTTCTTAACTCCATTTCCCTGGTCAGTTTCAGAACTGTGAAAGGGCAATCTCCGCTTCAATTGATGCATCTCAGCTGAGGATGTTTCAGTGGAAAAAGAATCAATCCCAGAAAATACCGTACCACCATCTTCAACTGGAATAGCAGATTTGTTTGCACTGGCATAGCCATTGCCATAAGTTGCATTGCCTTGAGATGTTATTGAGTTGCATTTAACCACATCTACATGCTCTGAATCTTCCTTTGAGTTTTGGTAATCCATTGAAACAGAAGAATCATTAAGGGAAGAAAAGCCATTCAGCAAACCTGGAGAAGGACCAGACTTGGCCATATCAGTATCGTCTAGCTCTTCCGTGCAGCCTGAAATCTCTTCTAGAACAGATGAGCATGGATTTGATCTGCTCATATCTACATCCCCCAAATCTTTGATAGACTGAGATGAAGGTATATAAGATGATTCAACAGCACTACAGGAAGTCTCATTTGCAACATCAATCAAGTCCATATCCTTAGAATGCTCTCTTTTTGCACCGGATTTCATTCCAGTCAAAGAGTCATCGTAGTCACAGCCAGAAACCTTCAGTTCTGGACTACAATCAGTATCAGATGGCAAAGCATCACCTCTACTGCAGGTTATAGTCTCCATATTTGAGAGGCATTCAGCCTGTTCAGTTGGGCCAGGCACCACTTCCACTTCCACTATTTGCGCTTCTGTCTCCGAAGATTCAATGGTTTGAAGGCCTGATGGCCGGGCAGTAACCCTGTCCAGAAGCAAATTAACCAATACGTTTCGCTTCAATGAGAAAAGTAATTGACCCAAATTACTGTCCAAAAAAGCTAAACGCATTATGCATCTGCCCTAACTTTGATTATTAGACAGTATTTTATCAGCCCTAAGATAAAGATGGTTCAGATAACCAGAGTTCTCGCTAGGTGCAGGGTCATGATCCTGGAGCTACTTCCAACAAGCTTCCAAGATTTTAAGATCTCACACAAGAAGCCAAGCAAATGCACTTCACATGGGAATGCAAAACTAAACACACAATCTCAGCTCATGTAAGCAAGCTAGTTAAAACTGAATACGTCACCAATGCATAGGGTGCCGATTTCCCAGAAAAAACAAACAAAAGGAATGAGGAGAAGTGCATTGAAAAATTTCACCGAATTCTAACAAGACCAGAAATTAATCTTCCCTTGGTTATGCAAAGAAAAAGGTTGGGGCATCTAACAGTTGTCCTGGCTCATCATTGAAAAGATCGGAGACTGCCACCCTAGTCCTGGCCTTGTTATCATCAACACCAACATGTTGACAGAACCAGCTATTTGACTCAAATAAGAAATTAGGCTTTTCTCCCACAAAATTCCAAGCCCCAACTCAATATCAACCAGCATAAAGAATGAAACTAAAATATCAAACAAAATGAGCAAAATGATTAAGTTGGGTACTAACTGAGCCTAAACAGATGAAAATTCGAATGACAAAATCAGGTTAGCCTAAGTTCAATGGCATGTCATCATTCTGGCACCACATGACAGATATGGGAGCACATATATTTTCAGACTAATATTATCTGAAGAGAGAACATTATCCTCTTCAACATACAATCACAAGTATACCTGCTATACAACAACATGTATGTGCTCTGAGAAAGTACCTCCTCCAATTCCACTCGCATTACCTGAGAAATAAAATGCAATCCAAACAAGAATATCGAAACTTCAAGTACATTATATAGAGTTCAGTAACCATGTTCAAAGTTGCATAGCGACACAACCGAATTTACCTTCCAATCGTCAATCCTATACCAGTCTCCGCGGAAATCCTTGATATAGCAGATGTAATGACCAAAAAATGAAGCATTCAGCATATCAATATGAACTACAACAGCATATAGCTTATAGATATCAGATCCATCTGCAACATCACTCATGAAAGGGCTAAGATCTAAAGTCTCAGGGAAAGTTACTCTCTTGTTTAGTTTTCCAAACCTCCCACTCTGCACGATAGCCCAGAAAAAAAGATGATGAGAAAAATTGACAGAATAGTTCAAGAAACAGCCTTTACGAAAAGTAAATAATGCACTTGCAAAGTAAAGAACATAGTCATAGTAATCTAACTCTGGTGCAATTTACACTGCATGAAGCACAATTTGAGAGCGGCAATTGCTACAAATCATACAATTAATATTTAAACAACTTATAGCATCTGTCAAGAACTCAGCAAGACGGACCAAATTACAGACCTGAAATCTTTTTAAGGCAATTGTAAGAATATTAGGAGCTTGTTTCACAGTGAGACGTTTGCATGCCTTGACATAATCCTTGCACCTGCAAACAGCAGCAAAACTTGATTAAGACAGGATCCACCTAACAGCAAAAGCACACTATCAAAAGCAAGTATTTGAATTCTATATTTGATGACCATAGGCACCCTTCCACCATAAAAGTTCCCTGTTTATAATCTATTTCCAAATTCCTCAGTCATCAAAATACGCACCCCAAAATTTAAAGGAGAGGAGAAAAAAAATAATAAGACACATTTAAGTAGGAAATAAACTTTGACTATGAATTCTAGAATAACCAGGACCGAAAGCAGCTCTTCAATAAAGAATTTTGAATTAAAAATTTTATGATCAATTCCCAAGCAACATTCATAAATATTATTAATTAATTTAATAATATTTACAATTTTCTCAGGCATCCTTACCCATCACATTTATACATATTTTCCCCATGAAGCCACTCCTTGGCAGTAAACTGATCTAGACATTCCTCCAAGGAAGCAGCATCTCCATGAATTTCAACTGTCAAGTCCATCATATTTTCATACTGATTTGAATTCTTCTTGCATTTTGTGCATATCACCTATTTTTCAAAAAATAAAAAATAAAATTACAACAGATGGCCATGTCAGCAGCAAAATGACACAAAAGGTTGAAATAGATGCAATAACACCACCGCCCAAGCCTTGTCTAGCTAGGTGGGGTTAGCAACATGGATCAGGCTCTCTAATCCATGCCATCAAGATTCACTAAAATTTTATGTTGGCTACTTGGCTATCGACTCGATTAAGTAACACAACTCTCCTCTTTTATCTGGGTTTTCAAATTGATAATCGCCCGAAAAAAACAGAGGGGAGAAAAAGAGAAGGCTTCAAAGATTCAAAATGTCCAATTAGCAAAAGACTAATCCAGGAAGAAACTATATCTTAGAATGCTCAAGAAGGCAATTCACATGGCAGCTTGAATCCTACCCATGGCCACAACCCCGCCAGAAAGCAGAAAATCATTCTTCTTAGAAGTCACAATTGACAATTGACAAAAACAACTTTGAAAACCATTCTTCTTCATAGATGATGATTATAATTAGAATAAAGAAACAAAAATTATGGGGTAGCAAGAGCCACTGCATTTCGTATGACAATTGAAATTGAACAATGAGCTAAAATTTTATTTTTTAAACTCAAGGAAGGACAAGAAACAAGAGCAACTATACAAAGATCTACTAAACCCTAAACAAAATCAACTAAGCCAATTTCTACAAAGATCGACCATACAAAGAACAATAAGGTCTGTCCTCATCTTAATAGCATAAGAAGATTTAAACTACAGAACAGTGTTATTCTTGGACCTGACTAAATAAACAAAGTGCTATAACATTAGATGTAGCTCTTAGGCTGGATTAAATTCTTCAGCTCATAAGATAGGAAGAAGAAACACAGCAAGCATCATTTAATAACTTCATGCCAAGTCCTTTTCATTATGCACAAAATGAAACAATAATTGGTGTCCATCCTAACAAGGAAAATTTAATTTCAGTCTGATAATTAGATATCTAACCTCAGATTGAAGGTGGCCACCGAAAATGTGTTGAATAAGGGTTGTCTCTTGAAGGTTAGGAGGGACAGCCTTTTCTCCACCAAATTCATCAAGGCAAACAGATTGCATAGTATCAATGGCAAACCTACCAACCATTCATAATATTGAAAGAAAAAGGGGAAAAAAATTCAGTGTCGTATGAAACTAAATATAAGATAGACATTCAATGTACAATTCACCATAAAGTAAAATAGCATTGCTGCAAGAACAAAGAAACCTCATGAACTCGTGAGCATCCTCTTGTCTTCCATAACCCAGTGTACCACCAATATTAGGCAAACGAGAAAGAATATTCATTGGAGAAAATGGTTGTGAACTTTGCCTTGCTTTTTCAACATGCACTTCAAATTCACATAGAAAGCACCAATCGTTACGACTGCCTGAAATGCCGCATCTGACAAATGTAAGTGTGAGGAATAGTCAAGATCCAGCAAGAACCAAATGGCTCAATTTACAACATTACATTCTCTGCGGTGGCCCTTCTCCAACAAGTAGGCAATAAGCGGCCTTGTGAATGAGAGAGACTGGAGAACCACATTTGCAAAACAGCTACACAGATTTGCAATGTACATAAGTTTCCACCGGAATCCTCTTATTGCAATATATCAATGACAGCATGTAACAAAGCCAAAGCTAGATTGTAATAAAATCAAACCTGTTTCCACAATTCAAGAGTCCACAAGGAGGAAATGCTGGCTTGTCCCAGTTAAAAAATTTAACAAATTCATCATAAGGAAAAAGAGGCTGGAAAACAACCCAAAAAAAAAAAAAAAAAAAACCAATTATTTTGGTGTGCAGGAGATAAAATATAAAAGATTCAACACCAAAGAATGTATAAGTAACACAATTTAATCAATACTTCCATCAGAATAATTACATTTTTAGGCTGCTTGACAGGTTTGGAAGTTCCGCGTCCACATGCGGGGATCAGGGCAATCGAAGATGTACTTTTATTAACAGGAGCAGAAGCTTTAAATTCGGAATTAGCTGGCCCAGTTTGAGCCAAATTTATCGTACTATGAAATTCCTTGCATTTCATCTTATGCTCAGATTTCCAGTGCGCCTGTTGGCATGCTTGTGAGCTGAAAAATTGACACAGCCAAAACTAAAATCATCTTTTTCTTCTTCTTCGTTTTCTTTTTTCTTTTTTCAATTTTTAAGCTAGAAAAATAAATATATTCAGCAAAACTATCAGGTACAAAATCAATATAAATTTGTCAACTTCATCCATGAATTTGAAGCATGAGATTAAGTGCGTGTTTGGATTAGCTTATGTTAGGATCAACACACCTTATAATCAAAACCTTTCCAAGACAGCTTTCTTTTTTGGGGAAAGGAAAAAAAAAAAAAAAACCATTTCTTTTTAAAAACAAAAAGTACTAACAAAACCCCATAATTATACGCAACAAGAACAACAACAATCGGATACCAGTATCGGACGGATTTGCAGCGGGAGCACTTCTTGTTGCCGTGTTTGCCGCAGACGGCGCAAAGAGGTTGTTCCATGGGAAGGGCGGGGGGCATGGGATTCCGATCAGAGTCGAAATTGGCGTCAACCTCAAAGTACTTTGATGCCGTGTTCTTCACCAACGTGTGCAATCCAACAGCCACCACAAACGCCGACAGTATCCACTGCAGGAGCCAATTCAGATCCCATGACACTCCTCCAGAGACAAGCATCTAATCTACGATGATCCGCGCCAAGCCCCCCTCTCTCCTCGCCTACCCTAGGGTTTTCCCATATCCCATATACATATCACATCATAAACAATTAATTAACCCCAATCAACACTAATTTAGGGTTTTTCTTTCTTGCTTCTCTTCTGTCTAATCTTAATCTTTGATGATCCCACCTCTGCGTCTCTGTGTGTGTGTGCGTGTGTGTGTGTTACTATTATCTATCAGTGTCAGTGTGGTGGTTTTTTCTTTTTTTTTTTTCCCGTTTTTCTTTGGTAAGAGGGTAAGAGCTGTGGTGTGTTGTGTATATGTGTCGTCGTCCGCGTTAGTTTCTAAAACGGAAGAAGAAGGAGGGGAAGGAACAGAGTTGAGTTTGACGCAAACAGGGATGGGAACCTTAATTCCTTGGATTTCTCTTCACTCTTCTTTCTTCTTCTTTTATTTATTTATTTATTTTTTTTAAAGGGGTTATATTATTTCACTTCTCTTTATATTTGTGCTTTCTGGGGGGTCCGGTTTTCCTTTTGGCCCTTTCAACATTTTGTTTTTCCGAAAACAAGAATTATTTTTTTTAATGAAAAACGAGAATTGTTAAAAAAAAATCGTTACATGCCTTTATTACATTTTTAATCTTGTGATGACGTGTTGTTAATTCAAATTATTTGATGTTTTTCTTTTTTTTAAAAAAATAAAATCTTAAGTTTAAATGTTATAGATAAAAAATAAATAATGAAAAAAATTATTCTTATTACGAAAAAAATTGCTTTTGAATATATTGCAACTTTTAAGGAATGAAAAAAAAAAATAATTCTATCCAAAGAAATGATATTGATTATGTCTAAACATTAATTTTTGAATCTCAATATAAAAAAAAATTATATACACATTTAATTATATATTATCATATTAATAAAAAAAATTTTACTCAATTATTTATTATTTTAAAAATTTTATAAATATAAATATTTAATTAAATAATAATATAAAAATATTTTATATTCACAATATATTAAAATTCATCTTTATTTTTTTATCTAATTACATATTAATTATATAAAAATTTTATTTTAAAATTTTCCTAGCTTGACTTCGTGAACTTATTAAAGAGTATAATTTTTTTTTTTAAGTTTTGATGAAATTATCAATATTTGGACTTTATTATTAAAAATTTGATTAATTTGATTTGACTTAATGGAAGTTCCTAAAAAAATGTAGGAATCTCACAAAATGTAGAAAGCCTTTCTTATGACAAACAATACGCAAAAATTAACTAATTTAAGTGGCCGATTCATTTTAATTTAAATGAAACAAAAAATTTTCATAGTTAATCAATAATGACAGGAGTTTTATCAAAAATTAATAATGAAAGCAGTTCCTTATATTTTATTTTATTTTTATTTTTTTGATATGTGGAGTTCCTTATATTTTAATTTCAAATATTTTTCGACGACAACGCTTTAGCTTCAGTTGTATGTCTTATTCAATTGCATGTAAAATTTAAATCATTATTGTCTAAAATTAAAGAATTGAAATTTGATTTATTATTAATATAAAATTTTATATCATTAATTAATTATATGTTGTTACATATATAATGTTTTTCGTAACTATTATAACAATCAAATATTTTTTATATCAACCCGTCAAAAAAAATATTTTTGATATCAAGAAAATGTATAATTAAATCAGATAAAAAAAATATTGATATATAAAGCTTTTATGGTGATAATAATAATAATAATAATAATATTAAGGTTGCCTTTTCAATGCAAGACGAAAGTTTGGTGTCACGTGCGGTGACCTGTGCGCATACGTGCCTTTGATTCACCGAAGGGTAATGGAGGCAGGAGGAAAAAGGAAAGATGCTCCAAAGCAAACATTTGGCAGAGGGAATCCGTCCACACGAGGTTCTCTCGTTTGCTTGTGATTATGAATTTACGATTATTCGAGACTTTCCGGAATAATCATGCGTGATCTAAGTTATATGGTTGACTTTGCATTGATTTGGGCGTTATGGTTACTAATTAATTAAGCTTATTTGTAGTACTTGATTAGGGACTTCATATTCATTTTTATATTACATTTTTTCCCCTCTTTTTTCATTGAAAGAAAAGAAAATGATGATAAATCAATGCAAAGACAACTCATATTTACCATATTTACATTAGGATAAGATGACATGCATTTTTTTCCAAAAAAAAAAAATAGTGATGAGATTTTATCTATGTAGTTGAAGGTTCAATAAATTTTATAATTTAATTTTGATATATTATAAATATAAAATAATTTTATATTATTATTTTATTATATAATATTATATATAAAATTTTTGAGATATGAGTATAAAAGTTAACTATTTTTATTTATGTGGTAATATATGATTAAATGATAATATAAAATTCTTTTATATGACACTATATCAAAATTAAACTATATGTTTTATATATTAATAATTTAAAAAAATGTTCAAATGTATTTCTAAAAATAAACCAAATACAAGCATCCTAAAGTAGTAGAAATTTACATTTTCATAAGATGAAATTTATAAAGAATATTTAAACTTCAAATGGCAGGTATGAATGTGTGTGATATTAAAAATTTCAATTAGCAATTATCTTTTGGGTGGAGTGAAAAGGGAGGAAATTAATGGTGAACTTTGAAAAAAAGAAGGAAAAAAATTACTCTCCAACTGCTTAATTTGGGCAGGTTGGTAAGGAGATTGTTTATGGATTTGACATTCGAGCGTTCTATATATATATATATATATATAATAAAATAATATTATATATATATATAATAAAATAATATTTTAAAATAAAAATTATCATTAACTTATATTTTTATTTAAAATATATTATATTATGAACTTTGACAACCATTTATATGACACTTTATAAGAATTTTAAGAATTTCTCGTTTGAGATACACTATTTTTGTTTTAGTTTGTTGTATCATCATTTTACGGCAAGGGCACAACTGGTCAATGTAAATTTCAGGAGCAACATGCAATTTGCAGCTCATCACAGCTCAGCCCGTTGCTATTGACGGCAACAGATACATGCAATTAATCTTGGGTATTTTCCAAGAAACTGGTTTTTTTTTTTTGGGGGGGGGGGGGGGGGTCAGAAGAAAATGTTTAAGTTTCGTGCCTGACGTCTCTCATGTTTTTGCATGGTGACAGAATCCATACTTCCCATATTAGAAGGACCACGTGAATTATTTCTTGTTTGCTATATAAGGAGGCAAAAACATGTTTGAATCAGTGTTTTTGAGTTTAGAATTGATTTGATCCTAAAATTAATTTTATTAATTTTTAATATTATTTGATTTTAAAAAATAAAAATTAATTCTAACCTCTAAAATTATGATACATTTGTTTTAATATTTGGAAAAATTGATTATAAAATTAAATTTTTTATATAACTGAAAAAATTAAAAACAGATTTTTTTTATTTAGAAAATATTATTTTCAGTTTCTATTAAAGAATTGAAAATATTTTTTTTTGAGATTTTAATTTTTTTAAAAATTTATCCAAATATATTAAAAATAAATTTTTTAATAAAAAAATGATTTTTTTTACAAAAAAATTTATTCAAACACATCCTTAACTCTAGAAAAAGTGAATTTTTTTTATTTTTTATAAAAATCACTTTTAAAAAAATTAATAAATATAAATTAATTTATTTTAAAATTAATTTTATTTAGAATCAACCAAATAAAAATAAAATCAAATATAAGTTCAAACCAGTCAATTCCACCCAAAAAAAAAAAAAAAACACGTTCCAACAAGTCAAGTCTCTTCTCCAAAAAAAGCTTCCGACAAGTCAAGTCTCGTCAAAAAAAAAAAGGTTCCAACAAGTCAAGTCAATTCACCAAAAGGAAAATCGTGCATTGTCCCTGTCATGGCCAGAGCGAGAACAAACTATAATGTGGCTTATAGGCTAGCTGAATACATGAAGGCCCAGTCTTGTGAGTATTCATTAACGATGAAAGTATCAAACCATACTAAGGTAAGCATTCAGTTTTGGTTGGCATTTTGATAATGAAGCCCATCTAGGAAAATTCTATCTAGCAACAAACTCTAGATTATTTGGCTCTGTGGCCCAGTTGTTCGAGCATGAGCCGAGAGTGGCGTTGCTCTTGCTCGTGTTGTACTTCCCGGCGTCGAGGTGTGTATGCCCATGTTATCTGTAGTAGATCAAATAGGAATTTTATTAATTGAGCTTGTTATTAAAGTGAGAAAATAAGATTATAGTCACTTTTACACTACTCAATTGAATATAATTATAGTATACTTTGTTTTTATTATTTTCATTTTACAAATAAATTCACTTTAAAAGAATTGTACCTATCAATCATATAATCATATAGCAACATAAAAAGTTATTCATACGGCTAGCTGGTATATAGTGGAAGAAGCTTTTGAAGAAATGCAGAACAATTATTTTCACTTTTCAACTGAACTCGCCTTAATAAATTATTAACGGCAACCTTATACTCTTTTTTTTTTGAAAAAAAAAACTTAGTTTTCTTATTCATTATTTTATCTTTGATTTAATGAGTGCTGTTTCCTATGAAGTGGAAAAAGAATCATATATTATTAATTAAGAGAAAATACCTTATTTCTTATTCCCTTCGTTCTAGGTGCTCATATGTTCCTTAAGTACTAAGTATATTCCACTAATGATAACATTAATACTATGATTTTTGTCCCTTCTTTTTGCTTTAGTATAGCAACCTTCTAGTACATTGTTACCTGTTGTCCATAAACTAAATTAAATAAAGGGCGTCTCTACCTGAGCTTTGTGCATGATTCTGACACAAGAACCATCGTTGTCCAAGGGTGTGTGTGGAAACCCTGAACTGAAGAATTAAGGTTTGGACCAAACTAACTTTCCCTCTTAAAGCAAATGCACGAATAAAGATATATAATAGCACTCCCATAACGAAAGTTAATAGGATTTAAAATTATGGTTAAGCAGGTGCGTGTCAACTTTCGTCCCAAGTTGCTGCTATAAGTGTATTGTATAATTGTGCCTTTGAGAGAAAAATATACCCATATATATTTCACTGACAATGACATTGGTATTTTGAATATGTTTGATGTTTGATAACGATAAATAGAAATCGGTCATCAATTATTTGCGTTTGTGTTTGTAAACACAAGACAATGGAAAGTTACTAGTTTAGGCAAGAAAAACCGGAGTGGTGTTTTCCACTACTATATATATTTCCATTAATCTCTTTCGCGTCAAAGTCGTCTTATCATTATGTTGGTATGCATATTTGAGATCCCTAGATGGTCATGGTTGGTCGCTAACAATCTAAATGCTCATATTGCAAATAAAAGTTTCATAATTAATCTGACCAGGTCTTTCGGAAAGATTCAAGAATTGCAAACGAATCTAGCGAAAGTGGAAGGAATCCGAACTCTGAAGAATGGAGTGCGATTCTGGTAATTCAGATGAAAGTTGTATTACCGTGGTAACTGACTGATTAGTTAAATAAATAGTTGAGTTTGTAATTAATGATACATAGTTAACTAATTAATTCAATTGATAATTGATTAATTAAAATTATGTACTCTACTCCTAAGTAATACGGTGTGACCTAAATTAATTATCGAGTGTATTATGTCCACTGCTTATGCATGTTGTTGGTGAAAAAAGAGTCATAAGTAACTACAATTTTGTCAAAAAGCAATTAATTAAAATTATAATTACATATGGATCATTTTTTAACGTAGTTAATGTCGAACCGAATTCGATGGATAACTTTAATAAATAAGTGATGCAAGCAGTGGTATGAAATTATGAATATCGCTTTTAAGAGCAAATTGTATTTTAGAATGGGCCAAGAATGTATCATTTTTGTTTTTGTCAATAAGCTGTCTTAGCTACAAATGCTTCCAAAGCTTGCATAATGAATGTAGGTTTTGTTCCCGGAATTCCAGGATTGTGCTGGGTCACTTGGTCCCATATATATTCCTTCGTTTGCGTTTGTGCGACTTGAAATGGACATGTGACTCTTTCAGCTACAATTACTAACAAGCCTAAAATCCAGTGGTGGCCACATTTATCTAAACAACAAATTGTACCCATCGCAATTCAATTATTTAAAATAAAGGAGGGTAATAGCAAGGATTTTATTCGATGATAAAAATGTGACTAAGTCTCAAAGTACATACGTGATGTGGAGAACCTCGAAGGTACCTTAAACGCTAATTAACCGGAAAAAAATAAAAAGATGAAAAGACATCAAATGGAACACAAATCAAAGAGAAGAGATTTAAAATTTAATCCTTCAAGGATGTTTATTCTCCTTATAAACACTATACCTTGTAGAGAAATACTTGCATGGTCAAGGAGCACCATATTACTATACTCTTGAATCAATCATGTAAATGTATTTTATATGGGACCTACTACTAACATACTATCCCATATAAAATACATTTATATAATTGAATGAGAGCATAACCATATGATATTTTCGAATTATGTAAGTATTTCTTATATCTTATATGCCATGACTTGATAATGAAAATCTCGTGGTTTTCGTAGCAAAGCATGAACAGGGGTTTATCAATGAATAATCTATCAATAAGAGATCGCTCCTCAACTCCACAACAATCCTTCAAGTATGCTTCCTCTAGTGAAACATCCTTATCGGCATCAAATCGTTCAAGTGGTTTGGCAAGAGCTCGTCGTGTACAACCCTGCAACTAGCAGGATTTGAAAAGAAGTGGCTTGGTTTGATTGGCTGGCAGATAGAGTGGAGGAAACAATTGGCGAGGAAGGTTATGGTGCAAGAAAGGAGATGGAAGGCTCTACATAAAAGAAAACGGTGCTGCTTAGAGCGGAAAATTAAAGTTGCAACAGTTAGATCACATTAGAATACCTAGCGGGACCCAACACTCTCCATAAAAATACAAATTATTATGACTCAAACCTCAATATAAAAAATCTAACCCAAAAGACTAGTTTATTAGATATGAGATCTTTAAGGCTTGTTATATGCTTATTTGCCCATCGAGATACTCATGAAAGTGTTATTTGCTAGCTCTTCAATTAACTGCTTTCCATCAATACTGAATTGAGATGATGCAGATTATCCTTTTTGCAAATTTTTAAAATTAAATAATCAAAACGATTTCAAAGAATTTATATAGTTCAATCGACACAAATTATATATCGTTAAGACTTGTATGTTAATGATGCTAATCCTCAAATCAGCCTATCTATTCCCTTTCCTACTTAGGTGAATACATTTTCAATATATTTTAAAAAATGCCCAAGTTTCATATTTTTCTTTATCCATTGCAACAAAACAAATTGCAAGAAATATTTGCAAAGAAAGGACAGGAAATTAATCATTTAATTATTGTATCCAGAGTACATGTATTGTGTTTATCCAAAAAAAGAAAAAAAGAAAAAGAAAAGAGTACATGTGTTGTCTTAGATAGGGATACACTGTTTCATTTCCATTCCCTTTCATCCGACGCAAGCTCAAAGCTTCGGAAGTCAAAATTAATAATAATTGATAATAATAATTAAAGAATGAGATAAAGAAGAACGTGTGGAAGCTTGGAAATGAAATATATTTCTGGGACTTTGCGTAACGGCCATTTATACGCGAACGCGATAGCATCATGCATGAGCAAGTTATAAGGAACGCGTGAAATTAAAGTTACGTTAAACTCCTGAGGACAAATGCTTGGGCTGTGAAATAGGCCTATCGATAGGACGATGTTTTTGCTTTTTAATTTAATTCAAATTTTGCAAAAACGTTTTTGAAAATGAGAGAGCTATATACATATTTTAAGTTTTGACAATAAATTAATAAAAGATTATCAGCGCTAATCGAATCCAATAAGATTTTTGCATCAATGCTGTTCGATATTAATCCCATATACATTAACCTTCACGGCTTTTCATGGAAGCAAGATATGAGCTTCTCCACGAAATGTCAGGTGAAAGAAAATGCTATTAATTTTAATCACCAAAAAGGAAAATGTCATTAATTTTGATTATAAATATTATCTTGGGAGAACTATAATTTTGACTATCAAAAATATTAATGTGCTAACAAATTAATACTTAAAAGATATTTAATTAGTCCATAGTACTTTAATGATTAACTCATTAATAAATTAGTCTCTAAAAGATCAATATACTAACAAATTAATCTCTAAAAGATCAATATAATAATAAATTAATCTCTAAAATATTTTTTTATTAATATTAACAAAATCTATTAATAATAATAGAATTCATCATTAAAATATCACACACTAATAAAACATCTTCTAAAGACTAATTTGTTAATGAATTAATCTTTTAAGGGCCAAAATGGTGGTTCTCCATGTTATCTTCATTGCATTTTAATCTTTTTACTTGTATCACAAATGGCCATCACACCCCTGCATATATGATGAATTACTTAAAGGCCAAATGAAAGGGAGTGTAAGTATCACGTTAACAATAAATAAATAAACTAATCCGCTTATTAAGGATGTTGTCCAAAATCACTAAGCTTCTGGAGCTGCTACCTCTCAATCATATATATAACAAATCATTTCTATGAAGCCCCGAAAGAGACAACACATCACTAACCATTGCTTAATTTTATTATAGCTACTCTGAGTTTTAAATATTGACTGAATTGAGCAATCGTTAATTTTTTAGACCAAATCTTTAATTAAATCAGAGCTAATGCTTATACATTCGTGACGCTAATATAATTGTCGTATAATTAAGATATACACGAAAACGATTGTGCAACAAGCTTTTCATAAATTAGTTTATTATATGGCTGCATCGTGATATTTGTACATATATGCTTGCTCTGCATAAAAATATTTTATCTTCATGTATTCCTGTCAATGTTGATATCTTGAATCCCACCCAAGCAATTCGTGTACTCAACCACTCTATCCATGACTTTTAAGACAATAATTGAGGGAGGACGAAGCTGGAAGAAAATGAAAGGAGACAACAAAATGTAAGAAACGATAGGATGAAGTGAAGAAGTTGGGTGGCGGACGCTTGTCGCGGTGGCGCCAGTTCCATGCCAGCAAGACACTAGTTTATTGAGAAATTCTTACTTCCGTTGGGTTATTAATTAATATGAATAATTAATTTCAACCATATGATCTTCTTGGTTTCATTATTTTAAATTTACATTTTTTTGGAATAAGACTCGTCAAATTAATCAATTATGTTCAGATTGTCAGTATTCAAAATTTATTAGGTTTTGATTAATTTGATTTAAGTCAAGTTAATCTATTATGGAAGTAAAATTTTTCGGGCATTAATTTTCTTTGATTACAAAATTTGAACTTGAAGGAAATAGATATTGGTCTACTTAAGCTACCCAGTCGTTGATATTTGTCAAATTAATAGACTATACTTGTTCCATCATAAGAAAAATATTCTAGTTAACAATATATATATATATATATATATATATATATATATATATATATATATATATATATATATATATATATATAAAATGAAATCACAGTAAGATATATTGTTGTATAATTATTGGTTAGAATGTGACTAATAGGTTTGGGAACCACGTAAAGCAAGCTGAAAATTATACCATAAGACTACTTTTAGGGCGTTCTCCTGACCGTTAAGTAGAACTATTACACGAAAGGAGATTTGAACCATGCACATTAGTAGTGTAGAATCTTAACCTAATCCTTTAACCAAATAAAGCAAACACAGTCATAATCAACCATTCAACCTTATATCCATGACTTTCAGCCAAGGCTAACTAGGTCGGCCAACTTGTCTATACATCTGCCTGGATTTTAGCTAGCCTAAAAATGGTTTTACCTGAGTCAATTCTTGAATCCTCAAATCAATCCAATTCGTTGTAAATTTGTTGTGCCTAATTTGTCAAGGTCTCCTCTAGCTTCGACCTACTTCAGCAGTAAATTTTATATAATTAGTGCATTGATTAATTTGAAAGTCACAGGCCTTTCAAAAAAAAAAAAAAGTGGACTTCTAATTATTTGGTACGGTAGGGTTTCTTTTAGAAAATAAATTTAATTAATCTGTAAATCTCTATAATTTGAGTTAAATTTCAATTAATTTTTTATAATTTAAAAATTTTCAATCAGATTTCTACATTAAATAAATTTTTGTAATTAAATTCCTAGAATAATTCATTATTACAAAATTTTCAATTAGATTGAACAAATTTTTATATTTGAACTTATAAAATTGGTTGAGAATTTATTAAATTATATAAAATTTTAAAAAATTTTGTAACACTAAATACTCTAAGAATTTGATTAAAAAAATTTATTAAATATAAAGACCTAAATAAAAATTTTTAAACTATAGAGACCTAATTAAAAATTCAATCAAATTATAAGACCTACATATCTTTAAATTGCATTAAGCCATAAACGATCATTTATTTGACATATCAAACAAAATACATAAGGTTATCCAGTCTATTTTTCCCAAATAAATAAAGCTATGCAATTAGAAATATCCTCATATCATAGTCGCATACCTCATCAATCTTACCAAAGTGCTAACTGCTTCAACTGCTGCATTAATTGGCAATACTTCCATAATATACAAGGGATGATCAGTTGTTAACATTATTATTATTATTATTATTATTATTATTATGTTTGAGGAAGGCCACGTACAGCAAATATGAATGTCACATGTCAAGAAAACAATCATGCCACGTGGCAGTCATCAAATTCAAAGAGGTACGAGGGCTATTCAGCATAGCCACATGCAGGGATATCAAAAAAATCTATCCCATAGATACTTGCAGATAATACCTGCAACGAATGGAGATTTTAAATGCCTGCATATTAAACAGAGTGGAGGCGGAGATCACTATCTCTATATATGCGGGTATCCGATATAAAATTACTATTTTATTTTTAAGATATTAACTTAGTTAGAGTAATGTTATTATTATTTAAATTATTTGGACTAATATTTAAATTTAGAAGTTAAATTTATTTGTACTTATTATATGTTAGACTAATAATTAGATTACTATTATGTATTTATTTTTATTTTAGTTTATTGAAATTTATATTGAAAAATTAGATTATTATGTTTATTTTGTATTTATTTTTATTTTAAGTATATTAAGTTGTTAGAATTCAAATTATAAAATTAGATTAGTATTTATGTCTATTTTAAATATTTTATGATATTAGAATTTTTATATTTAATTTAAATTTTTTGAATTTTTTATATTCTAATAAATATTCATAAATATCTACGAATACCAATAAAACTCATAAGAAATTTAAAAGCGAATATCCGTGATGAGACAGTTCATCTGGGATGGAGAATGAGGGGCTATCCCCTGCCCTCCCCCAATTTACATCCCTAGTCACATGGTAATGGCTAAGTAGACAGAGACTAGAAAGCAAACGGAACATAACAAAGGAGAATAAGGCTTAGTTGTTCAGACGCATTAGCAAATACAGCATCAGCGTTTTCTTTAGAATCTGGGCCCATATATATAACACACCCATGTCTCACCAACTAATATTGTTAATTATTCTATTTTTAGTGACAATGACGCTGTTTTATTATTGGGGATTTCTTAATCTTAATGTGTATTTTAATTAATTTGCTTTAGCTTTTTGGAGCCCATTAAAATAATCCAAGGATCCTTTACATGTTTACGACAAAACGGGGACCCATCCTCGAACGTATAACATGATTTGAAACTGCACTATCGATATTTTGTTTAAATTCTGGAAGTTTTTGTTTGTGAGCGGTATTGAACATACGCAACATTTCTGAAGACACCTTTCAACTGAATGATATGTCTTAAATGATGCCTACACATAATCTTGAGATTCTTAACCCGTACATTTTGATATACGGAACACGGTTTACTTAAAAGAGTTATATTATTTGTATATACTCAAAATTTTAATATTTTAATACTCTTTTTCAGTTTTTTCTTTTTTCATCAATTATTTCACTCTTTTCATTTTTTTTTACAATTTTTTTCTCTTTTCTATCTTTAAATGTCTAAGCTGTCTACCTACTTCAATGGTACAAAAAACATTTCTCTTAACTAAAACTTACATATAATTTACAATTTTATCATTTATTTTTGATTTAAACTTTAATATTATATTAAAATTGTTTAAAAATATGAAATGGTTTAATTTAATTGGTTTGAATTAATTTGATTTATTTTAAAAATTAAATTTTATGTTTAGAATGAATTCTAAAAATTAACATTTGAATGAATTTAAAATTAAGTTTTTATATTGAATTTATTAAGAAATAGAATTACTTTTATTTTCTGTTATATTAAATAAAATAGTAAACTTATATAAATAACTTAAAAGTCTTATCAATTTTTATCGAGTTTCATAACATTTGATAGCATTCGTAAAATAAAGATGAAGAAATTTATAAAATTATAAAAAAATCAAGTAATGTATCATGTTTTCAGCATTCTAAACACATTCTGAATGAAAAATAAAGATAACAAAATGCCTTATCGCAAAAACATAATAGCATGTTTGGTTTCCATTTAGAAACATCAAAATCATAGTTTTAGCAAAAAATTACTCTTTAATTGCTTTTGCCAAGATCATAGTTTTACAGTTCTAAACAAAAAATCAAACATGCCGTAAGTTTGAAAGTTAGGTGTGTTGTTTTCGATCAGGATTACCAATTGGTATTGATTGATACTACTTCGCCGATTAATAAACCTTGAATTTTTGTGTAGCAAGAAATTAATCATAACCGTTGTAAAGAAATTGAGACAAACTAGACACAGTCAACTATTATTTTGCTGGTTAATTTTATTAGATCCTAACTATTTTTTTATTTTAATTTATTTATTTATTTAGATAATTTTATTTATATTTAAATTAATATATCCAAGTTATTCAAATTATTCAAATAGATAAATAAATTAAAATAAAAAAAGTATAATATAGCTAGACCATCAATTAGGTAAAGCTCTCTCAAAATTATTCTTTTATCCACAATATTTACCCAAAATCTTATTTAATATCAAACTTGGGCGAAGCAATCAAGTGTTGCTATAGTAAACTATTATTGCCGAGCGTAGTAGATAAACAAGTGTACTTATTTAATCTAACGTTAATACAAGCTGACAAGATCAGAGACAGCCTTGTTTATGGTAAGAATCTGCGGAACCGCCCACTTTGTCCTTTGACGTCTCACTCAGTACATGCATCTCAAACAAGTAAACCAGTTAAATAATTATTAACTCATAATCACAGATCTGTGTCATGTGGGTTACTTTTGCTACTGCAGGCGCGTGGCTTGACGCGCCGCACCAGCAGCACCCACGTCATCCTGGAAATGGCGGGGAACAGCAAAGCAAAAGCAAGCAATGGCTTCCCCTCTGGATTTTAAAAAATCCATGTCCCCATAAAGCTCATTTTCTCTCTCTACATTTCCATGATTGGCTGAATCTGTGTTTTTTGGATAGAGAGAGAGAGAGTGGGAGCAAGAAACATTACCATTGCACTACACAAGATATATATGGATTCGTTTGATGCTTCGATTGTTTAATAAACATATCTGAGGTTTTGCAGAGGAAAGAAAACTGTGAGAGACTCAAGGTGACACTGTTGCCTCCTCATATGACACAAACACAACAACTATATAAAACAAACCCAAAAAAAAAAAAAAAAAGGCCTAAGAAATTTTCATTATTTCATTATATGGGTTTGTGTTTTTTCCAAAGTTTTTAAATAAAGTTTGTTCCTTTTTGACTTGCAAATTCACAATTAAACGCTGTCCTCTTTAGCGTTTGGCCGCGTTTTTTTTTTTTTTCATTTTTCTTTTTTCGGGTGATGCATGATTGAATGCTTTTGACTCCACAGTTGAAGGGATTCCTCAGAGTCAGATCAACGGGGAAACCCTTTTGCATGTTGTCAAGTGTCAACCTCAATTCTTCATCTTTCTTGGTCTTCTTGTGTGGTGACAGACCTTAATGTAGAAGATAGGTTAGCTTAATTGTGAGCTCTTTAATTCACTGTCAACCATGCACAACCCCGAGATGATTAGCTGTCAGACATACACATGTTATGTTTTGGTCTCTGCTGAAGTTCAAAATTAATTTGTTTTCCGCCAGAAAGTTAAAGTTTCTTCTTACTTCCATCCTTGTTCTCTGAATGTTCAGTGTCAGGTGCTTTACATTTGCCACCGATATTCAACTTTGTGTTAAAAAAAAAAAATCCGTCAATTTCTTTTTTTTTGGGCTAAGCATAATTACTTCAACGCTTGATACCACAAAATAGTTTCATCCTCATCCTGTTCCCCCGCTTATGGTCTTTTTCCTTAAACTTCTCTGTTTGGTGACTTTTGGTGAAGTTCCCAATTCTGGCTACTTTGAATTAATGTTTTCGATTGCTTTTTCGGTTTTTCCGGAAGGTTGGTCAACTTGGCACTTATTAATATGGCTCTATTTTTAAAACAAAGTCGTGCAAATTGCCATTGCTTACCAACATTAGAGTTTTATATATTTTGTATCCGATTTCTTACCTTCTTCCTAGTTTTTTCAAGAAAAATATAAAAACAATCTAATTTCTCTTTGCCTGTTCTCTCATTTAATTGCTTATGTGGGCTGTAAAGTATCTCTTTTTGATTTTTGGGTACAAGGATGTTAATGATCTTTAAGCTTGAAAAAGTATGGTGATAATGATGATTACAGCCAGTTATTCTTGATCCCTTCTTTTTCAATTTATTTTTTCTTTCTTGGAAACATAGTCTATTAAATATATATATATATATATATATATATATATATATATATATATATATATATATCCAATTCAATTGTTGAGTACCAAACTCATGTGAGATTGATCTTCTTCTAACAGATTCCAGCAGGCAATAGTGCTTTTTTGGCTTCTGTCTCAGTATGCTGTCTTTTGTATGCACGAAAAGCAGAAGGGTTAATCTTGGATTAGGTACTCTTGATATGCAAGCAGAACAGCATTGAAGTATGAATGAATTGAAACCACAAGTTTTGCACTGTAGAAAAGAAGATTGGATTTAATCAGTCTGCTGTCATGGTCTGCGAGATGGAGATCGACTGTATTGAGGACATGGACATTGAAGTCCTCCCTTCAATGTGGCCTGAAGATATTGGAACAGATGTTGGAAAGCAGTTTAATATAGAAAAACCTGGAAGGGACCAGGATATGTTAGAGGACGTTACAATCATTGAGGAGCCAACTATAGCTGATTTCAAGCGTCTCATGGAGCTTACAAATTTCACTGAGAAGGGGTCTTCTCAGTTGGCTTACCTCATGAAACACTGGGAATATAAGCAGGCCAATGTTGTGCGTCTTCTCAGAGAAGAGCTGGACAACCTTAGCAAACAAAGGCAGGATGTTGAGCTCAGGAAATTGGAGATATTGGAAGAGCATCGATTCGAGGAAGAAAGATATGGCGGTGACAAGCGCCCGGTTTCTATATTGGGTGATTTTTATGATATATGGCAAGATGTGCCGCGCAGGAAAAGTGATGTTGTGGTTCAAAATAAGAGAATTGAAATTGATGCTGAATATGATACTGTTAAATACTGGAAACAGCGGGCCTTGCATTTGGAAAAACTGCTGGAGGCAAGTATCCAGAGAGAGCAGATACTTGAAGAGAAGTTACAAGAAAGTATAAAGAACATTGAGAGGCAGTCCTCACCTGTGGAAGAACTCTCCCAGATTCTGAAGAGGGCAGATAATTTCTTACATTTCATCCTCCAAAATGCGCCTGTTGTTATTGGCCATCAGGTATGTTGCTGTGAGTATTGAGTTTATTTCTGTATATGAAACAACGTAAAAGAGTAATCTTAGCATATGACATTAAGATCGATCTGAGGTATTTGAATGTTTATGAGTTCTTCTGTGCTCTAAGTAGTACAAAGCCGGCAAGCACTACTGGCAACTTGAACTAATTCAAATTATTTTTCTGTTAAGCTTTTTGATGCTCCCACTTTTAGTTCCGCCTTTGCGTACGGCATGTTGGCTCACATGTGTTGAAATAATATAAAAGCAAGCTGTGCATTTAGGTAATAGTTATCTTTTTTCATGCAATTTGTTTCAGCAAAAACTATAGGAATGCCAGTGAACTGCATAACAAGAGTATATTTAATGAAGAACATTATGCTTCTTATCTTCCACCGTTTCATTTGTTTTCCGAGTCAGTGCTCACGAATCTGGTTTAACTATCCTGTGCTGCAGCATGTTATGCTGCTGTACTGCCTGGTTGCAGGGGACACAGGACAAGGACTGAAATTGTGTTTATGTTTGGCAAGAATCTTCATTGATAATTGTATATTTCTGAAACATGTTAACAAAAGTGTTGGAAATTGTTAGCAATTTTATATAAATCTGCAATACTATGGAATTACAAGGCAATTATCCCACTTAATGTCGGGCCAGATTATATTCAATAATTGTACGGTTGGACTGTACCTCCTTTGCTATAGCTTTTATTGGTTCATCACTATGAATGTTGGATTTGAATTTTCCACAGTGAGGGCTCTTTAAATCTGCAAAGGGCTGACTCTGTTGATATTTTCTTCCAGGACAAAGAGTTGCGCTATCGCTTTATCTATAATCATTTTCCAAGTTTGCAAGAGGAGGTAATGATTGCTGTAGAAGCTCTTGTTGCAAGGTTAAATGATTAATATTGCGTTGATTTATTGTACTGTAATTCTTTTCCTATCAATAGCTGCTGAAAACTCGGAAGAAACATCTTTAAATATAACTTTCTTTTGTCTATATGAGTTCTTTCACTTCTTTTACAAAGGAGTTTACTGTACTGAAGTATATTAACTCTTAAGCTTACTCATCTTTTTCAGGACATCATTGGAAAAACAGATGTTGAAATATTCACAGGATCTGGTGTTAGGGAATCTCAAGAGTTTAAGAGAGAAGTCTTGGAAAAAGGATTACCTGCAAAAAGGGAAATCACTTTTGAGACAGAACTATTTGGGTCAAAGACATTCTTGATATATGTAGAACCTGTCTTTAGTAAGGCAGGGGAGACAATTGGAATAAATTATATGGGAATGGATGTAACAGATCAGGTAAATGTTATTTTTGTTTTAAGTAGTACTTGCTGTCTTATGCTAGTAAAGAGGATATTTATATTTCTCAAAAACTGCAGGTGAGAAAAAGAGAAAGGATGGCAAAGATTCGCGAAGAGATTGCAGTTCAGAAAGCGAAAGAAACGGAACTGAATAAAACCATTCACATTACAGGTTCAATTACCTGGCCAATTTTCATCTATAAATTTTAGTTCAATTTGCTTTGGCACCAAGAAAGCTTATTATTTTCTCCCATCCTTTAATTAGAGGAGACTATGCGAGCAAAACAAATGCTGGCAACAATGTCTCATGAGATTAGGTCTCCACTGTCCGGGGTTGTTAGCATGGCTGAAATTCTTTCTACCACAAGACTTGATCGGGATCAAAGACAGCTCTTGGATGTCATGCTATCTTCAGGAGATTTGGTTCTTCAACTAATAAATGACATACTTGATCTTTCGAAGGTTGAGTCAGGTCAGAAATCTATCCTTGTTCCATTTATCGGAACCCGAGAATTATATCAGACTAATTTTAATTATTCAGGGATCATTTTGGAAGAAGTTTATATTTAGTTAAGACAAAAATGCTTTAAATTTCTGATCATAGTTGCTGATCTTTAAAATTTCTTCCCACCCATTCAATCCCCACTTCTATGTAGGAGTTATGAAGTTGGAGGCTACTAAATTCCGGCCAAGAGAGGTAGTAAAGCATGTACTCCAAACAGCTGCAGCATCATTGCAGAAAATATTAACCTTAGAAGGACATGTGGCAGATGATGTACCAATTGAGGTGAGGACTTATGTAAAGTTGCATCATATGCTGTCAAATATTACCTGATAAATGCTTGATAGTGTTTCCAAAGAACATTCAACAATGTATTATAGAATGTTAATCTAGACAATTATTTTGAAATTAATACAAGGTGACAGATGTCTTCAGTTCATCCTTTTGGTCTTGGCCATTTTGACTTAATTGAAAAAGTGATTTCACTTGTAACCTACCATTTGCTTAAGAAGGAGTGCAAGACATCCAGAGAAATCGTAAATTATCATAGCCGAGTAGGTGGAGAGGCATTTTTCATTAATTTTCTTCGGCCATCTTTTTTCGTTAAAAATGTTCTGAATATCTACTTAGTTATCTGGGTTCATTTTGTTTTATTTGAACCTTCTTAGTCATTACAGTAATGCTGTTAACAAAACTAAAATTGAAACGTAAAAACAAGACATGATTGAAGAGACTCAGAACCAGACCCAAGACTTGATTCTATATTTGAAGTAGAAGAATAGCCATCCTGAAGCTATTTACCTTCTACCTTACACATACCTGTCCACCTTTCACACCCAAAGTGAAGGTTAACCAAGTTAGATTTAACTGAATAAAAAGAATTACACCCTTGGTCTTTAGATCACCCTATGCTGGGTGTTGGTTTAACACATACCCCGGAGGCACAAACCTAATGAATTCTTGCTCTGGTGTGTGAGTAGCATTATTATACTGTTCTGAACTTCTGACATGCCACTCTTGAGGGTCGTGACTTTCAAATACAAAGCATGATTTCACCTGGTTGGTGGTAACTAATTCATGCTTCATTTGTTTCATGTATAATGGTAGGTCATTGGTGATGTTTTAAGGATTCGGCAAATTCTTACAAATTTGATCAGGTACTAAACTTTATGTGATTGGGCAGTTTGGAAGTTTGCAATGATTGTTGCAGTTAACCACAAAATATGTTCCAATTTAGTTAGTTATGGAAATAATCCAAATTTTATTTTCCATTTTTTTTTTTAGAGTAGCATTCTCTCCTGTTTTTCTATTGAAAACAAGAAAAAAAGGAAAAGTTTGTAATGAATGTATTTCTGTTGCTCTACATTTATAATGTATTATTTTATAATATTTTGCAGCAATGCCCTCAAGTTTACACATGAAGGCAAAGTTGGTATAAACCTTTACGTTGTGCCGGAGCCAAGTTTTGCAAAAGCAGATGGCATCCAGAAGATTACAACAGATCAGTCAACTATTTCAGCAAATCGAGTGAAAGAAGAGAAATACCTCTCAACACCTCAAAGTGGCAGTGACCGAAATCTTCTTGATGATCAAAGACATGATCACTGTCCCAGCCAAAACCATGCATTCAATGATGAATGCAGATCTCCAGTTAAAAGTGAATGCTCAGTGAATGGAGACACTGAGGAGCAACCTCATTCAACCAAAACAACAGTGTGGATATGCTGTGATGTATATGACACAGGCATTGGAATACCAGGTACCTAGTTAACCTTGTCTGTATTAACCACAAGCCTAGAATTTGAACTCTATCCTCTGTTTGTTTTAGAATTCTATTTTGTATTCATGACTTTGATTTTCTTAAAAGAAAAAGTAATCATCAGATGAATAATTTTTCCATGATGGAATGTGACAGAAAACGCCATACCTACTTTATTCAAAAGGTACATGCAAGTCAGTGCAGACCATGCTCGAAAGTATGGTGGCACAGGGCTAGGACTAGCAATATGCAAGCAACTGGTATGTATACTTCTTTTTTATGAAAGTTATGTTTCATTTGTTTCTTGACATGCCAAATTGCCAACTTTTGCACTCTGAATAGGTTGAGTTGATGGGGGGTCGGCTAACAGTGTCTAGCAAAGAACACCATGGTTCTACCTTCACATTCATACTCCCATGCAAAGTTTCGATCACTTGTGATAACTCTGATGACATGGATGGGCTCTCAGATGTGGAGAATGATGCTGCTGCTTCTGATGATACGAGAGAGGGTTTCTTCCAATTCCAACCACGTACTTTAGGCTCTCTGTTCACTACTAATGGTTCTAGCAGGACCCAGAAGTTATTACCACACAAGATTGGCTACACAAGCTCACATAAATTTAATGGGTTTTCAGAGAGTTCGTACTCATTCACCTCTCATGACGTCATAGCAAAAGGGACATGTTCTGTTGAGGATTCATCTTCAGTGGTTGATGCTCCAGAGATGTCTGAATCAGCAAGTTCATCTGGTCACAGCCCAGAAACAAAGAATGAAAATTTAGTTACCAGAGACAAACAGTGTCAAGATAAGGCACCTGCTTGGTCCCAGAATGGTATTGCAGATTCTTCTCAACCTGTGGTGGCAACTAGAGAAATGGCTGTAGCAACAAAGTCAAGTGAACCCCAGCAAACATGTGAGGTTCAAGGGAAGGCAAACACAACTACCCAACGTGTCACTAACAGCTGTACATCAGAAGTAACCAAATCCACATTAAAGCCTAAGATCCTTCTTGTTGAAGATAACAAGATTAATGTCATGGTGACACAATCCATGATGAAGCAGTTAGGTCATAGCATAGATGTTGTGAATAATGGAGTGGAAGCAGTACGTGCAGTTCAGCGTTGGTCTTATGACCTGGTGTTGATGGTAATTTCTGGAATCTCGGAATTGTATCTTGTGCCAATTTCGTTCATTGAGTTAGAGCCCGTTCATATTCAGATCTGAAACTGATTTTAGGGCATATAAAGGAATGTGCCTTTACTTGCAAACATATGTCTCATTCACATTGATGTAATTGCTTTTTCCTGAAATTCACACAACACACTGTGTATGTAATTTCTTCACAATTATCCTGCATGTCTATTATCCCATTCCTGTGTGTAGAATCTATAGTTTTGTGGAGCTGCCATTACCATATTGGAAATGCAAACAAGTGCTTCCGCCAGGTTCATTTGTTGCCTGGCAGTAGGAAGTGCTTCCTTTATTTTCTTTGCAGTGATTGCGGGTGGGAAACTGACTTTCCCAAGATTAATGATCACTTGTACTACGATGTATAATTGCATACATTAACTTGCTTGCAAGCAATGTTGCTTACTTATGGTTTTGGGCCAGTTCTGCATAGCTTTTTTTTCAGTTTGTACTAATCATTTGGTACTTGCATTTTGCAGGATGTCTGCATGCCAGTTATGAATGGTCTTCAGGCAACAAAATTGATTCGGTCTTTTGAGGAAACAGGCAACTGGAATGCTGCAAGGAAAGCTGGAATTGAGCAAAATCTACCAGATCTAGATTATGAATGTTCTGAACTATCTACAAAGCGGATCCCCATTATTGCGGTGAGTAATTAGTCTTGTTGTCTCCCTTTATTGTTACTATTCTTATCTGGCAAACTAGAACCTTAACATGTTAACCTTCATAAATATGTCAGCAAATAACTGACATCTGTAAGTTGTATATCAGTTAAATAGCTGTTAGGCCTGTTGCAAAAAAATTTCCATCCTTCTTTGGGAAGCAAATAATCAGTGTCTTATTATCTCACATTATTGCAGATGACAGCAAATGCTTTGTCAGAGAGTGCCGAAGAGTGTTTTGCAAATGGTATGGACTCATTTGTGTCAAAACCTGTGACTTTCCAAAATTTGAAAGAGTGTCTTGAGCAATACCTAAGGTGATATCCTTTGTAAATTTTTGCTTGTGTATAAAAATAATAAGAGCCTAGGAAAGTTTTGTGATGAATGCATCGTGTTCTCCTCCTTGGTTAGTGTCTACGTTAAGTTTTATAGGTCTACAATATATATATTTTCGTCTCCCCAAATTTTTTAGTAGTTCAGAAGGGAGTGCAGGAATCTCTACATAATAGTTATTAGGTAGGACTAGTTGCATCATGAATGTAAAGACTGAAGTATGGCCCGAGAGGGTATGCATAAACTTTGGCACTACAAAGGAACTAGCAAAATCAAAATCTAGCAGACACAGGGTTAACTCTTCCAAAGTTAATGGTAATTTTGCTTTCTGCTGCAAACAAGAATTAAAAATTATGTACAGGTTGGGAATAAAATTAAGTGAACAGGGGTAGGGATGCGTTAGAACTCAGTGGTGCAAAGCTCTTTTTTAATGTTACTGTTTGTTTTAGGATTTAGGAATTCATTCATGACTTTGCTGACACTTCAGCTTCTGGCATTACGGTAGGTATCATCCCGATTCTTGGCTTGAAGAGTTATAGTTGTGGCCATTTTGTGTTAGTTCTAAACGTGCTTATGTAAGCTAATTGTTGTCCCAACACCCAATTGTGACCAACAAATACGACAGTTTAATCAGAAATGTGGTTGAAGCGCGAGTTTCATTTGATTACACTATAATAAGTATATTTTCTTATCTTAAGGGAATAAGTATGAATATAGCCTGGACCTGATGGCTGATGTAGGGATGATTCTCGTATTTTTAGTTTTCAACCATATGCACCATTTATTTCTGTATGAAGTGTTATCCCTGCTAAGAGGTATATTATATGAGAGGAGTGATTTATTGTAAGAGTAAGAAGAGAAAATTTGGGTTGGATAATCATATATGGATAGTCAAGATTTAAAGTTGTTTAAAGATTATATGATTATTTAAAAAAGTCATGTGATTTTATATTTTAATTTGATTATTCACATAAGATCCAATAATCAATATGTACTCTTTTCGTTTTCATAATTAACCACTTCTCTTACTTACTCTTCTCCCATATATACACACGTTTTACAACTCTTATCTTAGTTGAGGTATCGAGAGAATATATACCATGAATCTTTAATGGTACCCCTCCTTCAGATTTGTTATCTATTCTTTTTAGAACCATACAACCTGATGATCTTTCTGGTGAAGATTCTAAACAGAACCATAAACGACAGATAATTTACAACGCTTAAAAAATTGTTTGTATATATTTTTTGGTGTATAAATAAATGTAAATGTAATATACTTGGTCTCAAAGGATCTAGAAAAAGAATTTTATTGTCCTAAATATAAAAAAGTAATGGTCAAAATGATAAGAAAAAAATATCCAACAAACGAAAGAATATATTCTAGTTCTAGGCTATATGTGAGGTCAGTGGAACTGTCACATTAGTAGAACACTTTTTAATTTTTGGTTGGTTAAGATAAACAAGAGATTACCGGTAGAGAAAGGAAAACCAAACTTGCAAGTTGCATTGCATCATATATATATATATGTATCGCATTAATTATTTACGTATTATTTTTTAATTTAATCATATTTTTAATATTATAGTGAAAGTAACATAAATTTAGTTTACTTAACATTTTTTTTCCTTAAAATATTTAAGTATTCCTCGTAACGACAAGACTACCTCATCAAGTCAAGCGTCAATTGGGCAACAAAAATTATTCATTAAAATTGACTGTACTTTATTAGCCATAAAATTATGAAAATTAAATAGCAACTTTGAAGTATATTTTAATTTTATTGTTGGAACAGAGAGGGTGCAATGCTTTTGTAAAGTCAAAGATGTCCGTGAACATTCGGAAATATTTCGTCAGTCCTAATTTTATTTATACATGGGAGGTCCTAATTAGAAGGGAAAGAGATGCACAGAAAGCAAATTGAAACCATAATATTAAGGAGCCTTTTATTTATTTAACTTCCTTTTTTTTGGACATTTTGATTGATGAGTTAGCATCACTGACTTGAACTGTCATACAAAATTTTCAAGACGAGGTAAGTGTTACAACTATAGATCCCTATGTCGCCTGCGAGTTACCATTCCTGTTGTTTGTAGTGGCCGCTTCTGGAGTAACATTTTGCACGACCCTCATTTCTGTGTCTTGAGTCACTTGACTACCTTTAGTTGCATAACCATATGGATCTGGACTGAACATTCCTTGGTCTCCATAGAATGAAAAATTTGATTCTGTGTGACTAGACGGACTTGGTGGACAGTGTGTACTTGGGGATGTCTCAACTGCACCTATGCCATGATGATGAGAAGGACTGCAAGTTTCACTTGCATTTTGCTTTACACTTTTCTTGAAAGTGTGAGAGTTCAAGTCTTTGTCGTTGAAGATACTTAGCAAGATTCCAATACGTCTCCATATTGAAGTATTGGGATTATGGGTTAACCAAATATGTCTATGCTGATATAGGAACGTAATTGAAAAGATAATGAGGGCTAATAGGGAAGAAACGCCTACAACCACAAACAGACCCCAGAAGCTTTCAAGGCCAAGACTATTATTAGAAGAAACTTGTGTGGTAGAATCTGGACAACTGCTTCCATTGAACCATGCACCCTCAATTGTTCTCATTTTGTCTCCTTGAGTCACATTCAGGATTGCCCTTGAAATGTCGGCCATAAGAGGTGAACCTTTTGGGAACGCCTGCAAATTCACCCCACAACACAGTTAACTCATTAGATTAGAGGAAGAATACAAAGATGCAGAAACATGCAGGGAGATCTCACACAAAACTTACAAAGCCAAAACCACCAGTTTTAAATCTTGGTTCAACCATGGCATACTTGGAGCAGTGAGTTCCAAGAAAGTGCCTCACATAGGGAACTTCGTCAAATGCAGCAGCAATGCCACCATTTGAACTTCCTTTTGTGAAAAGATCATTGCATTCTTCTGCAGAATTGTAAACCTTGAGCTGGTCATCTTGGAAACCCATGTCCTTCAAGATTCCATGAACAAAAGAACCTGTCAGGTAGCCAACATTCATCCTATTCCTTAGGAGTAGATGCACGTCTGTAATAGTTGGGCGTAGTTGTTCAACTGTTAAGAGAGAGGTGAGGCTCGCAGTGTAACTTTGAACCAGAATTTGAACCACAAAAACCCACACGATCACTACAAATCTTCCAGAGTTGCTCACCACTCTTTCCCCTGTGAAAATGAGAGAGTTAACATATGTAGTGTAATAGGTAATAGATATCATGTATAATTTATATTTATTTGATGAACTTAACAATGTATTCGAAGGTATAATATAACTAACACCTAGTGATGCTAATTTCAATCATGTTTTGGAAATTGATGAGTGGAACTTACTATGGGCGAACACCATGGTTGAGAAGGAAAACCACAAGCTTGTGCCAATCTGATAAGATGGAGGCCCTCTGAAATGGTTGTTGATTCGATGTTCAAGGACCCACACAACAAATCCAATGAATACAAACGAACAAGCTGTTGTCACCCAAAGATCCCATGTCAGTGGCTTCAAAAAAGCCCATGCATTCTTCTTTCTGTTGTCTCTTACTGGAACAACCATAGTCACGCCAGATTCTGTGTACGGCAATGTGAAATCAACATAGTTGGACCTGTTTGCAATAATCGTTATATCCCCCACCGCAGCATCGAAGTTCTGTGCCAATCAGAAATCACTTCTGTATAAGCATTTCATTTCATTTCATTGGAGAGTAAAATGATGCATGTTAAATTCTTAGGCATTGAAAATGTGCATGCATAAGATTGCTTTTGAGGCAAATTGAATTCATTAGTTAATGAAGACATATGTATAGAGTATTCATGAAGGTGTGAAATAAGAGTTACCCCATAATCAACTTGGCTGATTAACTCATCATATGTTCCTGCCATCTCACCATTGGGCTTTTCAAATGGAATGAATTCACACGGGAGGGCATAAGGCAACACTTCTAGCACAGCTTTGAAGACATCAATGCAGAAGCCAGTGACCTCTGTAGAATTGGTACTAGAGTCATGGATTATTTTCACAAATTCAGTATAGCCACCCCCATCTTTTACCGGAACCCCTATCCTCAACTTCTTCCCATTGGTGGGGATTTCCCACCCCTTTGGATCAGAGTAAGTGTCCCCTGGCCATATAATTGGTCCTAGATTGTTCCTAGAAGTAGAATTTATGCTTGCATTCTTTGCATCCAAATTTCTAATTAGTCCGTTCTCTGGGGTCCAAAATCCTATCCTCCTCTCCCCGTTACCAATCACATTAACTATCTCAAATGCTGATGCTTGCAACTGCCCCCCAACAACATTGAACTCACCACTTAGGCCAGCGAATCTGGTGTTTGACAAAGCTTCACTTAGCTTCTCACCACTTTGTGAAATGCCAAAATTATCCAGATCAGGCACGTTGCCTGAAGTGTTGCTCACATGAAAGCCAAAGTTGGTGTTGCCAATCTTCTCAACAGCCATTGCCAGTGCCGTGGTAGCATCATAGGCCCATATCCCAAAAACGTTCAAATTTGTGTCAACAAGTGTTGGATTGTCTTTTAGGAACTCTCTTTTCCATCGAACTCTAAAATCATCAAGCTCTTTTGTTCTTGGAACATAAGGCCTAACACCCAATACCCCTTCCATAGACTCCATAACTGAAGACTCCAATGAGTTGAAGAAATTGGCCATACCATTAGTCACAATCCAAACATAGCCTTGGCCCATCATCCCTATCTGCTTTGCAATGGTGAATAAGCGAGAGCCAAGAGTTGGTGTCATGTGCACAACAAAGACTCTTGTTTGCATTGTCATCAGCTTATAGAGCTCTTCAGAAATGGCTTCATCTGTGGCTGAAAGAGGAATGGCACTGAGATAAGGAACACGGACATAGGTTTGTTGCAATGAATTGGTTAAGCATGGAATGACTCCTTCCCCATAACTGTTGTCCACGTAAATGGGCACCACTGCTTTCCACCCAAAAGCTTGGACAAGAGCAGTGATGGCTCTTACTTGAGTTGAATCGTTTTGTGCCATTTGGAAAAAATATGGACTCTGAAGTGAAGAGAGAGAAGGGCTTGTTGCTGAAAAGGTTACAATGGGCACGTGTGCTTTGTCTCCGAGACTGATCACAAAGATAGACTCCATTGTTGTTACTGGCCCCAGGACAGCTTGCACTTGTTCATTTTTTATGAGATCTACAGCTGTTTTATTTATCATCAAAGCCACAAATTCAAGAGCTTGGCTAACCATTGACTTCTTGGACTAAAGACATGCAGTTGTAAGAGTAGGAAAACAACAAATTGTCAAGCTTTTTTATTTGATTCAATTTTATTCAATTTTGGGAAAAAAAAAATGCTTTATCCCCTGTACTATAGATCATATACAATTCAAATTCTATATTTTAAAAATATACAAATTAACCTCTTAAACTCTTCTGATTATGCAAATTGATATTTCTATTAATTTTTTCATTAATTATTAATAAAAATAGCACATATTCAAGAATGTTTAGGGTATTGAATTGCATGTTTAGGAAGTTTAAGCAGTCGATTTGCATATGACCTAAAATTCAAGGGGATATAGTACACTTATTTTGACTAAAATGCATATTTAGAAAAATTTAGGGGTCGATTTGTATCTTTTTAAAATATAAGAGCTAAAATGCACATAATTTATAGTTCAAGAGATAAAATGTATTTTTTTCTTCAATTTTTTTGTTCCTTCTCCCATTATTGTTGTCGTCTTGTTGATGAACATGTACTAACAACCTTTGAAGAATGGGTACTTTTCTTAAGCCAAAGTACTTGCATTGCATACGGGTACAGGTGTGTGTCAAGTACGTTTGAGCACATTTGAGCTATGTACCCAAATTAACATATTTATTTTTTAATATTTGGATACAACTAGGTATGGCTTGTATATAATTGAATATGACTTGGGTAAGGATCCAACTAAAATATAGTTATTTTGTTGTTAATTTGAAACCTACCTATATATCTTTTTTTCCATTCTCATGACATAAGCATCAATTGCCTAGAATTTGAACCACTAGACCTTTAGAATTACTTCCCCAGGCAACACTAGCCAGTTATTGATGACTAATGACCAATGATGACAAGCAATGATAGATGACTTTGCTCTCTGCCTCTAACATTGGTGGTAGACTGAAAGTATGAATCTCCATTTTTTTGGCTTCCATTTCTTTAAGTCTTTCTCAGTTATTTTCTTCATGTTTTTGAATCTTTATTTGCTCTCTATTTTTTTATTATTATATTTAAAATTATGTGATTTTTCTTATTATTATTATTATTATTATTATACATGACGTACCTATATCCCAATTTTTACAAAATTTTCATATCCTATACCCATATTCATACCTAGTACAGCTATCGTGCCCCTATCCATGCAACATAGCTAACAACTAACAAGGGAAAAAAAAATAAAAATACATGGCCCTATTATTTAAGTAGTAATTTTTTTCCTTAGTTGACAGCTATTCTTACCTTAGTTATCAATGTTTTATTGAAAGAACACAATTAATTATTAAGAAGAAAGGAGAGAATCGAAGATTTGTGTTTGAGAAAAACGATGGGACCTCCGATGCTTGCGGGGCTGGGCAACAATAATTTAAATTCTAAGTTCTAACCATAATTTCTCTCTCCACTCTGTAGTTGAAGTTTTAATTACATAAATTATGGAGTACGTAACTTTTTGTCATCGTGCAATCTCTGATTGTTGAATATATATATATATTTTCAAAGTTCGCAGTTGGAAAAAAAAAATGTTTCATATATTTAAGAGTTCATGTTCTTTCTTTTTTTCTTTTCCTTTTTCATTATCTTCCTTTAAAAGGGAAAGCAATAATGTAGAAAGGATTGGATGGTATAAAAGATATAAAGCATATCACACGTAATAAAAGGATATTAAAAGGATGCCGCATTTTGTTTTTCGTTTTCCTTTATTTCTTCATGGCATAATGTCCTCCTTTTTTTGATGGATTAGTTCAAACATTGAAAAATAATGTCCTCTTAACTTACCCAAAGTCAAAGCCTATATTTAGCCCTCATGCTTTGGATCAGAACAAAGAGGATAGAGAAGAAGAAACAAAATAGGAGGACTGAGATGCAAGCCGTCAGCTTGGAAAACTCTATTGCACAGTTGCGCTCACGTCTCTTCTGCCACTCGCAATGAATGAGTTGACACTTGACAATGCATACTGGCCGTAGCTTCGCGGTATTATTTCTGACATCTGCTCAAACTTCCAACAAACTTGGCCAGACATTTATTCTTCGGATTTTCTAATAATTTTACTTAATTTCGAGATTTCTTTGTTGAGGATAGAATTTCGTTACAAATTTTTAAATTAATTAGGAGTTGTGCGCTATGAATATATCAATTACATCAACTATATATATATATATATATATATATATATATATATATATATATATATATATATTTAAATGCAAAGATGGAGAGAATTTTTGTAGAAGCAGAAACCCTCAAACCTATGGGCTTATGAAGATTCCGGTGTCAGTCAAATCTGTACACACGCACGCGCGCGCGCACACACACACACACTATATGGCGCAAGTGCATGAAAAACATTGAAACCATAGCATGCAGAAACATGCCCACACAGACACAGTAGAGAGTAAAGAGGGGAATTACCTTGAGCAGCGGCAGTAATAACGTCCCTTTGGGAGTCCCTGATGATGAGATGGAGCCTGGTTTTGTAATGAGAATGAGAGAGATAGAAGTCTGAGAGGCTCATCTTGATGCAGCTCAACCCTATCTTCCCAACCGTTCCAGCTCCAAGATCAAGCACCGCTCCCACTTTCACTGTCACTGTCTCGTTTCTTTGTGCCACTGCCCCGTCCAAGAAGCAGAAACTTAGAACTAAGGCCAGAGAGTAAACAAATTTGGTAGGGTTATTCTTCACCATCTTGCAGTCATGTGAAGCTAGCTAGCTAGCTTAATTATTGCCAATAATGTTCGTGGCGAAGAAATAAGCATATTTATAGTCGTCGTCTAGTCTTTGAAAAGTAAACAGTATACACGCACATTGACCCACAGATAACACCGCAGTCCCACCCAAGAAATATATATATATATATATATATATATATATATATATATATATATAGGCCATATCATTTTAATAAATAAATTTAAATTTTGTAACACTTTTCTTATTCTTCTGCAGTTGGCGGACTAAAATTTCCTTCTATAGGCGGTGTTGTAACTTGTATATATGCTCTCTCTCTTTTCCCAACAATAAGAGCAACTTCAATGGAACTCCTGTGCGTCTCATTTGTGTTGTAGGTTCCACTAAATTGGGGCGGACAGTGCACAAGTTCCATTAGAGCAACTCAAAGAATTGGTAAGAGTCCCAACTAAGAGAGACCGAACCCAACTGCCACTTTTCCATTATTTTACAAACATGTGGCACACTTATGTCATTTTATTTTTCTTAATTATTTTTTCTTTTCGTGTTGTAATGCATGTACCATATTTTTTATGTTATTTATTAATATCTGGGATCAAAATTGGGATCTTCTATTGAAGAGAAGATCTCAATTTTACCTTAATTTTACTTTTTATGAGTATTATTGATATGGTAAATAGTGGGACAAAAAATGGGATTAAAAATAAGACTTTTTACTGGAGATGCTCTAATGATACGAATATGCATATAAGGATTTTTCTTTCAATGTGATATTTGAACGTCAAATAAGAATGGCTAGTTTGTTCATGCTTTTGAAAGAATTTAAAGTATTTTTTATTTTTTTTTTGAAAAAAGTACTTTCAAAATTTTGTGTTGTTTGCTTGTATTTCTAAAAAATAAAAGGTCATAAAATAATTCATTTTTCCATTTTTTAGAAGCAAATAAAGAGTTCATTCTCATAGAAGTAGAAACAATAAAAGAAAGATAAAGATACAGATCGAATTTCGAAACTCATTGTCCACCTACACTATTATCATTCCACCCTTAATTTTTGTATTTAAAATAACACTCCTTATTTATTAATATTGTAATTTTATAAAAAAATATTATTATATTTATCACATATAAATAATTTAATAACTTCTAATTATGAAAAAAATTATTTTTAGAATCACATTTAAATATAAAATAATTTTTTATTTTTATTTTTCTTCAATTTTTTAAAAAATAATTCTCCTAAATCTTAACTAAACAGACTCAATATTAAAATAGGACTCTAAAAAATAATAAAAAAAAAAAATTTGAGTCATAACGATGTACACTAACACTGTATATGTTAATAAATTATGATGTCCCTGCAGTAATATTGCCTAAAAAAATGAATAAAAAATACTTTTGTTTTTCTTTTGTTAGCAGTAATCGTGTTACGCTACCGATATATTACACTTATAACTATAATACATATACTCCCTTCTTCTATTTATAAATATCTTTTGAAAAAAATAGTTTACGTCAAATTATTTGTTATTTTGAGAATATATAAAAAGCATTAATTAATTTTTTCTCTTTATCTTAGCTAAATTTGATATGTACAATTAATAAGGATAGAGAAAGGATATTTTAATTAAATTAAGTCATATTTTATCTATATTTTAGTTTATTGGATGAAATCATTAATCTTTATAAAAAATCTTAAAAGACACTTACAATTGCAAATGAACTGATGAAGTATTTTATGTAAAATAAATGTCATCGCTAAGCACAAAATGGGGGTAGAAGTAATAGTTAATTGATTTGGACTTCTCAAAATTTGAATTCAAGAACACGTATCTTATAGGACGTAAAACCTTCATGCTGGATGCTGCCTTGCTCGAGCGAAGACTAAATTTATAAAAATATTTTATAATATAGCTTTAAAAGTAATAATTAACGAGGAGTCATGTTCACTAAAAAATTAAGTCTTTGTGAACTCTTTTTATAATTGACAGCAAATTCTATATCCTTATAATTCTTTGCACTGAATTTTTTTTTTAAATTAATTCCCATGTCTATGAGATTAAAAAAAAAATGGTGCTTTTCCTGTCTAACGATTGCGTGGTCGTGGGAGTAGAAACACGATTAGAAAACAGTATAGTTCTTTCTTTTTCGTTTGCCTTTGACCGAATCAAACTTGAATTGGCTATTATAAAAAAGTCCCTTTAATATATCATCATATTATAATTAGAAAATTCATAATTGTTGCACACAGGTATCTGTTTCAGTTATTATTTTTATAATCTCGAATAGGGACAAGAATTGGCAAGGTGCAGTCCTTGCAGAGGTAGTGGGTCATGTGCACGAGTTGTTGCCACACAAAGTTGTTTCATTCTACAATGTAGCTTTCTCGCATTCACTCTTAGCAACTTTCGTTTTTTGACTGGAAGCTTTGACAATTTGTTTTGATTTAAATAAAACTATTTTTTTTTCTTCATATTCTTGTTGTAGAGGATTAAAAAAGATTCAATTTCCGAAGGTCGATGAATTATTTCAAAAGTAACTTGATCAAAGTCAAGTTCATTGTACCGTGGTCTAGACTCTCAAGTACAAATAGACATGAACAGTACTGCAATAACTTAGCCAACGCGTTTAGAGCTATATATATGTTAAATGCGCGGGACCCTATATAATATGCCCTCTAGGGAACTTAATTGTCCATCAAAGTTCATCTATATTATATGGATATTACATCCGCTAACTTGCACGAAATATAGATAAAAGGTCCGGAGGTATAATTTTGGAAGAAGTATTTTTTTAATAATAGAATAAGAAGTAGAAGTAGAAATAAAAAATTATTTTATTTTTAGATATAATTATAAAAATTCTTTTTATTAGAATCAGAAATTATTAAATTATTTAAATATGATAAATATAAAAATATTTTTTAGTATAAAATTATAATTTAATAAATAAGAAATGATGCTTTCAACAAAAAGTTAATAATAAAATGATAAAATAATATAAAAAATAATAAATTTAAAATTTGAGATTATTTTCTCTTTTTTTATTATTTCTATTTTTAAAAAATAACTCTCTATTTATTTTTTAAAAAATAAAAAATAATTATTTTTATTTTTATTTTTATTCTTTAAAAAATATAAATAAATAATATTAAAAATATTTTTTAAATTAAAACACTACTTCCCTCCCTTAAATAAGCATATCCAAAGGCACCCAAAATGGACGACTTGAATATAGTAAGAGTAAGAGACTGACTCTTCTTGTTTCAATCGATAGGTTGAATTAAAAAAGATAAGTTAAGTTTTAATATGGTACTGAGTTATGGTTTAAGATGATTTTTAAATCTTGTTCATAGAAAAAATTTATCAATAATTATTTTATTATATAAAAAATATTATATAAAAAATTTAATAAATAGAATTTAAGAGCTATCTTGATCGAAAGACCATTTTAACAACACCCTTAAAAGATATACGGTAAATCAGAATGGTTTATAAAATATACAAGGCCAAGATTAAATTAAATTAAATTAAATTGATGCCCTTCGAATTACAAAAGTAAAACCCCAAAATACAAGCTGTTCATAGCCCAATAAGAAAATGACAAGTTCTCTGGTATATTCTACAACTTTAGTGCTTTTAGTATATTTTTTTAATTTTTTTTCTCAGCGTAAAACTATGACATAATTTCCTGTATGCTAATAGTAAGCTTAATTTTATTGTTTGGAAAGGAAAATTTTAATAAACGTTTCTAACTTCTGACTGAAAGGACCGACGACATGTGAGTTCGAGACTGCTCCACCGGCAAAATCAACGAAGCTTGAAGACTTGTTATTAAATATATTTTATTTTGTGCTAGCTATAGTACATCTTAAAAAATTCGTGTATGTCTAACTTATAATACATAAGATTTTAATACAATGTTTTAAGATTTTCTTATTGTTAGGTTAACATGTTGATCTTACATATAATAATCAAGAATCAAATCTCATATATATATATATACTCTTGTAATTGTAATTATTTAATATAATTACTTTCTTCTGTCGCCTTTGACAACAAGAGTGATGACATAGAAGAGAGATCGACTGACAAACAATACGTGGTAACTCACAATAGGGGCAGGGGATTTCGTGTTTTTTCAATATATGAAGCCATGTTAATTAGAGGTTGATTGAGGTCGTAACTAATTTTGACTTACAAAAAATAGAATGCAAGTTCAAATTTTGAAAAAAGAACTCTATGTAAAAAAAATTGCATAATCTTTATGTTCCCACAACATAGTAGTCTCATAATGGTTTAAGTGGGTCGAACTTACAAGGATGTATAACTCATGATCTCACATAAATGAAGCCACGTTAATTTTTGTCAGAAAAAATGCATTACAAAAGTCATATGTGTGTGAGGCTCTTTTTAAGTTTTAAAGTTCCTAACTCCTTCAGTGTTTCAAATCCGAAGCGAATGCACTCAACTAGTTTAAAATGTTCCAATAATGCTATGGATTTTGTAAGTGCATATAGCTTCATCCTTTTTTTTCCCCTTGATTATTAGTTTGATTAACGGTTTTCTCTCTTACAGGAGTTAACTCTTTCAACATGTTTTAAATTTAAATTTAACACCACCTGGTCTTCGAAAGAATAAGATTGCTCCCGTAGCCAATTTTACTAGTTATGTGAGTTATCGCTCTTCCCCCCTCTCTCCTGCCTTCTATTTATGCACTAATAACGATTAGCCGTAAGAATATTAAACTTACAATTAAAATGAAACCAATTGTGATGCACATAATTAATGACTTACAAGTTATAACAAGTATACCTAATGATTATTCATACATAATTATATATGCTGCAAGCCGTACGTAGCAATGCTGCTAATTATATGAATAAACTAATCAGTTGTTCTTGTTCAAATGGGCTAGTCTGGTTTAGCTATAGTTCTTGTGGGAGAGACAGTGAGCTCAATGGTTGTTGTGATGCTTGACTATGACAATTCAACTCTAAATTGTCTTCGGAAGGTGTTCCCTTATCTCCGTAAAAGGAAAAGTTTGATTCTGTGTAACTAGAAGGACTTGGCGGGCAATATTGTGCACTCGGGGAAGCCTCACCTGCATGACCTGAGCCATGATGATGAGTGGTATTACTTTGATCTTTATCTTGCACTGGTTCGCCTTTCTTAAATGTGTGAGAGCTCAGGTCTCTTTGGTTGAAGATACTGAGCAAGACACTAATTCGTGCCTATGTTAAAGCATTGGGATTAATATTGCTCAACCAGGCATGTCTATGCTCATACAGGAATGTAATTGCAAAGATGAGGAGAGCTGAGATGGAAGCAACTCCAGCTATGAGAAATAGGCCCCAAAAGCTGTCCAGGCCAAGACTATTAGAAGGGAATGAGTTACTGGGATCTGGGCAGTCGCTATGGTTGTGAAACCAAGTCCTTTCAATTTGTTTCATTCAAGGATCCTCTGTTACCTTCAGGATTGCCCTTGAAACATCAGCTACCAAAGAAGAATTTCTTGGGAAGGCCTGTTACACCATTAATTCTTACAATACATTCTATTTAAATAATAAAATAAGAAAATATATACTTATTAAATAAAAAAAAGTTATGCTCACATAATTTTTTATACACCATGTTTATACTTCTTTATTTTTTGAATAATAAAACAACAAAAACACACGCTCTAATGCACTTTTTTAAAACCTAAGCTAGAAAAAATGTGTTAAGAGAAAGTAATATTCTTACGAAAAATGCTAAATTGTATTAATCACTTTCCTGAAACGATAGCACGAAGAAAAGTTTGACATATAATTATTTTGCGTTTTGTAGATAGAAAATTTTTTTCTCTCCTTATTTAATTTTTGAGGCCCACTATGACTGGTTTTAAACCACTTCGTCACATTTTGACGAAAATTCCCTTGTGCCAACCAGCATCATTGTATTGTTAAGGTGTGTTTCATTAGAAAGTAAAAATAGGACGAAATTCTCTATGGACAAACTTTATATATAAATTTACCTATAGAATTCATTCATGAAAAATTTCTCCTCATTTTTATTCCCTAATCAAACACACCCTTAATGTATAAATGATGTTGGATGACTTTTATATTGTCCTAATCAAACATACCCTTATTGTATAAATGCTCCGAGGAAGAAGTTTCTTCCTACAAGAAACATCTCAACCTTTGTTTTGATGGGGGAAAAAAAGAGAAGAGTCAATGGTTGATATATTCTTTCTTGAAGTAAAATATTTCTTAGTCCAACCAAAGTATATAAGTACATGTGATGAAAATAATGGAAAAAGGTAAATCTAACTTACAAAGTCAAGAGGAGTGTTATTTGTACCACTTTTTATTGGAGACATCCAGATATCCAAAGATAAGATTAGAAAAAAATTATAAAAAAAAGAAAAAATAAAAAAGTAAGAGAAGAGAGGAGAGAGATACATGATGTGAAAGTATATCAATTGATAGAATGTGCAAAAAAAAAAAAAAAATTTCTCCAAGGCCAAACCCATCAGTTTTAAATGTCGGGTTCACCATGGTGTATTTAGAGCAATACGTGCCAAGTAGAATCCCGATGTAAGGGACTTCGTCAAAGGCAACAGCGATTCCGCCATTTTGACTTCCTTTGCTGAAAAGTTTGTCACAATGCTCTGTAGAGTTATGAGCTATGAGCTAGGAATCCTCGAAACCTAGGTTTTCCAAGATCCCGTGAACAAAAGAACCTCTGTGATACTCAGCACTCAACCTACACTTTACGAGATCATTTACATTGCCGACCATTGGTTGGAGCTGCTCAACCGTTAGTAGTGATGTCAAACTTGCTGTGTAACTCTGTGTCAGAATGAGCACCACCAATGCCCATATGATCACCACAAACCTAGCCGTGTTGCTCACTACTTTCTCCCCTATAAATTCATATTATCAAAGCAAATGCAGCAGAATTAGAAATCTGCATGCGTGCTAACTGCTAAAGCTTCATAATCTTAATTTATGAATGTTTGTGAGATAAAATCAGATATAAACTATATGTCCGTCTCTATCTATCAAGTTAAACATTTAGGACACGTAATTCATGATATAATATCAAAGTTTCAATTATTCTAAATAAATTTAGTTCAATTTACTCTTGCGTGAAAGGTGTGTTATATATAAAATTAGTTATATGTCTTGTGTAGAAGCATAAGGCTTCTAGGAAATATAATTGATAAATATGTTACTAATCAATAAATAAAATGAATGGAGATTGAAGGAATGAAGCATACGATGAGCGAAGACCATGGTGGAGAAAGAGAACCACAAACTGGTGCCAATCTGGTGGGAGGGAGGCCTGCGGAAATCTTTATTTATGCGGTGTTCAAGAACCCACACAACAAATCCAACGAACACAAAGGAACAAGCGGTGGTCACCCAGAGATCCCAAGTCAGAGGTTTCAGGAACACCCATGCACCCTTCTTCCTGTTGTCCTAGACGGCCACCACCATGGACACCCCAGATTCCGTATACGGCAAAGTAAAGTCCACGTACTTGGACTTGTTTGCAATAATATTAATGGTTGTGTCTCCCACCATAGCATCGAATTTCTGCTCGTCACTTGGTGTGTGTTTGGGAACCAAAAAAAAAAAAAAACTGTTTTGAAAAACAAATCTTGTTTGGGTAAATTTATTTCAGCATATTATAATCTATGTTATATAATTTAAATTGTTTTATGAGAAAAAAGTGGAAGCAAAAATTTGAGCATTTTGCTGCCACAATCATATTCACAGTACTCACACAATTTCAATATTTCTAATCTACCCCCTTACTAACGATCATCATTGTTGTCTACTATACTCATTAAATTTTCACTTAACTCACCTCAACAACCTCTTTTCTCCTCACAAACGCTTCAATCTTTTTTCAGCCTTGGAAACTCCTTTCTCCTCCCGATTGAATATCTCTTCTACATCTCAAAGAAAGCTTTGAACCAGGCAACTAAGAAGCAACCCATCACAACCAATAGCACCACCATCTCTGTCCTGGTATGCCTCTTCTTTCTCAACTATGTTTATTTTCCAACAATGAGTGCTCTTGCAATGAACTTTTCTTCTTCTTTTTTTGTATTATTGCTGAAATTGAGACATACTTACATTACTAGGTTTTGAACATTGGAAAATTTCCTTTGCTATTGCTTGTGAAAAATATCATCCCTGCTACTCCTCTCTCTTAGCTTTGATTATCAATCCGATTTATGAGATGGGGTATCCCTATCTAGGGATTTTTTGGGGTACGTCCCTATTTTGGTTTTTAAAGTGCTTGATCATCTTTATTATGTCTCCCTATTAATTTTTTGAACCATGTAGTCTCTGTGTATTATCAATCCTAGTATCATTGAGGCCATAATTATCGCTGTGGGTCTTTACTTTGTTGGATGGGGTAAATGCAAACAGGCCTTACACCACCAACATGCTTCCTGTTCGCACATCATCATGATGGGATAGTAGTGAATTTTTATTTTTTAGGAAGTAGGAAGTAGTGGCTTCTAAGCCCTGGCTTTTAGTGTCATTTTAAAATTTTATAGTTCCCAATGTTCCATGGATTGTTAGTTATTGACACTTATTTTTCTTTCTTTGAGTTTAATTTTTTGTTAGCTTGGTTTGCATATTTGTCATTTCTCTTTGAATTATCTGCGCTTTTTTTTTCTCATGCAATCTTATATGATGATTTGTTTCTATGATGTTAGTTGCTAATGGTTTTGGTGATTTTTGTGTTTTTTTTATCATTTGTTGCATTTCTTATTATGGTGTAGTTTCATCTCTAGTGCCATCATCATGCTTATAGGAAGAAGATATTTAGAAAGCTGCAGTTGATACACCTTTTGCTTCTTTTTTTAGTAGTTGCAGTTCATTATAGTTGGTTACCTTTTTTTAGTTGAGTCAGTATAGTTGTAGGGTGCAAATCTGATGTTTAGCCAATTAGCCAACACTTGTTTCACTATATGTTACATTTTTATTGGTTTTAGGATGGCAAATATAGGGAAAAAAAATCTCCAGTGATTGCTCCCTCTATTGAGCAAGGAAAAAAAATAGCCAAGTAGGATGATAGAACTACTGAAATTTTGATTGATGCGGTTCTTGAGCAAGCAAATCAAGGTGAACGTAAGGGGAACAATTTGACCAAATTAGGATGGAGAGCTGCTAAGGCTAAATTCAAGACCATGAGTGGGTTAAACTATGATGATCTTCAAATTAAGTACAAGGAGGATGCACTGAAAAGTAAATGGTCAATGTGGTATCAACTAGTTGGAAAAGAAACTGGCCTTAGTTTTAATGCTGCGAAAGACAATGTGGAAGCATCTGATGATTGGTGGGACAAAAAGATATTGGTAGGGTTTAGAGTGCTAGATTTGCTAATGATGAATTTAAATAAATTTGATATTGATATTAATTATATGCTTGGTCCCTACAGGAGGATCCTAGAGCATCACAATTTCAAAAAAAAGGCGTAAAAATTGCTGATAAATTGACCTCTCTATTTGCACCCGGTACTGCCACTGGTGAATTTGCATAGGCACCATCATCTAATACCTTGCCGGAGGGTGTTGAAAATCTAGATTCAACTGAGGGTTCAGGGGATAGTGAAGATCCAAATATTGGAGCTAGTGTTGATGTCAGTTTAGAAGATAAAATTGGTGTTAGTGGCGGTACTAGTGCTAGGAATAGTTTTGGTTTTGGAAACTTTAGCTTGAACACCTCTAGAGGTAATTGTTTAAGTGGAATGAAAAGAAAGAGGGATGAATCAAAGGCAACAAAAGGGGGCAAACAAACACAACAGAAAAAATTAAATGCTTATCTTGATAGAATATGTAGAGCGGTTGAGTCTCGCACTTCAAGTGCTGATGATAATCCTTATACCATTGTCAATGTAGTTAAAGAAGTTAAGAAACTGAGAGGAATGGAACCCGGTTCCCAGTTGCTTGCTCAAAGTTGTCACATCTTGAAAGACCTTGTAGCAAGAGAAGTGTTTTTGGCTCTTGAGGATGAAGAGTCAAAGTTTCAATTTTTATTGTATGAAATCAGCAAGGCAACAAATTAGTGTGTAGTAACCAAGCTATAATGATATATAAGATATTTTCGGATGTATTAAGCTTTAGTATCTAGGAGTCATCAGATATATGTATGACTATTTGAGATATTTGGGATTGTACAACTCATGTCTCTATCCTGGATTATGTATTTTACATTTAGATGTCTAATGTATGGAAGTACTTAAATTTAATTTTTCTGCTCTCTTGAGTAAATTGTACAATTCTCTTGCAGTTATACATGAATTAAGGTGTCTATGTTTGTTATTGTTTGATAGTCTTAAAGATGCTTCTTTGAGGCGAACCTTAATATATGGTGGTATTTGTTGTTGCCTCTCTCTGTCTAGGATAATTTGACCTTGTTCATTAATGATAACTATATGGACTGCACTTTTATGGCTTTTTTTGTGCTGCTTTTGTGTTTACTAATATGAAAGCATGTCACTTTTTTTTTTGTGGGGGAGGGGGTTATTGTTAGAGCAAACTTGTTTCCCCTTTATAAGTTTGATACCAAGCTCAACTCACCAAACATAGTAAGGAGCCAAAAATACAACATTGATACAATTTAATGTTAGATATGCCTAATACATTGTAGTAAGTTGTATTTTTGTCTCTATTCTTCTTGTAATCCTTTTCTACTTAATGCTTGTATTAGTACTCTCGTAAATTATAGGAATGAGAATCATTCTCTTGTCTTATTGGCAGAAAGAGAAACTCTCTTCACTTTCTTTCAAATGAATCTTACAAGCTCATCACAATATGATGGCAACTGGAATAGGGACATTGATACAGATAATATAGAAGATGATATTGTATTTTTACTTGCAACTGGTGCTATATTGATTATTGACCATAGTTTGAAATACTTATGCAAAGAACCACATCGCACTAGTGCATTAAGAGGACATAATTGGGTTCAAGAAATACTGGATAGTCATCATATTCGTTGTTATGAGATGTTTAGAATGGAGAAACACATTTTTTATGCCTTTTGTGAGGAACTAGTTGAGCATGGGTTGAAGCAAAGTAGAAATATTGGGGTCTTAGAGATGGTTGCTATGTTTTTAAATACTTTTGGACATGGGATATGTAATATAATGGTCCCAGAGAGATTTCAACACTCAAGTGAAATTGTTAGTCGATGCTTCCACAACGTTTTAGTGGCTTGTTTGAAGTTATCAATGAAATTGATTAAGCCACAGGATCCTTCTTTCAAGAATATTTATACAAAAATTCAACATGATTCAAGATATTGGCCTTATTTTAAAGATTGCATAGGAGCAATTGATGGAACTCATGTTCCATGTATAGTGCCTCTTAGTGAGCATGCAAGATTCATAGGTAGAAAATGATATACAACTCAAAATGTCATGGCTACATGTGATTGGGATATGTGCTTCACTTTTGCATTGGCAAGCTGGGAAGGTAGAGCACATGATGCTAGAATTTTTCATGTAGCATTGCATGATGAAAAATTGAAATTTCCACATCCCCCACCAGGTTTGATCATAGTTCTCAATATGCATGTTGTCATTACCTTTTTTCTTTTCTATTTGCCTTATTACTCTTTTTTTTTTTCACTCTATGTTAGGCAAATATTATTTGGTTGATGCTGGCTATCCAACACCTATTGGATACTTGGGGCCATATAAATGTGAGCGATATCATCTTCCAAAATTTAGCCGAAGTGCCAGTTTCAATAGTCACAATGAAGTCTTCAACTACTTTCACTCGAGCCTAAGGGGTACCATAGAAAGAACCTTTGGTGTGTGGAAGAACAAATTTGCAATTTTAAATTGCATGCCGAAATTTAAATATCTCACTCAAGTTCAAATAGTTATCGCGACGATGGGAATACACAACTTTATTAGACAAAATAGTATCACAGATAATGGATTTACTATGTTTGATAATGAAGGGAACATACCCAATAGTGATGACGGTGATGCCACTAGCAATGATGGTGATCTATCTAAAAATGTGGATGATACATCTTCTACTTATATGGATCAAATTCAAAACTCAATTAGAGATGAAATTGTTGAATCCCTTTTTGGAAGCTAGGCGTCTATTGTGCACGCTAGTTTACATTAAGATTATCTTAGTTGTTTTTATTTCCATGTATTGACTAATATAAATTTATGTTGCTTCTTAACTTGAGATTGATGTTATTCTCCTTTTTTAATTTCTATTATATTATTTATATTTACATTTTTTTTATTCCTTATTTCGTAAATGATGATTAAATATAGAGCAAAATAGAATATACTAATTCATCCCTTAAATAGTCCCAAAAAAATGAAATATTTTGGAGCGATTTTTAACTATAAAAATTAATATAATAAAAAATTAATTATGTATGATCATTTATAAAAAAAAAAATTCTATCTTCATTTAAAAAAGTATAAGTGCATAATATTTTTTTTAAGACCAATACAAAATATTACATATTATTTTGTATGTTAATAAAATTAGACATTACCATCATCTAATATAATTAAATTATTTTATACCCTTTTTTGTAATTTACCATATAAAAGCGATTATTTTTAGATAATCCAAACAAAACAGATTATGCTTAAAATCACTTTTCAGCTGAATTATCCAAACATAAATTGATTCTCATATAAGCGATTATATAAGAAAGCGATTATACAAATAAGCGATTATTAAAATAATTTTAATCTTTCAGCTTTCTCGAACACACACTTGGCGTAATCTTAATTGAAATTAATATTAATATATATAAAAAGTTGTAGTTTAATTTTTCTAGTTTATATATCTTAAATTACATTAGGGTTGAGGAAAAATAACATGAAAACTAAGGATTTACGCCATAATAGACTTAGAGGATCCAATCATCAGAGGTGCCCACGCTCCCCCCACTGGGCTTTGCAAAAGGAATGAGTTGGTATGGCAGGGCATATGGCAAAGCTTGCACCACTGCTTCAAAGACATCAATGCTGTAACCGGGTGAACCTTGTTGCGTTAATGTCAGGATCATGTGCCACCTTCACAAATTCAGGCCTAGATACCACCGGAACTCGTATCCTCAATTTCTCCCCATTTGTAGGAATCTGCCACCCTTTTGAAGTAAAGTAACTATCCTCTGGCCATATGATGGGTCCTAGATTGAGACTACTGCTTTTAGAAGTAGAATGTATGATCCCATTATTTGTTAAGCTAAGATTCCTTGTTAGTCTGTTATTTGGTGTCCAAAATCCTATTCCTCTTTCACCATTACCATTTGCATGAATTATTTGAAAAGTTGTAGCTTGCAATTACCCATTGGCAAGGCCAAACTCTCCAGCGAGGCCTCTAAATGTGGTGTCTGATAAAGCATCCCGCAAATGTTCACCACTTTGAAAGACTCCTAAAGTGTCAATATATATCACTGAAATTAGTGGAACCATTTGTCCTTTGAAAGCCAAAATTTATGCTTTTAATCGTCTCAACCACGCTTGCTAGTGCTGTGATGGCATCATAAGCCCATAATCCAAATAAATTAAGGTTTGCATCAACCATGGTTGGATTTGCTTATAGAAACTCCCTTTTCCATCGGACTTCAAAATCAGTTAGCCTTTTTGTTTTGGAAACATAGGTCTTGAACCCCCAACACACCTTGCATTGCATCCATAACTGAGGCATCAAGAGAGCTTAAAATATTGGCCATACCATTGGTTACGATCCAATGATAAACAATGTAGAGCTAGGATTGGCCGGCATGTGCACAATAAACACTCTTGTTTGCATTGTCATCGACTTATAAAGCTCATTAGCAATTTGAACATCCGTAGCTGAGGGAGATAGAATACTAAGATATGGCACTTAGATATTCACTTGTTATAAGGCATTGGTTAAGAATGGTGATAGAACCAAGAAGGGGGTAAATTGGTTCACTAATAGAAATTTATAAACTGAAACAAAACATAAATAGAAAACAATTCAGAATTAAGCCTTGAATAGTTAAACACAATAGCAGAAAATTAAAAGAGATAACGATGAAGAAAAAATGCACAACGATTTATACTACTTCGGTTATAATTCGCAACATACATCCAGTCCCCAATTGCTTGAGATTTTCTTCACTAGTTGAATTTTGGCTTACAAGGCTTTCAATCAACCTTTCTCCACCTATCTTTCAAGTAGAGTGATTCTAGATAGAAAGAACTCCTAGAATGCTACCCACACTCTTCCCTCCTCTCTAGAAAATGAACAACTCAATGATGAAAGCAAAGTGTTGCTCTTGAATATGAGCTACAAGAAAAGACAACTCTTTCTAAGAGTAGAATGAACAAATGTAAGAACAAAGAATAGAATCCTTAATCTCTAATTTCTCTTGATGGGAGGTCTCATCTTCTTCTTCAATCTTGAAGGCTTTTTATAGATAATAAACTATTGAATCCTACTAGCCGTTAGAGAGAATTGTGGCTCGAGTTTGAGCAAAAGAATGTAATCTCGCATAATTGCTGTAATTAGTCAGTAGTTGCTGGATCGTGAACCGTAATTACTGCTTTATTTGTTGTTTCTCTCTACGTTTACAATCATGCCATATTTCACTCATTTGAACATTTGTTACATGATTTCATCCCTTGAACATGAATTTTCTGAGTAAAAATAGGTCATATAATAATTTCAAATTAGATTTTTCGATATTGAATTTAGACTTAAATAAAGGAATCATTCATTAAGATAAGAAAGAAAATTCTTAAATATAGCATTTTTCTTTAATCGAAACTAAAAATCAGCACTTATTACTCATTATCAAAATCATATACTCAACAAATGGTATAATGCCTCGACCATACTCGTTGTCAATATAAATGGGAACTGCTTCTTTCCATCCAAAGTATTGGATGATGTCACTTATGGCATGTACTTGAGCCGAGTCACTTTGTGCAATTCAAAAGAAATAGGAACTACTAGGGAAGTTAGAGAAGGGCTTGTTGCTGTGAAGGATATGATCGGAACATGAGCTTTTCCTCCGAGATTCACAACAAAGCTGGCCTGCATTGATGATATTGGCCCCACGATGGCTTGCACTTGCTCGTTTTTTATGAGGTCTAGAGCTGTGTTGCAATGGAAAAGGCAATCATATCAAATTAAAATTGTCAGATACAGAAAGTGGAATTAATTAATTAATTCCCATTTAATACACCAATTGCATGCACCAAATTAAAAGAAGATTCCTCCGTTAGTTATTTAGTTATATTGCGATCTTTCTGAAAAGATTCTCCGAGTCCCAAAAAGATCCACGAGTTGTGGTATTTATTATAAGTGCATGTTTGAATCTTTTATCTGTTGTTCCTAAATTATGTTTGACTTTTTATTTACAGTTCATAAATTATGGTTTGGGCAAGAGCAAGTGGCAACAAACCACAATTTGTACAAACGAAAAATGAAACATATCTATAAGTCAACTCGTGTTTTTCAAAAGGCTGCGTGGTTTGAACTTCGAAGTGAATACAATCGGTCAGTGATTTATCGTGACTGAAGATTATACAGTAGAATATTAAATCATGGGTTTAATTGGAGTGCACTGACAATGTAACTGTCATCCAATCAAAATATTCTATTTGCATGACCATTCAAGTAGTAGGTGATTATATCAAAGATTTTTACTGATGTAGCAATATATGATTAGATATTTGTGTAATAATTATTAGTCAAATATTTTCTTCTTGTTTTTTCAAGCAAATCCCTTTCCCGCCGTCTTGGGCAGTCGTCGAACATTTTCTTCTTTATTTTAAAGGTTCATTGATATAAAACTTCAAATAATACAAGTTTATAGTTAATCAAGTTGTAATAATTATTTTATTTTAGTACTACAAAATATTTTATAACTTTAACTCAGTTAAAATATTTATAAAATTAAATTTTATTTGATACAGAAGTATTATCTTCTTCTAAGAGTTTTTTTTTTTTTAATTTAAACCTATAACTACAATTTAAAAAGATTAAAATTATTTTTTCAACTAATATCTAGATTAACTAATAGTTCTAACAACTTTTGGCAGTAGGAATGACTTTTTTAAAATACCAAAGTAAAAAACTTCCTTTATGATTACAATAGATCTACGATTTGAAGAAAAAAGGTTTTTTATTCATAGATTAGTTATTATTTTTGTGTGGGCGAGATTAGTGATTAATTAACTAATCAAGTTAGATGTATAGTTTACTCTATGTAACTTCTCGTCCAGTTGTTCACACCTGTCCTTTTAAAATTTCAAATTTTCGGAATATATTGTGGAAAAGATTGTAAAAAGAAGTGTTCAAGAAAGGTTATGAGATCAAACAGATTGTGGAAAGGTGCTATTCGATAGCATATATCTAACAGCATGGGCTTAAGTAAGAGTTCAAATTGAATATCATTAATGTTATATAATATTTTAATTGATAAATTAATCGGTAGATATTTTTATTTGAAATGAAATTCTAGAAAAATCATTCGTCAATAAGGGTACCGGTGGCTCTTCAATCCAAACTGAAGCATCATGGTCCCTAGCGTAATGTGCTCTTCAATCCAACAGATATTTTTATAACAAAAATGAAAAAGTAATATAATAACTAATATCATCGTTTCTTTCTTTCTTTCTTTCTTCTTTTCATTTTTTTGGGTTACACTAATATTCATCGTTTGAAAAATTGCAATCACAATCCAAAACAAATAATAATATTTTAAACAATAAAGTAGTTTATTATTTAAAGTTTTCCATTGACTTCATGAATACTACAATTAATTAATTACTCGTAAACTGAAAAGTCTTCCATCTCTTCTCTCGTTTGTTTTCTCTCTCACACAATATAATTATAATAAAAATTAAATATTTTAAATAACTTATCAATATATTATTAATTGATCACGTCAAAACTTTACATTAATAATATGTTAAAATTAAATTTAATAATTTTTACAAGTACTTTTAATTTTAAAAGTAGCAACTACTTTAAAATATAATAATTTTTCACTTAAATTATTTTTTCAAAATTTATGTAATTTTTCCCATTAAAAAAATTATGTAATTTTATTCAAAAGTTCTGTTTTTTTTTTTTTTCCAAATTATTATAAAATAACGTGCATGCATCTTCTTTTTTTTTTTTTTGGGGCAATGCACGTAACTAGATTATGATTATCAGCTTCCCCCCCGCCCTCTTTTTTAAGGAATCTCAATTAGGTAACGCTGTTATATCCTTAATTTGTTTCATATTATATAGGTGAGTATTTTTTATTTTTTAATAAGGCATTGTTAGATTATTTTTTTTGGGCGACGGAAATTAATCTAGGATATGCAATTTTCTCTATGTGGTTTTAGTACAAATATTTTTATACCATCTTCTATAATATAGTTAAGTCTTTATATATATTTAATATAATAATTTTATGATCGAATACTATTAATTTGTTTATGATTGTCTCATTTTTATAATCAAATTAAATTTCACCTCAGGCTTTCGCTTTTTTTTCAAAATTCTTTTTATACAGCGTCCGAGCGTCGAAAAGAGACCAAGAAAACTAAAATCTAGAAATTAAAAAGGAAAATAATTTTTATACTTTTTTTTTCACTTACTTTTGTTTATACCCATTTAATTGGAGGAAAAAAAATGTAAAAGACAGAATAAATATAAAAAAAAATATGCTTTTCTTATTTTATTATTTAAAAAAAAGTAGTATAAAAATATTGTAAAGAATATGACATGTAAATACTATCACACAAAATAAAGGTGAGCTCTCTGATATCTTCCCATATTTCTACATTTGGTGCCAATGTTTTTATGCCTAATAAATGGAAAGATAACACGTGCATTGTGAGATTCGCGTTATTGGAACTGCAAGCTATGGTATTAAAATTTACTATAATAGTTAATGGTTAACTTTAAAAAAGGTTGGTTTTATGATAGGAAAAAATTTTTTGGATTCATGATAGACCATCTACTTTACCAATCAAACATTATCTTCCCTCTTCTCAAATACTCACCTCTCTCTTGCTCCCATTTCTGCCATGGCAGCGGATCAACATAGAGATTTGCAGATCAACATGAAAGATCCATTCTCTATGTTGTATAATTTTCATTTTATCATATCAAGAAAAAATAATGGTTTTTTCTTACAGTAACATTCTTTATAGTTTCTTTGGTTGATTTGAAAATATATCCATTGTGTTTGTGAATCTACTGTATTTGTGAGCCTACTTGAGAGAATCTTAGTAGCAAACAAATCAAAAATTATCAAGGTTTATGAATCAAACTTATGTTTGTTACGTTGCTCCATTTTTTATCTTACTTAGGACCCGAAAAAAAAATCCCCTCAAAACATTAGATATATCATGATCTAAATATATCCATTAAGTTTTAGAAATAGAGTTGCAAAAACATAGCACCCTATGGAGAGGTGTAACAGTAGCAGCTCATTCAGATTGATAGAGGATGCTGTTTGGTGGCTTTACAGTGGTGTTAAAATGAAAGTGAATAGTGCAACTCTAATATGGTGGTAGTAGTAGGAGAGATTGGAGATTGAATGGATGGTGGAGAAGGGATGAGTCCATAATGGATCCAACTTTTTTTTCCATGGTAAAACACTCGTTTGAAGAAAAAAAAAAATGAACTGCCGAAAGAACCACACGTGTCACTCTTTTTTTGCTTCACACCACAATTGGCACCAAATGTAGAAATGTAGGAAGGCACCAGAGAACTCGCCCAAAATAAAAACCTATCGCAGAAGGTGGGCTGTTCCTAATCTTCAACACATAATTTCCTAGCACCAGCAACTTGTGCAATAAATAGATGGTCAAACTTCACATATACAAGACAGCACTCTATATTTAGATGGAGCTGATCTAAATTGTAACCCACGTAGCTAGCTAGCTCATATTAACATAAATTGAAGTCATTCAAAATTGGTGCAAATGAAGGAAACACAGGATGACAAAGCTATAGATAAGTGAGAAAGAAAAGCTGCAGAGCTAGCTGCGGCAACAACATCAGCTTGGGAGTCTCTTACGTTGAGGACCATCCTTGTGTTGTAGTGAGGATGAGCAGCATAGAAATCTGAAAGGGACATGTTGATACAACTCAATCCCATCTTCCCCACGGTTCGAGCAAGATCAAGCACAACCCCCACATTTACCCTTCTTGTTGTTGTTGTGTTCTGTGAATGACCCACCAAAATCCATGGAGGGCACAACAAGATCAAAGCCAGAATAAGCTCTGCTGCATACTAGATGATGTTCATGATACTCTTTGTGCTTGAGTTTGAGATTATGTCATCTGACTCCGTCATCACAGTGAAGCATATATATATATATATATATTCTAATAGAAGGAACTGCGGCCCTTTAAAATTCAAGTCGTATATACCTAGAGAATATTTCTATGTGTTTTTTCCCGAATTGAATATAGCCCTTGTTTACGTTTCTCGTACACACATTATATGAGAGAGAGAGAGAGAGAGAGAGAGAGAGAGAGCGAGCGAGAGCTATTGTTTATTAGATACTGCTACTGCTTTCTTTCGGATAGTACCCAAATATCGTGTTGACTTTTTCTTTTTAGCTGTATATTGTGTTGACTTTGAAGTTTGCAGATGAGAACCTGATTTATTCAACTTGATTGTACGTAAAGAAAGAAGATATATTATAACACCCAACATTTCTGCAAAATTAACGCGAAAATATTGTTAATTAGGTTCACAACTGATGAATAATGAATGATAAATTATAAAATTTAATTCTTTGAACACTAAATTTATAGAATTTTATTTAGAGATTAATTTCAATTTATTATATGTAAAAAACTTTTACATAATCATCTAATTGATGACTCTTGAGCTAGTGATAATAAAGATCAAATACTTTTGCGATGATATAATGATACATGGCTTTTGAGGTGGTAACAATAAAGATCAAATATTTTAATATAGAAAGAAAAGTTTGAAGGCCTTGATTCATTAATTCGGCACTCTAAATTCCAGTACTATATGTATTGAAGTGCATGTCTTAAAATAAAACTTATTATGTACCTAAAAAAACTAAAACTTATTTTAATTCTTTAAAAGATACACACGTCCTTGATTTAAATCTTTATGATTAGCCTATACATTAAATTCAAAAATCATTATATGCTCTTAAAATATTATGCGAGCTTGAGTTCATTCTATTCATATGGTGATGATAACTCAATTTAAGTTAGTGATCTAAATTATCATTAATTTATACATCTATTTTTTAATTATAAATAAGCATGTAAGTTAATAATGGATTTCATCATTAACTTAAACTTAAATGTCACAAAATATATAAATGAAATGAACACAAACCCATACTCTTCGAGTATGCAATTTTTTCCCCCATCAAGTCTCGCATCTACACCTTATTCAGATGGGAAGTTGGTGGAGCTGCAATTATTAATACACTGTATGCAACAAGTGTCCGGGTAAATATATACAGAAACAGATTTTTGGTAACGCGAGTGTAATATTTTCTTTTGTTTTGTGATAATTAAGTACGGGAGAAGAACAACTTGTCAGTGTCAAAGGCTTTGCTTATGGTCTCCATTTCTCGTTTACCTTGACCAAATCAAAGTACGTACATTTTTTTTGGGTAGAAAAAGTACGTCGTGACAAGAAATGCATATACTATTAAAATATATAAATAGCTTCCTTCTTGTTTGGACTATCAATATTAAGAATTTATCTGATTCTAATTAATCTCATTTATTTGAGTTGGCTTTTTATAGAAATAAAGTGATTTAGTATTATTATTATTTTTTTATCCAAAAGATTTGAACTCAAAATTTTACATAAAGAAAACAAGTAATAAACCATTTGAATCAATTAATTATTAATTTTATTAAAATAAATAGTCTTCTAAAACTTATTAAAATAAATCATTTTTTTAATATTATCTTATATATCGTGATTAGCTTTTTTTTGATAAAATATATCGTGATTAGGTAATAAATATTAAGATTGGAACTATATTTTTATAATGTTATTTATGCTGTCATTCCAAAGAAGAAGAAGATAGTGTAATAAGTAAGGTCAAAGTTTTCTTGAAAAATATATTGGTAATTCAATAAAAATTAATCTCATAAATTATTTAAATAAATTAAAATTAAAAAAAATTACAAGAGAACATCAGAAAGCAAAATTTCTATTGTGATATTAAATTTTTATTTTTCTAAAATTAGAATGTGTTCTATTTCAAAATTCAAAAATAAATAAAAATTATAAACATTTATTATTGTTTCCTTAAGTAGTTACATTTGAATTGTATGGTGATCTAATACCTTATTGACCAAATGATCACAGTCCATTTATAAATTAAAACAACCTTTGTGTGAATTATTTTACACAAATAGTATTGCTCTTAACTAATATGACCGGCAACATTTTCTCTTCACAAAAGCTCATACATGTGAATTTTTCATTTTTTTTTGTGAAGATTTATAAATTTGGCTGTATTTTATTTTGGTAGATATTAATGATTTGGATTCTTACATTAAAGACTAAAAATTGGTTTAAAATTTTTTCTCAACCGCTTTCCCCTTCTCCCTCTTCATAGAGTTTTCTGGAGGCCTTCTTTAGGACTAACTTTAGTAGTATACCTTTTATTGGACTAATTAAAAAAAATAATAGGTAAAAAAGGTAAAATTCAAGGCTTATTTTTTTAAAAAAATATTTTTACTAAAAATATATACATGCATAAAAGTTAACAATTAGATAAATCTAAAAATAAGATTCAAAATATTTTTTAATAGTTTTTATATATGTTAAAGTATAGCTTTTTATTTTTTATTTTTAAACTTAAACAAACGCACCTCAATTAATTGTTTGAAATAATGCCAAATTACATTAAATAACAGTTAATGCAGAGTCCAGGAAAATAAATTAAAATAGAAGATTGCATTGATTTTCACACGGATAGAAATAAATGCACGCGTACGTTTATATGGAATGGAATCCATGGATTATGTAAATTCTTTTTCGGGTTTCATGAATGGATTGGAAGAATCAGACTACATTCACTGTGTTGAAGAGCCTGACGATTATTATTATTATCTATAAAAACTCCACCCCAATCCAACAGTTGTTTGTATCAAACAAACGAATTAGAAAATGGAGAACAAAGCAATTACCCTCCTAGTTTTGGCTTTGATATTCTGCTGTGTCACCGTTCAAGTTCGTTGTGAATATCACTACGAGAACAAGCAAGGTTTTCATCTAAAGGAGAAAGTGACCCATCTCCATTTCTACCTCTTTGACATCCTAAGTGGGAAGAACCCCACTGCGGTGGAGGTTGCTCGCCCTAACACCACCGTTGGTACAAAATCAGCCACCCCATTTGGCCACGTATATGCCATTGATGATCCACTTAGGGAAGGCCCTGATGCAAACTCTAAGGTTATTGGTAACGCACAGGGTCTCTATTTGTCATCAAGCCAAGGTGACAAGTTGACCCTTGTGATGTACGTGGATTTTGGGTTCACCACAGGCAAGTTCAATGGGAGCTCCATCAGCGTGTTCTCGAGGAATCCAGTGACTGAGCCACACAGGGAATTGGCTGTGGTTGGAGGGAGAGGCAAGTTTCGGTTGGCTAGGGGGTTCGCTCAACTTAGGACCCATTACCTCAATATCACAAATGGTGATGCCATTCTTGAGTACAAGGTCACTGTTGTTCATTACTAGATAAATTAATTACTTAGTGGGGTTATGCCAATTTTCTTCGATTTGTTGTGTTTTGAGTTGGAGGTGAAGGTAATTCAATCCAACGAATAGAAGATATTGAGGATTAAGGGGCTATAATCCCAAGTGGAATAAGCAAATACTATCATCGTCTTCGATTCTTTTTTCCTTTTTCTTTCTTTTTTTTTTTTTAAACCAGATCCAATCGCCCTTCAGTAAAGATTGGGATTTGTTTTAGGCACTAATAATACTGATATTTAAACATATGGTCTTGGTCAAATTACTCAATTCCTTCACCATTAATATATGAGTTCTGCTATTGTACCAGAGATTTCTCCCGAATTTGGATTGCCAGACTTAGCTGGCGTACATAAGGTGGCAAACAAACAAATTAAACAAGTCTGTGTATTATATTAATCTCCATTAATTTTTTAAAATAAAAATGGGTTAAACTAAATCACGATGCACCGTATTACTTTCTTATCGTTGCTGCCCTGCTTGATGCTTGTGGATAGTGAAGACTGCACTATCGTTTGAGAGCAACTGCAACATCGTATTGCTTTTTCACTGGTTAACACAGAATTCAAAGATAATTGGTTGCATTGATCTATGATTGTTTTAGAACGACTCCTATATGTTTTGTTTAACACAGTTTGGGTATGATGATTCGTATATGTTAACCCGGTTTGTGTTCACTTCATCTTTTTTATGTGTTATGACTTATGACTAAATTAATTGAGTATAAGATTTCTTGGTATCTCTAACAAGTTATAAATATTATAGAACGCTAAGCTTACTTTTTCATATAAACTGAAATGATTGAATAATAAAGAGACAAGTGGATGCAGGAAGCACAAGAAGCAACATACTTGAGTTTGATAACATCCCATTGGAAACAGGCACATTTAAATTGCTTGTAATTGTTAGACTGCCATCTGATGGGAACACGGAATTCGATTTATTAGACTCTAGACTCAAGTATTGCAAATCGAGGTTCTGAAAATATTCTCAGCAACTCTAGTAGTAATGCTACGCCGTGGGTCACATTTCATATTTCCCAGCCTAACCCCTAACCAAGAAAAAAAGAGCATCAAATTTTCTTCAATAAACACAGGCTAAGGCCTAGCTTAGTAAGTATTTTTTGAAGGATACTCTATAGTTTATGAAAGATATAAGTTAATTTTTTTTATTTAATAAATCAAAAAATTAAGGTGCTTTTATTTCTGATTTTTAAAAGTTGAGGGTGTTCTTGGGAGGCTTTATTGGATACTTTTTAGAGTTAGCTTATACTTTTTAAAATTTAAAAAATTAATATAATTTTACTCTTTTTAATGATATTAAAAATAAAAATTATTCTTTTTAATATTTATGTCTAATATAGTTATTTTAGATTTTAAAAATATTTTATTAAATACTATTTTTATGACTTCTGCTTATTAAGAATAATTTTATATTATTTTATTAAACAAGATCACTTATAACTTTTGAAAGTTAGCCTTGTAGAGCTTTGTAGAAATTTCAACAACTTTCAAAAAACTACAACAATATCAAACAAAGCCTAAATCCTAAATAGAAAAAATTGGCTCTTTCAATAATCAACAATAATTGACATTCACACTGGTTCATGATTTTAGATCCTTAACTCATGCCTCAGTTCAAGTTGTGATCTCAGACATCCAACTGAACTCTCTCCAAGAAAAATACTAGAAGCAACCTTCGAGGCTTGAGCAACGAGATTAGGAGAAATAGAAGCGAAAATGAAAGAAACAAAGACAAAGAAGCTTGCCATCGAGGAGAAACTGGTGTTGAGACCCACCGACATTGGAATTGGAGCAAGAAGCTTCAAGAGAAAAGTGACGGGATGAAAAAGAAATTAAAGGAGAAAAAATATTAAAAAAAATGATGTGTAAACTATTATAAATTCCACGCAACTTGCCATGTGTGTTGGCCATAAGTATTCAGGTATATTTTCTAGCCCAATAGTGTTTTCCTTAATATATTGTTCATGACTTAAAGTTGAAAAAATATAATATTTTGGAAATTAGGAGCCTACTACAAATAAATGCAATCTTTGGCTAGGCGAGTCTATCTGTTCAGTGAACATAAATGACATTGTGCTAGTAACGCGTTTTAAAATAAACAGTCCCCAATGTTTGTATAGGGATGCTTATGAGGGATGACAGAAAGGAGGGATGCTTTCTCGCTTTTTATTGATGGTCTTTCTTTCGAGATGATTTGGGACTGATTATCGCAAATCTTCAAGGGGGAAAGGGAAGTCATTGATGTTTATGTTTCGTATAAGAGAAGAAGTAACAACGATTGTAGATTTGGGTTTGTTCATTTTAAGAGCTTACACTACCAAAAAGACGGAAGTTAGCTACCTTTATTTACCCACTATACTTGGAACCATGGCAAAATTAGTTATAGTGTCCCACAATTGCCACAGTTTCACCTCCCGTCTCAGAAATTCGTGGGATGCTGCCCTATTTCTTGTTCGTTTTTTATTTTTTCAGTTCCCACCATTTTTTTTCTTTCTTATTTTTCTCAAATCAAAAACTCTCGTCCCCCTATATTTCGTAAAACCGTTTTGCCATGCCATCTCCACACAGCTCTCCATCTACTGCCTGCTCTCCACACAACTCTTTACCAAACTATTTTCACAATAACCTCTGCATCTGAATTCTACCATAGACATTGTGATACTTGGCAGATTTAGAGATTTGGGAGTAACCATCTTGGTGAACCAGACACAAAGAGTTTTGGAAGCAAAGAGAACGCAATCAATGCATCAGAGAAAGGGGAATAACCGGTCGTGTTTCATCACCCTCGATCTTCTTCAACTTTGAGCAAATTCTGGTTAGATTCTTGATGCTCACCCTTCACAAAATTTGCTGTGATTAAATTCTGGTTAGATTCATGATTGTACATGATTGTACCAATTAGTCATAATTCCTAATTTTTGTAAATGATTCTGATTGTATTTTATTTGCATTAAATTCATTAGTGATTGCTCAGGATTCTTCGGCAATCATAGCGTCATGTATAAACTGCTTGTATCGTGAGTTTTAGTGTCATTGTAATAAACCATTATTCCATCTTCCTTTACAGAATGTTTCTGCATTTTTCGAGAATGAATAACATAATCACGAATTAGCATTTTCTTTTTTATGGTCTCAAATATATTCGTTTAGTATTCTGCAGGTTTTTGGCTTTTTTGCACAGTAAAAAGACCTTATGATCAAGCTTTTACTCCAATAGTAAATATAGTTCTAGACGGCTTTTTTTTTGGGGGGGTGTTAAAGTCCTGCAATCTAATGCTACATATAATACATTAACCTTTAAGTTCAAAATGCTCTAAAACAAAAATAAGTTATGGCATGTTCCTATTGGTTATTCTCTGCAATTTGATGTTTCAGTTTCAATGTCTTTGTCTTTTCTCCTCCTTGTGGTTGTAGAAATGTAGAGGGGCTTAATGACAGTTTGTCCTATTAATTGAATAAAGTGTTTTCATTATTCTATAGGATGAATAGCAAGTAATAGCATAAAAAAAGTCCTCTAATAATCTGTGCTCACTGAATTCTCATTTTGGAATGTAAAAGTCTATGTGCACGTTGTAAATGTATGTCAAGCTTTGCATATCCATATGAATGGGGCTGGAAGTTGTATATATATATATATATATATAAAATTCTTGAATTTGTCAAGGATAAGAAATGAAAGTTGGGCAGACACTACACTTAATAAGGGAATCAAGATAGATCAATTTGGGATAACAAGTGTAAACTTTTCTCGCTTCATACACACGGGTGCACATGAAATAGATGAGCCATTCATCCTTGTAACTGATGCTAGAATGGTATATTATATTGATGATCCAATTGATCAAGGTTGGTGTTATGTTTGTCATATAAAGCCTAGAGACATATATGACATGGGAGATGTACAAGGAGTGGATTTAGAAGAGCCATCAATGGAGGACATACCTTTATGTGAGCAACATTTAGAGAACATTGAAGAGTTTCAATTAGTGGGGGATGATGCTGATGAACAAGAACAACATAAACTAAATTTTGATGAAGTTAATGATACTTGTAGTGATGGAGATGATGAAACAATGTTAGATTAGTTTAATACTTTTTGTCAAGTACTTTATAAATTTAAAATGTAGTTATTATGTTTCTTAAATCAATTTCAATTCAAAACTTATGTATCTTTTGTCTTAAATCTTAATTAGTTCAACTAATATGTCTTGATTCCATATTTTAGTTTCTTTTATTATTATATTTTGTAGGTATTTGGTTCAATATGAGACATAAAAATATGAATTTAGGACAAGCAATGTTAGCACAGCTACGAGAACAACCAAGTGACAACAATATTCAAACTTCTGAAGATCTGCTGCATCAAATAAGCCATAACCAGCTTGAGGCCAATCCTTCAAATATGAACTTGACAACTCTATCAAGTGGTGACAGTTTAGGCTCTTCCTCATCTTGAAATGGAACTCACTCAGAAGAGAAAGAGGAGCCCTTACTTGTCAAGGTTAGAGGTAAGAGTAAAATATCATTAATTTTGGTATCTTATTATGTGATTATAATATTAGAAAATATATGTTTACTTTATGTGCTTGTATACATGATGATAGATATTACTACTAGAGAAATTACAACTCGAAAAATAAAGGCAACTCAAGTTTGGGATTTGCCAAAAACTAAAAAAGTTATTGTGGAACTCAATGGTGATGGACAAGGCAACGACAATTGTTCAAATTTGTTTGTAAGGTTTCTTGGTCAAATGGCTCATAGATCAGCACTTTGTCCTATATCAGTTGAAAGATGGGATCTAATGCCAAAAGATAACAAAAAGAAACAGTAGGAACTTATTGAGGTAGGAATCTAAATTTCTTACAATTATAATTATTTTTGTGTATCTTTTGTCGTCAAACAATGATTTTTGTATATATGATATTTAAAGGACAACTTTGAGTTTGATTATGTTGCTGGCATCAAATGGGTAATGAGTACTTTAGGTGAAAGATGGAAGGCCTACAAATATAAGTTACGGTGTCAGCACTTTTATCCTAATAAAAGAAAGGAAGAAATCCTTGCTAATCCTCCATCAGGTATAGATTATGTTGAGTGGATAGCTTTTATTCATCACTACAAGGATGCTAAAATGAAGGTAATTACTCAAATTAGGAAACTATTTTACTCTATTTTTATCATATAAAACTTGATATATAATGAATCGTGAAAAGCTTAAAGTTTCGCATGCTGGTGGAACTAAAATCAATGCAAGAAGAGCTCATCAAATGGTAATTTGCTTCGTATTGGTTTTTTTTTTTTTTTTTGTCTATGGAACTTCTTTACTATGTCACATTATGTATAGTATTTATGATAGTTATATTGACTTTTACATTTTATTAATAATTTTAGGAGCAAAAATTAGGAAGACCTGTTTGTTGAAGTGAGTTTATTTTATCAACTTTGCTGAAAAAGGATGAAAATTTTGTGAGTGAAGAAGGGCAGATTTTGGTTGTAAGTAAATTGTATTTGTTTAATTCATATCAATGTTAGATTGATCCAATTGTACCTCATTTTCATTCTCATTTTTTTATAGGATAAAATATCAGTGCACCTACCTCAAGATCAAGAGCGTGTTGCCACTAAAGGTGTTCCATCAAAAGTACTAGCTCATCCAGATGATGCAATTGGAAAAGTCTGTGGGGCTGAGCATTCGGGCCGTGTGCATGGTTTTGGCAATGGTGCTTGTCCTTCTAGAGTTTTTGGAAAGTCCAAAGGTTACATTGGTTTTGTGAACTTTGGTGGCTCTAATAATGTATCCCATCAGCGTGTTGAAGACTTGGAAAAACATGTAGAAACTTTAGAAGAGAAGCTGAGTGGATATGAAGAAACCAAGGAGCAACTTGTACACATTCAAAATCAATTGGCAACTCTTCACAAATGTTTACTAGAGAAATATGGTAGTGAATTACCTACTTTCAACCAAGATATGCCACCCTCTTAGTCATGTTTGCTTTGGAGAATTTTAGAACTAATGTTAGGTTTATATTATGTACTTACTCATGTTTGCTTTAGAGTATTTTAGAACTAATGTTGGGTTAATTTTATGTACTTAGTTATATTTGCTTTTTAGTATTTTAGAACTAGTGTTAGGTTAATATTATGTATTTTGATTTATTTCTAGGAGTTGTGGAAACTTATGACTATTAATTGTTTATGACTTTCTTTTGCCAAGTGATTAATACATATACATGAGACATGGATTTTAGAAATTATTTTATTTTATTAAGACCTCTTTATATGTTGTATTCAATAGGTACCTCAATCAATAATTGGCACAAGAGAAAACAAGAAAATACTAGTACAAAAAAAAAAAAAAGAAAAAATTAAGCCAAAAATTAGAGACAGTTAAAATGTAGCAAAAATGAAGACTCATCTTGTTTAATCTTTATGGTTAGCTATGATTAAACCATGGCAACATCACCAAACTTAGAAAATTTAGCCACAGTTAAACCATGGCTATATTAGAATTTTATTCTTTCACATGAAACTATTAGCTTTGGTAGCAACCATGGCTAATTAACATTATAATCGTGCCAATTATTTCTCACCACAGTTATACAAACCGTGGCTAAAATAAAAAGAAACGTGGCAAAAATATTTGCAACGCCACTATTAGTCACGAAGTTAGTAACCGTGGCTAAATAGTTTTGCCACAATTTTGGCTTTATTTAAAAACCGTGGCTAAACTCCGTGTTTCTTGTAGTGTTAGAGGAAGCAAAAAATGCAGTTAGGAATCTAAATGAGGTCAAGGTTAGGGGGAAGAGGATAAAAGTTTCTTTTGCTAAATATGACAAGAAAGACAGGCCTTGGATTGATCCCCTTCTGCAGGAAGCAAATAAGATTGTTGATGAGGTGATATTAGAAGAGAAATCCAACAAAGCTACAATTGATGGGAGGAGTTTTAAAGAGGTGGTGGAAGGGTTACATCGCCATATGAAGATGGATGATTGGGCAATGAGAAACTCTAGGAAACCAGCGGATTTTAGTGTTGATAAAAATAGGTTGAAGCTTGATAAGATGTATATTAAGGAGACAATATGGAGACTTGCTGTAGAAATTTTCAATACAACCATTTTGGAGGAGGCCAAGTGGAAGCTTGGGGTCATGGTTAATGAGGTGATAAACACTGTCCTTAGAGTTGAAGAGAGAATGGCAGAGCCGTTGGATTGCAGGAAGAATGAGAAGGTATTGCAGGTGGAAGGAAGTAATGAGATGCTAAGGGCATTTTTGGAAAAGAACCTACTTCTATCTATGCTGCATAAGGATCGAGACTCTCCTAGGTCCCTCATTGGCCAGTTCGAATCATCTTTGACTTTCGAAGCTTCCTTTCTGTGTTGTCCAGTGGTGGGTCCAAGTTGTGTTGAGGAAGCAACTCAATCCCTTGGACCAAGTCATCATTCCTTCTTGTTATCAACACGAATTCGAAAGAAATGGAACATGGGGAGCCATCATGCAGTGACCCAAACTATCCTCCTAGATTTGAAGATTTCATTAGTGTGGTAGGACCTTTTGAATAATATCAAATGTAGTGCATGTCAATGGTAAATGTTGTGTGTGAGAATTCCTTGGAGGAGGGAAATGAAACTGATAACAATCTCGGACAATCTCTTTCTTCTTTTTCAAATTCGATAGAAAAAGGTCCCCAAACCCCTCTATTTGATTTATTTTCAACTTTGCAATGAGAGGATATTGGAGTTATGGTGCCGTGTAAAGAAAACTTTGTGGAAGCGTGGATTACTTGGGATCTTGGAAAGACTTTGGGGCTTTAGGTCAATAATGAACAGGCCATGATTGTGACTTTAGCTAAAGTTTAAGATTGTCAAGACTTTGTTCTACCAAGAAAAAAGGGATGTCCCAAGAAGAACAAAGGATGTTTGAAGGATTAAGGAGTTGGTGGTTTTGTGGCTTCGGTTGGTTGAATTGGTGGTGGAGTGCTGGGCTTTTTTGTTTGTTTTGCTTTGTCTTGGTGGAATTTTGTTGTGGTTTTGTTTTCTTTGTAGTGTTTCCCTAGGTTTTTCTTGTGTTTTTCTTTGTTGGGTGGGGTTGGGTGTTTTGGCTTATCTCTTTTTGACTTTATTAATCTGTCCTTACTTTGTAACTTTGACTCTTATTTTGCTTGCTCCTCTCCCTATCTGTATACGATAGCTTCTCCATTTTTAAAGACATGATTCTTTCATTAAAGGCGAAAGAGGAGGCCGACCACAAAAAAAATAAAAAATAAAGAGGAAGAGGAAGGAGCAACACTTTTTGTATTTATTTTATATAGGATACCGTATCGATTCACACCTCATCCATAATTGGATGGAATATAAACCCCGTTTAGACTGGGTTCACACCTCATTTAATAGTGGATAAGCTGTGAGTCGACATGATATCCCACATAAAGTGAGTACACATTATATAACTCAAGAGGAAGAGAGGATGATGGGTATATACTACCTACAAATAAGTGGTTCATGTATGAATAATTCACACATATATAACTAACCCATCCAGCATTAAAATCAAGAAAATCCATCACTTTATTACAAGGAATAACACTATATTCAAAATTATCAAACCAGGATGCATACATTAAAATGTCTTTTTAACATAACTACATTATGACAAACAAAAATACTAAATGGTATGAAAACGTTTTCGCAAAACAACACACAAAAGATTAAAAGTTCAAATAGTTGTCTGTGTTTTTGCGTTTTTACGCATCTGCTCTCACCTCATTTGACTTTTGAAACCCTCCACGATTGGTTATATACACTTTCATAAAATTTGACGAAATTTTTTCGTACCAGGGAGCATTGCTCTTTGGCAGAAGTCTTCAATATTTTTAGTAATGCTCTCAAACTTGGTTATTATTACCTGTATGCAGTTAATTTTATTAGTAACTAAACTGTTGTACTTGATTAAGACATTAGAAGTGAGTTAGTTGTGAAAAACTTATATAGTTTGTATGTAGTTATAAGATAAAACCTTAAAGCCAATAATGTCAAAAAATATTTGAGTAAATATCTTTTTTAATCTTAATATTTTAGAGTTAATATCAATTTGGTCCTGAAAAAAATTTTAATATCAATTTAGTTTTAATATTTTAAATTTTGATATCAATTTAATCCTATACTGATGATTTGATAGAAAATTTGATTTTATGAAAAAAAAATTTATAACTAAATTGATATTAAAATTTAAAATATTATAATTAAATTGATGTCAAAATTATTTTTAAAACCAAATTGATGTCAATTTTAAAATATTAAAATTAAATTGATTTCAAAAAAAAATTTAAAATTAAATTGATATCAATTTTAAAATATTAACAACTAAAAAAATTATTTACTCTAAAAATTGTTATAGTTAATGTATAATCATATAACCGTACATTGAGATAAAATATTGAAAAAGTGAAAATATTTAGAAATATAACAAATCCAAATAAATTGCCAATTTAATATCTGCGAGCACGTTTAGAACCTAATTAAGTGTACATCCTAAACTCAATTACCATAATTGGCGTGGAATGAAAATAACAAAAAAAAAAAAAAAAAAGGGGTGCACCAACGCGTCTCTTTACTCATAATCAAATGATATCGTGAACCATTCATTCTCGTATTCTCTTTTTTTTATCTTTTTTAGATCAAATTCAATCTCGTATTCTGAACCTTTATTCCTCGATCCTGCCGCGTTTTCAGTCAGCAGTAATGAGTTCATTTTCGTTTACCTTGACCTGCTGTAATCTAAATTAAACTGAGATCAATGTAGAAACTGATTAGATATGTGATGTAACTAGTCTAGAGCTGCGTGTATGGCCGTGGTTTGCGGACTTATCTGCTTAATGTGGGTTTGGACTACGCTTTATAAATGGAAATTTGCATCAATATGATTTTATAAAATTAACTTTAATTAAAATTAAATTAATATTAATGTAATTTATATTTAAAAATTTTTATTTCAAAAATAATTATCATAAAATAAATATTATTTAGATAATATTAATTAAAATTATTTTTAAATATATAATTATAAAAATAATATAAGTGTTTTATACAGAATATCCTTTTATTTTATTTTTATTTTTTAGAGATTTGAATAAATTATATTAATACTATTATAAATAAAATTATATAAATATTATTTTAAAAATATTTGGATATTATTGGTGTTAATATTAAATTTTAAATATAAAACTAAATTAAGAACAAAATATATATAAAGTATTTGAATAAAAAGGTGATTAAATTAAAATTTTAATTGTAAGATTATAAAATATATATTTTGTTAGAAGGTTAAAATAGATATTTAAATAATTATTTTTTTTAAATTCTTAAACGGGTGTTTTTGAACATAAAAATGATAAATTTTTTATTTGCCTTCAACTGAGGTTTGCATTCAAAAATCCATTGATATTTATCAACTCAAAATCATTCAAACATGTTATTCTCACCGTTCGAGGAAAGAGGATGGACGTGCACTTCTATGAATGCTGAAACAAACAAAGCCTTCGCGTTTGATTTTATTTTTATAAAATTAATTCTAGGTATAATTAATTTTATAAGAATTAATTTAATTAAAATTAATTTTGATGTAAAATAATTTATATTTGATAATTTTTTAAAAAATAATTTTTATAAAAAATTAAAATTTTTATTTCTAATAAAATTAATTTTAAAATTAAAAATTAATTCTAAAAATAAAAAATTAAACATCAAATTTATTGGCTAAAATCAATTTTGGCATGCCAAAGTTAATCCCAGTGTCAATCCAACCCAGCATTAATTTGTGAAGTGAAGGTACACGGGCCGAACTTATTGTCCGAAGATGGTTTGCCAGACATAGTTGACACGCGTGGTAAATCTTGAGTGATTAAATAAAAATCATGAGTCGTTAAAAAATTTAAAGTGTTCTTATCACATTTTGCAATATAATTTTGGCAAACAGTTTTTGACAAATTTTTAGGCTGAGGATTGCTACTTTGTGATCTCTCTAAAAAGAGAAAATAATAATAAACAATATTCTCTCCAAACGATTCGTGCAAGGATTTAAATCCTATTGCAATATTGTTTATCGGACATTTCACACGATCGTTTAAACGTAGGTCTATAGGTTCGTTGATTCGTTTACTTTAACTTGCAGTTAAGCAAATGGTAAACCGTGCCGTGAGTAAGTAGACTAGTTTGCTAACCTGCTAAACCTTTTTCATGAAAAGATACATTTATTTAAAAACTTAATAATTGATAAAAAAGTTTTAAAAAATAACAAGTACTTGATTCAGTTGTTTGGGTCTACTAAATACATTTAGTACGATTATTGTCACGGATTAGCCTATATAGCAATGAGCTAAGGGATGGCACCTAAGGCTCGGGGCAAAACTTGCAGCCTGTATATGACCCAATATTTGTATAATGAAGTTGGATTTTAAGAGATTTTATTTTACCATCCTATTAGAGTTCCTCAAATGATTACATAATGGTAGACTAGGCTGAATCCCCCAAAAAGAGCAGTTCAACCACTCCAATTCAGATTATTTTATTTGTGTATGAGTCATTTAGAACCGATGATTCAAATATATATACGTTTCTATTTATATTTAAAACCTTTTGGGTATTTTCTAACTTAAGCATCATAATCTTTATAGGTATACTCCATCAGCTTGAAGCAAGGATTGCAACAATTTTGTATTTCCTAACCTATATGGAAAATCAAGTAATCTCTATTCCAATTTTCTAGTTTCGAATAATTATATTTTTTCAATGGTTAAATTTGTATTGCATAACTTAGTTATTAGAAAATAGTATTTTAGAGTTGAGTTTAATTAAAAATAATAATAAATTTAGATATTTGTATTTTTATGTAGGAATTTTAAACATTAACTAATGTTTCAATCCGCTAGTCTATTTGAATTGCGTGTCAATCCAGTTTGGTCCATTCATCTTTGGCTCGATATGAACTAGTTTGACTTGTCTACCATAGCTCCAGAACTTACATTGAAGTTTAAAATTTTTAATATACACAAAAGAATTCAATATAAACATTATTAGTTTTCGTCTAAATGAACATATTGTACTTAAACTGAGATATTGGAAATCAATTTCGGACTTTAATATAACTAAAGTTTATACTAAAGAGTTGGATTTATATATATATATATATATATTAGACATTAAATATAATATTTCTTTCATATAAAAACAACCCTAGTAGTCCTACCTCTGGTTCAGACTAGTAGTTTGGGGGTTTCGTTTGCCCACTCTTGTTGCGATGTACTCTTTTATGGTCCTACCGCTGTAGTGCTTCATAATTTTGGTTTTGCACTCGTTCTTTTATCAACGGTGCTGTTGTCATTTTTAAATGATTATTTACACTCTTCATTAATTAGCTGATTTAATTAAATTTTTAAATAATTGTACTATAGATAACAATTTAAAAAATTCAAAGTTAAGAACAGTTTTTACATATCCGTTCTTGCATTTGTTTCACACTTTCACTGCAACTTCAGACGTCGTGCTTCCTGGCTTTCCATAAAGACTGCTAGACGAGGACAGGCATAATTGACCTGCTCGTTATAGAAGTGCAAGTTCCATTGGAATTATTATATGAAGAAGAAAAATGGTTGCGCTAGAGTCTTGTGATTGTGATAAATAATTAACCAAGGCTGACTCTTCCACTGCAGTTTCTATGTTGAAAAATGGACAGCGTCCACACATTCTTGGCAAGTGGAAGTGTGACAAGGGGAACATTTTCTTCGTAGCCCATTATTTGTACATCAAATGACGCATTCTGCTCTACTCCTTGAAAAGTTTGGAGCTTGATGCTCCTTATAATCTAGTGACTAAGACTGAGTGTGTATTGATGCAACCAACTAAATATGATACGCTATAATAGTTCTCCTTTTCTTTCTCCTCGCCTCCCGTGCCCCCACCCTCCCTCTCTCTCTCTCTCTCTCTCTCCATTATTGGATTGAATCCAAAGTATCAGCCCCACCTTTCCACGGAGTTCAATCAACTTGACATTAGCATTTGTAGAATTTATAGATATCTGCATATTTGAATTTTGATTTGAGTTCATATTATAGTTAAAACACTAAACGATGAGGTGATTTTATTGAGGTTAACATGACTTAGTAGAAAAATATTTAATCTCCTTTTATTGGTTCTGATCAGTTACTTTGAACAACAAATCAGTGGATTCTAATCACCATATCATGATCAAAGCTAAATTCTCCTTCAGCTTGTCGGAGGAGGGATTGGAACTCTGTTGAGTCAAGAATGAGATGGGGACAATGTATCTACTTCTTTTTTCAGTTTTCACCAATGAAAACAGCAAAGTGGCCTTTTGGGACATCAAAGAGGGACACCATCATCGCCGTACCCATTTTTCTTTCCTAAGCTTGAACACCTCTTGAGGATTTGCTTGAGCATTGTTGTCTAGGAAAGCTTGCTTGATTTTCTAAAGGCCATTTTCTTTGTTTTGAGGGATAGAGAGGTCAGAGGTCGAAGTCGTAGTTCTGGGGGGTCCGGAAGAAGGAAGAGAGAAAGGGGGGGGGGGGTGGGGTGGGGTATGGCAGGGGGAGGAGAGCGGGAGAAAAGGACAATTATTATAGTGTATCATATTTAGTTGGTTGCATCAATACACACTAAATCTTAGTCATTAGATTGTAAAGAGCATCAAGCTCCATATTTTTCAAGGAGCAGGGCAGAAGGCGCCCAAATAAAATAAGGACATCAAACAAAATTTGAGGAAATGGACCTAAATATTTTTTTTTGCATTGTGCTTTGACTTGTGCAGAGACTCTGCTTGGCTCATTCCTTTTTGGGAGTTGGTTTGAAGCCTGTTTTAATTGTCAAAAAAGGAGCGCGAAGTCAGAGAATGGAGAATGTAGAACCATGTGCAGTAACTTCGTGAAGCTGATCTGTTTTCTGTTACATCTTTACTTGCAGGCTTGTTCTCTAAATGGGTGGATGGCATGGTTTTCAACTGTGTCTGTGTGTGTTTTAGGTGGTATGTATTGATTTTGTTTGTAGTTTCAGGTTAGTCCTGTTTGTTTCTTATTCTGTTTTAGGACTGTTCGATGTTTTTGTTTCTGGTCTTGCTGTCTGTATTTTCTGGTTTGGACTGTTTCTGTTGTAATGTTTATCCCCTTGGTTCCTCCCAGTGTAGAGTGTGTTCTTGTATAGGCCGACGGGCATTTATCAATAAAAAGAACATTAAAATGAGATACTCGAAAAAAAAGATAAAAGGAAGAGAAAAATTAGATCCTACAATGATGTAGACCTACCGATGTTTATGTTATTAATTTCTAATATATGCTACAAAAGAAACATTTCTTTTATTCCACTACCATTTGTTTCCTCCTGAGAACCTAGATCCATCTTCCAGTTTAGGACCATACCTTCGAAGTTTTTTGGCCAATCTAATATACACTGAAGATCCCCAACAGTGCAATGCCAAAAATATGAATGGCATAACCACAGTGGCAATGGTCAATTTAAGGCTGGGCGATATGACCAGCATGGCGAATACGTAGCAACCAGAAAATAGAGAAAGTGGAGAAGTAACTATAACGCTGACGCGCCCTCTAGGCATTAGTAAACATATCATCAAAATTGATAGATAAAAGGCACAAGTGTTAAATGACCAGAACCAAAAGAAAGTCTGAGCTTTCATGACCACTTTCCCAGCGTTTTCTTGTGTTGCAGCATTTGCTCTACGCATGAGCGGTGCACCAATCTTCTCAACAGGTGGTGGAAGGGGATTAGCTTCAGCCTGATAGACTCCACCGGGGGGACTAAGTGCTGCTTCATATGTGCTCGTTGCAAAGAGAATAGCAACTACCAATAAGGCATTGCGTGTGTCGTTTGATATTCTCCTTCTGAGGCGAGTAACGCAAATTGCTACCCTCTCGTTGAAGGTGATTTTGGATCTTAGCTCTTCTTCATGGAGTGGAGCAGCAGCAAGTGCAAAGCCACGTAAAGCTCTAGCTCTAAGTAACATGTCCCTGATCTCTGAAGTGTTAACCTGGGTCTGATTCTCCACTATGTCCAAAGCTGTTGAGTCCTCAAAATTCTTGGCATTTAAGTCTATGTTACTATCTATGAACAATCTAACTGCCTGCACAAGGGATAAAAGGCAATTAATTGAAATTTGAAACTTGATATTCAACATAAAGTGCTTCTTTTTCAGAGTAATCAAAGTGCGGTAGGGAAAACTAGCACTTCATTAGCTCAAGTGGAAGCACTTGTCCCCTTAATTAAGGTTTCAATTAATCTGACTCGGCCTGAGTTAGACTAATTGGAGCCTGGTTGATTCTGAGTACCGGTAGTTTAGACTAAAAGGAGAGTACTATAGGGAGAATGAAAGATAGAAGGACATGCCTCGTACCTGTGGTAAGCTTTTGAGTACTGCAATGTGCAGAACAGTGTTGCCTGCCTCGTCCTCCCAATTTAGAACCCGTTTTTCCAGTTCCTGAGCACGCTTTTGGCAAGTTCTTTGAAGCCAACCAACCAATACCTCAAGAGCCTCAAGCTGTTTATGTTTCACAGCAATATGCAAAGCATTCTCGCTTCTAACAGTCACGTCTTCAATAGAACCAGGACAAGACGACAAGAATCTAGCTACAAGATCAGTTTTCCCCATCCGAGTCACAAAATGCAAAGGGGTAATGCCCTCTCTCCCTTTGACTCGGACAAGGTCTCTGTCCATGTCCACAAAGCGACACACCATTCTGTAATGGCCATTCTGTAGGGCAAGGTGCATGGGGCTAAGCCCATGCTGATTTAGCTTCCATGCAAAGCAAGGCTTCATTCTCATAATCTCAGTGGCAAAACCGGCTTGGCCAGCAGAAGCAGCAACATGCAAAGGAGTATCAGCAAATGGTATCAAAGCAATGCGCTCCAAGAGATATGGATCCACCTGGATCAGTGTGTACAGCAAGTCTATATCTCCCATTTGTGCAGCTGCATTCAATGTCTCATTCATGGTTGAAAGAAGGAAAGGAATATAAGGCTGATACAAGGAGAAACTATCAAGGAAAGCCTGCACTGCAACTATTTAAAGTTTTGGAATTTTATACTACTCATGTTATGGCAAATGGCGGCCATTTATTGTGGACCACAATGTCAACCCTCCACGCCACAGTCTATACGTTGCTTCTTGGTTGTTTATATTAATTTCTATTCTATCTGCGTGTTTCATACGTCGTCGTCTGTTTCCGTTTTGAAGTTCTTGACTTTCATGATTTCATTTTTCATCTGAATTGCTTCTCATCTTCCCCGACGGTGACCATAGCATGTAGGCACACGTGCGGGGAAGATGGTGTGCGGGACTTAGAAGTGTGCGATTGGAATCATTCTTCTTCCTCGCTTGAGTCGCTTCTTATGATCTACTAGGAAATTGGCTACCGGAAGAGAATTTTGTTTTTATGCGAAAGTCAAAATCAACTACATGCATTGCATAGTGAATGTTGTGGCTTTCATGCAAATCAGATTCAATAGTCAATGGGCGTAGGTGTTCAATTAGGCAAGTGAAAAAACTTCACAAGCTTTTATGACTCTGGACTTCGTCTCATTTACACGGACTAGAACGCGTTAAACAAGTCACTTTTGCATGGCACGAACCACCTGCAGAGCCAGGTCATGTGCTGGTCGTTCATACACCATTGTAGCCCAGAGCCCTGAGTGGACCCTGGAAAAGTTACTCGAAGGCTAAGTTTCTTGGTAGGCATTAACAACCCAGACCCTTGAGAATTGTTAAGGACCAAATAAAAAATTTAAAAAGGGCCACGCATACTCATCCAGTCAGACTTTACGAAACAGGAAACTTTATGTTAGGGATTTTCGCGAATTTACGTCGATTTTGAATAAAAAAATCATTTTATTTAAATAATATAATTTATAATAATTTGAGTTGAATTAATTTGATTATTTTTTAAAAAATAAAATTTTAAATTTATAATAATATTATAAAATAAAATAATATCAATTAAGGAAATGAATAAATAAAAATAAAAATGAGTCATAAAATATTTTTAAAGTAAAAATAATATATGCATAAAAAATTATGTAATAAATTTAAATTATTATAAATAAAAATATAAATTTAATAATAATAATTAAATTATATATTATTATACGATTTGAATCGGAACGAATCAATTTTAAAAATTAAATTCAAAATCGAAATCCGACCTATTCTATGCGATTTATAAAAAATAAGCTTAAATATATTTTTAATACTTGTAAATATAGGTCATTTTGATTTTAGTTCTTCTAAAAATTTTTGTTGGCTTTTAGTCCTTTTTTGTTTCAATATTATATTTTTAGTCTCTATCGTTAATTAGTGCTGTTAAGTAATGATATTTATTAGCACCAAAAGAGAATTATTAAAATATGTATATAAGAATAAAATAAAATTTTTAATATTTATAAAAGCCAAATACATGTTTTAAAATAATTTTTTAGATTTAAATTTAGAATGATAAGGACTAAAAATATAATATTAAAAAAATAAGGGACCAAAAATAAAAATTTTTTTTTACAAGAACTAAAACCAAAACAACATATATTTATAAGAATTAGAAACATATTTAAGCCTAAAAAGTAAGATTCAATCCAATCCAATTTTTTGCAATTTTGATCGATTTTCAATTTGGATTTGACTGATTTAGTGACTTTAAATGGATTAGATTAGATTTAGGCCTAATTTGATAATATTTTATGCAAAAATGCTCTAACTTATAAAAAATATAAACTAACTTTTTCTGTTTGATAAATAAAAAATCTGAAATTCTTTTACTCCTAATTTTTAAAAGCTAAGGATACTCTTGATAGCCCTTATGAGATACTTTTCAGAACTGATTTATATTCTCCAAAATTTAATAGATTAATATAACCTTATTTTATTTAATAACATTAAAAATAAAATTTATTCTCTTTAATATTTATAATCATTATAATCATTTTAGATATTAAAAATAATTTTATCAAACATTATTTTTGCAACTTCTACTTATTAAAAACAATTTTTACATTATTTTACTAAACAATACCACTATAACATTTTGAGAATAACTTTTAAAGAATAAAAAAAGTACAACTTTTAAAAAACCAAAACAATACCAAATCAAACCTTAAACACCCTTACTACATATCAAATACCAATAGATTATTCCAGACATACAATCATACAAATGCGACCTTCTAGGCTCAGTGGAACTGGTTGAATTTAAGGAATCGGGCAAAATAAGTTAATATGAAATTACGCATCAAGTGAATATTTTATTTCCTTTGAAAATCTTGCAACGACAGTACAACTCGCTCACCACAATCCCCCGCCGTCTTTGAAAAGAAAGCAAAGTATAGTATACATCGACCACACTTATACATCAGGCGACAGAGTTTGTCGGACAAGATTCTGAATATTGAAACTCAGGAAATTGGAAAGAAAGATCTATGGTTACAACTACATACACACGCCTTCGGAGATTATTCTGTCAAAAGAAATGGCATGGAGAAATATTCTCAGCTTAACAATAGTAAACACGTATTTTCAGAAGCAAACCGCTCCGTATGAGATTTACCCGGGAAAAAGGAAATATAGAAGCAGAAGAAAATTCTACTTTGATTTATGCTGACTGTAACGTTGTATTCCATAGACATCAACGATACCAGGAGGGAAAACGGGGTCAGTAGCAGCTCTAACAGCAACTTTTGCCACCGCAGTAACATTGACAGGAGGTGTCAATAGAGGCCCAACAAGTGGCATCTGGTTCAACGGTTTTGCATACTGGAGAACCTATAGCACTCAAGCGAATTGCAGTCAGAAACAAAGGATAGCAAGAAATTTCCTAACTGATATTTAAGACAAGTGAAGCATTAGTCAAAACCTAAAAAGTAAATCGTACCATGATATGGATACATCAATGCAAGCATACTAATTCTCAAGAAAAGTCTTGACTTTGATCATAGGAAAGAGGAATTCAAACATCAATATCAGGATGCTAAGATGCTTAGACCCAAAACCCAGTCAATCAAATGGAGAAGCACAATTGAATTATGAACTAGTAATGAACATGGAAAATGCAAGGAAGGGGAAAACCTTTCACAAATTGGCTTATTCATGTGATATAAAAAAGCCAATGTCAAATGATCAAAGAAGCAAAATTAATCACACATCACGGCCAAAAAAGATATTTCAAAGTCATCCTGGAGAAGCACTTGAAATTACCATCTCCAATGGAGAACCAATTACACCAAGGGGTATCTTCATACTCCCAACACCTCGAGTTCCATAAATAAATCCCGGCCTCAAAATCACTCCTGGCAAAAGGCACATAAAAGTCCTATCAGGTAGTGGGAAACTTTGCTTTATTGTTCTAAGGAAAAATCTTTGCAAAAATCAAACCCTAGGAAAACATGGGTGAGAATGAACAGTGTCAGTTATTATCAAATATGATGCTTAACAAATTACCAGGTAGAAGATAAAATTTTTAACCAAGTTTCAACATCTTGTGTGGATTTTACTCAGACCTTACATATCCAATATATTGATCACAGATATTCTATAGTAAACCCTACCATGAATAATGTTAATAGACTGAATACTTACCTCCATAAGGAAACCTGGTCAGAAGCTCTGTTTCAGCAGCTCTCTACATCAATAAGACACAATATATAATTCTGATGATCATGAGATTGAAATGGAAATATAAATTTACATAATTATTTTTCTCTTGTAGAAATAGAAGCATGTATACTTAATAAGTATTTCAGCCCAAAGAGAGAAATAGAATTCAGAATATCATAAATGAATGACTGAATTGAAGAAGTATAATTAATAGCGGCAAGGAAAAGAGAAAAGGCCACCCACTGAAATCAGTATGTTCATCTCTAAATAACCTGTATGTTTTAATTTAAATGCCTTACAAGTTACAACTAAAACAAATCTAAGACATGGATCATCACTAGAAAGTTTTCCAACATTATTCAGCAGGGTGTCACAGTAAAATTTCCTGGCAAATTTCATCAATCAATGATTTATTCCTCAAAATATCCTCAACAATAACGAGTTGGACATATTACCTTTCCTTCATAATACCCCCGCAGTAAGAAATTTACTACACCAAAGTCAGCAGCAGAGATATAGACAAATCTTTTAACACCTGTAGAACCATGGGCAAATCATCCAAGAACAGTAAGTGGCACAGTACTCTAGAAGAGGAAACAATAACTACTACATGGTCAGACAACTACAAAATATGAAAGCAGTCTGTGCATAAAACATATGTAACTGGTAAGAATGTGAATTAAACTGATAACCCCTGTCTGTTTGTGGAAGACTGAATAATTGCTATGTTAATGTTGCATCATTGATAATGGTCTCCCAGACTCCCCTAGTGGAGTCATTACTACCAAGTATTGAGATATTCTTAGTGAGATGTTGAGAAGCATATTATCAACATGCAAATTTATATGTATATTTTAAAAATTCTTAAAATGATTTATATAATCGAGTGACAGTTCAGTTGTTATTAATTGTACAACATTTCTTCTTTCAATTTATGTTTCTTTAAGCCCAATGGCATCATCTGACGCATGCAGCCAACTTATCTATGAGACAAAGGCTTGGTTGTTGTTCTTGTTGCTGTAAGCTCAAAAGAAAGATACTAGCATGGGCAATGCCCCAGCTACTCCAATCAATAGTACCAAAAAATAAGGATGGTAAGAATTTAAAAAGTAGATTATAAAGGACAGATGTTCTAATTCTTGAAGTACCTTGATCTGAAGCTGCTCTAATAGCATTGATGTTAGCAGTCCCATTAATTTTGTACATGTATGAGTTGGAGCCAAAACCACCGACACATGAGATCTTAGAAAAGAAACACAAGTTAGCACAATGGACCTATGATTCATGAGGAAAACCAGAAAACATTAAGTATAATCCTGATTCCTAAGCAACAAATTCAGACATATTAGGTCAGTTAGTAAACCATGCTTAAACTACAATTCTTTTGATCCAAAATTATCTCCTAAGTGACCACAAACATTCACTTCTCTTCTCCATTTCAACCTGTTAGCATCTTTTTTTGGCACTTATTCCCCCCTTCCCCATCTTTATGTAGCCTTCAACCAAATTGTATTACCAGGCTTCAACCACTTTTACTTACGTTACCGCACGTCATTATCCACACCCCATGGCTGTGAATCTCAACCATACCCCGGTTACAAATCCTTTATATCAGTTGTACCAACTACAATAGAATATCCTTTTACCAAACAAACCAAAATAAAATTGTAAAGCTTGTTACATCAATTAGTCAACCTAAAGACTATGAAATGCAGATGTCAGTGGAAAGCTTAAAATTTAATCCGAAGAAAGAACTATTCATATGCCTTTGAATTAGAAAATGCAGAGATTGGCACTAAATAGCTGTGAGCTATACCGTTATAGAAGACTTTATCAAAGCAGAGGGGATTCTCACCAAACAGATTATGAAAAACCAAAACTAACAGCATGTAATTGCAAAGGAAACAGAAAACAAGTAAAACCCTTGACTTTGGGTTTCCTCTTAGTTGCTAAATATTTACCAGGCATTTTAACAAGATAAGGGGAAACTTACAACAGCAGTGACCCCATTCAGAGCTTCTTTCCACGAATCATCCGAAAGGAGGTTCCCTGGTTACGTGAAGACAATTCAGATATATATCATATATTAGACCATTAGAGTATGACACAAAATGCATTGTCTACAAGGAAAATGCCAAAAAGAAAAAAAAAATAAAAAAAAAACAGACCTTTACACCAGGTGACATTGCTAGCCCATGAATCATGCAAGGATGACCTACCAGACCTGCATGTAAGAGACAAAGCGAATGACAAGGTAGATACATTACAAGGAGAAAATGTTAAATAATAATAACAAATATGGAAAGGAGGTTAGAAAGACTTGCATGAACAGAATTCAAATACAATAGGCTTTTGATTTAACCATGACTAGCCATGACTATCCCCCTATCCATGAATATCAATATGGAAAAATTAACACTCCTAAATACTAATACATAAAGCATGATAGACTGATAATTATGACGAATATGAAAAGGCGTCAAACCTGCTAAGACTGGCAACGGACAAACCACGATTTAAGGCTTCTCTACAAATGTGTGAGCCAACAAATCCATTGCCCCCCAACACAAGCAACTTGAATTGCATTCAAGTTAATATAAATGTAAGTATTAGGTTAGAAAAGGCATATACACAAAAATAAGAGTACCAAAATAAATGTTAGCAGACGGCTATCATAGCAGAATACCTTCTCTGTTGGGGGTGGAGGCACATTTACGGTTTCTGCTTCTTCAACTTTGCAGGGCTCATCAACCTTATTAGAATCCGTGGAGAGACTTCTGGCGTTCTTCGATATGGCCGTTGCACTTCAAGGCAAGAAAAGGGAAAAACACCATGTAATGTGTAAGTTAATAATCATGAAGGTAACCAACACCCAGACTGAGCATAAAATTCAAACCACATTTGCACTAAACTTGACCCTATGAATTCCACATATAAGCAAAGATCAAAAATACACTTAAATTTGCAGCAGCTATCCACTATATCATATGCTGTGTAGCATTGTTAATTTCATAGAGATCAACAATATATAAATTTAAACATAAAAACTATAATTCCCAAATAAGCGGCGGAACAAAAGAGTAGAGCGCAATTCCCTTTCTTTCCCTAACCCCCTCTAAGGAAACATCGAATTATGTATACAGCAAAAAACGACACCAAAAAAAAAAAGGGGAATACAAGTGAAATTGGTGAAAAATAGAGGGGAAAAACTGACTTGAGCCTGGAAATAGAGGGGGTGGAATGGATCAAGCGGGAGAGCAGTGTCCTCATTTGATACACTTGTTCTTCTAACTCAGTTGCTCTATTCTTTTGTGAGCGTGGAGCTTCCCAGTTTTCGAATTAAGAAGGAGACGACACGGTGCGCGGAGTAGCGAGCGCTATGGTTTAGGACTGTAAGCGCTAAGCAGAGGGAGGAGACAGAAAGAGCGAACAGATACACCTGGCAGCTTTACTTGCTGACACCTCTCTAACTACATGTGGCTCTATTCCATCCTCCACCTTTTTCACCATATTAATGACACTCGTTTGCGGTAAACTGGAAGCACAAGAAAGGTATGCCAATTAGATTTTTCATACACGCACAATAGCAATACTAACATTTTGTTGTGAAAATTTGCGCGTTTAAAATTTTCATAAGAAACAAAAAAAAAATAAAATCATTTGTCCGAAAATTTGATTGCTCGAGAATTTTTAAGACTTTAAAGAGAATTTCTTGGTTTTTTATTTTTATTTTTTTTGGTCATTTTGCTTTCATGATTTACTCAAATAATTTTTTTTTTCACCCGTATGAACTGCGAAGGGTTTGTAGCCACGGTGGCAACAATTAAATGGTACACTATGTTGTAGATCCCTCACGAGCCCATTGGCCCATTCTACTTGTGGGCTGTGACAAAAAGCCTATGCTTGGGGTTGGACCAGCAATCGCCATCTGGACTTAACAAGCCCGTCACCGCCAAGGAATGAAGAATCAAGAATTGATCATTACAAAATCAGCGATAGGCTTCGACCCAAAAAAATAAAAATAAAAAAAAGAGCGATACGCCTAATTAGAGTTCTGTTACTTTTTTCGTATGTTCCATACAAGGCAAGAAAATAAGTGGGCTCATGGATTTTTGGTTCACAAACGCTTTTGTACTCATTTGATTTTAAATTCTTTAGCCTAGATGTTGTTGTGTTAAGATACCTAATTATAAGAAGTTGCAACTATTATGGTTTGTTTCTATGTAATCAAAGAAAGATGGTTTTACGATAGTTTAGATAGATTTGAGATCTGACATGCTCACTTATGAGTTAATGGATATACGTAGTGTGATGCGATAACGTCCATATTCTGATATGTCTATTAAGAGTCTATTTGGTTTAACTTTTGAGAGAAAATCTTTTGAAAGAAGGTCTTTTAAAAGAAGACCTTTTAGAGAAATTACTTTTAAAAAAATGATTTTTGTTTGGTTTGAATATGTCAAAAATAAGTTTAGGAGAATGAGTTTTGTTTGGATATGATAAAGTAAAATTATTTTTGGTTGTTGATGTGAGAGTAATAATAAAATTCCTTTTCAAAAGATCTTTTTCTAGAATAAAAAGTAACCTCAAAAATACTTCTTTCAAAATACCTTTTAAAATTTCAAAAGGCCTTATAAACAATAAGAAGTTAAACCAAACACTACCATTTACTATACAAAATCATTTTCCTTCTCCTAAAAGGCTTTCTGATTAATGCAAACTGTAATCCAAATAGGTTCTAAAGCTGTCTAGTTTTTACATTGATTAATTTCTTAAGCTTAGGTTGTTTCAGTTAACAGATTATGATATATTGTATTTAGGCTTTAACTTTATTTATTAATCAATAAAGCTTTTCTAACAAAAAAAAAAATCCACGACAATATAACCAAAGTATATTCGTGTGTAAAATGCACAATTAATTCTCATTGTGAGAGTTAATTCCAGTAAAGAAAAGAAAAAAAAAACTTTATTTACATTCATTCCATCAAAATTTTCAAATTAAATAATAATAATATATTTATATTTTTCTTAAGATGAGTATATATTTCAAACTTTTAAATTGCTTATTTTTAAAAAATATTCGCTTATCTTTACTTGATTTGAGAATTAAGTGAATTAGTATAAAACACTTGATAATTGATGCATGTCTTATCCTTAATTTTATTGCTTTTGTTCATTATCATTGAGTGTATGTATATTGCCGCCATGTGAGATTTGAGTTTTCTCTATCCACCCATCCAAGTGATCTCTCTCTTTAGCCATCTACGTCCTGATATAACTTGTAACTCTTTTGTGTAATGATATGAATTTTTTATTATTATTAACAATGGGGCTGAAACCCAAAAAAGAATTACAACTGAACTATCCAAGGTCTGCACGTCCCTAAGCTATCCACGAAAAACTCCAAGGAAATAAAAGGAGGTAACCTATCAAAGACCATTGTACCCAATTGGATGGAATGCCCAAATTTAGCTAGTTTATCCACACAAGAATTAGCCTCATGGTATACGTGACTAGCCTCAACGATTAGGTCACTCTCAATCATCAAATTTCTAATAGCACTAATTAGGGGAGCATGAATATGAGTACTGAGGACACCATGGGTAATGAATTGAAGAACACAAACAAAATCAAATTCCAGCCATATGTTTTCTAATACCCAAGGTTTTTGCTCCTGAGAGACCGTAGTAAGCACCCTAAAGCTCAGCTGAGGTGACTGAGCAATTTCCAAGGTTTGCACTCCAAGCAATCACATCCCTTCTAATTTTTCCTCCACAAGCCGCAGCCACTCTTTCAGATAGGAAGAAACCATCAATATTCACTGTGCAATGGTATGTTTAATCTAACTATTACTAGTCATGACATAAGTCGCATGCTTAGGTTTCAGAGGAGCATTTGGATGCCTTCTCATGTGATTACATTTGGGTTCTTAGGGAGTGACGGCCACTAAACATAAGTGACATAGAACACTTAATCATCTTAGATATAGATTTTGAATTTATAAATGTTTTTTTTTATTTTATTTTTTCTTAATTTTGTATATGATAAAGCAAGGATAACATCTATCGTAATTAGAATTTAGATACTTAGTTTATTAAGATTTTAATTCTGTTTGTTTTATCTTATTCTTAGTTGTAGAATTATCTTTATTTTTTTGTTATCTGTTAATTTATCTCCTATTTTATTGTTATCTTTGTAACTGTTTTTTTCTATATAATAAATTTCCTAGTATGACTTATACTTGAGTTCAACTAGCCTTTCATTCATGACGTCTTCATGGTACAGAGTCTTTTTATTGTTAACGGCAAACCAAACGCCAGAATAGTTTGTGTCTTTTTTAATAGAAAAACTCCGACCCCCTTCGGCCTTAATGGCTTTATCGAATAAACTCCAACATCCCCTCCTAATGATTCGTCCCCTTGGACGTATATGTAAGCAAACAAGATGTTTGATCATCTCATCTTTCACTTTTGTCATTGGCGTATCTTTTTTCTTCTTATTTGAGTATGATTCATAAGGTATCTTATTGAAACCCCCTACTATCTGCCTATGGAGGTAAAATTTTTTCAAAAAATTTAGTTGATACTCTAATATATTTTTCATATCTACATTTGATATTTCAAGACCATATGTGATGATCTTGTGGTTGTTGGTGAAATGCCTTCCGATCAAGATTGAATTATTCACCTTCACTGTAATTTGACTCATCATTTGTTTTTGCTGCCATCATATATATATATATATATATATATATATATATATATATATATATATATATATATATATATATATATATATATATATATATATATATATATATCACAATTTATTATACCATATAATTTATGAGACTTTGATAACACAAGAACAACAGGAATTCTCTCGTTGCGCATGTGATATGAAAGTGTCAAATCTGCATAAAGATGAGACACTATAATTTTTCTATATTATCAAATTTAACCCTCACGCCTCTTCATTAATTTATACATTAAACTTTTTATATTAATAACGAGAGAATTCCTGTTGTTCTTGTGTTATCAAAGTCTCATAAATTATATGGTATAATAAATTGTGATATATATATATATATAATCATAAAATGATTTTATAGAATATTCACAAACCCACAAATGAAGTTAACAGAATTCTGTTGTCGAGGAAGCTTCGTATCGTAAAGGAGAAGTTTGAAGCAAATGCATATTATTCTTGGAAAGTCATGTCATGACAATATATTTTCCGGTCTGATAAGCCAGCCCGCTACCATCCCTTTGTGCTTATAAGCTTAATTGTACAGTCCAAAATTTATAACAATGTTCTTAGATATTCTTTGATCCTTATTTACACGTAACACTGTTTATAGAAGCGATTTCAAAAGAAATTCCTATCTATAACTAGTAGATTTAGGCTTAGTTTGGCATTGTTGTGGCATTTTAAAAGCTGTTGAACTCTCTCGATTCTCTAAAAACTACTTTTAAAAAGTCATAGTAGTATTATTTGATAAAATAATATAAAAATTGTTATCAATGAGCAGAAGCCACAAAAATAGTGTTTGGTAAAATTGTTTTTAATATCTAAAATGACCACAATGGTTATAAATACTAAAGAGAATAATTTTTATTTTTAATATCATTAAATAAAATAAGGTTATATTAGTCTTTTAAATTTTGGAAAGCACAAGCTAGTTCCGAAAAGCTTCCCATGAGAGCTCCCAAAAGCACACATTGGCTCTCAAAAACCAGGAATAAAAGCACTTCAACTTTTTGGTTTACCAAACAAAAAAAAATTGGTTTATGCTTTTCATAAGCCCAAGCATCCCTTTGGAGAGCACTACTAAATTAGGCCTTACATAATCTCTATGCACTTAATAAAAAAAATTATTGTATATCGTAAAATTTTATTTCTGCTACTTATATATGTATTATTTAATTTTAATTAATAACAAAATCTACTATTTTATAAAATATTTATCTTTTTTTTTTAATTAATACACATGTAAGTAAATGATTAATTTAATTATTAATTAAAGTTGACATATTTTTTAAAAACATAGATATCGTTCTATTGGAAGAAATCTTACTCGAGTACTTGAGATCCTATAAAAGTCATAGTTTTCTCAATACCGATTACTCAATATTAAAATAAATATAACTTTACATAAAGCTAATGGAAACATACATGTAATACCTCTTCATGCTTGATGTAACTGCATCTTACATAAGCCCTAAGAAATTCCTAATATATACGATATATAGGTGGAATTTGGAGAAGAATACAGCTGAGCTGACATGCACTGGAATTGGCATCTTGAGTGGCATGAGATGCCAAATTAAAGCAGTTACAAATAGTTGGAAAACTTACATGATTGAAGAAAAGTAAAAGAAGAGAACTAAGTAGCTAAAAAAATTGGATGCTCTAGTGCGTGGCAGATTGTGAAAAAGAATGGCTTGATAGCAATTGCTGAGGAGGACTTGTGGCGAAGAGGGAACAAGCAGAATATTGGATACTCGGGTGTGCTTTGTTGATGGACGTATTCATGAAAAGTTGAAAACTACTTAGCTAAACTAGCATGAAGTTGCAGGCAGCCAAAAGATTACTTACGGGGAAATCATCCTGTATATGGAATTGATCCTCGTTCAGATTGTAGCTTCTTGAGCTGGGAAATTTTTCTAACCGTGATTATATATTTTGCCATGGGGTGGTGGCGGTGATGCTTTGGATTAGATAGCATGGAACAATACAAATATAGTGTACTTTATATATAATTTAAAAAGTTTAATTGGTATACACTGACAGTGTAAAATAGTTTTATATTGTCAATCAATAGAAATAGAAAAAAATAAGAAATCACGGTGGATCCCTCATTATAATGGGTGTTTATTTATATGAGTTGGCACTTTCTATTATTTCTATTAGCTGACAGTGTAAAATTATTTTACAATGTCAATATATTTAAATTAAATTTTAATTTAAATTAAAAAGTTTTGCTTTAACTTTTTCGTGTGCACACAAATACCATACTGTGGGCTGGTTACCAGAGATAAATGGAATGATTAATCAAATTTCTGACAACAAAATCGATAAAAAGGTTGAGATTTTTTCGTTAAAGTATAGGTTTGCGTAGCCGCTGTTTTAGTCTGCCCCAAGTATTTCTATTTAATGCATCTAAAAATGCATGCACGAACCTGAGCTTGAAGTGCTAGCTCCCTTATCTATAACTAAATGGCGAAAAGCATTAGCATATCTATCAAATAATATATGATATATTAGTAAGTTGTACGTCACATATCCAACCAAGTTGGAGGATCGAAGTCGGACTAATACCCTCTCTCAATTTTCCTGCCTTGCAGCAAAAGATTCCAACACCAAATATGAGTAATTATAATTAGATTACTTTGGACTCAAGTACTCCCGATTAAAAATAAATCTCAGCATAAGACTAGTGCTCTATCCACTTTTGATGCTGGTATCCATAACTCGAAGTTATAAATATCTAAACATCATTACAATAAAAAGCACTATCACTACAAAAAAAGCGGTGAATTAACATACTCTTCTATCCACATTTGACTAAGTGTGGCTAAATGTAGCTATCTGATTCGCATTATTTCTCACTTTTAACCATGCACAATTTTCTCAACGCGCCTTTTACCGTTTTAGACCCTCTCTCATTTCTTGTTCTTTTTCTATCATCGTGTATCATCTCTTCTTTTCGCTCTGCTTCATTGGCCGTCGATCTTCGTCGCCGCCATCGCTACTAATAGAGTCACACTCTTCCTCTTCTCTCCGCCGCCTTCGCCATCGATCTCTGCCGCTGCTGCCGCTGCTAACAAATTCACACTCTTGCTCTTGCTCTTCCTTTTCTCTCCGCCACCTTCGCCACCAATCTCCACTACCTCTACTGCCAACGGAGTAATTATCTGGATCTGATGCAACCTTATGCATCATCATCAACCACTTCGTCCTTTACTTCTTCCTCTACGCCACCTTTGCCGCCGATCTCTGCCACCACCGCCAACAAAATCTCATTCTCTTAATTTGACGTAAGCTTGTCCGTTTTCTCCAATTTGCTTTTCTCGTTGGCATTTCTTAAATGATTACGTGTTATTATGCTTTTCCTTAGTCGATATTGTCAAAATCTATGGTTTTCATCGATATTGGATGCTTCGATGACTATTTTAGGGTTCATTATTGTTCTTTCTTGTGGTCTAGTTTAGATTGTGAATCTCATTGGAAATCAAGGTTAATCTTACTTGTTGTGTTTTGCTATGATGAATCAATTTGATCAATATGTATAATGTTGCTGACAAATTTGCTTTACGTTCCTATTTTCGGAAATAATCAATGTATTAATTGCCTTATACTACAATGAGAAAGCTAGGCCTCTCTATTGAAGTTGAAGTTTAGTCTATGGAGATTTGTTTGAAACTAAATGATGTCAGGTATCATTTCTCATGTGAAGCTGATACATAGTTCAAATCTTGCCTGTATTCATTTCCTTCTTATGATTATAAAACCTGAATCTCTTTAGTGTCTTGTTTGTGCAAACAATTTTTAAGTTTCTCACCTTGTAGATGTAAGATTTTGTCAGATGTTATGCTAGGGCTCATTTTGATCATGTTTCTATCTTTTTGCATGGCTTGCTTAGGGAAAAGCTGGTACCATAACCTATGCTTTTATATAGGTGGTTGATCCCTTTACAAATTTCTCAAAAATTAATCATATAACTATTTTTTCCTATTTGAACTTCATTTGTTACAATGAATGACAAATTCCATTTACTGGACTGGGAGCCATTTTGATGGATAAATATGGAAGAAGACCTCTCATAATGGTAAATATGTTTGGAAGCACTATCGAAGCCTGCTGAAAGAAAGGGAAGCAATTGCCATGTCATTTCCCCTTCTTGTTTTCTGGTTAATTAACTAATTTTTTGTAGTGACTCTATATTATGTTATTTTCTAATTATCATTTACAATGAACTGCTACCATTATGGCCTTGAGTCCAGATATTTGAAGCATACTTCCGTCTTTCACAATATAAATGCCAATGCACTATGCACAATGAAGGTATCTCTAGGAAGGAATTTTTTTAAACATTTGACAATTTATAGAGTTTTTTATTTGTTGCAGCCAGAAGCATAAACAAACAATTATGCTTATGTACCTTAACCCTTTTTCACTTTACAGGTTATGTGGGCTGAAAGTTCCTTTGATAGGCTTTTGAATCTTGTGGAGATGAACCATTAGTAGGCTTGTGATCTAGAATTTGGTGGCTATAAGCTCAACTACATCCATCACATTTTTCATCTCCATGACGTGTTTTTATGACAAGTGCCTCAATTTTTTTGTCTTTCCCTTACATGTTTGGTATTTGCAGTTTTTGATTAGCAAAATAAATATGAGAGTGCTGATGATTTAATAGCAACTCTGGCAACCCTCAGCACTGAGATAGACATTAGTGTCCTTCATTGAGGATCAGATCCTAAAGCACTCATAGCTTGGTTTCAATGGTATGCCTAAGCATATGTATATTCAATTTGACAAGCAAAGCCTAAACATTCTATCAGTCCTACCTAGGATGCTACTACTGTTAGCCAATTTAGAAAACTAGCTCCGGCAAGTATACTGGGTCACAAGTAATAAAAAAAATGAGTACGGGATTGTCGTTCCCACGAGGACCAAAACCAATTACCGATTCACTTGGGCACGTCACTATTCAGGCAAACACAAATTGAGAGAAAATTGGACTTTAAATTAATGTAAAAATTGTAATTAAACAAGCTATAGAAAATAGAAATAAGCAATGGATGGAAAGCAGGTGTTAGGGGTTGATTTCATCAAAGTTTCCTAAATTTTGTATTACCCAATTATTAACTTAGTTCCTTGACAATATCATTACCGGTCGAATTACTCTTAATTATAGTCAAAGCTCAATGGCTTGATACTAGGACCCTCTTAGGACAAGTTGAATAGTTTAATTTCTCAGACTATTCTAAACCTATTCTAAGGATGAAAAACAAGAATTCAATTGGCCGCATAAATGAGTACTTCCATTGCTGGCTACTCTAACCTATATTAATTTCTAGTTTGGCTTATTTTGTGAAGTGAAATGGCTTTCGACGTCACAAAACCATACATCAGTTAATGGGTGATCAGGCCAAAAACAGCATTAAGAACACTAGAAATTAAGTAATATATTGAAAAGATAATTAAAATAACAAAACGGAATACAAAATCAGTTTCCTAAGACTACATCTCCCTAACACCTATAAGAAATTTAGCAAGTCATGAAAAAAGAAAAGAAAACAATACTCTGATAGCTCTCTAGAGTCTCCAGCCCTTAGCCTCTGTTTCTCTCTCTCCCCCTCCTTTCTTTTTCACCCTCTAACAGATAAAAGAATTTAAATCCAAACAGAAAGAAACTGATTTTCTTGATTTTCTCCTTTTTCAAATCTTCATCTCCATTATCTTATTTTTATCTTTTTTTAAAAAATTATGATTCAAATCTTCAAGTAATCTCTTCTATCTTTTTCCTTTTTTGACTCAAATCAAATCTTTCAAAAATCATCTTTTTGTTCTTCCAAATCTTCAAATCTTTATCCAATTGTTCCCCTCTAATCTTCAAATCCTTGATGCTAAAAATCAATTCTGCAATCAAATAAATTTAGTGAGAATAATTGCCAATTAAATTCAAAATAATTAAATTCTCATTAAAAGCATCAACAATAAAGATTTATTAAATTAATCCAAGAAAATCATCATTATGAGAATAAATTTGGAAAAATTCAATACACAAATACGGGGAAAAATAATATATTTTCACCAGTTATCAACTACCATCAATTATGAATGAAACTGAACGAAAAAATGAAAAAAGTTTGTTGTATGCTATTACAATTATTTAAATGTTTTCTCTTGGCAACCACTTAACATACCTCTTTAGCCTTTCAACTTATGACAGTGTATAGTAAGAAAAAATATTAATAGGGGATAAGTCAATTTTGCTTTCAGGTTTTATTAACATGGCAAGGGATTTGAAGGTGCAAAACCCATAATTGAAGCCTTAAAAAGTAAAGGTGTGGTAAGTGCTTCTCATTTCACTTATTTGGTGTGCTTTTTTTTTTTCACTACAATTAAATATAGTGTTTCGTTTATTGTACCAATCTTTATGAGTTCTATTACTCTTTGAAGGATAATTTACATTTTGTACTAAATTCTCAAATCAATTACAGAAACTGTGTGAACAAATCAATCCCTCAGAAGCCTCTCTTCTAGGCTACTATCCTCTTCCAAAAGCTCATGAAAGATTCCCAGTGGCAGATCCAAACTTGGTTCCTAGTCCTAGTTACTAAGTGCTTTCTAATTGATGTTGGAATACTCAGTCTTTGAGATTCAATCTTGCACTTCATCAATTTCCTGCATTGAATGATTTCTTGTTCTTTTCCAATTATCTTGTTGTATACATGTGACATGCCTATGTAATTGTATTGCATTTCTATTTTAGGTGGTGGCAAGAACAAGTGCACCAATTCTTTAGTCTAAATTCTAGGGAATGATCTTGGTCATCAATATTGCAACTCAAGGTATATTTTCTAGGTGTATCAGTAGGAGGCATTGTGCATATTCTTGATGAGCAGATTTTTGGGTTTTAAAGTTATATATTTATGCTCATTTATCTTGTATTTAATTTCTCCTCATAATTTTTTTTTGGGGGGAAAATATATGTAGTTTAACCACCAATATTAGGAATGCATGCCAATTGTCTTGTTGAAGAATGAAAAGTTGTTTTGTGATTTCCATGTAGTTCATGATTTTACAACTTTGAATAAGATAAAATGTTTGTGATTTGGCTTGTTTTCAGGTGAAAATTCACAGGAAGGGAACAATATACATGAAATTAGTGTTAATGAAAATTTATCTAATATTTTGGATACTTTGATGAAATATTCAGTGAATTGGCAGATTGGCCATATTTTGGATGTTTTAGGCTTATCTAATTTTTTTTTTAGTTTTAGATTTAGCGTAAATTTGTTTGGAAGTATTCTTTCTTTCTTTTTTTGTGGGGGGAGGGGCGACGAGAGGAAGTATTATTTTTTGATGTATTGTGCAAGATTTATTTTCAATTGTTGTATGTTGTCTAGGTGTGCTATGTGTTTACTTGTTACTTTGGTTAATGAAAAGAAATCTTTTTCTATACAGTTCTGAATACAAATTTAAGAGTGAATGTTAAATAGTTTTGAACCAAATTGGAATTAAGCAAAATCAATTTAGAATTGGTTGAATCAATTTTGAATAGATTCTGTAAAATTTTTCATGTGAACTGAACAATGCTTTACCCTATTTGCAGGTTAATCAATTATATTGGAGCTAATTTTTTAAAAAAATAAAGTGACATTAGCCGCCCTTTGGAAGTGTGGTTAAATGAGGCATTAACCACACTCGATAAGTGTAGCTAAATGAAGATTAAAAGTGTGACTAATTGATATGTTTCCCACACATGTAATAGCCAGATCAAAAACACATATTGAAAGATCAATTAGCCACACTTAATTACATTTTTAAATGTGGCTAATCGACACATTTTTTGTAGTGTATTATGCTCCAAAGATTAGATTACTACTAATCACTTTCTATTGTAATCATTTAGGGTGTGAATGGAACTGACGGTACTGACTTTTTTAACTACTAATAACTCGTTTATTTTAAATATTCTTCTCCTTTGTAAAGGACGAATTTAGCTTACTGAAGCAAATGTTTCTGAGAAAAGTGCATTATGAAACTAAATTCTTATTCTATTAGTGAGAAAAATTTAAAATAATCAAGCATTAAAACATCAATTTTGTTTTCGATTGCACGCCAAAAGGATCTTTTTCAGAAGTTGTTAGCTGTCAATTAGTCCGTAAAGAATTTATACAACAAAAAAGCCTTATATATATTTTCTGACTTCCAAAAACGAATATGATCAGCTACTATGTTTTCGGAAATCTCTATATCTCGCTAGTGCATATGACTTGCAGCCAAGTTCAATTTGGCTAGCTATTGATGTGATGGTCCTAGCACTAGATTTTGAGCTTGCTTAGTGGATTTTTCCCCTTCTCTTTTAGGCTAATATGGGGTTTTCCAATGGCTGATGTACCTTCCTAATTATGTGGACAAGTGGTTAATGCATAATTAAGAGCGTAATCCAATAAAAAAAACTTAAAATAAGAGATGATTCGAAATGAATTAGCTGATAATTAACAAGGAGGATGATTGACAGGTTGATTACAAATTAAAAGTATAAACATGACCGATGAGTTGGTACGAATAAAAGTAACTCTAACCAACTTAAGAATCAAAACTAGAGAGCATTTCAACTCCAGGGCCGGGAGTTTTATGGAATGGGCAACGAATATATTTTGAAGTAATGAAGTAGAAAAAAAAATGAAGATCAAGGAGGACATTTCATGATGCCGAAGGCAAAAGGTGTTCTAATTTTGATCTCTTTATTTTTCGACTCATTTCATGATGCCGAAGGCAAAAGGTGTTCTAATTTTGATCTCTTTATTTTTCGACTATGTTTGGTACATAAAGGAAACTAATCAATCAAGGTAGACAGAATATGGAATCAGCTGCGTCACAAGGAGATAAAGAATAATTAGACTTGCTATGGCAAAATCAAAATATTGAGGTTGTATAATTATATTATATATGTGATATATCTATGTTAAAAGTTAAATCTATGCTTAAAAAAGACCGAGTGTCAATATGCTGAAAAGACTCAACCACTGAATTAGTGAATTCCATAACGAATTAAAGAAAGATTATATTCTTTGCAGATAAGAAGAGGAAAATTGTATTTGTTAAACAGTAGATATCAGCCAGAAATTAATTATTTATATGAAGTTGACATTAATCAGGGGTAAGGAAACTACTACTAACAAGTCAATTGGAAAAGAAACACTTATACTATAAGAAACACGGAAAGTGCTGAAAAAGGATATATATGAAAAACAAACACATGGGAGATTAAAATTTATAAAATGTAAAGGGCGATAGAGACCAAGTATAAGCAGAAAGTAATTCTAAGCATACTGCTGACAAATCTGAAAAGAAGTTTTTTTTTCCTAAAAAACTAATTAATGGAACAGATTAAAGAAGGGAATTCTGTTGATGTATATAACATCTGAAATTAGCTTAGAAGCAATTAAAAAAAAAAGGGAAGGAACTGAAAATATTGTGCTAATAATGGGACCATCCTCTCTAATTTAGATAGCCTAGCTAGTTTTTTTTATTTTAAATTATTATTATTTAGGAGGGGCTGGGATTCAAACTATTTATACTGATCTTTTACTCCTATATCTCAAAATACCACGAATTCACTAATAAATGATGTAAAGACACTTAATCAGAGGACTACATGTTATCAAAGCCATAAAACTCGTTCTCTTTAGTAGAGTGACTAGAGTCTGCTCTCCAGAAATATCTACATAACGAATTAATGGATATAAGAGTAGGTGGAAGAAGACGCATATCTACCAGCTAACTTAGGCTTCGGAGTTATATAAGGTGGGGATTACTAAGTAATGACCTAACGTGCAAATACAGACACTTTCACACTCAAGGTTGATACGATGTCCCAGCACATGTACGTATTTTGCTGGAAGATGATGAAAATGTAGGGACAGATTTTGCACGCTTGGAGTTGCACAATATATATGGGGTAACTTGACGGGGATATACATCCCATTAGACACAGTATTGAATTAAGTATATTCCTACTCTGGTGCGAATTGGGCATAGGGTAAACTGTTGAATGGGATGAGTGAAAAATATATATATAGCTACAAAAAATGGCCAGGTAGAGGGGGCGCCGCACCATTGATAATTAAAAATATGCTAATGTTTATTTTCATAACTCAGATGGGCCAAAAGTAAAACAAATCTTACATCAAATTAAAACCCTCCTCAATTAGCTACTCAAGTTGACTCATGAAGTGACACTGAAGATATATACCATTTACCCAGTTGAGCGAATCTCTTATGTGTCCAATGTCATGTTGCTAGATGAGAGTGAATGACTGACTTGGTGTTAATCAATGTATCGTCTAAAACCAAGAGATGAATGATTGTGTGTGTTGAATGAAGATATATATATATATATATAGAGAGAGAGAGAGAGAGAGAAGACGGAGGTGAAGTCACAATTATATCCCATGTGATTAAGTGACACACTCATTTACTGGACCTTTTGTCTCATGATATTTTACGGCCAATATGATGGTACTGGCCCTCCCACAGTAATGAAAGGAAAAGAAAAGAGAAACCGACGAATATGGAATTTAGTCTAAACATAAATAAATACGGGGGCTTACTAAGTTAATGGCTGCTTGTGTTTAATGATTGAACAATTTGGGTCCATGGCATGGCAGCACTAGATATTTTCCCTAACCTATGATTACAATAAGGACTACAGCACCCGCGATCATTTACAAGCATATTCCCACTAATATTACAGGCATAGAAATTATAGCGCCTCCGGCCGCCGCCATGCCTTTGTTATAGAATATTTACCACTGGCAAAATTCCACGGAAAGAGACAGCAAAACTATTTATGCATTCCTTAAAGCACCTAGATGAAGTACAATTCAAATAAAACTCCCACTAATATGTTTAAGATTGAATTCGAGGTTATCTTAAGTGTTGCCATGAGAGGTTAGTCAACAAATCAATTATAGTAAAGTGTATATTTTAACTAAAACTTTGAGTTTTGTATCATTTTAACGAATCTCAAAGAGATGGAATGTAACTTATCCTACCAAAAACTTGATAAGTGTCGCAAACAGCTAGCCCATAATTAGAGTTAATCTCCAAGTGGCGTTCTTGTGCTCTAGTTAAATGGATATGATCTCAGAGAGTAAAGATGCATCATTGTGCTACAGTATGTTTAACTTCAACGACCACTGACCAACTGAATTTCACGAGTGAAAAGTGAGACCGGTCTAATTGAATGCTTTTGAACCAGTTAGTAGTTGCCAGTGATTTTAATGCAAAAAATATAAGTCAGCCACGGCTTTGTATGACGGTGATTTTGACCTTTTTATTTAAAATCAAATTAAAAAGAGAAGGAATTCTTTTTTTTTTTTACCCTTATTTTGAATTAATGAGGCGGCTTTGACGGACTACTTGAAATTTTCTTTTATTCCTTTATAATACTTTATTTCTTTTTCATGTATGTACCGAGAGAAACAAAACTTTTCCTTTTTCTTCTAGTTGATCCAATTACCCAATCAAAGTTGAAGAGGTGAACCAACCCATAACAGTTAAGTGAGAGGATGGATAAACCATAACGCAAACAAATCGCATATACATTCGTAGTATTGGTTCTATTCTTTCCGTTTTTCACTTATGCATATGTTAAATATTTGAGATCGATTACTATTGTGTATCTGTCTCATGAGGTAACAAAGCGGTATCGTATACTTGTAATGGAACAATGCTGTGGAACCATCATTTCAGGGGCTTAATGGATGGGATAATTAGTCCGAATATACTCTCTCAACTATATTCGTGCAGCAAATCAAATGACAATCAATTGCATCTAATCAGAAATTTCATCGCTCTTGTGAAAAATTGAACTGTAGTATATGGTTCTCATGCTCAACAGTAAGAGCAATGGCGATAAGGACATCCAATTTCATCATATAATTGAGACTGTATAAAGATCAATCAGAAAATCTAAATGATGAAACAAAAAGAAAGCCGTAGCAGCTTTGTTTCCACTTTGCCCACATTGCTTAATCCCTTTATCCCCAGTTGATGATTGTGGTTACTTTCATTATACAGGCGTCCAATCATACAACATATAGTGCGCTTTCACTGTGGCTTTGGATGGTGACCCGAAAACCCGCCACATTGGAAGGTGGCTCTCCTAAAATGGATAGGAGTTTTTCCATATTTTCTTATTTTCAACAATTATGTGAAGATATTGCATCATCCTGCTGGAGAAATTCCTTTGTACATGCATTATTTGTTGTCTAGTGGAGGAGATTAAATTTTTATCACGGTCCATTACCTCTTTAATGCTTCTTTATATTTTTATCTAACAAAGCAATATCATCAATTACTGTAGCCAATTATTTTCCTAAACCCCGCATTTCAAAAAGTGCAAATTGCCTCCAAATGACATCATCCTGTCTACATCCTACATAAACACATCTGAAATAGTGCTCTTGGATGCAGATCTTCAGCAAGACAGCAATTCTATAACAGCTGCATTAAATTTCAGTTTTTAAGAATACGTTATTGTATAATAAAATAATAATAATGAATGTAACTATTAGATTTTTCTAATCAATACCTGTAGAGCATTAGTTATTAAATAAGAAACAAAATTTACAATTTTAAACTTATTTAATATATTAACTAATTAAAAAAAATTATTTCTTAATTATTGTCCTTAATAAATATAAACCAATTAAATATTTTAGAGCAGTGGTAAAAAAAAAAAAAAAGTCCTAACCTAATAAATATCAACCGGTAAATGAATTATTGCACAGCATGCAGTTTTGTTAGAAAATGCTGAAGAATTCTACCAAAAAGAAAATGCTGAAGAATGAAGATGCTAAGAAAGTTCATCTGATGATACGGTACCAGACATTTTTTTATTACCCATTTAATTAATAAGTCCATACTTGATACTTACTAATTCAGAACTCGCTAACTACTTGAATTTGAGATTCTTTTTTCTTTCATTCCACCTCTCATCACCGAAAGGTTATCGATTATTTAATTATTATTTGTGACTCTTGCTTCTCTCAATTCCCAATCTGTAAATCAAGGTAAAGGTCCCCGCTCTACTGCGTCGAGGAAACAATGGCAGTGATTCTCCGAATTTCTCATGCGGAAGTCTATCACAAGCAACAGGGGACCATATTAAGATTCGGTAGATGCATATAATTGTAAGAACCAAACGATGAACGATTCAGTTCCCAAAAACAAATTAAGCGAAATGGTTAAAATTGAATAAAGAAAATCAGTTTAAATCAATTGACTCGATTATATTTATTGGGGTTTTTTTTTTGGCAACAATTGCATCGCAATTGCAAGCTCTTTGGAGGGGATGTTACTGTTACGAGTAAAACTACAAATTGGCCCCAAAAAGAGTTGTGAGATATTAATTTAATTCTTAAAAGAGTTGTGAGATATCAATTTAATTTTTAAAAAAGTTGTGATATCAATTTGATCATTAAAAATTTTGGATTAATTTAAAATAAATTTTAATATTTTGAAAACTAAATTGATGTCACAGATTTTTTGAGAATTAAATTGATGTCCAACAATTCTTTTGATGATCAAATCAATATCACAAATTTTTTAATGATCAAATTAATATCCTGCAATTTTTTCAAAAATCAATTTGAGATTTGAGATTTTACTCTATTATTAATGATAATTAATACTAACAACCGGTCAGCAATTAAAGTGCTTTAACCCGAATCAAAATGGGGAAAAAAACACAACTTGAACATGGACTAACATAGTTTTAAATCCTTAAGTAATACAATTCTTATGAAATTAAAATAAGATGATATAAAGATTTTATGATAATCTACTATTATATTTTATTTTTGTTTTTACACATTAAGAAATTCCCTATGGCTTCTTGGTAGATGGCTTCTTGGTAGATGAAATTAATAACCAGTCCCAAGCATAGGACCCACACCACACCAGCATAGTCCAAACATAACTTGGTCCGCAAGACAAAACTATTTGGCATCGGTTACACATTTACATTGACTAAAAATTTTTAGATGCTCTTAAAAATAAGAAAAATCTCTTATTCTTATTCGTATATTATTTGTCATATCAATAAATATTAATAGATAAAGAAATAAGAATCATATACATTTATTAATATGGCAAATAATACATGAATTAAAAAAAAATTTCTTACTCTTAGAACATCTAGGAATTATTCTACACTAACACAGGCCGGTGACTGATCCAAGTTATAAGGCTACCCTAATGCCCTTTACACTACAAGTTACAACAACTTACAACAACAAAACAGGGCCAAGTCCGTGACCCAATTCAGAAAGCAATAGCCCCACTTCCTCTCTCTTCCCTCTTCACTTTTTTCACCACTATAAATACCCTGCCACCCCCACTCTCCCCTTTCAAGCTCACATTCCTAACCTTCTTACTTAATTAAATGAGCTCTTTACCTCTACCAAACACCTGCTTCTAGCCCCCAAAACCAAAGCCACACACAGTAGAAACTTCTCAAGTGAAAGCAAAATGAGACCCATTTCCACCACCACAGCAACAACAACACCAACTTCATCATCAGCACCCACATCCACTCCATCATCACTGACAAGTTCTCAGCGCTCGTCGACGTGGCACTCTCCGGTTCCTTACCTGTTTGGAGGGCTGGCGGCGATGCTGGGTCTCATAGCCTTTGCGCTCTTGATCCTGGCTTGCTCTTACTGGAAGCTCTCGGGTCAACCTCACGACGAAGAAGAAAGAAGCGGCAACAACAACAGCATGGAAAGGAAAGAAGAGGGTGACTCCGTGAACAAGGAACCCGCGAAGGTCTACGAGGAGAAGATTCTTGTCATTATGGCCGGAGATGAGAAGCCAACGTTCTTGGCCACCCCTGCATGCGCCAGGTGCTCCTCTTTCGCCGACGGAGTTGGGAGCCATTCCGACGAAGATATCCAGAATCGTGAGACCTGCGAGAAGTCCGAGAAAGAAATGGACAACCATGTTCAAGCTACAACGTTAACTCTACAGCCACAAGAAACTCAACAACAAAGCCAGTAGCAGCGACAACGTTGGCGACTTAATTTATTCATCATCATTATGGTTTGTAGTTTGTACTTTGATGATAGTGTAGGTTTAAGAAAGTGGGAATCGTGGAATAGAATGGCATGGTATCCGTCCCTGTTTCTCGCCATTCCTTTCTCTTCTTTTTGCTTTTTCATCTTTTTTGTGTTTTGGAGTTTCGGGTTTTGGACCTTATTGGTTTGCGTTCCATTATTCGGAAGTGTAAATTAAAGCTGAGATGATTTAGATTTGAGGGATTTCTCTTTCAATCCGAGGACAGCCAGATTTTGCATAATCTTCTGTGTCACAACTGGTACTATACTTTTGGTTGTGAAATTCATGTAGATTTAAATGTATTTTTAGTTTTTAACCTACACTCGCATGAGTTGGATTTTTAGTTCACGGTAAAATTTATTTAGTATGAATGTAATTAAAATATGCTTCAATTCATATACAGTAAAAAATCTTTTTTGCACAGCACTGACGATGGGATTCATTCTTATGTGGGAGAAGAAAATGACAAATCCAGGTTGAAATTTTCAAAAAGAAATATATATATTTTTATTTACATATAATGACTTGGCAATGTAATTATTGGGCATAGGAATCATTTTGTTGTATTCCTGTTTCACTGCAAAAATGGATACTATTCTGTAATCTGTGCCATGAAATAAAGTGTACCTCCTGATATATAACTATGGAATTTCCCTTTTTTTAAAAAAAAGGGGAAAAAAAAAACTCTTCTCAGAAATGCTGTTTTGCAATTTTTATTTCCAGGACTTGGGTTAAAAATCCCTAACCGATCTTTGTATTGTGCTATGGGAGTATCACTATCACTGTGTCAGAGAATATGCGAATGAGATCCAGCGTAAAGCATTTTCTCCGGAAGGAGGATGGAGGACACGTGTACATTTGTTGTTGGATAGCATTGTCTGCAAGGCATAGGTAATGAGTTGTCCGTGTTACGCGGCTACGTAAGGCCGCATCACTGCCTCCCTCATAAATACGACAATGTGGTAAATTTGAAGTGAATTCAATTTGATTTCTTCAACTAAGGAAGATTCAATACATTATGAAGACTTTGTTTCTCCAAATCAAGCATTTCATAAATAAATTCTTGTTTAGTGACAAAAGGAACAAAAATATTATAAAAAAAGGAACAAAAATATGAAAGTTAATACTTTTTCATAAGTTACAAATAAATGTCTCTAGGATATGTTTGTAATAAAATGTAAAAGGTGTATGATGAGCCAATGGCGTTGTAGTTTAATGGTATATTCTCAGGTCATCGTGTGATCACAATTCTCAATAAAGGTCTCCTAGCTTAAGGGTGTGTTTGGCAAAGAAAAAAAAAAGAGAGGAAAGAAAATGAGAGAAAAAAAGTTGAGAGGAAACAAAGTAAGTGAATTTTTTATTTTCACAAATATGTTTTGATGAAAAAAAAAAGAAATGAAATAGAAGAAGAATTATTTTTTCTTATTTGTTTACATAAAAAAGTGAAAAGAAAGAAAAAGATAATGATACCAAATGATAATTTTACTTTTATGCTATTATAAAAAAAATTCAACTATAAATATAAAGTTTGGTAAAAAATTAGTGAAAATATAAAAGTTAATACAATTTTATCATAAATTTATCTATCAAAATAATGTAAATAAATATAATAAAAATTTATCTTCCATATTTATATAAAAGCATTTACCTCTATGTTTTCAACTTATATTTAATAATTATATTAATTAATATCAAATAAAAAATTTCATTATTTTTAATTTAACAAGTTTAAAACAATATCAACCTATCAAATCAAATCAATATTAATAAAAATGAATTATTCAAAATTATTTAAAAGAAAAAATTATTTTAAACTAATCTAATATTTCAAAAATATTACCTAAAAATATATTTTACCAACTGAATAATACCAAAAATATTATTTACTTATTATTTAAACTCTTAACACAACACAAAAAAAAAAGATAAAAATTTATATAATATCCTATTTAAAATAAAATTTCTGTTTAAAATAAAATTTTGATAATAGAGAAATTTTAAAATTTTACATAGCTTGTTCTTTGGGCATTTTCTTTATTAAATTTTTATAATATAGTGATCAAGGAATTAAAATTATTTAGATAGAATTTTTATAAGTATATATATATATATATATATATATATATATATATATATAAAAGAGGGGGAGGGACCATGCAACACCTTAAGTGGTGTAACGCATCCTAAGCCCCTCCTTGGCCCTTTTTCATCATTCATTCTTCCTCGTCTCTCTTAGCTCTCTTTCTCTCGATTGCAACACCACCACCGCTGCAACCCTTACCACGCCGATGTCTTTGCCTCCACCTTTGGCAATTGCAGCCTCCACAGTGTTGCAACAATTGGCGAGCATGGCACTCCGAGGGCAGACAAGCACAGCGATGATGGTGGCTAAGTACAGTAACATGAGCGCAATGGCAGGTGAAGGCAATAATGGACATGCGTGATGGCTGGTCAAGCACGATGGAAAGAGGGGGCAAGATTGGAAAATCAACCAAAACCTCCCTTCTTCATTGATTTTCTGCTTGATGGGGGGAATTTTTGCATTGTTTTTGTGGGTCTCACTTCCTATTTTGTAGTGTTCAATTTTTCCTTCCCTATTTTTCTCTACATTCAAATAAGGGGAATTCAACCTTTTCCTTCTTATTTCTTTCACTTCCCTTTCCTTTCTTTTAAAATTTTTCCAACCATAGTGTAAAAGAAACCTAATAAAATAAAGTAAAAGACGAAGATTTTTTCCTCAATTAAATCAATATTTTTTATTGTCAACTACTAAATATTTTCTTCCACTTCCACCTACCACACAGTTGCTAATATTCCTCCACTTCTTTAATATTTTTCTTAAAAAAAAAAAATAAACATAGATTTTTTTTTTGGTAGACCCCTTCTCCACAAAGGCGCAAAGCAATGAGCTCGCTCCAAAAAATATTTGTAGTATGGACCTCACAAACTCCATGTAACAAACAGTGCATGAATCTTTTATTGAATATTACCATACTGATGAAGAGTTGAAGACAAGCCTCCAAGTCCATACTTGCCTCCTCCACGGAAGCAGAGTCACCCCGCTCAATTTGATAGGGAAAAAAAAAAGAAAAAAAAGAAAACTCACCATGCCTAAGAATATTTTAATTTTAATTGCCAAATTAATATTTGATATAATAAACGACGTCACACTACAAGGAATTACTATAAAAAATTCACACGCACATGCCTTTATGCTAAAAAAATTGAAATTAATTCTCTAATGATTTAGAGCTCGTTTGGATTATAGTTTGCATCTATCAAAAGGCCTTCTATGGAAAGGAAAATGACTTTATACAGTAAATGGTAGTGTTTAGTTTAACTTCTTACTTTTTAGAAGGTCTTTTGAAATTTTAAAAGGCCTTCTGGGATAAGTATATTTGAGGTTACTTTTCATTCTAAAAAAAGATTTTTTTAAAAGAAATCTTACTATTACTCTTACATCAACAATTAAAAGTAATTTTACTTTATCCTATCCAAATAAAACTTATTATTCTAAATTTACTTTTGATATGTTCAAACTAAATAAAAATTATTCTTTTAAAAATAATTCCTCTAAAATATTTTTTTTAAAAAAATTTTCTTTTAAAAAATTTTCTTCTAAAAATTAAACCAAACAAACTGTTAAGCTAAAACACTCATTTCAACGGCAGGCGTGTTAATATGATAATAAAAATTATATATCTACCTAAACAATGATTTTATTTATTTATTAATTTATTTGGTTAATGCAACAATATTGACTAGGATACTAGCTGTGAATGGACGAAGCGAAATGTCATTTTGCTGAGACTAACGTTATTTTGCCATTAGAAATGGACATGAAAAATAGTGATAAATCTAATCTATAAACGATTTTTGGTCAACACACGCATATACACCCAGGAAAAAAGAGAGGGGGGGTTACCGCAGTCTCAGAATCAGAATTGTGAGTCGAACACGCAACCCAAGGCCCTTCAGTGTGGATTCAATGAGGCAACAAATTGCCAGTAAACCAAGGCCTCGACCACCTTCAAGATACCCCTTAGATGATGACCGATAAAACGGAAGTTTCTATTCTAGGCTTGTTAGAGCGTAAGCGTAGGGGTTTTATTTTTCATGTATGAAAAAGTCTTTGGGCTTTATGTATTAAGTAGAACAAACATAAAGTTTGACCCCACTCTGAAGGCCCAATTCCCTGGAACTTTACATTTTATAGTGTCTGCCTTCGTGTCAGGCTTGTGCTCCTAGCAGCGTCGCCCAAACTAAAGGAATAGATTAATGGTCGAAAAGAACTACTAGTACCGTTATTTGTCATGATTCATGAAATTAATTCTGCGATACTAATTATGAACCACGTGCCACATGCATTTTACATTTGTTTTCAGCAATAGAAAATTAAATAAATAATGAAAAGCCATGATGTAGGGTGCCGATGGATTTGATTCTATTTTTCTTCTTTCAAAGTTAAATTTAATTCAGGAAATTTGAATCAATTTAATATATGCAAGTTTTTATGGATTTATATTTTTTTTAAGTGAGTTTATAAAGTTAAAAAATAAAGAGTTGATCATTCTTAAATTATTTAATAGAGCCATATATAATAAAAGTTATTAATTTAACTATAATTAACTCTTTTTATTTTTTTATTTTATAAATATATTTATTTTAAAATATTTAAATCTAATTTTTTTAAATACCTATTTTTTATTTACAAGATTTAAATTTAAAATTTTATTAATAAAAATAAATCTTTAATCACTTAAATTGATTAAATATTGAAGCTGATAGTTTCGATGTAATGAATAATAGAAAAAATTGAGTTAATGAACACGAGCAAAGTATAAATTTGTTATATTTGCAAAAAGCAAATATACGCACCATAATTTTCTTGATCTGCATGTTACGCTGTAATTTATTTAGCGTATTTATTAGAGTGATAGACACGCACAACACAAGGGAATAAACGGGTTCATTTACGGTGAACCTTGTAATGAAGCTTCAATCATGATCGTTCTCCTTTTCACCAGTAGATTGCAACAACAAAAAAATCTATAGCCAAGGATTCTTTGAATCCCACGATGAATGATTAAGCGATCATCACTGGACCTTACATTGGGGGTCCAAAATAAAAAGGACCCGGAATAAACGTTGCGGGTCGTACCATGACAGTGGGTGTTGGTGCTTATGCCAAGCACATAGTCCCTAGCCACAGGGCACGAATTGGGTTGGGGTCCACTGAAAAGGACAAATGGTGGGAGGTATTGAAATACGGGATGGCAATGCACTGCACGGTCCCAAAGCTAGAAAAGTCGTTGCTCCTCTCCCCCTTCACTGTCACTCCCAATCCAACTCATCCCCACCCTCAGCTTTAGTACACAGCTGCATTTGGCTAAGGCTTGTCCACGCGGCACTCATCCATTGGCCACTGCCCAGATCTCCCTGGGCCCACCGGATAGATTTGTTTCACATAATCACGCCACCTATCTTCAACTCCAACCACCACCCACCACAACCACACACACACACACACACACAACAAACTAAGAAGAGTTTGTTTGGAGGGAGCCATCATCAGCCATGGCTACCAAGCTCTGCGATTCGTGCAAGTCCGCCACCGCTACCCTCTACTGCCGCCCTGACTCCGCCTTCCTCTGCTCCCCCTGCGACTCCAAGGTCCACGCCGCCAACAAGCTCGCCTCCCGCCACCCTCGCGTCTCCCTCTGCGAGGTCTGCGAGCAGGCCCCCGCTCACGTCACCTGCAAGGCCGACGCCGCTTCTCTCTGTCTCGCCTGTGACCGCGATATTCACTCCGCCAACCCCCTTGCCTCCCGCCACGAGCGCCTCCCTGTAACGCCCTTCTACCAATCAATCGCCGCCGTTAAGTCTGCGGTGAACTTCCTCGACGACCACCGCTTCTTCTCAGATGCCGATGGTGAAGCCGATGTTGACGTCAGCACCGAGGAGGCCGAGGCTGCTTCCTGGCTGCTACCGACACCTTCCAACCCTTCCAAGGCAGATCTGAACTCGTCTCAGTACTTGTTCCCCGAGATGGAACCGGTTCCGTATGTAGATCTGGATTACGGCAACGTGGATCCGAAATCGGAGCAGAAGAGCTCCGCCACCACCGACGGAGTTGTTCCGGTGCAGAGCAAGACCGTAAACGAGCACTGCTTCGAGCCTTTCGCATACGGTGGTTACAAGTATAACTCACAGTCACAATCTCAGTCACAGATGAGCCACAGCGTAAGAAAGATCTAAGCATGAGATGCTTGAATTATTCGGTTTCGTTTGTCAATTGAGTAGTGTTGATGTGGATTTTTGTTTTTGTCTTTGTTTCGATTGTTCAGGTGTCGTCGTCGTCGATGGAGGTTGGAGTTGTGCCGGACGGGAACGCGATGTCGGAGATATCGAACTGCAAGGTGACGGCGATGGTGGAGGGAGGGAATCAGGCGGTGACGGTGACGGCGCAGTTCTCGGCGGCGGATAGGGAGGCTAGGGTTTTGAGGTACAGAGAGAAGAGGAAGAATCGAAAGTTCGAGAAGACCATTCGCTACGCTTCACGCAAAGCGTATGCGGAAACCAGGCCCAGGATCAAAGGCAGGTTCGCCAAGCGCACCGATGTCGACCCTCTCAACGGATACGGCGTCGTTCCCTCCTGTTAATTTCTCAGCTTTTTATCAATCGTATTATAATTAATATGTTGGGATACTTGTTTTCTTCAGCTTGCTTTCTATGTACATATTTTTTGTATGAATTATGCAATGTAAAGTTGCAAACTCTTACCGTCTGTTTTCTAGATCGTTTTCTTGTTTTTGTTTCTGTTTGTGCGGAGCTTGGTGGTTTCTTTGTGTTGGCTCTGGTGTAGTGAGCCTGGAAAATGGAAATTTACATTTATTTTTGTTACTGAAAAGAGAGAGAACGGTGCGTAGTATTGATATAAGCACTTTCTAGTTGGCTTACACGAAAGGCTGGGCTGTGGCTGCTGTGCAGATATGCCTGGTGAATTAGCGTATCAAAATCTGGAATGTCATTGGATAAGAGTGTATTTAAATGGCTCTTTAACTATCAATATATTTAAATCTTATCCTTAAGCTCGTTAAAAAATTAATTCTTTATTACTAGCCACTAATGGTTTTCAGTCTTGTCCCAATTCTTGGGATATCGTTTTACATGTGAGGAGACGAGCGTCTCTCGTCAAGAACTAGATTTAAGGAGAACCTTGACTACGTGTTAATGTGTTTTTTTTTTTTTTTTTTTTGTCTTTTTTGAATATGTATAATCTGAATTGAGAAATTACCGTCTATTTTATAAAATAGTAATGAGAATGCCACTCGTTAATCAATTATCAATTATACCTAAAGAACTGAGTATAGAATTAGTTTTAAGAACTATAGTGGTCTTAGGAATCTAACGATAAATCGAAGAGGTATATATATATATATATATATATATATATTTAAGTGGTGTATTATAATATATTTTTAGTTTAACTAAATTTAAAAAATATGATTAAATATATTTGGAAAGTGATTAAATTTTTTTTTTGTAAGATTTTGAAATTAATTGAAAATTTATAGGTATCACATAAATAATTTTGAGATATTATATAGATAAAATTTGATTATTTTTTAAATTAAGTAATTTTTATTTATTTGATCTTGAAATTAACTGAAAATTTTTATGTATCACATAAATAAAATTTGATCATTTTTTGAATTGATTAATTTTTATCTTAATGATCTTGAAATTAATTGAAAGTTTTTAAGTATCACATAGATAAAGTTTTTAGTATCATACAAATAAAGTATGGTTATTTTTAAAATATAAAAGATATTATACAGATAAAATCTGATCATTTTTTGAATTGATAAATTTTTATTTGTATAATTTTAAAATTAATTGAATATATTTAGGTATTATACATATAAATTTTCAAATGTATTTAGTTATAATTTTTAATCTAATTAAATTTAAAAAATATTATAATATATTATATAAAAATAGATGCATTAATACATCTTTTTCAACTATCATTAAATTATCAGGACCATCATGATCCAAAACGCAAGTGGTACCGTTGTAGATCGCTCCTTAGTTTATTTGCATAATCGTTAGTCAGAATATTATTTTTAGCATTGACATAATTTCGGATCTGCGAAGCACCTGACTTGATCTGTCATTTGGCAACTTTGGACTGGTTAACTCATCTCCAATGAAAATATCTTTCCAGCCTAAAAGAAGGGCAAGAAAGTACCTGCGTGCCACCCATCCCAGTTGAACAAGGTGAGAACATACTTATTAAATGCAATTTAATTTAGGGTAAATAGTATAAATCGCCCTTAAGATATTTTAAAATGACATTTAGTTCTATTTTTGTTTGAAAATTACGTTCCACTCTATTATAAATATTCTCATTTATTTAACTATAATTAATCCCAAATATTAAAAAAAATTAATCAACTTTAACTTATATATTCTCATTTTTCAATCACCACTTATGTTCACCAATCTTTATTATATCTCTTATTAAAAAATCACAAAAAATAAAGTAATTTCTTCTATCTTAATTTTCTCTATATTATTATTTTTTTGGGTAATCTCTTTCTATTTTTGAAAAAATTACATGCTTTTTATTTTTTAATTTTTTTTACCTTTTAAATATGTGAAATTTATTAAAAATGTAGAAGATTCAATGAGTGATTATTGAATGTCTTAAAAGATGCTTTTCTAATATTCTAACCCTTTTTTTAAAAGAAAGACAATACATCTATAATTTTAATATATCAAGTAGGTTAAAATAATTTTTATAAAGTATAATCCAAACAATCTTTAAAGAGAAATTTTAATATATATGATATGATTAAAGGGTCAAAGAATTATGATACCTTCTAGTAAATTTTGAAGGTTTAATTTACTTTTGAAAAGATTGATTTATTTGTAGGCAAAATAAATAAACTATCTGCATAAAAATGGAGAGAAGGAATGAAAAAATTATCTATTTTTTTGAGGGAGTAAATTATTATCTATTTTTTTGAGGGAGTAAATTATCTATGCAATTCATTGAAATTTCATATTGAACTTAATCAATATAATTCTATATTTTAGTGCATATTTAATAATGAGAATATAGATAAAATTATAATATGGAAAAACTCCACCTTGTTTCGTGTGATTTTTAATAAGAGATATAATAAATATTGTTGAGGGTAAGTGGTGATTGAAGAATGAAATTATGTGAGTTAAGATTGGATACTTTTTTTTTAAAAAAAAATATTTTAGGTTAACTATACTTAAATAAGTTAAAATATTTTGTTAGAATATTCTCATAATACGATGGAGTATAATTTTCAACCAAAAAAAATAGGATTAATTGTCATTGTAAAAATCTCGAGGAGATTTTATACTATTTACCCTTTTATATGCTAATAGTATAGCGAAATTTTCTCTTGCTTCATTGACATTTTTATTTTGTAGAAGCAAGGCACCATGTAATGAAATCGCACGAGAGCATTCTTCAAACATCGAAAAGGATTTATCTTTTTATGCATTATTTTTTGTCACCTTTTAGGGCATTTTCCCTTGCATTAGCAGCACCTCCAACATCTTAGGTGCTTTTTTTTTTATGAGTAATGATAAATGAATATATTTTTTTATAGGATGCCATGTTAATTTGTAATTCATCTACTATTAAATGGGATGTGGATCCCCTTGGATTGAGTCTACATCCAATGGTAGATGAAGTGTAAGTTGGTATAATATCCTATAAAAAATATGTTCACTTACGATCACTTTTTCTCTATTCATTATTTTTTCTTGTCATATCTAATTCTCTGTTTCTCTTTCAAATTTCCCCCCTCTAACGTATGGGAGACAACCCCTTAATTTTATGTTAATTGAAAGGTAGATTTAGGGCCAGAAAAAAAAAAAAACCACAACGAGAAGTTTTCATTTTAAGATTTGAGTTTTACACAAAAATTTGGTTTGGTATTATTATGACTTTTTAAAAATTATTGAGCTTTTTTTAGCTCTTTAAAAGCTACTCTAAAAAAGTTGTAGTAGTATTGTTTGGTAATAATATAAAAATTGCTCTCAATAAGTAGAAGCCACAAAAATAATGTTTGGTAAAATTGCTCTTAATATCTAAAATGACTAAAATAGTTATAAATACTAAAGAGAATAATTTATATTTTCAATTTTATTAAATAGAGTAAGGCTATATTAATCTTTTAAATTTTAGAGAATACAAGCCAGCTCCGAAAAGTATCCTATGAGGGCGCCTAAGAGCACCCCATTGGCTCTCAAAAATCAGGAGCAGAAGTACCCCCCATCTTTCAATTTATCAAACAAAAAAAATTATCTTTTATTTTTTATAAGTCAAAGCATCTCTTCAAATAGCATTACCAAACTAAGTCGATCCCTACCAACTAAGAATTATTTGTGGAAGGCAAGACAGCACAATAGGCTATTATTCAGCTATCCGATCCGTGAATGCAAAGTGACCTATAAACTTTCTTGATTATTCAATTTGTGCATACGAAACAAAATTATTACAGACCAAAAAAAAAAGAATTATTTAGAAGTATATTTCACGTAAGCTCAAAGGACATTTTAAAAATAAGTATTCAAAATGCTAAAGAAAATGCCGCAAAAAAAATTGTTGGTCAATTATTCCTCATTTGAAATTTTATTCATTCATAATTTTTCTATAAAAAAGAGAGGGAAAAGAGTATCATTTTGCAGAGTAACACCATCAACTTAAAATTTTCATAATTGGTCCTTAAATTTTAACTTATGACCGAATAGATCCTTTTGTAAAGAATTTGCTAAATTACTAATAATAATAATAACAAATGGTAAGATTTTTCCATTCACTAATATAAACTATTAATTAATTTATAATTTATAATATTACTTATCAAATTGTATAGAATTAGTAATTTTTTTATAATATAATTTTTATTTGGTTTTTAATTTTAGAAATTTTAATGTTTTAAGTTAGCTATTTAAAAAATATGTAAGATTTGAACAACAAATAAATTAATTAGCGGTCTAAATTTAATGTATTTTCATGCAATATTAGCACTATTGTATCAACAAATTTAAAGCAGAAGGTTTATTGAAATCTTAGTAAAAATTTAGGGACTAATTAATAAAGTTTTAAAGTTTATGGCGATCATTTACAAAAGAGTAAAAATTTAGGGTGACTTTATACTATTTTCCCTTAAAGAAAGTATGCCTTCTAGCCAGTACTTGAACTCATACAATCGGACTCTTTAATAAAGAGAGCTTGAATCCTGAATATTGTTCTTTTATTATCTTTCGAACAGACACCTTAATCGCACACTAATCATTAAGGGTGACTCAAGTGACTCACCTTGGTCATAATAGAGTCCCCTTTCTGTTTGGAACACTTAGCGGCAAACTTCATAGCCAAAACTACCGGACAACGACCTATGTAAAGCCTCTCTCGGAGCCTGGGAGGACGCTTATCTCAGTTTACATGTAATCATATAAAGCCCAAGCACTAGCCTACTCCACTCCAAGGGCTTTCCTCCAATCCCCTATAAGCGAGGGTAGAACAATATGGTTGAGGTAAAAAAAGAATTGTGCTTTTGAAATTAGTTTGTAATACACCTATTGTGTGCTTTGCTAGTAGAGGGGGAAAAGATATATGAATAGATCAATTTAGCGAATTTTATAATTTCTGCGTAGCTTATTAAAAAAACATAAATTTTTCCCGACTACTTGAATAATAATATGAAGTTCATGACTTGGTACATAGTATTCGCTTTCTTGGCTAGTACATGACTTGATAGGCAAGGCATGAATATATGATATATTATATAGTCTACATGCAAGTTGACATGCCAGTTTCTTCTGCTTACAAGTTAAACCATTAATCTAAAAAACAGAAACGAGAATTGATGTTCTACTCTATATAAAGTTTCAGCTTGCCTTGTCTTTTTCTTCACTCTCAAAGCAACCCTGTCGCCTTCTTTAACCATGAAGATTCTTGATATTTTCCCCCCTTCTTGTTTTGTGCATTTTTCCCCTTTTTTTTTTTTTGCTTCGTTTGCATTAGTTTTACTTTGTGTAGTAATTAACATTGGAGATGAGGACAATGAAGATAACACTTTGGTTCGCACTCGTGCGCAAAGGCTAAACCTGCCTTGTCGACAAAATGTTTTCTGAGTCCATTTCTTTAGCTACTTCATTTAGCATATCCCTTCCGAACCCAAAGTATTTGCCATTAAGATCTGTGTTCTCTTTCCGATGGTTAAGTTGGGATTGTGCTAATTCATCTGTTACAAACTTACAGGTACGATAGCGACGTAATTTCTTACTGGAGAGCATGACATTGAACATGTTAAGTGGTACATCTGCAACCCGCTTTTGTTTTGCATAATAATAATAATAATAATAATTTTCTTTCAAAACTCTTTGTTTGAAGTCCTTTACCATTTAAGTTCATTAACATAGAAGATGACAAATTACGTGAGCCGTTTGATTAAAAGCAAGTCAATCGCACCATCTTCATGCTGTGCATAAAGTTTCAGAACTTAGTGCCAGCTTGTATTTGAAACTTTTTTTTTAGGTCTAATTATTATTTTTCAAGCGGGAAAAAAAGAAGACAAGCATTAGTGCAAAATTTGTAAATCACACTGCACAGAAAATTCTTTATTTATTTATTTATTTTAAAATTTTTCAACCATTGCACAAAGAACATTAAATCGCCAAATTATGTCATGTTCTTAAAAAGAATATGAACGATTCTTACACAATGTTGGGAAGAAAGGTGAGTAATTGTAAATTCAGTTCAACCCTTATACACAAACAATAGCTACGGTTGTGTACCATCCTATACCAATGCTCCAGGTAAGCCCTAACGCTCTATTTATATCTTATGTATATATATTAGTTATTAATTCTTTTTATATTACATATTATATATCATATTAGTTAATATAAACCATGTTCTTATTATCAAATTAAATGCATGATCCACTTGACTCTTAGTTGCGAAAATCCAGGATGGTTATTTATTACAGAATGACGGAAGAAAAATGAAGAGTCAGATTTCAATTTGCTGAAAAAGTTTTCCGAAAAAATGTTCCTGAGCAAACTCTTAACGACTCATTTGGCAAAGGACCTCCAAGAATATTGAAGAGCAAACTCAAGAGTTCTACTCAAGCATGCCAAATGCCCTAGAGCTCAAGAGCTCATTTCTGTTGATGACCTGAGTGATTGAAAGGGGGCGTACATTCATTTGAGGGTCAGAATTCTTCACAACCATTTGTAATCACCTTATCTTTGGTTCAGAAAGGCCAGTGTAAAAGAAAACTATTTGTTTCGAGTGATAAATGAAAGAACACTTATATCTAACTCGAGATACCTTTAAAGAAACAATGTACATTAAATTGTTATCATGCCATATTTTGTCTGTTATTTGTTTCTTTCACCTAACTTCTATCTTTTAAGTTTTATGTGCTTTAAGTTAAACTGTAGGAAATTTTTGATTTATTCAATCCTTCTCGTGCTTTTCATTTTTCACTTACACTCCTTTTATTCGTCCTTTTTGGTCTTTGGTAACTTTGTCTGTCGTTGTCTCGTTGACTAAATCAGCCATCCTTTATTTAATTTTTCTCATCTTGTGCGCGGCGCGAAACCACCACCACAAAATTTTTTATGGTCAATAATCAGTCACTTCTTTTTGGTCAACAATCACCGCTCTTGAACCTGTATATAGACGAGCCGTAACCCATAAATTCCAAGTCCAGTCCAAATTCCAAAACTGGGTCTATTGGGTCAACAAACAACTTTTTACATTTTTTTTCAAACAAACGAATTATTCCATGATTGATGGGAAAAAATGATATAGGTATATTATTATAGGTATATTATTACATTTGGAACATTAAGATGTTGACCCAAAAAAAAAAAAAAAGAAGGTAAAATTATGTTATTTCATATTAGGTGTAACAGTATGCGAATTGCTCTTCTAATATAAAAGAAAAAGATCTAAAATTCATACTTTAGGAGGACCTTTTAATTGTGATAGTGTTAATAGTTGGAACCAAAAAAAAAAAAAAAAATTGACATTCCAACTACGACTAATGATGACGTATATCACTAATTTATATATTTTTATTTCTTAAAATTTAAAATAAATTTAAAAAAATAATAGATATGTAAGACGATAATAAACTTTAGTATTAATCATAACTGAAATTTAAAAAATTCTAAATAAAGTGAATACCATCTAACACGTCATTCCAAGGTTATGTAATTATTTCTTCTACAGCTAATGGGTCACAAGAAATGGGGCAAAAAAAAAAAAGTCCATTTTTCTTTTATCGGTATAATATTACACTTTGATACAAGCCATAATTCATTTAGATAAAGAGTGTGTTTCATGGGACTGGAATAGCTAACACTAAGAAAATCAGATGGACTAAAAGAAACACGTTTACATGCAGAATGTGCAATTAGCACTCCGGTCACACTCATTACACACATTGATTTTTAACTAGCTACAAATAGGAGACAACGAGAACATCTGTAATGCTGTGAGAAATATATAGGACCATAACGAGTTTGAATTTGTTTCCTATTCTTGCATGGTACAAAGCTACAGGGATTGCTTATCAGCAACTATAAACCCATTTTTGCCACGTTCCCATATCTTTGGAATTTGGATACCATCAATCTGCGATGCGCAACCCTTCTACCCAAAGATGCTAGCTTACACAGAGCTACTATGAGAAGAAGCACCTTGGTTCATCATGAAACGAACAACAACACAAGTGATATTGTCAGCACTGCCTCTCTGATATGCTTCTTGCAACAATTTCTTTGCTGCCTCCTCTGCATCTTCTATTGGTTTGATCATAGCAACAGCTTCCTGAAGGAAAAGAAGCTTTAAATTTTAAGTGAGCTGGAAAATAAGACTTTGAAGCATTTGAGTTCGTTTATTTTGCAACCGATGTATTTTACAAATATGACTCGTAAGTTTGGGTCTTGCTTTATGAGTTTGAGAACCGAAACAAAATGCAGCTCCTCTCAGAAGAGCTTAGTTCATCTGAATTCTAGTAGTTATGATGGAGATGCACTATACTATAGTCATCAAAGAGAAATGGAAGAAATGAAAGTCATTGCAAACCTCATTTGAGACAACATCCCATAGCCCGTCACTTGCCAATATAAGAAACTCAAGAGAGCTGTCAACTTTTTCTTCCTGCAATACCATAAACATTTTTGTAACTTAAATACACAAAGGAGGCAACATAAATACGATTTGAGGCCATGTAAACCAGAACAAGACACATGATTGTTATTGGGGTCAACGGATACTAAACAAAACAAAGTTGTGGGAATTTCCCAACACACAAAGATGTCATGGACCAATGTGCAAACAATCACAACTGCATGCATGATTATGGTTATTCATGCAACTGCAAGTCTATCACTTCTTGCAGAACAAATTCAAGGATTCCAGTAACAGTGAAAAACCTCTTTGTAGGAAACTCTTGTATATGGTCTATTTATTCATTCAGGTAACATTTATCTTCAATTCACTTTTAATCTACATTTAAATGTGAACCAGATTACGGAACTATACAGGCACAATTAAACATGAATCTGTAGCTATATGAAATATCCAATAATGGATATCATCAACTATATAGTGGACACAAACCTGGATTTCTGGATCAGCAACAACATACTGCTTCAGTAGTCTATCACCAAATGCACGAGAAACGGCAAGAACACCACCAACTCTCCAAGTTCCTGTAAATGTGACATTATTATTAGTAAAAAACAAGATAAATCCTTTAAATTAAATTAAATTAAATTAAGAAAGCTAACTACTTGTAGACCTTACCAGCCCACATAACAAAGCCTCCTGCATTTTCAATCCTCTGCCTCTCATCAGTTTGGTCTGGCTTGTGATCTCGAGAAACAGCAATGGCTAGAGGAAACCATAATTAGAATGAAAATATTAAGTAATCGTTCAGCATATGAAGGTTAAGTGTTTTTCTCACAGTAATTAGAAATATTATAAGTTTAGGTATTAAGTACAACCACAATTATTATGACTTCTTGACGTATCAGAAAACTATCATTCATGTGAAATAAAATTTTACGTAATTAACTGCATGTTTCTAAGAACATATATAATACAGTATGTGTATAAAGCGAGAATGCCTTACCATTACCACCCCTGCAGATAACAACCCTGGAGTCACCAACATTTGCCACCAGCAAACGGTCACCGACTAGAATGGCAGTGGAAGCAGTTGATCCAGCATCTCTGTTATGACTATTTTCTGATTTCAGAAATTCAGAGTCGGTATGGTTATATGCATCAGCTGCGGAAAAGAAAAGTTTGGTGGGGAAAACACAGTTATTCTCAGGTTTGCTAAATGGAGAACATTAGGAAAAGGGAACATAATGCTACATGTAGGAGATAGCAGGGATGTTCGCGACGTGGTTTGAATCGATTTTTAGTGAAAAATTCATCCGATCCAAAGAGTATAATTTATAATGGTTTGGATTGAATCGGTTTAACTTATATTTTAAATTCAATTCGATTCATTTTTTTGTGATTTAGTTTGGATCGGTTTGATTGATTTTTGAAAAAATAAAATTTTAAATTTAGAATAGTATAAAATAAAACTAACATAAGTCAATAAAATGAATAAATAAAAATAAGTCATTTAATATTTATAAAATGTTGTTTTAAGTGAAAATGATCACAAATAAAAAAATTAAGCAATAAATTTAAATTATTATAAGTAAAATTATAAACTTAATAATAAAAAATTATATTATATAATATTATGTAATTTGAATTTGATTGAATCAATTTTGAAAATTAAATACGAAATCGGATCTAATCTATGCGATTTATAAAAAATAAGATCCGATCCGATTCAATCCAAACTTTTGCAGTTTTGATCGATTTTTAATTTGGATTGAATTGGTGTAACGATTTTGATTGGATTGGATTATATTTGAACATCTCTAGGAGATAGCATACCTATTGCTGATTTGGTGTCGGATATGAATTTTGGATGACTGATCAAATTACTAAACAGGTTTTTCTTGACATACTCAGCAGCACGAACACCACCATGACCTGAAATAGTTATAAACAATAAACTTACAGCTACTTTCTAGCTTTTTGAGTAGATAAAGAATACAATCAAGCATAGACTATATAAAGCCAATCGAGAATAATTCCTAGTCTCCTACGTGCTTAAATTTTAAAAAAGAAATGCATTCTGATGCCGAACAAAGAAACACTACACAGTTGATAATCGGTCCTATAGGAAATTAATGAACTTTCTAGAGTCCACTACAAAGAATACTACAAAGAGAAATTTGGGTTCAATAAATTACACTGAATAATTAAATCCCCAATATTCTAGAAAAGTAATATCCAGAAAAGTAACAAATTAACAAAAGATACTTATATGAGTAGCTACATGGCCTGAGTTCTGCGGCCAATATTCTGGGGTCAGTGTATAACCAGGAGATGGAGACGAGAGAAAGATGAAAAAATACCATCGAAAACTCCAAAAAGGCCAACGATTTCGCCATCAACACCATCAATTCTCGTCTCATAAAAATCTTCCATTGAAGACCTCTTGCCCGGTGAGCTAGCATATCCATAGCTGAATTTGCCGTTATGACTGTAGACACACAAATCATACCGAATGATGTCACAATCATCTCATTTAGTCTCTTTATTTTGTATTTTTTTAAAAAGGAAATGTGAAAGTGTATAATTTTTTTTTCTAATCAACGAATGAACCAAATCAGTGAGGCATAAACCCACAGCTCATATGAAAAACAAGATTTAATTACATTATCAAGCAAGAACGCACATCCTCAGACCTATGTCCCAACCGAGACACAGAAATGAAAACATATTCAATTTGATAGAAGGACATCCTCTGTAAGTAATACCTACGTGCTAATAGTCAAGAGCGAAAAGGGAGAACAATACAGACAGGAAGAATAAAGAATACAATCATTTTGGGTAAAAAAAGATTAGGCAGTACTAGATTAGCAAAGGCCTTGTCAAAGAATTTCGGTCTACAATGAACACATCATAATTCCCTCATACATGCTTCATGAATCATAAATATAAAATCCATATGCAAGCAAGAGTCACATAAAACAGAGTTACGAATATGTAATCCAACACGACATGGATATAATTAACAGAAATTCAATTCAACTACCAAGAATGAATAGAACTTAGCCAACAAAAATGATGGTAAGTATTAAATAAAGCAAGGACCAGAAATAAAAAAAGAAACATTTCACCATATGATAAATCTATAGCAAGATGGCATATGAGAAAAGAAGTTAACCTGAGACCTCCACCAGTCACAGGTGCATCATCTGCAGCATGAACTTGGCTTGAAGGGGACAAAACTGAATTGAGATAGCCCATATTACAACTTGAATATTCAGGGAACCCAGATACCAAGTCTTTGACCAGTAGGAGAAAATGAAGAAACAAGAGCACTATTGAGTTTTCTTTCCTGCCAAATGTTCCAAGTGATCATAACATTAGTGGGGTCATTTTAAAATCACTCACTTTCAACTTTAATCCGCATACAGGACACAAGGAACAAGAAAGTGTAATTAATTTCACAAGAGTTGACAAAGTTTGCAACAAGAAGATAGAATCTTTGTACATAGATCTCCGTGTTGTCACAGGTATATAAGCATAAAGATAGTGAATCCAAGAAGGTTGAAAAAGAATGGAATTTGGAAAGAATTATTGAAGGGGTAGGGAGAAAGAGAATGAATACCTGCGGAAGGGAAGAGAGAAGAAATGTCATGACACAGAGAGAGAGTGTGTTGGGAAAGCAGAGGAGGGTGTTGTTCTGTATGATTTTAGTTCAAGGAAACCCATTGTTTGTTCAACAATTGAGACATTCAAACATATAACATAATCTTAACCTTCTTCAAAGTTGGTTGCACATTTTTCCAAAGAATAGAAAAATAAAATCTTGGGTAACTGGGAAAAGTCTATTGAGAAAAAAAAAAATTTACTATTTTTTATTAAGTAAATAATTAATATTTTAGTTTGGTGATTGATTCATTAGGAAGTGAAAGGCCGTTTTGGTGGATGATGAAAATGATAGTGATGATAATATATATGATAGGCTAAAAATAGCTGGGGCCTTGCGTTGCATACGCGTCACCGGAAGAAGAGCGAAGGCATCGATAGGGGACCGAGTCAATGACAAAATACCACCGTTTCTGATAAAGCACTCTACTAATACTCCGGCACTGCTGACACGTGTCACCTATGCACTTTGCATGCACAACGCCTCTTACCCTCATCTCTATCACAGTTCATAATGATCCCCTTGCGCCCTTGCCCTTGAGTTAGACATAGTGAACCTTTTTTGAAAAAAATAAGAAAATATAACTTTTTTTTATTTCTTAAGGGCATTTCTAGCAAATATATATGAGACTAATCTCTTGAAATATAATAATTTAATAAGGCATTTAAACAAAGATCACTCTTAATAATATTTTATTTACATATGAATTTTAAATTGAATCCAAAATTTCATGTTGAAAGAATTTGAGTCCTTTTCATCCGAACCTAACGCCTTGTTGGTTAGGAAAATAATAAAAAATATAAGGTCACTCATTGTATGGTAAGTTGTGAATATAATTCGTTACATAATTCAAAAATTTACAAGCTTACTTTCCTTTAATAGCCTATATGGTCCGTCAATTTTCTTCTCTCAAACAGAAAAAAAAAGGGAGCCAATGAAATTAACTCATTTGATCAATATATATCACTATAACTTAAATTCAATTCTTAAATTTCTCTATTGATAAATAATTTATAAACACTCAACAAAGCCAAAAATATATCCCACCCATAAATTGAGGTATATCTTTCCCTTAACTTAAACTTTTACTCTATCCAAATAAAATAAAATCAATAAAATAACAGAAAAAAGTCACATTTTACCTTTGTTATCACGTTCTGTCATTTCCTAGATTTTTCCGCATTCACGTTGACTGAATTCTGTGGTCCTTGGGAGTATTGTATTTTGAGTACCTTCCACGTCGTGGACAATTATTTCCTGTGTACGGCATAGCTTCACATATTTTCTAGCGCCAAGACTTAAAAAGGGTCAACAGCGAATTTGGATTTTGGTTACAAGGAACCATGTGGCAAGATACATTGGAATCTTTCAGTTGAACAGATACCGTATCAATTGGTGCTTGGTCTTAAATTTGACGTTTTGCTGCTTCGTCTTCAATTATTCATAGAAAATTCGCAATCCATTAACTGCGAATTCCCTTTTTTTTTTTTAATAACTTTGTTAATTCCTCTTTATCAAATTTACATATGACTAAGAACAGGGACATTCATTAAAACATCATTACTCAAATGAGGTTAGCTTAATCAATAAAATCTAACTATAAATGCTCGATTCTGCTTGATTCAGCAGCATAACTTAACCGGACTGACGTATGCCCCCACTCAACTTAAATTTTTGTACACAAAAAAAAGGAATCCATGCAATCTATTTCTCATTTTTTTTCCACCAATAAACTCAATGTCCATATATACATTAATTAAAAAATATCTAAATGTTAAAAAAAAGGAATTTATCAAATTGTTTTCTTTTATGGACTATAAAAAATTCAGGAAGAAGTAAAATTTGGAAGGCATGTAGGACAGTCAGAATGGAATCCTCATACAAAAGAATACCTAGAGGACACGTCTCATTTCTAGCTGATGAATGTCAACGGGCGTATATCTACCTCAATCTGACCATCTGTGAATAAGTCTTGATAAATATAGCCAGTAAGCTTCCTGCAATTTGTGGCTAGAATGCAAAACCAAAGCTGAAATGATGTCTATAGCAAATTTGTGGACCTCAGGCTTCACTGCCATCCGCATGAGCATTGCTGTCCACTCCTCAGGCGCCAGCTTCACCACCTCACGAAAGTATCTGAAGCCTTTCCCAATCCCTGCAAGCATAGCACGCTCCTGCAAAATGCACAAGAATGAAAAACTTCAACATGTAGCCAAAGTGAGGTTGGCAACTAACCAATCCCCTAGGTAGCACTAGTACACACGCAGGCACACACAAGCGCGCGCAGACAAATCTTAAACTGACAATACCTGCAATAGGAATATATTCTGGCCCTGAGGCTTCTCATTTAAAACACAGTCAATCACTTCATCTTGCAGAAATACATCAGCTGCTTCTACTATATCCCGAAGAAGGAAAAGACGCACTCTTAGACCCTTGTCTGATAATATGAATGATAAAAGATCTTCAGTGGAATCAACGACCGCACGCATGTCAAATAATTTCCAAACGGAATGACTAGAAGACTTCTCAGAACTAGCGTCTCCAGTTAACTCAGAAGCCTGTTCAGATATTGCTGCTATCTGAAACAAGAATGGCATCAGTATTAATATGGTCCATAATTTCATCCACATAAGTATTCAAATTTGAGTGCAGAAATAAATGGGGTCTTAAAAATGCTACTAGAAATGGTTCGGAGAGCAATTCATTTTATTTGGAGAAGTCATGATACAGATATGGTAAACATTTCAACCTTGTGAGTTTCGGATTTAAACTAGTGAGCGTCTTTCAAGTTAATGCTAGAATGAGCCTATCCAGATAACAGTTAGATTGTATAGCAAAGTAGAAAAGTAGAGAGAGATTATACCAGGCGCTCTAGCCGGTTCCACCTTATGGATCCATTATTACGAATTAGCAGTTGCCTCAAAATTTTTCTCATATCGGGACTTGGGTCTGCTATAAGTCTCCCAATGACAAAAGGATATGCACTCTCAATGACTTTAAAACCAGGATCCAGAACTTTAGCTGTGCCTTCTAGTGATCCTAATGCTCTTATAACAAGAGCATAGTCTGGCGGGAGGGAGAAGTTAAATTCATACATGACATCATATAGTTGGTTCATAATTCCCTGAAATCCGAAGCAGGATGAAACTTTAAAATAGAAAGTGCTACGATAAAGTGTAATTGATATAGATGAAGATGTCCAAACTCTATGCTTTGGGATATTAAGGCTAATGAACAAAATATCAGCAATAGTTACAGATGTTATCCAGCAAACAATTGATCCAAGAAGGATAAAGCACAATAACAAACCTGAAAATCTTGAGATTCACTAGTCCGATGAGCAAATGATGCTTGCAGCGCATCAGAAACTGCATGTATGTCAACCCCTTCAGGAAGAAATCCTAAAGACAGAAAGTCATTTGCCAAACCCAGAGAGTCACGATTCACAAAGTGCACAATCTGAAAGAAATAAAGACTCAGCATTAGACACAGGCAACTCAGGGAAATCATGAAACTTTGCAATAAGGTGCAATATAATATATGTATCTATAGGCAATGCATGTGCAAGGGAAATTTCATCCAATAGAAACGGATATATCAGATGTCTGATTCCATGAATGGATGGACTTCTCCCATTTCAGAAAATCATCTATGTTAACATCATAAACAAAATTTCCGCAATACATTTTCTAGTTATGTAATAGCTATTGCTTTAAATTACAACATAATGACTCAAGCTAGAGATAGAGACAGAGATCCTTTGAGATCATCAATAAGTGATTTACAAAAATAAATAGGAACTCATCAAGCAGTCAAAATGTAAAACATCCCTTGACTGTTCTTTAGAGCCATCAAAAATAGGTAGATCATTCACTAAGTTGACAAAAAGCACCACATTAAACTTGAAACTCAAGTATACCACATCTTATGAAGAGCAAAAAGTGATAAGTTGATAACTGTGTCAATTAGACATGTCTAACATCTTTAATGTAATTTCACTTATTTTAGCTTTCAAAACATATTTCTGGCATTGAGAAGTTACCACAAAGGAAGCGGAAACTATATAGGACTACTCAATTTGAGTTACATTTAGTAAAACATTTCCCTGTCAGCAAACAAATATTTCAATGATTCTCACCATTTGAATAAGTCCTATCTGGTAATGCCTAGGAATATCCCCCATCATTCCAAAGTCAAAGTATGCAAGTGATCCATCATCTACCGCAACAAGGTTTCCTGGATGAGGATCAGCATGGAAATAACCAACCTCAAGCAGTTGCCTCAAAGAGCAATATAATCCCTACAAAGCCATAAGAAAGAGGCAAGGAGCATTAAGAAACATGTAGCCAAAAGGTAATGTAGCTGTGCTTTTAGACTATTCCTGAATACATGTAAGCATACCAATTTAAAGACAAGCACACAGACGCACACAAGCAATGGAGTAAGAGATATATTACACATGGAAACAGTCAAAGCATGTGACCAAGAACATTTTGTTCTTAATACCTGGTCAATGAGTTCCCTTCTGTTCAAAGAAGCTTTATTCAAGCGTGTTTCATCTGTGAGCTTAATTCCATCTATCCACTCCATAGTCAGTACAGTGGTACACGTATAGTCCCAATATATTTTTGGAGCTTTGACGGACTTTCTTCTTTTGTGTTTAATATTGCCATCACCTGCATTTTTGTGGCCCTGTTCATTACCTCCTCTAGAAAAGGGTCACCAATCTAAATTGCATGCTACGCAAGTTATGTGAAAAAAATGTTCATTACTGCAAAACTTAACTCATGCATGCTTCCCTCTCAGATTTGAGGAACAAGTAATCCATTATTAACTCTGAATACAAGCAAGGATCTTCATTTTTAAATTGCTCAGAAGCTAATATTTATAATTATAGGGAAAATGCCTCAAGCAACAGCATATCTGGTTGAGCATTATCTAAAGTTTGAATTTGGGATAAAACATCTAGTTGATCTATGAACATACCAACATTATCATCAAAGAGATGTTAAACTTACTTGCAGACCAACAGTAGAGAGAAGCAAAGCGCTCAGCATTTTTACCCTCTAGGACATAATCAATTTCATCAAACATGTGCCTGACCTGTTGCATCAAGATACAATGACTAATACATATAGCAATTGAAATGTAAACTGAAATATGACAGTCTCCAAAATATTCAGCTGGTGTAATGATCGCGCACACACGCATAAGAAAATTATTACATTCTGCAGCCGCTTTTGAATAAGCTTTTATAAAATGTGATTTTAAAACTGTACTCAATTGATTTTTCTAGAATTAATTTTACCAGAAACAACTCCTACCTGCTGGTTCAAAAAAAATGATTATTTTCTAATTCTGATTTTTTAACAATTTTATCCAAACAGTTTACAAAAATTTAAGAAGTGATTTTTTATCAAAAAACTGCTTTTCTTACAAAATAGGTGCAAACAAACAACCATTGGGTGAAAAATAGGTCATACAAAGAAACCAACAGACCTTCACAATCTATAGTAAAGGAACTCACCATCTCATTTACTGCTACTAAAAGATCTTTGCGAGCCTTGGCAAATCGTTTTAATTGCCCCCCAATCATATGGAATAACAAGGCATCAAGGGTCAATGAAAGTGACATACCAGGCCTCTGCACTTTTACGGCTACCAGCTCGCCAGAATGCAGGTGAGCTGCAACACTTGAAGCAACAAAAGTAAACATTTCAATCGTCTTCAAAAATGTCAATATTATTCTGAAATTCCAAAGTTAAGAACAAGCCAAAGAAATATATTATCATACGGGCAAATTACATTGAACTCTCCTAAGATTTGGTGAAATTCACCCCGACTCCCCTCTATTTGTCTGGGATACACTGACCTCCCTTGGAGGCAACACCCACTCATTAACTGAAACGGTGTTAACAGAGAGGTAATGAAGGAGGCAAAATGTCCAATTTGTCCTCACTAATTCAAACCCCCCCCCCCCAACGCCACTCACTATGCACCCAATCTTCATCAATTGGAAAAGAAAAGGGGTAAAAAAAACCCTAAGTTACAATGGTGGCTTCATAAGTGGCAAAGAAGAAGATTGAATCAAAGAGGCAAGTTTGTTCTTTAATTGCTCTTGGATTTTGACTCCTCACTTTTCTCGTCACCTGTGTTTTCTTGTTATGGAAGCAGCGAAGGTGGTGATGGTGATGGAGGATATAGTTGCAGTGGTGGAGGTGGTGGTCGCCATGAAGGTGGTGGTGGCTACAATCATAACAGCGGCGGAGGATATGGTGGTAGCGGTGGTGGTGGCAATGGAGGAGATGGTTATGGCAGTGGATGAGACCGTAGGTATGAAGATAGGGGGTCCTACCACTCAAGGGGATGTGGTGCTTCTGATGGAAATTGGTTGATGAGAAGGGAGGATGGGGTTGGGGTTTGGAGGTGGTTTATGATTTGATTATATGCTAGTCTTTAATTTAGGCGTTGGATATGGAACATGGTCCATGGTTTGAGTCTGTGTTATGGTCACTTGTTTCTCCTATGGTTCTTGTTTTTTACCTTTGAATTTGTATACTACTGGTTGTTGTCTATAAATAATCTCATCACATGAATAGTCAAAAATGGTATCACAAGTGATTGTGTTTGGTGGTAGTTGGGGATATGTTTTAGGCTATATTGCTGGTTTTGATCTTTTTTTGTGTTTTGTTATATTGTCCGCAATTGGCTATGCTATTTTTTATCCCCCCCCCAGGGCGATTATTGGTTTATCGGGAAAAAAAAAAGAATAGTAAAAAATTGTTGGTTTTATAGGTAGTGATGGAGCTTTTGAACATGTCAATTGAAATGCATATCTTAAAATTGAAAACCCATGCAAACAATGTATATTTCTCTGAGATAAGATGGGTGGCTTTACAATAATCAACTAAAAGGTGTATTATGGTCATTTTATTTTTTCAGAAGTGTTTAAATATTACAAGAATGTCATTAAAGATCATGTGCATTGCACATGACCACAATTCCGCCTACACTAATGGGCCAACATTAATCGGGGAGAGCAGTGCAAGGATTTGACAAACTTAGAGACCATCGGGGCAAATTTTACAAATAGAGGGGAGTCGAGGTGAATTTCACTAAATATCAGGATAAATCAGTGTAATTTGCCCTTATCATAATAAAGTCTTAGTTATCTTTGCTGGCAACTAACCTTTGTAAACTTGCCCTAAGGATGCTGATGCAATAGGTGCTGGGCTAATGTCCCTAAAAATTTCAGAAATAGGAGCACCCAACTGGGTTTCAATAGATCTGATTGCAACATCAGTTGGAAATGGGGGTATTTGATCCTGGCATGAATTACAAAATTACAATGCTTTATCAATACAAGTTGATAGGAGATATGAGCATGACAATAATCAATAGATGCATCTGCAACACATGATTACATGCTCTGAAGTATAACGGAAGAGGCCTCTGTACCTGTAACTTAGCAAGTTCTTGGCAGTATACTGTTGGTAATATGTCAGGCCTAGTGCTCAATGCCTGACCAAGCTGTAATCATAAGTAGATTAAGTCAAACAAAAGAGCAGTAACTGAGAAATTTAATATAAAATAACTATTAATTCTTGCTTCATTCAGTATGTACAAAGAGAAAAGCTTCTTGTCTAAATTCAGGTGCTTCCAAAAAGAAATGATGCAACCTTGAAAGAGTTCAATAAAAGCTTAAGAATTGAAAGCACGATTATTGCAATTCTATGAGTAAAGGAAAAAGTGGACAAAGGCAAATGATATATCTCCAATAGAAACAAAATGTGGAAAAACAGATTTTGTCAGATAAAAAGTATATAAAAAGTCCTTGAAACAGTCACAGATTTATTTAACGTAAGGAGCCGACAATAAGTTACTTTAGAGCAGAATAATTTTGCATGAGGTAGAAAAAATGATGCCAATGTAAAGTGTTCATCTCAACAAGTAATGCAAAAAATGAAGAAGACGGATATGGTTAGAGCAGAAACCAATAGGAAGTAACCTGTGGAAGAAACTTGCCTTTATGTAGAAGGGACCCAGGCGTATTAGAGTTTCACGAAACTGCAAAAAATTGTATTGAAATCACTGTTCACTCCTGTCAGTTTTTTAAACCTAATAAGTATAACAAATGGACCCACACTCTATTTTTGGAAGAACTGTCAATGGAAGAAATATAAGGTGTTTGGTTATTCTTATAACGCTGAAATACACAGTCAATACTTGAAAGCACATTTCGACACAAAATGAAGAAAGGGGGGTCTTTTACATTGCCAGCCAATTTATAAGAGATAAATGTGACCCGGCTGCAATTTTCATTTAAAAAATTGCACAACAGTCAAATTCACTTTCAAAAAATTCCATCAGATATCAAAGGAACAAAGGCTTAGACAGTTTGTAGAGAATGCTATGAGCGACCAAGTAAAAGGACATAAAACAAAAACAAGCACACACACATTCTTTCGTGGTAATGTAGGGACGGGGTAAAAAACCAACAGCCTTTTCTCATTACCTGGGGTTGATTACATACATCGACTAACGTCATTGTATAAACAATGTCTATAGGCAAATCATTTAAATCTATTAATAAAAAAAATGACATCATAAAATTTGCATATTGAGTTTGGTTTAATGACAAATTTTAAGGTTCCATTTCACTCCATTTTCTTTCCCCTACTTCTAAAAGGTTTCCAATACAAGAAGCTGCCTTCAAAATTCTTGTTTGATCGCTTAACTGATTTTAATTTCTCCATTCAGATTTTTTTTTTGATTGTTTAATAGGGTGAGTCTTGACACAATGGTAAGGTTGCTGACTTGTGATCTAGTCATGGGCTCAAGTCCTGAAAACAGCCTCTCTACTTACATGGGTAAGACTACATGCATCTACTCTCTCAGTCTCATGCATTGGGGCGGTCCTTTTTATCAAGGCATTTTCATATCCACCATCTTAACTGAAATCTTCTCATCAAATTTATGCTCGGTGATTAATCCTTGATCAAGTACGTTCTAAGAAATCAAACCCCAAAGCCTCATTCATCACAATTTAAGTTAAATGGGTTAACCAATTATCTCAAACCAAAAGTAATGTGTGTTCCCCAAGTACATATGCAAAAGTGTATGGAAAGCATTGGCAAACGACAATCTGTTACCTTAACTGCACGTTTTTCGATGTCTTGAACGAAGAGCTGCCACATTGTTAGCCTTAACACATGAAATGAAATAATTGCTGCCCTGTACAAAGCCAAAAAGGGGCCAAATCGGTAGATAGCTTTGAAACTCTTAGAGCTGTAAGTACCAATAGCATGCCCAAATTTATTTTCCAGCGATTCCCTCCTCCTCCTCGCATACTCGGCAGAAGGGGCTTCACCATGCACACTGGTGAATCCAGTTGAATATCTGCACCACCAGCATCCCCAAAGGACAGAAATTTCAAAAATCATTAAGAGTGCGTTTGTTTATGCATTTTGGGGTAAAAAATCACTTTTTTCACTGAAAAAATTAGTTTTCATATATTTGGATAATTTTTTAAAAATAATCAGATTCTCAAAAAAATTTGTTTTCAGTTTTTTTGGAAAAGTTGAAAAGAGTAGCTTCTAAAAAAAATCAGTTTTAAGCTTTTTCAGTTATATGTAAAATTTAAGTTTCAAAATCACTTTTTTCAAAATTTGAAACAAATGCATCCTAAAACATGATAATATGAGACAAAAAATGGATTTGGAATTAATCAAATCAGGTGCAATGCGGCGAACGAACTCACAAATTCCGGTGCAACAAGCAAGAGGGGGACCAGCAATGCAGCCTCCTGACAACCTCAATATGTTTCAGATATTCCAACGGCATGCATTTGCGGAAGATAATTTCAGTGGCAATCTCGTGCCGTAAATCTGCAAGGAAAAAAAAATAAAAATAAAAAAACTCTCACTCTCATAAGGAAACCACAACAACAACAACAGTATCATGCAATTCAGGTGTATCCACATGCACAGAGGATAGCCCACAGACTATAGTAACAGTAATAATAACCTACCCAGCATCTAATTCTAATACCAATTTTTAGCAAGTAAAACGAAATCGCAAGCGTAATCTATAAAAAGGTGCAATGGAAATCGCATAAACATGGAAGCAGAAAACGAAAATAGGGCCTAAGAGAGGATGAGAATTTGCAGAAAGAGTACTTGCGGAGATAGGTAGGGGAGGGCAGCGACGGTAGAGAGCGGCGAAGGCATTCCTCCTCATTGATATATGGAGCTAACGAGTTGTTCAGTGGAACAAAGTTGAGGAAAGGAAAGCATGGGAACACCAAGTGTTTGAAAAAATGCGTACGCGGAACCAGCAAGCCATGAGGGTTAAGGGAGCCCCGTCAGTGTGAGCCATTGGGATTTGATTTGATTGGATTGGATTGGATATATAGGATGCAGTTGGGAGTGTGGAAAGTGTGGTGCTTTCTTGGGAGCAGAGGAAGCTGCCACGTGTGCTGCTACGTGCTAGTGAAGGCGCTTGGCACCAGTTTCGGCCACCGCGAACCGCCCTGAGCCCTCTGCTTCTATTGGATTTGGATTCAATTGGATTGGAGTTTGGGGGTTTCTTTCTTTGTAAACTGTCTTCTCGGTCAGGACAGTTTTCTATTTTTTTTGGTCAGAACAGTTTGTCTGTTTGTTATGTTCAAATCGGGCCCTGCGTGTTTGTTCCCTCTTCACGCCTCTTTTCAGGGCCTCATGGACACTTCGTTTGGACTTTTGGAAGCTGCAAATGCCTTGTGACTCCTTTCTCGCATAAATAAATCATATTATCGAAATTCCTTTCATTACCCCAAAAAAAAAAAAAATCATATTATTGGGAAAAAATAATAATAAAAAGTTTAGGTCATCTGCAATGCCCTCTATATTATCCTTTGTTTAAAAAAAAAATGCTTGAATTAATTTATAGAGTATTTAAAAATGCATTTGAAAAAACCATTTTTCATTTTGATTATGAATTTTTGAAAGAATAAACTAATTCAAACATGCATGTATGATTAAAATCAAAATTAACTAAGTTAAGCGACAACAGAAAAGATTTTACTAAGAGGAACTGACTTTAAGAAATTTCAAAGACATTTTTTGACGGAAATTTTAAATCTTATAAGTATATGATAATTCAGAAAGTTCATGTTAAAACAAAATGAAAATCGTTGCAAATATGCTTATTGCTAGGATTTAATGTAACAAGATGCTATAATCAATAAAATAAAATAAACTTATCTTTAAAGTAAAAAAAAAATACAAATACATTTATTGTTAAATTAATAAAATTTATTATAATTATAAATTATTAAATAATTTAAAGATAGGTATCTTTTACTTTCTCATTTTCAAAATAAAATTACTTTAATTTTTTCTCAAAATTTTGTTAATATTTATGAGTATAAATACATTATTACCTATTGAATACTTCAAAAATCAATTAAACCAACAAAAGTCAACAGTATAAATTTATGTAAAAAGTGCTTTTAACGTTGACTTTCAATGAATTAAAATGAGAATCTTTTATTTTTATTATTTTTATTTTTAGAAAGGACCACGAAACATAATTTAATTATGTGAGACTTAGCAAAATTAAATTATTAATTAAAGACAAACTCAATCATTACAAAAGCCTCTCACTATAAAAAAAATTTAAAAATGAGGAATTTGTTAATAAAAACTCGGTGTTTATGGTTTTTCAGCAGTTTTAGAAATAGAAATTTTATGAGATTTGTACTAAAGTTAAAAGAAATGTTTGGAAAAATGTAGAACATTTATATATCCCATCGTTCCATAATAGTTCGCTAAAAATTAAATTCTCAATATATTTAGTACAAGTATTTCAAATAATTATTAAGATTAATTTTAATGCACTTAGAATGTAGAAGAATTTTATATTATTATCTAATTAGATATTTTTATTTATAAAATTTTTAAAATAATTAGTGATTAAGTTAAATATTTTTATGATATGATAATAGATAAGTGAGTGTATGTGTAAATTCATTTATACTAACAATATATATAAATTAAATCTATAATTATTTGTTAACTACTGGCTTGAAGAATAAATTATGAGAAAATCCACCTGTAAATCAGTAGATAACATTATGGAATTTTATTTTCCTTCTCTAACTTCCTCTGAAAAAATAAATAAAAAAAACCCTCAATTGCGAAGGGGTTCAGCTGGGGTTTTAATTGTTGACTGGGAGAGGGATCTATCTCCGGGCAATCCGCGGTTGAAGTAAAAAGAAGCCCTCGATCAGTTCCTTGCGTTTTGGAATTTCTGCATAGATAGAATGGCGAAGGATCAGCACGCATCCACGCAACCATGGATCCTCGATACGGTTCCTTTATTAGTCGTTATTCTAATTGCAGCTCATGTCTTCGCCATGGTAGTTTTCCTCTCCTCCTTCATTTCACTCTACAAATCTCTGAATCTCTCATGAACGTGTTATGTATGCGTTCCTTTATTCGATTTGCTGTGTGTAGGTATATTGGATTTATAGATTAGCCACCCAGAAACAGCCCCAGCAGAGGAGAAAGGCTCACTGAACAAGTTACCCACAGCACAACAAGGTTGGTGAACCCTATTTGATCTTCTACGAAAATTTTAGTCGACGTAGATAGAATATTGTTGCCTCTGCTCCATAGGCAGTGTAAATTAAATCACTCCTCATTTCACAGGCATTTACATTTCGAACTAGTGAAAATGGATTGGAGTTTACACGCAACATGTTAGTGTTGCTTCATCAATCATCATATGATTGTACACTTGCTTATATTGTTGGGATTTTAACTTATGGTGGCATGTATTGGACGGCAAGTTTTCAATTCAGCAAATTTATATGATGTATACCCCTGTGTATGTATGTGGGAAGATGTAATCGAAATCACTAATTCAAAACAATATACCCTCTAAAATAAGCCGGGGGCGGGGGGTCCGCGGGGGCGGGGAAAAAAAAAAAGATTGTTAACTAACATAATTTCCTGTAAATGTTTCTTGCTCTGCCTCTTTATAATAATCTTCCTAGCACCTATAGCATTGCATGGGTATGTTGGGAGCAATGAAATGGATTTCAAAATCTGTTTCTATCTGTAGTGCCTGATACATTTTAGGTTTGCATGGATGTGTTTTGTTTAATCATAATAATTAATAAGCATAAATGAGTGAATGGGAAATCTCAAACTGTAGGCAGGGTAGACTATTAGATCATCTGAACAAGATTGAAATACGATTTGGTGTAATATATAAAACTCGCAACAATAGCGCAGTGTGACTCGATTGTGTTTTTCGTGTGCAGCACCTTTATCTGGTAAAAGAAGGAAATTTTATTGAAGAGAGACTAATGAAAGATTACACTTATGGGCGATAGGCGTTATCTGTTTTTGCCTTTTGTGTACTATACTGAAGGTTTCTTTTCATCCTTTTTCCTCTCTCTGTTTGTTTTTTCCCCCTGCATTTGGAATTGTCTTCAAGGTTGTGTTGGAGATGGTGACATGCTACCGCGAAGATATTTGTGTTCACCCTTGAACTTTAAGAATGAGTGTTTCGAGTGTTTTAACATTGAGTACTAGTGGAGGTTGTTTGCTTCCACGCAATTCCAAAGGAGGTGGTTTCTATTGTGCCAAAAGGAAACAATCAAGCTGCAGCTGAGCTTAGGGCTTTAAAATTTATGCTTTAAGTATTGAAGTTCCACAATGGATATTAGTAGCCTGGCTTTAGTTACCATGATTTTTCAAGCAACATCATGATATCAATTCTAGATGTATGGGAAAGACAAGAGAATCCAAAGATTGTCTAGAAAATTGAATTTAAGAAATGCAAGTTGGTAGTGGCACGCATCGATAGTGTAAGGTTGTCTCATAACCTTACTCACGTGTAAGAAATCAACACTTATCACGTGTATAATACTAGAATTGAAAACTGCAAAGTTATAACGGAGCAAGGTTTTAGTGGGGGCTCTAGACCGCCTAGTGCTGCTTATCGAATTCCTCTGTGTAGTCCTTATATGTTTACTTGTTACTGATTGTTTCTCAGTCGTTCTTCCTTCGTAATGTGCTTGGACAAATTTGAGTTGAAGTTTCTATTAATTACATGGTACACAACAAAGGAAAAAAAGGAAGACAAAATAGAGATTTTATTTTGAAAAAGGATACTCCAGCTGGCCTATACTGTTAGGCAATGTATGTGTGTCTAAGTAAATGCCGTTTGGTTATATTTTTGGGAGGTTTAGAAGGCTTTTTATTGGAATAAGAATAAAAATGTCCAATAACTAATATGTTTGATATGTAAAGGTCTTTTTTTATGAAGTTTTTTGAAATTCTAAAAAGTCTTTTAGAAAAAATATCTTTAAAGTTATTTTTTATTCTAGAAAAAGATCTTTTAAAAAGGATATTTACTATTACTCTCATATCAATAATAAAAAATAATTTTATTTTATTCTATTCAAATAAAATTTATTCTTCTAAACTTATTTTTGATATATTCAAATCAAATAAAAATTATTTTTTTAAAATAATTTCTCTAAAAGACTTTCTTTTAAAAGATTTTTTTTTAAAAGATTTTTTTTCAAAAATTAAACCAAACAGATCTAATAAAATGGGCTGATAGGCAATAACCCCAATACAAGTCACATATGTTGATCAATGAAAAACCAAGCAGCATTAGACTATTGACCGTTATTTAACAGCACGGGATGCTACGTTAATTATTTTTATGTAACATCGTAGGGTTAAACAAGGGTAATTTGCTGTCTCATTCGAGGAAGTTACTTGGAGACATGAGGCGATGCACTGCCTACATTACATCGTCCTTTGGGTGAAAAAATTGCAAAACATATTTGGCTGCAGGAGCTGTAACGATATGTATGTGTTCTTCGTTAAAAACTCAATATCAGACTTTGTACCGCACCGGATAGTTATTAACCCCGAAGACTCAATCATTTGGGATACTAACACCATGATGATACACTTTCCAAAGTCATCTGTTATTTCATTTTAATGTCTGATCCTTTGCGCCGTTCCATGTGAATCTGTAGGGTAGTCACCTGACCTTAGTTGCATGATAATTTTGGTTTGATGGCCTTAGAAAAGGTTGCCTTACACTTTAGGAGTGGGGTAACATGCACTAATTACAAAGCCTACGGTAGCCTACCAAATTTAATGGGAAAGAAACAAACGAAATGAGGACTTAACAAGGACTTTACGTAATGACGCTTATGGGGCCGAGCTGGGTGGCCGGCTGAGGTAACAGTAAGCGTGAAAGTGAAGTGCCACGTGGTGTGATGGAGCGAGGAGACAAAAAATGACGAAGGGGGTGAGCTTATTACGGTGCTTTTAAATTTCGGACGTTTTCATGAAACTTTTCCGTCCTTCGTTGTCTACACGTGTCGTTACCTTAATCATTAATCATCAATATCTTGTATCTGTAGAGTCCAGCATTGCGTCAACGCTCGCGTTTTCTTACCCTCCATTTCTATACTTGAATTTACGTTGCTATCAATGGAATTGTCATGAAACTCTTATAATAACCCCAAACTAATTGAAAGAGAGAATTATAAATTCTTGTGTTATTAGTCAATTTAATACTCTTTTTATTTTAATTTATTTATCAATTTAAATAATTTAATATATTTTTAAATCAATATATCTAAATACAAAGATGAAAATAATTTAATAAGGCAAAAGTGATTTAAATGAAAAAATAATCAAATTTAATAGAGGTATATAAGGGCTAAGCCAAATTAAACAAAGAGCCAAATCCAACCCGATTCTTTGACCCAATAATTTCTTTGAACTCAAACATAATCCAATGATAATTTGACTAATGATTTGGTCAAATCGAGTCAATTTAACATTTAGAGAATATGTATAGTAAAGTTATAAAATTTTGAAAGTAAAAAATAAAATTCAAGCAATGTTTTACAATATATATTTTAAAATAAATTATATCAATATAAAAATAATATCATAATATGTAAAGTATATTAATTAAAATATAAAAATCTTATAATTCAACACTAACTCTTAAAAAAAAAAAAGATAACTTTTAAAGAAATATTTGACTTTAAATTGAGCCAAATTGGGTCAACTCAAAATATAATCTAAATTCAATCCAAAAAATATATTGGGTTAAATTTTATAATCCAGATCTGGCCTAAAAATTTCGAACCAAGATGAATTATAGCTTTTGTACATCCCTAACATTCTGTGGAAGTAAAAGAGAACTTCCACTCCCTGATATAGTCAAAACCCTCATCCTTGCTCGCTCGCTCGTGCACACACTCTCTCTCTCTCTCTCAAAAGAAAATAATTTTATCCTGATTAAGAGCATATAATCCCAAATCTAGTTATGTTTTAAAAAGGGTTTGTGTTTTTTTCTTTTAATAAAAATTAAGAGACATTTTCATGCTCTATAAGTACGGAATTTTGCAGTATTGATATTTGAAAGTGGTTAGCGTATCAGTATATAGTATTTATGATGAATTTATATATTTTTACCTTATATTTTTGTTTAATTTTTTTATAATTTATACTAATATATAAGTGAGATTTATAATAATTGGATAAATAATTATAATTTATCATGTCTATAGTAACTAATGTTGTTATGAAATAATATCTTTATTCTAAGGTAAATTTTGTGCTTTTATACTAATATTATATTAATTTAATATATTGTATTTTAATTGTATCATGTTTTATGTTGCTTAGAATTTGTCGTGTCTACATAGTAATTTCGTATTATATTCATATTTGGAATTTATGCCTGTGCCTCCTAAGAATTAATCTATATTTATGCATAAGTATTTGTCCTAATAAAAGTATGTAATAAAATTCGAGTTTTCTCTCACAAGTAAAGATTATTTATATAGAATTTAATTTTTCTACTAAGTTACACACTGCACACCTCATGATTTGGTAGTTCCTATTTTCTAAAGTATAACCATACTTTTCTATAATGCCCATTAGTCATTCAATTATGTTGTCAATGACAAAACAAAAATTATATTCAAAATTTGATGCACCAAAAAAATTGTTACGACAGACAAAATAGAAAATTAATGGCAATACGCCAATACGAAAATGCTAAACGCTCAGAATATTTGCGTTGTGTCGACCATTTAGAGCCATCAACCATGATGTTTGTCACTTACCACATTTTGTTATTGCTGAGAATCCGCCTTGCGCTGCGTCGACCATTTTGTTACCGCTGAGAATCCACATTTTGTCGCGGCAGTACGATGAACCTGGTGCACGAATCCACCTCTCTATTGACTATTGCGAACCAACAACCGACAGCCAAATCAATTGTTGATTTAAAATTTAAATAGTAAAAACACTCACAAGTCAAAACCAATATAATATAAAAACAATTACTGCTACTATAAAATAAAACAATGGCACGAAAATCTTGAGGGTTTTTCTTTACTTTAGTGAAAAATTATACTAGTAATGAATTAACACCTTGGGTTCAAACTTACTGTTGGAAGAATATAGGTAAATTATAGAACATTTATCTTTAAATATGAATATTAAATATTTATTTTTTTTATCTATTTAAGGTAGTTATTTTATTTTAATTATTTAATTGATATTAAATTTCGAGTTTCGAGTTCTATGTATATCAAGTTTTGAGTTTAAAATTAGGTCTTGCATTAACAAATACCAATATATGGACACCGAGTTATGAGTTTTGAGTTGGGTCTGACATTGACAAAAATATACAGACACCAAGTTCTGAGTTTTGAGTTAGACATTGACAACAAATTACCTGATGTCAATTTGATAGATTATAATATTTTAATATTATATATTAACATATTAAACTTATTATATTATTCTCCACCATTAAATTTGTAAATAGCTTTAAATCGACAATTTAATTTTAAGTGAATATTTAATATTCATATTCTATAGTGAGCATTCTAAATGTTACCAAGAATCTAAACTTAAATAATTACCTCTTAAAATATTCATATACAAAGTGCTGCCAAAGAGACTGAATCAATGGCTGAGTAGCATAAGATATCCGCTCCACTACTTTTTGTTTTATTTTTTACAGACATTATCATTGTACGTAATTCTTAAAAAAAAAAAAAAGGGAGATAGTGGCAGTTAAGCTATCAATTCATTAACATATACGTCCGTTAACCTAAATTTGCTTAAACATAAAAAGATTTTATAATTTTAGAGGTTTAACTAAGTTTCTGAAAAGAATTTAAAAAATTCTGAAAAAATTAAAATGAGAATTAATTTTCATTTTAAAAAATATAAAAAAATCTTGTAATAATACCAAAAATAAACCTAAATGTGATTTGTTAGCCCATTAGCATTTTTATAATTACTACATTAGGTTAGCTCTTTTCGTCACTTTGACCATATATACAAAAATTAAGAAATTCAAAATCAAAACTTAACTATAAAACATGTTTATTAAAATACTTTTATTTAATTTGTAGTATTAATTGATTCAGTCTATTAATATTAATATATATTTCTCCATAAATATTTTATTGATATGTGATAATAACAAATAAAATGGATTAAGAATTTTTTCTAAAGTGACGATAAAATAAATTGAAAGTAGTAATTAATAAAAAAGGGAAAATCATAATAAAGTGAGCCAAGCATTTTAAGATTTTGTTATAATAACATTAACAATTGCGTGAAAATTTGAAATTCAATCTTATGAAAAAATACTAATAGTATCTTGCCTGGTTTATTACTTGATCAAATTTTTAGAACTTGATAATTATAAAAAAGTTAATTTATTATTTATGGATAACAATTAAATTGAAGATTTGGGGTTGTCTTAAAAAAATTTCAATGACTTTAATGAACCTGCCACTAGTATTTCCAAAGTAAAGCTTTTAACACAATAATTAGGACCAATAATGCCTTCAACTCTCTTTTCCGTATCCGGTAACTTTTTTTTAATACAGTAGTATTTTCTTTAAGCGCGCATTTGGAATGGTAGAAAATAAAATGAAAGAAAGGGAGGGAATAGAAAATACATAATTGAGACATTTTCTTTTGTTTAGATTGAAAGAAAAGTATAAATAAAAGGAAATAGTAATTGTGGGTTTTGTATATATATTTTCTGCACTTACCAGCATAGCAGCTTGACATTTTTATCCTGATGCTAGACTACAAAATGCTAGCGAGAGGTGCTACAATCCAAAGTTGGATAAAGATAGTTTTTATTTAATATTTATTATAAAATATATTTATTTATATAAAAGAATTTATAAAAAATATGTTTATTTATGAGATAAATAAAATAAAATACTATACTTATATTTTATTATATCATTTTATTTAAAAAATATATTTATCTTTATTAAAGATATATATACTATTTTATATTTACATAATTTTTTTGATCTTTCATTTTCTCTACATCAAATAATAGAAGAGAAAATATATTTATTTCTTTATTCTCTCTTCTCTTCTTTTTCTTTTCTCTCATTTTCTATTATCATCCAAACAAAACATAAAAGATCCTTTAATTAATCGGAGACTTATTTTTTTCAATCTTTCACAAGGATTCTTTATGTCTTTTAATTAATACTTGAACTGTAATTCTCTACATGCAAAATAAACTCCTCTACCAAATTTTCGTTGATATCATACCCTTGTACATAAAAATACCTTTTACACAGAGCAAAGAAAGCAGCACTGACACTGAGGGACACGAGAAAAATAATTAGCAATAAATAGATAAGACCAAACACGTGTATATACTATACAATAAGCGTGCGCTATAGTATTTAATTATTTATTAATGGGTCGAATAAAAAAGGCCATCGCGTTTCGTCAGCGTAACTCTCTTCATAAAGCTCATTATCACGGCTATAGTGGCATTCTCGTAGTTTCTACAAAACACAAGCGCATTTCAGTATTTTCCCCTTCTACCCTTCCTTCATCAATAACCCTCAATCCTTTCCTAACACTGCGACAATAAAGAGAGTGTTTGTGCTGTGTGCTGTGCAGACGACACTCGAAACAAAACGGTGCGGGCCCAAATCCCAATCTACGATAACATTTTCTCCCATTCATGTGCCCCAACAACCCCACTCGCCGGAGCTCCGTCTCCGACGACGGCGGCGATTCCTCCGATTGGATCTCCGACGCAATCAACGGCGGATCCCTCCGCCGCGTCGACCTCCATACCGGCACCAACGGCTGGGCTTCCCCTCCCGGGGACCTCTTCCACCTCCGCTCCGAAACGTACTTCACAAGACGCCAGAAATCCCCCGCCGGCGACTACCTCCTCTCGCCGGCCGGCATGGACTGGCTCAGATCCCCGACGAAACTCGACAACGTCCTCTCACGCGCCGACAACCGCGTGTCCCACGCACTCCGTAAGGCCCAATCCCAAGGCAAATCCCTAAAGAGCTTCATCTTCGCGGTGAACCTACAAATCCCGGGAAAGGAGCACCACAGCGCGGTTTTCTACTTCGCAACGGAGGATCCGGTCCAGTCCGGTTCGCTCTTAAACCGGTTCATCGATGGCGACGACGGGTTCAGGAACCAGCGGTTCAAGCTGGTGAACCGGATCGTGAAGGGACCGTGGATCGTGAAGAAGGCCGTTGGGAACTATAGCGCGTGCTTGTTGGGGAAAGCGCTCACGTGTAACTACCACAGGGGGCGTAACTACTTTGAGATTGATGTTGACATTGGGAGCAGTGCCATCGCGAACGCGATCCTGCACCTCGCGTTGGGGTGCGTGACTAGCGTGACCATCGATATGGGGTTCGTTGTGGAGGCGCAAGCCGAGGAGGAGCTGCCGGAGAGGTTGATTGGGGCCGTTAGGGTCTGCCAGATGCAGATGTCGTCCGCCACTGTCGTTGACGCGCCTCACGCGCCCCCTTCGTCGCGTGGGATGGGAGTCGCCAAGGTCAATCACCATAACAATAAATCCTAGTGGTAAAAAGTTAACAAGCCACAATTTTTATTTTTTTTTAAGTTTTAAATTTTAAGTTTAGATTCATTTGCGCTCTGCCTAACGCCTTTATTGATTCTCGCTGTAATTTTAGTTTTTTAATTTTTTTTGGGGGATTGGTGAATATTGAGTAATAAATTATTCTCCAGAATTGGGGTTCCGTTGATTTTTTTTTTTTTTTTGGTTTTAGTTGGCATTTTTTTTCTATGTTTAATTTTTTTGAAAAAATAATAATGGAAGGAAAAGGGGGAAAAATGTTGTTGCAGCTGGGGATGCTTGTTTTGGTGGAAAGAGTAGATTAGTGAATTGAATTAGGAATAGGCACCATCACTTTACAGCATGTTGTTATGACTTATGAGATGGGCGGCGAGTGGATTATGGTGGAAGAGAATGGAATCGCACTTTGTGTGGAAAATGTAGTATAAACTATAAAAGCAATGTGTCAGATCATTGACGGGGACTATAGGATATTTTGTCTTTTAAATCGTTAGATCATTAATTCATCATACCGAAGAAAGAAATGTTAGGCCATCAAAATTGGGGTTCTAATGAATCTGGACAAATATAATGTTGGGGTTCGATTCTACCGGAGTGGGATTATAGGAGGATAATCATGGATATAAACAAAGGGTTGTTTAATTTTGAGAATAAAACAGCAAAGAAAGAAACATGCCTCTTTGCGTTGCGTAAAGAATCTTCTATTGTAGCCATCGGCCGATCGCATTGAGATATGCTACGATTATTGGACGACGATGATTAGTGCTATTTTATTCTTTGTCCGTTGTCATGTTGTTCAGAATATATTATTACCTCTTCTCTGTTTTTTTTTTTTTGGGTCGTGTTCACAATATATTTATAAGCGCTCTTTCCTAAATCTAGAATGACTGGAGAGCAAGGATGCCGAGTTTAGTGGTAGAATATTAGTTATAAAATAATAATGTAGGAAGGAGAGTCTAGTTATATGGCTTTTTGGAAAAAAATTTCTTAGGTTTATCATTCATCTTGTGTGTCTCCAATTTCTTGCCCACGCCATTCGTGATTTACAAAATTCGAATGTGTATTCGAATCAGCTCCTCTAAATGTTTGGTTGTGGTTGAAAACTAAAGCCTGAGAAGATTTTTAGAATCGATGTCGTTTCTCATAACTTACGGTCACTAATATTAACTAGGTAAGAGATAACGTAGGCACGTAGCACATGGTTAGTGAAAAAGACTTTGCCAATCTGATTCCATTTATACAAATTTTTTTCACTCCTATGTTCACCAAGAACAAACTATCGATAAACCGAAAAAACCTATCGACCTTTTTTTTGGTAGGAATTACAACGGGGTCTGGTCTGGCAGCTATTGACATTTGAATGTCAACATTATTAAAGCCACAGCCCACAGCTACTCAGTCTGAGGAAAAGTGATACTGGAGAGAGTCAATTCTGACGAGCGTCGGGAATCTGGACCCAATTTCTCTTTTATGAAACTCGAGTTAGAGAAATGTTATCTGGATTTTTTAATATGGACATCTCACCAACATAATAGAACGAAAAAAAAGATATTTTGTATGGTAATTGATGTTGAAAGCGAAAAATTAAGAACTCGTATCTTTTCCTCTGCTATAAGAATTTTCAACGTAAAAATAACATTTCTCCTCAAGTTATTCGGTCAAATTTGCTTTTTCTAGCAAAAGAAAGTTAAGTAATACATATTTCTAACAGATTCTTACATTCTTTTTTTCTTTTTTTTTTTTGACGATACATTCATCTAATTATACTCGTTAAATAACAAGTATATTATACCATAGGTGGTTTTAACATCATCCATAATTTCCACATTTCATCTCATCAAGTAATTAAGATAATTTAATAAATAATTAATATTGCTTTTAATTCTTAACATGTATTTTTAAGTCACACGCAAACATTTAATTAAAAAATAAAACTATTTGATATTTTAGAAACTTAGAAAGCAACTAATACTTGCCGTTTAACAACTATCTTCACTCTTCAGGTAAAAATCACTTCACAAGTATATTATCATACCATAGGTCCAAGGAAACGCCAATTGATTGTATGAATAGGGGCTCTGCCTGCGCGATGAAAGCCTTAACGAATTGATTCCATGAATAGCATGCTCGGCCCAGTCCCATAAGGTAATACAAAGGAGTATGAAGATATGATCAAATGGACCCAAAAAGGATTACGATGCTTATTCACCGAAAAAGATGAAATGAGAACGAGGCTGAAGCATTTTTCAATTGTCAAAACTTAGATATTATCAAATTGTTCTTTTCCTTCCTTTCTCAAGAAGGCAAGGCTCCAAGCAGAAATAGAATACTAAGGCGGCAGAGAAGAGGAGAGGAAGGAGAAGGAAAAAAAAAGGGGGGGGGGTTTTAAATAAAATAGAACACAAAAGGGTAACCAACAGAGACTTTTGAAAATCAAAGGAGGAGACCCAAGCGAGAGTGGTACTATGATGAAGTGTTGCAACTAAAACATTGATTCACTCATTCATTCATTCCTGGTCCAAGGGAACGACCTCCTCCTTGACATCAATCACTTCTTCAATTTCAACTTCCTTGGCCTCATACTCCTCCTCCTCTTCATCACTTGCTTCTCCATCCCTCAGCTTCTGTCTCTCCAACTTCTCTTCTTCATGCACCTTCTTCCATTCATTCACCCATCTCTCCCATTCTTCCTTCAGCGCCCTCCTCTTCTCTCTTTCCTGCTCGCTCAACAGCATCGAAACGTCTTGGTCCTCCGCCTCGTACTTCTTGCTGTACTTCTTCAGGTTCTTCGCAATCTCTTCCTCTTTCTCGGGACTGAGGAGAGATGGTGGCCTTGGCCGCCACAAGAACTGCCATTCAAATTCACAAGAACATATCATTGCTGGAATTGCATAATCTCAATAGAATCTAAATTATTGCATGACATTCTAAGTTGATGGAATAAACACCTGGAAGAAATGATCCTTCAGAATACGATAAAGAAGCTTGCCATGGAAAGACCATATAGTGAACCCATTTTCCATTTCGTGAACTGAAGTCACAGAGGTTACAACATACCTGCAGAAGCATGCAGTTTAGTACAAGAAACAGGACTATATATAATACACATTTGAACTGTAGATATTTTTTATACTCCATCTCATTTACCTTCCAGTAGGATCCCATTCAATGTCTGTTGCCATAAAATGCTCAGCTGTTGCCATAGTTTCAAGCTCATCCACATTATAAAATTCGAGCTGTCCATTCAAGCCTTTCAATCCTGCAAGTATTATGAAGCGGCCAGCAGGTGACCAGAAAAGGGCATTTGCCTGCTTGCCCTTGAGAGTAGTGAGCTTTGAAACCCGACCAGTATTTTGGGCGGTCCTCATTGAGTAAAAACTGACATCAGGCCTTGGGTTATCACCATGAATCACCGCAAACCTATGGCCCTTTGGCTCCCAGGCAAATGCAATGATCTTGTCATTTTTATTATCAAGCTCCAACACTTCAATGGGTATGTCTCGCTCTTTTATGCGGAAAAGCTCAAAGCCTGTGTATGTGCTTTTCTTGGTTTTAGTATAGCGATCAACCTTAACAGCAAGGTATTCTCCATTGCTTTGCCAGTACATCTTGCAATCACTGACACTGAAAAGATTCTTCTGCCTGAGTTCCTCTTTACTGGGGATCTGAACCAGACTCACCTACAAAAGAGGGCAACAAAGAATATTGATACATGTTACTTCATATAGCCAAAGCAGCCTTCCATGCATGCATAAAGAGGATGATTCATAAAATGCACTTACTCTAGCAGGCTGGTTCCCACCACCCAATTCAGGAACAAAAAGTGCAAGGATTGGATCAGTTGGTGACCAGCTGAAATCCATCACACTTTCAACCTTTAAGGACTTCTTGTCAACGAGAGAAAATGTCTGTGTCTCATAGACAGAGATCATATTTTTCCCTAGTCTTGCAAAGTACTTGTCCTCCTTTCCTCCACCCCATCTAAAAGAAAATTATTCTTCCACTAAGTAAGACATAAGAAAAATAATAATAAAATAAATGTTCTTGCAGTTAATATTATTATCATCATCATCATAATCCAGGCTAGAGAAAAACCAAAGAATACCTGAAAATGGGCCATGACACTCCTGCAACACCCCCAGCACCTCCAATAGCAAAATCATCAGCACTTCCCTTGAAATCTCTCATCACTTTTCCAGTTCTCACATCGAATATATTTATCACAACCCTCTAAAGAATAAATTGCATTTAGAAATAATGCCAACGAATCAGTAAAAACAAAATAGAGAATCAAAAGAAGCAAATTCTTACATTGGCATCTCGAGGATTGCTTGGTTCATGACTACTGTAGGTTACCAAATACTTCTCACCAGGTGAAAAATCAATAAGTTTAACCTGCAGTTGATATCTTCACTGCTTAAGTAACGGGAACATAGTGCATATCAAAAACTGCATAACCAAAAGCCAAAATTAACCTGGGGATGAGCATATCGCATGAGGCGATTGAATGTAGTGGCACCTCCCCAAACCGCTGCTCCTTGCCTATGTATAGTTGCCAGGTATGTGCCCATTGGGGACCATTGCACAAAACTTTCAGTCCAAAACTGCACGTGAGAAGATATTTGAGAACCCACAATCTTTTAAACAAAGATAATCACAATAATTCACAAAGCAATGAAGCATATGAAATGTATGACTGTGATATTAATGAAATATAGGACAAAAAAATTTCACTCACGGCACGCTTATAAACTGGATCAGGCTTCAAATGTCTTGCATCATTCCACAACACCTCAGTATCTGAGCCAGCACGAATCACAAACTGGTCTCGAGCTTTCATGTCAGTCAGCCAATGTTGAAGATTTTCCTGCAACAGATTAAATAGCAAAGCTTGTAAGGAGAGATGAATCTATTTGTCATTTGTAATTGAAGAATGAAGAGTGACGTTAGACATCAATGTTATATTGTAAACCACCTAGCGTAACATAACTATGCATATGTGAGTGAAGCACATGGCACATCATTGATGACACCTATGATATCCAGCAGATTAGACCATAATATCCATGGCAGGACGATAATAGAAAATATTTATTAAAAAAGTAAAGGAATAGGAAAAAGGCATTAGTAACCTTATTTAAACACTAGCTATATGGGAAAATATTCTTAATCCAACATTTAAACACCCCAGAAAGAAAAAAAGAGACATAGGAAAGTATAGAAACATACAGTGATGCTATATGTTGAGAAATGAAATGGTACAAATAGTGCAAGTGAATAAAGGGTAACAGTGTAAAAGCTGGGAAATGTGGAAAACATGGCAGAGTAAAAGTAAAAAATTTGAAACTGTTACAATCTTGTCCAATCAGATACATTGGTACAAAAAGCAAGAAACTTTTTCGTGCCATCAAGCATTATTCAAAAACCTAAAACTTTAAAGGAATTGTTTAGTTAAGTATACATTGTTAACATTGAAGAAACCAATAAGTTCATGGAATCCTGAAGCACAGGAAAAATTTATGACAAAGCCGAAATAGAATAGCATGAGAATCTCCATAGGTCTAAATACTTCCAAAAAAGAGCACAGTTTGCATTAATTTTAGTTTTACTGGGTTGCCAGTCAATCTTACCATGTAAATATATCTACAGAACAACAACAAAATGAGTAAGCAAACATAAAAAGAGCAAAAGCTATTAAATTATTACCCCAGGCGTGTATGGAGTAGTTTCGGGTGGAGCCCACTCATCTGGAACTCTCATGAACCTATCAAAGTCATCAAACATATTCACAGAAAAGATGTGCGAGCGATCCAATTTGTATCCATGTGTCTTCTCTTTAGCAAGCTCTGCTTCCTAGAATGATGCCAAAAACAAATTAGAGAGATGAAAAGACAGGTTATTTTGCAGACTCTATAACAATGGGAATTTTGTCAACCAGCAAGCACATGCACTCATCCTGGTGGGAGCCATCATTTCAACAAAATTTTAGAAAGTTTAATAACTTAATATGACACCAACACATAAACAAAACACATGCTCCAAATGTAAAAAACACATCCATCCATACAATTACCTATTAGGTTTGTAAAAAATGTCTATGATTAGTAAAAAAATGATGAAGTAATTAGATTAGCAATAGAGAAAAAGTAATTGGATTTCAGTAGCAACTAATTTTCATTAGTAGGTATTGTTAATATTTACTTTTAAAAACCTTTAGATAGCATCCATACCCGTTACTTTTCCAATAGAGTAATACTTTAGTAGATAATAGTAACAGAAGTATAATTTCCAAACAATGTCAATGAAATTCCACTCCGTTCCCTTATTAATCTTCCAAACAAAGGGAAGGTAACTTTGCTTCAATCCTTCTCTTTCCTTTCCAGCTCATTTCTACTAGTTCATTTACATTCAAACACAGTGTTAAGCATCCAAACTCATTACGTATCCAATAGAGTATAGGTTTAGTAGACAATAGTCACAGAAACATGCACTTGTAGCTGTATGGGGAAGGGTAGGAGAAGAAGGAAGCACCTGAGGTGTATTATACTCAATAAAGCAATAGCCCAAAGTCTTTTCAGTTTGTGGATCAACAGGCATCCAGAGGCCATCCTCCTTGATGAGGCCAATCTGGCTATAGATTTTTCGTATGACACCTTCAAGCTTCTCAAACTTCTCCTTTGGAACAACTGGGAGATTGTCCACCACTATAATGTTCCCAAACCCAGTATCAAACTCCAGATTCTCCTCTTGGTAAACATCATCATCATCACTGCCATTTTAAAAAATAAATAAATAAAATAATTATTATTGAAGAACAGTGGCCCCCAATAGTTTCAAATTTCCATACAATAATACCAAACCCTCAAGCCCAAATTATGGAGAATAGAGTAGAAATTAAACATGTACAAGAGGCCGTTAAGTTAAGAAATTAACCACTACCCACCAAGAATTTGTTCAGTGGGGTGGCGAAAAGAGGGAAAAGTTGATACCTTTTGATGCCAAAGTCGTCATCGGGAGGGAGGCGAATAGAGTCGAGATCAACGGCGGAAAGATCCACACCGAGACGGGAGGCGGTGGCCTCAATCTCTCTCATCACCGTGACATCCGCCATGGCCGCTTCCTCTCTGCTTCGTGGGAAAAAAAAATACAGCAACCGCAGAGAAAAAGGGTATATAGTGGGTGCCGAGGGTGAGATTCTAGAGAGGTTTACGTTTGGGTCGGTGGTAGAATACACAGAACACAAAACACAGAGAATTGGTAGAGCATAACACAATTTACACTGTTACGGAACAATCCTTTTTTTACCCCCTTTAACTTTTGTTGGATCAGAAATAGGCTTGGCCCAAATGTTTCCTTCTATTTTCACTCATGGGATTTGGTCCAATCAAGAACTCTCAGGGCCTGCCATTATATTTCCTAAGCCCAAATTCATAAATAATCATGTTTTTTTTTTTTTTGAGTGGACCTGATCGATCTTTTGTTTAAATTTTGTCATCATTTTTTTTTCGAATTTCTTTATTAGCTAATTATTTATAAATATTTATAGAAATGCTCGACCAGAGACATTTCTTGATCACTCAAAAAAATAAAAAAAGAAAAAAAGAGACATGTCTTGACATTGAGGTAAAGTGAGTTTATTTAAAAATAAAAAAATACATCTCTAAGAAATGAGAATAACTCCAGAATCAGGCAATGTTTTCTCCTCAATAGTTACTGTATATACAAATATGCTTCTCACTCGATAGTTTTTGAGAAGAATTGTATAAATTGCATATTAAGTGTGTTTGGAATAGAAAAAAGTTCGGAATTGATTTGATTTGTAAATTAAATTTTGTGTTCGAATATTTTAAAAATAAGAAATAATTTTCATTTGTCAAATTTCATGAATTTAATTGTTTTGTATTTAAAATTTTATTAAAATTGAAAGAATTTGATAGGAATTGATTTAATTCTAAAGTTTGAATATAAATCAAATTAAATCAATTTTATTTTTAATTATTTCAAATACTATTTAATATATTATAAACATAAGAATTAATTTTTAAATTAATTTAAATTTTATTTTATATAATCATTCTAAACATAAGATTTAAGGTGCGTTTGTTTCAGATTTTAAAAAAAATAATTTCGAAACTAAAATTTTGGATGCATTTGTTTCAGATTTTGAAAAAAATAATTTTAAAACTTAAATTTTTATATATAACTAAAAAAGTTGGAAACTGATTTTTTTTAGAAGCTACTCTTTTCAGCTTCTCCAAAAAAGCTTAAAACAGATTTTTTTGATAATCTGATTATTTTTAAAAAATTATACAAATATATGAAAATTGATTTTTTTTAGTGAAAAAAAGTGTTTTTTTACCCCAAAAAAATACAAACAAACGCACTCATTATATATAAATGAAAAAGCCAAAAATTGATTTTTTATATAAGCTGCTATTTTCAGTTTCTACAAAAAAGTTGAAAACAAATTTTTTTAAATTTTAATTATTTTTAATAATTTATCCAAATATGTCAAAAATAATTTTTTTTAGTGAAAAAAGTGATTTTTTGGGCAAAAAACATCTTACCCAAATGCACCCTTAACTTATAAATCAAATTAATTTAATTTAAATCAAATCAAATCCTAATTTTAACCATTCCAAACTCTACCTTAAAGGATTTTAAATCCTTAGAAATAATACATTTCCTCAATCGAAATCCTATAGCCAATCTCAGCCGTTTCCACCTTTGTGACCTTGTCTACTACTATTTTGTTTATTAAATTCTTCCCTGACTCAATAAAAAAAAATGGCCAATTATAAGATCAAATTCCATAGGGCCTCAAACTCTCTGAAATCTTCGTTAAATAGCAATTTGAAAATAAAAACAAAAAAACTATACTATTGTTCCCACTTCCAAAGAGAAACAGATCAGAGATCAGACTACAACAAAGATTTGATAAAGAAGTAGACCAACACAAACAAAATCATCTAGAGAAGCTGTTGTATGGGTGCTGTTTTCCTTTATGCTTACAGAACCTTGTTTACTGCACCATATTTTTTTTTTCTTATGCATTGGTTGTTGCACAAGAACGTCTAATTTCACCCTCATCGCCTGTTTTCACTCCAACAGTGGTGAGCTTCAAGAAGGACTGGCCCCAGTTTTCAAAGAAAAGGTCTTGATCATTTGCAAAATTCTCCACCAACTTTCTTGTGCTATCTTCATTCAACAAAGCAGAATCCGACTGGAATAGCCCTTTGTGAGCCAAAAGATTTCGGTAGTACTGGTTGTCAAAGACCATAGGTGTTTCAGGATCATTGTTCACTGTTACAGATGGCATAACACCTGCTGGACACTGTTTCATTAGCTCATTAGCATAGCCACTGTCAAGGGTCTTGTCAATGAGCATAAGCCTTCCCTTTGAGTCTTCTTGGAAGCGACCTCTGAATGAGCTGCAATGAGCCATTCCCATGGTGTGAGCTCCTGCAAAGCTTAGCTATCACTAAGTAACCATGTAGTATGACATTAAAGAAAACAGTGAGAAAGATTATTACATTATGAGATATTTATGCTAAACACCTTTGGTTTGATATCCAAAATCTAGACAGCAAAACAGGCCAACAGCAAATCAATAATTCTAACAATCTTTTTTCTTTTTTTGGGTTATATTAGTGGCAATGAGGTCTGAATCTATAACCTTATGCAAACTACCCAAATCTCTCACCACTAGCCACTCCTAATGGCTTAGTAATTCTAACATTTTGATGACAAGGCTCCCATCTACAGGCATCTATAGTTCAATTATCTCCACCTAAGCTTTATGAGGTTCTACTTCAAGACAAAAGACTAAAAAAATGGAAGTCAATGTCCTAGTAACTTGTAGGATGCAAGTAACATAGACTCAACTCAGGAACTTAAGAGGCTTATAAGCAAAGGAATTATGATTGTTAAGAAGAAAACCAATAATTGACATCATTCCCTTGGAAAGTTGCAACTATCTGCTTCTGTGGACACAGAAGATGCACCTGAAAGGACGACAAGATCAAGTACGGACAATCCTTTAGTTGAGAAGAGCCTAACCATCTCATCCATTGTAAAACTGGTGTCCACAATGTTGGGTCTGACATTTGAAGCAACTGAAACCATCCCATCTCTCCTACCTGTAGGAATCGGAACCATGGGTCCACCAGCCTGTTCTCAAGTGCACTTCAGTTAACTACTGTACCAAAAGAGATATCAACGTAGTACTGAAGAATATCAGCATGCAATGAGGGAGAACTTACAATTTCAACTGCATCTCTGGCAGCCAGAGCAATTATGTCTGCACAAGAAACAGTCCCAGGGCAGAAGATCTCAAGCACTCTTTTTGCTGATTCTATAACCGAAAATCCTCCAACAGACCTATTCCCTGGATCAGTTTGTTCTGTGTTATTCCCTTGTAGCATCAAAGATGCATCACACCCCTGCATATATCGAATGATTGATTACATCAGGGAAGAAGTGGGTGATCACAATTTGCATGCAACCTCTGAGGTCATCTAAACTTCAAGCCCCATTTGAATTTTCCATCACATAATCGTGTTTATATCCACTGAATGCTTAATTAGTAGCAACTGGCTGAGCCTGAGTCCCCCAAGAAAGGTTATAAAACAAATCGAACAGAAAAAGCAAAGGAAGAAGAAAGGTGCATGGTCAAGGACTAAGAAGTGTAGTGTAACACTTGCCTCCACAAAGCAATCATGGAAAACCAAGCGAAGTAGCTTTCCGGGAATGGAAGGATCATCGGAAGAGGATGAGCTGACTATGTTTCTTATGATGAACTCAGCCGACGGGCAAGAGGCTGCATAGAAGTTGAAAGAGAGGCTAGCTGAAACAGAAGCAGCAAAAGAAAAGACAAAAAGAGAGGAGACTGCAATGGAAAGAAGTACTGTTCTTGTCTCCATGAAACCAAGTTTTGGTTCAAGGGCAGTGTGTGGAGAGCCTTTCACATGATAATGATACATTGATGCATATCATATCATAATATTATCATAAAAGAGTTACAGCAGAGGTGGCCGGCCAGGTATTTGTCCCCTACTCCCCCCCCCCCCCCCCCCATTTAAAACTACATTAATGGAGTTAGGTGAGTCAGTAGAAGGTAGATGTGAGGTTTGGTTATGCATTTTCCCTCAAGTCAATTACTGTTACTGAACTTCTTTCATCAAACTCTTAAAGGTGCTTCCTGGTAACTTCTTAATAGTATACTTCGGTAGTAGAAGCAAGTTACCTCTAGGCCACGCGTTACTGAGTAAAAGGTGCTAGTTCTTTTACTGGAGAATTGCTTGTATAGTTTTTGCCACATTGTTGTTGCTATCGAGCCACGCAAGCACACGGTTGCGGCAGAAATCCATTGAATAAAAAGGTTTGTAATGAACCCGAAGGAAATATAACAAATTATTTGGTTACGGAGAAAGAGAAGCACTAGACAAACCAAACCATATCATCATTTGCATAAGCACTAGCCCATGTTCTTGGTTTGGCTAGAATGTTATTCCCCTGCTCATGTTATGCGGAGTTTTTCCTAATGTAAGTGTTTACTACGCATGCGTGGCTTTTGTGCTTATTAAAAAAAAAAAGGGTCGTGTTGTGCCTATATATGTTGGATGAATAGCCTTAGTTCCTAAAGGATAATAATAGCAAGGCAAGCAAAATCAAAACTGAAAACCAAAAAGAAAGAGACGCTTAAGGCCCATTGTGGAACTCAGGCCACCCCGCTAAAGGAAAAGACTCCGTATGAGAGGATCCGGTTTCGATTCCCGGGGGCAGAGCCCCCTCCCCTCTCTGGGTGTGTGAGTGTGTGGGTTGGTGCGTATGTGACCCAACAAAAAAAAACAAAAACCTCATGATTCAGTCACAAACCGGAAAAAAAAAAAATTCATGATTTAGTAGAATAAATAAATAAATAAATAAAATCACGTGGAACTCATGTAGTATTTTTAGTAGAATAAAAAATATTCTCTTCATTGTTTAGAAGTCAACATGATTAGTGAGTAAAATGATTACAAATTTAACTTCAATTTCTATCCTTTTGATTTTTATAGTCTACTTTATTGTCAATGATCATCTTATCTTTGAAAAATTAACCTTAATATTTGACAATCTAGTCCAGAATTACCTAAAATTCTCAATGATTTTGTTTTGGACCATCAAATTTTAAATTTATGTTTAATAGAATTTATTTTAAAAAGGAACGGTATACTCTTAAAATACAAATTTACTTTTGAAAAGTTAACTTACTAATGCGAAATTGATGGAACACATAAAAATTTTCCTACAATTTTTCACATTTTCCTTTCAATGCCAACTTTCAGTCCTCTACCTGTATGAAGCTTTTAATCCCAGATCACAATAAAACTGGCTGCTGATCTTTGAATACCAATGTGACGAAGAGCAGAATATCCCTTGACATGGAACAAATTTTCTCAACTCATGAGGTTGTTAAGAACAATGGCAGTTGTCAGCAATTATAGATCCAGCTGGACTTTGCAGTAATAATGCAAGTGGCAAAATCATGGCTCGTCGACCTTGAGACTACAGTATATATTTGATGGTCAGCCACAACTGTCAACTATTTAAGAGGCCTAAAATCTCTTCTTCTTTTTTCTTTTTTTTTTTTCCCCGGTTAGTCAATGTACATACAATTGAACTACATACTGGAGGGTGAACAATCCATAATCTCTCGACATTACGCCCATCTTGAATCAATAGTGTGTAAGCGCTTGGTCTAAAATGCTAGCTGCAGACCATTGGGGATTCAGCATGTTTATTGCAATGGCGATTCACAAGTCTATGTTTTCCACGTCTTCATCTTTTGGGAGCTCATCATCATCATCATCATCGTCATGCACATCATCAATAGGAATGTCCTCACTGTCATAACCGACGGGACCTAGAAATGAATACAAAATACATTTTAAGTGATTTACTCAAAAACCAAAAAGAGAAATATAAGAACCAAACATACAACACGAGTGTAAATGCTATAAAACGCTTCAAAGTGACAAACAATATTGACAACAAAGTTCGCTCGTGTCAAAATGATTTTGAATTATAGGTGTTGTTCTCCAAATTTATCCTCTATCTCTTCCACTTAATGCGAAAATGAATTGGCTTACCATCTATGACCATTAAGAAAGGCTAAACTTTACCTCTTCGAATTGAGGGTGAAGGATAAGGTGACAAGTCCTTTGATTCAGGATTCTTATCAAGAAGGTATGGTAGTTCTAGAAGCTGCAAAAGAGATTCTGTTTGAGGATTCCGAGGACACACTGCAAAGAAAAAAAGAGATTAAAAGAGATTAAAAAACATTAGCTTTTCTACAGTAATATTTTAAACTATATAAAACCAGGCACAATGAATCTTCTTTACCTTTTAAGCTAAATTTATATTAAAAAATAGTCAACAAAATTAAGTAGTAAAAGGTGTGAATACAAAATTAAGTAGTAAAATTATTGGCATTCAATTGAGAGGAATATTTTTAGGATTGAATTAGGGTGAATTTATTGTACATAAAAAATAAGCAATGGATGGAAAGATAAATAGTTGGCACTGCCTAATCCTACATGCATCTAAGACATGCATGAGTGCAGCACATAAAATATGCATGCATCAGATTAAACAGCTACAAATTGGCCCAAATACTGTAAGTGATCATGAACATGAATATCTTTAACTAGAGAACAAGCTGAACAATTCTTAGTCTGAGATTTAAAATGTAAGACTTGTAATGAGAAACAAAGGAATACCAGCAGAAGAACCATCAAAATTGGATTGAGAAGGATCATAACATGGAGCTGTTCTAACAAATTCAAAAGGTTTGCACCCTCTCTCTTGTAACCTGCTTCGAACCCATTGGCGACAATCATCCCTCTCAAGATTTACACCTCTGTCAGCAAGTGCAAACAGCATTATTTGTTTCTTCATTTTCTTTTTTGGCGGCAGGGGAGAGGGGTAAAATAGGGAGCAAAACAGAAGATTTTATATGAGGATTCAAATCCTATATGTTAATTAAGGTTTCACATGCACACACACCTGAAATCTGCACCTTTGGCTGTCAGCGGGAAGATAGAGTTGAATCTCCGTGTTATGGCTAACCATTCTTCATCATACTGAATCTCATAAGGGCCTGCCTCTGATTCAATTTCCACAATCTAAAGACACAGCACATGCCATGATTGTAGTCTCTAACTCAAAACAGTTATTACAGGAGATTAACCCGCACATTATGATTGAACATCCATACCTGTAAGAAATCACGCCCAGGAAGACATTTATCCAGTGCAAGGAATTTTGTCAGTGGACCTCCTTCGCCATGTTGAACAAGAGCAGCAAACTTGCAATGTAAGTGAGCAGAAAACCAATATTGTGGCTTCAGTTTACCTAGAAGTTGAGCAGCAGCTTTACTCCCAAGTCTTCCTTCCTCTATCTGGCACAATTATCAACAAGAGAAATGAGATATTATGTTGTCATAGACAATGTCAATAAAAACCAAAGATAATGCATGCTGTCAAAGACTAGATGACTGCTCCACAAATGATTGTGCATATGATGGCTTCACTCTGACCTCTTATAAATCAATATTTCTATAAAACAAATTGAGAGTAGCATGCTGAATCTTAAGCCTCCTGAATTGAAACATTGATGAATCCTTGGCCAAAAAAAATACAAGAAAAACTAATAACTAAAAATGCCCAGCTTGCATTAGTCATAATAGAATTATTACTGAAAAGCTTCTCATTTCAATTAACAGTCAACTTAAAAATAATACCTCCTGCTTGAAAAAATGCTTGCGCCGAACAAGCTCCCTCCAATCCCCACAGTCAGTGATCCCCACTGGCCAATCATGTGAAAGAAAGATATCAATAGGCTCCTCAACTTGCATGAGTTTGTGAACATCGTATTCACGGACATGATACACAGACCTGATGGTACTCTGGTCGTAGGGAGGCCTCTCAAAGTGTCCTGCTCAAAGAATAGCCTATATCATACAGTAATTGCAGGAAAAATGCTGCATTCACTGCTATATACCTCATGAAACTTTCCACTTATGGACAAGAACACATCAGCTCTTAAAGCAAGAGTTATTCAACAGGGAGTAAAGTGACAGCAACACAAACCCATAATTAAACCAGCGATACAGAACAAATAAACAACCTGATTTATAGTGACGACCATTATAAATTCCAGACACCCCACCAATTCGGATATTCCCAAACCTGAACAACCCAGCAACTCCCAAAAAATATATATTAGGTGCAGCCCATCCTCCATAATACCTAGTAGAATGCATATCCATTTTCAACAATTAGCAGTGCCCTAAATCACAACCACATTGCAACAAACTCCCAAGAAAAACCAACAAGTTCCCAGAAAAAACTCACAGTTCCCACAAATAATTGGAAGCTTCGTGGTTGCCACCGATGAAGATGGTGGGATAGGGTGCAACCTCCAAGCCAGAATAGTACTTCCAGAAGGAATTCATGGAGCGATAGCGCGGGGGAACGTTCAAGCTCTTCAAATCCTCCTCATTCCTAACAGCCTAATTTCAATTGCACCATTTACGATTCAACCGAGTAGCAATCGATATGAATTGAAATTTGTTTCGTGATCGTGAATTGTACCTGGAAATCGCCGCAGCAGAGGAGGAGGTCGATCTTGGTGTTTTGGGATTTCTCAAGATTCTGGAGGGTTTTGTAGACATTGTCGAGGTCGCCATGCATGCACCCTTCCACTGCTATCTTCATCCTTCTCACTTCTCGCTTCCACTTCCACGATACACACGAGCACTAGGGTTTAATCAAATTCAAAAACCCTAATCTTAAAAACGTGCTTATTTTTACGTTTTACCCCGCCAAACAAAATAATCAATTCTCTTTCATGCGCCAAATATTCCAACTTTTTTTTTTCAGCCGTGAGATTCAACTTATTTCTTATTAATGAATGAATTTGAAGAAAAAAAAAAATTTTGAGCGGATAATTTTTTCAAAAAAGTTGTCGTGTAAGGGTGTTTTATTTCAGCTATTTTCATAAAAAAAAAATTTAATTACTAAAAATTTCATTTTAATTTTTATTTGAAAATTAAAAAAATTAATTTTTAAAGAAAAATAAAATAAATAAATTATATAAAAATAATTTTTTAATAAAAAAATTAATTTTTTTTTCCAAAAAAACTTAACCAAACTCCCCCTAAATCAATTCTAATCTTCTTAATATCTTTTGACTTATAATATTGAAATAATGAAAGAAAGAAAAAATTCTTTTTCCGCTGTTATTATTCACCATCCATTTCTCCTTTTTTAACTTTTTTTTTCTCTTTTTTTTTTAACTTTTGAAATCAAAAGCTAAAAGATCATCTCCTAAAATACTACTGTTTGGTAAAAAATAAAAAATAAAAGAGGGTAAAATTATTTCTATTTTTCTTTTTAGATGAAAGAAATATAAAATTACAATGTAAAAAATAAGTATATAAGTAACATTTTTTTCCACCAATATATTGATGAGATGAGCAAATAAAAGATATATTTTTTAAAAACACATACACATTGTATAAACATCTAAAATATCGAAATATATGTATATCTAAGTCAAAGTTAGAGAGAAATTATGTATACCTATATGGTGAAATTATTGAATATTTTTGAAGCATCAAGTAATATTATACTTAATCTATTTATTGGGTGACATTTTAGCTCTGATTAATTGTAGGACTTATTATTAATTTATATATTTATTATTTTTATTTATTTCTCATATATATATATATATATATATATAAAAGTGAAGTAAGTACAATGGTATATAGTGCTCAAAAATCAATTATAATAATTTCTCATTTATGTGAGAGATGTTAATGTATGATTTAAATATATTTTTAATCTTTATTATAATGAATTTTAATTTTGGTCCTTACAAAATTTTTATTTTAATTTTGATCCAACCTATTTTAAAAAAAATTCAGTTTCAGTCCCTATTGTGTTAATCTAGTTGTTAGGCAATAATATTTATAAGAAAAAAAAAGATTATTAAAATATTTATAATAATTAAAAATAAAATTTTTAATATTTATAAGTAATAAATACATATTTTTAAATACTTATAGAAATTAAAATCAAATATTTTAAAAAAAATTGGATCAAAACCAAACTAAAAAATTTATAAAGACCAAAATCAGAATTTATTACATTTTTAAAAGATCCAAAATTTATTTAAGCCTTAATGTATTTAGTGTTAAATATGTGACCTTCAAATACTTTCAATAAGTTCGCGCACACGTTAAAAAAAAATAAGTTCACACACTTTTTTACTGCTAAATACATTAAATTAAAAAAAAAAGAAAGGGAACAGAAAATACCTGTTATACTGCACAAGGAAAGAAGGGTTGACAAGTCCTCAATGCCGTTTTCAGTAATGGAACATGTGTCCAGATTTTAATGTAATGAGTAACGTTAATGTGTGGCCACGAATGGCTCACGAACCTTGCAAGCAACCGCAACACCCCACACCACACCAGATAGTAGTAGTCAAGACAACTATTGTTAACGAGGAGTCTCTCTTCTCTTTGGCTTCTTTTCTTTAAAACTTCTTTTTCTTGGTTTGTTCAAGCTACTCCACTCACCTTCCAACCCAAACAACACTCATTAGTCATGGCGTTGGTGAATCCATTTTTGTCCCACACACAAACTTTTCTCCCTTTGCGTCTTCCTGCTACCCCATCCAAGCAAAGTTCACCACTAGTACTACTTTGTACTCTCTCTTCCAATCCATTCAAACCATTATCATCACCATCATCATCGTCAAGAATGAAGCATGCCAAGTGTGGAGCCGTGGCAGACATCAAAGCTGAGCCTTTGGTTGATGGGGAAGGAGAAGATCACAAGGTTCTTGTGGGTCCTTCCACCGAGGAGGAGCGAAGAGGTGAGAGGGTGGTTGCTGACTATGACTGGACAGAAGAGTGGTACCCCTTGTACCTCACTCAGAATGTGCCTGATGATGCACCCCTCGGTCTCCGAGTCTTTGACAAGCAGCTCGTCTTGTTCAAGGACCCCAATGGCGTGTTTCACTGTTTTGAAGATCGTTGCCCCCACAGGTCACTGCTTTCTTCTTCTTTCTTTGGCAGTTCTAACATAATAGTTGTAGATTGAGTTTGCATGCTTTCAAGTGCTTTTTGGGATCAAATCCCATGTGGAAGACACGAGGAATTTATGATCAATTTAGCTAAAGCAGCAAGCAATATGTTTAAATGCTAATAACATGATTATGTATCCAGTTTTGGCCAATTAGTGCCATTTTGTAGCATAACCGTATATACTAATGCTCCTATTTTGGGAGGGAAGAGATGGTAAAGCGGGATGCAAACCCTGAAAGTTGCCTTCAGTCTTTGTGACGTATAGAATTAAGGTCAGCCTGAACCTGTGTTAACCTTGAAAATAGCCAAACAGGTTTGGATTTGGATGTTAATCCTGAATTGAATTTGAGATGTGTCGGCGACACTAATTATTTCAACTTTTACTGTTAAATGTCTAAGTGAAGTGACCTTGCATTCTTAGTTGACTGGCCAAAATGAAAACTTGAAATTATATGCTAAATGAGATAAGGGAGCCTGCAAACCTGGCAGTCTATGAAATTCTGACTCAATATTTTTCGAAATGCTTGAACTTATCTTTTCTGTGATTCAGGTTAGCAAAACTATCTGAAGGTCAGTTGATTGATGGAAGGCTCGAGTGCCTATACCATGGATGGCAATTCGAAGGCGATGGAAAATGTGTAAAGATTCCCCAGGTTGGTTATAGACTTATAGTTACCCTCAGCTAAATCAAATGTCCAGAGTCCACACGGTTGCTTCTGAGATTCATGTGACATTATGCTAATCATTCTCTATCTCTCCCTTCTTCTTTTCAACAGCTTCCAGCTGATGCCAAAATCCCTCGATCAGCTTGTCTCAAAACATATGAGGTGAGGGAGTCCCAAGGAGTTGTTTGGGTATGGATGTCCCCAAAGATGCCTCCAAATGTCAATAAACTACCTTGGTTTGAGAACTTTACTAGGCCAGGGTTTCAAGATGTTTCAACAACTCATGAACTCCCATATGATCACTCTATTCTTTTGGAAAACCTGATGGATCCTGCTCATATACCAATCTCACATGATAGAACAGATTGGACTGCGAAAAGAGAGGACGCGCAGCCGCTGGATTTTGAGGTGACTGAGCGAACTGATAGAGGGTTTGCAGGTTGGTGGGGCAGAGAGAAAGATGGCTCTATGCCTAACTTCTTACGGTTTGAGGCTCCTTGTGTGCTCCAAAATAACAGGGAAATTGTTGATAAAAATGGTGAGAAAAACTACTTCACTGGTCTGTTCCTTTGTAGACCAACTGGGCAAGGGAAATCCATGCTGATAGTCAGGTTTGGAGGAACAAAAAGATCCCCACTAGTTAAATTGTTCCCCAAATGGTTCTTTCATCAGAACGCTTGCAAGGTGTTTGAGCAAGACATGGGGTTCCTATCATCCCAAAATGAGATTCTACTGAAAGAGAAGGTTCCAACAAAGGAACTATATCTGAATCTGAAATCATCAGACACATGGGTTGCTGAATACAGGAAGTGGATGGACAAAGCGGGGCATGGGATGCCATATCATTTTGGTCACAGCACCATTTCCTTGCCCAAAGAGCCTGCAGTGGTTGAACATGCACCTGCTGGAGTCATTGCAGGACAATCAGCTTCCAATCCAGCCAAGGGGGGCATTGGAACAATGCATGCCCCAAATTTAGCCAATAGATATTTTAGGCATGTAATTCATTGCAAAGGATGTAGAACCGTCGTCAAGGCTTTCCAAGCTTGGCAAAATGCCCTTTCAGCTATAGCCATTGCATTAGCCGCATTGGCAATACTGGTAACTGGGAGGCAGTGGAAAGCCCTTCTGCTGGGATCCGCAGCCCTGTGCTCGGTTGGCGTCTATGCATGCTCAACCGCCATTGCAATGAATACAACAAACTTTATTAGGACACATAGGAGATTGTGAGCTGACAAGTTGTTAGAAGTTGTAGTTTCCATACAAAATACAATTAATAATTTGTTTAATGATATATTGATGTGGTTGCATGACGTCTCATCTCCTCTGCTGTTTAAACCAAACAAGGGGAAAAAAAAGGATCATCAAATGGCTCCCTTGTATTTCGAACCGATAGAGGCTATATATAATGGGATCTGCTAGAGAGCTTAAGCGCTTACATGTTAAAACAGAATCTCATCTATCAATGGTTTCAAAGCTTCTTCTCCATATTGCATGTTGCAAAATAATGAAACTTGTACATCTAAATAATTAATTCATGCTCTAACTTGGTAAAAAAAATTGTAAAAAAAAAGAGTAACGACAATATTGTTCAATGTAGAAAGTAATCTGCTATTAATATAAATGAGGTATAATGTAACTTGACTATCTCACAACTTGAAAGCTATACACCCCACCATTTGAGTACTAGTTTAGCTACTGTGTAGTAGTTGGAGGTTCTTCCAACCACTTTGCACGATAGCCTGTTCCTTGACATCCAGAGCAGCACATTGATCCCTGAATAATAACAAGGAAATGACACAATAAGTCTCTTGTGAATTGGTATGCTGTGCTAAGAATGTAAAGTGAAGAGCAATGTTAGCCAAGGCAACAATCAAAATTGGTGGACTGAATTCAGATCATAAAGGGTACCTACCTTGCCAGCGCAAATGATGCAGGTAGTGTTTCTGGATGGGACTTCACAAAGCATGTTATCGCCAAGAATGAAAAAACCAGTACCCCCACACCATTTGCATTCAATATGCCCTTTTGAGTTGCAGGATGAACACACGATTGGCCTTGGTTGCTGCAAGCCAAGCATCACATATAAATATCGAAGGAATTTAAGGAACACAGCATGGAAATATCAAAATGTATTTCATTTGATGCTAGACTACCCTGTTAAGTGTGAAGTACTCCAAAGAGCAGGAGTAAGTGATAAATTAAGGTTGGTAATAGTAGACTACGAAAAATCATCTTCTCATACAAAATATTCACTAGTTTCTACTGCAATGACCACGCAGGACTTACGTTTGACTTTGTTGAGGATGAAATCATACCATATGACAAAGGCATGCCCAAATCCCAATACTTTCAGTAACTTGGAAATAACATCACAGTGATAACAACGATGTCCTTTGATAAAATTTGACATAAAATAGCACATAAAATGACTCGTCTGTTTTGTGAACATGTGATATTAAAATTGAATTAAACGCTGTGGGTCGTGTTAGAAGCTTAACTACCTGAGAGATTAACCAGGCGCGTTCAATGCGCTTGGCGAAATCAGAGGAAGAATCCACCGTAGAGGCCCGCAGTTTTAACCTTAAGCCAGAAATTGAAATTCTATTGTGCGCGGCGGAACTTGGCACAATTACTGCAATACGAATCGGTGATATGAAACTTTTACCGTGCAATTCCAATGATCTTGAAACCACCGCAGAGGCAGACCCACTGCTACAACAACTTACACAGCTAGGGCTAGCCATTCTCTCTCTCTCTCTCTTTCTTTCTTTCTTTCTTTCTTTCTTCTTGTTTGAACTTTGAAGAGAGTTTCCAAGTTTCAACCTGCAATGCCGATGATTGTTCATGCAACGCCTCCGAGCAAAGAATGGATCTTGGGCTGGGCCGGGTTGGGCCCACTGTTTCTTGTTTGCAAGAAACATCATTCTCGCTTGCTTGCGATATTTTCTTTCCTATGCCAACGAAGAAGCCAAACCCAATTTTGCTACTACAGCTACAACTTGTGCGAACGGAGAAGCCGAACCCAATTTTGCCATTCCAACTATAACTAGTAGAGGTAATTGGGAGAAGCAGCAATTTGGCCCATGGAAGATCAAAATCCTAATAATTTAGTCAGTATTTTGATCTTTTGAGACAAAATTGGTGGTTCTCCCCAGGATATTTTGTATAAAAAACTCAAATTGGTAGTTTAGCGTTGGCGCTAAGCTTATTAATTGTTGTTGTTTTGGTGTTGCCCTTTTTTTTTTTTTTGGTCGTGGTGTTGCCCTTCTTAATTAACAGATTGTTGGGCAGAATGGGCCTTGTCATTTGGATGTCGAGGAAAAAATAAGGGGGACCCAAAAGCCCGTAAGTTATTGACCAAAAAGAGCCACATGTTAATGAACCATAAGGATTAAGGCCCAAGGTATGGTGTTATCTATATCGCCCTCCTCTGGATACCAACAAACTTGACTTGACTGGACTACTTGGAATTGGGAAGAATATCCTGTCCTTGGGTGGTACATCATTCTCCTAATGAGGTCACCTGATACTGGCCGGCAATTGGATCATGATCATTGTGTCTTGGATGTTTAGAAATTCAAAATAATTTAATTTGATTTATAACTTTAATCATATATATTTAAAATTTATAAAAAAAAAAAGTATTCGATTTAATTTCAAACTATTCAATACTCTATTTAACGAGAACAAAAAAAATTAATTTATTCTATCAAATATGATAAAATTTGTAAAATAAAGACAAAGAAATCTATAAGATTTTAAAAATAAGACGGTTATTCTTTACAAGAAGAATTCAAAGATGATATTAATTTCTAAATCAAATTATTTTTTAATTTGTAATTATTGTAAATATACTATTAAGTGTTTCCATTATGGAGCACAATTGATCAGATCTTCATTCAAATAACATCTTTGCCTCGTAATATTATTATAAGTAAATTATTTTTAATTTGTAATATCACTAATAAATATTTAATAATTTGTTAAGGCTCCAGTAAAAAGAACGTGGGGAATTGAGAAAGTTTGCGTTGCGTGCGATAGATAAATTATTGGAGAATCATAGTCGTAGTAGTAATCGATTACGCTTTATTGGTCAACGTAGTAATTTTATTTTTTATTTTGGTCGGAGTCAACGCAGTAATTGAAACATGAGTTGACGTTGCAGTCATTGGGCCCGACAGTCGAGGCCGGTGTCGCACGATAGAGAAGAAAACGTTGTACTGCCGTTTCATCAATAAATGCCTCGCTAGGCCGTTATGGCAACAACCTAATCCTATTTTTATTGTCTCTGCAGTATAGTGCATGCCACACTGGCTTGCTGTCCTTAGAGATCGACTTGCTACTGCACAAGGAGCTTTATATATTGATCTGCATTCTGCTTACATTTTCAGGTATATTTCCATCCTAAATTATGTACAGGACACAAATATATCGGGGAGTTAGATCTAGGTAGACTGGCGAAAAACCTACTGGTTATACCTACTATTTTTTTCTACATTAATTTTGAAGAATTAGTTATGGGTTTCCTAGCCAACAGACAGAGTGTAGTAAAAATACTTGAAGCACGACTATTATTGGACGAGTTAAAATTGTATTCACTACCAAACCTAAATCATTGTCACAAATTAGTTTCGAGATTGTTATTTAATTTTTTTTTTTAACTTTTCCCTAATTAATAAACAAATGTTACTCTTTTGAAATTATTGTCTTAAAAAATTTTACTAACTCCTATGTCAATTTTGATCGCGTGAGAACTGTGTTATGATAATCAATTGATGTGAGATTTATTTTATAGGCATAAATGTATCATAGGTGCGTTTGTTTCAAATTTTAAAAAAAGTAATTTTAAAACTTAAATTTTATATATAATAAAAAAAAATTAAAAATTAATTTTTTTCATAAATTATTCTTTTCAATTTTTTTAAAAAAGTTAAAAATTAACTTTTTTAAGAATTTGATTATTTTAAAAAATTTATTTAAATATATAAAAATTGATTTTTTTAATAAAAAATAATTTTTTTACTAATAAAAAATAATTTTTTTACTAAAAAAAAATACAAACAAACATATCCATGGATATATTTACAGCAATGGAAGTCATTCATTTAAGAATTTTTCTATGTATAAATTTTAGCAAATGGATCGTGGAAAAATACCTATAAAACTCATTCAAAAGGAGAAAGTTCGAAAGACAACATCCATAAAGAGAAGAAGTGACTTGACGAAGAAAGTTTATGAATTCTCTATACACTATGTGGTGTTGAGGTTTGCATAATTATCTATGGCCCCAACTTTGACGAACAAGGACCTGCTGAACCTGAGATATAGCCCCAAGATATTGATGAGGTACATCGCATCATTCAAAAGTATCACAATACAACTAGTGATAGGCGTCCTAAAATCTATGATGTGCAAGAGTATTATAAGGATACGATTAAAAAGGTTGAAGGTGAGATTTACAAAGTGCCCAAAGATAAGCTCAAGATCATGTACCCAACCTGGGATGACTCTTTCAATGACCTGAGAGAGGAACAACTGAGGATGTTTATAAGTTTTTTAGATGCTAAGATTAATGCTTGCAATCAAAGAATCAATATGCTAAAACAAGATCCAAAGGGAAAAGCAATGGCAGAACCAAACAAAGTTGAGGCAGTTACTTCCTACTTGGCTTCAAATCCTAGCAGCCAGCTTAATTTCATGTCAAATATGTCTCAAGCACCACTTTTTCCTCCTCGTATGAAGCCAATTAGTGATAACAGCCAATTACCATTATACCCGTTTCAACTTGGGCAAAGTTCACAATCTTCTATGCTTCATTTTGACCAAAATGGGATGGTGGATTGGAGGGACCAAGTTGGTTCTTTTACTCATGATGGCAAAATTGATATGCTAATTAAAGGACAACGAAGCTGAAAGTAATCAAAACTCCTTACCATGCTATTACAAAGGAAATATACAAACAATGCAGCCATATACTTTGGATCTACAGAGTACTCTTGCTTCTCAGAACCCGCAGTATCAAGCAGCTTTCCAGAATCTATCGCATGTGCCACCTGAGTTTCAACTTGATGGACTCTATGATGGAAATATGCTTCAAGCTCAAATGTTCAACTACATGCATGGAAGTAAGTAGGCCATAATGTTTCAAACATTCATATTTCATATTAAATTGTGGAAATTTTTTCCTATCAGTCATACTGTTTGGTCGGGCTTTTAATATTTTTTGATAAAAGTTTATAATATTTTTTTTAACACTTGTGCCCTTGCCTTGTGCATAATTGTTATGATTTCTTTTATCACTAAAGTATTTATTCGTGCGAAGGTTACATGTTCAGAATGATAAATATACAAGTGTAACAAAAATAATTGAAGAGTTTGAATTGATAAGAATAATATATATTTGCTTAACACAATTTGAGTTATCAATATGCTTAAATACAGGACATTGAATTCATGATATTTTTATTAAGTAAAAAATAAATATCATTGTATATTATAGCTTATACCTAATTTATTAAATATAATTATAAAATATAGATATATGATTTGAATGTTATAAGTTTAAAAAAAGTAAGTAATAATAGTTTAAATTATTTATATGTTATTATCAAAGTTATAAATTTATTTGTTATTAGACTAACAATATACATAAATATAACTCATTAATTTATATTTAATATAAATTAATAATAATTATAAAGTAGTTAATTCAATATCTAAGTAATATACATGTTTGATAATATATGTGTAATGGAAACCTCTTACATATTCATGGAAAAATAACTTTTTCTGCCTCCACATATATTTTCAATCATAAAATGAATAAAAGTATGAGAGAAAAATAATGATAATATATTAAATAAGTAATTAAAAAGCTTTGTGGAGAAAAAAACTTCTTCCTCCGCGGAGGGTGGTAGGAGCACTCGAATATGCACATGAGGATTAAGGCCAAGGTATTGATTGAGAAATATTTTTTGTACTATTGGGGTAGGTAGACACTTTGGACATCCAGAGATAGAAAGGAGGAAAAAAAATTATAAAAGAAAGTGAAAAGAGTGAAATGATTGATAGAGAGAGAAAAAGCTGAGAGAAGGTGTTGGAATATTGAAATTTTGGATATATACAAATAACATAACTCGTATTGATTTTGCCCTCTTAATACTAATGAGGTCATGCTGGCCGGTATAGAGTTGGACTGCAAACCTTTATGCATCCACTGTATAGTGCACACGAATCACATGATGGCCAAGACTTCTACGTCAATCCATTACCGATTTATCAATGAAATATTATCATGGAGATTTGAATCTTTATCACTTCTAGTCTTCTGATTCATAACCCAATCTTTTTTGTCACAACTTTCAAATATTTGCATTCAACGCTACCATAATTTGAATAAAATTATTATTTTCAAAATATACTCTTAAATATATTTTTTCCTTTATACTAAATAAATCATTATTATATCTGTATTTAAAAAAACAATAATTTTCTTTGTTTCGAGGATCAATCTTCTAGATTAATGCTAGACTAATAAAATACTGTACATACAAAAAATTCCTTTGTTAGATCATAAGCATTGTGGTTTGAATGTTTAAAAATAAGAAATACTTTGATTTGATTTGAAATATAAATTAAATTATATATTTAAAATTTATAAAAAATGAATTGATTTATTTTCAAACTATTAAATACTCTATTTATAATGAGAATAAAATAGTTAATTTATGTAATTATTTTTAAAATTAAATAACTTCTATAATATTCTTTCAAATGATAAGATTGTATGCAAGAAAAAAATTTGATAAGATTTGTAAAATAAAGGTAAAGAAATCTATATGATTTAAAAAATAAGACATGTATTCTTTTGAAAAAAATTCAAGCACGATATTAATTTCTAAATCAAATTATTTTTAATTTGTTAATCATTCTAAATATACTCTAAGTGTTTCCATATTAGAGCAAGATTGATCTTCATTCAAGTATCATCTTTGCCTTGCATTATAAGTAAATTTCACTTGCAGAAGCTCAAGTATCATCTTCAGGAGTATGAGCATTTTCGAGAAGGACATTAAATTTAGTTATTTTCCATAACAGACCTCTTAATAGATATAAGTTTATCATTTAAAGTTATGCTGTTTATATGTTGTTAAATATTTATTGATTATTTATTATTTATTCCATAATAAGATATTTAAATTTGACTAGGCATAATCAACCATTGATTAACACTTTGTAGATGTACCCGAAAAAAATTCATTAATAAATACTTAATAATTTGTTAAAGTTCCAACAAAAAGAACATGGGGAATTGACAAAGGTTCCGTTGTGTGCGATAGCTAGATAAATTCTTGGAGAATCCTAACACCAGTAGTACTTGATACATGAGCTGACGTTGTACTCATCGATTGGTCGGTTAGATATAAAGAAAGAATGTGGGTCCCGAAAATCTAGGCCGGTGTCACGCGATAGATAGATAAAAATGTCTAACTTCTGCCAACTATTTCTCTTCTCTTTTCTTCTCTGTTCAATCTCTCTGACCCTCCGCAAACCTTAATATTCTAGTCCACACGCCACCCTTTCCAAGATTTCTTCACCGGAGTCACACAGTAATTGTGAATGGTTCTCACGTGTTGTTGTTGTGTGGTTACTTATGTCAACGTTCTCTACTTGCTATTTATTACGCCAAAACATGCTCTACGCTGTTGTTCTCATATAGTAGTTGCATAGGTATTTCAATTTAACAAGCTTAGCACGCACATACGTAACATGACCATGCTCCATTCAGCGAGTGTTCAACAAGAACACAGTCTTGTCCATAATTTTGCATCCCAAATTGGTCGCTTTGCATTTGATTCCAGGTTTCTCCACTTTGGCCCAGATGCATGCTCCTCAGCTCTGCCCAATTTCTTGCACTTCAATGTCAAAAGGCAAAGCGCGCGTGCTTCTTCTATTAGCTTGAAGTTTGGAGGCAGAGGGGATTTGAGTTTCAGGAGGATTTTGAATGACTTCAACACAGCCATTAGGTTCCACAATCAGATATTCCCAATTGGCTTTGATTCCCCGCGGGTTGATTCTGGGGATAACAATCACAGTAACAATAGTAATATTGATGAGTGTGGTGTTATCCAGGATGATGGAGTGTCATTGAATGGTGTGGAGTCTCAGAAGCCCAGAAAGGTTCTGATTTTGATGAGTGACACTGGCGGTGGCCATAGAGCTTCTGCAGAAGCTATCCGGGCAGCTTTCTATGAAGAATTTGGGGACCAATACCAGGTTTGTTATTGTATTTTGCATTGATGTGTTGAGAATGATAAAATTAGAAACAGAAACACTTCTCTTTGTTTGAATAATTGAATGAATGGTTTTGTTGTGGATTTGTGTTCTCAGTCTGGAGTTCATGTTACAGGTGTTTGTTGTTGACTTGTGGTCTGATCACACGCCTTGGCCATTCAATCAACTTCCCCGGACCTACAGCTTTTTGGTGAAACATGGGTCGTTGTGGAAAATGACCTACTATGGAACTGCCCCACGTGTAGTGCATCAGTCAAATTTTGCTGCAACTTCAACATTCATAGCTCGGTTAGACTTTGAATGCTTTGAAGTTACTATTTCCTTAGACTCTTATTTCTTTTCTGATATCTCTAATGAGAAAAAAATGAATGCTTGCAATTGCATATAGAAGAGGGGCTTGTAAAATTAATGATGTGCAAGTCCAGGAGTATACTGGTCTAGCACTCGGCCTGTCTTTCTGGATGAAATTTCTCTTTGATCATGAAATAAATATGATAAGAAAAATTTGTTTATATATACATATATATATGGAAGATGTGCTGCTCTTGATAAATATAGATGTTAAACATAATTTTATATTGTTGTTCCTGACAATAAAGAAGATAGCATGGTAATTTAGCAACAGGTCAGTGTGGTTCTTCTTTGAAATGTGTGCACTACAAATATGAAGTGCATGATATTCAGGAACAACTTTCCTCTGATTGGAGTTTTCCATGCAGATATTGATTATCATAGAATCTATTTTCTTGAGCATACTTCATTTTTCTCGGACAAATATGGTGTAGTTTCAATTGTCAATATTGAAAATGCTATCTTTTTTTTTACAGTGAGGTTGCTAAGGGGCTAATGAAATATCAGCCAGATATAATAATCAGCGTGCATCCACTGATGCAACATGTTCCACTTCGTATTTTGAGAGCAAAGGGTCTTTTAAAAAAGATCATTTTTACGACAGTCGTCACAGATTTAAGTACTTGCCATCCTACATGGTGAGTTTTTGCTTATATATTAATCATAGAACCATACCAGTAGTCTGGTTTTGATATGTTATTGCCTGTATTCTCCAGGTTTCATAAGCTTGTGACTCGATGCTATTGTCCGACCACAGACCTTGCAAAAAGGGCTCTCAAAGCTGGACTCCAGCAATCACAAATAAAGATTTATGGTCTACCCGTGCGACCTTCCTTTGTTAAGCCTGTTCAACCAAAGGTTTGTCATGTTCTTGTTATCCTTGAATTGGTTAGTCTGATTACAATTCTGACACTTGAATGCATGATGTGGTATATTTTTATTCACTGGTGCCCTTTACTTCATTGTTTTATACAGTGAGATAGGATATGAATCATACAGTCCCAATGAGAAGTCAAATAATTGAAACCATTAGCTTTTCTTTGAAATCATTAGCTGTTTGAATTTTTACGTAACCTATGCTTAACAGTGCTAACGGTAGGCCTGTAAGCGTCAACAACAATTTCACACATTATTTTATAACTTTTTCCGTTTTTAGCACAATCAAAAGAATAGCAAACAATTTTTTGGAAGGACAAAGTCTTTAAATCCATATATTTGTTGTCTAGTATGGGTTCTGATTCCATAGACACAGGCTGTACTAATTACTTGAAGCTAACTGGTGTGCAGACATGTACTTGAAGCTAACTTTTGATGCAGGCTTGTATTTATACCTTTTGATTTTTGGAATGTAGTTTCATACTTTTATTACTTGTAATTTCAATCTTTTCTTATTGATCAATAATGTGCTAAAGATGTTTGATCGGTATCCAGTTTTAATGCATTTTGTATTGAAGTCTAAATGTTGTAAAATAGAAGTTACAGGAAAAGCTGCATAATTGTGGCATTATTTTTGGAGTTTGATTTCATTAATTACATCAAGGAATCGAGTAATATTGATTATGTTTTGGTTTTTAAATCTATTTGTAGGATGAACTAAGGAGAGTATTAGGCATGGATGAGGATCTTCCTGCTGTATTATTGATGGGGGGAGGTGAAGGTATGGGCCCCATTGAGGCTACTGCTAGGGCACTTGGAGATATGTTATATGATAAGAGCCTTGGGGCTCCCATTGGTCAAATACTTGTTATTTGTGGACGGAATAAGAAGCTTGCTGACAAATTGGTTTCAATTAATTGGAAGGTTCCTGTGCAGGTATTGATGCCCTCGGTCTTTTCAGACCCTTGTGATGTGAATCTTGTATGAATATGCGTGCGTGACTGTTTCTGTGTGTGCTCTTATTCTCTTCTTCCCCACCAATCTCTCTATTCGTGTTCATTCCTATATGTGCCTGGAAACTTACTTCTCTGTCAGCAGTCCATGGTGATTGACTTGTAATAGCTGAAAGGAGACTTCTAGGAAGGATTTCATTAAGTTTTGACAAGTGACTCATTAAGTATATCAAATATATGCCTGTGGAAGTCACTGAATTATTTTATTTTGGCCCATATTTAGGTAAAGGGATTTGTCACCAAAATGGAGGAATGCATGCGAGCTTGTGATTGCATCATCACAAAGGTATGCTCTTTTTGTGATTACTGATGTTCTCTTACCTCGACATGACAGCAACTAATGAATTTTTCTCTTTTGTAGGCGGGCCCAGGGACAATTGCTGAGGCCATGATCCGAGGCCTCCCTATTGTTTTAAATGATTATATTGCCGGGCAGGTATTTTGGTTCTGCCTCTATTTTTCAACCTTCAGCTTCTGAATAAATAAATATATCAAGCCAGCTACATTCTGTCTTTAGTTAAAAGTAAATTTGAGGTTTCAGTAGGGATATTTTTGGTACTAAAAGCTAGTATAATGACTCATAGAATTAGCTACTATATACAAAGAATTATCTTATTTGATGGATGGAATCTTTCTCAAAGTAGCACTGTGCTCTTTTAATACTGAGGGTAGAGGGAGTATTAACTCATGCTGTAACTGGTGAACTTAGTGCAGTTTCCTTTGCTTACATGCAGGAAGCTGGTAACGTACCCTATGTAGTTGAAAATGGATTAGGAAAGTTCTCTAAATCTCCTAAGAAAATAGCCAACATTGTAGCCGACTGGTTTGGTCCAAAAGCTGGAGAACTAAAAGCAATGTCTCAAAATGCGTTGAGGTTGGCACGGCCTGATGCTGTGTTCAAGATCGTTCATGACCTTGATGAGCTTGTGAGACAAAGAAGTTTTCAACCACAGTACACTTGTACAGCTTAAGAAGACAACGATGAGGCAATTTTTTTGGGTACGAGTACAAGGGTGTTAAGGTGTATCACTAGTCAAAGTACGTATATGGTCTTCAACCATCTTTGTATCATTGTTTAGGATGCTTGTTTGAAAATAATTCATAGTTTTGGGCCTTTTGGCTGTTTATTGCATGCAATTCTTTATTCCTGTATTCATTACTTGCATTGTACCCGATGTGTATTAAAATTTCATAAAAGGGCACGGCAAGATATCAGTGCTACTTGTAGGTTGGAACTTAAAATAAAAGGAAAAATCAGTTTACAGGGAGAAGGGAAAAAAAGGGGGGGATAATCTGACGATACGTATGTGGCAGCAAGGGCTAAGAATCGTATTCTCGTATATTTGACTAATATTGCCTGGTGAAACTAATTTGTCAAATTCTCTCATTAATGATTTAGTGCAAAATCAAGTGGCTTTTGATATAAAACTCCTGCCTTTTGTGGCAAAACATTTCTTAAATAAAATACGATTATAAACTTTTTTTGGTGTTAAGATGTTGATTTTGATAATTAAGAGTAATTAAATGGTCTAAGAATTGATTAAAGAAAGAAAGAATTGATTACCTTTCGGTTGTTGGGACGTTGATAAGAATGTTCCAAAGAATCGTTGGCTCGTGAATAGAACAGAAATGGCTTTGCTTCCACGATGGCTTCAAAGACTCAAGAGAGTGAATGCAACGGCAGGTGTCACTCTCACTCTGTTCCTTAAAGCTAACGCACAAACACACGGCAAAACAAACAACCGTGAGTATGAAATTGACATCAAACGTTGTAGTTTTCTTTGCAGAGAATTGGTTTAGCAAACGCCTCCCGTACCTCTTGTCCACAGCTGATAACAAAAATCAGTTTACTTCATTTACTGCGATCATCCAAAGCAAAGCAGTCAAACTAAAATAGCCTTCATATCATATGTCCAATGCCACGGAAGGACTACGTTGACTTTGTATCAAAGAACGTTGACTTCATATCTTAAGTTTACTTCATTATTATACATTTACTTTAAGCTCTGTAGTCTAGTCCATAATACTTGTAATGGATTGGAGCTACCATGCCGGGTTGGGGCTCATTGGAGCTTTTGTGGTAATATGGGTCACCTCTGCGGAGTTTGGTTTGGGTACTCATGCTTTTCCTCTTTCTCTGTTTCTTCGGTTGAGTTCACACAATTTTGAATGCGTTAGTTTTTTTTTGGTTTGCTTAAACAGATTTAAGGTGTTATACTTTTTGTGTTCCGTTACTGAGAAATAGGTAGGAAAACAAAACCTGGAATTTAACATGTTAATTAGCCCTGATCCTACATTGAATTTTGCTTCAGTTAGGCCTGAAGTGTATGATAGATATTGGTGGAAACTCAATTTTTAATAATTTCCAAAATAGCATGCAGTCATTCACCTGCTAAGGGTCTTGCCGGAAGAAGCAAGAATACGTATTTATATAGAGCCACTTAAGGTCAACGCTATTTTATTCCGAGCAACTATAAAAGTAGGTGATATACACTCCTATGTAACAAATGTGGGCTATGCCTTCGTAACAAAGGAGTTGCCACGATTCGCCTCAACTCAATCCTTAATCAACTTCCCTCCTTTTTTTTTAATATATTTAAATGATTTCAGTGTTCAATGCTTGTGGCTCATGTTAATTTTAATTCTGTAGTCCCATACGCTGCTTTCCATTAGCCCAGTGTTCATATTTAAAATGTCCCAAGTAACCCTGATTGGCATTTTCTGGGGTTGGTATGCCTTGTACATCGATCAAAACACATAAGTTCTAGAAAAGGAATGGAAACCTGTTACCTAGGAACCGTGGATCAAAACAGAGAGAAGATAATTAGATAAACATGAAACATTTGCTATGGCTAGAGAGGATAAAAATATATAACATGTAGTACTATAAATTCTGGTTGTTTACCTTGGAACATATTGCATCGCTATTAACGTCTGAAGAGAAGACTTGTCATACTAAAATTGTGATACTTTACTGCAGAGGATTTTCACAGAGTATAAACAGCCATTTGCAGTCACTTACCTTGGAGTATCTCTGATGGTGGTCTATATACCCATTTCAGTTCTCAAAAAGTGGATCTGCAGCTTGCTGAAAAACTCATATAGAAACTTCTACAAAGATTACACTTCATTTAGCATTTCCTCTGAACTTAGTGTGGCTCTTGGAATTAATGAGACTTACCAAGGGCCAGAAACTGATCTTGAAAGTCCTTTAATTACTTACAAGGAACTAAGCACAAGAGAAAAAGGGACACCTCATGAGCCTAACTTGCTCCTACAAACTGAAGAACATAGTTTATGGAAAATTGCCAAGTGTGGCTTATACCTCACTCCAACATGGTTTGCATCAGAGGTAACAGGATTTCTTTAAATCTCCAGTCTTTGAATTTGAAGTCCCTTTTTTCTTGTCAGTTTATCTGTTTATGATGAGCGCAATGCTCCCATTGATTGCCATGATGCAGTATTTGTCACACCTTGCACTTGCAAATACTAGTGTTGTGAGCACAACTGTTCTGAGTTCCACATCAGGTCTCTTTACCCTTTTCTTTGGAGCACTTCTTGGCCAGGACTCGGTAAATACCATCAAGATCATCGCTGTTTTAATCAGCATAGCTGGTGTTGTCATGACAACAGTTGGGAAAACTCGGGCAGCAGATGAGCATATCAGTAACAACATTTCTGAGTAAGTTGAATGTAGCTTGTTTTTTGTGCTAAACGTTTCCACTTTCCTGTAATACTTTATGATTCTTGGAGACTTTTCAATTTCTTTGTTTGTGTTTCTATATGGAAAACTGTATATTTTCTTGTCATTATTCTTTCAATTTCTGAAGATAGATACTCTTCTCCCTAAGGACTGGAAAGCATTCTATAACTGGGGACATTTTTGGTCTACTTTCGGCGATATGTTATGGCTTATTCACAGGTATGCATATCTAAATGGCAGTACATTATAATGTCAAATTGATTGCGGATATGGTTGACTTAAATCAGATAGATAATTTGTAGGGTAAATCAGATAGATAATTTGTAGGGCACGATGACTTTCCATATGGTTAATTAACTGCAGTGTTGCTTAAGAATTCCTCTGGATCAGGCCACAATGTTGACATGCAAAAGTTTTTTGGCTGTATTGGTCTCTACTGTCTTCTTGGTTTTTGGTGGCTAGGTATGCCTTTTCTTGGTATTGGCTGTATTCGTTTCTATTAGGTCGGTGATTGTAAATGGTAAAGGCTAAAGCAGATAGGAATTTCTTGCCTTATTTCTTTGCGTAAATATCTGACAGATACTCTCGCAAGTTCCATGCAGCGTGGCCACTAAATGCTGTGGGTATTGAACCTGTTTTCCAATTTCCAAGCTCAATGTCCACTGCGGAGATTGTGATTGCAAATAGCTTTTGTTCTAACGTGATTTCAGATTACTGTTGGTATGTTCAACAGCCTCTATTTACTCATTCCGTTGGATTGAACACTTTGACTCGAAGAATTAGCTTTAACACTAGTTCTTACAACATGATAATTTTTTTATCGTAGTAAGTTCAAATACTAGTATACTACTCATGTTTGACAAAATCCTATATGGAAATATGGTGCACAGTTAACATGAAATTGTTAAATTTAAAAGAAATGTTAGATTATATTTCCTTCTTGGTTCTATGTTATAAGATCATTGCATGACATCCTTTTGGTTAACTCCAATAAATACCATGAAAGGGCCCTTTCAATAGTTTGGACGACTCCGTTGGTGGCTACATTGGGCATGTCCTTGACAATTCCCCTTGCCATGACAGCTGACATGGTTGTACATGGCCGCAAGTACTCTGTGATCTACATTACTGGATATATTCAGGTCTAATTCCCTTTTTCCACTGTGATATTATCTTAGCTTTTCTCTGTTGTTTAAACGTCTACTCATTGTTTCATTTGGAAGCAGGTATTTGCAGGATTTGCTCTGGCTAACCTTGCGGATAAGTTTTCAGTCAATGGAGCTGTGTTAATCCAGGCAGAAACTCAATACAGCCAAGAAGCTGAACTATCTGTCCCCATATTATCACGTGAAATTATGAGGGAAGAGCATAAGTACGGAACAGAACTTCTGTCATAATTTAGTGTATAGCATTATCTATTTGTTTAATAAATATGAACTATTGGAGCTGCCTGGCATGTAGCTTGTAACGAATTATATTAAAACACCATCGATTGTGACGTATTGAGGTGAAAATTGGTATCAGAAGATGCAAAGTAACGCTTGTTAGTTATTATATGGTGTTGATATCAGAGTATTTGTAGAAGACCATAGCGACTAGTATGGTGTAGGATTTAAAGTAAGGCATGTGAAGGTTTGGTGAAATGCAGTCAGATTCTGGTTAGGACGCACAAATTGTGCTTTTAAGTTTCCTTTGGCAACTAGATGATATGATCCATTTCCAATTTCCCGGGAGGGTAGATGTTGAAGATACATCTTCTAGCTGTTGCCACCTCACCTACTTTTCACCTTCACTGCCTTTGCTTCATGTATGTCTATTCTAACCTTTGCTTTTTCTTATCTTCACGAAGTGGTGTATTCCAGTGGCGGGTCTAAATTTTGGTAGATACTCTTTATTTATTTATTTTGGCTAGATACTCAACAACATCATATTCCAATGGGTACTATGGGCCCCCTGAGACATGGCTTTCTCTGGAAGTCACCGAGAACTGCTCTGGATAATTACGAAATTTCGTTTGTATTTATTTTTGGCATCTTAACATCTGCACCTCATATTTTCTACATCACATGAATTCTAACTATACAATTTTAATTGGAAATAGTTTTTTCTATTTTTTGGTAGAAGGAGGGTTCATTGCCACTATCATCCTCTGACTAGCTCAAACTCGAGGCGCACAATTGCAAGGCCAACATACTTGGCTATTTGAGCTAAGCCTTGCGTGCAATTGAAAATAGTTATGTAGATGGGAAATCATGTGCAGTAGTAAGATTCCTTATATCTATGAGGTATTACGGCGTCATCGATAGTAGTTCAGTTGGTTTAGATAGCCATGTCAAGGAATAGGTCGTATACTTAAGTTGATTCGTGTTAGAATCATATTTGCCCTGCTTGTAACTAATTAGCCTACCTGATGAGTAGCACAACAGTATATCTACTTTGGGAAAGGACAAAAATTTCGGTGTGTTCGAGAAGCAAGGTGTTTTGATTCGTGCGTTTAAGTAGTTATTTGTTAAACTGATTAATTCAAAAATTTATTTATAATTAACTATGAGTTAAACTTAAAATATTGATTATAAATAAACGATAAAAATAATTGATTCATTCCTTAATTTATTTTTTGTTTTCAAAATTATTTTTTAAGTAATAAATATTTCAAATTTGTTCTCTAAGTAATACATATTTTAAATTTATCCTCTAATTTTTAAAAAAATAAATACATCTTTCCTCTTTGCAACTTTTTTGTAAATGTTATTTGTTACATTTGACAATAAATTTGGAAATATAACTTACCCCATAAGATGTCATATATGTTATTTTTGCTAACTCGGATGTCAAATAGAATTTTTTTTATCAATGTAAGTAACGTCGTTTATGAAAAAGATAAATATATTCAGTTTTTCAAAATTAAAAGGTGAATTTGAAATATTTATAACTTAAAAGTGCAAATCTGAAAACCAAAAATAAGCTAGAGGATGAATATATTATTTTTACCTAAATAAATTTATTAGTTGAACTTAGTTGACAAATAATTAATTGGATAGATAAATCAAGATGTCTGACTTGATCTTGGTTGTTTACCATATGACCATGACTTGGTTAATGATTGGGTTAATTCAAGATGTAGATAATATGTGTAAATTTAAATAGTGCGTACGGTTTAAGTCATAAAACTTTATAAGAAAAATTAAAATCAACGAATGTTTTAAAATATGTATTTTTAAATAAATCATATCAACATAAAAATTCTACTACTAAGTATTACTTTAGAGTTTAATTGTATGTGGTATGTATAAAATATGTATAAAAGGATTTTTATTCTGTTATTGAAAGGTGTATTTGTTACATTATATAATGAGTTTGACAGTTTATGAGATGTTAGACTCATTAAATAATGTGATAGTAATATTTTTAAATGATAATAATATTTTTTTAGTTTTAACAACTACTTACTCAATTTTGAGTTAGAGTGGTGTCTTTCATATTGCAAGTAAAGTTTTCTAAAAAATGTAAATTAATCACTTTCAACTAATAAATAATAGTATAAAATAATTTTATATTAATAAAGTTAACAGTTAAATTTGCTAATTTGAATTTAAAAATTTATTATTTGTTCTTACTTTTAAATATAAATATTAGAATATAAAGTTGCTACTTTAAAGAAGACTGAGACCACGAGTATTTCATAAGACTTTTAAAATATAAATATCAAATATTGCACAACATTTGATACTCAACCTAAAACATTAGTCAAGCCCAACCAAAAAATGCATTGAATATAACATTTTTTAATTTTTAGTTTGATAAATTTCAAACTATAATTTAGGAAAAAGCTTATGTTTTTTATCTTTTGATTAAATTATAATTTTAGAGTTATAAACAAAAATTTGATTTTAAAGATAATCTTATTTAATTACCACCCTTTACCGAAAATTGCATGTGGCCATTTTCTAAGGGGAAAAAAAAAACAAAAACTTTCCAAAGCCCAAATCCGACAATATTAGCTTTACGCACCTTAGCTAAATGAGATATGTTATATGTATATATCAAAATTTTTAATATTTTAATATTTTTTTTCATTTTTTTTTATCAATTATTTCATTCTTTTTATTTTTTTTTATAATTTTTTTTCCTTTCTATTTTTGAATGCCAAAGATATTTACTTACCTCAATTATACAAAAAATATTTCTGTAACTAAATATTTATGTCCTATTCTTATCTACTTTAATTTTTTTGGCCTTTAATCCACGACCACGTACATAGATGCTTGCCAGCTTTTTGCTAGACATGAGACAGTGAACCCACAGGACAAGTTTATTTTGGTGTATTCTTGCAAATTGAACCAAAAAATTTATAATACAGTTAGGTTAATTTATCAGCAATATTTATATCTTTCTTTTTAAAATTCGTTCGCTAGTTAATAAATATTCTAAATTTGATATTTAAGAAATAGACATTTCAAGTCCCCCCCAAATAGACATTTCAAATTTGTTTTTAATTTTTTAAAATTGAATGTATTTATCCTTTTTACAAGTTTTATTTATTACATTAGAGAATAAATTTAACAATAGAACTTGTCATATAATATTTCATCTATATTATTTTTACTAATTTATAATCAAATACAATTTTTTTTTCAATGTAACTAATAGCGTTTATAAAAATGATAAATACATTCAATTTTTAAAAGTTAAAAGAGTAAATTTAAAATATTTATTAGTTAAAAGATAAATTTAGAAATAAAATTACGTGATAAATTAATAAGAATCTAATAAATTTTAGATATTGTTAAATTAGATTAAAGAAAACAATGACATCCACTTAGTGATAAAATGATTAAAGACAGACAAAATAGAAAAATTAATTAAAGATATGAGGCAAAAAAGAGAGAGAGGGGGGTGGGGCGAAAAAAAGTTAAAAAAAAAAAAAAAAAAAAAACTATTGACTAGTGGGTGGGTGGAGGTTGATGTGAAATTGAAGAATAAAAATGGATAAGTGGTCGAAAGTTGAAACAAGTTATTGTTTATTCCCAATTTCAATAATCGAGGGCAGTTTGTGATCGTTTCATTTCATTTCATTTCATCTGGTTTGGTCTGATCGCATCAGCGCTGCAAAGAAGCAATGGAGCTGACACCGCAGCAGCTAAGCCAATACAACGGCAGCGACCCATCGAAGCCCATCTACGTGGCCATCAAGGGGCGCGTGTTCGACGTCACCGCCGGCAAATCCTTCTACGGCCCCGGCGGCCCCTACGTCATGTTCGCCGGCAAGGACGCCAGCAGGGCCCTCGCCAAGATGAGCAAGAACGACGACGACGTCTCCCCCAACCTCGACGGCCTCTCCGACAAGGAGATCGGCGTCCTCAACGATTGGGAGAACAAGTTCCAGGCTAAGTACCCTGTTGTTGGCCGCGTCCTTAATAATTAATTAAATTCATCATCTCTTACGTTATTGTATTCTATATTGTTGTGTCTGTTGTGGCAACATGTGTGTGTGTGTCTCTCTCTCTCTGTCTGTGTCTGTTCGGACCCTACTGTGTTTCTGTTTGTGTTGCTGAATGCACTCTGACATGAATGAATCGCTGCCAATAAATCAAACTTTGCGTATGTAATTATGTATCTATCCCATTCTGGCTTCTTTCTATCTTGATCGGTTTGGTGCATCTTGCTCATCCTAGTTTTGGATGAATTAAACCCTGAAATTGATTCTTTTTTTTTTTTTTCTTTCCTTTTCTTTTCTTTTTTCTTCCCAATTGTTCCTACGCATTCAAAGAATTAAAACCAAGAATTTGATTGTAATTGTAATCTTGAGCATCTTTCATCATGGTCGGTTGAATTTCCCCGTTTAAAATGTGTTTTCCATTGATTGTTGAATTAAATTCGTATGAACTTTTAATTTTGCAATGATATTCTTAGAATAGCAATTGTGGCTCTGTCCGTGTTTTTATTCTAAATAACCCTTTTTATCGAGTCCAAAATAATGATCGAGAAAGTACCAATTTTTCTCTCTTTCTTGCTTTCTTGAAATTCAACGGTCGTTATCGATGGAGTTACAAATAACAAAGGAGAAGGAGAGAGGAACAATAGATGTCATGCACTGTGTACAAATGACTGGACTTGAAGGAAATAGACTCCAGATTCGCAAGAATTGACGGGGAGCCACACAACCCAAATTCGAAGATAGCACCATAAAATATAATATCTCTGGGAAAAACGCTGAAACCCCAAATTTAAAACCCTACCAAATCCCTTCCTTATTTTTCTAAATTTGAAAAAAAAATAAATAAATAAAATATTGAATTCTGATGTTAATTATGGAGGTCAGAACTGAAATCTTGAAATTTGAGGGTTCCGAACGGGACCAAAGGTCGAAGCTTCTGCCAGAGAGGTAATGTCAACGAGTGTTCCGTAGGTCCATTAGATTAGTAAAGACTAAAAGGATTAGCATGATTAATTTGATTGTTGCCGGTAACGGAAGGGTAAAGTATTAATTATGTCAGACGAGAGACAATCTGAATGTGCAGGAATCATAATTGCTGAAAAAATAGTACAAAAAGGGTATATTTGGATAGATGATCAATAATGGAGTAAAATGAAATTAAGCTTAAAAGAGCAGAATGAAATCGGGTGAAATGAAGAAATTATTTCATTTTATTATTTGGATAAAATAAAATTTTATTTCAAGTCCCCCAATTGAAAGGAACAAAAGATGAGAATGTTGATGGAATAAGATAGAATCTATTTCTTTGTTAATTTTTTTTATTTTATTATAAATTTATGAATTCAAACAATAAAACCCAAAGAAATACCCAAAAAAATATAATGGACTTCTATTTCCCTCGATTCCAAACCATCAATTCAATCGTACCCTTTTGATCAGGCCCAAGGGTAAGTCACACCCATTACCTTTCCCACTTTATGAGCCAACGAGTCCAACAATTGAGAGTCTTAATGTTGAGTCATTCCACCACTGCCATAACCACCGCAAGCCGAATGAGAAAACTTCAAGCTCATCAATGATGATGAGGTGCAATCTACAGAATACCCTGTCTGATTTTGCTAGAAACATTAGCAGTATTTTCATCACCATGTAGACAAGTAGAGAGACAAATACGGCGACATTTCTCATTTTAATTACCTCCTCTAGGGTGTGTGATGATAATGGGGTAATAAGTCTATGACCATATATCAGCCCAAAGCTCGACGTAGAGTGGTATCACCTAGTTTTTTTCTCCTGTCTAGGCCAATCAATAATTCATACTTTTCCGTATTACCGTATATTATGGCTGGGATTAGCAAAATTTACAGATAGCAGCAAGTAGAATCCGTGCATTCCTTGAACCTTGATGCAGCATTCACAAGGATTTTTACTCTTTTGCCGCGCTTAAGGATTTTGTACTACATTCTACTCAACGCTATGTAAGTAATGTTTTTACAAAAAAAATGTACATCGTACCTCATATTTTACATTTCTGCTTGTCATATCAGCTTTACGTATATCTACATATCATTCAAGAGCTAAACTAGCTAGATTATAATATAAGTGAACTAATTTGGTAATTTAGACTAGATTAAAAAAATTAATAATTTACAAAAAAAAAGTGAAAATTTAAGGCATTAGCATCGCATGCTTACACGCAATAAACAGTTCAGTTGAATAAGAAATTTGAAATATTTATAATTATTCCATATACTTTAATTATATGCTATTTATAAAATATCACTCATGTCTAAACTGCCTGGAGTTAAATGTCTGTAGAGCAAGATCAGCCACTTTGAAGTACGAAGCTACTTGATGCGAGGCGTAGTTCAACCGGTTGAATATGTAGCCTCTGCACAGTGCACCCGGGACGTGATGAGAGTCGCGTGTTCGATTCCGCGCTCAGATAGCGCTGTCTCTCCCCTCCCTCTAAATTGACCAAAAAAAAAGAAAAAAAAAATTTAATTTAAATATATTAATAATATAAAATAATTTTATATTATCAATTAATAAAAATAATAAAAAATATTAACTCATATAAATAATTATCTATTATAACGAAAGATTCATTATAAATTTTTATTTTTTAACTATTTTTATTAATTGACCATATAAAATTATTTTACACTTTTAATACATATCAATTAAACATTTGAATTAAACTAATAATATCCTTAAAACATAAACAATCCTTTCACATAGAATCTCTCCTGTACATTAGACGAATACAGAAAGGAATCTCTCCACATGCTAAAGCGTTGGATTTGCATGACCCTTAATACCCACGTGTTCATTCGTGATTAGATATATTAGTTTGTGTGATATGACGGGCGTGTACGTTATCCTGGCTTTCCTTTGAGCTCCCAATATTTTCGCAAACCTCGTTTCGGACACATCAACAAAGGAAAATAGACTTATTTTTTGAAAAAAAAAAGAAAAGAAGGTAGATTTAAATTGCTGTTTCTTTCGCTGCATTGGTCAAACCTGGGAAAAGTCAAAATATACGTTTGTTACCATAAGTTGCTGGGGTCGAAATTATCCCTTATGGTCAGTTTAATGTGTGAATAAAAAGGATGAAAAATTGAGATTATTTTTTTTACATAATTTTATTAATAAACTTCATTTATAAATTTTTCATCTTTTTTTTATCCAATACCAAACTTTTCCTTAGACCTTAGCGACCATTCGGCTATAAGACTTAAATTTGCAGCAGGAGTGATGGAAGCATTGCAAATTCATATGATCAGAGTTAAAATGATGCTATGGGGTGGAACCAAGTTCCATTCATAGTAATTTTAACTTCTCTATTTTATTTTATTTTATTTTTTCCATATTTTCATCCTCCGCTACCACCAGGTCGAGGTCAACGCTCCCATATGTATAGCGATTGAACACTGAAATCAGGAAAAAAAAAAACTCAAACCTGCAAGATTCCCAAGTTAAGGACTAGAAAATATTTTTTTTTTTTTTTTTTTTGGGAGGGTGTTCTTTCAGCTGATTGTAGAACCTGATCCAGTTGTTAGTCTTTGTCAGAAGACTAAGCAATGCAGGAGGAGGAAAATCTGGAGGATTCCTCTGGTGAAGTTGTGGGTGAAGATGAACCCAGGACGGGTGTTTGTGGGTGTCTCTGCATTCCCTTGCATTGGTTCAGCATGCTTTCAAGGGAAATGCATTGGAGCTTTGTATTTGGGGTGATAGTTGTTTATGGAGTGAGTCAGGGACTTGGTGGAGCTCTCTCTGGTGTTGGTACCAAGTATTACATGAAAGATGTTCAAAAAGTGCAGCCATCTCAAGCACAGGTTTATGCGGGAATCATATACATTCCTTGGATTGTCAAGCCTTTGTGGGGTCTTCTCACTGACGTTCTTCCCATTCTTGGATATCGCAGGAGACCTTATTTCATATTTGCTGGTATGTAACACATTGTGTATGCATATCTGATCTCATTTCGCTAAGGTCAAATACATTACTTACTCAACTTTGTTCACGATTTTAAATCTCTCCATGTTTTGCTGGATCTGAATCAGTTTGGAATGAATGTTTACTTTTACTAATATATGTAAACCATGAGTACAGTCAAGCTTTTCATAAGACGAGCTTAGAAGGATTACAATTTACAACCAGTCCTGTTAACATAATTATGGTTGTATAATATAAGTTTCCTATTGGTGATTAACATTGTCCTTTGGCTCCAATTTATGCTGCCGGAAAGGATTGCTCAAGGGTTGATGGAGAGATTCAGAAATTGCTTCACAGTAGCCTAATTTTTGACCTCTCTTTGATTGTGGCAGGTTTCTTAGGAGTGATCTCCATGCTTTTGTTATCTTTGCACGAAAACCTGCATCTTGTGTTGGCCCTTTTGGCATTAACAGTTAGTAGTGCTGGGGTGGCTATAGCTGACGTGACCATTGATGCTTGTGTGGCACAGAACAGTATCACTCATCCTTCACTCGCTACTGACATGCAAAGTTTATGTGCCTTCAGTAGTTCTGTTGGAGCATTGTTAGGATTCTCCGTTAGTGGCATCTTTGTTCACCTCATAGGCCCTATGGTTAGCCTCTTGAAACTTCGGTTTTCATAAATCTACAGAAGCTTTTCGTGTCTTTTATGCACTTCATTAGTTGTATAACTAATAGGAGAGCTCTTTCCTCAGGGGGTGTTTGGTTTGATGACAATCCCTGCTGGACTTGTAATTTTCATTGGTTTTCTGCTTGATGAGCCTCATATGCCTAACTTTGCCTACAAACAGGTATAATTAGCTTATGTCATTCATTTGCATGATCCTAGCTAACACAATTATAATCTGATATTCCATGTTGTGCCTAGGTGAACCAAAAGTTTCTTGATGCCAGCAAGTCTATGTGGACAACATTGAAGAGCGTAGATGTATGGAGGCCTTGTTTATACATGTATTTATCTCTTGCGTTGAGTTTGAATATCCTTGAAGGAATGTTCTATTGGTATACAGACCCAAAGGCTGGGCCATCGTTCTCTCAGGTATTTAGTTAGGAATATTAATTGATTTAATGAAATTAGCATATTTAAAAGGGGATGTAACATATGCTATCAACTCCCCAATACCCTTCACCATACCGACATCTAATTTTAAAAAAGTAGTATAATTGCCAATGTGACTATGACAAACTCTGGCTACCAATCCCTCTGCTTGTATCAGAATGGTCACCACACCTGTCATTTTTCCATCATTCCACTTTGGAGAAATTCTTACTTACGGATTAAGTGAAAATATTTCCTCGGCACATTGAGGCAAGACATGATGTCAAATTGGACATCATTATTATACACTTGTCTTGGATCTAACGAAGTGGAGGAAGAATTTCCACTTACTTCAAGATTGAGTGAGAATTTCTCCTCACCCACGTTACCATGAGACTGATTTTAGTACTGAACATCACTGATCTTGTCCATGGAAAGAGAACAAAGATAAAATAAAATAAAAAAGCTAGGCACAGGTAGCCAAGATATTTTTCTAGGTGACTCAAAGATGTTCCTTTGCTAGTTGCAATATATGACCCCAAGATATCATTTCCTCTCTGATTACTGACACTAACCTGATATGATAAATAGATCTTCAAACCTCGTGATTCTATCATCATTTATGGCATTGGAAAATGAGATCTTAAATCCTTGTAATTCTATCATCATTTGTGGCATTGTGTTACTTTGGCATTGTCAAATTATCTTGATATGATTGACAGTAGCTTTTTTATTTGGCCAAGTTCAAAATAATTTTATTTTATTTTTTTACGTACATAGCATAGTGTTATTCTAGTTATATGAATCTTGATAAATGATATAAGAGGGGTAGAATGCCAGTAACCTTTGTCTTCCTTCTTTCTTATACAGGAGACGGTTGGTTTTATATTTTCAATTGGTTCAGTTGGCTCCCTTTTAGGTGCAATACTATATCAGTATGCTTTAAAGGATTATGCATTCAGAAACCTGCTCTTCTGGACTCAGTTACTTTATGGGTTGTCAGGCATGATAGATTTGATTATGGTCTTGAGATTGAACCTAAAGTTTGGTATACCAGATTATTTCTTTGTAGTGATAGTTGAAAGTGTAGCTCAAATGACTAATAGACTCAAGTGGATGCCTATGCTTGTACTCAGTTCAAAGCTTTGCCCCTCAGGTATTGAAGGCACTTTCTTTGCACTCCTCATGTCAATTGATAATGCTGGAGCTCTATCAGCCTCATGGGTTGGAGGCCTTTTACTCCACCTCCTAAAGATTACAAGAACACAGTTTCATAATCTTTGGTTAGCTATTTTGATGAGGAACATCTTAAGAATTACCCCACTTTGCCTGCTGTTTTTGGTACCTGAAGCTGATCCAAGCTCTTCCATTCTTACAAGCCAAAGCTTGACTTCAGAAGTGGCTATTGACACTTCAGAAACGGAGAATATTGAATTGGTCTCCCTTGTAAACAATGTTGATGCTAAATAGCCAAGCAAAGAACATTCTTTCAGATTCTCGATTTCCAATGCACAATGACGACCAAGCCAGTGTTGTGGTGAGTTGTGCGAGATGTGACAAGAAATTGAGCAAAGCTTCAAGTGACTTTGATGTATTATTGTTCCATTGACATCCTTTTGTTTTTCCGGTCATGCTTCATATTTAATATCTAATGCTAGTCTATTTTTTGCATCTAACTTGCGCATCAAATACCCAAAAAATAAAAAAATAGAAAAATTCAATGTAATTCTTATCATGAGAAATAATTAAGCATACTATTAAATATTAATTATTCATTTATGTATAAATAGTTTTTGTATACACTAATTTATTTTTGAACGTGTTAATAGCAATAATTTAAATTTATTATTTGTCGGTCCTTATCAAACTATTGTATGTTAACAACTTACATATTATGTCAAAAAAAAAATAGAAACCTTACATATTTGTTAAGTCTTTATCCAAGTATTCTTACAATCTTTGAATATGAGAGTAATTACGTTTAGTAATGTAACTTACGAAACGAAAAAGGGCGTTTAATTATGTAACTAAACCTAAAGTTAAAATGCACCACCATGTCGCTTAATAAACAAAACAAAACAGAGTTATATGACTATTAAATTTCAAATTTGAGTCCCTTATTAGAATTTTTATGAATTTATTTAAATTAAATTATTTTTGAGATATTTTAATTAATATATCATTGTGAAAATAAGATAACCTAATTCCCCGTTATAAACATGAATATTAAGATCACTAGTACGTATTTAACAATAGCCAAAAAAACAATAAAATGTGATTGTTTGGATTAAACATTAATAATAATAACCATTCATGAATTGCAAACATTACTATTAGCTTCTGTTTAAAATCATTTTTATTTAATACAAAGAAAGCATTTAACACCTTTTTTTTTTTTGCTATTTCATATATGGGTTTTTTTGTCAAAACACATGGGCTTTCTACGACGAAGTGTAGTCAAAATGGGCCCGAAGACCATCGCAAGCGTTGTTGGTAACAAAGCGCGATTGTTTGGCTTGGCATATAATGTCAACGGAGGGAGGATTTTGCCTCTTATTCTGGATTAGGGTAGGCTATTGCCAAACTTTCACCAATCTTCTTAGGAGTCAGTTCAGTTCAGCGCTCACTACTACAACTATACCGCCACCGGTGAAAAGCTTCAATCTTTCATCACCCTTTTAGCTTTAACCTTCAAAGCTCTGATCTTTTTCCAATTCTGATGAGTTCTCTTGCACAATTGTTATTCGGGGCATTTGTTTAACGCTTAAAGGTGAATGCTTTTTTGTTGGTCATATGAATTTTCTTGCCTGACAATAACATTAACGGTTTAGCACACAATAACGTTTGTGTTTTCTTTTTTTAGGACTAAACGATGAGTGGCCAAAATGCTTCTACCAGTGATCGTTCAAGGATGCATTGGACCCCATCAATGGAGCGCTATTTCATTGACCTTATGTTGGAGCATGTGCAGAGAGGGAACAGGGTTGGTTACACCTTCAATAAGCATGCTTGGAGTGACATGCTCACCATGTTCAATGCCAAATTTGGTTCCCAATGTGACAAGGATGTCTTGAAGTCTCGTTATTCTAGTTTGTGGAAGCAGTTCCATGATGTCAAGGACATTCTTTGTCATGCTGGTTTTTCCTGGGATGCTGCAAGGCAAATGGTGGTGGCTGACGATGTTGTTTGGGATGAATACGTCAAGGCTCACCCTGATGCACGTTGTTACAGGACAAAGCCAGTGCTGAATTTTGATGATTTGTGTGTGATATATAGCCACACAAGTGCTGATGGAAGGTATAGTTTATCAAGCCATGATGTATGTGTTGATTATGAAGTTCAAGGAGGTGAGTGGGTGTCACTTTAAGTACCTTCCTTTGTAATACGATGCTGGGAGGCTTATTTATGTATGCATATAATATCCATTGCTGTTGAAAATAACTTAGAATTTGTGATCTTCTACAACCAAATTGTTTTTCTGGTGGTTAGTGCAACTTGGGCTAGAAAATTGTTTATGCAATCATAATGGAAGATAATTTTAGTGATGTATTCTGCAATTTGTAGGTGATGGAATGGGAAGCACTGCTGTATCAAGAAATGATCATCCCAGGACAGATTGGACTACTTCAATGGACCAATATTTTATAGAGCTTTTGCTTGATCAGTTGGGCAGGGGCAATAAAATCAATAATTCATTCAATAAAAAAGCTTGGACAGATATGCTTGACATGTTTAATGCTAAATTTGGCTCTCAGTATTGCAAAAGGATTTTGAAGAATCGATTCAAGAAACTATTGAAATATTACTGTGAGATAACAAATCTTCTAAAACAAGGGTTTTCATGGAATGATCAACAACAAATGCTTTCAGCTGATGATGATGTCTGGGATGCTTATGTCAAGGTATATTATCAAGAAGACTGGGTGTGTGAGAGGGGGGCGGGGTGTGGAGGAGTATGTGCTCATATATGTGCTTTCTGACTTCTGAGGCTGATTGACTTAATATTCTTGTAGGCACATCCACATGCACGAACATATAGATTGAAAAATTTGCCAAACTATCGAGATTTAGAATTAATATTCAGAAATGTGTCTGATGATGAGATCAGTAGTTTGCATCAGGAGCAAAATCATGAAGATGTATTGTCAGAAACAAAGGCTGGTGAGTAGAAACTTAGAGTTTTCTATCATTCGGATCAAGTTTTATGTTACTGTCTTGTGTGTGTTATTTTAGAAAGTAAACAACTTGGTCCATCATTGAATACTCCCATGCTAGTATGTATGGCGTTCAAACATAGGGATTTTATTTACATATATGTCATAGTTAGATGTCATAAATTTAAGTTTCCAAGTACTTGATAAATTATATATGTCCACATACTAAACATGTCCCTATGATTTCCATGCAGAAAATGCACCAGCAGTGACAAAATGTAAGGAAAGTTCTTGCCAGATCTCTTTTTAATAATGAAAATTAATAATTGTAAGATGTCTTAAATGTTATAATTCATATTTAAGGCCTTAAGATCTTTGGAGAACTGAGTAGTTACCCCTATGATTATGTATCTTTCTGAGGGTGAAGGTAAAGGAAGTAGCAACCCAAGTGGAACTGATCGTACTAGAACATATTGGACACCCCCAATGGATCGTTGCCTCATTGACTTGTTGTTAGAGCAGGTGAAAAGTGGAAATAGACTCGGGCAGACATTCCTTACCCGGGCTTGGAATGACATGATTATATCTTTCAATGAACGATTCAAATCTCAATATGACAAAGATGTTCTGAAGAATCGTTACAAACATTTAAGGAAACAGTTCAATGATGTAAACAATCTTCTTCAGCAGAGTGGGTTCTCATGGGAGGATACAAGAGAAATGGTTGCTGCAGAGGATCATGTTTGGGATGCTTATATAAAGGTGACCTACCTTGCATGTTGATCAGGTGTCTCAGTTATTCTGTGGTTAACATACAATTTGTGCAGGTACATCCTGAAGCTCGATCACTTAGAGTTAAAACTTTGCCAGGCTATCGCAAATTGTGTGTTATATTTGGAGAGCAAAGTTCTGATACAAGATACATCCGTCTATCACATAATGCAGACCCCAGTAGTGAATTACCAGTGCTGATAACAGGTATGTTTCTCACATTGGTTACAATAATAAGGCAGTCTAATAGACATGAGCTGGTGGAGTGTAGTATGATTGTATTTGTTTTTGTTTCCTCTTACATTAGCAAATTCCTATAATCATGTTAGCTACCTACCAATAACCATTTTTTAGTTCCTAGCAAATTCTCAGGCCAGTAACCTAATACTTTTTATTTTCCTCACTCTTTCCTTTATATCTTCATGCTAATATCGTGCTCAAAACTCTGAATGAGACTGATTAAATTGGTTAACCTGGCTCTTTTCTAAGCCTTCCTTGACATGCAATCCAATTTATTATATTGTCATAGCAATCCTTTGAAATGCCAAATAGGGCCAATTTTATTTTTATTTATGGGAATCAAGTCTTTTCCAGAGAAATTTAGCTGGTATTCTGTATTCTTATGGATATTTATAATTTAAAGGTGAACAGCAGAATAGCACTTTTCCCAGTGTTTATGTTGCTGCTTCTGCAATAGATTGGACAGAATCAATGGAATGCTGTTTTTTTGACCTTATGATTGAGCAAGTAAATAGAGGAAATAGGATTGGAAATTTATTCAACGAGCAAGCTTGGACTCATATGACCGAAGCATTTAGCACTAAATTCGGACTCCAATGTGATAAGCAGTTTCTAGTAGATCAATATTTCTGCTTGATGAAACAACATGGTGACATCAGCAATCTTCTCAGTCATAGTGGATTTGCATGGGATGAAACCCTACAAACAATAATTGCTGAGAATGATATCTGGGATGCATTCATTAAGGTTTTCTCTTCTCTCCATAGACAATGTTCTTTGCTTGATATCATATTTTTGCAGTGCCTTTGTTGTTGCCTTCAGTTAGTGCTTCTAACACTCCTTCCCCACTCCCAAATACCCCATTTTCTTAATTAGAGGTGTCCACTTTCATAAGTGGACTATATGGGCAATAATTTGTAACTACTGCTTCTTCACAATCTTATGATTGCAACTTGTTCCTGAATGCTATTTGCAGGATCATCCGGATGCCATCTCATATAGAAACAGGCTTTTGTATCTTTACCATGATTTATGCAAGATTTTTGGAAGCAAAGCATCAGATGCGAGAGTGAGTGCTCTGGAGCAGCTTCAGTTGATGGAAGCAAATAATATTGCCATTGAATTGGATATGGACAGAAAATCTGGAAACTTGGTTGTGATTAGCAATGATGATATATCAGACCGGGATCCAGACGGGCCAAGAGAAACGGAAATGGATGGATCACCTGAAAATCTGGTTGCGAGTGACAACACTGAAATATCATTCCAAGATAGAAAAGGTTCAAATGAAATTGATATGGTTGGAGCATCTGGAAATTTGGATGTGACTAGTAACAATGAAATATCAAACCAAGATACGGAAAGGCCAAGGGAAATGTATAGGGATGGAACATCTGGTGATTTGGTTGTGACTGGAAAAACAAAAAAAATGGATATAAATGGAGAATGTGGAAATTTCGTAATGAATGGCAACACTGAAATATCAGACCATGTTAAGAAAAGGCCAAGTACGATGCCACTGGACTCCAGACCGCCCAAAAAGGACCTGAGAATGAAAGAAGCTTTGTCTGAGATGGCAAGTGCTGTCAAAGCACTCATGAATAACAAGGAGAAAAACAATAACTCGTTGGAAAATGCTCTAAGTGCACTTCAAGCTTTGCCAGACATAGATGAGGAGCTAGTGATGGATGCATGTGATCTGTTGGAGGATGAGAGAATGGCCAAGATATTTTTAGCCTTGGATATCTCTTTGCGGAAGAAGTGGTTGCTTAGAAAGCTTCGTCAATGATAGCTGCATGCCTAACTTGTATATACTAGAATAAGCATAGCCGGGAATATTCTGTAGTTGTTTGATATTAGCCTTCTTTTAGTAGTTTTTGAATTAGATTGAACTTTTCCTTGTCTAGATTTTCCTTTTACTCTCTTGCAAAGTCCTTATAGTCTTAGAAACAAACAACACTGATCTGTGACTGTTTACAGTGCAACATAGAGCTACAGCCATTAATCTTCTTCCTGGGATGTTTTGAACCAGCATTGAATTCAATTTTCCTTGTTGAAGGCTACGCTAATAACTATGCTGTTAGTCAGTGGCAAAATTCCAAGGAAATACAAGTTGTTGCGTCTATGCAACAGTGAACTATGCTTTTGTTGTTGCAACGCATATTCCCAAACTTCCAAATTTTCTTTTCTGGTTAGCTACATATGTAGATTTTTTTTTGTCTGCTATTCTCTCTTTTCTCATTTCATTTTCAAATTTACTCGCATTGGATGCAACGTGGCTTAAGTTCAACAGTACCTATTTTATTTAATAAAACATGCATACATATTAAAAGGAAAATAATTCTTTCAACTTTGTCTAAAATAACATATTTTCCGTACACCATATTTAAGTATAAGAACCAAGATTGATCGAAAATAATTTGTGGACAACAATTGAGATGCAAACGAGTGTAATTTGGTTGGCATTTGTTCCATTTATCGCGACAAATACTCCAATCAAATGGGCATAAAAATACGAGTAAGGGAAATACAAATTTTATTTTTGTTATTTAAATTTCTAATATTGTATCCGGGGCATTGTAAATATCATATGGGTTATAGGTGAGAAAATTAAAATACGCCAGAATAAGTGTGGGAGTATGTATGAGCAGGGCAAGGCAACCCCAACCTACATCAGGTCATTCAAATCTCTAAATTATTGTTATAGCTCATGCTCAATATTATTATGAAATCCTGTCTCGTGCATTCTACAAAATTAATGAGTAATATGCATAGAGTCTTTGGTGGAATTTATAATATTTCTAAAGGAAATAGTAGCACTGAAACATTAAAGATGGCCTGCCTTGACTTGATTTGGCTATAAGCACTTGCTATCTCAACCATAATCATCCCATCAACATTACAAGGAAAATATTATATGTTTGATTTGACCTCTCAAAATTCGTAGTTGACCTTGTGAACCATAGATGCATGAGTAGGTTATTCAATACAATTTATCAGATAGCATGAAAGCAATTTGATTTAATAGAATGAAATAAAACCATAGAGACAGCAGTAATTTATTTATGCAATTTCATCAGCACCAACTATTGATATTACAAATATGTGCCAAAAGTAAGTGCAGTTTTCTTTCTAAATAGAAGAGCAAGCACAGTTTTCACTCTAAACACATACACATCAGAGCATATAGCCCACATAACATAGTAGACAGGTTCTGCATTCCTGAATATCTTTACATTAATTGCTTAAAATTGAAGGATAAAAGGATACCATATATAAGTCAATGTGCCAATTTCTTCAAATGTCGCAAGGTTCGTTGCTTAATCCACTGTCGATCATGTGGCAAGTAAGCCTGAATTGAATGATCATAGCTGCAAGCAAAAACCAAACAGTCGTAGTAGTCACCGCCATGGCAACATGTATACAAAGAAAACTCAACACAAAAAACAGTCAACTATATACATTACACGAGGCTTTCTAAAATTTTCCTGGAGAGGGTCATGGTAGATAGAGACAGCATATAATACAGCAATGCCATGATTCATAACCTCCTCTTTTCTCCAAGCATGATTCTATTAATGGTTTTAGAGGGAAACAAAAAAAACAGCAGGAATGTGCAAGCTGCTCAGTTTGTCAAGACTCGTATTTGCTATCAATTTTGTCATTGATGATCTTAGTTTTCACTTGACTAGCAGAGAAAACACAATGCGAACTCTCTACATCAGCTAAGTCAACAGATATAATTCAATAATTCATTATATTTTCCTTAACATTTCCATGTCAAAAGGAACAGACCTTTAACATATTATTGAGCTTCCAGTACAAGATCAAAGCTAAGTGAGATGAACAAGCTACTAATTTTTATCCAAAAAACACAAAAACAAAAAAAAAAAAAAACAAAAAAGAGCAACCTGCTACTAAAACCTTATCTGGAATTGTGAAGATTTCAAAGCATTAGTTTTCTTGTTTCATTGTTTTCTTGGCAGAATACACTTTTTCTAGAAAGTATTAAAAATCATAAAATACAGATTAGAGGTATACATTGTACTAAGAAATTAGAAATCTGTGAGAGCACCAAAGCACTATACATGCACATGATTCAGAGAGAGAGAGGGAGAGATTTACACGAGAGCACTCATGTCTACCAGACCATCTATGAAGTTGTAGAGATCTGCAATCTCATAAGAGAGATTTCGGACAGCCGGATTTAACTCCTTCAGTTTCCTTTCATACAATGCACATATACCTGTTAAAGCACAAGATTAAAGTCTCTACTTAATGCTACCAATCAATCCTTCATATAAAGGCATTATCAACAACAAAGAATAACAAAGTCATATCAGCAGCAGAAGTCAATCATCTATTCATAACCTTTTTAACTTGTTTTATTTCCACGATTGCAACAGTTCCATACCTCTTCATATAAATGTAATATATATGTGGTTGGAGTTCGTATGTTACAGGCTAGAGTCATAGAATCAGCTTCTTGCTAAAACAACTACTTCAACCATTCAACAGCTAATTGGTAGGGTAAATCTGCTTACTAAACTCCTACTGCGCAGAATTTTGCTATCAACATTTCATGCCACCAAATTGTTATCCAATATTTTCAATACATTTCAATCATGATTATTCAGATTACAAGGACTTGGACCTCCTCAGACCTAAATTTGCAATTTTATCTGCAGATTTACATAATAATGTATAGTCTGTACACTATGCCATGTAACTTAGAAGGGTGCTACACTCCTGCTAAATGAAAAGTTTGAACACGAAACCAAATTTGCAAGGCTACTAAATACTTTGGATTGGACCAGTGATTTTTTTTTAAAGCATATTACGTCGAACATAGACATAAAAAAAAAAATTAAAAAAAAAATGGAGAGGCTATAGGGAGATGCAAGAGGTACCATCCATGGCCTGAGTTACTGATTCAAAATCCATGAACGTCCTAGTTGCTCTGCTCTGAGAGGTCTGTATTAGAATAATCGTGTGCCGATTTGCCTACATATGTGGAAACCAAAATTTTACTTAGCTTTCGGTTTTCAAATAAAATAGAATCAGGTCATAGTGTGTAAGCAAGAATGGACATGCTGAGTTAATATAACAAGAAGAAACAACACCGAAACGAAACCAGTGAGGGAATCGGAAAACCTAGAAACTATGATATGACAGTCATAATTAGTTAGTTGAAGAAGCAAGGCTCACCATGTTACGATAAACAGCACAAAGACGAAGACTAAGACGAAGACGAAGAATGAGAAGAATAAGAAGATCGCAGGAATATGAAGAAGGTGCAGAGGAAGATGAAGATGTTGGTTCGTCGCAGCGACGCAAGGTACCCACAGCAACACAGTCGCAGGTTCACACTCTAATTCGCCATCGCCCATTCTACTGCTGCCACGTCACCACTCACCTCCTACTTTTTCTTTTTCTTTCTTTTTTATGGTCTAGTCATTTAAAGTTATTGACTCTCAAACTCAACAATCTTAACTTAGAAGTAACAGGAAAAAAAAAATCAATAATCTTAATTTCCATTGAAAAAAACACACACAATTTTTTTTATATAAAAGTGATTGCATTAATATTTTTTCTATGCTTTTTTTTAACAAATCTTTTTTCTATGCTTTTGGTAATATAAATTTATTAAATTAAATTAGGTTTGATTGTAAATTACTTATTGGTACAAAAAAAAAAAAACCAGGATCTAATAATTTTTAGTTGGGGATTGCCACTTTCGTCAACTCTCCTTGTCATTTTCTTCAAGACTAGGGACGACGAAACTTTCATCAAGTCTTAAGAAGTTCCAATGGAGGTGGAAATTTCGGTGTTGTTTGCCTAATTAGATTAGTGACTGTTCAACTGTTTTCTTTTCGTTCCATGTGAATGTTAAATTCTTTTTTGGGGGGTCTGTATGTCGATGGCCTTTTTATTAGGTCCACGTCAATAAACAAAAACATGCCAGGCCAGGGCCTGTCATTTGCACTGAATTGACCACAAACAACATAAGGAGTACTTTCAGAACAACAGGCCCGTTGACCAAAAAAACCCAACAACTAGAACTGTAGGGCCCCATCAGTCACTCATTCAGCTGAGCCTAAGGAAGTTCTTAATTTTGTTCGCAGCGGCAGGCTAGATGTACTCTTTTATTACATTTGTTTTACATATAAATTTCATTTAATTCCTACAATTTACTAAGTTTTTTAATATGTCCACATTTTGACCTAATCAGGTTCTCAAAGTTTTTAAGTTCATAACTATATTACATTGGCGGATTCTGTGGTAGACTGGGTTGAGTTAGTGACCAAATCTAACAGTTGAAATTAAAGCATTTTGTTATAAAAAAATAAATTTATAATAATTAATATTTATTAAAATTAAATTATCCATTTTTACTGTCATCCCTCTCCCTCCTAGATCAGTCTCCTCCCCTCCTCTCTCCCTCTACCTCCACCAATCTGCATACTCTCTCCACCCACATCACCACTGCCGCTGCCTTGTCGCAGTTGGGAGAAAATGGATATTTTTCCTTTATTATGTAAATCATAGCTTTTTGTCTAGAATACTCACTAAGTGGTCTGAAGTTTTTATTTATGTGTGATTGGAAGTTGACGATGGTGTTTGAAAAAGAAGATTGTGTGTTGGGGATATGAGAGAGAGAGAGAGAGAGAGAGAGAGGCATGAAGGTTGATGACATGGGTCAAAAAGTCATTTTCATAACCAAGCCCACCATAGAATCTGCCTACATGTCCTTGCTCAAACTTACTACTATATGGACCCAAGGCCTTGGTTTGGCTGGTCATGATGATGGCCTTAAAAGTAGGTGCACTGAAGAGGTGCGATTTCGAGTTGCAGGGCAAAAGCCCTGTAGCCCCCAAACCTCCCCCCCGGTGGGAAACGATCAATAAAAAGAAAATTTACTACTATATGTCCATTTAAATCTAGCTTATCTGGGTAATTTGAATGCATCAGAGTTGGTAGTGTTATTTTGATTAATTTATTACAAGATGAATTATGTTGTTTTAACAATGAGAGAAATAATGTCATTGCACAGGAAAGAAATTTTTTTTGAGAAAAAAAAACTTTAGAGCATGAATGTTGACCAAAATTGGTATGTACAAGTTCATCATTAGTGTGGCACTCATTAGAACTTCTGAAGATTGAACCTTTGGCTGGTGATCTCTAATTTTAACCTTAATATTTTGGTTTCTCAACCTGATTGTTTGTCTTGCATAACGAATTTAGTTATAGCAAGAAAAATGGTAGACAGGGATATACATATATGGTTATTTATTTATTTGTTTTAACTAAGATTAGTACTACGCTATGATTAGCAAAATTGCACGATAGAATTGGATAGAAAAACTGTCCACATTTTTTTTTTAATTATATCCAAATCTTGATGTTTATCTTATTCTCTCTATTTATGGGTTATATATTGTATTTCTTCAATATATTTCTGGTGTTAGTTGTTAGATCGCGCTTAATATACTTCGGGACAGTTGAACATCTTCATTGCGGGTCAATTAATGAAGCCAAACGTCTTCTCAAAAATGGTCACGGAAATTATAAGTGTAGCATGATTTCTAACTTGCAAGCATCACGTTATCAACATTTATAAGCTCGTGATGAATGAATCGCTCATTCTTAAATGACACTGCTTAGAGTATAAAGGAAGTTAATTAAAGTAATGTCTAACAGCGAACTTATGGACAATGAAATTGTCACCGGCTATCATCTTAATCATTGTGCAGATTTAGAGGAAATTTTTCTTTCAGCCAATCAATCCCAAAATGCAGTAATTCAATTAAGCCATAGCTAGGAATTACATCTCTAATATACTGTGTTATTAATATATTAGACAAATTGAGCTGTAAAAAATTGCCATCATTATATCCTCCCTGGGCAATAATAAGGATGAGAGTTCACTTGCCTGCCCGAAAGGGGATTGAAAAAATGGATGGAATGGATGCCAACTATACCTTGTTTCTTCTACAGTAAGTTTTAATCAATATTTTATCATTGGGACTATTCCATGATTTGTTATATTAAATTGTCTTTGTGATTAGTAATTATTATACATATGCTAATTTGTATGCAAAGTGGTAAGCAAAATTGAATCAAGTAATTGAGTCCATAACCTAATGGTTATTTCTTAAATGTCTTATTGAATTTGAAATATTCTGTGTTCAATTCCTATTCTTCCTCTATTTACCTTTATGTTAAAAAAAAAAGACAAAAACTGAATTGAAACCCTTTTTATTATCCTTTTATTCTGGACCTAACAAAGATAAATAGTTTTTTTTGTACATGTATTTTATTATTACATACATTCATATTAAAACGGAGAAATTTGTTAACATGCTATTTTAACAATTAATTACTTACTATTTTACCAAAATGTCCATATCTCAAAATATGTGATGCATGTACAATTTTGTTTTCATATAAATATGGATATATTTATGAGTTTTGATTTTGGAAAGGAAGTGAGGAAAGGTAAAATATTTAAAGAGTAAAATGGACTCACAACTACTCTTTAAATTTCTTCATTTTCTCTCCACAATCTCTTTCCATCCAAAATAAAACTCATAAACACACTCTAATATTTCACAAATATCCCCCAAAAAAATATTGTTTAAATAATGTCAATATAATAAACCCAAAAAATACTATATTACACAAATTTACATTCATATCATTTATTTCAATTTTTATATATTTTACCATCTAATTATTCCCATCGAAAAAAATGCCATTTAATTATTACTAATTTATTTCATTATTAAACCTATGTTTAAATTTTATCACCTACGTTTTTTGTATTCTTATTCTCGTGATTTATAAATAAGCTTTTTTTTTCGTTAAGAGAGTTACTAACGAAACATTATAATACAATGATAATATCCACAAATGACAAACGGTGATTTTTCAACGACAGCATCTGCATTATTGAGAATTGAAGCAGTATTTTCTCTGCGCAAGAAATCGTGTACATATTGTCCGCGAAAATGTGCAAACCAAAGACGATGAGATCTTCTACAGCCTGCCAAATAGCACATTGTGTGATATCATATCATACACCCAGCATTAGGTGATACATATAATAATATTATTATTATTATGACATGGTTGATGGCCATGAATATATGGCCGCAGGAGACAGGTAAATTTTTTTCAGCAACCAACAAACCCAGATAGAGAGCATCTTATATTTATATTTATATATTAAAATTAAAAATTTAATAAAGGATTGAGTCACGAGTTCAAAGATTTCTATAAAGATTCTCTGTGATACAACTCCGATTTAAATATTTAATTGCTTCCGTAAGATTTGGTTCAATGCATAATAGCGATTTTCAAATCTCCTTGACTGGCGCATGTAACGCACAACTCACACAGTAAAAATAAAACAGATTAAAGTCACAAAGGATAAGCCCAAGTGGGGTGTAAGTTGGCCTTGCAGGGGAATGTGAATACATTTCAACCTTAAAATATTATTGGCACATGACCAAAAAATATATATATATAACCAAAAAAATCGTGGTTCTAATTACAAGGAAGATCTTATCCCCTTTTGTCAAAATTCTTGAACTATAAAACCCCTAGCTTACTAATTAGAGTAGGACATTGATTAATTGAAGCAGTTTTATAAGCAATGTTTCCTCTCGAGCCTGAAAAAGTTTCCCACACGTCTGTTAATGTGAATTATTAATTTCTTTTGTCTTGCTATTGCCTGAACATGCCCATACAATCAACACTGTTACGGGAAAAAGGCGAAGATTCCAGATTGAGTCGTGGCATAAAGTTATAATTATATTGCTTTATCTTTAATCGCTAAGATATGTACTGCTTTATCTTAAGGTACATATTGTTATATAGTAACTGGTATAACTACATTTTTAATCTCCTATAGTTTTTTGTTTTTTGTTTTTTTTTGAATTATTCCAATTGAGCTCCTCACGTGATCTATTATTAACGGGTTTAGTGGTATTATTGTCTGCTAAACCTCCACATGAGCCGCAAGGGATTGAGGCCTAGAGGGGGTGTTTACTCCCTAGTGAAGTTCATGTTACTAGTTGATTGGTTATATTTATATATTTATATCAACACAAATGTGGCTAGATATGCTAATTTTGTCAAATGCATATAGGACCGTAAAATATTTAAAATTTGAGGTTTGTTATAGCAAGGATCAAGGAATATATATTTATGAAACAATTTACTCATGCTCGATTTTGGGTTCAGATTTTTTTTTTTTTTGATAAGTTAAATTGGCATTTAAATAATAAGGAGTGTCTTATTGAGGAAATTAATTAACATAAAATACTAGCACAAAAAATATGATCTAAAATATTTAAAGAATTTAATTAATTTTAACAAATTGAAAATTTCATTTAGAGTAAATTCTCAAAGTGATTTCTATCGATTTTCACATTGAACAAAGTAAATTATAATAAAAATAAACTGATAAATTAATTTTTTATTTTTTAAAATATCAGATAAATTAGTCTCAAATGAAAATAAACAGACAAATTAGTTGCTAACTTTTTAAAATATAAGACAATTTAGTCTTTCTACAAAGTTTCTCTGTTAAATATTATGATGTGACCCATTAAATAGTTGACGTAATATTGTTACCTCTCACACTAACATTCTAGTTACTTCCGTTTATTAGAATAACGTTGTTTTGGTAAAACTTAGTTTATTTACACATTATATCATATTATAATATAATATAATATAATATAAAATTTAGCATATTAGCTTAAAAATATTCAAAAAATGATGTCGTTTCAATGAACATGAGTGATTAAGATGACAAGGTGAGAGATAATAGTATTATATCAATTATTTAACTGGTCACATCATAGTATTTTAATGAAAAAAATTGATAGAGAGACTAAATTGTCTAATTTTAAAAAAATTAGGAACAAATCTATCAGTTTATTTTTATTAAGAACTAATTTTTTTGAAATTTTAAAATGTTAAAGACTAATTTATTAGTTTATTTTTATTATAGACTAATTTATCCAATATATAAATCGATGAAAGTCACTTTGGGGGTTTACTCTTTCATTTATTACATAATAAAACATGATACTCATTTTAGTTTCTATGGGATACTTATTTGTTGCAGGATACATGCCGACTTAATTTGGAGGTATAGTCATTGGATGGCTTTTACGGAAGTCCTCCAATGTTTGGGACCAGTGGTGGACCACCCAAAAATTTATAAGTGTGTTTGATTATGCATTTGTGGAATTTATTTTGGATGGAATTGATTTTATTAAAACTGATTTGGTTAGAATTGATTTTGAAATAAAATAATTTATATTTGATAGTTTAATCTGAGAGGTAATTTTGACAAAAATTGAGAGAATGAAAATCTAAAAGTAATAATTTTTAACTTCTATTTAAAATTGATTTCGGATTTAGAATTAATTTTGAGAATAGGTGAAACAAAAAATCAAATAAGAGGAGAAATAAGCAAAGTCAATTACGGGCTCTTTCGACCAAAAAAAGGAAATTATGGGCTCTCAAAATTGATTTTGAGCATGTCAAATGATTTTCCAAACACACTATAAGGCAATCCATACATGATTATATCAATTTAGTCCATTAATTAGATTCTCTTTCTAGAAGTTAGTCCCAATAAAAATGCTAAATTATTTCAAATGAGTAGATATGAATCAAAGTCCACATTTAACATTGTCTTCTTTTACCCTTGTCCCCTCACTTGATCATTCCCCAATGCACATCCTTTTTCCTATGCTCTCTTCTTCATTCGTTAATGGCTTCAACAGTAAGACAATTGTCAAATTTGGATCAACCACCAATGACAATGCCCCACCACATTGCAGGGGTGGCATTGATCATTGGGATCATTAACCAATATGATTTGTATCTAACCAAATTTCTTCTGGTCAAGGGTAGAGGTACGACCTTATTTGTCGCTTCTCCAACTTAAGCACAAAGCACATTGACCACATCTACGTGAACCTGCACAATGCCTAAAAAGCTCCATTATGGTGACCTCTTCAATGCCTCCTTTCTTTGCCACTAGCTCAACCTTCTCATCTTGAGATTTGACAATCGAAAATTGCCTCCATCTCCCATTATTTTTTTCATGCAAAGTGTTGTCATCACAATGGAGAACATGAACATAGGGTCAAAGGTACTCTTCAAAGCACCTCATGTTGTGTCAATCATCTTAGACTATACCCACCACATTCTCCATTCCTCATTATCACACCTTTCCATACCTATATGCAACATGTTCTTTAATGGTGATTTCCCATAATGACTCCCAAACCCTAAATAGAGGAGGAATGAGAGAGGATTGAAATGCAAAACAAAAAGAAAAGGATTAAAAACTAATTCTACATAGTTATTTGTTATTCAAACCTCATCAAATATGCCGACCAAAACAAAGTCTCTCGTGTATATCGAAAATTGGTAATAGTTAAAGATATATAAATAGATTATTTAATTTTCATAAATATTCTTTATCATAATTTTTTCATCCATACTTCTCTTTTGTGCTATATTGTAGAGTATTCTTAGGAGTCTTAGTCATTGGCTTTACTAAAAGAAATAAATATTTTAGAATTAAGTATGCCTAACTCAATTTTTAAAACTAACTCATGAGAGGGAGGGTTGTCCAAGATCTTATAAAAATTATATATTCGTAAGCAATGTGGGATTCTAATACACCCCTTCACGCCTAGGACTAGATATTTACAGATGGCTTAATAACAATCATAAGATAGACTTTAATACTATTTTAAAATTAAATGAGCCTAACTTAACTCCAAAAGCTAACTCATGAGGGGGAAGATTGCCCAAACTCTTATAAAGACTATTTTGACCATATCTACAGGTAATGTGAGACTCTAACAAAATAAATAATATGAAACTTCTTGTACGAAAATTTCACGATATTTATTATTGTGACTTCCAACTCGTTATAATTAGTTATGCAAAAATGTGATTAGTTATTAGTTTATTGGTAAACTTCCACGTTAAAAAAAAAAAAAACTTTGTATTGCCCATCATTGCTTAAAAAAAAAAAGGGGCCTTTGAGATATAATGAAAAATAATAACCTTAGCAATTGTTGTGAACAATAACAAACATAACAAATAACGAAACATATGGGTTGATAGGGGTGTTCGGATAAAAAATGAAAAATAACTTTTTCAACTCATAAAATATAGATATTATATAGACATCATATACTAATATAAAAGTGTATAAGTACTGAGATATACACATATTGAAATAAAATTGATGTTGTGTTTATTTGTATGAAAGTGATATAATATATAATATCCTATGATAATATACAAATAACACATTTAGAAAGAAAAAAAGCAACAATAACCTAAACAAACTACGGTTAATAATAGCATGAACTTATATTTATCTTACCTTGAGGAGACAAGTGGAGGCTTGTATATGTGATTTATCAAATGCGAAACTCTATCTTGCTCTAATAAGCCAATCCCTTATAGTTCATATAATTTGATATTTGTTTGCCTTTTGATGTAAAGAGAAGCCATGTTGCGATAATAAATTTTTTACTTTATATTTAAAATAATATATATACACATTTATATACATACTATTTTATATTTATATCATTATTTACTTATACGTGATTTTTTTTTCCACATTTTTAGCTATGATCTACCGCTTAAAATTATGTGAGAAGATGACTTGTGAGAAATATACAAGCAAAATTTCAATGTATGATAAGGGTCCAGTGAACAGTAGTTTTTATTAATATACGTATCTTAAGAAAAAAAAATATGTTAATAATCCTGCATAACCAATAAAATTATGAAAAATGTTAAGTATCTGTCTCTCACTTCTTTTTACATTCTAAGTTTTAAGTGTAATTTTATGACTTTTTTACCATTTTAAAATTTAATATCTATATATGTATATATATATTCCTTTTATGAAGATTAATTTTTAAAATATCTTGCTTTTCAATATTTTAGAGAAATCAATTTAGGTTCGATTAATTTTTTTATTAGGTAAATTTCAATGCTAAGTTTGAAGCAATGTTGAAATCAATATAGCCTAGATCAATTTCCGTAATCAATTTTTATACTATTTGAAATAGTATGGAAATTGATCTAAGCAATAGTATGGAAATCAATTTAAACTAGATCAATTGAAATAAATATAGCCTAAATTCATTTTCACACTACCTCAAACTTAAAACTGAAATTTGCTTAGTTTAAAAATTGATAACTGAAATTTGCTTAGTTTAAAAATTGATCCAATCTAAATCGATTTATTTATAATATTGAAATAAGGACATTTTAAAAATTAATTTTTAAAAAGGGAATATATGTAAATAATTTCTTTTTTATTTTAAAATGGCAAAAGAAAACTTATTGTGACTTATCCCTTTTTTTTTCAAGTTGTATCCTATTATACATGTTCTAATTGTATTAAGGAATAATTAAGGAAATCTAATTATATTCAGATGATATCATACATTATATACGAATTTCATTTGCATATATTTTAATATGATATTAATTTAGGCGTGTGATTCCTTTAGTTTTAAAAGAAAGAGATCAGATCCCATCCAATAAAAAAGAGCTGTTCGCGAGAGTCAAATCCGGGCCATGGATACGCTCCAACGCTGTAAGAGCAAGATTTGCAAAAGGTCTCAGCTTTTTCTGGAAAAAAAAACATTTTTAATTTTTTATTATATTATATATCCTATGATAATAAAAATAAATAGGTGGCACTCCAGTATACGCGAAAAGCTGAAACGTAAATAAAAAACTAAAAGAAGAATTAGATGAGAACAAAATCCAGGAGAGAGAAAAGGATGGCGGGTGAAGGTGTTGAGCAGTACTAGTCTATGAACAGACACCGTGAAGAAATCCAGAAAATTCGAAGCCCCAGAACGCTCACACCAAAGAAGCTTCTGTAAAGTCTCTTTCTTTCTTTGTGATCACTGTTATCAGTGGTTCTTGTTGTGGTTGTTGATTCTCTGGTTCAATTCTCTCTTTTGCTTATTGATTCTACTCCAAGAGAGCTTTTTTCACTCTTGAATCATCATCATCAACAACAATTTGTTGTTCTCAAAAGTAAAAAAGAGATCTTGTTGGATTGCTGTCAGTTGGGTTGGCTTGTGACACTGAAGGGAGGCACAGCCAGTGAGTGTGCTCATCCCTTCTTCTTTTCTTTTCCTCTTTTTTTTTTTTTTTCCTTTTTTTTTTAATTATTAATATACTGCTCCTATCATCATTCTGATTCTTTCTTGAATCTTGATCTTGATTCTTGTTCCTTTTCTTGGCCTCCAACTGTTAATTAATCACTTTCAACCGGAATTGGGATCACCCATCATATTTTCTTGTTTTTAATGTTTACTTGTTATCATCTTTATGATTGGAATTTGTAATCCCAACCTCTTAAAACTCGTGGATTTGTTCTGAAGTTCCTTTGCTGAACAAAGATATATATAATTAAGCAAATTTTGTCCTAGAAGTTATTGCTCCGCCTAGTTGAGTTTGCACCACTCTTTCTTGTACTTGACTTTAGATCACTCCTTATTCAATATTAGTTTCTTTAGATCAATTCGCGAGTGAGGAAAACAAAAAATCGTTTATATGACTCTTTTGTGGCCGGGGTCTACTTAATTTCAGACTTGAAAGGCATTCCATCATCAATACTTTCTTTCAAACTATAATAACTGGAATGCAGTATTACTAAAGTTCTTCTTCACATTTCTATCCATTTGAGTATCTCTTGCACATTTTCTTCTTAAATTCTATCAAATATGTTGCTTTAGTTAATATATCTGTGGCACTGTGGTGCAAGTGCTATATTTCCCTTGTCATAATAGTGGGTTAGTTCTTTTGTACTTGAAAACAGATACCAGAAATGATATGTGTGAATTTGAATGAGGAAATTTGCGCTCGGCTTTCTATGTCTATCTACATGGAAGAATAAATACATGTTATATTTACAAGGAATGATAAATAATTCAGCTACTTCCCAAAATCCTAATGCTTCCCATGCTTCATAAAATTCATGATGTTTACAAAGCTACAATAATTACTAAAATTATTTCCAACAACGTGAAATTACGGCTACTTCTTCTGCCATGGTTTTTTTGATGGAATGTCCATTTGGCATGAGGTCTGCACTGCACACTGCACTTGTGTTTTGCTTCTTAAGAAAAAATAGGTTTCTTTGCCAGCATCTTGTTTTACTTTTCTTTTTTTTTAATGCAGCATTTGAAATTATGTGGCATATTATCAATGGCATCCATGTTGTCTTTTCTCTTACTTTGTTTGATATAAGTTTTCTTTTATTTCCATGCTTAAGAAATTGAAGTTCAAGCTCACTTGTTTTAATTCAGACAGGAATGGGAATATATCTCAGCACTCCCAAAACTGAAAAGTTTTCTGAAGATGGTGAAAATGACCGTCTTAGATATGGTTTATCATCCATGCAAGGCTGGCGTGCAACAATGGAAGACGCTGTGAGTAATAAAATAATTGAAACAATTGCTAGGTTTTTATATATTAAATCTCATTTGAATATAAATCCTGAATTCTGTAAAGTGAATAACAGTGAGCCACTAATGTTGCAATGTTAGTCTATTAGAACGTATCAAGGGGTGGTAAAAATATTCTATGTTGTATCTGCCAATGCATTCTGAATTTGTTTGACACGTACTGCTCCCATTTGTTTGTCTAGTTGCATTGGAAGGTAAAGTTTGTTGCAGTAGCAATGGTTCCCTTTTTAATTAGCCTTCCAATTTGTTAATATAGTTTCAACAATGTTGTGGTTTATGGATTGGCAAGCTACTCTTTACGTTATACGGAAATAATTTGTTGGAAAAATAGACAGGAGGCACTTTCTTTCCCAAGAATTAGATACTAATATTTATTTCTTGTTTGAGTTAATTTCCTTTTCTTATTCTTCTATACTTTGATGTATGCAGTTCACAATGGGCATTGTGATTTATGAGTCATTCTTTTGGGGTTTCTACTCTACCTGGGATTGTTTTCAATAGTATCTGGTGATAATAGTGTATTTGTATGTTACTTTGTCGATTCAGTGTGCTGGCATAATTGGTCTTTGGCCTACATTTTGGTTTAGAGATGCTGATGTTGTTAAGGTAGCTAGAATATTTAATTTTATTTTTGTTTAGGTATTTCAAAGAAGCAATGTATGGTCCAATGAATTGTGATTTCAGGAAGAAATGTGAATACCATTGTTTCAGCTTTTAATTTTTTTTTCCCAACTAATTTAATTGATTTTACCTGATTTAGATTGCTCAAGTTAATCCATTAATACACTGTTGATTTTTTATTCTCTTTTCTTGTGTTAGCATGCTGCGTATACTGATCTGGATGAATCCACGTCGTTTTTTGGTGTTTATGATGGTCATGGAGGTAAGTAAGATCTAAAATAGTTCGGCTCTTGGATTGATTGCAGAATGCCATTTTTACTACTTTGTTACAAATTACCAATGGCTTATTTTACTTTTTCATCCATGCCTTTTGGATAATATCTCAACCTCCTATTCCTGCCTCCTCTGTAATAAGAGATGGAAGACTAGGATATGATGTCTTCTGAAAGATAAGAGAGACAAGAGAAAGAGGACAAGAAAAGAAAAGGACAGAGAAGCCCTATACTGTAAAGCAGAAAAGCCAAATCAGCAAAACCTTCCAATCTCTTGGAAGTATGAATATTCACAATGGTGACACGTTTACAAAAACCGTGTTCAGAATCATACCTTTGTATATTCTCTTCTTTTAGTTAAATAATTATTTTTTCATAAAAAGAAAGTCATAAAATTAACCTTCGTGTTGCTTCGAGTAATCAATGTTTTCAACATTTGAGGCCGAATTCAAATTTTACAGTGATGTCTCAGATCATTAATTATATTATAAGTTAGGGTAACTGTAAGTGGACCAAAACTAGAGACATGCATAAAGACCCTAGCAAATTTCCATATTTCAGCACTCTGTACCAGTGTAACTATGTACCTTGATTCTAGGTTCCCAAGAAAAGAATCCTATAGGCTTCCATCTCTCTATCAATTGGTGTTTTTTTGCTCTGTGTCTAAATTGTGTGTGTGCTTTATGTTCTATCTATTGAATTGTTCCTTTCCCCCATATATCTTTTCAAACAAATTTGCACCTTTCAGATAATTTTCTGGTAGAAAAGTGAGGTCCATTTATGCTGATGCTCCTTTACTCCTTAAGTTTTTATGATGGGAATCATGGGATACATAATATATTTGACCTACAGGTCTCAATAATCCCTAACAGGGCTAGAGGATAATACTGCTGAAATTTTGTCTAGTTTGTTATCAACTGTGGTGGTTGCAAAATTTCAGGTAAGGTGGTTGCAAAGTTTTGTGCAAAGTTTCTTCACCAACAGGTGCTTAAAAGTGAAGAATATGCAACTGGAGATATAGGAACCTCTCTTCAGAAAGCTTTTTTAAGGTTAGATGAAAAAAGTGGGCTCATGCTGTGCTTAATGGCGATTCTCTGTGTCCTTCTATGCAGCACTTTGATGACTAAATAGGTTTAATGACAGCTGTTTTTTGTACTATCTAAAACCTTCCATTTGGATCACCAGCTAAAATCTCAGTTTTGTAGTTCTTATTCTAGGTTTTGTCTTGCCCCTTTAATATACAAAGAAGTGTACTTCACAATGGTCTCACTCAAAGTCGTATAGATATGTTTCACACACTCAAGTAATGGGGAGGGGGAGGGCATGAAGAAATTCTATGCATTTTTTTAATGACAAGTTAGTGCCCACTTGTAAGTTGCTGATTTTAGTGTTATGCATTTTTTAAGTTATTTCATTTTCATGCCACTAAACTTGCATAATTAAAGAGCAGATCTGAGGTATGGCACTATATCTTCTCTCTCCTGGTCTAATTGACATAGAAGAAAAAAGTGATCACTAATTCCTCATTCATATGTCTCACCCCACTCGCTGCCCTCAAAACAAAAAATCCCAAAAAAAGTTATGAACTGTTTTTTTCAATATTATGCAGAATGGATGAGATGATGCGTGGCCAAAGGGGATGGAGGGAATTATCAGTCTTGGGGGATAAGATAAACAAGTTTACTGGAATGATAGAAGGGTTGATTTGGTCTCCAAGAGGCACTGATGGTAATGACCAAGTTGATGATTGGGCTTTTGAGGAGGTAGGTATGACATTTGAAGAAAGATACCTTAAATTTTACTCTTCAGTGTCACAGTTTCGTTGGATATATTTGGTAACTAGGTGCCTGGCATATGGCTTTAAGTAAAGAAATATCCTATTCTGGGACAATACTGTTATTTTTCTCCGGAGATGCTTGTTTTCTGTGTGTCTATCAAGTCAAAATCTTTCTCTGCATCTCCCTTTTTTCTTCTTCAGTTTCTTTTTGTTGGCATTCTTTAATTTGGGTTTATTTATTGTAACCAGGGACCTCATTCTGATTTTGCTGGACCAACTTCCGGAAGCACTGCCTGTGTTGCAGTTATTAGAAACAACCAACTTGTTGTTGCAAATGCTGGTGATTCGCGTTGTGTGATATCTCGGAAGGGTCAGGTAACTACAGAAAGGAAAATCTTGAATTTTGATTATGCTTACTGCTCACATGAATTACATGCACAAGTACAGACAAGAATAGACTGCCATTTTCATATGCGTAACTACTATACATTGGGTAACAATGCGTAATACCTAATTTAATTGGTAAATTCATCAGCGGGGATTTTTTGAAGGTATAGAAAATGGTCTCTCTCTTTGGTAGACTACACATTTCCAGTTTTAGATCTTACAGATCTTGTGGATAATTACATATATTGTTTTACGATGGCTTTTTTCCACAGGCATACAACTTGTCTAGAGACCACAAACCTGATCTTGAGATTGAGAAGGAAAGAATCTTAAAAGCTGGTGGTTTTATTCATGCAGGACGAGTTAATGGCAGTTTAAATCTTGCAAGAGCTATTGGTAACTTAACCACCAGCATGTGATTTTTTAAAGATTAATTTAAGCATCTTTCTCGTCTTCTGCTCTTGTTTCAATTTTATCGAGTGAGCAGCCTGGGCTGGGCCTTTGTCATCTTGCTGCATAAGAGCACAAAATGAACATCCTTCTACTTTTTTATTTTGGTTCTTTACAAGTAAAAAGGTGATTGTTTCTAATATACATAATTGAAGATTTCAAATTTGTTTATCTGTCCATTGTTACCACCAATTTCTTTGTGAAGGAATGCGTGCTTTTTTTTTGGGGGGAATTTTGAGGGTTAGAGCTGGGGCCTGGGATGGGATCCAGGGATTGGTTTCTGAAGTATCCGTTCTTTAATATTGTTTCAAATTATTGCAGGTGACATGGAATTTAAACAGAATAAATTTCTTCCTGCTGAAAAACAAATTGTAACTGCCAATCCAGATATAAACACTGTAAGTTTGTTCCTGTTATACAACTCAGCTAATTGCCTAAGTGATGCACCGATCTGCCACAATTTCCATTTTGCTATTGTAGAGCCAATAATAAGATGCATGAGTAGGACTTATTGCTACTCTTAAGTATTCATCTATTATGACTGATGCATTGTTTTTGTTTTGACATTTATTATAGGTTGAGCTTTGTGATGATGATGAATTCATGGTGCTAGCTTGTGATGGCATATGGTATTCTTCTTATACTTTCATATCCTTACTTGGTTCTGAATATTATGTATAGGTCATTTATATGATTTAAATGTAATAACTGATGGGATTTTCATTCTAGCACTCTAGGCAGACAGTATTATGTGTCTTTTTTTTTCTTTTTCTTCTTCTTCCTCCTATTTTTGATAAAAGAAGAAATATTATTTACTCGAAGAGAAGGATATTACAAAAAGCATGGATGACATCAGATCCTCAATACAAAAGGTAGGAATAAACAAAAAAAGAAGAAGATCAAAAGAGTAATGCTTTCCAATTTCTCTGCATATCTAAGAGAGACAACCCTCTGAAAAGATTGTGCGTCTTACACCAAATAGAATCAAGATGCCTAATCCTATCCCACAAGACTTGCTTGTCTGAATGCATGCCATTAAAAACGCGAGTTACACTCCAACCAAATACATCAAACAATGGTATAGACAGCACACTGCAACCAAGTGCCTGACAGTATTATGTGTCTTTTGTAAGTCACATAGGAAAAGTTCCTCTTTCATGCCTACAAGTGTGTAAATTGCTCTGATCTCCTTTTTAGTACAACTGATGCAAACACCTCCTCTAGTTTCAGAAATCACACAGAACTGTAAAAGTTTTTTTTGGTCTAAATAGATGCCTTCTATTTACGTTTTTTCAAGACACGATACCCCGAGTGAGTGGGTGAGGGGGTCTCCATATAATATGTATATGTAAGTTTAGACGTTAGCATAAGTCAGTGTTATCTTCTCAAATGCTATTAACACTGACCACGTGTGATTCTGAAAATGGCATTTTGTTTGCAAATACCCCTTCATGCCTTTCAGAAAATAGTAATTTATTTCTCCCAATTATTTTCAGGGATTGCATGTCAAGCCAACAATTGGTAGATTTTGTTCATGAACAATTGTGCTCGGTGAGTCCTTTTTGTTAAGCATTTAATTAATAAGTAGCTGTCATTCTTGTTCATAGATTATGCTCATTGATGATACTTAATACACTACTTAGTACTTTGATGGATAAGAATTGTGCTATCTCTGCTTGTAAGTAGTAACGCATGCTCGAGTAGAATACCATTTTCTAACCACGGACAGAGTTATGCTATGTTCTTTGCCACTTAATGCACCATTGTACTTAATAGCCGTTGTCTTTTACTCGAGCACTATAATTTTAGCAGTAGAAATTTCTATTCAAGTAACATGGGCCTGAATTTTACATATTCAAGTAATGGTCTACAGGTTAATGTAAACCAAATAATTATTTTAATGTTTTATGGCTGGTCTGGATAATGCATCCTGATCGGTAATTATTTTATGATGCAGGAAACCAAACTTTCTGCAGTGTGTGAAAGAGTACTCGATCGGTGTTTGGCACCATCAACTGCTGGTGGCGAGGGATGCGATAACATGACCATGATCTTGGTGCAGTTCAAGAAACCTGCTCAGTCCAGTGCACCAGCAGAAGAGCAATCCTCTTCAAACGGACAAGCTGAAGAAGCTGAACCAAAACTGGAGAGTAGTGAAAGTTAGGATGTTTTCCGCAGCAATAGTTCAAATATGTATTATATATTATATATATATATAGTGTGCACTAGTGCCTGCGATGCGTCTGAATGGTCATTTTCCTTTCATCTAACGTTATATACAACAATTATTCTGATTACATAAAAATATCAGAGGTATTCTTCCGTTTCTTTTCTCTCCTGTCTAACTTTCTACTCCGAGAGTCTGTTCTGCATGTTCAGCATGTTCAGCATGCGGCTCTATATGTCATGCAAGAGAATTTAACTGAAAGCTGGCTGAAAAGTGCCTTTAACAGTCAAAGTCGGGGTAACTAATGCACAAGGTTTAATTACATTAAAATATGATATCTGGCATAATATACATGAGAATATTAAAACAAGGATAGCTTGTATTTCTACCCTTTATTTTTTCGGCGCTACATGTTTTTGTATTTATTTTCTTTGAAAAGCTGTGCATGTTTCTGGTTATACAACAAATCATTTATGCTTTTTCCCTTCTTAGTGATGAAGGAAAACCAAAATCATAATTCAACTAAAATGATGTCATCACCACTTTGGAGAAAAAACTTCTTAATAGCTTTACACAGGATCTCTTCTATTGTACTATTGTCCCCGTTTCTTAATATTTTATTAATGATATTTTCTTGGTTTTTTTTAAGATTTCGTGGGTGATGTTGCCATTTTTCATTGTATATTATCTAGCAAAAGGAAAACCTTTTTTAATTCAAATAATTATATGTTAATTTAGTGTACTTTCACTTTGTGATCACATAAGAACTGCAAGTGTCAATACTACCTTTTAAACTCCACCTCTCTATCATACTATTATAATTGTAAATATACAAATCTTTGCATTGTTCAGGTTTGATTTTGTACAAAATTTAGCTCAAAGATCATTCGTTTATCAAATGAATGAGTCTGAGCATCGGCATAAAGTTCAAGCCTTCCCACCTCCTGTGTCCTGAGGTTATAACAGGCTCCATCTATATAGCAGGGTAGCTCACGTCTGCAATCACATCAAAAGAAAATTGCATGAATTTAAGCTATGACAAACATTGTGTAGGAAGCATAAAATATATTTAACACGGGCAGAAACACTCACAGTTCCCATGGAAAGAACTGGTCCTTAAGAATTATACCACGTACCGTGTCAACACAAGTTATATTGTCACCATTAATCAGCAGGAATTGCCAGCATGAAGTAAATAATTTGCAGAAAAAGTACATGCTAGGTACATATCTTGTCTCCGACTTGAGGCAAAGTGTCCTCGAGAAACCACAATCATAAGAAGTTAATAAGACCACATATCTAATATTCTTATATTAGGTTTTCAAAAAATTATTCTTAGTAAAACATTGATAATTACCTTAATGCCTCCCTCATTGAGATCAAAGACTTGCATCAGAAATGATCCCATGAGATAAGTCAGTGAAATCAACACTTATTGGGCAGCTGAGCAAATGTTTCCCTGTTGGGGCTACACCCCACTACCATCATCTTCTTGTAGACACTAAAAGCACGGTCTTTATTTCCGGACAAACTATGCCCTCGAATGAGAGCATTATAAGTGAAGACATTAGGTTCAAGACCCATAACTTGCAGCTCCTCATACATCTTTCCAGCTAGGTCCACCTCTCTGGCGATCCCAAGATGGAGAATCAATGCATTGTAAGTGTAAAGATCAGGAGAAATTCCCCTATTCTTCATTTCGCTGAGAAGAGAAAGAGCTTCCTCCAATCTGCGCGATTTTCCAAGCCCATTGATCATAAGATTGTAGGAGACTCTATCAGGATCAAGGCCAGTTAACTTTAGTTCCTCAAAGTAGTGCACAGCATCATCAACTCTACCAGCCATGCACAGGCATTCTACAAGAATTGTGTAAGACTTCAAGTCTGGCCTTATTCCTTCTTTAACCATCCTTTTGAACAAATCACAAGCAATATCAATTTTGCCTGCTTTACCAAATCCATTGATGAGAATATTGTAAATGGCACAGTTGGGCTTGCATTGATAGTCTAACATCTCCTCAAAGATCTTCATTGCTTCCTCCAACCTTCCAGCCTTTAGAAGGCCATCTATAAGAGGGCCATATGTGCAAGGAGTGGGAGAGAAATCACCACTTAGGAGTTCATAATATAAATCTAATGCCTTATCTAAGCTATTAGATTTCACAAGGGCGGAGATGATAATATTATGGGTTATAGCATTAGGCTTGCATCCTCTACAAAGCATCTCATTGTAAAGTTCAAGGAGTTCATCAATCCTCCTAGATTTGCCATGAGCATCAAGCAACAAGTTATAAGTGAAAATATTTGGGTGACAACCTGCATTCTTCATCTCCACAAAAAGATCCCAAGCTTTTTCAGTCATATTACACCCAAGAAGCCCATCCATCAAGCAATTATATGATTCAAGGGTTGGGTGAATTCCCAAAGTTTTGGTGAATTTATCAAATAATTTTTGAGCATCAGGGGCCTTGTTCCGCTTACACAGGACTCTAATTAGAGGTAACATTAGACAGTCATCTTTGCAACTGGAAACACATACCATTCTTTCAGCAAATAAAATGGCATCTTCTATTTCTGCTTCTATTAAAATGCATTCCATTAATTCTTCCAAGGATTGATTGCCTGTCTGCAAACCTGCCTGATGAACAAATTCCATGACAATCTTGATAGCATCCTCAATCATTCCACACCGTACAACACCAGGAAGGAGGGTGCACAAAGTTACAAGATCAGGGTAGAGAAATTTCTTCATCTGATGGTAAAACCAGAATGCATAACCAATTCTGTCTTGTTTGATCAAGCCATAGATGATGGTGTTATAGGTCAGAACATCAGGACTGTAGTTCAGCATTGTCATTCTGCAGAGCATCTTCAAGGCCAAATCAACTGCATCATTCTTGCAAAGACAATCAAGAAGTGTGTTGAAAGTTATGGTGTTTGGTCGGCATCCAGACTCTGTCATACTCCCAAACAGTTCAAGAGCTTTTTGGACTTTTCCCTCTTTCCCCAAGCCAGCAAGTAAAGTGTTGTATGTCACTACTGTAGGAGCCAGCTTCAAACCCTTCAGTCTCCTAAACATTTTCCATGCCTCATCAACTCGGTCAGCCTTGTAGAGTGTATCAATTAAAGAATTAAATATAATTACATCTGGTTCACACCCATTGCTTATCATCTTAGCCAAAAGTTCTATGGCTTTGTCTATTTGCCCTGCTTTGCTATAGCACCTCATCATCATATTATAGGTTACTGAATCTGGTGAAAGGCCACACTTATAAAGATCATTAAATATATCGTTTGCTTCTCTAATCCTACCCATTTCTGCAAGACTATATAAAGATGCATTACACGCTACTATACTTGGCACAATGCCTCTCTTCTTCATTTTTTCAAAGGTGTCAAGAGCTTTTCCTGGATCACCAGACTTTCCATAATAGTCAATGAAAAGAACATACGAATAAGCAGTAGGTTCAACACCCAAAGATTCCATATTGTTGAAAAGTTCTAATGCCTCCTCTAATCTTCTCAGCTTCAAAAGTCCAGAGATCAAAGTGTTGTAAGTATGAAGATTTGGAATAATTCCTTTCATCTTCATCACATCTAACATAGCAAAGGCCTGATCAACACTCCCAGATTTGCATAAAGCATCAATGAGTATGGTGTAGGAAACCACATCAGGTGCGTAACCATCAGCTTCCATCTCACTCCAGAATCTTTTCACCATGTCCAAGTTGCCACAGTTACTAAACTTGTCCATTAAAGTAGTATATGTTACCCGATCAGGTTTGTGATGGCCAATTCTCATCTTTGTATATAATTCCTCGGCCTTATCAAGTTTCCCTGCAGTACAAAGAGAATCAATTAGAACTGTATAAGTGACAACATCAGGCCCACATTCTTCGTCATCCATTTCCTTTAAAACCCCCCACGCATCATCAATTCTCCCTGCCCTACCAAGTGCTCTAATACATATGGTATATGTGTACATATTTGGCCTCAATCCCAAAGTTTTCATCTCTTCCAACAAATCCATGATGGTTCCAGTATCCCTTCTCTTCCCCAATGCTACCATTAGTGCTGAGTATGTCTTCATGCTAGGCTTATGCCCTTCCAAGACCATTCTTCTGTAAACCTCCAAAGCCTCTCTACAAAAGCCAGGTTGGAGTAGTAAATGAATCAGTCCATTATATGAATATGCATTCAAGATGAAACCAGCTTCCCTCATCTTTCCAAGCGCAAATGGCGCTTGTCGAATCCCACCTTTAATCGAAAGAGCCTTAAAAATAGTGAGATATGTATTCAAATTCCTGTTAATAACTTGCTTTTGCATCACATCAAAGACAAAGGTCATATCTTCAATCCTCCTATGAACCCTCAACAACTCAAGCATGTAATTGCATGCTTCCGGGGTATGCACAAGATTGGGCAACTGAGCAACCATCTTAAAGTACGAAAGAGCAGAACTTGGATCCGAAATGGACTTCAGAACGCCAATAACTTCTTCAGAGGACACTCCAGTTTTTCTCTTGCCATTTACTACAACCACCTCTCGTGCACATCTTGTCCTAAAGGCATCAAGACCCACTTGTCTTCTTCCATGTCTCGTCCAATTTTTTGAAGACCCATTTGGCCAAGGCTTCATTTTGACACAATTGGTTCCACCCAAGAACCCATTATTGCTTAGAACATAGACATTGGTGTTACTGAAGGCACAGCAATACGACATACTGCTACAGCACATGGTTGAAGAACAGGGTATTAACACGGCCATAGAAACCACACAATTATCCAATAACAATAAACAAAAGAAACGAATGGGGTGAGGGAATTTAAGGGTAGATGATAGCAAAAGAAGAGGTTAACCTGTGTCTGAAATTGGGTATGCAGAAAGAGGGTGATACAGTGAGTGAGGAACCCAATGGATTGGAAGGTGCAGAAGCAGGGAAGCAGACACAGTTGCAGTAATCTCTAATCAGATTCAGAGTCCATCAATCATCAAAAGGTTAGCTTTTGCTTTGCTTTGCTATGCTATTCGTAGTCCATGATAGTTTCGGCTTTGGATATTTTTCTTGCAGCAAAGATAGCACCATGTCGTGTGAGGTGAGGACATGAATGGACCAACACACATTATGGTTTGATGACGTTATCAGCAACTATAATATCAAATATATTTTTATCTCACATTCGCGATTAATTTATATGCCGTGACCGTGAAAAATAAATTTATATTATTAGTCAATTAAAGAAAAAGGCTAAATATTGTTAATTGCATAACCACTTAACCATAAATTATATACATATATCATTAAAAACTATTAAAATTGTCGCATGATAGGATAAAATAAGTCGATATTTAATTTTTTTAAATAAGATATTAATCTTGGGTATTGTAAATAAAAAAATATTATTAAAAGAATTTAATCGTCTAATCTCAGACTAGATTAATAGGAGTTTAATATCCTCAAAATATTAGGTTAGACAAAAAAAATTCAAAGTATTAATTTTAACAGTAATCTCTTGAAAATCCAATCTTTTCATGTTGAGTTATCAATACTCAATTGCGTAACCTTTCTTTGTTGATTTGGTAATACTTAATGAATATCTATCTATACGAATAAAGCTAAAAACTGTGTCACAAACACGCAATAGATATTGAAATCCGTTGCGGTTTGATGTGAAAAAAGGGTGGAGAAGGGGTGGCTGCTGCACCCAACAAATTTCTATTTATATTTATCTATACGACACTCAACACAAAAGCCCTAGCTTTTGCCCCATACTTGTGATAGTGGTAGCAGCTAGTGTTTGGTTCAACCCAGGACAAAGATAACACCGTAGAATTAGAATCACAATGGTGAAAGCAAGTGAAAGTGTGAGCGGTGCAATCCCTCAGTCTGTGATGGATGCAGTGAGCACCACTCTCTCAAACCTTCATGAATTGAAGGCACACTTCCACCAATTTTTGCCTCTCTTGTCTGACCCTGAAGTCCTCTCCCAAATGCCCCCTCTTCAACGGGCTCACTCTTTCTTCATGCTAGCCCAAATCGCTTCTACCCTCCTCACATGTAAATCCAACTCCTTCAATTGAAAAGACTACCTTTTTAGCATTATCTGATTACAATCTCAAGTTTTGATTCCACTTGAATGCAAGGTTAATTTTTTATCTTTTTTGTTTTTTTGGGTTCATTTGTTTTTGTACTCTGCAGTGAAATTGAGGTGTAGTGGGGTTCACCCAGATGATCATCCTGTTAAATCAGAGCTTGTGAGTTTCTTCTGCTAATGCTGTAAGGGCCTCTTTGGTTTACATTTTTTTTGTCAAAAGTGGAAATTTGTGTTTCCGAGGCACTTTTTATGAGAAGGAAGATTTTTTCTTGCTTTCATATCAAAGGGTCTTTTACAGTTGCTAAAATGTAAACCAAATGGGCACCAATTCTGTTGCATGCTGGTTTCTTTCTAGCTTTGGAAATACCTGAACAGTTGATTAAAGTGTTTGACTTTTTGTATTCCCAGGACAGATTGAACTTATACCGAGACAAACTGGAACGTTTGATAGATTTGAGCAAAGGTATATGCTTCTTTTTTAACGATGTGTTTATCCTTCAGTTCCATTTGTTGAATGATCAAAATTAAAAATGGAACATGATGGGTGTTTGGAGATACATGTGCTTCTTCAAGTATTTCTTTTGGGTATTTGAAAGAGTACCAGTTTGCATTAGCATTGTTCTCTGTTTCAATTATCTGATTTTGGAATCTGATTGGAGTTATTTCCATTTTGTGTGTGAAGCTCCACTACGACCCTCTACTACCTTGAATTATCAAGCAGCTACACGCTTTATTGAACACTCTCTGCCTGACCTTACTCAAGGTGGGTAATGAAGTTTTTTTTTTTTTTTTTTTTCAGGGATCATCTATGTCTTTTCCATTTTGATTTCATATATGTAATGAGTTGGTTATTTCATGCAGAGCAGAGGCAAAATATGAGGAACATAAGTAGAGGGGAGAGACCGAAGATGAACCATCAGGAGCGTTCAGGTCAAAAGAGGAAGTATCAGTCTTCTGAAAAACAATCTGTTCAAACTGCTGCCAAGGAATTTTTGGAGAAAGCAGCCCGTGAGCTTCTTGGTAATAATCATGGCGGTATCAAGGGACCAATACAATTTGACATTTCAGATGATGATGACAACAGGGATGAACTAACCGAGGCCTGATTTTCCTGAATTCTGGTAACAGTTTCTCGTGATATTCTCATCTACTTAATGAGTTTCATGTCCCAAACTTTATGTCTTTTGCAATAGCAACTGCAGTTTGAATCTGATCTATAATTTAGGTTTTTAAGAATATTCACTTTGTCAGCATTATAATGAATGCTGAACTGACAATACATTTTGGGGGTTCTTTGTAAAAATATACCTTTGCACCCACTTGATATATATCAATACCATCACCAGACACCAGCTAGGAACCTGTGTTGCATTTGATAATTGTAGCAACTAGATATTAAATTATTTTACTAGTACTACTTTTACTATTATTTAATAGTTGACGTAGGAAATTTGTCTTTTGATATCCATCTGATTTTTTACATTGATGGCCTATCAATTGGGTTTAAGTAATCTTCAGTAAGCAATTTTTGGATAATAAGGGATTGGTGATATCAATTTTGAAATTCAGCAGTTGAGAGAGTGATTGGATAGCCCGTCAATTGCAGTATACAAACTCAGCTAAAGTAGGAACTTAGGAGTTGTGGCCATCAAAGTTGGAAGATTATGGTGAGCTTGAACATCACATTTCCTATTAATGTGGAACTTATTATTTGTCAAATACTAGTGACTGAATTGGAAAGTACCAACCGTCCACTGGATATAAATAGTCAACTCTAGAAAACGTAAATGTGAAAGGAAGGTTACTTTTGGCTTTTCCTTCGGTGATGGTTCCAAGATGACAATGCTAATAGGACTGAATTGATAGCCATTATTTGTCACTTAGTGAATTGATTGCTGTTGTTAGCCTTCCATGCAATGAACTCCAGCCTGTTTCCTTGGTTTTTATCATATGTAAGTCCTACCTCCTGTTCGTTCATTGCATGGAAGACTAAATATAGTCAGTTTTATCTATGCTTCTGAGGAAAGGAAAAGTTTGAACACCATTGGTTAATTCTTTTAATATTTCGTGATTAACGTGTAATCTAAATCTTCATTTGCTCTCATGGCCATAGACTGCAATAAACAGAATATGTGAATCTATTAGTAAGAATAAAAGGGAGGTTTTTCGGAATTCTTCCAATTAGCCGCTTTCTTTGGATGATAAACCACAATTCATTGGGAGAAATGAAATTTAAGAGCAATTTGCATGCTACATGCTCATCAATTTCCTCGAAGTGAGTTTCAATTTTGTGGTCTTCACAAATCCTTCAAGATGCAAAATTTCAGTCAACCCTGTGACATTCCCATCTTGATCATTCTGTATTTTCTTAACTATGGCATTTCCCCAATCCACTAAGGTTACTTCCTCACCTGCTGATATGGACACTGCATGAGCATGGTCAATCCATATCCTTTTAGTGTATGTTGTAGCTTATTTCCAGTAGCTTCATATTTCTTGTGCTTAGGCATGATCCTGACAAATGGTTTCTCAGGATCATCAGTAAGGGATGTGTGTGCTCCTAAATAATTATATGGGTAAAATCAATTTAAAATGCATGGAATAAAGCTGCTTACTCTTTTGATTTACTTTTTTAGTGTTTGGTTGTTTAATGTGATGTTTGTATGTTTTCCTTTTATGCTCATAATTCTGCTCAAGTTGATGAATATGAGTCAAGGTTACGGACCTGAGATACAATTGTGCTCATTACATTTTTTGTACCTTACATAAAGATTTGGTTTATTGACAAATTTAGGATTTATTGTTATTCTATCTGACAGTTTTTTCTTTTTTTTTTTTGGAATTTTATTTTCACAGTATCTGAACAAAATGGAGAAGTATTCTTGGGAGGGAATATCACCGCAGCCGTGTTGCTTTTCCTTGATCTTGGCCGGTTTTCTAAGTTTGGATTTGGTACTTTCCACTATGTATATGGCTTCTTCGATTGATAGTTTGGTGCTTGATTTCATTTGTGCAAAGTGGAGGAGTTTAGTTTAGACTCCCTTCGTTATATAAAATTTGATAGAAAGTAAGGACAAAAACTTTTTGCAAAATTTTCGTGCATGATCCATCTTTGACTAAACATCGCGATGGCCTAATTATTTTATCTAAACGTAATTCTTATTTTTGGTGTGTACATTGTTCGCACTGGTAGAGCATATATTGTCTCTAGAACAGAGTTACCATTAAGTGCAGAATAACGTTGTGTGCAAAATTTCTCCTGCAAGAAATTATTTTTTTCCTGTAATTTACTCATATTAAGTGCCTCTCTATGTACATTTTAATATACACATTTGATTTCTTTATCATGTAAAAGTGATTGAAAGTGGACACGGACCTTAGGTTTTACAGGTCATTTTTGAGATGGGTTATTGTGAGTCTTAATGAAAAAAATAAAATGGTTAGAATTAAACAATGTTATATATTTCAATCCCAGGATCCATAACGTGTAGAACATGAATCAGATATAAATTTTTTATAAAGAATCATATAATCCATACAAAAAGAATAAGAGATGCAAATCACAAGAATCTCACTGTGACAGTCTCATAACCCTATTAATATCAAACAAGATGGGATGGGGTTCACATCAGAAAGCTACCCCACACCCCACATACATAGCCAACACTCCCAGAGCCATCACAAGGCCACTCTGCAAAGCTGTGGCACCGCTAGATGGAGCAACAGCTGGACCTTCAAACTCTGATGATGAAGCTGGAGAAGGTGCAGGTGAAATGCCGGTGTACCTTATTCCCCTTGGAGTCAGAACCACCACAATGATCTTTTGGCCCTTCTCACAGTGACCCTTTGCTCCACTGATGAAGTAAAATGGGCCAGGACGGTCAAGCTCCACCATAGTGTCCCCGTCATTGTACTCCTTGATGGGGTTGGAGGTGCTGCAATTAACATAATCTTCTTTGTCCACTTCCAAAACTGAGTCTTTCCCACCATCGTATTTCCACACTGTAAAATACAAAACAAATGAGGAAAAGTGTCAGTGATTGATCCCTCACATTGAGATTATCAAAATAAAAAAAAATAAAAATGTCATCTTAGGAATTGAGCATTGGAAAGTTACCAAGATGATCGCCAACTTGGAAACGATATCTTTCAGCCCATTTATTGAGGGAGCCTACTTCAGAAGATGGAACCTTCCATGCATCAATCTTGCCACCAACCAAGAGTTCCTTAGCTGCTGAGAAGCCAAAGAGAAGGAACACGAGGAAAAGAGAAGCAGAGGCAGTTCTTGAACAACCAGCCATAGTTTTCTGATAACTGAAAACTGAGGTGTGCTGTGTGCAAGTGTGTGTTTGGCTTTCTATGACACAGATGAAGGAGGAGGAGGAGCAAAGAGCTGGTTTGGGTTGATGGAATGGCGTGTGTGGAGCATTGGTATTTATGGTGATAGAGAGGGGAGAAACTAGCCGTTGAGACTTCAAAGACTGCACACAGAGAAGAGGGTGTGGGGGCCACTGATTTCTGTGTTCTCTGTGGCATGGTAACCGTTAAAACTAACGGTAAGAAACGGTGATGGAAATTAGAATGCACTCTCGGTTCTGATGCAGTCACTAGTGAGTGCCAAGTGAAGAAACGGTCTCCTCTGCAACTTAGCATCGAATCGGAAAATGAGAAGTGGAAAACGGTACATTCTATTTCTGTTTCGCTAATTTGTTTCAAAATGACCCTTTTCTCTTTTTTCTTTTAGTGTTTTTTAAACTTATGAAATATAAGCATAGTAGTAAAGATATTGTATAACAATGTGAACATCTGTTCTTTTTTTTTTTTTCAGAAAATATGTATCAATGTGAATAGCTGAGTATCAAGTACACGCGTGTCAAAATGAGATAGACATAATGTATGTTTGGACTCACGACATAATATATTGCATAATGGTATATAAGGATATTTTTTTAAGTACACAAATAATTAACCATATATTTACTAAATAATATACTAATTCAATTTCCATAGAAAAATACTAATTTAATTAATTTCTTAAATTATACTTGAGAAAACATTTTTGGCAGGATTTTTATCCCGAAATATTTTATTACTAATTGAAAAGAAATGCTGATATTTGTATTAAAGAAATGGATAGGCCCGCATACGTCAATTAACACAAATTTCATTATTCTATTTGTATCAAATAGTAACTTGATCAATGTGCATCGTCTCGAATACACACAAATTTATTATTGAGAACAATTAGATTTTACCCACAGAAAACAGTGCTGAATTACGGTGCAAAAAGCAATTAATGGGTAAGCAATTCACATATCTCCAAATTACGGAGGGCGGAGGTTAATCACGGGACAGAACTATTCTTCTGCTACTACAACCATCTTGCTCCGTTTCGGATTTGTTGCTGAATACATAAAATTAATTGTCAAATGTGAAAAGACCAAACACGTAATGCATAATGCAATGTGCACACACTAGAAGGATAGGATAGGATTATAGAATAGCTGGTAGGAGAATCCATAAATAATAATAAATATAAATAATCAACTTAAAGAAAAGATGCACAAACTGCAAAACCAAATGTTTACTTCCGTTCCAAATATTCAGGCATTGAAAATCAAGATTGCGTAATAATGTTAATAAACATCTGTCACTGAGAACAGCCGATTTAGACACCGCCGTACTATATATGTACTTTATAGAGTATTCTACTCCAACAAAGACAATTAAAATGATACTGAAACAAAAGAATCACTGTCATCACAATTCAAAATTGTATAGAATAGGTTACATCTGAACGTGATAGTATCTGAATTTTCAAAGTCCTTACACAAACTTTTCTCCATCCCTTAAGAAGTATAGTAGATTAACCCAAACCACAAACAGCTATGACTAATCAATTTTGACTGAGGAGTAGATGAGCCTAGTGAACCAAAAGCATGCATAAAATCCAATAGTACCCGTTACCACAAAAAATGCATAAGAAGCTATAAACATGTACCCAAAGTATAATATCGCAGATACCAACTTTGTGATTTCAAGCTTGGTGAAGAAGTAGAATGTAGCATAAAGAAAGAGATAAAGTGCAGAAGAACCAGAAGTGAGGTACGACCGCCACCACCACAAGTAATCCTCACTGCACAACTGGAAGTAGCAGAGCACAATGGTTATTTCAGCACACGTGATGATCAGGATGATGAAGACCAAAAAGAGGAATCCGAAGATGTAGTAAAACTGATTCAACCAAATTGAGGTGAGGATGAAGAAAAGCTCAATGAAAACAGCTCCAAATGGGAGTATTCCACCAATCAAAACTGAGAATACTGGGTTCATGTACCAAGCCTGCTCAGGGATCTGCCTTGGGATTTTGTTTGTCTTCACAGGATTTTCAATTGCAGGCTTCTTGAACCCAACATAGCTACCCACAAAAACAAGTGGAACCGAGATCCCAAACCATAAAAAGATCAGAGCAAACATTGTACCAAATGGCACAGCTCCAGATGATTTTTGGCCCCATATGAGACCATTTAATACAAAGAAAATGGCAGATACAACTCCAGGAAACACGATTGCGGTCCTGAGGGCAATTTTCTTCCACTCCGATCCCTTGAACATTTTGTATAAGCGGGTTGAAGCATAACCAGCAAAAATTCCCATGAAAACCCATAGCAACAGCATGGCTGTCATTAGGCCACCTCGGTTTGAAGGAGAAAGGAACCCGAGGACAGCAAATATCATGGTTACTAGTATCATCCCAAAAAACTGAACACCAGTTCCAACATAAACACAGAGCAAATCTGAGTTGTGAGGGGGCCTAAACACATCCCCATGGACTAGCTTCCAACCAGTCTCTTCTTGAGCTTCTTCTTGGGTCTCAAGCTCATTGTACTTAGAAATGTCACGGTACAGTGTCCGCAGCATTATCATCGCCACCATGCCCGAAAGGAAGAGAACAATCATTAATGAGTTAACAATTGAGAACCAGTGGATTTGGTCATCATTCATTAGCAAATAGGCATCCCATCTTGAAGCCCACTTCACATCACTCTCCTGAAGGTAGCAGGCAAAGGTAGAGAGCATATAATAAGAAATACAAATCACAGTCATATTTCATCAAATCAGCAAAATGGTAAGGATGAGAAAGAAGACAACTCCAACTGATTAGAAGAGAAAGAAAAGGTAGTTATAAGAAGACAACATTATACTAAAAAGAATAAAGCTTAAAGGCAAGAGGATTTTTATTTCCCTAGCCATTGATCACCTTCTCCACTCAAAACATATGCTTTACAACTTGGCTCATGTATGCCAATAAACATTCTCAAGCACAAGTATACATGTACCATTTTATCATCTCCATAACCATACCTGGAATTCAACATCATATGTGAAGATAATTTCCTTGTTCCCTTCAACCTCTTGGGGAGAGTTGGAGTTGGCAACTGTGTGTTTAGCATGGGGGTCACAGGTTGTCAGACGAGTCTTTTCATCCCATTTACCATCGTATTCATGTTTAACACTACAAATCAACATTGAGATTTGTAAAATATACTACTAAATTCCACAAAAAAGATGAAGCAATTAAAAGGGCAACCCAATACATGAGACTCCTACAATCAAGGAAAAAGATAAACCAGATATATGGAATAAACTAATAAATCAGGTAGAGGACAAAAATAGCGACCTGAATGGCTTAACCTCGAAGCCCACAATTCTCGCAGATTCAGTTACTGGATCTTTATGATACTTGACAGTAAATGCCAAATGATTGTGAATAAAATACTTCTCCTCCTTGCTCTGTAAATTTAGACAAAGTAAGCAAAGAAACAACTTGGCAATCAGAATAATAGACATGGTGCTATAAAATAATAAGCATACCCCACTATACTGCCCCTTGAGTCCAACATGGAAACCAAGCTGATAAACATAAGAATCCTCCTGATCAGGCCTTTTTATGGGAACAACTAGAGGAAGGTTATCTAGGATCCTGTGCATAAAGGGAAGAGCCAAGATACAACAAATAAAGATCGTGGCAAACCACTGGCCAGAAAAAGAAAAAAGAAATCAAATACTGGCATGCCATACATGTTCACCCGATACTCATCGTTGATCTTCTCTTTGAACTCCTTAGTAGTTTTGGCATCAAGTTTAAGTTTACACACAACATTGCACATTTGTGGCTCACGCATTTTAAACTGCAACAATGTTACGGTCACAATCAGTCAATAACCATAAAAAAAAAAATTAAGGGGGAAAAAATCGGTAAAAACATTTCGGCTCCAAAACAATTAACCACCGACATGGTTAATTACATCAATAAGTGATTGCTCAAGAACTTATTTCTTGTAATTTTCCCTAAAATTAAACAGTCAGAGCTAACATGCCGTGCAAAACTGACCACATAAAGGGAATTTTCAATGCGGTCACCACGAAGCACTTCCCCAAGATTTTCTGCACTATCCTGTATATTGTTTGGGCGACAATAAGGAAGTGAATAATATGTGTATGGAAGCTGGGTCTTTGTTGATGTTAATTTGTTTACTTTCACTTGCAATGGATCTCCCTGCACCAAAGAAATATTTAAAAAGTCAGTTAAGGACTTAAGTAGAAATACACACGACTTCTGAATATTCCTTATTTTGGCAAGATGAGTGTCATGTAAAGAAGAAGAGTAATGATAGGGGTACTCATTTCTCATGGGACACCGTGCCGACTCACATCCCATCCACCATTGGATGGCACTCCATCCAATGATGGATGGGATGTGAGTCGGCAAGGTGTCCCATGAGAAATGAGTACACCAAACATTTCTCAAAGAAGAAATATCACATTTGACACACTGTACTGTATGAATTATTTTTACAACAAAATGTTATGTGGACAAGGCCAAATCGTCAAATAGATTTCTTTTTCATCCTTCATAAGTGTCATTGTAGTTGCTATGGAGATACTAAAGTAATATTATGCTAGAAAGAATTCAACCATGCAAGATAATCTGATGACATATCCTTCAAATTTAGAAACAGTTGGAAAGAGTGGAAGACCAGAGGTATAGGACAATAGGAAAAAGATGGCCGTATGCAAAAGTAAAATGAAGAGAGATTTCATAAATTAGAAAAGTAGAGGAAGAAACCCAAGAGTCATTATATTTCTTCTGTGAAGTTCTATTTTTACATCAAAAAATCGCATATTTTTTGAAAATCAACTTCTCTATACAGACAACCGCAACAAAGTAGAGGTAATAAAATGCCTATAAACCTTAGTAGTCATCTATTCTCCAACATCTTTCAAAGATACATTTCCAATGTCTACCGCAAACAACTATTTCTAATTACAAATATAGAGAGTGTAAACACCCATCATAAAATTCATTGTTAATGTAAAAACTTTTAACGCCGTCATCAAATCAAAATCCAAATAATTTCCATAAATTGACAACAACAACAAAAATAAGTAAGAAAAGCCCTTCCACCTCCACACTAGGAAAGAGTATAAGGCACTGAAACCAAAATCCTAAGAAGTAGCCGCAATAGTTAGCTTAACTGTAACTCATAGAACGCAAAACAGCTAGTAGAAAACTTGGCATCAAGATTTTAACCTCACAGTCTTCAGTATCTCAGTTAGCATTTAATATACAAACCGGAAAAAAAAATTCCAAACAAACGCACCGAAAACTACTTCGACGTTACCGAGTGAACGCTATTTCAATCCATCGAATCGATACACCAAAAGTCAAAAACTTAAACATTCCATACAGTTCCACCTCTCTCTCAATAATTAAACCCAAAAAAGAAAAGAAAAGCTAGTATCGATCAAATCGAACACAGATCTAACTTCTCAGGTTCAAACAAACACAGATCAAGCAGTTCAATGAGGAAATGGAAATTCTGGTTACCTTTTGGAAGTCCTGCGGAGCAACGCCGGGGAGGTAGAAGCAGTGAGCGCCATGGATGAGAACCAGAAGAACGAGAGGAGCTGCAGAGAACGAGAGAGATCTCAAAAACGCCATGGCGTTCGAGATCGAGATCTAACGAAGCTCTTTTTTTTTTTTTTTTTCAAAACGGTTTGTTGTTGATGTCGTTGTTGCTGTTATAAGAACGAGGTGGAAGAAAGAAAGCGTAGTAGAAACTCGCAAACCAGAAGGAGAGGACTTGTGGGGGTCTGATTTCGTCCGGTTACGAATCGGTACGGTTAGTGTCGTCTACTTATTGGATCTCGCCACGTTAGTGCTTTCATACTTGAATCTGACCAAACGCGTTTTTACATCATTTTTGCTTTTACTGTTGTCTCCTTCGACTCGAGGGTATAATCGGAATTACGGGGGGATTTGGCTATGCTTCTTCATTTATACGCAATAAGACTCCAAATCAGATCTGAGCTTAGAATAATAATAGTTCACGCGTCAGATCTTACAAGTTTCCTTTCGAATACAGCTAAAGGTCAGTGTTGTCAATATTTAATTATTTATATTACAACTTGATGCCCGAATAATTTTGGCATCAGTTTTTTGTTTGTGGAAATTTACGACATTACGACATTAATAGAATCAGAGCTGCCGAATAGAATCCAAAATTCTCAACAAAAAAGAAAAAGATAGAGATTTGTCCAATTTTTCATTTTGCTGAACATGGCAAAAACTTTCTAAATTACTACCAGATCGTAGAATTAATATTAATAATATATTTGTGATGAAATTATGAATACTTCAAGAGCAGAAGTTGGATTGTCACGTCTATGAAAATGAAGTTTCGCGTGTAAAACGGAGTTTTTAATTTAGAATTTTTGTATTCCCCGTTGAAGCATGTCGTGATATATGCGATAAGGAAAGCTCATCAATAAACATTATTTCCAAGATACCAATTTAAGTTTCTCAATGGGCGATTATGGAAATATTATTTCACGACTTCAACTTTTTATTCTTAGAAAAATTGTTTAAAAGAACTCTGAAAATAAAAGGGGTGCAGAAATGAAAAGTGAGAGAAGGAGAGAAAAAAAAAATGATTGGCACACTGGCATTCATTTCATTAACTCAGCATTCTACCTTTTTGAAGTTTTATTTTTTTTCGGGCTACAACCTCAATAAACTGTTGTCCTGTGGACGAAATATGAAGAGCAACCCCCACCGACAACGTTCCAAGTATGTTACTGCTTACTGGTACTGTTACTTACCGGGCAGTGGAGGTGCATTAAAAAACCAAATATGGCCCACAGAATTTGTTTTAGGCCTTGGAATGTAATATTTTGGGCTAAGATCCAATGGGGAGCCTGGGTGAAGTCCAATGATGATTTCGTTTTGTTTTTGGTCGTGAATTCTTGTTCTAACTTGCGTCCTGACAAGTTACACTTGCAAGGTCCATGACCAAAATAAACAAATAAAGTAACATGTACAAGGTTCTGTCATTCCCAAAAATTAAAAAAAAATTTCCGTCATTCCGACCAAAAACTTATTCCGTCCAATTTCTAGCGTTTGATATTTGTGTTAAAAAATATCCAATCCTTTTTTAATGCTTCTTCCGTTAATAAATAATTGTATTGTGACAAAATTGATATATCCTTTAAATTGATACATCCTTATTTGGCAAGCTGACATGTCTTAGATAGAGTTGAATTAACCTAACACAAATTGTAATAACTTATGTCATTTAAGGAAAAAAAAAAATCTCAAAGATCTTTGAGACAACAATCTTGTGTAAGAAAGACTTTACCCTTTTTGTTCTCAGCCCAAAAAGATACCAGATGTAGCATATGTTAATAGGGGTGTAAGTGAATTGGGCCAACCCGATGAACTCGACCAATCCGAATCAAACTAATTAAATTGGTTTTTAGTTTGGGTCATCAAATCAATTGGGTACAATCCAGTTGAAATTTATTAGTATTTGGTTTGGTTATCAAATCAGGGGGTTTGAGACCCGATACTCGACCCAACTTGAAGACCCCTTAAGTTTTTTCATTTAAAAAAAAAAAAAAACACCCTGGCAGCCACTACCTTACTCTCATCCTTCATTTTGTTTTTGAACATTGAAAAACCTTAATCACCTAAAAACCATAGCTGCTAGTCTTGATACCATCACCCATCACCACTGTGCTGCCAACCACCACCACCTTCAACCCCTGTCCATCGTGGCGACCTCCGCCCGGAATTTAGGCTTCAGCTCCGTGATCTCCATTAAGCGATTTTAGCCCTAGCCTATCGCATCATCTCTACCAACCACCATCGCCTTTAGCCCCTGTCCGTCGGTCGATCTTTGCTAACCGCCATCACACTATCTCAATTGTGCATGCTCCTCCCAATTGTGCTGTCCTCTCTGCCGTTGTCTACATGCTTCATGAGTCTGCATTGTGTCAACGTTCGTCTTCCACCACCGCATCACATCAACGTTCATCTCCTACTCGTTGCTCATAGCCATCGACCGCCATTGTAGCTACAGTTAGCTAGTCATCCAACTTTGGGTTGCTTCTCCAGTGCCGCACCTCCTCTTGTTCTTTCACACAATCATAGTCCCTTCTTCTAGCTATATTATTTAATTTAATTCACATTTTAAGATTGGGATTTTGGCATTTGCTTTGCTTCTATTGATTTTGAAGATTTTAAGAGCATGGGGATTTATGAAATTTGTTTAATCCACAATGATTTTTCTTTGATTTTGCTATTTAGATTCAGGTTTTGGTGCTTACTATGCATGGGGTGGATTTTTGAGATTGGGTACCCAAACACCTGATCCGAACCAACCCGATTTTGATTGATTTGGTTTGGTTCGAATTTGATAAAAAAATTTCATCAACCCTAACCAAACCAAACCAAACAAAATTGATTGGTTCATATTTGTTTTAACCTCAAACTTGAGCCAACCCGACTTGATTACACCCCTATATGTCAATAATTGCCTTAACTGATTTTAAATTTTATGCTACTAAAAATGCTGAGATAAGTTAAGTCAATTTGAATAACTTATATTAATGTTAAAAGAAAACAGGCTTTTGACCTAACCTACAACATTGGAGCTCGTTAGTGTAGGTAGTGGTTATCTAAACCGACTCACATTGGTATCTATGGTAAGAGGTCTACATGAAATATGAGAAAGATGAAAGTAAAAAAATGAAATGTGAGAAAGAGAATAAAAAAAATCATTTTATTAAACAATAATGCAGTGTGGTACCAAAAAAAGAAAAGTCATACAACAATACACATTTAAAATTTTGTTGTATTTTCCTCACACCCCATCTTGTATTCTTATGCGGAACCCAACTTATACTAGTTTTCTCAATTTTAATTAATACAACTCATTCGCACATCCTTTGAACCAAATAGCATTGCTATTAATTAAAACCCAGAGCTATAATTATAATTTTAATACAGAAATCCGAGTCATCTTCTTTTGCTAAACGACACTTAAAAAAGTTACAAATGAGTAATGACATTGTTTAGAAGACATGGACTATGTATTAAATTTTAAATTTTATGTACTCCATCCATTTTAATTTATCTATTCATTTGGATAATTTGATTCATTTGTATCTAGATACATTGATTTTAAAATGAACCAAGTTATCCAAATGGACAAACAAATTGAAAGAGAGGGAGTAGCTATTTAATAAATTTTACTATGTGCATATGTGTGTTATAAAATATAGGAGATGAACAAAGCAAAGAGACTGATATTGATTTGAGAATGAATCAAATTATCTAAATAAACAAATAAATTAAAACAGAGGGAGTAGTTATTTAATAAATTTTACTATGTGTGTGTTATAAAATATAGGAGATGAATAAGGTTGTGTCTTAAATGCACCTTATAAAGTATGGTGCATGATACATCTGCTGGTGCACCATGTACCTACTTTTAGTTACATTCAAAAAATGTGGCTAAGTAAATATCAGAATGTGGCTAAATGAATCAAAGAATGCGACTAAAAGAAATTACAAATGTGGCTAAACTACCTCTCCCTCTCCCCCAACTTTGGCTACACCTTCACCCCCGTATTGCAACAACCTTTCCTTCGAACGTTCCATGGTGCATTCCTATTAAAGACTGCATGGTTCCTTCCTTTGACTACAAATAGAAGAACACCATGCTGTTGAGGGCCTCGATCTCAAGCATTGGCCAGGTGTTGCCAAGCAACATGGCGACTCAGCTCGAGTGTCCTAGCTGCGGTGGCGACGCCTCCCCCCGGTGCTCCTTCTTTGCAGCCTATGACTTCCATTCGATCACTGGTGACAAAGGCAAGAAGCGGCACTGATAGTGCACATGCAAAAGGGTGGTTGCTCCTGGTAGTAGGCAGACGAAGAGGAGTAGTGGCGGCACGGGAGCGGCATTGATGATGCAGTTGCGGGGATTGGGCTGCTATGCCGAGGAATGGGACTGCAAAGATGGGGATCGTAGTTCAACGATTGCACAGATGATGGTGGGGGTTGCAGAAGCCATTGATGGCCGAAAGAGGAGCAAGAGTCGCAAGGGTGTTTCGATGGAAGGAGATGAAGAAGATAAAGTGGAGGTCGTCTAGCCACACTCATGAGTTCATTTAATTGCATTTATTGGTCCATTTAACCATACTCTATGCTTCATTTAGCTACATTTTTTGAATATGGATAAAAAAAAGGTGCAACTACACCAGCAAGTGCATCACACTTTGCTTTATAGGGTGTATTGCAGAATGACCCAATGAACAAAGCAAAGAGACGAGATTGATGCGATACAAAGACAAAGTTCCAACTCCCGAATAATGGATTGGATGGAACCAACAATGGAATGGGTCACTAAAGCCTTGGGCCATGAGCATTCATTTCTATTTATTTTCCTTTCTTCTTAAATTATATTATCTTTATCTAAAAACCAAAAATATTATCTTTTATTTAAGTTAGTTTAGGGATAAAATTATGCATTTTTATAAAAATTAAGAAAAAAGAACAGAAGTAAAACACAGTAAAAAGTAAATTTACATTAAAAAATTGAAGCTTAGAGAAACATAAAAGGCCGATATGTTCAAAAATAATTTTAATTTATACTACTCAAACAATATTTATTATCTTAATATCAATATAAAAGCTTATAAATATAAATTACTTTATTACAAAATTAATTCTAACTAAATTCAATTTTTAAAAAATTATGTTCATTTATATTTACTTAAATTTGCAAAGTTTTAAAAAATTTCTAAACCATTATTTGAGACAAAAAAACTATAAATGACAAATTTTTACCTTAATAATGGTAGTTGTTGGACAGAATAAAGTGGTATTACCTACTTTTATGTGTGTGTGTGTGTATATAACAAATAAATGTGGACAAAAATTTTCACTCTTTATTCCTTCCTAATTATAATTTATAATTTCATGTAGTAGTATAATTTGTAATTTTTCCAAAAGCCAAACCAACAATTTTTTAGGTTTGGTTTGATATTATTATTATTTTTTCAAATTTTCTGATCTCTTTGAACTCTTTAAAAATTACTTTTAAAAAATTATAATAGTACCATTTGATAAAATAATATAAATACTACTCGTAATAAATAAAAATTATAAGAATAATATTTGATAAAATTACTCTTAAAATTTAAAATAATTATAATAAATATAAATATTAAAAAATTATTTTACCTTTACTATAATTATAATTAAAAAGAGTAAAATTATATTAATTTTTTAAATTTTAAAAAAATACAAATAAGAACATTTGAGAGAACAAAGTAAAGGCGCCCTTTTCTTTTCTTTTTCTTTTTCTTTTTTCAACCAAACCAGGCCAATCTGGTGCTGGCTCCTTATACGCACTACGCCAGCAAAGGTACAACAGAGAGGTTGGTGAGAGGCTCTGTTCCCGGAATCAACCTCATTCAATCCATTTCATTGCGTCCACACACACAACAAAACAAAACAAAACAACGAGTAACGCCACTATCACTCTTCTCCATACCAATTCTCTCTCTCGCTCTCTCTCACTCTTGATGCTCTGACGCCATTTTTCGCCACAGAGCATTCATAACGACGAACACGTACTGTTTTTTTCTCTTGTTCCATTTCCCAACATCCAAATGGCTTGAGTGCATTTGTTTCTCTTTTATTTATCCTTCCTCAATTCTCAACCATCATCAATGCCATTTAAACATTATTTTCACTGCATGGCCACCCCAACACGCTACGCAAATCCACTTGTCTCCCCAAACTGGGCCACATCGTAATGCTTATTATTATTGCTCTCTGCAGTAAGTAGCGTGTTGCACCTTCTGCCCGACGCCATTTCCTCTTCATTCATTCTTCCATACCAACCACACAACAACACTCACCGCCCCGCCCCCCCCAAAAAAAAAACAAGTATTTTCCGATGCTATTTATATGATCATCATCACGTTCCGGTTGGTTTTAGAGGAGGGGAAAGAAAAATGAAGTTTATGAAGTTGGGTTCCAAGCCTGATGATGCCCTTCAAGCTCATGGAAACTCTATCAGGTCACTCAGTCACACCTTCTTCTCCTTTCTTTCTGCTTTCCTTGTTAGTTAAGTTCTGCATGCGTTCTTCAGTGTTCTCCACCATTAACTAAAAGTTCAATAATTTGGTCTTGCATGCATTGAAAGTAAGTATACACTATAGTTAGTTGTACAAACAATGGTAAAATTGTATTGCTGGTAAGTGGAAGAAAGAGAGAGGGCTCCTGAGTTAGAGGTGGTCCATACTTTGAACTGTGATATTTTGATGAGCATGGTGTCCAACCATAGTAAAGTGATATATGGAGTACACATCACCTTCGGTCACGGCAGGAAGCTAAGCCTTTTTAAATAATATTAATATATAATCGTCCTACATATTTTCTTTACCTGATGACTTATTGTATTTGATTGTGATGTTACGGGTGTACCCGATATTATTGCTACTTTGTGTATGTAGTTAATAATGTTAGAGAATTTCTCTTGAGGGTGCAGTATTTTAAGGGTAACGCTTTTCAGCCTTCTCTAAAGCATTGTTGACAGCGATATGTCATCTGTCACGCATGCGGTATATGTTTGTGTGCAACTAAGAGACAAGTTTGGTTAACTAGTATTAATTTGGAAGTGCATCCAAATTGTTATTCACTCGGCTTTTATCATACACTAATTTTGCTGCTCTGCATATAGAGGTTTCTTCGTATGAGGATTAGACAGACAAATAAAATTTCAAGACTTCTTACCGCCCTATAATAGTGAGGTTTCAAACACTTAAACCTCTGCCAGTAACATGTGGAGAGAGATTCTTTTCCTTTTTTCAGACATGCCATCAGGTTTTGGCCCTTGGAGCTATCTGATTGCTGCCAAGATGAAAACAGTGTGTAAGAACGGACTGAACAGTGTATCCTAATTAGAAACAATTGGCTGAAAATTCCCCACTTCCTAGCATAATTTAGGATCACTTTATCACAAATTGACATTACCCTTGCTAACGTGGGATGAGGTTAATATCATTCTTTAAGGACTGGAGGTTTGGTGATCATTGTACTTTACATTGATATCCATTTATTTTTCCCTAGAAAAATATGCCCTTCTTTATAAGCTTTACATGCCAAATTCAATTCTCATGCAGATATGTGTCATCTGAATTGGCTACAGATGTTACCATAAATGTTGGTGAAGTTAAGTTTTACCTTCATAAGGTACACACTTTTTAAGGCATCTTAACTTTTGTCCTGTTATGTACACAAATTCATTGTTTGGTTTGATTAATCTATTGATATGATATTAATGTTGAACCTTTATGAGTTGCAGTTCCCTTTATTGTCCAAAAGCAACCGATTAAAAAAGTTGGTGTCACAAGCTAATGAAGAGGATTCTGATGATATTTACTTGGATGATTTCCCAGGAGGACCTAAGGCCTTTGAAATATGTGCAAAATTCTGTTATGGAATGACTGTTACTCTTAATGCTTACAATGTTGTTGCTGCTCGTTGTGCAGCTGAGTACCTTGAGATGACTGAGGGTGTTGATTCGGGAAACTTAGTTTTCAAAATTGAAGTGTTTCTTAACTCAGGTATCTTCTGTTGCTGGAAGGATTCTATACTTGTTCTCCAAACTTGTAAATCTCTTCTGCCGTGGTCTGAGGATCTGAAGATCATTGAGAGATGCATAGATTCCGTAGCTTCTAAAACTAGTTTGGACCCGGCAAATGTCTTTTGGTCCTACACTTATAATAGGAAATTAACAGAGCGTGATAAAATTGTTGAGAACAAGATGATGTTTCTAGACAACATTGAGTCTGTTCCTAAGGATTGGTGGGTTGAAGATATATGTGAGCTGGACATTGATCTTTACAAAAGAGTGATGATTGCTGTGACATCAAATGGAAGAATGGAGAGCACTGTGATCGGGGAGGCACTAAAAGTATATGCAGTGAGATGGTTACCCGATTCCATGGATGCATTGGTTTCTGATGCCCATGCATCAAGGAACAAATCCCTGGTAGAAACCATTGTCTGTTTATTGCCCTGTGATAATGGTGTGGGTTGTTCATGTAGTTTCTTGCTGAAGCTTCTGAAAGTGGCCATATTAGTTGGAGCAAATGAGTCAGCACGAGAAGAATTGATGAGGAGAATTGGCCCAAAATTGCATGAAGCTTATGCCGAAGATTTATTAATTCCAGCAAGGTCTCCCCAGATTACCACTTATGATGTTGATTTGGTACAAGGTCTTTTGAATAAATACTTGATTCATGACAAGGAAAGATGCAGCATGGAGGTTGTTGAGGAGAAAGATAAAGGAAAAGATAAACATATTTCAGGTCATAGGTCCTTGTTGAACGTTGGCAAGTTGGTTGATGGTTACCTTGGAAAAATTGCACATGATCCTAATCTTGGTCTCTCTGGTTTTGTTGATTTGTTGCAATCAATTCCAGATTTTGCTAGACCAAATCACAATGGTCTGTACAGAGCCATTGACATCTACTTGAAGGTAGGCTTTTGTTTATTATCCTTGGTTTTGTTGGTCATCCTTGCTGAGTTCTGAACTTCTGATTATTGTATGTCTCTTATTTGTAGGGCAGATGAAAATATGAAACATATTATCAGAGCATAATGAACAATTGAATCAAATGACACTCAGTTTTTGCATTGTTTCTATCTTATTGACCCTGGATATGAGGTTTTGTTTTATTCGATTGATTTTTTCCTGTTATGATAGTATAGTCACATATTTTGGGTAATTCAACCGTTGGTGCTATTGCGATGTCTGTTATTGTTCGTTGTTTACTAATTTACGTTTAGAATTTTACTCTCGTATATGAAGCTATTTTAGCATTTAACTTGTTCAGCCTTTTGTGTTCAGGAGCATCCAGAGTTGACAAAAGCTGAGAGGAAGAAGTTATGTGGAGTGATGGATGTCAAGAAATTGACAGTGGATGCTTCCATGCATGCTGCGCAGAATGAACACCTTCCTCTTCGAGTTGTGGTGCAGGTTCTCTTTTTTGAGCAGCTTAGAGCTTCTTCCAGAGCTCAAACGATTGGTAACAATTCACATGATCCTTCGCACCGTGAGAAGATGGCGGTAAATAGATGCCAATCCCTCAAGACGGAGATGAGCCATTTGAGGATTGAAGACGAAGAGTTCCATAAGAATGGGAAGCTGAGTAAGAAGAATAGCAAAAACAGCAGAAGCGGCATTCAGTTGCAGCAGTCCCGGTCAAGGAGAATCCTTGATAAGTTATGGATTGTGGGAAAAGGACATGGAGAGAATAGAAGCTGTGAGGCTTCAGGGAGTTCTAATAGCCCAACTTCTTTAGGCCATGGAGATACTAAGTCATCTGGTTTATCTTTGAGACGCCAGAGGCTTTCTATCTCTTAGGGAGTTTGATAGGTTATTAGACTAGAACAGGTGAGGGAGACTCATTTTGCTGTCTGTCTAGTATCAAGAGGTAGAATTTACTGTTATATTTGTAGTGCATTGCATTATAATGTGATGTACTTTTTCTGTGTCATATCTGTGGGTTATCTTTCTCGCAAGTGTAAGATCTTCCATCCTTCAGAATGGTCATTAGGATAGGGTAGGGATCTGCCAGTTGAGTATTTACTATTTACTATTACCCTTTGTATAGAATCATTATCCTTAATTGTAGCAGATGATTTATAGCTTTGGGTATATTTTGCTTGAATCAAATTCAAAATGCTCCTCGTGTGCGTGACAATTAGAATTTCGTTTTGCTCATAACTAGAATATATGGCTGGCAACATCCAACAATAAAATAATATAAAGGCCAAAATTTTATACTTCAATCATCGATTTTTATTTTTATTTTTATTTTTTGTGCTTGTTTGTAGACCGTGTCCGATCCGATTATAGTGGATCCTCCAACTATAGCATACCAAAAATAATAAGAATCCGGCAATGACCTATTAATGCAAAACCGTATATTCCAACGAGATTCTTATCCGTTTTATTTGTTAACAAGAATTATTAAGAGGAAAAAGAACGGAGTTGGAGCCTGCTGGTTAGAATTTCGTAGCTTCACGCTGACTTCATCGAAAGTCAAATACGACAGCTAGTATTATTGCACATTAATACCACTAAGGTAACAAAGTTCAACAAAGCAAGTGGCGAGTTCGTTCGTTCCTGCGTTCTGCTTTTTGCTGTTACCTGAGTCACAGTAGGATCGCCATATTAATATGTAATGATGATGAGACGCACTCTCATGGTTGGTCTGTTCCACTTTGTGTATTATATGTTGATATTGAGCAACCTTGCTCAGTCAACATCATCATCCACTCCCAACTGTAAAGCATGGCTGGTGCAATCCATCCCCACCAATATGCCACACCTCTCCCATGTTCCCGGTGTCCTCTCTACTGGTATATGCAAACTCTCTCTCTCTCTCTCTCTCTCTATAGTCTCAACTAAGCATAGTTGTGTTGTGTTTGGTAATTTGTATTGTGTAATTTGTAGGGGATGTGCTGCGTTGGATGGCTGCAAACTCCACCAGGAGGCTTGACATAATTGCTTATTACTGGCAGCTGCTAGCTTCTCCCAATGATCCTCGCTCTGGGGATTATGGTTACTCTCAACATCAGATGCAAGCGTTTGGTGCCGATCAAGGTGCTGCCCTTTATCAAGCACTGGATGATGCTGCAGACCGCAGTGTTAGCATCAGGTGCGTTTCAGTACTGTGTTGTATACCATGCCCATGTTTTAGAAATGGGTTTGTTGAAGAGGGATATCCGCTTATGTTTGCTTATATGCACAAGGTGATCTCAACCTCTGTATACCTTCAAATGGAGATTGATGTAGGTTACTGTCCCACTCTGGAGTCTATCCAACATATACCTTAGAACCATCCAAACTTGCTTCCGGAAGGCCAAATGTTGAGAATGTGACCTTGCTGCTAGAGGATTGGTGGGGTTCCGGCATTGTTCATGCCAAAGTTTGGATATCTGATGGCAGGGACGTGTATATTGGATCTGCAAACAATGACTGGAAATCTCTTACACAGGTAATTTCATGGCATGTTTTATCGTTAAATTTGTATGTCAATTGGCAACTAATGTTTTGGAGGCCCCCCACAAATCTAGATTATGAAGCTTCAACTCTAATCAAGACATATTCCCTTGGTTGTTATTGTTACCATTGTCCATGGATTATTAATGTTTATCTAACTGATATAATTTTAAGCCTTTCTTTTTGAGGTAAGCTTACCTTGTCTAGGAATTTTGTTGTTGATATAACTCTTCCTTTCTTCATTTTAGATATCTATCATCTGTTTAACCTGTGATACTTATCTAATTGCTTGTTTCATGCTGGCTCTAGGTCAAGGAAGTTGGAATTTATTTTGCCGGCTGTCCAGGAATAGCTAAGAAGGTTGAGGTCTACTTTGACAATTTATGGACACTCGCATCTCTCAACTCTTCAGCTTACACAAAAACAGTGTTAGATCAACAGTGGCAAGTTGAAAGAAAGGTTCCCTGTTGGTCGCATTTCATTGATCCGAGAGAGAGGTGCAAGTAAGTCAGGACCATATTATTTAGAAAATAAGTTTAGTTAGAGCTACTCTTCAAGAAGTTGCTTCTTGGTGTGATTTTCTACCTTGACGTATCATTTTCTTTATTTGTCTTCGAAATTTCCTTACAAAGTTCTGAAGGCTTATATTCTTCTAAATTTCCTGCCTTCAATGTATTTTTGGCTGTCACTAGAAGAAGAGAGAATAGCTCACATGAATGTATGAGTGGATGTTGCATAATTTTAAGTGTAGGTTTATATGTGGATGCAAAAATTTGATTTAGGGGTTTAATTATGAACTGCATAAAATGAAGTGTTAAGCTTGATTGCGAGCACATGAGAGACAGGATCAACACAGTGAATGATATAGCATACTTCAAAAGGCAAGTGATGGAACTTTATAAGCTTACTTCCACAAGCAACTGAGAATAGATGATAGTAAACTAAGCATGAGGAAAGAATACTCTTGCACTTTCAAAATTACTAACTGTTTTTAATTATGTCGTCGCAGGTCACCTCTTCCTCCATATGTAGAGACTCCTCATGTTGCAGGATATCCTATTCTGTCTGACCCTTTTATGTTTGAAGTTTCAATTCAAACTCCTGGGAGTAACTATTCAACAATGCTCCCCCAAGGCAGCTATCTCTCCTTTGCTCCTCCGGAGGTAATAAGGTTTATTTTTCAACAATTTGCTATATGCATCCTCGAATCTGGGCATCAGAAATGGGTTGAATATTACCTATTCCTGGTTGCCACTTGGAGTCACAAACTTACCATCTTACTGTGTTACTATCACATGCTTGGTGGCTGCAGCTATCATTTGGCAAGTATCAGGCTGATGAGCAGGCATGGATTGATACAATTAAATCTGTTGGAACGAGGGAGACAGTTAGAATCAGCACCATGGACTGGCTGGGTCAGTCACAATATATGGACCAAACAATTTTCTGGTCATCCCTATCGTCTGCAATATCAGAGGTAACTTCAAGTGTTCTGGCTTTCTCTGTTTACTTTCCTTCTTTGCTCTCTTTGTTCTTTTGCCCTACCTAAACATTTTTTCTTCTCAAGAATAATTCATTAACAGAATGGCACCCCAAACGTCTTAAACCTCAATGTTACATACAAGGAACTACACAAACATTATCTCACATCTACACAGTCTTCACCATCTGATTATAGAATAGTTGGGCCATCTTATTTTCTGTACACTTGCACTTTGATATCAAGTAGTTTATATTTGTACAATCCTAAAAGTGAGGTCTGTGGAGTATGATGGAAGGCAGCTTTCTAATACTAAGTGCTATGGTTAGAACCTGTTCCACTTTTTCATTTTAAAATATTGTATGCTTATTGCTACCAATTCTCTGATCAAACCATTCCACTTGCTCGAAGAAATGGATGGCCGTTTCATTTTCACTACACTCTTGTTGCTACTACCTTACTCATATCAAACTTTTAGAAGTCTGAATTTTCTATTGTCTAGGGTAACATTTCCTCACAAAGTTCACCTACCAGGTTGTCTTTTCCAAGCATGCAACAGTAAAGATATTGGTGGCATATTGGGCGCACACCATCAATAACACAGATGTGTACCTGAAGTCTCTCCTCTACACCAACAATCTCTGCTCCTCCTCAAAGTACAACAATTGCTCTAGTAAAGTTGAGATCAAATATTATGTCGTTCCAGGTTTCAACATGACAGGACCTGCCATTCAGGGTGGAGCCAGTACAGGAAATATATACCCTGGTTTTACAAGAGTGAATCATGGAAAATATGCAGTTAGTGATGTAAGGGCTCACATAGGGACTAGCAATCTTGTATGGGACTACTTCTATACAACAGCAGGTGTCAGCTTTGGGACATACAACACTGCCATTGTCTCTCAACTTAAGGAAATTTTTGATGCTGATTGGAACTCCCCCTATGCTGTTCAACTTCAAGAACTGGATAAAGGTTATACTTGTTCAATCTAAACAAATGGTTCACCTTTGGAGTTCCAAATGGATGACAGTTATAGAAAAAAACTGAATAAAGTCAATACTCAATACACGTTGCAATGAAAAGGAAAGGGATAAGAATATTTATGTTATTTAGCAAAATTGCCTCTTCTCCTTTGTTAATCGACATGAATGAGAAGTCCAAAGTACTGCATTTATTATTTACAAAAGAGCTTTGCTATTTAGATCTACGTGTAGGATAAGGTACATGCGGGTTTTACTTTTACCAGGGATGCATGGCTAGATGCTCTTAGGCTAATAATAAGTACAGGTGAAACTCCATGCTGGGTTTGAGGCACTTGCATAGAGAGAGGAATGATGCGAACAAAAGTGGAGGGTGACACCCGACAGGGTAGCTTTGATCTGTCTAAAACGAGCCACGTTGTGGAAGCATTATGAGGATAGCAGCACCAAAAGTGAACTGGAAGTGGAAACAAACAAAGGAAGCCTTTGGGACGAAGGGTTATTTTGATGGGGGGTTTCATCGCGCCAACCAATTCGCAGAAGTCCTGCTGTCGTCTTTACATTACTATTAGACTTGCAAAAATCTGACAGTTCATACTACATGTTAGCTGCTATGGTTTTGGATTGACAGAGGGTTGTGAAGAGTGGTCCTACATCTTGCTTTGTTTGGATGCAAAAATAAAAAAAAAATAAAAAGAAAGAAAATAAGAATAAAATAAAGAGACGAATACTCTCCTATTGTTTGGTTAGAAAAATAAGAAATAATATAATTATATAAATAGCTTTTTTATATTTTATGGCAGAAGAGAATGGCAGAAGAGAAGACTACAAGAATAGAGTTATAATTTTAAAATATTCTCTCCTCTCTCCATTTTCTTCTCATTTTAAGGAAGATATTCTTTTGGGTGAAGCCATTGTCATTTTACCTTTTCTCCCTAACTTCTCGTTATTCAAACAAGAGAAAATCACATATTCTATCCATTTACTCTTCTCCCATTAAGGGTAAAGAAAAAACTAAGCAAAGGCATTCAAATTAAACTTCAGCAATTCATGGGATAACTTGCATTCAAGCAAAACATCCAGGAACCAAACTGATATCTACACCGAGTTCAGTAGAAAGTTACGGGGAATGATATGTAGAAAAATGGCTCTCTAGCAGTGCTGGGTTTCAAATTTGAGATTTATACCCATGCTAAAAAGCTCTTGGCACAATAATTTGGCTCCATATGGGACATTGGCAACTACAATGTCATCAACAGATTCACAGATGCGGCAGTACGGACCCCTTATTTTACGGCCACCAGACACTGGCCTCAGGATCACATTTGCAACATTTTTGCATTTACTACAAATGTGTATCTGAGAGGAGTCACTGAGTGTAAAGAGACGTTCATACAGGTTGGCTGACGCACCATGAGCTATGAGGCAGTCTCGCTCCATTTCACCAAACTTGATACCCCCGAATCGCTTCCTGTCTGCTACAGGTTGTCGGGTCAGGGGGTGAACAGGACCGGTGTTCCGGAATTTTACTTTGTCCTCTGACATGTGGTGCAGTCGCTGGTAGAATGTTGGGCCCATAAATATGAGTGAACGAACCATCTCACCAGTTCTCCCATTGTATACTCTCTCATATCCACATCTTGAAAACCCAGCTCTGTGATATAGTCCAGAGGAACATGAGTCAGGGTCAGTAAAACAACAAAACACAAAAATACATGACAACTTAAATGTGAAACTAAGAAGAGTAATTCCTAAATTCACAGTGAGCCACGAGCAAAGGCAAGCAAACATTACAACTTGGAAGACATTATTAGCAAACAAAAAATAACATAAACATAAATGTCACAAAGTTATAAGCAGGAGCAAAATCAAATACCCATTCCTCCTCTTGAGAATGGCCCAAATAATATACAACACACAAAACCCAAATAATACTTGTAGTATACTAAGTAACATGGTCAAACAGTACCTGTGAAGCTGGTCCATAATAGCGTCAACAGAGGGAGTGGAGAACGGAGTGGCATGCTTCAATAAACCACCACAAGCAATCCCCTTCCCCAAAGCAGCCTCAAGGAGTTGCCCAGGAGTTTGTCGGGAGGGAAATGCATGTGGATTAATGACAATATCAGGAACAATACCTTGCCTAGTGAAAGGAAAATTTTCCTGAGACTCCAGAAATCCCAAGACACCCTTTTGACCATGCATGCTTGAAAACTTGTCTCCAAGAACAGGACTTCGAACCTGCAATATTAAATTACAGATTTTCCCAATGATCAAATACAAAGTAACTATCAAGAAAGTTAGCTTTCAGCTTTCTGCATAAAGCATCAGACATCTTCATTCGTGAAGTTTTGGGTTTCACCAGTTACCTGTCTCAACGAAACCACAGCAAAATTCTTCCCCTCATCATTTGAGGACAGCACAACCTTCTGAACATACCCTCTTTCAGTGTGCTTTAACTTTATACTATGGTCTGCCCCTGATTCAGCACACCGCCCAATAATAATATCACCACTTTGCAAATTTGCACCGACATATGGAAATCCATCATCATCAAGGCTATCAACTCGACCAATTTTACTTTGTACCTTCCCAAAATTTACAATGTCTTCAGGTTTCCGCTTCTTCTCCGAAGACTCTTTATTATCAATCTCAGCTTTGTAACTCCTTGCATGCTCAGATCTGAACATACCACGTTGCAAAGAAGCACGGTTCATCACCAAGGAATCCTCTTGATTGTATCCCATATGTACATTAACAGCCACAATTGCATTCTGCCCATTATAGAATTCAGCCTTTGGAAGTATACTATTATGACCTAGTGGATATCCTTTTTTTCCAAGACAATCAGAAGTCATAGTACGGAAAAGGGGCTTTTGGGGATAGTATAACTGGTGAGACAAAGTATCAACTCTAATGTCTGGGTTTGTTGTAGCAAAGCCAATGGCCTGTGAGGAGTGCTTCTGAGACTGGTAGAGCACCCTCCTTGCATGATCATGATTAGCAAATGGTACAAGTGAACAGCTTAAACCCAGTAAGAATGACATATCAAGTTCACAGTGGGTGTAGACTCGTTTCCCAAATAAATATCGAACACCCCAAGCAGTACAACAGTCTTCCTCTTCTTCAGGCCCAACAAGCTCAATCACTCCATTCTCCAAAAGATATCGGAAAGAGTAATTCTCCCATTTAGACCCTTTAGATTCTTTAATCTTGTGAAGATTATCAACTACTAAAAGAGGACGCAGAATCCTTCCTGCATCAGAGTATATGCGCACTTCTTTTAGAGATTTGTCTAGTTTGATTTCCACCTACAATGGAAAATAGTTGTCACTAGGTTTAATGTTCAAAATAAACAGAATCAAGTAAATCATCATACAAATATATGCAACATACTACAGCCTATTTTTATATAAAACCCCTGGGGGGATATTAGACAGACTATATAAGGCTTACAAAGAATGCGATGTTCCTCAAGTTACCAGAAAAATCCAGCAAAGGCAAACAATGTCATCAAAACTATAAACTTCCCCAATTCCAATATGATGGCTAGTTATTGACGCATATATAAATAGAAAGGCATCTTAAAACACAACACATATACTAATGTGTTAGGACTCCTAATATTGATGTTAATGCTGTTATTAGTAGTATATGTGAGAAGAAATAGAGAGAGAGCTGATGTATATAGGCCATGCAGTAAAGGCAAGGATGAGGGGTTTTGTAACTAACTGCCAGCTAGGCAGAGGAGAGAGAATATCCTGAATCTATTAGGGGAGAGAGGTGGGACGCAATATAGGCAAGGGGAGAGGTGCTGAGGGGGGCATCTCAGAATTGGGCAGACTTGGAATTGGGAGAGTTCTAGGTCTCTCTAATACCTAGAAACCATTGTATCTCTTTAGGAGACTGATATCACACTGATATCATCTTCTCCAGTGAATTAATACAGTATTTCCATTTTATTCTCCATGGCAGGTACCAGGTTCCTAACATAATGTTTTGATGAATGAGAGGGACACAGAAATAAACAAGTATTTCAATATCAAAAAATCAAATCTCAGTTGCTAGTCTACTAGCTACAAAGATAGGGCAAGCATTCGGAAAGACAAAAGGAGGTCAAACAGTTAATCCAATTATATGAAGCAAGTGAAACATTTACTATATGGCAGACATTGGCGATCATGATCCTCAATTCCTCAAAAAGAAATAAACCAAGCTCCAAAAAATATAGATCAAGTTTCCAGATGCATATTCCCAAACTATATTACTTCACATATGAATGTATCATCCGATTTGAAGGTTTACGTGTGTTAAGCTATTAAACCTGTCAACCTTTAGTACATTTGACACTTTAAGGCTCACACTAAAAGCATACACAGCAAAAACAACCCCCCCCCCCCAAAAAAAAGAAGCCTTTTCACATCAAGCAGGGCAAGGTACATGGCTCAAATTAAATGCAAGTTCCCTGAAATATGTGAAAAAAATTATGGCTATCATAGCATAGGAAACCAATTTAAAATGGGAGATTAAAAGTGTACCTGATGGGGCAATTCATTTCTACGCCGTTTACTTCTTAGCTCTGTCACAAATGAAAAGGAATTTGTGCACACACCAACCCAATCCCCATTTAGGAAGACTTTATCCTTTTCGCCCAGATCAGTAGAAGTATCATCCAGTAGCTCTTCCATACCACAATCAAACAACTGAGGCAGTATAGATTCAGATATGTTGGTACTTACTAGTCCAGTGACAGCCAAATTTTTCACTAGTCCACAATTTTCACCATCCGGGGTAGAGAGGAAACAAACCTTGCCCCAGTGAGAAGGATGCCTGTAACCGCAATCTTGTATTATTATAATTTATAAATGAAGAAAAAAATTTTGGATAAAACAATTCAAAGTTTTAAACATACAAAATACCATATTTGAACATTCAACACAAGTCTCGAATTAGAGAACTAAAAAATCCATTATAGTACGCACATCAATCCCTTGGGTAGAGGGCAAGTAAACAGTTAAAGCTAACAGCACAAAGCCAGACAGCTAATCAATCCCAGTAAACCATAGGAAGCTGATGGTCTTACTGATACCCAAAGATAACCAAAAAAGATTTAATAGATTTCAACTTTTACATATGATGTCTAACCCAACCATTTCCATCAGAACTTACTAAACGTATAGATACCTCCCCTCAATCAAGGCACTTCACAGAAATTGTTACTGCAACAGAAATGGAAGGAACCTAGATAGTCACCACGAAACTCATAGTGTCACACACGTGACACAGCACCAACAACTCCAGCTGACAGCTGACCAAAACCCAAATTTTTTTCCTTGTTAACATATAATTTACCTTAAACCCACCAAACCTAAACACAACTTTTGCAGGTACAGTTAACAGCACCTAATTGGCCACCAATTGATAAAACCACCCTACTGCTTGCAAATCACCCCTGACAAAACCTTCCAAATACCAATTTTCTACCCCTAAACAACCCAAGAAACCCTAAACTATGCCAATTAAATCCAAATTCCCACTACTGTCCTGTGTCACTAAGACTAATTATTACATACTTTTACTTTGACCTTCACTTGCATTTTAAACACAAAAAAGAGGCGAGTTGAAGAGGTAACAATATAAAAGAATGACAAGAATGACCATTCAGTCAACTAGAGCAAAAAATTTCCACTAAAACACACCTCACCCACTGCATTACGGCAAAAAAGAAAATAATTAATAATTATAATAGACAGAGCTTAAAGTAACTTACGGGTATCTAGCATCCCCAACCTTTCCCGTGTATTGAACCTGTTGCCTTGTTCTTCTCAACTCAGCCATGGTCTGTAATGGATTGGTTCGCCCAACATTTGCAACCACACCAGAAATCCTTTCCAACCTCTTATAAGGATGAGACCATGCTCCAGTAGAGAATGCTCTTTGGAGACCATTTGTAATTATGGAAGCATCTAGATAGTGCTCAACTGGACGTACCTCACGATCTCCATAAAGGTCTCTCTGCAAAGCCTTAGACATTCGCTTCCGAGCATGTGCAATGTGCACTTTCAGCTCACGCTCTAAAAGCTCCCCCGCCAACTCAAGTCTCTTATTTCGAAAGTCGTCCCTGTTATCACATCTTCTGCGGCCAGTATAAGCCATTAAGAGACCCTTCACCATATATGCAAGGAAGCGTGCCTTTCTCTTCAAGCCTCTAATGTTGGGAAAGATGTACATATTAAGGCAATCTTCAACAGGTTCTGGGGGTGGAAATTGGACACCTTTTATAGATCTTTCTATGTAATTAAGTGTGTTCTTCCCTTTACGAAAGCCACTAAATTTCTCATCAGCATCACGAATGGATGCAAAAAGAATATTTTCAACTCTGGCATCACCATCACCAAAATCAACGAGCTCTACAACCTCCCTGTCTGATGACACACCAAGACCAAAAAATAGTACCCATATGGGAATCTCAACACCCAAGAAGTATACATTAAGGACCTTCTCTCCACTGTTAATTTCTTCAATTCTAGAATTTCCCACCAGTTTAACAATTAGCCTATGTCTCTTCACCTGCGACTTGTATGCAATTGACCACCATGGATTATCTATAATCCAGAGCCTCTTTAAATAGATATGCTCCTGAGCAATAAAAGTCTGCAACAAATTTTTTACACAAATAAATTATAAAAGTAACAAAGCAAGATATTGTGAAGATACAAGAAAGGCCTAAAAAATAAACAAAAGAATATCCATGCAACAGAAACTAAAATTAATGTATTGCATTCAAACATGCATAAAATTTATAATAAGGGCAATGATAAAAAAATTGCGAATAAATGACAAATTGAGCTAACCTTCTCTGCACCCTTGATGAGAAAGTAGCCTCCATGATCAAACTCGCAATCACCTTTTTCAACTCCTTTCATCCAGCACAGATCAGACTTGACCATAATGGGCAGTCTCCCAACGATTATTTCTCTAGTATCTTCCTTCACAATATCTCTATCAAGGTACTGTTCTTTCCCAGTCTTAAATTTGTCACTCCTAACCATTCTCGGGACATACACCTACCAACAATGAACAGAGGCACAAAAACACATCATTCAATCACCTTCACAAATTTCAAAGAATGACGAACCATTATACACAAACAGTTACACCGTGCCCCAGAAAACAACAAATGCAAAAAATAGATACCATCAGTTACAAACAACAACAGAGAATGAGAAAAAAGAAAAATGGCAACAAAGTTAGGTTTTCTGATGTTGACCTGAACTTGAACATTGACTTTCATTTTTGAAGAGTAAGTCATCCTCTGAAGCCTCGCATGCCTGGGGAGCATCTTGAACTCGTGGGCATTCCCTTCGCCACCCCAAAACTTTGGCTGGTCCAGCGTCACCTTCCCGAACTTCACAGCGGCGTAACGGTAATCCCCTTCCCCTTTCTTCGAAGGATCGTATCCCGGTTCAACGACCAGGTCGCCAAAGGAATCGAAGGCGCTTTGTAAGCCGGTGGCGAGGAACTGGTTGAAGGAGTTGATCTGGTGGCTGATGAGGCCGTACTCCTCGAAGAACAGCATCGATGCTTTCTTGCAGAAGTTCCTCAGAGGCTCTTCGCCTAAGCCCCTGAGGACGCCGTTGGAAGGGAAATCATCGTCGTCGTCGAAGTTGTCGTCGGAGTCGTTGACGTCCATCGCGTTGGCGTTGACCTTGTTGGAATACTTCCCGTCTTTGCTGGACCCAATGTGACCCATGATCGAGGGTGATCTTGATGCAATGCGGGTTTTGAAATGGTGAGGGTTTTAGCTTATTAGGGCTTTGCAGAGGTATTTCACTATCACACTCCCGAAGAAGAAGTAGTGAGTGAGTGAGTGTGCGTGAGAGTGAAGCGCTGTGTTTAAAGACCTTTTTGTTCTGATTTGGCCGAATTGCCAAGCCGACAGCTGCTTCGGTTGTAAGGCTATAAATGGTAAATTAGCACTTTGCACCTTGCAGCAACTCCTCGAGTCGCAGTGCTTGGTGTTGGTGCGCAGTCCGGCCTAGTTCGCACTTCTAAAGTGAACACTGACCAAGGGAACAAGTTGGAAAGACGCATGTGCCACCGGATGGAACTATAGGACAATTTGTCTGGTGCCTCAATGTATGCAATTGGCGATCATAAAAAATTATACAAGTCACATTTGGTTTAATTTTTAGTAGGATTATTTTTATTTAAAATAATTAAAGTTAAAAAAAATTATTTTTAATAAAATTAAAGTTAAAAGAATTAATTTGTGTTTAAAAATGATATTTTAAAAATAAATTTATAAAATTATTTTGGTTTAAATTAGATAAAATGAAATTATTTTTAGAGACAAAATTATCAAAAGAAAAAATTATTGAAGAAAGTGAGAAAAGAATTAAAAAAAAAGGGTATAAAGATAAAAATGTATTTCATTTTTTATCAAAAGTTTGAGCAACAACAAATAAAAGCCGAACAACTCAAACAAATTACAATCTCATTTTCAGTCCACCAAAAGTAAGATTAAAGCGCTAAAATTGCAAACCAAACATGCACCAAAATCAATCAACAAATATCGCTTATTTCTTATATATTTCAGTTTCATTATAATTTGGTGAAGATAATACGTACGGTCAAGTTCAATTTAATTTTTCTTTATTTCGGTATTCTAGTGCAATATGTATTTCTTCATTTCTTGACTTTTATTGCCTGTTTTTTCTAGAATTGATCATTCCAAACTTCTAATTATCCTTCCCTCCCCTTCGCTTCGCTCCCTTCCTTCCTCTAATTCGTAAACGGATTACATACAAGTCCTGGTGCTTTCTAGAGTACTTAAAATTGTTTTTTAACTTCAAATGGGACATTACACTCTCAAAAATAATGTGAAATTCAATAATTTTGGATCACTAAAATCTTCATTTATTTCTATGGTGCGTTTTACTATGCACCTAGTTAATCTTGGTGCTTCATGCACCTGGTAAGTGTCTTACATTCAAATCATTAGACCATCCATGCACCTAAATTGTAGTGGTACATTCTAGTAGTCTATCAAAACCATCATCTCTCCATCGAAATTCCTCTCACCAGCATGAAGAACCCGAACAAGTGGAACAGCGGCGCCGCAGCCACAATGCCAAGACCCCCTGACCAAATCTAGCACTTTAGGTATAATAGACTTGAGGCAGAGGATTGGTTTGTTGGCAGCGATGGGTGGAGAGGCCGAGGTACTAGTCATCGCGCTTGTCGGCGGAGGTAGAGACGCGACCAGTTCGGCATCTGCAAGATTGGCATGGAGGGGTGGTGGCGAGCTCCTCCATCCACTAGCTCGGCGGCAACTGGCTCGTGAAGCTCGCCTCGCTGCAAGCCTTGGAGCTCACAGTGTCGACACAACATCTCCGAAATTTCACCTTGTCGACAAAGGGGGGGAGCAAGCAACAGGACTTGAGGATGGCAATGGCGCTGGAGAGGCTAGAGAGCGCAACCTGAGTGAGGAAGTCCTCCGTCCTTCTGGGCATGAAGGAGCGGCAGCTACGATGGGAAATGGGGCAAGGGAGGAGACAACAAGGTGAGGGGGAAGGAAGATTGGAAAAAATATTATAATGCAATTGCAAGAAAAGACCACTCATACATATGCGGCTTTATGATTTTAACACCTCAAAGGTGTTTTAAACACTATCTTCAAACTGGTGCATTAGGGATGGAGCCTGTTTCTATATATTCCAATTTCTTATAAATTGCATTGAAATGGCTTCAATCAAGGCAGCGTAGTAAGTACTCGACTTGAACAACCTTTGTAAGGGGTATCACCCAATTCTGGTACAAGCGAGAAACTACTGAGGGATCAACCTTGTATTTCCCCATGGCATGATCATGATCAAGGCTCACTTCCTGCCCAAACACCATGGCCTTCTTTTCAACCCTCTTCCTCACCATCTCTTCTACCTTCTCAGATGTCAACAATTTCATCAACGCTTCTCTGTCCTGCAAACACAAGTGTTTACCCATTCAATTTCTACATGTAGATTAACATAGCATCAAAAACCAACAAGAGTATAGTAGCATTTGGAGAAAAAAAAAGCCTATTTTGCAAGCCACCCACTATCTTGCAAAATACTATAACAACAAAGACTTTCCCACTATCTTACAAAATAATGAGCAATAATCTAATCATTTGCAGGAAAATAAGGTCAGTGTTCACAAGCTTCGTTCCTCGTTCTCAAAAGATAAGGGAATCAACTAGCACAGGCTTCATTCAGAATCCACTACAATGGTTAAGACTTAAGAGTGAAAACATTATGTATACCTGAGCACGAATTAAAGGCTCATAGTCTTGAGGAGATTTCCTGAATTTCGCCTCAGCTACAAACTTTCCATAATGAATCCTTCTTGAGATGGCCTGCATATTTTTATGGAATAAACTGTCAAAAGTCAAAACCAAAGCTAGTTTAAAAGATTGTTCTGCATAACTTTATCCATAAACATGCTCACAAAAGCACTTCCAAGGGAATTTCACCTGCAATAATGAAAGATCACTAGCTGCAGTTTGTGCGTAGTTGCCGTCAGCACCGGAAGCAGCAAACAATGGAAGCAGCTCATGAAAGTAAATTTTCCATATGTACTTGTTTATGTTAATCAAAGCGGCTGCAGGATGCAAAAACTGAAGACGAAGTTTAAAAGATTTCCTTTTTCCACCAAGTTGCGTGAATATGCAAAATGGAAAATCATGTTAAGAGTTTTGGTGAATTACCTGTGAGAAGGTGTAATGTGGCGCAACTGAGGGAGGTAAGTTTTCTGGGAAGAAGGGATTTTCTTCAGGGTTATTGTATCTTCCTGCCTGTAACATACCATATCATTTTTCTTTTTTTGGGGTACATAACATACCACATCATTTAATAGATAACATTCTTTCAAATGCAATAACTTAATCAAAGTAAATAAGAAAACCATTCTCGAGATTGACATAGATCAAATACATTTATGGTTACATGATTCCATGAAGTCCATACTTCCCGATGTGAAGAAACTTGGTAAACAAAAGAAATAGAAGACTATAAACTAAATATTGCAAAAGACTTCAAATTAATATCAATCCAACTAATGGAACCAACCCCCTTTTCTTTTAAAGGAAAATAATGACCAAAATGAATGCTAAGATGCGAAAAAATTGATGATCAGTTCGGTGCCAGAGTTAGCATGGTCATCATATATAGCAGAGCCACAACTGCAACTTAGCATGCCACTCAGTATGTAAGTTGCTAGCATTCTAACTTCTAAATTGTAAATTGGGTTGTTTAGAAAACTTTGAAATTGAATTCAACTCCCTAGTTTGAAAATAAGTAATGGCATAGAATTAAAATATAAAAAGAATTCAATTCTGTAAAAATGTTCAAAAGTAAATCAGATCAAAATATATCTAATTTATAATCCCTAACATGATGAATTTAATATTAAAAATTGATATACTAAAAATACGCTTAACCTTATTAATATCTTCTCTCTTTCTCTCCTATTTACTATCTAATGAAGGGCAAAATAGTTAAGATAAAAAATTCGATTCATTTTCATATATATTCTAAAGAGTATATTTGAATTTAATTCTATAATCTACTAATTTATTCCAAATATAAACATTCACATTATAATACAATTGAATTTAATTATTGATATAATTAAATTCAATTCTATCTCATTTTTTTATTTCAAACAACATGAATATGTCGGCCTATGATGGTTTAGAAAACTATCAGCTAGGAGATTTAACAACCATTCCACACCATTTCTTCCACCTATATATTCTCTTGAGAAACTTCCAAATTCAATAAAAAAGAAAGGCACATATCATGTGCCCTAACATCCCAACTTATGTTGCCTTTGTCTCAGCTTTTTTTGACAACAAAGAAGCTACTATCTTAACTTCTACTAAAAACTTAATCACTTTTTTTATCAAAAAAAAAAAATATGAAAATTGAAACAAACACACCCTAATAATACAATGCCAATGCACCTGACCAAAGCAAACACAACTGTCCACAGTAGTAACGAAATTTGACGGCCCCGAAGAAGACAAGACATGAAACTAGACAAGATAGCGACTAGTTAACAACCTTAGCTTGAATGGCCTCTGTATTGTGAACAAGGAAATCGAGCAATGAGCCAGGAAAACCGGGAATGGAAGTATAGTTTCAATGGTAAGTGGGAGAATTGAATGGGAACTTGGCTCTCTCAATGAGACCAAATATGATGGTGTCTTCTTGTCTAACCAAAGACGCTCTCACTGAATCTAGCGTGTATTCATTCCCGGAGTCAGCTTCCGCCGTTATGTATCTCTCGGTAAAAGCTACCCACACAAGAAGGAACAGCATTAGAAATTGAAGCATCATGGTATTGTTGAAATGAAAGACTCAACAAGAAGCGAACAGAGAGAGTAACGTGTGGCACTGAGGTGCAATGATCAGAAAAAAAGCAAATAAAGTAACGTTGCCGGCATGCCGTGGAATGGAATAGGATAGATATTATTACATTTTTTACATGTCCATTTGGCCACACTGTTTTGTTTAGCATTTGAAAAAGAAAAGACATTACTGTCGTATTGGAGTACTTTGCATAGACAAAGTCAAATGCCTTGTACGTATTGGTAATTCGCATTGGGCAGAAGACGGAATCCGTCTGCGACTGTTGGAATGGGTTAACCTACCCGGGCAAGGATTTTTTCATAGAATAATGATATAATTTTCTAAAAAAAAAATTTAAACATCTTTATAAATATTAAATAAAGTTAAAAATAGATATAATTAATATTTGAAAATATTAAAAAATAATCAATTTTTTCTTTATTTAATAATTATGAAGATCTATTGGGATTATAAATCATTTCTCTTTTCCATATACAAATTGCACGTAATATTATTATGTGTTTGTCTGTTGACCATAAAAAAATCATGTGTTTATTCCCTTTATAACAATGAATTTAATTTAAATATATTGATAATATAAAATAATTTTATATTATCAATTAATAGAAATAATATAAAATATTAACTCATATAAATAATTATTTATTATAATGAGGAGCCACCATAATTTTTCACTTTCCAATTCTATTTTAAATTATCAATACATACCAATTAAACTCTATAATAATAAGAAAAATGATTGGGAGATGTATCTTTTATGATGCAGTACGCAATACATACGAAAAAAGTGAGCAAAATGATAAAAATGCTTGAATAATAAATATTATATAATTATTGTTACTTTTATTTAACTTTTTTTTTTATTCAAAAACTTGATAATGTATTGAACAATATATATATATATATATATATATATATATATATATATATATATATATGCACAACTTAACAAACTTATCAATGTCTTAAATAAGATCCTTGTAAATTTTATATTTTATATATAAAATTTATCAATATTTTTTAATAATAATTTGATAAATTTTTAGATTAAAAAAATTAAATAAAAATAATAATTATTATATAAGATTTATTATTAAATATTTTTATTATTTTATTTATTTTTTTATATAAATTACATACTGTATCATAAAAAATGCATCCTTTGTTACAAACAATAAAGTGAAAATTTTTAAAATAATCAAAAGATATACGCTCTTGCGGTCCTTCAAAAGGCGACAGTATGTGACAGAAATCGACCATTCAGCTTTTTGGCGGGCAAAAGCGTTTCTCCTTCGTTCACGTGAATGTCGAGCGTTTAATTAATGACACGGACACGATGATGCCATGATGGCCTATTGAAACTATTTCTCTTTTATTTTCTGGCAAAAATCCCGAACAAATTGTCGATGTGCATAGATGTACAGGGCGTGCGAAAACGTGAATGTTATCCACCACGTCCTTACTCCCTAATAATCTCTTTATGTACTTCGTTAGAAAAGGACAAGCAGTGTGGATCTGTAACTAAGGTTAATTAGAGAAAATAAAACATGTGATAAATTATTGGCTCAGGGAAATTGAAAATTCGTCACAGGTAATTAGGACACAAATCCTACTATCCTAGTTAGTTTTAGTTAAAAAGCATACATAAAAGGAAAAGGAGAAAACAACATTGGTGACCGATGAGCAACTCTCAGAAGTCACAATTAAATGCACACACTAAAGCATTATTTTCTCTGTCCTTCTACTGTAACAAAAAAGGGAAAGAGCTTTTGCAACCCAAGAAAAAGGACTTCAAAACATTCGTCATGGTGAACAAAATGAAATCAAATATTGGTACGGTAGAGAAGGAATTATACTATGTGTTTGTTTAGAAGCTATTATTTTGATAAAAAAATTTAAATAAAAAAATTATTTTTGATTTTTTCTATATGTTTGAAAAAAATTTTTAGTAAAAACAGAATCACTAAAAAAATATAAGATTTTCTGGAGAGGTTATAATTTTCATCTTTTAAAAAAAATCTTTTTTGTTATAACATAAAAAAGATGTTTAAGACTGAAAAAAGATTTTTTAATATGATTAAAATCAGTTTACTTATCTCCTGTATATTTTATTTAAATTTAGGATGTCTTATATTTGATTTTTACCATTTTCTTCCAAAAATATCTCTTAAGAATAATTCTTAATTCATTACTTTATATATATAAAGTATAAATATATTGTTTGTACATCCAAATATAAATTAATTTTTTATTTAAACATAAAATAATTTTTATATTTTCAAAAAATCTTTTATAAAAAGATAATTTTTTAAAAAAATCATTTTAGAAAAACTCATGCAAACGAGCCTTATGTCTAAATTGTTTGAACAAGATAAGGGATCATAGGAAATCAAGCCGTTAATCATATCATGTAATTTCCCACAAAATAGCCGCAGTGAGTCAATAGCTCGAGTTTGTGTTTCATTGCTGAATGCTAATGGGAGTGGACGGTTTTCTACTGAGGCCCAGCAAGCAGAACATATGTCCAAACAAATTTCACCGCAGCAGCTTGCAGTCACCTCAACCTAAATGTTAACAAAAAATCCCAAAAAACTCCGCAAGACAACAGTCACATTTACATATCTTGAGTAGTACTCTACAGTGGAGGACTATTTTAGATCCCTCAAGTTCTATTCTGTCATTTGTCATCACCAAAGCAATTGAAAATCATTCTCAAAACCATTTGCTCCAAAGGGCTAAACCGGAGATTCAAAAAAAAAAAAGAAAAACTATGACTGTCAAAAAAAAAAAATGAAATTATGAAGCAACAAGTCGATAAACTGCGCTGCCAATTACACAATTTTGGTGGCTTTATCGGCTTCACTCTTTCAGAAGCTATACAGCTTGACTCAACTTCAAAGCAGTATCAGGATCAAGTCGGAAAGTAAACCGAGAAGTTTCTGGAACATGGTGTGAGATAAGTCGCGCAGTGTCTTTCCACCAAGTAACCTCTAATTCTTTCTCAACAAGCTTCTGCGTGGTACATTCTAAAGCAGACTCCAGCTCTGTTATCCGTTCTTGCAGTCTCGCTTGGAGCAGTTCATGTAACCTTCTCTCCAGTTCAACTGGAGGAACTCCAAAGGATACATCAGCACTTGCTCCTGGGGGGTCCATTATTATTTCACCAAGACTCGAACTGTGGCTGTTCGAAGAAGAGTCCTTAATAGTTACCTGACAATTTCCGTTTTCAGCCATTTTGGAATAGAACTAATAACCAAGAACAGAAGTAAAGGATAAACACAAATGCATAATCAAATAACTTTACTAACAATATACAAATAACGGACAGTTTAAGAAAATCAACAGCACAAGAAGAAAAGGAAAAGCAGCATAAATCCCAAATTTAGAATACAAATTTCATAATTTACGCCTACCAAGGGCATTCAAGTATAGCTTAATCTAGATGATGCCTTTCTACTGATTGAAGAGACTTCTTTCAGACTGGTATTTGAAAGGTTCATATATATGTCATATCTGCTTAAGAGTATGAAGAAGTCCCAATTCATTGTGATACCAGGTTGGACTAGCCATATAATAGTTCCTGAACGCAAGAGTACGGAGATATTGGTCGATACATTCCTCAAAGACACTTTGAATAGATGAAATTGACATCGACAGATTTAAATTTCTTTTCTTGGTTGATTCATCCACATATATGCAGCGTTCATCGCCTATCAGAGTTAGGAGATGAACATGAGGAATCAAAATGTGAAATAATCTACCTTGAGTGTTTCTTGTTGGGCATCTTCAAACGCAGCTTCGCTATCCAAATACAGCTGCAACCGTTCTAACTCAACTTCAAATTCTGCCTGAAGCTCGTTTATTTCTTCTGCAAATTCATCTTGTTCATTTACGTTATATTCTAGAAACCGTTCATGAAGCACACCACTTTTTGACTCTGGTTGAACATATGGTGTTTTTGGATGAATTGAAAGATGACTATGAGAGCTGGAAACTTCTTGAACATCAGTTATGGAACAGGCAACAGCATCGCTATGCTTCAATGGCTTAAGAAGTGCATCTTTACTTTGCAGTGCGCCTTTCACATTTTGAAGGAGCATTTCCATTTCTTTACGCAACTCAACCATCTTGCCAAGCTCATTTCTACTAGCTGCAATCAGATATAGCAGACCGCAACCAACTCCTAGCTTAAAAGATGTATCATCTCTATGTAACTGTCCTGCAGAACCTCAACAACATCATAAAGTTAACTATCAAGTATCAACTAATGGGGAAAACTGTAATAGTAAAGAAAGATCAGAAGTGAAATAAAGGAAAACATCCAACGAATGGGTCAACAGATAAACAAAATTAATGGGTCAACATATAAAATGATGAATTTTATTATAACAAAATTTATGTTTTTCTCACTTATAACACGATACTTTGACGTCAGTGTGTAACATTAAACTCTCGGAGGAACTTAATCCCATTAACAAAGGAATGATATTCCCTCTAAAAAACGTTCAAGAATTTCACTCCTAATAGGAAAATGATAACAATGAAAAAGATGATATTGTCCAACGAAGCCAGCAATTGATATCGCGTATATATTGAAAATGACGGTCTGGACTCTGAAGTATATACACACTACGCTAATTTTCTTTTATCTGATATATAACCCTAATCTCAAAGTAACAGAATCCAAAACTTTAAACGAACACAAATAGTGATCTTCATATAAAGTTCAAGCTAGCCAATTACAAAGGTTTAGGTTATTCAGAAATCACAAGGTGATGGAATCACAATCCAATCAATGTTTAACCAGCTTTTCACAATCTAAAGCAAGTCCAAACAACCACTGAGAATCATCTCGAAGAAACTAAACCTTTGTGTAAAATAGACACTAGCGGAGCATCACCACATCACGATTTACAAGCAAATCAAGCATAAGCATTGGCAACATACCAGACCAGGCGGTTAATATTATCAAAATTCAAAACTAACTAAACCAAAACGAATAGGAAAATAACCGGAGCTTCTCACCGGACTCCTCCCTCCCGTTCGATATGTTCATCGGCAACGACGTCGTCTCGGACTCACCAGCCTCCTTCCGCCGCCGTTGCAGAGCCCTGTGGTCCTTATTGAGCCTCAGCGCCGCCAGCAGCCGAGCAACAAGCCGCCAAGGCGAATAGCACTTCGCATGCGGATAGCCGTGTCTCGGCGGCGGTGTTTCTCCGGCGCCGTCCATGGAATCAGAGCCGCCGTGGTCTTGGTCGGCGAGAAGAATATCGGCAGCGCGTAAGCGGTGAGGGAAGGTGCTACTAAGGTTGGGTTTGGGGGATTTAAAGAAGTAGTTCTTCGTCTCATTATTCATACTCGTTCTTATGAATTTACTATTGACGCTGAGAGCACAGAAAGCGTGGGCATTAAATTCGTTGATGATAGTTCAACTTCGCATTCTGGGTTTTGGAGGGAAAACTTGGGGCTCTTCTGCTCCCCACTCTCTCTCTCTCTCTCTCTCTATGCCTCCCCGTATCTATCTATTTGCTTAAAACATTTACGGTGCATGTTATGTTAAAACTACGGGAGTAACTTAATCCCTTAAAAAATATGAGAAAGTATTTCAAATTAATATTGCTAAACAGGTGTTATATTCTTTCTTTCGCAATGAGTCTTATCCGGCGACATGCCCCTCCACCCTTCAACACTATCCGCATCAAACAACACAAACTCCAATATTGTCATCGGAATCCATTGGTTCACGGCGCGCCTGCACCACACCAAGTCCACCACCCCGTCGAACACTGGCAGCCGCTACAACGACATGAAGCGGCGAAGCCCCTCGGCGCCACCGCCGCTATCTTCGCGCGCCACGCTCGTCGTCGTCGTCACCACTATCACGTTGCGAAGCTTCATCACGGCGACAAAGGAGCCCATCCCATTGCTGACATCGATCCCCAGCGGAGATGCACGGCGGACATGAGGTGCGGGGTTGGGGACGCGATGGGGTTCGTCACAGATGCGGGCTGGGTCACGCTATCTCATGACGGCTGGAGCTCGACGGTAGCTGGGTGGCGGTTCACGATGGCTGGGAGGAGGACATTGATGACACAGATGCGCAGCGATTCGAGGTGGAACAAGATGGGTGGTGGTGTTGGCTAATGCAGCAGAAGATGATATAATTTTTCAAAAAGAGGGTGTGAAGAATCTGGCTTGTGAGCACTCGATGCACTGCCGCGTATGGTGGCTGGAGATGGCAGTGCCGGCGAAGAACACGGTGGATGAGGAGTTGGTGGAAGACGAGGTGATATAAGAACAGCCATTTGCAAAGCCCCTATTTGCAAAGAAAAAATCAAGACACCTATTTTATAATATAAATTCTTAATTTTTTATAATTTTATACATGGGAGTAACGAACTCCCAAACTAAAAGCGGAGCAACGTAACACGCACCAACATTTACTAACTTTCAACTTTCAAGGTTGTCTTACCTACTTTAATGATTTACACCAAGTAAATTACGTGAAATAAAAAAATAAAATAAAAGGTATAAACTAATTTTTGGTCATTGTCCCAAATTTTGATTATAGTTTCTATATTTTAAAAAATTTGATTTAAGTTCCTACACTAGTACTTTATTAAGAAATTAGTTTTTGTTATTAAAAAATTATTAAATGATATTAATTTTTACTGATATAACTAACAAAATTTGACATAAATAAGGTATTAATGTAATATTGAAATGATATTTTTTAGGCATTTTTAAAGCCCAAAACAATCTTTCAAAAAAAAATTAGAAGAGAAACCAAAACAATATTAAAATGACTTTTTTTTTTAATTGAAACAACTTCAATCAAATTTTACTATGTCTTATGTCAGTTTTTAGTGTGTATATATATATATATATGATTTATTATTAATTCCACAAATCAATTTTGAGTTTATTTGGATTGGATTGTAATAATAGTCTTTTTATTTATGATAATTAATAAAAGGGCTACCAAGAATATTATTATTAATAAGGTGCAATATCTTGTTCTATTATTTATTTTAATTGAAGTTTTGCTTTTAGAATTTTAAGCTTTTTATTTTAAAATTACTTGATAATTATGCACTTATTCAATAGGAAAATAATAGAATTGAAATGGAATATAATACACAGAAAATACAAAGATAACCCAACAATTTAAGGTTGCCAACAAGGATGCATTAGTGCATATTCTACCCACCACCATTCAAAAAAATGATGCTTGCTTAGTGTACTCTTTTGGTTGTATATAGAAAGGCGCGGATGTTGGTTAATGAACTAATAAAAACGACAAATCAAAGTTTCTTGTGAAGAATATACTCGTATTAATTATGCCGTTTATGTTTGTATTGGTTGTTAAAATCTTTTAGAATAATATGAAAATAATCTGTACAGGTATGACATTGTTATCATGAAGACTCCCCTATAATACATGTTTATAGACGAAACCGGAAGCATTCGCGCATCCAACGGAATAAAGCACATGCATATTGAAAAATAAATAATAAATACATGAAACAAAAGGTAGGATCAAAAAATTTGTCAAGCCAATTATGTAAAAGAATTGTCAAACCAATTGTTATGAGGCACTTCACTTGCTTCATTGTGTTAGCCATTGGCATGCCGCGGTTCATTAAGAAAAATATGGCGATGGTTGTAACAATTTAAGAGAAATAAAACAATCGAATATTTTTGTTTATTTATTTGGATGTTTATTTTCTATTGATATATCTATTAATAATTATAAAATGCCTCGTCAAAAAAGATATAAAGTACTAAAAATACAGTTGTTCATAATGAAACTATACTGTAATATTAAACGTGTAATACATATTTATAATAAAGTTAATAGCACAAATTTATACAAAAAATTTTAAGTTGAATATTAATATACATAGATATACTGAAATATTTACAAGCAAAAATAAGATTTTGTTAATCATAGACTAAATATTTTTAAATCAGATAATAAAATTATAACTTATTTAATTATACTTCATAAGCTTCTAGTAGTTGGAAGAGTCCATTTTCTGATAGGGTATTACTTTATTAATCTAAAATTATCAAAAATAGAATAAAAAATTGAAAATTTTTAGTAAATAATGAAAAGTTCTAAAACATTTGAACTATAATAGTTCCAGCTGTTTCTTAACACCAAAATTGACATGACTATTTATTATAATCACATCAAACCATCTCTCAGAAAAATAATATTTCATAATAAATATGACCAATAAATACTTAAAAGATATACGTCATGTAATTTATAATATAGCAAGCCTTATTAAAATTATGATCTCTTTACTTTAATTTTTAGTTTCCTTTATCTACTTGTCTCACATATATTCGAACGTCTTTTCTTAGAGAATTCCCATTTTCTGGTGTTATTCATAATCTTGTGATGATAAAACAAGACTTTTATGCCATACCAAACAAGATAGGTAATATAAAATAATTTTATATCTTATCTCTCTGTCTCCTTGGCAGTTAATAAAAAATCTTAAATATCTTCTTTTTACATTACTTACTTATCATTATGCATAAATTCACAATAAATATAAAGATGCATAAATTTAGGCAATAAATATAACTTAAATAAAAGGCTTAAATAACCTAAAATAAACAATAACTTGAACAACTTAAATTCATTACATGATAAATTGAATAATAATATATAAAATTAAGCAATAAAATAAACTAAATAAAATATAAAAGATATAACTTAACTCATAAACTTAAAACAAATGAATTGCACAAAAGTCAAAATAATGTAACATAATATCTCAGAAAAATTTATCAAAATATAGAATTGTTAAATGTAAGTGTTAATTTCTAAAAGGACCAAATCTAAAACCACTTTTATTTAATTCCTTTTAAACTGTCTTACTATGGATCATGAGTTCGTCCTTATTATCATTGGGCTTTTAGCACATATAGGTCATATACTTACAAGGGTCACTAGTAATGTCTATAAGTCAAGAGTCATCAAATTATTTATCAGTCAAGATATAAAATTTTAAGTAAATATATAAATCATTTAATAGTTCAATTCCATAATAAACTTTACTTATTTTAAGTGTTAGATACAATATTTTATTCTTAATAATGGTTCCTTATAGAAATTACCTTAAAAATTGATAACTTAAAATAATATTTATGATTATATAAATAATATCTTAATAATAGTAATAGTAATAAGCAATCGTATAGAGGAGTATCAAATAAATTAACTTGAAAAGATAAATAAAATAAACTACAATAATAATGAGCCTTAATATAAGTTAATATTAGATCAAATAACTTGGAATGATAAATAAAATATATTGCAATAATAAATAATAATAAGCAATAATATAAAGGAATATCAAATAAAATAATTGAGGATAATAAATAAAATAAATTATAATAAGAGTAATACTAAACAAATTTAATGTAAGGAAAACAATAACTTGGAACAATAAAATAGATTGCCACAAATAATAGCATACAATAATACAAAAGAATATTAATTGAAATAACTTGGAATAAATTGTGATAGCAATGAGTAATAATATAAAGTAACATTGAGCAATATAGCTTACAATGAATAAATATAAAGCATAAATTTATTTCGCTAATAATTTTATTATCTACCTCTAAGTAGTATGCATTTACTAAACACCTTGTCAATCTCTAACTCTTCTCTTTTCTCTTGCTACCAACCATCACAAATAACAGTACTCTATCTGCTTCTTTCCTTTTCCTTTTCCTTTGCGCATCTCAACTCACGTTGTAGATGTAAGCTGAGTGCTTTATTATGGAAGAATTGATCAAAAATATAGTAAAATTTCTACATCTACGAATTTTTCTTTTGACTTTATGGCATCCTATATAAAATTTCCACAATTATATTTTCAAGGTGGCTCTATAGCAATCATGTTTGAGTACGTAAGGTGATTTTCTTTCTTTCTTCCTTTCTTCGTTTTTTTTTTTTTTTTTTTGACTTTGCCAAACTTATATGTATTAATTGTCAGGCTCTGATTCACGTGTTCACTCTTCCGTTTTTTTTTTTCATTATTATTATATTAGTATTGTAATTAAATTATTACCTTATACGTAAATTAAAAGTTTGTTTACCATGTTTATTCAAGTTACTTTTATTAATGTTTTATGTTACTTTAAAAATTTAATACCTAATACTTAACTACTTTATTAATTATTAACAATACATCAAAGAGCCAAAGTTACTTTACACAAAGTAATTTACAAAAAAGAGAGGATGCCACAAAACGAACTTCATATATAATATTATAAATTTTTTGGTAGTGATATAATATTAGGAATTTAAATCTTGTAATCATCACTTTGTAAAAAGTTTTACTTAATCATCATCCCACTTGAAATTTTGTGAATGGTTCATAAATTTTTTTAAAATATATATATATATATATATATATATATATATATATATATATATATATATATATATATATATATATATATATATATCAATATAGTTGTGTTATTTCATTTTTAACTTTTCTAAATAAATTAATTAAAATATTTTTTTAGTCTCGATAAAACTAATGGTATCTGAACTCAATCACTAGGAACTTAATTAATCCTACTCGATCTGACAAAAATCTCTAAAGAAGGTAGAGGTCTCCTTTCTATTTTCAAGACTCTAAACCGAAACTTCTGATAAAGGACTAAGGTATCTATCACCTTAATTAATCCCATATTGATATTAAAATATATTTTATACTTCTTACTATTTCTTTTAAAAAAGTGATAATATCATTTTGGAATTATTATTATTGTTGTTGTTAGTGACGAGCAGACGACACTTCACTCATGTTTTTTGTCATATGCTCTTTTAACTTGCCAAATTCTTATTTTTATTACCTCAGCTAAATGCACTGAGTTGCATAAGTGATCATAAGCCTTTAAAACATTTGTAGATAGACTAATGTCAGATTAACACACATTTTAACCTAAAAATATATTAATGGTAAAAAATCAAGGAGGTATGCATGGAATATGTGATATGCATAAGAATAAATGATATCATCGTTAAAAAATGTTGCTTCGAAAGCTAGTCTTATTTTTTGTTTAATTTTAGTGTATTTTAATGTAAAAGTTTTTTTACTATATAACACCGAATCAGTGGAAAAAAATTGATCATTGCCTGAATAATTATATAAGAAGTCAAACTATATATATATATATATTAATTTTAGGAGCTTCTAAAGAAGTTAGGAGAATAGGGGAAAGGATGGGCGTGCAGAGATCGAATTTTAATCCAACAACAACCCTTTGAAACAAAAATTAAGAAAAATGCCACTTAAGTTATAATTTATTAGTGTAGTCAAACTATTTTAATATATGTTAACAAGTTATTGAAAAAAAACTCCTTTTTTTTCGCATAAGTTAACACATTATTAAAAGAAAAGGATTTTGATGAGAAGTTCCACTTAATAAATAATAAAAAATATTACATTAAAGTAAAATTTCTTAAAACAATTTAACATATAATAAACTTCGTAAAAATTATTCATCAAAAAAAGCTTGAAAATAATTGTTTTAATATAATATAATATTTTTAATTCTTGATAAATACAATAAAAATACTTGTTAACAAAAGTTTTAAAACAATATTTCAAATTTAAACTGTCAAATATCCCCCCTCCCTCTCTCCCACAAAAAAAAAAAACACAAAAAAGCACTGTCTGCCTTAGCATTAAAAACAATATTTTTTAACGTGTGTTACTTCCGACTTTTCTTTTTAATAGAAAAATATAAATACAATCCAACCTAGGTGTGCGCGATGATTCGCTATATTAATTCACAATAACTCTTTTTTGGCACCATATATTAATTCACGATAATTGATAAGTAATATTCCCGTGACTTTCATTTAATGTCTGCTGACTGCTGCTAACATATGATAATGAGTAATACTCTATATTAGAGTGACGATCAATATATACCAAAAAAAAAGGAGTGAAGATCAATATATGTGCCAAAAATGTTATAGTAGTTTTTTTTTTTTAATTTCCTTCGTTTTATAACAATCATCGTTTAAAATGATGGTATCAAAATTGAAAAAAAATGATATTCCTAATTTTTTAACATAACAATTATGAAAAATTGAATTATTCTTTGATTTATTCAAGAATGACATTAATTAAAAAATAAATAATCATGATTTGCCAATAAAAAAGTGATATCGGAGAGAAAAAACTTTAATTAACGAAAAAAATGATGTAAATAATTAATACTTTGTTAAATTTTAAAACGATTAATATGAAATAAATTCTTTTAAAACGACTATTATTATTATAGAATAAAAAGCGTAAATAACAATCAAGTAACATGTGAATGAGAGTGAGCACGTGTTATGCGAGGACATGTACTAATAATAGATTTTATTTTAATTTAATTTGAATAAGTTTAATTTGAAAGCTATACAACTGTATGCAATGTCCTTCCACAGTGGCTTGCATAAAGAGTAATATTATACTGTTAAAATTATTGGTAAGAATTATAAATAGAATTTATGTTAATTTAAGGATAATGGCTAGATAATTTTAAAAAATAAAGATGATTTATTCATCTAAAATCAAAATAAAATCTCATAACTAAATTCTAACTGTTTAATTTTTTTCATAAAAAACTATTTGTGCCATATAAAACTGCTCTGTTTTATTTTTTACGTGAACACAAGTATATGTATAAATAGAAGCATTAAGAAGATGTACAGCACTTTTTGTAATATGAGAAAGGAATCAAAGGACAAATAAGTTTTTTTTTTTTTTTGCTTGTGGGCCGGTGGAGTGAGGTTGAACTGATTATTCATTTCTTGCTTCTTATAGTTGTCAAGATGGGCCGGGTAGCCCGCTAGCCCATTTTACACAGTCTTGGCTCAGATGGATCAGGTTCGAAAAGTTCATCGTGCCACAAAGCCCGCCTCTTAAACGGGCTAACTTTAGTTCAACTAATATAGACTAGGGCTAGCAAAAAAAATTTGTAAAAAAAAAAAACACCCCATTTTGCATATAGTACCGAAGATGTTCTTTTTGGGTTCAAATATACATCTAGGATGCATTACTTCAGCCCACTTCTAAAATGGGCGATTCCAACCCACTCCATGAGCTAGCCCACCAGCAAAAATAAATTGCTCAATATCTTACTCAATTTAACAATAAAAATGCTTAGCATTTGGAGGCGTAGCACGGTTGGTCATACACTTAAGGGGTGTTTGGCATGCTGTATAAGTTATGATAGGATAAAATTATACAATACGTTATGATTTTATCCGTTGTTTAGTGCAATCAATATATTGTATAACCTTATCCATCAAACCTCCCTTATACGTTATAATGATGGATAACTTCATACGGCCTAGGGAGGTCATATTAAGCCTGATTAGCTTTTAATGTATAAGGGTTCTTTCATTTTTTTATTTTTTAATATATTTTATTAAAAAAATTAATTATTAACTAAATAATAAAATATATAAATATATAAATAAAAATAATATTATTTAATAATAAATAAATATTTTTTAAAAAAATTGTAAAATAAACTATTCAAACTAAAATAAAAATATAAGAATAAAAATTTATTATTAAAATATATAAATAATAATATTTAATATAAATTTAATTATATATAATAAAAAATACAACCAAATATAGGAATGTGATAGTAAACCTATTTAGATTTTGATATATAAAAATTCTATCTCTATTTCACTCTCTCTCTCTCTCTCTCTCATATTTTTTATATTTATAAATAAATAAATAAATAATTTTTAATATAAAATTATTTTTATATATAATAAAATAGAGCTAAAATAATTATGATAACTATTTAAAAATTATATTTATTATAATCTCTTCTTTTGGTTATATTTTATATAATACAATATCTTATACAATGACATATCAAACACTGTATCATATTAAATTTTTATCAGGTCTAATCCTATCAGGCCTTATACTATCAGGCACACCAAACGGGCCCTTAGGTGTGTTTGGTATGCCGTATTAGGCATGATAAGATAAAGTAATACAATATATTATGAGCTTATCCATTATTTGGTGTAGTTAATATATTATATAAGTTTATCCATCAAACCTCCCTTATACATCAAAATAATGGATAACTTAATCTATTCTAAGGATGCCGTATTAGGTCTGATTAATGATTGACATATAAGGGTTCTTTTACTTTTTATTTTTAATATATTTTATTAAAAGAAAAATAATAATTAAATAAATAATAAAAAATAAAAACCATATAAATAAAAAATAATATTATTTAATATTTTTTTAATAATAAATAAATATTTTTAAAAAATAATAATTATAAAATAACTATTCAAACTAATATAAAAATATAAGAAAAAAATTTATTAATAAAATATATAAATAATATTTAATATAAATTTAATTATATATAATAAAAAATATAAACAAATATAAGAATATGATATTAGGCTTATTTGAATTTTGATGTATAAAAATTTCCTCTCTATTTTTCTCTCCCTCTCTCACTCACTCATATTTTTTATATTATAAAAAAACATTAAAAATAAATAAATAATTTTTAATATAAAATCATATTTATATATAATAAAAAATAGCTAAAATAATTATAATAAATATTTAAAATTTATATTAATTTTTAAATTTTAAATTTAATATTCAAAAATAATAGTTATTATAATCTTTTTTTTTTGTTATATTGTATATAATACAATATCTTATACAGTAACATACCAAACATTGCATAATATTAAATTTTTATTAGGCCTTATACAATCAAGTCTTATACTATCAACTCTTATCTTATCGGGTCTTATACCATCAGACGTGCCAATCAAACCTTAGCCTCGTATAAAAAGTGCACCGCGTGACTTCGAGCCTGCAGTACAATTTCGGTATAAAAAAATAAAAATACCAATAAAATAATGGTATAAATAAAGCTATCATTTTGGCATATATACTGTTTTGGCCATGAAATATGCAGTCCAATTTGTTTCTCTAAACACGAACAAAGCATTGGATTATTCTTGGATCTTGAAAGGCAAAGAAGCTAGCTAGCTGCAATCACATCAAAGCATGGCTGAGGAAATTAATCCCCAAGCTTAGAGCAGGTAATAAAAGGTGTTTATTCGTTTTCTATTGAGAAAACGACATATAAATAGTGTTGCAATTTTTTTGGACGGGAAGTGTTGCATGTTGAAATATTCAGAGTTCGTAGGAACCAGCAGATAGTTTGATTTAGGAGCCGTATCTAACGTGAACCACTAAAAAATCTGGCTATCTTTGATTATCTCACAAAAGAAAGGGACTTGTTTTTGCAAAATAAAACTCGTTACCAAACAATAAAAGATGGATTTGTTACTTGTTCAAAAAGATTCCAGTCTAATTGTCACGCAGGAATTCAAATTATGTATATATTATGTTAGGATTTTTTTTTATATGTTTAAAGAGTTTAATTGGGGTGCATTGATAGTGTAAAATTTTTTTATATTATCATCTAATCAAAACTTTCTATTTGCATGACTATTCAAGTAGTGGGTGATTATATCAAAGACTTTTACTGATATGATAATATATAATTGGATGTCTGTATAAAATAATTTTATATTAATAGTATATTCAAATTAAATTCATATTTAAAAAGCATTATATTCAAGAAGAAAAAATTTCTAAGTGCACTAGAGAATGCAAACAAAATTAAAAAAATATACGATCGATCTCTATTTACCGATCACAGCCAAGCTTAAAACGGCCTTTTAAACTTCGTGAAAATATACTTCGAAAGTCCCTTGTATTTTCGAATGATTTTGATCTTTCAGTTACTTTCCAAATTATTTTGGTCCCTTAATTATGTAAATCCATATATAATGATAAACAAGTCAATATTTCTTATTTGTCTTTTTCCTTTCTTTTTTTTGGAATGGTCTTTTTTCTTTCTTTTCGGGTCACATTTTTTTTTTGTCTTATATAAGGAGCGGTCTAAGACCAAGTAAAAAGCGTGTGCGATGCAATATCGCGCAAATGGAATTGCATCGCACCAGTTTCTGCCAATGTGCGCACGGTGACCACTACTGACCAGTCACGACACCTGCATGGGATTGACCACAAAAAGCTCAAATTGATCGTTCCCTGCCTTGTATCCATTGGCAGCATTCGCGTACGTCAAAGGTCTGCTTTCTTCTGGATGCCCATATTAATTAATTGTATGGTTCTATGTATGCCTTAAGACGAACGGTATCGGGGTGGCTGTTCAATGTAGTATTTTGGAATAACATTTTTAAAGTGAGAATAACTGTAAAGTAAAAAAATAAAGAATTATTTATTATTAAATTAATAAATTTATTATATATAAATTTTATTAAAATAATTTAAAAATAAATAATCTCTTATTTTTTTATTTTATAATTACTTTTATTTAAGAATATTCAAATAATAAAATTTTAATTAATTTAAATGATTTGATATTTTTTTAATAAAGATTTTGCAAATGGATAAGTCTAATTTTTTCAAAAAATTATTCTTATAATAAATTGATTTAAGTTGAATCAAATTAATTAAATATAATAAATTTTGAGTATTAGTAGTTAAAAAAAATTAGTATATACGTGTGTTTATGGCTACCGGTGAGAGTGAGCCCCCCCGGGGGGGGTCCATCTCCGACAAAGATACATTGATCGATGGCCGGCCTTAGTTTCAACTTCAATTCAAGCATACATAGTGGTGCCAAGAGTATTCCACCGACTCTCATGTCTCTGTCAAATTTTACTTCGCCATATAGTGGACATGTTCGTTCTCTTTTTGTAAGCGAGCTTTATCAGCAGAAAATTTTGAATATTGTTAGAATGAAAAAAATTACTATTATATTTGTCATATAAATTACCGTTTTTTTATTAATATATTTTTTTTATCATTTTTTTATTAATATTATAAATCAAAGAAATAAATATTAAATAATATAAACAATATTTTGATATGTTAAGAGCAGCTAAATTTTTTTCTTCATACCTGACTCTATTGTTTTTAAAAAAATTTCTCTTTTAAAATAATGGATATAATTTACAAAATAAAATATGTAATCTTAATCATTAATAAAAAAAATTAATAATTTAAAATTTTATATGATATGAATATTGGTTTGATAAATTACACACACACACACACGCACACACAATAATAATAATAATAATAATAATAATAATAATAATAATATAAATTGTTGATTTTCTTCCCCACGATCAAGATCATATACTTTGATCCATCCAACTAAATCCTAGTTTTTCTTGACGGATATATATTGACCAAGTCTTACATTGTGCAACAATTAATGTATGAATGACGGTAAATGCCGGTTTCATCCAAAACAACTCCACAATTGCGTTGGACGCCAGTGCACGCCATCAAGTTAAATCCTCTCCCGCTCTGAAGCGAAAGTCTCAATTAATTAACATTTGCCGCACTTTTGAATTCAAATTGCAACTTAAATTATAATTTTGTGTGCAGGCATATTTTAGGTTTATTATGAAAACATTCACAAATTATATGTATCTAGGTAAATTCAGCGTATAATTTAAGAATAACCATTATAAGCCTGAATCAATGGTCAAAGTATTGTATACCAAACTCATCAGTGTATTAATTTTTACCAACAAGTACCAATTAAAGTAACCGATACAATTACCCGTTGATATGATTTATCAATAAATTCATTGGATGCCTATCTCCCGAATATGCTGGCGAATTTTTTTTTCTTTTTTCTTTTTCTATGAGCAGGCGACTGGATATAGTTAAAAGTGGTTACATGTTGGCCTATAAGTGGTATGGTGTGATAAAAAATAAAACCCATATGAAAAATAAGTTCCACTGATCATTGAAATGTAATGATGACCATATAAAATGCAGGGCTCACAAATTATAATTTTTTAATAGCGGGTTGAAATATAATGTAAGTTGATTAAAATGATTTTTTTAATAAATTAATTAGATGACCACCAAAAAAAATAATAATTATATGTATATCTCCACATTTAATGAGGAAGCAAAAGCATTATGTGAATGAATGCAATTTAATTATAAGAATCACTGGTTAGAAAAAATTAATTCCACTACTAGTAGAAGCAATATTTTATGTGAGATAAAGTATATGTTTAAATTTTTATTTGGAACTCCAAAATCATAACTTAAGTAAAAAGGTAAAGAAATGAGCTTTTGCCCAATTTATAATTTAAAAACTTTTTTAAACAGAAAATTAAACATTCTTAAAAAGTTCATCCAAAAAAAAACAAAGTTTAAAAAGGTCAACTGTATAAAATTACCACCAGACAGATTATAGATTCCACTTTATAACAGCAGACAGATGATAGATTTCACTTTATAAAATAGAGTAAAATAAGCTAATTAAAGTGCTTCGTGATCTGCTTTATCAACGATTGCAAAATCTAATTTTGTCTTTGTTTTATTATTATAATATAATTCTACTGATAATGGCAATGCTACCACTAAATTATGCAGTGCGGCTACTTGTATATGTGAATTTGAATCTACCAAGAAAAAAGTTGTCAAAATTCAACGAGCAAAAAACTACCAATGCTTTGTTGGTTAATCACGTTGATACAATCACATCACAGAACATTAATTCGACTAATTATATGTAAAAAAGTAAGCACTTTGGTATTAACACATCTTATGCACCACTTTCTTGTAATACTTTTTTGTATGCAGATTAGTATCGGATCCATATGCACGATGGTCAGGCCAATGTGCGCAGGTTAGACCAACCTCTACAAAGAGATTTTTACTATGATGGAACTTATATACACAAAATGTCAACTATAATTTCCAATGGCAAAAGTACTAGTCTCAATTTGTTTCTGGTTTCAATTTTTAGGTATCTGTACATATGGTACTCGGATACATCACCCGTATAGTGTGTAGTTTTTCTAAATGTTGTCTCATACGCACAATTTCATATTGATCCACTTTCTTTTTCTTTTTCTTTTTCTTTTTTTGATGTGAATATTGATGCACTTTCGATCAAACAAAATTCGTGTATTCTGGCATGATAAATAATAGTCTATTAAAAACACAAGTTATAGACTACATGGTTAGGTTAAATTTATACCAATATATAATAAAACTTAGATAAAATAGTAAGAATACTACAGTATTTCTACGTTCAGTCTAAGATATCATTAAAGAACTACGGCAACGAGGTGCACAACAACCTGCGGCCTTCAAGGGCCTGCTTGAAGTGTGATTTAAGGTGCCCATGGACCTCTCATAAACCATACTATGTAGACTATTGGCGAGATCTTGTATACTTATTCTATTAAACAATTTTTCGCAAAAGTTGAATTTACTTAATCTCATAGTTGAATCATGTGATATCAGTTCGATGATTAAGAAGAATACTAAATTTCAGAAAAATTTGATATTATAAGATATGTAATTTAATAGTTGATACTTATTTATATATTCAAAAACATATTATACAGAAAAATAAAGTGAAGTGATGAAGTATTAAATCATTTTTAAAATTTATAAAGTTTTATAGACTTTATTTATTTGATAGAAACTTTCAATTCAACAATTAAATTGATAAAATTTAATATCCATACTAAATTATCAAATGAAGTATGCATGTCATGACTTACTTTTATAATAAGTGGATCACCACCTATATAAATGCACATTGTCAATATTGTATTTAATATATTTTGTACAGTAAAACTATTTCGTACGAATAGACTTATGTACGAAAGTAGGAAATAGCGGGGGTAACAAGATCAATGTATCACTATGGTTTCAGTTTTATCAACAATCTTGGTAGTTATGCAAAATCAAATGCTAACAGCTTTCATACATATTTTGGCACAAAATATTTTAGTACAACTAAGCATTTATCTATCTTGTGATGCTCATATCTTGGTTTTTTAAAATTTTGATCAGCCTGTTCGATTTGCTATATTTTCGATGTAAATCCGTGTTAATAAGAAGCAAGGTGTTCCTTTCTTTTGACACGCATCAAAAATTGGGAATATGCATGGAAAATCCCACTTTTCTGTTTGTAATAAAAAGTCAAATAGGCCGTGTACAATAAGTTGAAACTCAAATGATATGATATTTCCTAAATAGAGGTTTGGGTAGGATTTGATGAGGTTCAATCCCTCGACAGTCCACTTTCTCCCTGCTTCTCCTACTAGCACCACGATGGACTTCCAAGAACCATCAAATTACTATATCCATGTAGATATAAATATTATATTTTAGAAAGCGTATAACATGAGAGAAGTGATTTATTATGAGACTGAGAGGAGTAAATTTGGGTCGTATAACCATATATGAATAGTTAAGATTTAAATATCACATGATCACTTAAAGAAGTCATGTGACTTTATGTTTTAATCTTGATTATTCACGTAAGATTCAATGGTCAAAATTTGCTCCTTTTACTCGCACAATTAGCTACTTCTCTCACTTGATCCTCTCCCTTATATTGTATAAAGATATATTTATGCTTCATATATATATAATTTTGATTCACGATAAATGTAAAAAGAATTTTATATAGATATCTATTCATCCCCCGTCATATTAATAAAAGTGTTTGATTTAATCATCCATTATCTTAAAAGTTCTATAAATAAAAACATATAATTAGAGGATGATATAAAAATCTTTTATACCGAGGGTACATCAAAATTTACCCTATATAATTATATATAAAAGATCTCTATATACTCTCTCGCGCTGTCTGAAAATTAGGAAGCAAGCAAAATTACATAACCCGTGTTCAGTGTAATACATAAGTAAATAATTCACCGGTTTTTAATAGAAGTCTGGTCTAGAATTCTTCCTGAAATGGCGGTTGCAAGTGCCGCAGTGAAATTGGGATCTTTAGTCAAAGAAGTAGCCATTTGTTGAACCAAAAACTGCCGCACAGACGACTTTTGCGCATTGTCAACTATTGCTGACTGGACCAAGTCTAGCGTCACAGTTGGACATGCACTAGTCCGATTCATGATGGGTGAAGGTAAGGGTGATGAGGAAGCATGAACTGAAACCGATGCAGGGCTTTCACTTTGGCTTGAAGAACTCAGTGATACTTCCGCTTGGTACTGTTGCACATGGTTGTGCTCTCCTTCGTAAGTTGCCACTAACAGAGTTGGGTCTTCTGCACTTCTTTGCACCTAAATTAATAACATATATATTGTGATCATAATGAAAGAGAACAGAAATTGATCTTGTTTTTCTTGATGCCTAAATTCTAATCAAGGTCAAAAGATTTAATTTTTTGTGGACTGAAGAGGGACGGTGACCGCACTACTACTCCTAAATCCTAATTAATAATTACCTTCTTCTTCACTGGGCAGTTTGGGGCAAAGGAACACTTGAAATAAGCCCTAGGAGAAGGGTTATCTCTGGTGACTTTCTGGCCATATTTTCTCCACTGATATCCATCCCTCACATACTTCAATAACCAAACATAGATTAAGGGTTAGTAACTGGAAGCTGCAAGAAATTCACTTATAAAGTTATAATACATATATATATAGGCCCGAAAGCTATACAATTACATTCGATTGAAGTGACGAGGCCTAGTTAATTTTACACATAATTGAAATACATGACGGCATATGATCAATAGCATAGAAATTTATAGAAATTGTGAAGGTTAATTTCCTTGCAGTGGTTGGAAGGATCTAAATATATATGACTCGTAGTTACATTTATATATCTTAAAATTAATACCAAAATTGATATATATATATATATATATGAACTTACCAAGCCAGTATCAAATGTTTCTGTCCGTACAATAATCTTGGAAACCTTCGGCGAGGCGTCATGCCTGGGCCTTTTGAATGTCTCATCCTCAGTAGTGATAGTGCTGCACTCAGTATAGGCGCTAATGCCAAGCATATTACTAATACAGCTCTCACCTTCGGCCTTTCTCTTCCGCGATGGCGTTGCTTCTTTCTCAGAATTCGTGTTCTTGAGCTGGCTGAATTGGCTGTGCAAAGCAAGATAGCTCTCGCAGACATGGTTCAGTTTCTCAGTTAGCTTCTTATTCTCACAACTTAAACGATGCAACTCTTCAACCAAAACCTGAGCCTGCAGCTCCAGAAATTTCCAATGTTAGAAAAGAGAAGATTACATATACAAATGGCCCAAAAAGAAGAAGAAAGATCAAGGTTGGCTTTATATGAATATATATATATAGATACTAACCGCAACGTCCATGTGCCGAGGAGGAATAACGTTGAGGCTGAGAGAAGTGTCCACACATGTTGGTGGTTCCATAGCAGAAATCTGCTTCTTACTATAATTGAGTGGTGAGAAAGTTTAATATTGATATAATGAATAAGATGAAACGTATCCAACAAATGGATAATATATAGAGCAGATTCGAGAAGAGGTTTTAGACTTTTATTATGTGTTGTCAGACGAAAGGAAAGTTGTAGGAAAATGCGGGCGAGAAAGCAGTCTCCTACAGAGTTTCGTCATTGCTGGGTTGTCTAATAGTTTATTTTGTGTGTGCATTTAAGCGTACGCGCATTCAAGAGAGAGAAACCGTTAAATAAAAGTTTTTTTGTAAATTTTTTCACCTGTACTTTCTAACTTAATTAATTGTTCTTTCTTTCTTTTTTTAATTAGTTTTCTTTATTCACATGTATAATGAGACCTATATACAAAAATTAATTAGATGAATAAGTAACGTACATAAAATAAATAATGATTGTTTTTGTTATTAAAAAAAAAAAAAAGTAGTATGTTAACAACCTGGTCACAGCGAAAAAGGGCAAGCTTTACTTGAAGGAGTGGATGAACAGGAATTTCACTAAGTGGTCAATATCTCATCTTTTGTAATAAAATAAAAGGCAAGTCGATGCTTACGTTTTGGATGTTTTCCCATTGACCTTAATATTATCTCATTGACTTCAATGGGTAGCATTGATGAGTGGTTATGTTTCCGTGTATGATTTCTCTATTTCAGGTATTTTAATTTTAATTTCTTTATTAAAAAAAAAAACGCAAGTATCTTCCTTGGTCTTCTTCATTGTTGACTGACCCCTTTTAAAGCTTTATTCGTTACGAACGAAGCCTATGGCTTACCTTAGACATTTTGTGATTTTTTTTTAAAGTAAATAATTTTTTAATTTTAATATTTTAAAATTAATATCAATTTGATCTTAAAATTTTTTTATATCAATTTAGTTCTAATACTTTAAAATTAATACCAATTTGATCTTAAAAAAATTAATATTAATGTAATCCTAGAATTTTGAATTTTGACACAAATTTTATCCTAATACTTTAAATTTTGATATCAATTTGGTCTTCATATTTTAAATTTTAACATTAATTTAGTTGTAACAAATTTTTTATAAAATCATCAGTATAGTTTAAAATTAATATCAAATTTTAAAATATTAAAATTAAATTGATATAAAAAATATTTTAAAATTAAATTAATATCAACTTTAAAATATCAGGAGAAAAAAAAAATTTACTTTTTGTACTATCTACCAATAAAATATTTTAATTTGTACTACACTGATTCCTCGAGGAGTTTTTGGTTAACCGCACTCTTGATATAAAATTTGAATCCGAAAATTCCCGAAACAGCGTATACGTGGTATGGGTATAAGATAAATTTGCCATAAAATATATTTGGGTAGGTGCACGTATAATATTTTTTTATTTTAATATAATAATTGGAAGTTATTAAAATAAATGCAATTTGCAATTGATAAAGATTTGAAAGTCTTTTCTTCAAGCTTCAGGGATGTTTTATTTAAGAAGATATTAGGTAAAAGTCACAAGATAGTTCAAGTTGCCTTATATTTCGGTGGTTTCTAAGTTACATGCATGCGCGTTATTTTGTTTGATTGTATACAACATTAATTCTTTATTTATGTGCCACATATTATCACGAGAAATTTAAAAATTGTACAACAATTCGCCTTTATACCTTTTTTACGTGAATTTTATTTCACTTAGTTCATGGATGTATTAGACAATTTGATCGGTTAAGTTTAAGTAAGAGTAACGATACTTTGAAACAAGCAGAAGTATTATTAATTATATATACCATGAAATTTCACAAAAAAAAAAATGAGGGTTTTATAGCAATACTTTAAATTTTGTACCAAAAGTGGTAGGAGAAAGACCAACAAGATTATAATTTAAGGATTTTAATTAAGGTACTGCTTAAAGAATAAAAAATTAAAAAAATAATTAATGCATTGACTACATCAAAATCTTAAAAAACTTACTTTTTAATTAAAAAAATAAATATTTTTGTTGGGAGGTCATAGACTACTTAATTATTCGTGAGATGCAATAAATAATAATGTGATTAGCATTGACATGCTTAAAGATTTCGTAGTTGAAAATATATCCTCATTTATTCTTTTTATTATAAGTTTTTTTATATTATATATTGTGAGTTTAATTTACTCACAATATATTAACAGCAATTGGGTCTAACAAAAAAGAAACTAATTTCTATACATGTGATGAATCATGGTTTAAATTCTAATTAAAAGAAATACTCTAATTTAGTGTCTGATTGTATGCGTCAAACTAAATAGCCTATCGTAGAAGATATCTATAGGAAAAAAAAATCACAATATTAACATATGTCCGTCCTTATAAGTATTTTTTTTTTTTTTTTGGTAAGCTCAAATATCCAGTATTGCATAAGTCTCTTAATTACTAGGATTAAATTTGTAGCACTTTAGTCATTCAATATGAGTAAGAGTAAAATCTATACCATTTCTATCAAGAGCTTTTAACTATTTAATTAAAATATTGGGAAAAAAAATGGTCAAACGAGTCATCCAAAATTCAAACCACATCCAACAAGGAAAGCCCACTAAATGAAGATTTCACTGGCAATTGCATTGCATGAGATGGTCCATCACACGGTTAGATATATACACTCTATTGGAAGGCTTGTCTCCGAATAAACACGTAGGGCAAATTAGTTTAGATGCAATGTGAAATGCCTAGGCCACCATCAAACTCAATGTGAAAACAATTTATTCCGATCTGAGTTGCACAAGATAATACATAAAAGCTAGGTGATATAGCCAAACTCAAGAAATATGAATGCATGAAAACGATAGAAAATTGAAGTCGGCAAATCGAGTAATTTTCAACTTCCAGAAACACTATCGTGCGGCTGTCGAGCGGAGAAAAATGAAGGAACTTACGCGCAAATGGAAGGAAAATTGGCCTCGATGGTTTTCATTTTAAAGGAAATTTGACTCATAACGGACTTGACTTGAACATCAGAACTTGGCTTGGAACCTGCTTCTCTACTATATGTCCAATTTGAATGCACGAAAACTCAAACTTTGCGACTCACTAATTAATGAAGACGTGCGGCTTAAGTTTGCGAACTATTCCATGTCTAGGTTTAAACAATGATACACATATAATAAACGCTTGATGTTTTCGTCTCGTTCCTGTTTTCTCTTTTATCCTATTTCTTTATATTTAATTGACACTATTCTCCTCAAAATGGACATGATCTCATATCAATGTAGAACACATTATTACTAGTGTCTTTTTTTTCCTCCTTGCTTCTTGGGTAGTTTTTTTTGTCTTTAATAAAAAAATATGATAAAAACACATCCAAGAAAAATTACGGATCATTAAGAGAAGGTTTCTCTCTGTTTATTCATTCAAAACTGTAAATTACTTTTTAAAGGGATTTAAAGCAGAGTCTTCTATCTATGATAAAGGTTTTGATATGATCCAATACTAAAGCAGCATTTTGTACTGAAAGTTCATAGACCATATTCATACATCATACATGTGACTGGCGACCAGACATTTTTCAGTTTAATAATGCATTTTGGACATAAAACTTATGCCTTCTGCCTTCCAATGCAAATCTAAATCTGAATAGCGAACTAAATCTACTCAAGAATATCATGTTTGTTATTATCCACCAAAAGCATATCATATTGTTGACATATTTCAGTAGAGACATCTTGACACAACTTAATTTCATTCGTTAATATAGCATTAACTAACTTAATTCAAAATTGTGTAATATATTTTTATATTTATCAAAATTAACGTAATAAATATATTTAAAAATATAAAAAAGATATTTGAACATATTCTTATTGATGTCTAATTTTTAAAAACCTGACACAAATGACCAACTTGATTGATGGTTATAATTTAATGGTTAGATCAATAAAAATTATGTTTTATAGAAACTTTTTGAATGATATATAAAATATGTTAAGTTTTAGATTTAATTATTCTGAAAGTCCTATAATTTCACTCAATTTTTAATTTGGTCCCTATAATTTAAAATTTTTTAATTAAGTCCCTATATTAGATAAATTATTGCAATTAGGTTCTTAGAGCAACCTCAAATTATAAAATTTTTTAAAATTTTATATAATTTAATAAGTCCTAACCCAATTTTGTAAGTTCAAATGTAAAATTTTATTCAATTTAACCCTCAATTTTGCAATGATAAATTGCTCCAGAGACTTAATTATAAAAATTTATTTAATGTAAGGATTTGATTGAAAATTTTTAAACTATAGGGACTTAATTTAAAATTGGATCAAACTACAGGAACTTACAGAATAATTAAACCTAAGTTTTATACTGCTATCAATTTATTCTTTAGCTTTTGAGATAGTGTATCATTGATATTGTATGAAAACTTATATAATCAAGAGTTAAATCTTTATTATCTCTTTCTTCTAAATAAAAGTTGAATTCAATATACGATCAAATATGAATAAAAGTAGATTATTTAACATAAGGTTAAGCAAGCATATGCATTGTTCATGAGCCAATTTAGTTAAGATTTTGGAAAAAGTATTTCTTTAAAATATATTACAGAATCATAGGAAAATTTGTTGATATTTAAGTTAAAGGGTTTGTTGGCGTTGATATAAGGTGTCTATAGTGTGGTGTGATTCTATTGTATTTGAATTCATTTAAGTAGGATGTGGGGTTTTGAATGCTAACTTTGGATGGAAGAAACTTGCAAGGTGATGGCACCATTAAGGAAAAAACAGCAAATGGGAGTCACCATATGAATCATTCAAATTGTATATCAGCATTATGACACGAGGCAGTGAACAACATTATGCGTTGGATTTTATTGCAAGCAACAAGTGCAGGTTAGGTGTTTTAATATGGGACTGGTGCTTAGGTTCTTAGATAAGACTGATAGAGGTGTTTTTCTTGTGGAGTCTTTTTGCTTGATTTTTTTTTTTTTTTTTTTGTTATTTTGTTTGCTACTCCTCTTGGTTGTAACCTATTTTGGATCCTCTCATTTGAGGTTTTGAGCCTTCTTAGTAATTATCAACAAAAAAAAAAAAAAAAACTTCTTTAGAAGTAGAAAAAAATTATTTTGTGTTTGTATATAATTATAGAAACACTTTTTAGATTGAGTATTTTGTGAATTGAAGATTCTAGGTGTCTCTTATGTAATGAGGAGGAGGAAACTATCTCCCACTTATTATTCACTTGTAAATTTGTATGGAAAGCATGGTCCTGCTATTGTGACTGGTGGGGGATAACATGGGTGATGAATACTGACCCAAGAAGCAATTTTGAATCGTGGGCTGCGGTTAATTCTCTTAGTTGTCATGGTTCTATACCATAATATGGACTGTCTGGGAGCTGAGAAACAATATTATATTTCAGAACAAGGTGGTCTGTTGGAGATCTTTTTTGATGCAGATTTTTCATAATTGGAAGCTCTGGAATTCAGCTTGGGGCGACAGACTCTGATAGGCTATCATAAGACCAATAATTTGGGGATTAGCTGCTAAGATGGATCAGTTTGAATAGGCGCTACACATGAGATGATCTGATGCAGTTGGTGTTCGTGGATCTATTATGTTTCTATGCTGTTAGGTGGCTTACCATTAGACAATTACTGTTAGTTTTTCACTTACTTTGTGTTTTCTTTTTGAACTATTGGTTCTGTCTTGTGCTCACCCGGTCTCAGGTTTTTGAGCCTTATCTTCCTACATATCGAAAAAAAAAAAGGTAGGGTTTCAAAATTTGAGAAACAATTTTCTCATTTTTAGTACTTTACTTATTGGAGAATCAACTCTCTATTTACTTCTCAATCTGTTTCTATTTTTTCTGAGAATTATAAATAAACAACATAAAAAAATTTTGAAGTATTTTTTTCTTAATTTTTTTTTTTTAAAAATACTTTTACTTCTTTCAAAAGCACAAACAAATAGGCACAATATACTTGCTTCAAGTAATTAAAAAGGAAAAAAAAAATCCACAAGAGCCATATTAGATATAAAATCATTTATGAACACATAAAACCTTAAGCGATTGTTGTACCTAAATACATGAATATTCTATCAAATTATTCTTCCTCTACCTTTTTTTCTTTTATCTGGTAATAGTGTGATCTTATCGAGTCTGTTAAGTCAAGTTCATACGATATTATCTCAAAATTCATTGATTACCAATAATATAAACATTTAGTACGATTCTTATGTACAATGGAATCTTACTTTGATAGGATATAGGTTCACACTCATTATTGAACTAAGCCATCCTCATGCAGGTCATGATCGGTCAAGTTTAGGATGCCGCTACAATTAAAATTTCCTCGGCCGAATTGTTATCGGTCATTATTGTTTTATCGTAGTTGGTTTTTCTTCAAATGAAAAGTCTGTGTAGCAAAGCTAATCATGCATCAATCAAGAAGAGCACGCTGTGCAAGAAATCAGAGTTTTTTTTTTCTCTCAGAAAATTGAGATAGATTAGGAAGAACTGGGTAATTTTTGTGATAAAGTTAAGGCTCAGCTTCTAGATGAAAGGTTGGCGTCAAGAGTTCCCTTGTCTGCCTAATATGCTGTTGTATAATCTAAATGGAATAAGGTCTTGGAAAAACCCCTGCTGAGTTACTGTGCGTGGAATGTTTTTGCTGGCTGTCGTGGTATGCTGTATTCCGTTCAAGTGAAGTGAGCGGAACTCCTGGCTTCTGCATAACTATCCTGATTGGTCCTGCTGCTAAGAACTGCATGCCCTTATTTTTTATCTGCTGTTGTGTCTTTTTACTGGTTTGCTGCAATATTGCTGTTTCTTCTATTGTTTGCAGTTATGATTTATTGATCTTGCGATGTAATAAGCATTGTATATACTAGGAGTATTCAAAACTGATCCAAATCAAACTAAAATTGAAAATCGATCTAAAAAAATCAAAAATTGATTAAAATTGAAATAAATTGGTTGTAATTGGCTCTTATTTTATAAAAATCAATCCGTTCGGTTCGATTTTCAGTTTTAGTTTCTAAAATCAAACCGAACTGATAATATATTACACATTAATAATTATATATGTATATAAGATATATTATATATCATATATTACTTATTTATATCTATACTTTTACAAATATATATATAAATATATTCTATAATATTTTAATACTAAAATTATTCAAATATTCTTATTATATCTTAACTCAAAATTTTAGATTTATAATTATTTATTAATCCTTTTAATTTACTCAACATGAAATTTACTTTTGTATACTTTTTATAACTTTTTAATAAAAAATCAAAAATCAAACCAATCCAAATTGATTTAAATTTGTTTGATTTGGTTTGATTTTTTAATTATAATCGAATTGAAATAAAATTTACTGTTTTGATCAATTAGGTTTTATCTTTAAATTGAATTAAATCGAACTGCGAACACCCTAGTATATACTATCCTAGGCTTTTGCTGTATATGTTTGTGGAGTGCTTTTGAGCCTAGTCTAGCTCTCCGAATTATTGGGAAAAAATTACGTTTTCTTAAAATCATTATATTAGCTATATATTAATAATGATAAGTCAATAATTAATAATGTAATTTAAATAATAAACATCAAAATAAAAAATATACTTATAATAATTTAAATAATACTAACATTTGACTAGTTCAAGTAATTTAACATTTATTTTCTTTAAATAAGATTTTAAAGTCAAGTCTTATGAATAAAATATAGTATTAAGAAAATTTTATCTTCTAATGAGTCAACAAAACTTTAGTCGCTGCAAGAAATTGGCTCTTTTGATGGACCAATCAGCCATAAATGTGCTAAAATCGGTCACAAATTGATTGTTTGTGGTTGCTGCAAAAGTATTAATGGATTAACAGCGGTCATTTTTAACGTTAACAAATTAGTGCAGTATTTGCTACCACAACTGAATGCCCTCACAAATTATTGTTAGCGGCAAAATTTTCTGCTATAAATATTTTTTTTTATTGTTACATTTTTTGGTCTCGTAGTGTCCGTGATCCGCTGCAAATTGGCGAGTGATCGCGTCCATCACAAATTTTCTACCGCTAATTAACGTTTTTCTTATAGCAAGTCAAATTAATTAAGGTTTAATAAATTTTAAATAGTTCAGGTCTATATTATATATATAATTGCTCCACGCATTATCATTTAATAAACTAATTTGAACAAATATCATATCATAAAAATAATAATCAATGTAAACTTAAAGCATGGAATTCGGGGGTGGCTCCTCTGATCACAAGGGGCATTGGCCTCTCCCCAAAATTTTAATTTTTAGTAAGTATATGTATATTTTTTTTCATTTGGCGGCCCCCTTCAAAATTTTTTATCTGATCAGTTCTTATATATTATAACTTTTATTTATATTTTTTGATGAGAGTAAAATTTAGAAGATATATATTATTTTTAATAAAATAATTAACTTTTAAGAGTCAGCACTTCCATTAAAAGGGTCTAACTCCGCCTTTAATCGAATTAAATAGTAAGCAATTTGTGACTCTGAGTTTCTTTTAAACCCAATCTAATTCGAGAAATCAAGCTTTCTTGCCTAACATTTTTTAGGTTAAAAAAATAATATTTGACGTAGTTAATAAATAAAAAAATTAAAAGCAACAATTGAAATAAACATAAAGAGAAAAATACACAAACTAAAATCTTACAAAAATAAAATCTTCGTATTAAATAGAAACTTCTTTTTTTTTTTCTCCTAAACAAAAATATTACATTCATCCGTGACCTGATTTGCTGTTCGCGTCATCACCGCCCTCTCGTCACCTAGCTTGTCTTTTGCTCCATTTTTCCACAATATTCCACCACTTATTTGCAGTTGGCACCTTTGAAAAGTTGAATTTCAAACCAGTATCTGTCATTTAGCATATTTTCCATTCCGTACTGAAAATAGCTTCGTCGGCTTTGATATCTTCGGTGAAACAATGTTGAAATCTTCTTTGCGTTCTTTCTCTAATAAAGACGATTTGGTTGGTGGTGGAAATTTTAAAATAGATGTACTACGTGCGTCCCTTCCTTCTACAATATAGGGCATCATAAAAGCGTTAATCATAATGTGTCATCTGTTGTCCCAGTAGTACGCAAGAAAAGATTTGCGCATTACAATCACGATGAAGGGTCCAGTATGCTTCACCTAAAAGTTAATGGGGCTAGCTAGATGCACTTAATTTGTGATTTTGTCGTATCAGGGAAGACCATAAACTGGTCTAGGAGGTAAGTCAAGTCCTGCAAGCCACTTAATTTATACATATTGTCGAGTAAGATATATATATGAGATCATCAAGCTTACATAATCCCACGATTGCTATACTCTTTTTTATTGAATATTTTTCGAAGGAAATTACCATGGGTATTGTCCGTGCAATCATGTCATGTAATATTTTATTTAGTTTATTAGCTTACAATTAAATAGTCAAAAAAACTAAGCTTTAAATATTACATTAGTATAAGTATAAAGTAGACTTCGGCTTAATTTTCCAGTCTTCTACCTTATAAAACGGAAGAGAGCCATATTAAAGATAGAAGTAATTATATCGAGTTTCCACTTTCCACCTAAAAATATGGTGGTTTCGCTATTTGATTTGGTGATTGGTATACGGTACATACTAGATAACGACGATAATAATAATATTATTATATACAAAGCAAATGTCTTTCCAATTCTTGGCTGCTTTGTTGCTTTTTAATGTTTCATCTTTGTTCTTGAGGTCCCCAAGAGGCCATCATAACTTTGTAGGTCAACATAGGTCAAGTACTTTATTGTGGAGTGTATAATTAAACACGCAAGATCATTGTCAAGAAATGAAGGTTGTTTTGATTTGATGTTGTGAAAGCACGGCTATAATTAAAGTCTAAATCTCTTGTGGAATGCTATCCTTTAGGGAGTTTGTTAAACGGAATAAATTTTTATTTTAGAGAATAATATTTTTAGAAATAATTTTTTTGAATATAATATTTTAAATATATTTGGTATACAAATAAAATTCTCATAAATATTTGATAAATTTTTAAAAATATCTTTGACGGAGGCAGCGGTGGGTGGTCGGCCAACAACGAAGGGTGCCCAATGATAGAGGCGAGTAGATTTAAATGATGATAGAGGTATTTTGATCATTTTATAATAGAAAATATTCCCTTCTTACAAAAATATTAGATTCTCATAGGGGTGGTAATATTTTTGGAGAAATTTTCCTTCTTGAAAATGTTGCGTCAACGCTCTTACCAAATATGGGAATGTGAAAATATTCTCAGGCAAAAAAAAAATTTGCCCCTTTACCAAACGCCTCCTTAATGTCCACTTGATTTCTTAAGTTAATTACCAGTAGATTGTTCACCCATGCCTTTTTACCTTAGGCTTTGTTTGGATGGAGAAAAAAAATAAACGGAAAGAAGTTGAGTGAAAAGAAATTGAGTAGATTTATATTTTTTATAAAAATGTTTGGATGAAAGAAAAATAAAAGGAAAAGATATAGAAAAAGAATTATTTTTTTTATTTGTTTGTGTGAAAAATAAAAGGAAATAAAAAGATAATATTATCAAATAATAATTTTATTCTTATATTATTATAAAAGATATTTCAATTATAAAATATTACTATATTAATAATATATATTATTTATAATCGATGGATGCAACAGACTCCCTTTTTACCTCTTTCTCTACTTCTATTTGCATGCCTGTACCGTATAATAAGAATTATAATGGATTACAAATATTATCTTGCAGATATGGACAATATTGAAATAACAAGAAATTCCATCTCTTTCTGCCCATTTTCACCCAATTTGGGGGGGGAACAATTTTGGTGAGTCCCACCTACTCTTTGACACTATTTAACTCCCTTGATATTTTCTATTTAAACCAAACAATGAAAATTGCTCCTTTTTCTTCCTATTTCCTTCCCTTCCCTCTCCTTCCTTCCAATTTCTTTTCAAATAAACAAAGCCTTGAAGTATCTGCATTTGCAATGGATAAAGTATTCTTCAAACAATAAAATATAATCATCCAATTTGCTGTGCAACATGTAGACAACCCTGTGCGTCATTCCTTCACCGCATGGGCGAAATTGCTCACACGATGGCAGCGTAAGGGTCTTGGAGAGATGTGATGGGAACCAGTTGAACCGTTCTCTAAGCTTTGAAGGGAAAATTTATGACTAGATAAAATGATAGTTACTTGTAGAACAAACAAGCTAACCTAATATTATTGAATCTAATCTATTATTTTTTATTTTTAATTAAATGTCGGCAATACGGTATAAAAAAATAGACATTTTCAGTTTTTCTCTCTTAAAGGATAGTAACAATTTTTCTTACTTGTTAATATTTTTAAATTTCCAGTATTTAATTAAAAAAAATATAAAACGGATAGAGGAGACTTGAATCCTATGATAAATTGGATGATAAAGTTTTAAGGAATGTTTTGATGGCAATATAAATACTAATATCTGCCCTGCGTACCCTCACGCAACGGCGTTGTATAGTAACATAGAATAGTGATATGCACATAGTTGAAACTTTGAACAGATTAAAACTGGAGTTAATTTACTAATTATCTTTGTGTATGCGGCAAGGGAAAAACATCTCTAACTTAAAAACGATACGAATTGCCTTCTTGTCTTATTGAATAAATATATAAATAAAAGAGGTTATGATTAATTAAAAATAATGAGATAATAGACTGGAGTGTAGGCAAAATGATCTAACTAAAAAATTGATATTAAGTTCAAACAGCTGCTAAAAGTCTTTGACGCCAATTTGAGCTAACGAATGCTCTCCGACATCTGTTTTCATTCATTTTATTAGTGTCGAAGAATTACTGTCGTTAGAATAATTACACCCTAAAAAAAAAATTAGAGGATTTGGTAGCGAGGGTTGTTGTGGGTACAAATAGTTTGCCAGTTGGTTGGGCCAAAAAATGAGACCCAAACAATGCCACCGAGCTCTAGTTATTTGCCACTTTCTTCGGACATATTGAAGGGAGTGACCATGTAACACATGGGCTAGCACAAAATCAGAAACACAAAGCCTATAAGTTAGGCTTCGAATGAAGGAAAATATGGCCGCAGGCCCGTAATTACCCGGATCGTCTGAACAACTCACCGATTTTCTTTTGGGTTCGCAACTACTCCACAAATCTATATAGGCTTTGTTCATTACTGCACGGACGTTACAACGACACAGAGTTACAAAGCGATTTGGAATAGTTCAGAATTATTTTTTTCTAAATTTTTCTACGAAAAAATGAATGGATTTCTCTCTATCAGCATTAAGAGTGCGAGTTGTTGTGAAGTGAAGACAATTTGATTGAATATTTTTCATAAGATAGAAAGTGAGACAGTTGGAAGAGATTTTAAAAGCGTGAAATGCGTATTCAATTAGGTGTTTAGTTTTGTTAACTTCAGTAATTTTTAATTTTGATAGTTTTCTAATACAAGTAAGTCTTATATAATTTTCATCAACACTGTCTTTGCTGACGTGGGAACTTGGTTCTGTCATGTGGAAAAAAGAGAATGACTTGACACTATTTTCCAATTATTTTACTCTTCTGAAAATTATGTGACTATGTTAGAGTCTAAAAATTAAAATTCAACTATTATACGAATAATATAGAATCATCTGTTGCAATATAATAATAATAATCCTAAAATTTATTATATATTTTTTTAATATATATATATATATATATATATATATATATATATTATCGTAAACTCAACCCACTAAAAAAAGATTGTAGGGAGCAATAAATATTTGGATCTTCTAAAATGAATATATTTGTAAAATGAGAAAATGATGGATTAATATAATTTAATGTGATCTATATATAATAGAAATTATTAATTTAAAAATAATTAATCTCTTACTTTCTTACTTTATAAATATGCTCATTTTAAAAAATTTAAATCCAAGTAGAAGTATCTTTTGGTGAGTATCTTTATATGTTTAGTTTATTTAAACTAGAGATAAGACCACTTCTCTTTTATTGTATATATATATATAGGGAGTATATTATATGAGAGAAATAGTTTATTATAAAAGTGAGAGGAATAAATTTGTATCATATAATTATATATGGATGGTCAAGATTTAAAATTATTTAAATATCACATGATCACTTTAAAAAGTTATGTAACTTCATATTTTAATTTTGATCATTTATGTAAGATCTAATTATCAATATTTACTCCTTTCACTCTCATAATAAACTACTTATTATATGATATACATTCCTCACATATATATATATATAGGTTTGACACATTTTAACCCTTCATAAAATTAGTCATTGTTTGACTGCGAGAGCGCAAGGATTATACAGCCCTCACAAAAATTGTCTTGTTAAAATCTGAATTTGCGTCCTTATTCTAAGATAATAAAGTTGTTTACCGTCCCTCAGCCATTCTTGTATGGGTAAACTATCGTAGTATATTAGTGTTGTAATAGCATCATATTTTATTTTCCAAATATTTTAGAGAATATGAATCTTCTTAAAAAAAGGAAAGCAAAGTAAATATGTCCCTTGTTTAGTTGTTTAGTATACAAAACACAAACATAATGCAATTATATGATGTTATGGTAATTTGATTGATAACGGTTGAGGAGATGTAAAAAAGTAACGGGTTTTCATAAATACTCTTTAATATCAATTTATTTTATCTAATTATTATCATAATTTCAGTAAATATATATATATATATATATATATACAGTATTTTTTTTTTTTCAAATTATGTAACGCTGTAAAAAAATAACTAAAACGCGGATCAACTCAATGATGCCGGCTGTATCAGACATGTACTTGACAGACAAAACAAAACCAAAATCAATAAAAATGTGAAAAGCAAGAAAAGTAAAAGTAACGCACACTAAACAGTACATCATGCTCAGCAGATTTCCAGAAGCGCATTTGCTAGTTAGAAAAGGAAAAACACGGAATTCTCATTCTCATAATCAACAGTCTCATGATGTCAAACAAACAAAAGTCCAAAGTCCGATGACCTGTCTTCTTCTGAGCCCCTTAATGAAGAGAGTTTGTGCATATCAATATATAATACGCCATAATCGCTGACGCCCATCCCGGATAAAAGTCATGTGTTGTTCTACTGCTATTTGCTGCTGAGAAAAGCAGAGACCGAGGGGCTGGAGTTTTGTCGAACCCTAAAAAACAAAAAGGAGTGGTAGGAGCTTGTTACGTGTGGTATACAACTCTAATGTTTTGGTTCCGAGCGTATAGTCGTAAGTTAATCTTGTGGCGTATTATATCTTCCAATTGAATTTTGCATATAATGAGTATCTGGCTTAATCACTAATTCAGCCTAGGCTCTTCTACTTGCTCTTTTGACCGATTTGTACGACAATCACGCTTCATATTCGTAGAGTCACTCGTCTCTTCTCTTGCATTTGCAACTCCTCGTTGGTTATAACCAATTGTAGTCACCAAATAGCGGAAAGGTTAGCGGACCGTGCCTGTATTAATTTGCGCTGATTGCCTAGAAACTATTCAAAGGGCTCTCCCCTCTTTCTTTTAAAGCCATCATTATTTCTTTCTTAAATAATTATCTCTAATAGCTAACCAATCTTAAAACAAGATTTTATTGTTTTTATTATTTTTTATAAAATTATGAAAATAAAAAATGGATTAAAAATAATGTGATATTTTTAATTAAAATTTAAAGGAAAAAGTAAAACACAAAAACCAAGCATACCATAAATTTATTTATTTTTTCTGTTTGTCAAAATATAAAACAAACGTCTTAACTCGTTCGTTCATTGCATTTTTATAAAGCATCTGATCTTAATCTGAAAAGTACTAGATATGTTTTATTTATAGTAAATTGAAACCAAGATAATAACAAATAACAAGCAGATGTGGTGGCTAAAACAATAATTAAAAGTATTTGAAAAATCAAATAATTTTTATGTTATGCAGAGTAGCAATAATAATAATCAATAAATCATTGGGGTTGGTTGCCGCTTTCTCACTGGCTCCATTTGAAAAGAACTCAAAGCGTTTTAGACAGGGTCAAATGGACAATCGAAATTTGAATATTCTTTGACGAGCCTTAAAATGTGGGATGGTGCTTCCGGCAACGGCATTTCAAAGAATTATAAAAGGACCGGCACATTCTGGTACAGGCAACTCAGCCTTAATAAACACTGTCACCTTTTTTTGTGATCTCTTTCGGCCATGAAAAATTATTGCTTCATAGAGGAAAATTTCTTTTTCTTCCATATCTAATATCCACCATCCACCATCGGTTTTGTGGGCCACTTTCTTGTTACACTATTTTTCGTTAAAATCGAGATGGATGTTTGGAGCGATGACCTTGTCACTACATACAGACCTCAATAATTTGATTATTTTTTCTTATACATTTTGCTATAAAACATTGAATTAGGATTCATTTTGTGCCTCGCTAACTCCTTTTGAATTTTGATTGTCTCTTACATCTAACACTTTTATATTTGATCTGTTTTTGGCAGACCAATTTTGTGTTTCCACACTTTATTGATAATAAATAATAAAAGAGTTTAATTGGGGTGTACTTCCAATCAAAACTTTTCATTTGTATGACCATTCAAGTAGTGGATGATTATATCAAAGATTTTTACTGATGTGGTAATATATAATTAGATGTATATGTAAAAAAATTTTACACTGACAATATATTTAAATTAAATCCATAATAAAATAATAAAACAAAACACACTGTCTAATGAAAATAATAAACCAACAACTAAATATATCTATATATATATATGATTTTATTCACTTCATTTTAATCAATTTATCCCAAAAAACAAAGCAACAAATCATAATGCAGAAAGACTTAAGTTTTCAGCAAGCCGTAATATATAAATATGTCACTTGTCATCCATACACCAAAGACATAATGATAAAGATTCTCATATGAATGTAAGAGTGAGTAATATAAACTGTTCATAAAATTTAAAAAATGAAAATCAATTGTTCTACATTTTTGGGTACGAATTATTCTATAATTATTTTAAATAAATATAGAAGAATAATGTATAATTTTAAAGTTAACAACACTAACTCAACAATGATTAATCCCTATAGTAGCGGATTATGACCTCACTTCAAATAAGAATTTATCCACCACCATCTCTATTTGAAATAAAAGTCTGGATATAAGAATAAAATTTTAAGAATTAAATTAAAGATTGAATTAAAGAAATTTTCAATTCATGATTTAATTAATTTAAGCAATTAAATTTTTTATTAAATTATAATAAAATCCCAAAATATTTAAATTAAAAAAATAGTTTAAGCAATTATTTGACCTCATTTTCAGAACATTATAGTGGGAAAACTCGTTCACTATAGGACACAAAATCAACTTCTATTCCGGATTTGAGTGCAATAATTACAATTTATGTACATCCTCACTTGGGAAAGGAGGAGAAGGAAGAGGAGAGGGAGGGGAAAAAAAAAAAAAAAAAAAGGTGCACCCTCTGTTTCTGAAAAAATCAGGCAGGGAATTAAGGCGAAAGTGAAAAAACACAAGCAAAAAATTTGTCAGAACTTAGAAGAACCCTCTCTCTTATGTGCATATCGTATCTTGATTAATCATGCAACGACCTCTTGTTGACGTTCTTCACCAACAACGTGACCTGCGGTGAGGTTAGGGTTACACGTGGCATCACCTTGCCACGTCCAGACAATGTCCTTCAGCGCAGGCCTGACGTCCTCCTCGAAGAACTTAACGTACTCCAAGGTGTCGCCGGCGGACTTCGAGAACTCCACGACTGCCACCTCCGGCGCCACCTCGAACACCTCCGCCGTCACCGCCAGCCTCCCCTTCCTCCCCTCCGACGGCCCCTGCAGCCTTATCCTGAAGTCCTTCACCTCCGCCACCCTGAACCTCATCCCCTTCGCCGCCGCCCGGATCTTCGCCACGATCGCCGGCGCCGAACACCTCGACGTGAAAACCGATCCGCTCCTCCTCTTGCTCTCGAACAGTCCCGACAAATCGAACCCGGAGGACATGGAAGAGATGAACTCGAACGCGTTGAAGAATTTCGGCGACGAAACCTTCGTCGTTCTCGAACCGTCTATAATTTCCTCATCCTTCTTCTCATTTTCTTCCAATTCCAACGGGGAAGGTACGGAAAAACCTTTCCTGTACCACGTCGAGCGCATGATAGCCGGAATCGTGGTCCTCTTCTCCGGATCCGCCACGAGAATCTTCGAAATCAGCCTCCGAGCTTCGGGCGAGAACCACGGCGGAAACTGAAACTGCGCTCTGAGAACCTTGTTATACATCGTCATGAGATTCTCGTCGCGAAAAGGAAGGAACCCTGCGAGCAAGACGTAGAGGATGATGCCGCAGGACCAGGTGTCGGCCTTGGATCCGTCGTAGCCTTTCTTCCGGAGCACCTCCGGTGCCAGGTAAGAAGGCGTCCCGCACTGCGTGTGGAGGAGGCCGTCGTAGCGTAACTGCTCCGGCAAGGCGGAGAGTCCGAAGTCGGAGATCTTGAGATTCTCGTCGTCGTCGAGGAGGAGGTTCTCCGGCTTGAGGTCGCGGTGGGAGACGCCTCTGCTGTGGCAGAAATCAACGGCGCTGATCAATTGCTGGAAGTATTTTCTGGCTTGATCTTCTTTGAGCTTTCCTTTGGAGACCTTGGCGAAGAGCTCGCCCCCGCGAACGTACTCCATGACGAAGAAGATCTTGGTCTTCGTGGCCATGACTTCCTTCAGCTGCACGATGTTCGGGTGCCTCACAAGGCGCATCACCGATATCTCGCGCTTGATCTGCTCCATCATGCCTTCTCTCTTCACCTGCTCCTTGTTGATCACCTTGATCGCCACGCTTTCACCCGTCGCTATTTGCTTCCCGTAGTACACCTTCGCGAACGTGCCTTTCCCCAGAAGCCTCCCCATTTCGTACTTGCCAAACACGGTGTGGCACTGGCACTCCTCCATGGAACTGTTGTAACTAACTAACTACTCTATTGGAACTGTAACTGCCCGAGCGAGTTAGTTACTCTTGAGATGGTGGAGCTGGTATGGTATCGAAGGACATGGCTAATTTTTTGCTTTTTTGTTTTTTGTTTTTTTTATTCTGGAGTGGGAAATGGAAATTTGATTGGGTTTAGAGAAGAACAAAGGTGAGCATGGGAGTGTTGTTTCCTTAGATAAGAACGGTGTTAAAAGAATTTTGTCTGGTTGGGGGAGGTAGATATAGGAGAGTGATGGGTGTGGCGAGGAGTGAGAGAGAAGAAAGAAGGGGATGGGGTTGGCTCCGAACCATTGGAGCATCTGGTATTTTGATTTCCTTGTGCTACAAAGCCCACGGAATGCAAATATAAGCAAATTATAAAACGCATATCAGAAGGGGTGGGGTCATAAGCATCAATTCCAGGCTTTTTTTTTTACTGTAATAAAATAAAATAAAAATAATTATTTACGTAAATATCTTATTTTAAATTTATTTTCGAAAATACCTTATTTTGGCGGGCTATTAGTAAATTGTGTGAGACTGATATGATTTATGAGTATTTATGTACTGCCTACAAATCGTGCAAACTTCACATGATTTATGGTTCAGTGCTCAACGCTCACGAAAATCGGGTAAAGGTCGCACGATTTACGTGCAACTAAATCACATAGAAATCGTGGGAGGGTGGCATAATTTCTGTGTATTTAAATTACACGTAAATTGTGTGACCCTCACACAATTTTAGGTAATGGTGCATAGAGAAAATAGAACATATGGGTTTCTAGCTGCCAATGTTCCGCAAACGCATTGATCAGCGCGTTATCATGCTTATAAAATGGGATTTGGGCTACATATCATAATCCAGCCAATCTCAAATATGGCTCCATAAGAGAATGCAGCAGAGGTAGGCGGCGATGCCTAGTGGTCAACACTCGACGTGGTTGAAAAGCATAAACGTAATATCATTAACATTAAAATAAACAAAACTCTGTAATAAATCAAATAAATACTAATTAAATTAAACTTCATAATACTTTGTAATAAAGCAAATAAATATCATAATTCAATTTTATAGTAGAATATAGTAAAATAACAATTATATAAAATTAGCTTAATTATATCAAGCTAAATCCTAAATTTAAATACATGAAAAATGATTAAAATATATATATAAACTAAAGTTTTCATAAAAAAAAATTAAACTAACTAAATATTTTTTTATACTAATGAAAATTAATATAAACCAATTTTTTCTCCACTAATCTAAACTAATATTTTTTATTCCTATAAAAAATAAACTAAACTAAATTAACAAAAAAAAATTTCACTAATCTAAACTAATCTTTTTTATTCCTATAAAAAATAAACTAAACTAAATTAACAAAAAAAAATTTTCACTAATCTAAACTAACTAAATTAAACTAAGCTAATCAAATTTTTCTCCACTAAATTAACAAAAAAAAAATTTCCACTAATCTAAACTAAACTAAGCTAACCAAATTTTTCTCCACTAATCTAAATGAATATTTTTTATACTAATAAAAAAATAAACTAAACTAACCAAATTTTTTTACACTAATCTAAAAACTAAACAAATATTTTCTTTTCTAATTATAATAATTAAGCTAAACTAAATATCTTATTTTCTAAATAAAATAAAATTAAAACATAGCAAAAATTTACCTTTTTTCGGAGATGTGCAGAAATATGTCCAACTTCATCTAACCGACGTAAGTTATTTTGGGTCATTCTCCACCAAAATTTTCCTCTTTTTCTCGCAATTCCACCTCACACGATTTTCTCAATCTCTTTTCTCCCGATTTCTGAATGGAACAGTAGTCTCACACGATTTCTTTTTATAGGCAAAATACACCATAAATCATGTGAGGATCACACGATTTACGTGCAACTTAAAAGCACAGAAATTGTGTCACCCTCCTACGATTTCTGTGTGATTTAGTTGCATATAAATCTTGTGATTCTCACACGATTTACATGAAATATTGAAGAATTAATCATAAATCGATGAGGGCAGACGATTTACAAGAATGCACAAATACTCATAAATTGCTCTAGCTTCACACGATTTATCAATAGCCCCAAAATAGGATATTTTAAAAAATAAATTTAAGATAAAATATTTAAATAAATAATCATTTTTTTATTTTATTTCAGTGAAAAAAACCTCAATTCCATGTTTGCCTTAAAGCATAAAACAAAAAAATGGCAGTTCCGGTATTAGAAAGAATTTAAATTTTGATCATTTTTACGATATTGTTAAATAATATGAGTTAGTTAGCATATATTACGGAAAAGCCGAAATCAGATTTCTTGAAAATCTTGTATACTTTGAGAGTAAGGAGTTTATTGATTATATATAATTATATTGAATATATTACCTTAATTCTAATATTAAAAATACAGTTTAAAGTATATATAATGATTTGTATGACCAAAATAATACATATTTAATTATATAAAATAGAAAAATAGAAAAATAGAAAATTATCTACGTTTAAGGAAATTTAAAAAATTAAACAAATTACTGTAATACTTATCTTTTTCAGTGATTTTATTGAATAAGATATTTACAAGACTGTTTTCTGATGAAATGACAATACTTTATAAGTATTAAATGGAAAAGGTTAAATAGACAAAATAAACATAATACATAGCTCACGATGAGCCAAGCGGTAATGTAAAGGACAGGGAGAAAAAAATTATGTTTTATTTTTCCTAAACAAAATTTCATAAGTAATTGGGGAATTTTTTTTGTTTTTTTTTTTTTTTGTAGTTCCTGATGGCCACACAATGATAAATTGACCAGTAGTCCATCCAAATGGGTCCGCACTCTGTGCCGAGTGAAGACAATTAATAAATTAATAATCAAATAAATAGACGAGTGAGTACAGTGGACTTGTGTTTAATTTGTTTATTTGTTTTCTGCTCTGTACATATTATAGTATATAGAAATTTTATTTCATTGTATTGTAGCGTTTATAATACTCATTATATAATATAAATATTAAATATTTATTTAAAATTAAATTATTGATCTAAAATTATTTATAAATTTAATGGTAGAGAATAATAGAATAAATTTAATATATTAATATATAATATTAGAATATTATAGTCTATCAAATTGGTATCAGGTAATTTGTTATCAATATTCAACTTGGAACTCAGATATCTGTGTCTGTATATTTTTGTCAACGTGAGACCCGATTCGGAACTTGGAATCCGGTGTCCATACATTAATATTTGTTAGTACAAAACCTAATTTTTAACTCGAAATTCGGTATCCATAAAATTCGAAACTCTGAACTCAGTATCAATTAAATAGTTAAAATGAAGAATCGCCTATGAAAGATAAGTCCTCATGGTAATTACACCCTAAAAGCTAATATTGAGTTTTATAGACTCAAGCCTTATACTTATAAGGCCTCCTTTCTGTGGACCTCCTCGACGCGACTCATAACATCACACACCTTCGGTTCTGCGTCCCGACGGTTACACTCTCCTACACTTCACTCAGCGGCACTTCACTCGGTGACGCTTTACTCGATTATGGTCAGCTCCTCCGCCAGTCAGAACCCTCCATTGGTCAGAACCCTCCGCAGGTAACCCTTTCCGTTTGGCCAGCTCTTAATGAAAGCATCATTTATTATAAATATAAAAAAAAGATGAATATTTAATATTTATATTTAAAGATAAGCATTCTATAATTTACCCATTATTAGAGTCAATCGAACGGTCTCAAAGATTCCACATGGTGTGAGCTGGAGTGGCTCATAAGAGTCTTGTCAAATAATCCCACAACTCAAATGACTCATTGCGGGGCCTTTATGAAATAATAAATTTTGTATTTAAATGATCGGCGTTATTAATCGACGCATTTTTGACAAAAGCAGCATTTAAATACTTTATCAAATTAACTTCGTCACTAGTTTTGGGTTTTTCTTTAGCCATAAGATCATGACATTATTTGACAGTTTTTCTTCGCAAAAAAGTTTCTAAAATGACACATTTTACTCGAGCGAGTGTATCTAAGATCACACATGAAATATATTAAACCTGTTGTGTATGATCTCCATTACCACAAAAATCAGCCAAAACATTTATACACAAGTATATATGCATTGGATTTTTTAGTAAAATTAACCACTTAAACTAAAATCTCCATCCTGATAAATGAAATTTTGATTCAACTTTAAAATTTAAGAAGGTGCAATATCACGCGTACTTTAAATTCATGATAAAGAACTGAAAAGGGTTAACCTTAATATATCTCAGAAAATTCTACAACGCAAACAAATGAAACATTTTGCAAATGATTTTTATGTCATGATCAGACAATATTTAGCTTATATGTATTTTAATTAATCTAATTCTCCGGTCTAGTTAAAGATAAATCATTTATAAAACTAAGGATTTTTTATAAAAATATCTTGACGGCCCGACTTAAAGTAATTAGCGTAGCGACAATGTACTTAACCATATATTATAGGGTCATTCATGACTAAATATTTAAATTGTTGCCCACTAACCAAGATAATTTTCTGGTTCATATAATTATAGCCCCGTGACATGTATGGGCTAGCACAAGTAATGTCGATTCTTTTAATTATTATTCTAAGAAAGTTATAAATAAATTTTTTATCGTATAAATTATTCACACAATTTTAAGTTGGAAGTAGTGATTAGTAAAACTGACTATGGTAATAACTTTAACAGAAAACTCTTGGCATTATAGACAAAGTTAATCTAGAATCACAATCTAGTCTAGGTGTGTATTTGGTTCAATTTTTGTATAATTGATTTTAAATAAAATTAATTTTATTAGAATTGATTTTAAGGTAAAGTGATTTATATTTGGTTATTTTTTTAAAAGTGATTTTGACATAAAATAAAAATTTTTTATTTCTCCTATAACCAATTCTAGATATAAGAATTGATTTTGGAAATATACAATCAAACAACACAAAAATTGGTCAGAATTTAGAATGTATTTGTTTCAGATTTTGAAAAAAAATTATTTTAAAACTTAAATTTTATATATAATAGAAAAATTGAAAACTAATTTGTTTCAGAAGTTACTCTTTTCAGCTTCTCCAAACAAGCTGAAAATTGATTTTTTTGAGAATCTGATTATTTTAAAAAAATTATCCAAATATATAAAAATTAATTTTTTTAATAATAAAATAAATTTTTATTGAAAAAAATACAAACAGATGTACCTATCTTACACCTTATAATTGATTTTGGAAAGTTGTAACGTACAATGAAACACACTATAATTTTATTGAAACCAACCACGTTAGATAGGATAAAAATAATGTTAGTCTCACTATTTTTTTTTTTTTTTTGGAAAAAACATAGTAGATTATAGAGAAACTGTCCCACAAATGAATTGAAGATTATCCAAGCAATGTCACGTTCGTAAATATAATCTTTGTGATAATATTAAGTATAGAAAGCACTTTAGGGCCATTTGTTCATGTTATTTTTCAAAACAAAAAGTGTTTTATTATTAAGAAAAAACCAAAACAGTTATATCTTTTCAAAACAAAAGATAAATAATAATAATAATAATAATAATAATAATAATGTTTTTCTCATAAATTAAAAAATAATTTTAAACCTGAACATTATATCATAAAAACATATACAGTATCAATTTGGAACTTTAAGTTGTATTTAGTTTAGGGTTTTTATATCTTTGCATATTTTTATGATTTAACATTATCTTTTAGTTTTTTTTTATATTTATCAATATTGAAATAATTAGGAAAAAAACATTGATATTATTAAATTTATTCTTGATTTGTTAGGGATATTTTATATTTATGAGAGAGTTACAAGTATCTCTGGTCTATGATTATCTTCACATAGATTATAGATCACAGATTACAAAATATTAATTATTCACGAATACTTGGTCACTCCAAATTATTAACACTCATTTTCTTTATATGACATCTCAGATTCAATTATTATAGATAAAAAAATTAGTATTAGAAGATATTTATCTTTATAATAAATTAATATAATTCGAACCGCATTGATTAAAGTGTAATGAAGAACACTTTTAATTTGTTTAGTGAATATTATAAAAAATAATGTAACCCGCGGCTCATATATTCTAAATAAATGTGCGTGGGTTAGGTTGTTCTAAAGTAATATTTGTTTTAAAGTGAAAAGGTTAGAAATTATTTATTATTAAATCAATTAGTGAAATCAACATAGAGTATGCTTTATATAATGGATTGAACAATGTCCAGATGTAATTACTACACAGATTGAGCTTGATTGTACCTCTTTTTCTGATTGTGGAATGAATTTCCAATTAACCGTTATATATATATATATATATATATATTGATATAAGATAGAATAACTCTTATTTTTTTATTTTACAAGAAATCTTACTCTGAAGATTTTTTTTTTTAATATGCATATATGCACTAATTGACGGAACGTGCACAGGTCAGGGGCGAAGTACTCGTCCTATTATACATTATTGTATGTTGTGACACAGTTGTCATGATATCGAGTTTGGATTATTTTTCTTATATCAATTTTCTAAAAGTAAAATTATATTCCATTTAAAGATAATTACAAAAAAAATTTCATCTCAAGAAACTACTTGTATTTCTTAAAAATAACTTCCACTTATTTTTCAAAAATAAAAATTATTTGTTAACTTTGATCTTTTAAAAATATTATTTAAACAATCTTAAAAATTTGAAAAGCAACTTGTATTAAAAATACCCTCACTATTAAATAATTTAACCATCAGTCATAGCCAATGATCCACTCTTACCTAATTTTGGTTCTTTTCCCTTTATAATGACACCTTTTGTATTGAATGAGCTAGGTTTGGACTACACATCAAGAAATCAAGGGTCCGTCAAGGGAATATATTGAAGGGACTGAATTTTTTTTCCCCCAAAAGTGGAACGACGTAAAAGTTATAAGCTATAATTAAAATTTCACTTTCTTCTCTAAATTGATATTATAAGGGTGAATGGGACTGAAGACCTCGTCCCAAAAAAAGAAAGAAAAAAAAAAAGAAGAAAAATAGTAATTTTTTTTATTGCTTGAAGACAATTAAATATAGAATGAAATAAGTTTTTTAACAAAAGATAAGTAAATAAGTATATAAGTAAAAATAAGAAGGCCGATATTTTTTTTCTCACTTTTATTACATGTTTGCAGAGGATAATTTTACAGTGATTAATTCATACCCATAGTTATTAATTTCAAACATACAAATATATGGTTTAGATTTATTTAAGGCATACAGTTTTATTTACAGAATAAAATATACAACTATATTGATAAAAATAATAATTTAAAATTTTATATATCATTAACATTTATACAATAGATCATACATGTATAATAATTTATTTCTTTAATTTTTATGAATAAATTAAAATTATATATTTTAATTTTTTAAAATACATCTTGCACTATATGAGAATTAAATTCAAATATAAACGATGTTTCAAATTATTATCGCTCTGCAACAACACTTACATATGACTCTCAAAAAACTTTTATTTGGTGTCTTTAATTCATTGCAAGATGCTTGTTGAGAAAAGAAAACAGATAAACCAAAATGTTTAGATTTTTATTTTTATTTTTTTATATAATTTAAATTCTGAGCTCACCACTGGGTCTCAAGACTCCTCTTGAAATTTATACACAATTGAGATATATGACAAAAAATCAGTAATCAACCAGAATTTATTTAAAAATATCTTCATATTTTAAAGAAAATAATATCTCTCGATTTCTGGTTGTAATAATTCATTTTCGTTTTTTAATGTTGCATATCTAAAAGACTAAATCAAAACATAATTCGTGACTTAGATTTGAGACAGAATTTTAGCCACAGAAATTGGATTTGATTTGTAAGGATCAATACGATTAAAAAAAAAAAAACATTTAATTGCTGGTTTCCTCTTCTCAGCATATTTATGGCAGAGAAGTAGCGATAAGGTGTGCTGTTTGAATTATGTCGGCTTGGAGCGCCATAATCGCAACGCAAATACGTTAAACTCGTTCACCCGAAGTAGTGATAAGGTGTGCTGTTTGTATATTGTGTCGGCTCGGAGCGTCATAATCGCAACGCAAATATGTTGAACTCGTTGACGCGCGTTGGGTGGTCTGAGCAGCGCAGCTTGCAGTCCACGCCATAGCGGTTTAACCGGCACCAGCCTGGTGGCATATGGGTAACTCATCACATCAGGGTCAGTGGTCACGGGACTAGCTACCACTTCTGACCATAAAAAATAAAAAATAAAAAATAAAAAATAAAAAACCATAATAACCACTTTTCTGGTCTAAATTCTTTTGTCACACACCCACTTAGTGACAAGTGTTCTTTGAAGCTCTGTAACCATTTTCCGCTGCGGGATGGGGCTGCTGTGGTTTTGGGTTTGGGATGTCGAGACTTGAGAATGAGACGTGACACTTGACACACGGTAGTTGGAGCCTGCAGGTTGAATATCGCCCAGTGGCTTTCTTTCTTTCTTTTTTATGGTGGATTCTGTGGTGAAGCAAACTCTGTTTGCTTCATCATGAAGTGATGTGTTGGACAAACAGAAAGGTAGCAAGTGGATAATGGGGCCGGGAGTTAGTCAAAGTTCATTATTGTGCTTCATTATGATTAGTAAGATTGATTAACTGTTAGTGATATGCACTGATTTCATTATCCCTTGCACCAATAATAGAAAAACACAAAACTCCCAGAGAGCACCTTGCAGGAACACCGCATCATCCCTCTTCCACCACCCTCCTATACCATGGACACCATTGTGCAACCGAGATCCCTATGGACACCATTTGTCGTTGAAGGCTGAGATCCGCATTGTGCAGTCGTGGTCACTGTTGGTGCAAGACGGGTGAAGGTGCTCTGCCCCCTCTTCCAGTCGTCCCGCTGGAAGGCATGGCGGAAGCGCAACGACGCGGACTGGTTGAAGTATTTAGAAGATGCGAGGAAAAAGTATATTGCCTGCAGGTAGAGCAATCAACATTTTGTCCAATATGTAAGCGTCAATCTAACAGGCAAAACTAATCACCATTGCCATCAAGAATGAGAGAGCATACGAGTTATATCTAATCTCTTCACAAAAACATTTTTTTTTTCAAATTTTAACTCGTGTATTCATCTTAAAAGATTGAAGTTTTGTATCACTTTAACCAATTCTTTATAGTAGAAGAAGCAAGTTTTACAATTTGTGATGTTTGCGCAGTGTATTTTATTTTATTTTCTGTTGTTTTTTTAATTTTGATTATTGTTTATAGAATCCACTTACTATGAAAAGGGTGGTCCGTGTTGTAAACACCCCGTGGCATTTAATCTTCATAACCTTGATGTTGGGCCTTTTAACCCTAAGGTAACATTTTTATGCTCTTTCAATTCCTTTAATAGCATTTCAGCTTCATGTCTCAGTCTAAGTATTTACACTATGTAGTCTGAAAGCTTAAGCATTGGGTTTGGGCCGGGAAGTATCATGTGCAATCAGCATTTGACTCTATATGCATTACTTTCCATAGGCTAAGCTTCTCAGAGTGAAGTTGTTGATAGCTGATAAAGAGTATAAGGGTGCCATTGCTGAGTCTCGGTTCATTCTCAAGGAAGATGAAAATAATTTAGAGGCATTGTTGCCATGTGGTCATGCATATTACTATTTAGCTGATCGTGATGTTGCCACCAGGTTTGTCATGTGGAAAATGTTGTTGAACTCTTGTAGCATTTGTATGATTTTTTTTTTTTGTTGGGGGATACAAATAAATAATACATCTTATGTGTGAACATATATTCAGGCACTATTAGAAAGCTCACTGCCTAGATGAAGAGCATAATGAACTTAAAAAAAGCATATTTTGGATTGAAAATTCTACTCAAAAAGAGTAAAAGTGTAAGGTATGATCAATTATTGAAATTTATTTTAGCATGTCATTTCAAATTTATTTTTCTTTCTTCTTTCGATTGGGTGTTGAAGAATTGTTGCTTTTTCCTTCATGTTCTTCATGAGGCCGAAGATAATGCGAGTAAGGGTAAGCTACATGTGGCAGTGGAGGGATTCAAAAGCACACTTGCAGTTGACCCTAACCATCTTGCACATAATGTACATCTTCATCTTAGCTTATGTAAAGTTCTAGTCAAGCTTGGCAGAGGACTTTGAAGTAAATACGTAGGCCATCCCAAGATGCTTGTAAGACAAGAAAATGTGCTTTATGGGAATTTTCTGATTTCAGCAGAAGTGACAGGGGTGGGTGTTAGTTAAAGGAGGCGCATTTTGATGTAGCCCCATTTGGTTTTATGCAATGGCTGTAACTATGTATCGATGACTTTTAATTCGAGGGGTTCATTTATGTTCTAATTGGTAGTCTTGCTACTCCAATGAAAAGTTTGTGCATTCTAACAACTTAGCTAAATACTTCAAATCTTTGGACTGCGACAATATGTTATGCACTTTTTTAAGTAACCATGGTTCTGACTTGGATTTGCGAAATTCAAGTGCCAACAATTTCGATTTAAGCCCCATTGCAATCCATGTTTTACAACTGTAAAACTCATATTTTATGTTTTGCGGGAGTGCAACAGAAAAGAAAAATTCCGGGTTTCTATGATGACTAAAAGAAGACAGATGTTCTTCTCGACATAAAAAGTGGGTTAGAGTGGACATTCATAAGTAGAGAAAAACACAATCACACAAAGCATTTTGTGACAGTCGATAATATCTAAGGCTTTGTATTCTTCCTTCTTTTTTGTGAATGTTCACTTCTAAATTCACTTTTTATATCCCAACACTAATAACTAATTTGAAAGAAAACCCAAAAAAAAATCATTTATATTGAATCGAAAACTTTTTTAACATTGTAGCAACAAACAGTACAGGAGATCTCCATCACCAATCAACTTGGCACTTGCTGGAGGAAGTAAAAATAAGAAAAAAGAAACAAAAATACAAGAAAAAATAAGTCATCCCAAGACTTATTATATTCACAAGCAAGAACTTGCAAATAACCATTCATACCCATCGGACTCATGGCAATAACTGCAAATAAGAACTTGCAAATAACCATTTATACCCAACCAGGCTGCGTCGCTGCACTTTTGCCACGCCTTCCAGCAGGGATGACCAGAACAGGGGTAGAGCACCTTCACCCTCCTACACCAATAGTGACCGCCATTGCATAATGTGGATCTCGGCCTTCAATGACGAATGGCGTTGATTGGGATCCTGGCTGCACAATGGTGTTCATGGAGTGGGAGGTTGGCTGGAAGAGGGATGATGCGGTGTTCCTGCAAGGTGCTCTATGGGGCTTTTGTGCTTTTCTATTATTGGTGTAAGGGATGATGAAAACGATGCTTACCACTAATAGGTTAATCAATCTCACTAATCCTGGTGAAGCAAAGTAATGGGCTTTGACCAGCTCCCGGCCCCACTGTCCACTTGCTGCCTTTTCATTTGCCCAACACACCACTTCACTGTAAAGCAACTTATGTTTGCTTTACCGGGGCAAGCACCTTTTTTTATAAGTATTTTTCTTCAAGGGATGGTTTGGATATGAAGAGAAATAAAGGAAAAAAAAAAATTTAAAAATATGTATTTTTTATATATTTTAAATAAAAAAATAAAAAAAAATAAGAATTATATTAAAATAATATATTTTAATTTAATTATTAAGTATTTTTATAAATTGAATAAATAAATAATTTTAATAAAAAGTTTAATTAATAATTTTTGAATTATATAATTTATTTTAAAAACTTCCGTTCAAATAAAATACTGTAACATAAATTATTATATTTTATTTTTAATTATAAATCCTAGGGATATGAATGTAATTAACAATCTCTTTCTTAATCTTCTCGCATTTTCTATTAGAAGAAAAGTTTTGAGGTGGGTCCATTCACTTTTTCTATTTTTTTTTCATTTTTTATTGTCAACAAAAAAGTGATTTTTTCTTTTTTATTTTTCTCTTTTTTTATTTTCTCTTAAAATAAATATAAATAAAGGATAAATATGTCTAATATTAAATATGAGCACTTATTTTAGTTGAAATTTAAATCATAATTTAATTTGCTACACTGTGAGAGATTAACTCCTCCCATTAGATCAATTCACGTTAGTTGTCCCATGATTTTCTAAGTACATCTTATAACTAATATCTCATTTCATGTTTTTCAAATATAAATCTTATTTTCCGTGTCTATATACCTTCTATTTTGGCAAATAGTATACGCTTGAAATACCCTATATTGATAGTGTTACGAAATCAGTAGCACTTTTATTCTAAATTATATAAAATAGTCTATTTTAATTTTTTTCTTATTTTAAAGGAACGTTTATAATTAAAATGGTGCTATATTATTTATTTTAAAAATAATATGTCACTAGTAATAGCACCGCACTAACTATGATTACTATATAAATTTAATATTAATATAATATCAATATATTTTTTTTATATAATTATTCAATCATATATAGTAAATATAATTTATTCTCATAGTGGACCAATTTGATTTGGATTAGATTAGCTAGAGTTTATTGAATTTTGAATATAAATAATTTGGGCCAAAAACTTGATAAACATTAGTTTTTATATTCTAAATATAATATTTTATTAATTTATATTTAAAATTAATAATATAATATATTTGTTTTGTGAAATTGATATTTTTAAAAAATTATCTCCATCGATTTATAATTGTTTTGTAGAATTTTTTTTTCCCAAATTATTTGTCATCTAATAACTTTAAGAAGCATTTGTTAGCCTTTTTCAACTTTACCCTCATTTTTATTCCCTAACTAAATCTAATAAATATAATTAATAGGAAAGAGAAAGAATAATTTAGTAAAATTAAATTATATATTTTTTATGCCTATTTCTATTTAATATTTAATATATCTTTAATTATTGTTCAAAAACCTTAAAAATACTTATAACTAAGGTAAGAAAGTAATTTATAAAATTATCATTTATTGGGAGAGAGAAAATTTAATTTTCTAATTAATAATGTGTCAATTATAAAATATATATTACCGCTTAAGTTGATCAGGGTAAGGAAGGGCAAAAGACATTTTAATCAAAGTAAAAAAAAAAAAATGTAAAAATCGCTAACTTTGGCCAGAGAGAATTTATAAAGTCATATTATTTTTGTGTGCTTTGATGTCTTTCAAACTTAGACTACATGTGTGGGATTTAAATCCCACGTTATTAGATATCATTAACTGTTTATCTACAAAGCATAAATTACCATGTAAAGATTAGGGATGTAAATAGATTGATTTAGTTTGAATTTGAATTACAAATAAATTTGAAATAATTAAATTTAATTAGGTTGGTTTAGTTTAATTTTTATTTTTTCTTTTAACAAATTCGAACCAATTGATCCAATTAAGATCAGGTTGATTTCGTGTAGGTCATTAGGTTGAACTAAAAAATAAAAAAATATATTTTTGAAAAAGTTTTTATTTTTATAATAACTAATAATAATATAAAACTTGATTATGATATACTTAATAATAATGAAAATAAATAAATTATTTAAATAAATATTAATAAAGAAGATAAAAAATAACTCTATTAATTAAAGATTTCACTTCTAACCACTTGATTATAAAAGACTCTAATATTATGTCATAAATTACATTTCTAAAGTTTAAATTATTTAAGTAAAGATATAGTACTAATTTTATTGCATCTCCAAGACAAGAGACTCTTGATAACCCTTATATATGATCTTCTAGATAAAATACCTCACAACAACAGCTATAGTTTCGCCATGACATGGCCGCACTTTTTCAACGGGGTCCATGGTGTCAGTGAGTTCTTCACCAGGCCCACATCTAGTTGATTATACTTCACAAAATATTCTAAATCTTTATGTTCAATTGATTATACTCTTAATTATTTGTAAGACTGCTATATTTACCTTGCAATCAACTTTTAATATCATAATAAAATCACATTTACTCAATCAAACACACATATATATATATAATAATAAAATCACATTTACTCCATCAAACATATATATATATATATCAATCAAACACACATATATATAATAATAATAATAAAATCACATTTACTCAATCAAACATATATATATACACACTTTTTTATACTATCATTAACTACATAAGCAAATATGCATGACCTCACTCTCACTACTCCAAAAATCATGCAAATAAGATAATGTGATTAAATAATAGTATAAAACAGTTTTTTACTATCAATTATATAAATTAAATCCATATATATAAATTTACAAATTTAATGATAAAGGTATAATTTTCAAATAACTTCTGCTACTCTGCATGTGATTTGCCGAATCCAGTGCTTAGTCGGTAGATGCCTTGGCCTAACATGATTACAGTTCGATGGTGCTACCAAGGGATCTCATATCTTCATCACTCAAATTTTATAGCTACTCCTTCTTTTTGGTACTCTGCCTAAGTGTTTGGTCCCACAGTGGCATGAAAACGAGATGGCACTAATATACTCGAGGAAAAAATGCTGTTCAAGTGAAAAAAAAAAAAAACTTAAAATGCCGGTTTTTTGGTAGTTATAACTTAAGATCTTATGCTTTTCTTTAATTAAATGCTCGGTTAATGTAGCATACTATATGTGATTATAAGTTAAGATGTTATGTTTTTGTTTTCACATCTTTTTCGATTTCTATCTCATCACATGTTTGTGGCAAGCTACTTTGTATAATTCATTCTAGTTGTATAGCGACACTTGAAATTTGAGTTATCAACGGAAAAGGACATGTTGGGCTGTTACCTTCGGAAGTTAATATATTTATGTTTTCATTGTTTAATAAAAACTAATAATTTATAATCAAAAAATAAAAATTAATAATTTCAACGTTGAAAAACAATAATATTCGATATAACCAACCACATTTTGTTATTTTTAAAACAATGATCAGCCATCGAAATAAATGTCTTCTTTATTTAATTTGAACATTTATCATGCTTTTGCCAGACTGATTAAATTTTAACACAATTTATGGATAATTATTTTTTAAAAGATACCACCACCATTAGATAGAGAAACGTTTTGTTTAAGGAATAAAAAATAATTATATCTTATTTAATTTGTCTTATTTGTCCTCTTTGGCTGGATTCTAAAGGGGCCATCGTTGTTGGAGCAGTGCTGAGATGAGAACGCCGAGTTATCGTCAGCTTCGCAATAATGCATGCCCATAATGCAAGCAAGACGCTTGGGCATCTGGCCAACCATTCTCATAACATTCCATTCAACGTTTGCCGGGTATTATAAATAAAACTTATTTACATTTTTGCTTTATTTTAAAATATGGTCTTGTATATTTTGAAAAATAAGATGGACTGTTCCAGTTCAAAAAAGAAATATAAGATGGACTGTAACAATAACTGGTCATTAGACCATCGGACTTATAGAATTCAGTTGGGTGGAATTTTATCAAGGCTAAGCGAGCCTAAATGCAGATAATGAATTTTAAGAAGTCATCATATATTGCTTGTAATAAACATCTGACTTTGATAGTTGAAATCATTGTATAAAGGCGTACAAGAGAGTTCCTCAGAGAATTATAGGAGTTATGTCTAGCCTATTAAACTTAAGTCTTTAGCCATCATCTATTAGTTCAATTTTTTCATTAGTCATTTAAACTTCATAAATTTGACAAGAACATAAAAATATATAAGATTTTTTTTTAATCAAAATCATATGTATCGTTCTATTAGAAATAACTCTTTTAAGTTAGGTAGAGCTTTTATAAGTAGTTAAAATTCTCTTTTTTATTTTTTAACGTAGGTATATATCCAAAATTTGAATCCAAAATTTTTTATTAAGCTAGGATATAAGATTAATATATTTTAGTGTAATTATGAAATAATGAACTCGTTTTGATAAAGATAAAAAACGCTTAGTTGTTGATATAATATCATTGTACATGGATCTATCAGTTAGACTCAAATAATTTGCTTTTGTCCTCTTAAGTCTATAATTTGTTTAAGAGATAATGTAAATCCTAACAGGAAAAGTGGGATTCAACGTCCGAGCTGATGAATTGATCATCGAGTTAGGGGGACCGAACAGTGAAAAGCGCACTGTTCTGAATTCTGACCCTATCTCATGATGCTGGCATATCATACCTGCCCAAAATCATCCACTTTCAATCTTATCTTTTAAGCCACACGTGGCGTGCCTTTGATAGACGTCAAAAGAAAAAGCAGCGCTCATTTCCATTATGAATTTTTTTTTTTTTAACCCTTTTTCCTGCTTACGTTCCATTGCAAATCTTAATAATAGTCTTAGGCTTAGCTCATCCCGTTTTGGCAATAGTTTTCTGTGGGCTAACGTTACATAATTAAAAAGGCTGTAGAGTTCAGCTAAAAATTACTAATATTCAATACTAATGATTAGATTAGATAAAGTGATACTAGAGAATTAATAATAATGTTTATTTAGTTTAACAAAAAGCTAGAAATAAAACTTTTAGTTGGGTAATTTTTTTTCTCTGTGTCATAATCCCTTGCAATTTTTTTGTTGGGTTTTTTTTTATTTTTCAGCTGTAACAAAAAAAAAAATTTCCTTTCAAATTAGTTTTTATATATATACATTTTGTAATGAAAAGTTAAGATGGGGGTAAGTGCTAAGATCTTACCAAAATAAAAAAAAAATCCCTCAACCTCTTTGAGAATTTTTAGAAAAGATTACATATTATATCAGTCAACATCTCATACCCTCATAGAGTATGAGCCAAAACCTTAACCAACTGGCTCCACTATTTTTCGCAACGGATATTACATTTGCTCAAACACAACTACCCCACAAAAAATTGAAATCTATACTATTATGGAAATTATATAACGTGGCTGCAAACATGGCTTATATTATCAACCACCGAATATGTCTGACATGTCGAACATTCTACGAAAGATGGCTACAAATAACATGGCTTATGCCCCTCATCTCCTATCGTTCCTTTTATTTTCCTAGCCACCAAAATAGTGCAAATGAAAAATGAAATCAACCATTGGATAGCGAAAAGTTTCGTGGAAACTAATTCAATCGATTAATATTTTTCTAAATTTTTTTAAAGGCTACTTTATCTCATAATCAAATATCGCTCAGGCAGTTGTTTGCCCGCCATCTATTTCCCATAATGTTATAAATTTCTTTTATAAATAAAAATTTAAGCAATCATTTCGGTAAAACTTTTAAAAAATACTATACTATATTGCTTTTTCTTATACCTAATATAAATTACATGTCTTGCTCTCGAGAGAAATTAACGGCATACAAAGCATGAATGAGAGTAAAAAGAGAAAATAGATAAGAGAAAATGTATCTAGATATAACACGAATATAAAAAATATTCAAAATGTCATAGCTTTTTTTTTCCTCGAAGAAAATGTCATAGCTTTTGATACTATAATATAAATTTTAACCGACATAATATGATATAACCTCCAAAAAAATCCTATACCGAAGTGAATAACAAAAAGTTATTGTCAACTTCAATTGTGAAACAATTTTATACACTATTGTTTAATAATCAATTAAGTATATTGTTTTCAAGAGTAACATTAAAGAACCCAATAAATTTATCAGTGAATCTAATGAGTAATGATGGATTCAGAAAATTTAAGCAATAAAAACAAAGCTAATATATAAACATAATAAAGAGTTTCACATAACTTTTATTTCATCACATATATATATATATTTTAGTGGAGTAACAATGTGTTCTAGGTGTGTCCCATCCAAGACAACTGTAAATTTCATTAAGTGATGCTTATCAATAATTCTTTGATCAGAAAATAACAAACTAATGCTTATTATTATCGAAACTTGTTCTCCCTTTTAAATTTCGAGTTTGTCGACACCCTGATTATGCTTTTCATCGGTTGTTGTCGGAGACTACAATGACATTTGTTTAAACAAAACTAAAAACCAGAGAAGCATTTGAACGTGCAAATACTATACAGATGAATAGCCTGGCACTTAATTATCTTCCTATTTCTTGATTGCATGAAAAAATAGAAAGAAAATTAGAGAGATATTAATGGTCCATTTTAGAAGAAGCCGGTTTTCATTTGTTTTTTTGGGGGTGTCAAAAAGCCGTTCATGAACATTGCTCAAAAGATATTTAATGTTACTTGGTCATAATTTGGGCTTTATGTTCCTTCTGGGTGGGCCGAGCTGAAGCGAATAATTAAGGCTTAAAACCAAGTCGGACACAGTGGTGGGCCTAGTTTCAAAAGGAATTAAAAGCCCAAGGCCATTCGCTATTATCTATGATTTAATTCCGAAAATAACCTCAACAAAGAGAGAAATTTTGCGAAGTGCTTCTCCAGGGGGGCGTGCCCTGCGAGAGCGAGCTCGGAAAGGAGAAAGAGCATATGTGGGTGAAGTGAAAGAGGGGGTTGGGGCCTGAGGGGTTTGGATTGAAGAATGGAGGAAGATGAAATTGCTGGATACGTGACTGCGTACTTGAAGAAGAAGGGGTTTACGCAAACGGAGAAGATCTTCCAGGAAGAATTCCAAAACAACAAGACCAATTCCCCTCTCGAACCCGACATTGCCAAGCACATCCTCGCCTTCTCCCAGTACATTCTTTTTCTCCTTACTTGTTCCTTTCGTTTTCAAGCTGCTATGCTCTACTATAATCTACTCTATTTCATATTTTTTACATGCCTTTTTCATTGTGATACCTTGAGTTAGGATTTGGTTAGGAAATTGCATATTCGAGAGTGTAGGGTTGGAACAGACAATTAGTTCTGGTAGGCATGTGCATTGTTTCTTTTTCTTTTTTGGGTTATGTGATTTTTGAACTAGCAGTAGTATGAACTTTTGCTTAAAGAGGAGGGTGACATGTTCTTCATATTACTCTTCCAATATAGGTCTCTTCCAATATAGGTGATTATGTTCATTGAACCAAAAACCCTTTTTATTTTGCAGGTTGGAGAGTGGTCCTGCAAGGTTCCATGATGGATATAGCAGACTAAGATCATGGACTTACTGTTCACTGGATTTGTACAAGGTAGCGTCCTTTAATTGATTTTTTTTTGGGTTTAAAATTCATTTATAAGATTATTATGTTTTAGTTGCTGGCTGCTGTTATTGTATTGGTTTGTGACTTGCAGCATGAGTTGCTCCGTGTACTTTATCCGGTATTTATCCATTGCTTCATGGATCTTGTGGCAAAAGGGCATGTCCAGGAAGGTATGAATATATCCACCCCAAGTTCCCATTGTAGGCTGTCACTGCTAGTTTGCAACGTGTGTTTTATCATTTATGCTTCTGTTTACCTGATTGTGGTTGATATTCTCAGCTCGGAACTTTTTCAATACCTTCCGTGAAGATCATGAAATGATGCACTTACGTGACCTTCAAAAGTTGGAAGGAGTTCTTTCCCCCGCTCATCTGGAGGTTAGTTACTGTCTTTTAACTTTTAAGTCTCTTCAAGTTTTTGGATCATTAGCAATTAGCATTATATAATCATACATTGTTGTTCTTACTCAGGAAATGGAATTTGCCCATTCACTTAGGAAGAGTAAATTCAACATAAAGATATGTGAGGTAATATCTCCTGGATTAGTTATCAGCTATATTATAATTTATTTATTTTTTCTGTTTCTCTTATTGTTAATAAAATTCTTCTTCTCATGTGTTCAACTTAAACATTCTGTTCAAATAGTTTCAAAAATATTGATGTCACACTGTTAGGTGTTAGGTTGTAAGCCTTTGGTGACAAGAATTCATAATCTCCTCGTAGTGTATTTTTGTGTTCAGTTGTGGGGCTTTAGTTTCAGATCTAACCCATTGATTGGGAGGGGAGATTAGGGATGTATCATAATTCCAACCGTAATCTAATCTCTGTTACGGTATGCTATAGCAGTTGTTTACCGTTATCACGGTGGATTTCGCTTGAGCGAGGGCTTAATCAAAATAACATGCAAATGTGAAGATTAGCTTATATTATTTATTAGATCAATACATGACATTCATTAACCCCACAATAGATCTTTGGACACTTTTGAAAGGGGCAGCTTCTTTAGGATTCCCCCCTTTTTTCCTGGACCATTTGTCGTTGTTTATGTTCTGGTACTTGTTTATGATATTTCATCATTATGCTATTTACAATTTTTAATAAAGTGGAGCTAAATATGTGGGGAAAGCTGATAACAGCTAATGTTTTGCCAGTATTCCTATGAGCTTCTGTTGCAACATCTACACAGTACACAATCCACTACTATACTTGGTATTATCAATGAGCATATTAACTTCCAAGGTACCTTTGTTCATTTTATGTTGCACCTGCTTATTTGAATTTGTTGTTATTGCATGTACTTCATTGTTTTTATCATTATGCAGTTACTCCTGGACAACCTAGCTCAATTGCTGATGATCCAGAGGCTGTTACCCTTACTGGAAGTAGCCAGGATGCAGCAAACCAGATAAATCAGAAAGAAATACATTGGGGGGTGAGTCCATTGATATGTCTAAAAAACTTGGCGAAGTTAGAAATTATCTTGCTCGTATTGTTTCTGTTAATACAACCCTAGTTATTTTACTTTTGCAAACTTTCGTTGTAATAAAAGTGTCTTCATAGCATGAGAAATACTTGAAACTTTATTTTGCTCACTAATGCTTCCATGACAAATATATCATGAGAGCCAGTGTTGAGATAAGCACACCGTGATATGTGATCAGTCGGCTGCACTGCAACTGTGAGACATGGTTGCTTCCTTGTCATGCTTTTATCATCAAAGCACTTGGAATGATGCATGGAACTCGTTGTTAACCACATTGTTAAGAACTGGAACTACATTGTACTGATCCAGCCAGATTTCTGGCAAACCAGTAAACTGGTACTAGTTCAATCGGTTGAACTAGTCCCGACTGATGACATGGTAGCCTGTGATTTGTTCCTAGAACCCTTTGATATGTGTGCAAATTGGCAAGCCAATTCGTGTCTTTGGTCATGGTGCCGCAAACTATTTCATTGGTATTCCTAGAACCCTTTGATATGTGTGCAAATTGGCAAGCCAATTCATGTCTTTGGTCATGGTGCCGCAAACTATTTTCATTGGTTTTATATATATATATATATATATATTACGAGCATATTAATCTGTTATATATGTTAGAAAAATATTTATAAATTGATATTCATTAAATAAATGCCTGTTGTATGGTACCTTACAATATTAAAAAAAATTAAATAATTTTGTAAATTTAATATTAATATTAATATTATTTGATTAATAATCCACATGAATTGTTTTTAATGTTTTTTTGTTCTCAGATAAGGAAAGTTATTGTGTTGAATGTTGTATGTCTATTACATGTATATATAATTTTTTTATAATTTTTCATATGTTCAATTGTTAATGTTATTTTTTAATACATTTTGTCATATTAATAAAAATGTGTATATATTTAAAGTGCCATTTTGACCATAACCCAAACTCAGTTATTTTTTAGCCCTTCATGCTGTCACTTTACTGGTTCAATGACTGGTTTGGGATTTTAAACATTAGTTTTTTGGTATATATCTGGTTGCAAAGGATCACATCATATTTACTGTCATCATGCTTGGTGTGGGGGTTAATTTCAACTGGCAAAAATTGTTAAGAGTAACAAAGACTTAGCAGTTAGTACTAGCAGCTTTGGTAGCATCCAGGGCACAAGCTCGTTCATGAGGCCCCTGGACCCTAGTTCAAAAATGTTCTTGATTCAAATTTTTTATTTAAAGGGTTGTATAATATAAATTATTATTGACTCGTTCATTAATTATCTGGTTTCAATCTCAATATCCTTCTCCCATAGTTACTTGAAGACTTTCTAGAAGAACGGCTGGAGAAGGCTGGGGCCTTGCTTTCAGACTCTGAAAAGGGTGAAGGGGAAGCAAAGGAGGGGGAGAATGATGAGAGTAAGGTGCATGTTTTCTTAAAGTGAAGCTTTGCCATGTCTATTCCATGCACGCTTATATTAAGTATCCAGGACCGTATGTTTCTAGAATAGGCATTTCTCCATGAATTTCAATTGAAGATGTTTCAATTACTTTAATTTTGTGAATCCATTAGTTAAATGCTTTCTCACTTTTGTTTTGGCATGTTTCTCTTTTAGAAAAGACCAATTGAAGGAGGAAAGCAAGGTGCTTCGATCAAAAAGGTTAAAAAGGACAAGGGTGGAAGTGCAACAGGGAAAAGCACAAAACCTGAAGCAAACACTGTATCTGCAGTTCCGCGAGTTAAACCAGAACTCCCCTTGCCCATAATGTATTCTCTCAAGTCCGAATTTCTATTTAATATGCTTTACAAATTAAATATAATATGTGGATCAAAGCAGAAGTCATTATGCTCTTTTTTTTCTTTTCAGTAGGAATTTGAGTCAAAGTTAGTGGCGCAATTCTCTAACAATTAATGATATTAAAGTAAGAGAAAATCTAGAACCATCATTTGATAGGCATATTTTCTTCTAAATAATTTTCCTTGGGATGAGAGGGTTTTTCCCTGTTATTTGATTTGTGTCATTTTTATTTAACCAAATAGTCAAATCACAAAATCAGCTGATCCTGAACTGCTGATGCCACTCGATGTAGATGAGAGTCCTCTCTTTAAAGCTAAATTGTTGAAAAGAAGAGAGAGAGAGAGATGGGGGGGGCGTGTAATGTAAATGGGAATTCAATGCCTGACATGTGCCAATATGGGACCCACATTACCTTGTCAGAACTGAACTTCTGTTTGCTGTTTGTAGTAAACAAAAGTGGGCTATTTGGAAGGGTTGGTAATGTTGGTGCTCAGTGATTTATCCATGGTTTTATCTTCTGGATAAAGAGGGTGTTGAAGGGCAATAGAATTTCTACATTTAGATTCAGTATTCTGCTAATTGAAGCAAAAACCAAATTTCTATTTATTTATCTCTTATCAAGTCATATAATATAATTATATAATAAAAGTAGGAGTGCTTGAATCAACTTGGATATTCAAAATATTTGTTATTGAACCTTGAAACTCAGAATTTTCAAATGCTTCACTTCTGTATTTTTCTGTTATTATATGATGTCGGCTGTGTAGAGCAAAGTGTTAATATATGAGGTTAGATTTTCAATCACAAACTAGTAAAAATTTGTGATTTCATTCCATTGAATTGTCTAATGTTGTATTATTGCAGCCCAACTGAGGTAGAGCAGTCTATCCTTGAAGATTTAAGGAACCGTGTACAACTTAGTAGTGTTGCACTGCCATCAGTTAGCTTTTACACATTTATCAATACACATAATAGGTAACGTCTAGTGCTTGGCTAAACGGTGTTATTATGTTTGTGCTTCCTTTGCTTGATGCTTATATTTTGGCCAACTATCTCAGTTTAAGCTGTTCATCAATATCCCATGATGGATCGTTGGTTGCTGGAGGATTTTCTGACTCATCACTAAAGGTATTTTTACGTCCCCTTCCATCCACCTCCTTGGAGAGAAACACCTCTTTATTTGTAGTTTTATTTTACTGTATGATTGAATTTCTGCTAATCTCTGGATTGTGTCCGTAGATCTGGGATATGGCAAAGCTTGGACAACAGCCTACCAGTTGTAAGTTTGTAGTCAAAAATACCTTTTTCTAGACCAAGACATTTCTGTTGCATTACTTGCTTGACAAATGTTAATGTGGTTAGAAACAAGGCTATTGGTTCACAGAAATAATAGTTTTTAATCCTGCAACGTGCTGTAGTATCTAATATAATTTATACATCACACTGTGCAAAGCAACTTATATATTAATGCAAGCAAGATATTCTGTCTAGCTTTACGTATGAAACTTTTTACTGTCTCATATATAAAGGCTATTGGTTCACAGAAATAATAGTTTTTTATCCTGCAACGTGCTGTAGTATCTAATATAATTTATACATCACACTGTGCAAAGCAACTTATATATTAATGCAAGCAAGATATTCTGCATAGCTTTACGTATGAAACTTTTTACTGTCTCATATGTAAAGAGAGGTTTTGAGCAATACCTCTTTATAGTGATGCATTATCTTCGTGGTGTATTATTTTTTAAGACTTTGAATTTTTAACATTTAAAACTCCGTTGAAAGAAAAGTTTGGCTGGTTGAAGAATTTGGTACATACCAATGTGGGCATTCTATTTCAAAGTGGTTGGGAGTGGGTCTTAAGTACCCATTTGATAAAGTGATGTTATTGTGATTTACATGCAACGAATGGTACTTCAAGAGAGGGATGGTGCTCATCACCCCTGCTGATCTGCCTACCAAAGTGGCTTCTTGTGCTCAAAAACTATGTCTATTGCTAAAACACCAGGGTCTCCAGCGAAAAATATGACTGGTTGAGTTAAACAAAGCCAAAACTGAGATGATATTTAACAAAGAGAGCTTGGTTGGAGGGAAGCTTATGCAAGTCTTGGAGCAGTTGAACATGTCCAAATATGAGTTTTATCTTTATGTTTTGCTTGCTGTAATGTCCAGTTATCAATTTTTCTATCATCAGCTCTTTCACAGGATGAGAATGACACATCACAAAATCAACAAATGCTTGGGCAAAGTGGTGGGAAAAGGCAGTATACATTGTTTCAAGGTCATTCAGGGCCAGTTTATGCAACCTCTTTTAGTCCTGTTGGGGATTTTATTCTTTCATCTTCAGCAGACTCAACCAGTATGTTTACTTGATCCTGTTTTAATGTTCCTTCTCAATCTGTTTCTTCTTTACTTTGGGTAGTAATTTTTTTTTTTGTTTTGTTTCTTTTATGTTGGTTTAATTCAAGCCTTATTCTGATCCATGAATTTTACTTGGGTTATGCAGTTCGATTATGGAGCACAAATCTTAATGCTAATCTGGTTTGTTACAAAGGTCACAATTACCCTGTCTGGGATGTTCAGGTAAACATTTTCCTCCGAAATTTTCTGTTCTGGTGTTAAATGTAGAACAACCCAACAAATACTTGTATGAAAATTTTTTAAATTTAGAAATTTATATGTGATGTCTTCATTTTTTTATTGCTTGAAACTAATAGGGTTTCTTGTTTATACAACTCAGACCACCTTTCTCTTTCTATTAAAAAATAAAAAAATAAAAAAAATCAGACCACAGTACTTTCTATATGTACTCCAAATGTCTCATGAATGTGATCATTTTCTTTTCTTTTCTTTTCTTTTTTCTTATGTTTTTGTTTCACATGAGGGCATTTGTCTGCCTGTTCATTTTGATTCTAGGATGCCAAGTTATTTATTTATTTTTCTCGATGCAGTTTAGTCCTGTTGGGCATTATTTTGCTAGCTCTTCACATGACAGAACTGCTCGGATTTGGTCCATGGACAGGATACAGCCCTTAAGAATAATGGCGGGGCACTTATCTGATGTTGATGTGAGTTATAATGTCCAATATATTCTCTGCTCCAAAATTTTGTTCCCTCAGGTTTTATGTTTGCCACTAGCTCATTTAATTTTCTATGTGCATATTGTCTGCTTCAGAAATTCATATACCAGTGATTTGATTATGTACACATCTATTAATTTATGATGCCAGTGGATCTTTTAATGTAACACACCTAATCTAAGAAGGTAAAAAAGGAAGCTATACTATAAGTATGAAGTGAGTTTGTCAGTTTTTATAGAAACAATGCTTATCTGTTTTGTGATCTTATTTAGTGCGTGCAATGGCATGCCAACTGCAACTATATTGCCACTGGATCCAGTGACAAAACAGTTCGACTATGGGATGTTCAGAGTGGGGAGTGTGTCCGGGTTTTCGTTGGTCATAGGAGTGTGATTTTGTCTTTGGCAATGTCTCCTGATGGTCGCTATATGGCATCTGGTGATGAAGACGGCATGATCATGATGTGGGACCTCTCTAGTGGCCGCTGTCTCACGCCTTTGATCGGTCACTCGTCATGTGTCTGGTCGCTTGCATTCAGGTGAATTTCAACTTTATCATTGTTAGGAAGGAAATTATCAACCTGCTAACACCACTTAATGCCATTCACTGTTGTTGGATGTGTCAGTTGTGAAGGTTCTGTTCTAGCATCTGGATCCGCTGATTGCACTGTAAAATTATGGGATGTAAATACGAGCACTAAGGTCTCAAGGACTGAAGAAAAGTAAGCTTGTCTATTATGATAACATATAATTGTCTACAAGAATCTTGTTCCTATGGAAGGACTAACTGCATAACATTTTAGCTCTAGTAGAAGTGGGAATACAAGCAGACTCCGATCACTGAAAACTCTGCCAACCAAATCTACTCCAGTTTATGCCTTGCGGGTTAGTTCTCTAATTAATGCTTTATTGCATAGATACATGTTTATCCAATTCAATCATATTATGTGATGCTTGTTTCCTGTTACTGGAAGCAGTTTTCTCGAAGGAATCTTCTTTTTGCGGCTGGAGCTCTTGTAAAAGGTGGCTAATATATTCCGAGTATGTCTACAAATATCAGATCAAAGTGGCAGAGTCTGAATTCTTGCCCGAGGACCTAAAAAACAACGCGGACCATGCCCATAAAAACTATGTATTCGATTTTTTTTTTTTTCAAATAAATTTTGTCAACTTATATTTTTTTCCCCTCTATGCTTAATGTGCATAATGTATCGTAAATTATTCAGGAGTTGCAGGCTTTTGTTACGTCACACTCACTTTGCTCCTCGATTAATTTTGGATCCCTTGAAAAGCCGGAACAGGGCATTTTCATTTTTCATTTTCTGGTTGCCGCATTTACGAAAAATATGAAACTGGACTTCTGCATTACCCTTTTTTTCTTTTTGGTTGAATTGTGGACTCATGTATCACTAATCATGTCACATCAGTCTAGTATTTAATTTGACAAAATTTTAGCTGTCTAGCAATTTTCTTTGCATTATTAACCAAGAATCTTGAGAAGCTTTAATTTGTTGCCCAGCCGGCTCGCCTATGAAATAATCAATATTTAAAATGTAAAGGAAAATTATACTTTTGTCCCTTGAAAATAGAGTATAATAAATTTGTCGTTAAATCAAAAAATACAATCAATTTTGTTCTTGAATTTACGTATGTTAAAACAAGTTAATTATTCTAAGGAATTATTTTGTTAAATTCAAGGATTGTATTTTTGCTTTATTCGTTATAATATGGATAAATTTAAGGATTACATTATATTAGATTTCTAATTTGAAGATGAATTTATTATGCCTCCAATATTTCAGTGGCGAAATTGTAATTTCCCTCCAAGATGGATAATCATCAAAGCACATTAAATCAGAATAGCACATCAGACATGGCAGGACCACAATAAAGGAGACAGGAAAGCGCCGATATGTCAGAGCCAACTGCTCTTGGGCCTTCGGGCCCGCCCATGTACAAAATTCAGTACTATCTGCATCAAAGACAACAAAACTAAACAAGCAGCATGTCGTGATTTGAGTCATTGTTAAACGTCTCCCCGGAAAAAGTAAATTAAAAGATAATCGATGCTGGAGAGCCATCAAATCATCTTATCAAATTTTTAGGCACATATATCATAGTATCAATGTAAGTTAGTAGTCATTTCGTTCCTGTATTATTTTCGAAACAAGGTTCAGGTGTTGCGGGTGTTTGTATGGTTAAGTGATGCACAAAAAATTGAAGGCTATGTATAAAGGGAACTCTAGAGCTAAATCCGACTAGAAAATTGAATCGTTAAAAGGAAATTACATAATATACCATATCCAATCATAAAAAGCATGAGTACCAGAAAATTAAGAGTACTTCAAAATGCCTACAGCGTACAAATATATTAAAAATAATAGCAATAACATCATTTATCACCTTCAGTTTCACTATACGACACTTCCCAAAATGTACATTTGTCGGTCTCGACTTCAAGAGAGTAGTTTCAAAAATAGCTTATAGGTACTCTCAATCTGGATATATAGTTCCTAACAATTAAATGTGGCAATAACTGTCACACATTACTCAATCCTAATAAACCATGAGTCAGATATTGCCTCCTGATGTTGTGCTGACTCTTCAAATTGAGAGTTCAAAGACAAAGCAAATGAATTCTCAAATATTGTATTCATTGTAGCCTTTCAACATCCAGAAGTCGAAGCTTCAGTGCCCATGCTTCTTCATGGGAAAGTCAATTTGTCCCAGCATGACCACCTCCATTTTAAATGGCCAAAACCCAAAACTACAATGATTCAAAGACAAAAACAATGAGAGAGATCTTCTCTAATTACTTCCAATTTCCAAACAACACATTGCATACCGCAAGGCAAATACAGGAAGTAACTAAATGAGAGTTTTTCTGGAGTAATTACAAAGCTTTTTCATGAATTGTGCATGAATTTCGCAATCAAAGGGACAACTACGAAAATCATGGATTCATCGGAATCATCAGAAAAAAAGTGAAAGTGTTTAACAAAAAAGAAATCAACCAATGGAAATCATCAGTAAATTTCTTGTTCTTACCAAATAACATTGTCCATTCGCATAGTAAACAGGCAAACATGTTCTCAAAATATTCTACCAAAAAAAAATGAGATGTTTCCACAAACCTAAAGCAAGGTTAGCATTAATACTTTGCTTCTCTCTAGCTCTGCCTTTTCTTCCTTTAGCATTTCCAATCATCAAGATGCTTTTGTTCGCTGCCATGGTTCCAAGGGCTATCTTTCCTTTCTCTTCATGTGCTAACTGGTCTAAAGAACTCAGGCATAAAAATAATATAATATTCACCAAAATATAAAGTGTATAATATGCTCAATCCTTATTATGTATCCAACTCCTCATCCCAAATCCAAATGTACTAAATGGAAAATTTATACAAGACCCAAAATTAAATGACATTCCACAGTAACTATAAATCAATGCAACAACACCTAAACAACATTATTAAACGTTTAATTTAGATGGAATGCGCTCCATATGATTTTGGCAGAAGAAAAGACTATTGATAGCTTCAAAATTACCCGAAGGAAGCTTATTAAAGCATTGTTTCATAATCAACTCCAACATCGCTTCTACATTTCGAACTACTAAGTACATGATCTGACCATATCCCCTTCCAACTTTGAACAGACTATAGCCAACTCCCGATAATAAACGAACCCAAAAAGACAGTATCAATTTATTTGAGTTCATCGCAATTGCATCTATTGCATAACAAGGACACCAATGAAGATGGTGACAGCAAAGATAATGCTAGAGCAAGAGTGACAATCATGAAAGTGTTGATGAAAGTGATTACCGGAAATGAAGTGCTGGCTAGATTTGTGAGAAAATGTACCAATTAGCCTAAGAGGACCTTGGTAATCTTTTTCATTGTTACTGATTTTGCTCACAACTTGACCACACTTAGGTAAAATTTGTTGTATCACCATGAATTAGGCTATTATCTCTAGCTTCTTTTGAAGCTGAATTACTGAGTTCCAAAAAGCTTGATTATGTAACATTTAACAACCAAACACATACTATTACCATGCTTCAAATTGTTGATAGGAAAAATCCCACTAAATAACATTTATGAACTAAAAGTAAAAGAAATCTTAGTCTAACTATATAACCATATGCTTTTCAAGCTATGCATCCATCCTATTACTAAGCTCCAAATTGTTTTGTTGAAAAGGTTCACTATCTTCAACGCTCTAGAAAACTTTTGGTTAGATATAGATGCTCAAAGGCTAAACATTAGCCCAAACATAAGTAAAAAGAACAATTAACAATTGAATTTACAGTTGTAGTTTAGTCATCACTATTTGAATGTCTTAACGAAAGAAGTGGTGGATGATGAATTATTCAATATGATTTTATTCTACAAATGCATAGGTAGTATAATTTACACAATATGATATCCTCCTCCTAAGATTAGGAAAAAAACGCATAAATTGAGAATGCATGTAATAATCACTAATTATCAAAAAATACATGTTAAATACAATATCATTTGTTTTTTTTTATGTAATAGCTTAAGCTCTTAGAGAGATAGTTTGTGATATGATATTAGAGCCCCAATGATCAAGTGATAAAGAGTTTGATCCTTCTTGCCCCTTATTCTTCTAAATAAATGTTAAATTTCAACTCAAGATAAATGAGGGTTTGTGCATTGTTTACACTTCAAGTCCAATGGACTCTTTCGCGAGAGTGCATGTTAGATACAATACTTTTCATGTTCCTCTACCTAACTTCTTAAACTTTTAAAAAAGATAATTCATGACAATATGAAAGCATAAAGATAACATATATGATTAAAACACTCACTAAGAGCTTCAAAGAAGATTCAGTTGATCGACACCCTTAGCCGTCCAAAAAAAATCTACAAAACCTTGTACCTACTCAGAGCTTAAAATCCAAAATATGACAACCCAACTACAATGTGAAAAAGGATCAACTCACAAGCCAGACGTACAATTAGATGATCCAGCATGCTTGTTGAAAAGAAATAAGGACACAATTTCAAGGGAACCTCTTTGGAAGATCAACACAATATTATAACCTCTTTAACACATTATTGAAATTACAGTGAATCACATAACTAAATTGTTAATGAACTTTCTGTTGAACTTACACGCATCCAAAGAGAATAGTAAAAATACACAAGTCAGAATGGATTTATGTGCAATCATATGGAAAACAGTTATTTTTAAATATAAATGTTCTGTGTTTTATACAAAATACTAGCGCCATGTAATCAAAACGTTCCAATGAATTTTCACTAGGGCCAAAAGTCATAGAATTTAAAAGGCTGCCACATATTTGCCAGGATGATTGATTGAATTTGTTATGGTGGCACAGTAAAGGTGCTTAACTGGCCAATCAAGGGAAATAAATACTAGCGTGGATCAAACCCCTTATTGCAATATCAAGAAAAAAAAAATTAGATGCATGAAGAGTAACCAATAAACTACTAAAACAATATACTCTTCACTGTGTGAGATATTCCTCTTTACAACATTGATGAATGGGAAAATATGTATTAAAGCTCTCATAAATCAATAATCCATTGTATCAAGAATCACCACCATATATTCATTTTTTAAAAGGCTTTCCGGAATTACAAATCAAATTGAAACACAAAGAATAAGTACAAAAGAAAATCCATTCAGAATACATTTATAAAAAATTATATCATATACACAAATTACAAATATTATGAATTAAAAAAGTGTCCCCTAATGCCCTAGATTTGTTAAACTCTCATTCAATTTTACAACCTAAAAACATTTGCAACTTAATATAATTGAAAACATGAACCTAAGTTGGCATTCATACTAATACCACATCAGCTATTCACCAAACAGAAAAGACACACACATAGCGCACACACAGCATTTCATGGTTGAAGGCTTAACAAGCTTAAGACTCAGCACAATGAAACTTCTGACTTAAGAAGTTTGAAAGGAACATTTATATCATGATGTTATTTTAGGATATTTATAAATAAAGGCATGTTCAGGATACTATCTAGTCATATATGGGAAAAGATGGAGCATATTCTTCAGATCATAGAATTTGAATTGAACATAAAGAACTCCAGAAATAATTAACTAAAATTCCAAGTATATCCGCCAGGTAGTCATCCCTTTTCCAATACATATCCACCATCTACCATGTTAGCTTTTATTCTGTCTTTTTGCTGGTGGGAGTTTATATATTGTCTCCATCAAAGGATAACAAAAATAAATGTGAAAATGATAGCTGATAAATTATGGATAATGCTTCAGCAAAATAACTTTTAAAGAAGATATTAAACAAGCATAAATAGACACTTCAAATCACTATTTGAATTCAACAACTGCAAAATCTTGGTTATATTAAATATGATGGTTTCTAACTTGAATATAAATAATTAATCATCACAAGTGTGCATAAAAGCCAACAGAAATATAGACAAAAAAATAATAAAAAATATATTATTAATTTGTAAGAAGTTTCCAATAAACACAATGAACATAAAATGACAGAGTTAAAATAATTGAAGTAATTGTTAAACCTTCGAAACTCTAGGAAGGAACGCTGCCAGAAGAATTCACTATAGAGGTGATAATTAATTGCTATGCTAAGACTAGTTACTATCATTTGTTTTTATGTAGTAACAGGAGTATTGAAATTGATTTTATAATAAGGCACACTATGAACACGGTGTTAGATTGCTATAGGAGGCAAAGACTATGTTAGATTGGTAACTTTTTCAAATAACAAACTAATGCTATGCCTGCACGATTCACAGTATGAAACGTTAGTCCCTATCCAATACATGATTTCACAGGGAACTAGATCAAGGCATTTAAAAGGAGGAGGGTCGGGGGACAGAAAAGTGGAAAAAACAAAATAACAATAATAGTTCTTGTTCAACATTTACATGCTTATGGGTGGGACAGCACGTTATCTACAAAGAAGTAAGAACGATCCAATCCTATGCCTATATCTGTATCAAAGAAAAAGTAGGCTACAGCTTCTGCATAGAAAATCAACCAATATTACGAGCAAATCCAGTAAATTTTCTGGGCCCCGATCATTATTTTTCCACTTTAGATCACACTATAATGCTAGAGAAGAAAATGATTGGTCATGAAAATATCTGAAATAGGCCATTCTACTTCCAAAACCACAGCAACGAAGTGATGATAAAAGGAAGAGAAATTAAAATGAGCTCACATACGCAAACAATTTTGCAGTCTCAAACACAGCACAAGCAACTGTAGAGTTAGGTAGATAGGGTTTTATCAGATAAACCACCAAAACTGAAAAGAAAAAAAACAAACAAACACCCTTTTGAAATTCGAAATGTCCAAGAAACCAGAATCTAGCATAACCTGAGTCCTGAGTTGCAGGTAAGAACAAAACGCAGCCAACAGGAACAAGTACCCCACTTACCGAGTACGGGAACCACTGGCATGCACAAGATTTATCCAATAAAATATGGAAAGGGGATGAAATCAGGAAAGCCTATGATAGCTAGAGAGCAAGCACAGGCGAGAAGAAAATTGGCGTGAGGACCATACTATGTGACGTGAATGGTCCCATGCTAAGTTACATATATATATAAAAAAAAAAAAAAAAGAAAGATAGAAAGAAAATTTGCCGCCTAATCTGCACAATGATGAGGGGTTGGTTCATTCTACCAGGCTAGGGCCATCAAAAGCCGCGCTTTTCCGTTTAATAACAAATAAATATTAAATAAATTGAACCGCGATTTGTGATTAAAATATAATATACAAACAATCTGAGAGAGATAGATACAAACAAACAGTAAGAGATAAAAATGGGGAAACATACAAGGGCCAAAGAAACAAAAGCCTTTTCACTGTTTGATAATGATATAACCTGGCGCAGTCAGTGATGTTGCTCAGCTCCACCAAAATGTCGAGAGAGAAAAGAGAGGGTTGAGTTTTGGGGCTTGGCTTTGCGCTTGGGGTGTTGGGTTTGGAACAAAGCAGAGCCAGATCATACAGGTGGTGAAATTAATTTCCGGCACTGGAAGCTGACAGAAAGAGAAGTGAGCACGCAAAGGCAACAGTATAGAGCTATACCAAGTGTCTCTGTGTGCTCACTCTCTTCTGTCAATTTCTATGTCCCCAGAAAGAAAACCAAGAATGGCAAAGGAAATGAAAGGGTCAAAAAGTTGCCCAAATTTGGAAACCTCCTAGAAAAAATATGTTCTCTTGAAAAATCAGAAGGGGAAAAATCCTCATAATTAAAACAGATCTGAAGGACAAGAAAACGAAAGTCTATGATCCACCCACCATCTTCTTCTTCAAGACTCAATTATTTGTTGATTAGGGTTTGCAGCCAAACAAGAACAGCCCAAGAAAAATGAGAAAAGATTAAAAGGAAAATCAGAAGAGGAATCATCAAGTGAAAGATGAAATTAAAGAATATGAGGGAAAATAAAAAATGAAAAGAAAGATAAAGACCACAACCACAAACTCCAACTCCAACCAAAACCTTGTTTGATATCTCTCTCTCTCTCTTCATTCATTATGGCGAAGCTGTGCTGCTTTCGGTGATGACCGATGAGAGAGTAGGTTCTGGCTCCCTCTTACACATGCAACACGTAGTGATGCAGTGGCGATGACAAGTAGCCAGATCCCCACCCTCGGACTCTGAAGTTTGAAGCAGTGTTTGTAGTTACAGAGAGGAGTGGTTGCGGCGAGGGACAAGAGGCAACAAGGGAATGAGGCAAGTGTGTGTTGCACCCTTTGAGAGTTGAAGATGTGAGACCCATTCCAACCCCAAAGCCAAATGGAGATGGAGCAGCCTTTTGCGTCGAAAGAGACCCTTAAATAGTTAAATGCCACACACATGTGAGACTCTTAAAAGCCTTTTTCTCCTTCCTCTATCATTTTTGTGCCCACTTGACTGTAACCAAGAAATTATATCATTGTATCACTCACAGTCTTTCCCTCAGTTATGAACTTATATATCAAGAGAAGACAAATAGCACCTTGAATTATAGATTTAACACTTCATCATTAGATTTAGGATACTCAATTATTCTAATAAATATTGTGTTTTACATTATCATCTAATCATATATTTTGACTTTTATAGATTTTAATATAGTAGATAATTAAATCAAATATTTTTATTAATATAGCAATACATAATTAAATATCTATATAAAATATTTTATATTAATAATATATTAAAATTAAATTTATAAAATATTTTGTATTATTAATTTATGAGATTAATTTTACTACACTATTAATATAAAAAAATTTTATATTATCATCGAATTATATGCTTTTATTTGTAAAATTTTTAAGATAGTAAATTATTGAGTCAAACTTTTTTTATTGATGTATCAATACATAATTGAATCTCTGTGTAAAATATTTTTACATTAATAACATACAAAAATTAGATTCTTAATCTGTTATACCTTATCTTTTGTATTTAAAGTTATTTTTCAAATGAATAAGAGTTTAGGCTATCGGATAGATTCACTTCAGCCTAGGATCATGACATTATCCAAACTCAAGATATGCATCCAAACTCATTGAGTGCTTAAGCAAAAGGCCGACTAAGCAAGCCAACTCCCATTAACATTATTTTTAAAGTTATTGCGATAAGAATCAAACATTTTTAATGATGTAAATATATATGAATTTAATTTCTATACATTAATAATGTAAAATTATTTTACATTATCAGTGTATATTTACATTTTTAGTGCATAGAAATTATTCTCAATACATATAACTAAACGATTGTATAAAAATTTTATATTGATAATGTATCAAAATTAAATTATTATAAATAATACATTTGATCAAACTATGATAAAAATTGATAAAATCACAATTAACTTATGAATTTAATTTTGATGCACTATTAGCATAAAATTTTTTACACAAATATTTAATTATGTATTACCACATTAATAAATATATTTGATTTAATCATCCACAATCTTAAAAAGTCTTACAAATAAAAATAAATAATTAAATAATAATGTAAAACTTTTTTATACTAATAATATATTAAAATTAATCTCTTTATTATTATTATTATTATTCCTTATGTTATTGCTTTTTTGTCACAAGATATTTTCATATATGTCATTTAATCTAGCTATAAAATTAATTGCCGATTTAAATAATTTTTTGGTCATTATAGTTTTCACTAATTTTGGTTTTAGTCTTTATAATTTTTTATTTAGACTTTTGTCCTTATATTCTCAAAAATTTGATTTTTGGTCCCTGTAATTACTTATTAGTTTCTATAGTTTTCATCTTTTAGGTTTTGGTCCCTATACTTGTTATTTTTATAAAGAAATTGTCCCTATTTTTCATAAATGATGAGTCTCTGTAATTTAATTTATGTTCGTTTTAGTCCCTCAAGGATCAAAATACAAATAATAAAAAATTGTAAAGTCTTATACCAAAAGAAAAATATTATAAGAATCAAAACCAAATTCGACATAACTATAAAACTCAAAATGGTATTTAAACCTTAATTGTCATTTGACTATGAAAACAGGAAAATTACATAATTATTTTGTGAAAAATATCTTTTAAAAGGCTTGAACCTACATATTTATTTTGAAAAGACAGAATAACAATAAAAAATATACCTTTATTAAACTAACTCATAATGATTTGTACAACATCATAAAACGAAAAGAGCATGCGAACCTAATGAAAGTCAAGAGAGTGTGAGAACCCGCAAAGGGTTGAGTGTGTGCCCGTGTAGAGGGGCGGAGTGTGCAGAGAGGATTCATCGGCTGTGATTTGCACTGGTGTATCAGGTGAGTGAATATTCTCATATTTAATTTTGAATTTAATTTTAACATAGTAAAATATTATTCAATTATATATTAATATATTAATATATATAATTAAGTCTTTGACTTACTATTTGAATGATATAAAAATCTTTTACGTTGATAATATCAAAATTAAGCATTTTAATTTTTACATAATCATGTTAGAAAAAGATAAAGATAAAAATATTTAAATGTTGACAGGAAATTTTTAAAATTTATGGGACACAATTTAAGTATTTAAATTAGGATTTAATTTAATTTTGATATAATATGCGTTAATTAAAATTATTTTATTCTTACTATAATTATTTCAAAAGTTATTATATAATTAATAAAATGTAATTAATTAGTATAAAATTAAATATAAAATTTAATTTTTATACATGAATAATATAAAATAATTTTATACTATTAATCAATAAAATTTTAAAAAATTACTAAATTATAATAGATAATTATTATGATAGATAGTTATATAATAAAATTAAGAAATATTATGTGAATATAATTTTTTTTGGATATCATACTAATTTAAATTTAATTTATTATTAAATGAAATATAAACTCTACTTGAACTGAATCTATATCTTATTTAATGATAGATAAAATATAAATTAATATAGTATCTAATATAAATTATATTCACATAATATAACTCAATATAATTTGATACTTTCATATAATTTTATTAATTAATAATATAAAATTATTTTATATTTTATATTTTATATTTTATATGTTCAGTGTATGAAAATTAAACATAAAGAGAATTTATTCGCCTGAGCAGTGATGAGTTGTGATGTAATTGCAGTCTATGATGGAGAAGGGGTAATCCCTGCCGTTGGATCGGTGATGGGTGTGGGTGGGGACCATGTAACTGTGCAAAGTTGTCTACTCGGGAATTGGGCTGATAGGACATAAGGACTGCGTCATTTGGGGGGGGACAACGATTGGGATCACCCTGCGACCACTCGTACAGCAACGTCTCCCAAATATCGCCTCACGCCCTCACCCTATTCTTCTTCTTCTTCTTCCTCTTATCCTCTTCTGCCCTCCTTCTGCTGCGAGCCTGCAGCCTGCCACGCCTCTTCCCGGTCCTCTCTCCCTTCTTTTTTTCTCCCCCCTTTAATTGATTTCATCTTTTCTTTCCTTTTTATTGATTGATTTCACTTTTTTTTTTTGTACTCTCTATTGCTTACCTCCATCACTCCTGCAGTAGAATAGACTAATTTATTTTATACGAAATATTATATTAATATATATTTTATTTATTATTATTAGATAATGTGTAAATCAATATAATATTTTATATAAAAGAAATTTTTTAAATATTTTTTTAATCTTATCTTATGCTCTACACTACTATAGACAATGATGTTTATTTAATTAAATATATTTACGTGTACTTGATCATAAATTCAAAAGAAACTGTAACAATCATATATCATATATATTATATTAAAAAAGGGTTACGGGGGCAATAGAATTGATGAGGTGGCATATTTTATAATATTTTAATATTAAAATTATTCAAGTATTCTTGTTATATTTTAATTCAAAATTTTATATTTATAATTATCTATTAATTCTTCTAATTTATTCAATATGAAATTTATTTTTTTTATATTTTATAAAAAAATTTAATAAAAGATCAAAAATCGAACCAATTCAAACCGATTTAAATTAGTTTGGTTTGATTCAATTTTTTAATTATAATCAAATTGAACTAAACTAAACCAAAATAAAATTTATCGTTTAGATTGGTTGATTTTTACCTCAAAATCAAACTAAATCGAATCGCGAACATCCCAAATGTATTATGATGAATTTGACTTTCCTCCAAAAATTCCACCACCCATATCGACCAATCTAAATTTATTTGCTTTTTATTTTTCTTTTGTAATGCATGTCATAAGTAAAAATGGATTCTTCCTTAGGAAATTTTGTCTTTTATAAAATTTGATTTCCCTCCAAAAATTCATCACTAATACCAACCAATCAAAACTTATTCTTTTTTATTTTTATTTTTTAATACATATCATAAACTTAAATTAATAATATATATATATATATATATATATATTTATTTATTTATTTAATCACAATAAAATATTTCTTAGTTTTGAGAATAAATTAATAATAATTTAAATTATTATTAATTAATTTTTTTAAATCTTACGATATTCAATTGTAGATTTATATTTTACGACTATAAAATTAGATGTATGAAATTTTAATATGCAATATTATTAACTTTGTATTGATAAAAAAAAGTCATAGATTTAATGACTCATAAAATAAGGAACAAAGAATTTTATAAGTAATTTAAAACTTATAGATAGATTGAAATTTTATAAAATCCTTAAATAACCTAAAAAATTTAATAACACTAGAAAAATAGCTATAAATTGGTTTTTTAACTAATATTAATACCTCAAATAGATAATATTAAATAAATATTACACAAGTAATGTAAACATAAAAATTGCACTTTAACATGATACTAAACAATATCAACAAGTGATAGAGAAGGTGGAATTGATAAGTGGTATTTGATTTTCAATGTTATGTTATGGTGAATTTGATTTTTCTCGAAAAATTCCACCACCCATATCAATCAGTCAAAATTTATTTGCTTTTTATTTTTTTTAATGCATGTCATAAATAAAAGTGAATTCTTTTTTGAGAAGCTTTACCTTTTTCAAAATTTGATTTCCCTCCAAAAATTTCACCGCCTATATCAACCAATCAAAATTTATTCTTTTTATTTTTATTTTTTAATGCATGTCATAATTGAAAGTGAATTCTTCCTTAAGATATGTATATAAGCATAATTATAATTAATATTTCCTGTTATTTTTAACATTAAATGATTTTTAATACCATGGTTTATTGCTTAAAAAATAATAGAAAGTATTATTCAATAAATTTTTATTAAAATTATTTAATTAACACAATGATTCTAATATGATAAAATAAATTTAACATAAAATGATTTTGCCACAAAGGTTAATACCTCAAATAGGTCATAACAAATATATACATTGCATAGGTGATACCAAAATATATATTATGCTTGCCTTATAATTATTATAAATTTATATTAAACTTAAATTAATAAATTATATGTAGATGTATATTTTTAGTCACAATAAAATATTTCTTAATTTTGAGAATAAATTATAAATTATTTAAATTATTATTAATTAATTTTTTAAATCTTACAATATCCAATTGTAGATTTATATTTTATGACTATAAAATTAGATGTTTGACACTTTAATATGCAATATTATTGGCTTTGTATTAATAATAAAATGTTATAGATTTAATGGCTCATAAAATAAGGAACAAAGAATTTTATAAGTACTTTAAAATTTATCGATGGATTGAAATTTTATAAAATCTTTAAATAACCTAAAAAATTTTAATAACACAAAAAAATAGTTATAAATTGATTTTCTAACTAATATTGATACCTCAAATAAATAATATTAAATATATATTACATAGGTAATACAAACATAAAAATTACAATTTAAGGTGATACTAAATACATATTAACAGGTGATGCAAATATATAATTGATGATCAATATACATTATAATTATTGATAATTAAAAATAAATTTTAAATTAAATATTTGAACTTTGAAGTTTATAGCACACTTTAAAGTTATATTAATTAAATTTTTTAATTAGTGATTTAAATTACTGTTAATTAATTGTTCTAATCTTATAACATACAGATTGTAAATCTATATCATATATTAATATCTACAAGTTTAGATATTTGAATATTTAATATGTAATATTATTGACATTTTTATTGATAAAAAACTGCCACGGCTTTAATGGCTCAAAAAGCATGGGATAGAAAAATTTATTAGTTCTTTAAAATGTACTCATAAATTTAAATTTTATAATGTCCTTAAATAACTAATAGAATTTTAATGATACAAAAAAAAGCCATAAATTGATTTTCTAACTGACATTGATGTCTCAAATAGGTAATACTAAACATGTATTACATAGATAATGCAAGTATAAAAATTACACTTTGAGGTGATACTAAACATATATTACACGGGTGATATAAACATATAAATTGCATAGTCAATGATTGATATAAATTACAATTATTAACAATTAAAGTCAAATTTAAAATTAAATATTTAAACTTTAATACTTACAACACACTCTAAAGTTATATTAATTCAATTTTTTTTAAATAAGCAACAAACAATATTATTAATTAATTTTCTAATCTTACAACACTTAAATTACAGATCTATATCATGCATTTATATCTATAATCTATAAGACCAGATATTTAAAGTTTTAATATATTTATTTATTAATAAAAATGTCATAGATTTAATAGTTCAAAAAGTAAGGATAAAAAATTTTATAAGTTCGTTAAAACTTATTCATAGATTGAAATTTTATAATATCCTTAAATAATCTAAGAAATTTTAATGGCACAAAAAAAGCAATAGATTAGTTTTTTTAACTAATATTGATACATTAAATAGATGATACTAAATATGTATTACACAGATGATGCAAACATAAAAATTGTACTTTGAGGTGACACGAAATATATATTATAAAGGTAATATAAACATATAAATTTTATGGATAATGATTAATATATATTATAATTATTAATTAAAATCAAATTCAAATTAAATATTTAAACTCTAAAGTTTATAGCACACTCTAAAGTTGTATCAATTTAGTTTTTAAATTAGTAATTCAAATTTCTGCTAATTAATTTTTCTAATCTACTCATGATATGAGCTATTCTTAATAGATTTATTATTTTAACTTATTGCATATTAGACTTATCAATTGTATTTCAATAAACCTTCGTTTATAATAAGATAGTTTCTTCATTAAAATTTTCATTGAACATAATATCTTTCATAAGCTAATGCTAGGAAGTTTGATTTTAAGATTCATATAGTTTTATAATTTATAAAAATTAAATATTATTTATCAAATTTATCTACTTTATATGATCATAATTATATTATATAAAACAACTACAAATAATAGTTATATGTTTAAATTGATTCAATATTTTAATTATATAGAACTTTTTACCTTTAAATTGTGTAACCTTTCCTTGAATCACACAGGTAAACATACTAGTAATAGGATTAAAACTTGGAAAAAAAATTGCCATCCCTATCCAAAAAAATAAAACTTAGCAATAATTATCACTTATAAAATGAATTTAATTTGTATACATTGTTAGTATAAAAAAATTGTATACAAATATTCAATCATGTATTGTCACATCAATAAAAATATTGGACTCAATTATCCATATCTTAAAAGTCTTACAAACGCAAACATTTGATTAGATAATAGTGTAAAACTCTTTTATACTGGTAATGCATAGTAATTAAACTTTTATAAAATATCTTATTGTTGACCTTTAAGATATTTATAAAATGAAAATAATATTAAGTTGGTAAATGGAATAATAAAATTAATCGTCACATATAATAGTTATTTAATGATGTTAGATAATATGAGTTTCAAATTGAACAAATAAGTAAATTCAATAAATTCATCAAGCTTTTCCATCTAATATATTAGTCTTTTGGGTTGATTTTTTTTTTAATAAACTTGAATCATAGCAATTAGTATTTTCATTAAGAGCTAAGTTATGGAAGGGGCTTTGTTACAAGTCCCATATTGGGGAGTCATGCTAACAAAGTATGGTACTTAAATCTAGGAGCTTTTTCATATAATAGGCTAGTCTTTTGGGTTAAGTCCTCCTTTAGGCTTGAGCCCATAATATTGATGCTCTCATTAAGAGGCCGATACATGGAGGGGGCACCCTAGAGAAGTAGCGACATGGGAAAGGGCTACATGCAAAGGCCAAAGTGAAGTTGCACAGAGTGGGCCACTGTGGTCACAAAGAGGGCGACTTAGGAAAGAAGCGACCCGAGAAAAGGATCTGAACCTTATTTTGAACCAAACCTAAACTGTATCATAAAAGTCGATTTTTTTTTTCATGTAGTTCAATATGTTAAACTGGATTTTATAACAAGTTATTAAACTGAAACATCAATAAATTCTAGTTTGGTTCGCCGGTTATAAACCAAACCCAAAATGTTCTGCTCTCAAGCTAGAATGATTTGAGTTGGTGATTCGGTGAGTCAAATGCATCTGGCCCCAAAAAGCTCATTCAAAGCCCCACTTTATATTTCTTCACATAATGAATCCAAGCAGCACCTCTTCCTCTTTTTAAATTTTTTATTTTTATTTTTAAAAAGTTTCTGCAGTTGCAACACTTCATCTTCAACTCGTTCAAGCTTTTTCCAGGAAGCCATGCCACATGGCTCGCCAACGACCTCTGCACCTCCTCCAATTGCAGCAGCGGGTGTCACTCACTCACATTCACGAGGTCTCTATTGGAGGCCGTTTCTGCTTCTCGGTGAAACGGTGAAGAATGAAATCGAACCCATTCATTATTAAAAATTATTTAAACAATTCTAAACCGGTTCAAAATTGATTTATTAAGTTTCAATCTGTCAATCTGACTTTGAACAAGTCCAAATGTTCTTCAATCAGTTTGATTAAAAGAATTGAACCAGATTTCTGGTTTGATTCAATTCAGTCTGGATTTTATAAAAAACCAAACCATGCCCACCCCTGGTGGTCATCTACATTTATATGAGGCTCAAAATGTTATAAGTCCTATATTGAGAAACCATGTTATCGAAGCATGATACTTAAGTCTAGAGGCTTTCTCACATAATAAACTAATCTTTTGGATTGGACTTTTCTTTGGGCATGAATACTAATAGATGAGTGAAGTTGCCTAAAAAAAAAGGACTATAATAAAGGGTAGCAATGATATAAATCCCATGCATTGAATAAATAAGTAAATTTAATGTAATATTTAAATCATAAAACTTTCTTATCCAATAAACTAATAAACTAGTCTTTTACATTGGATTTAATTCATGAACTTAAGTCATAACAAATGTAGTACTTAAATCATTAAACTCTCTCATCCAAAAAGGTAATATTAATATTGAGTTGGAATTTCTTCGTGAGCTTGAGTCAAAACACTATAAAACCTGAGCAAAAACATTCACGATTTTGTGGTACTTTGGAGTTGTTTGTTTGGGTAAGTGAACGTGGGGCATCTGACGCGTACGAATGGGGCTAAAAGGGTTTGGTTGGCCACTTGTAGCATGTTTGGATTTACGGTAGCACACCCAAACTCACGTTGAAGAGGCAATGAATGTGATTTTATGCAAAAATAAAAAATAAAAAATGATGTTTGATGTTTGATGTTTTGCTTCAAAATCAATTTTAGCTCCAAAATCCCATTTAGGTAGAAGCAAGAAATTCTTCCTTTTGCTGCTATCAATTTCACGGTGAGAAGTTTGCAAAAGTAAACTTCCAACTTTACCCTTCATGTCATGTTAAAATGGATTAATAAACATTAACCACCTTTTACAAACTTGACTCTAATTTAATATTATTTGACAATAAGTATAAAAAAAATATTATTTGACAATTGAAAGTTGTTTATTTTAAAATTAAATATGTACAGTAATTAATTTTTTTTATATATTTATACTTTATATAATATATACTTAGTTTGTATACATTTTTTTCAATTTATTAATAACACTAGAAATAAAAAATACATATTGATGCTGTATAATAAAGTTTTGGTAGAAAATAATAAAATAAATAAAAAATATGTAAATATTTGTATCATAATGATTTTTTATTGTCAATTTAGGCTAAATTGTGAAAATTTTAAAATGGATTGTGCATCTTATTTCAAAAATTAAAATACATGCACTTTTTTATTTTAAATTTAATTATTTGATAAAAGTGAAAAATAAATCTTATAAAATTATATATATATATATATATATATATATATATATATATATATATATCTTTGTGAACGCCATACTTTGTCCGAGACAAAAAAAAATAAAACAAAAAATAAAAGAAGAGAAGAAAAGATAGAAGGAAAAGAAAGCTAGCTCATTTTAAAATAAGAGGATAGCCCAATCATAAAATATTTTAACCAAAAAAAAGAGAAAAGAAGAAAGAGAAAATAACCAAAAAAAGAGAGAGAAGAAGAAAGAGAAAATAAACAAAAAAAAAGAGAAAAGAAGAAAAGAAAAATCAAAATCAAAATCAAATAAGAATAAATGGGAACAAAATCTAGCTAGCATCTCTTAATTTTGGGCACAATCAATTTTGTCATTTGTATCCAAATCAGATCAAATCTGTCAATCATCATTAAGACAAAATTTCAATTAGAATCAATCAGGCTTAATGGCAATTAATCCCTCCAATATATATAAATAGAGCAAGCAATTCAAAAAAGGGGGCCTTTTGACAATGACAGGAGAGAGTAAGAACAAAAATTTGTGATTTGTGTGCAAAGGGGGAGGAGAGAAGGAATACAGAAATTGCTAGAAAGGCTTGAGCACTAGAGTAGCAGGTTAGGACACAATCAAGTTTTGGGGGTCAGACAAAGGTATTGTTTTATTCATGTTCTTATTCATGGTTACATTTTAACATTCAATGCACACACCACACACCAATTGTTTCCAATATCTCCCAACCAAAGCACATGATGAAATGTTAAACCACCATCATCACCTCAAGCTGGCCAAAAAAAGCACCACCTTCTCTTTTTGCTCAAGCACCGCCTAGCCATCACCCATATATTACTGCTAAAACAAATCATCGTCATCTTCACTCATCGTAGACGCCATATGGATTCTGGAATTCGCGGCTCGTTTTGGATTGGCAAGAGCTTTACCTATAGTAGATCGCCATCATGTTGGAGTATCGGTGTGCCTCATTTTATTTTTCATTTTTCAATATTTTACCTTTTTTTTTTCAAATAACGTTGGCTTTTTCTTTTTTTCTTTTTTTTTGGGTCGTTATTTTTTTCCTTTTTTTATCTTTTAACTTGTGATTTTATTTCTTGTAAATATATACAAAATAAGTCCTCTTTTTACTCAAATAATATGGACACTTTTTTTCAAATCTTCAAAATTCATGCGACAATCCCTAATATTGATGTATGGCGTGGCCATCCTCAAATGTTATGTGAATTGTAAGGAAAATATTATGTGAATTGTAAGGACTTATTGTATAGCTCATGTTATCCTGAATCCTGTGCAAGAGTGGATTAAATTTTTTTTCCTTTTTCTTTTTTTTCAAAGAAAATCTTTTCGTAAATAAAATCAATCCAACCCACAATTACTTTCTACAAAAACTACGTGATTTTGAATTCCTCATTGTACCAGAGGATACGTAGGAGCGGATAATCTCCGTCAAATCAAAAATTAAATTTTTTTAAATTTGGTTCAATTTTAATTCTTTAGATAACTGTAACATTAATTTTATTTTCTTTTTCGTTTGTAAATAATTATTATATCAATTTCTATTTATTTTGTAAATAATCATAACATTAATTTTACTTTCTTTTTTGTTTGTAAATAATATTAATTTCTATTTCTTTTGTAAATAATCATAACATTAATTTTATTTTCATTTCTGCTTGTAAATAATTGTTATAGCAATTCTATTTCTTTTTGTAAATAATCATAACATTAATTTTACTTTCTTTTTCATGTGTAAATAATTGTTATATCAATTTCTATTTCTTTTGTAAATAATCATAACATTAATTTTGGTTTCATCCCTGCTTGTAAATAATTGTTATAGCAATTTCTATTTCTTTTATAAATAATTATAAGATTAATTTTACTTTCTTTTTCTTTTGAAAATAATTGTTATATTAATTTCTATTTTTTTTGTAAATAATTGTATATTAATCTTGCTTTTTTTTTGGATTAATTATTATATCAATTTTGCTTTTCTTTCCTTTTATAAATAATTATCATATTAAATTTATTTTTTCTTCTCTTTTATAAATAATTGTTGTACTAATCTAGTTTTATTTTATTTTATTTGTAAATAATTATTATATTCTTAAGGGAAAAAATCAATATTATTAAAGTTATTAATTAATTTGCATAATAAGCTCTAGGGTAACCATTACAAAATGGATGTATTAGGGGTGCAGTAGAATTAAGTTTCCACCGTTCCCTATGCATAATTGGACTCCCGAATTCAATCTCTTTAAAAGACCAATTTTGCAAAATTAAAAGGTTTTTCCAATTTTTCCCATAATAAAAATTGGTGGCGATTCCATTGAATTATTTTTCAATATTTTTGTTGCCTCTCGTCGTAGCACCCTCTGGGCACGTTGTGACAGTTTGGCGACTCCACTGGGGAAGGTTAGAAAATCAAGCCTATTAAAGTAAATTATGCAAATTATATAACTAAAATAATATTTATTTTTCCCCTTCTTATTGCTTTTCATTTCTTTTAGTTGTAAATAACTATTTTTGTATATAATTTTTATTTGTAGCTATTTATTTTATTTGTAATTATTTGTCACTCAAACCTTTAGAGTAGCAGATTTATTTTTGTCTTTTCTATATGTTGTATATATTTCAAACTTTAGAATAGTCAGCTTTTTGTATATATTGTTTGGGCTTTACTGTGTAGTTTTAAGGCCTTAAGGCCTTTATGCTCCTTACACATACTCCACCATCACTTACTTCACACACTAATTGGGCTCTATACCTAAGTCTTGGAAATCCATAGGAGTATAAGAGGTTTTGACAAGGTTATTGTTGAGCTCACGCTTCCCTGACAGTTGTTGATTTTCCTGCTGAGATTTGCTACCAGAATTGTGAGCCTCCACATTGTGACTTTTATGTCCCTGTGGTCGTACTTACAAAACTGGGTTCTTATTTTTCAAATAAGGGTAATCTGGGGACCTTGACTTTTAGGGCATCTAGATCCGTCCCAAAAATCATGCACTAATATATTGAGTTTAGCGGTTATCCAAATCAGGGTCTTGATCTTAGAAATACCTAACTATTAGGTCCCACCTTTCTAGAATGTAAAGGAGCATGCTTTTCTTATCATAAGCTAAATCTTGCAACATAGCATACATAAATGGGCAAAAAAAAAAAAAAAAACTCATAGCATATCCCTTCCATACATTCATGGTACACATAAATTAAAAAAATTCATGACATGCATTTTTCTTTCTTTCCCTTTATCCTTTCCATACATTCATGAAATGCATAGGAAAAAACACTCACGTGCATTTTTCATGCATTAATAATCATCCAAAGAAAAAGAAAGAATCCATCCAACATGCATTTTTCTCTTATGCATACATCAATAAGCACAAAAAATAAAAGTCTCACCCATATGCATTTTTCTCTCATAACATGCAATCATCATTCATCAAAAAAAAAAAAAAAAGAAGAGAGAGAGAAAGGATCAAGCTAACATGCATTTTTTCTTGTGCATAGAGGATGCTTCCCTTTTCGTCTTGAATAATTTGTTTCTTTTAATAAAGGGTAAAGGTTCACAGTCTCCAAACATTGCTCCTCGAAAGAAGGCTTCGTCTAAATCCAGTAACTCATTTCGAGATCTGTGCAAGTTACGGTCCAAAACCCATCTAACAAAAATGGAGAATGAAAGAAATCTGAGCCAAGAGATCGACAATTTGAAGACCATGATGGTTGAACAAGGAGTTGAGTTTAGAAAGATTCTTGCAACTATAAGCAAAGCTAAGGGTGATGCTGAGAACGACGACCCTTATGATTAGCCGGGATATGAATTAGAGAATGACAATAGGGTTGAGATCGAAAAAGAGAAGGAACGACTAAAACTAAAGGAAGAACTGGAAGAAAAGATGCAAGAACACTTTTGAATGCTGTGAGGACCCAATCCATACGGCCTTATAAGCATCAATGATCTCTGCTTGGCACCAAATGTCACTGTCCCCAAAGATTTTAAGATGCCTGAGTTCCTTAAGTTTGATGGCAATACAAATCCTATGATGCATCTAAGGATGTACTGCACCAAAATGGGGATATGGTCTAAGGACGAGAACTTCATGATCAACTTTTTCCTTGAGAGTTTGGATGGAGCCGCATGGGAAGGATATATGCAGCTAGACTAGACCCAAATCAGATGTTGGGAAGACCTTGCTACAGCCTTTACCAACCAATACAAATTTAACTTGAATGTTGCACCAACTAGGGACTAATTAAAAACTCTAAGAAAAGAGGAAAGGGAGTCGTTCAAGGAATATGCTCAAAGGTGGAGAGCCATGGCAGCCAGGGTTATTCCTCTAATACTAGAATAGGAGATGTGCTCTTACTTCATCCATACACTAGAGGGCCCATTCTTCAGGAATATGCTTGGGACCCATGTCAAGGAGTTTGTCGACTTGGTAGAAATTGGAGAGAGAATCAAGGCAAATATCCAAGAAGAAAAAGTAGAGCTAATAGTAGAGGAGCCACAACCCAAGAAAGGATCATTCCACAAAAGGAAAGAAGACACTGCGAATCTCATACAACTACATCATCTGTCCCAAACCTACCAACCTATGTTCCAATCCAAACACAACCTATTACATCAATATCCATCCTACCCACCTCCTATGCCTTACCTAATGCCATACCAACCCCAATCACACCAAGTTAATAGCATTTCACATCTCCAGCCGTGTCCTTTCACCAATGCCTACTAATCCTGCTCCTAAGCTGCCTATGAATAAGTGCTCTTTACCAAACTTCAACATGTGTAATTCAAAGCCGTTTAAAAGCTTGCATCAAGTAAATCTCTTAGCTGCACGCCTTGCAACCATTGCGACACCGCCGTATCCCCATTGGTACAATTCAAGTCATGTGTGTGAATATCACTCTAATACTCTTGGGCACTTGATTGAAGATTGTTTCAGCTTCAAAGATGCTGTGTAGCATTTATTGATGCCAAGGCCATTGAAGTGCTAGCGGCTGGGAAAGAAGAAGACCATGTTGGAAGTGGTGGAGCTTAATTCTATTCATCAACACTATAATTGACCCAAGCTGCAAAATGATTGAAGATTTGAGTCTTTACTTGACTAGATGTATTTCGAGAAAGAATATCATGTTTCTTTTGCTTATGTTTTGGGATCCATTAGTACAATGTTTATGATTATGCGTGGTTTTTTAAATAGATCAAATGTTTTTTGTTTCCATTGTTTTCTCTTTTCCTTCTTTTTCTTGTTGTTTTTTTCATCCCCTTTTTTTAAAGCATTCTCTTCCTTGGGAACCTCAATCCAATGCAGATGATATCATGAAAAACCCATGAATTGATCCTTGTGTTACAATAAGCACGAATAGTCATGAGCATGATAAAGGTCCTAAGCAATGTCAACAATTTGCTTAGATGTCAAATTCGCTGAAAAATGACAAAATAGTTAATGACCAGATAGCGAAAGTTTGCCCCCATGCATTTCAATTGAACCATCAACTAGGGCAATTCTGTATGAAGGCACCAACACCCAAAAGGTTGAATATCATGGAGGAGAAATGATTGACATCAATTTACCCATGGGCAATTGTATCAAAGAAGGAAGACAAGAGCCTTCAACAAAGGTGTTTGGCCTCAAACATTTTGGCTGGATGACCTAGTGTTGAAAAGATCTTACCAAATCAAGAGAACAACCAAGGCAAAAAGAAAGCAGAATTTGGCAAGTTAGTCAAATCACGTGCAGTATATTGGACAAAAAAAAAAAAAGAGAAAAGAAAAAGCTCGTTAGATCGAAAACTCAAAAATGGTCTAAGCAAAAGTTCGGGCCCAAAAAAAAAAAAGGGAAGAATAAGAAGCTCGCTAGATTGAAAATCTGAAAGGGTGATCTAAGCAAAAGTTAGAGCAATAAACTATCTGCTACGTTAAAAACCTGAAAGGGCAATCTAGGTGAAGTTGTATCAGTTTGGAAGTTAGGCAATGAGATAACAAATAAAGAAAGGCATTGAAGGACTACTAAACTGGGGCAATTTAATGACAAAAGATCATAGAAGAATTATTCAGCAAGAGAGGAAGAGTCAACAATCAAAGCCAAATTAGGTTGTCACATAGCAATGGATTATAGTCTTGGTCATGAGTTTTGGTCTAATGTAACTAAAGAGTCAATGAAATGGGTTAATCATGTGAAGTTGAATTGCAAGCCTTTCCAACCCTTTTGTACCTTATCCATTTTATCATACTTATCTATGTCTTGTAAATATTATCCTTTGCTTTTCTTTGTATCCCTTATTCTTCACTCTCTTTTCTTATCTTTCCTTCACTATCAAAAGTAGCATTTTACCAAATTCACCTATTCTCTCTCAAATCATGCATAATCAGAACATTATATTCAAATGATGCAAAGGGAATTATCCAACGAGGTTCGATTACAACAAGTTAAGGTAAGATTCAAAATCCACATTGCAATGGGTTTAAACAAAAAAAAAAAGTGGAAAAAAAGAAAGCTCGCTAGATTGAAAATCCGAAAGGGCAATCTAGGCAAAAGTTAGAGCAAAAAAAAAAAAAAAAACAAAAAGCTCGCTAGATCGAAAACCCAAAAAGACAGTCTAGGCAATAATTAGAGCAAGGAAAAAGAAAAAGACTCGCTAGATCAAAAACCAAAAATAGATTCTAGGCAAAAGTTAGAGCAAAAGAATTATAAAATCCAAGTTGTCGCAAGGTCAGGAATCGGGTTGAAAACGGAGGCCAAGACAAAGTCTCATGAGACAAACAGTTCATAAAAATGGTCAAATACAATGGCTTTCCAAGTAGAATGATTTATTGGAATTTGACAAAGACTTCTCAACAGAGCAATTTTTGGAAACCATGAACTGGCCAATTCTTTTTCATCATAATTAGGGCATTTATCATTCATCATATCATCTAAGCTTTCACATTTTGCATCATGAATCATTTCCTCTTCTATAAATATAACACATCAAAGATCATTCATTCTCAACAGTCTTTACAAGTTACTTCTTTTTTTGTAAATATTCCATATCATTAATAATTCATTTTTTAATTACTATCACCATCATTTTTACTATTCATCATCACCATCACTTTACTTTTTTTCAATGATTATCACCATCAATTTATTTTTCTACAACTATCTCCATTTCACTTTTTTGCAAATATCAGAATCAGTATGCAATTATCACTATCATTTTACTTTACTTCAATTATCACCATCACATTACTTTTGTGCAACTATCACCATCATTTTATAGTCACTTTACTTTTCTGCAATTATTACCATCATTTTACTTTACTTTAATTATCACCATCACATTACTTTTGTGCAACTATCACCATTTTATTGTCACGTTATTTTTCTAACAATTATCACCACCATATTACTTTTCAGTCATTATTACCATCATTTTATCTTTTTACAATCATCATAAGTCATTTACCTTTCACATACTTTCTGCACTACAAGCATTTAACTTTCGCATTTTCTCCGAAAGGTTGCGTTCCATTCTCAAGGCCGTAAGGTTGCATTTCATTTCATTGACAAGACCATAAGGTTGCATTTCATTTCATATAGGCTGCATTTCATCTCATTTGCAAGGCCATAAGGCTGCATTTCGTTTCATTTGCAAGGCCATTAGGTTGCATTCCATTTCATTTGCAAGGCCGCATTTCATTTCATTCACAAGGCTGCATTTCATCTCATTTGCAAAGCCATAAGGCTACATTTCATCTCATTTGCAAGGCCGTAAGGCTGCATTTCATTTCATTCACAAGACCGCAAGGCTGCATTTCATTCGTAAGGTTGTAAAGCTGCATTTCATTTCATTTTCAAGGCCATAAGGCTGCATTCATTCGCAAGGCCACAAGGCTGCATTTCATCCGCAAGGCTACATCTCATTCGCAAGGCCGTAAGGCTGCATTTCATCTCATTCACAAGGCCACAGGGCTGCATTTCATTTCATTCGCAAAACCATAAGGCTACATTCCATCTCATACACAAGGCTGCAAGGCTGCATTTCATCTCATTTGCAAGGCCGTAAGGCTGCACTTCATGTCATTCGCAATGCCGTAAAGCTGCATTTCATTCACAAGGCAGTAAGACTGCATTTCATCTCATTTGCAAGGCCACAAAGCTGCATTTCATTTCATTTGTAAGGCCGTAAAGCTGCATTTCCTCTCATTTGCAAGGTTCCATTTCATCATTTTCCTTGCTAGGACAAATATATGTGTTCATATCTTTACTAGTTCCTCACAACAAAAATATTAAAACTATGATTTTATATTTGCTAGTAAGAAACAAGTAAAAAGGGGCAACTGTGAACACCATATTTTGACCAAAAAAAATAAAACAAAAAATAAAAAGAAGAGAAGAGAAGAAGGAAGGAAAAGAAAGCTAGCCCATTTTAAAATAAGAGAATAGCCCAATCAAAATATTTTAACCAACAAAAAGAGAGAAGAAGAAAGAGAAAATAACCAAAAAAAAAAAGAGAGAAGAAGAAAGAGAAAATAAAAAAAAAGAAAAGAAGAAAAGAAAAATCAAAATCAAATCAGAATAAATGAGAACAAAATCTGGTTAGCATCTCTTAATTTTGGGCATAATCAATTTTGTCATTTGTATTCAAATCAGATCAAATCTGTCAATCATCATTAAGATAAAATTTCAATTAGAATCAATTAGGATTAACGGCAATTAATCCCTCCAACATATATAAATAAAGCAAGCAATTCAGAAAGGGGGATCTTTTGGCAACGGCAGGAGAGAATAAAAGTAAAATTTTGTGATTTGTGTGCAAAGAGGGGAGGAGAGAAGGAATGCAGAAATTGTTAGAGAGGCTTAAGCACTAAAGTAGCAGGCTAGGATACAATCAAGTTTTGGGGGTCAGGCAAAGGTATTGTTTTATTCACGTTCTCATTCATGGTTACATTTTAACATTCAATGCACACACCACACACCAATTGTTTCCAATATCTCCCACCCAAAGCACATGATGAAACGTCAAACCACCATCATCACCTCAAGCTGGCCACAAAAAATACCACCCTCTCTTTTTGCTCGAGCACCGCCTAGCCATCACCCATATATTACTGTCAAAATAAATCATCGTCATCTTCACTCATCGTAGTCGCCGTATGGATTCTGGAGCTCGCGGCTCGTTTTGGATTGGCAAGGGCTTTGCCTATGGTAGATCGCCATCATGTTGGAGTATCGGTGTATCTCATTTTGTTTTTCATTTTCCAACGTTTTACTTTTTTTTTTTCAAATAACGTTGGCTTTTTCTTTTTTCCTTTTTTTTTTGGGTCGTTACCTTTTTCCTTTTTTTATCTTTTAACTTGTGATTTTATTTATTATAAATATATACAAAATAAGTCCTCTTTTTACTCAAATAATATGACACTTTTTTTTCAAATCTTCAAAATCCATGCGACAATCCCTAATATTGATGTATGACATGGCCATCCTCAAATGTTATGTGAATTGTAAGGACTTATTGTACAGCTCATGCTATCCTGAATCCTATGCAAGAGTGGATTAAGTTTTTTTTCTTTTTCTTTTTTTTCAAAGAAAATCTTTTCATAAATAAAATCAATCCAACCCACAATTACTTTCTACAAGAATTACGTAATTTTGAATTCCTCATTGCACCAAAGGATACGTAGGAGCGGATAATCTCCGTCAAATCAAAAGTTAAATTTTCTTAAATTTGGTTCAATTTTAATTCCTTAGATAACTGTAACATTAATTTTATTTTCTTTTCCATTTGCAAATAATTGTTATATCAATTTCTATTTTTTTTGTAAATATTCATAACATTAATTTTACTTTCTTTTTCGTTTGTAAATAATATCAATTTCTATTTCTTTTGTAAATAATCATAACATTAATTTTATTTTCATTTCTACTTGTGAATAATTGTTATAGCAATTCTATTTCTTTTGTAAATAATCATAACATTAATTTTACTTTCTTTTTCATATGTAAATAATTGTTATATCAATTTCTATTTCTTTTGTAAATAATCATAACATTAATTTTGGTTTCATTTCTGCTTGTAAATAATTGTTATAGCAATTTATATTTCTTTTATAAATAATTATAAGTTTAATTTTACTTTCTTTTTCTTTTGAAAATAATTGTTATATTAATTTCTATTTTTTTTTGTAAATAATTGTATATTAATCTTGCTTTTTTTTTTGGGATTAATTATTATATCAATTTTGCTTTTCTTTTCTTTTATAAATAATTATCATATTAAATTTATTTTTTCTTCTCTTTTGTAAATAATTGTTGTACTAATCTAGCTTTATTTTATTTTATTTGTAAATAATTATTATATTCTTAAGGGAAAAAATCAATATTATTAAAGTTATTAATTAATTTGCATAATAAGCTCTAGAGTAACTATTGCAAATAGATGTATTAGGGGTGCAGTGGGATTAAGTTTTCACCCTTCCCTATGCATAATTAGACTCCCGAATTCAATCTCTTTAAAAGACTAATTTGCAAAATTAAAAGGTTTTTCCAATTTTTCTCATAATAAAAATTGGTGGTTACTCTATTGAATTATTTTTCAATATTTTTGTTGCCTCTCATCATAGCACCCTCCGGGCACGTTGTGACAATCTTAAAATAATAAAATAATATATAAGATAGTTTGGATGAAGTAATATAAGGTTTATGTCCTTTTTTTTAATTATACACTTAAAAGTGATTTTAATCAATTCTATTTAAACAATATTAATTTTGACAAAATTATTTTTCAGATCAAACAATCAAATATAAATTATTTTATCTTAAAATTAATTTTAACTAAAACTATTTTTATCTAAAATCAATTTTACAAATTCAGGACCAAAATTGAGATGCCATTCATATTTATTGTAGTGTTTTCCCTAATCAGCAGGCACAGCCACAGCCCGGACCGTTCCTTCGTACTACTTTGTACTATTTTTCTCTTTTTTTAATTAATTTTTATTATTGATCTTTTATTATGACTTACTGCTGCTTGATTGATTAATAGTGTGTGATTTCAGAATTTTAGATGTGAAGTGCATGTTTGACTAGATTAAACCCTTCGCTGGTGTCAATAGACATTACATAATCACAGACAAATAATGATTTTCACATCAATTTATGTTGAGTTTGTTCATTTTTTTTTTTAATTATGGACTAGTACTACAAGAAGTACGGAGAAATACATTAATATATAATATATAATATATTTAATAAAAATATAATATAAATTTTAATATTATGCCAGAATAAAACACTTTGCTCTGTCAATTAGCCATATTTCATCTTATATATAATTTTTGAAATAGTATTAATATTTTGTTACTTTATGTGATTCAGTATTTATTTTTTTAAGTAAAACATTGGGTTTACCAATAGAAATTAATTTTAGCATAAGGGATTAGGCCCTCATATGTGATGAATTATGATTTGGATCTTGAGAGATGCCTACATTTGATACATGACCGTGCGTTGAACAATATTGTCTTTAGTAGAAGATGCAAATAAAAAACAAAAACAAATAAAGTCTTAAATTTGAGAATTGTGAAAAAAAAAGGAAGATATTGGTGGTCCAGACTAAAAAATGAAATAATTATAAAAAAGAAGTCTGTTATAAAAGTAATAGTAAAAGAGAATAAAGAAAGAGGAGGAAAAGAGAATTCTATTATTGATATTCTCAAGAGAGTTATCATACATAGAGCAATTAATGGGCTATCTATAGTCAAAAGTTGAGAGATACAATATATGATCAAATAACTGATTCTATCTAATCAAATCTTAACTGAATTAGGATAAAGATATGGACATCCACATTCAGATTCAAATAATATTTCATGACACTCCCCTTGGATGTTCATTAGGGATATACCTCATTAAAACCTTACTAAGAAAAAAATCCAATGGGAAAAAAAAATCTTGGTGAAGGAAAAAGAGTACAATATCCTCACAATGGGAACTACATTGTTAAAAACCTTATAAAGGAAAATCCAGTGGGACAAAAATCTTGATTAAATAAAAAAAAAGTACAGTATTTCTCCCCCTCTTCAGAGCATCATTTAAGGTCTTTGGAATTGACGCATTCCGATCTTGTGTACTAGTTTCTCCAAGGAAGAAGTAGGTAATAACTTGATAAATAAGTCCATACATACTGCATTGTCCTCATATGAAATGGGAGTTTCTTCCTTATAAGATTATCCACATGATACTTGAATATATTAATCCATTGCTTTCCATATGTAAATAACTTGTTTGAGACCCGTATTGATGTGGATCTAACAAATATCTTGCATCTGCATAGTCAATTAATTATAACTTAGATTCATATGAATAACCATATATCAATCGTTCCATGGAGGTATATGTTTAATTTCGTTCCAATAGCTCTCTAGCTAGTTTGGAAAGGAAATATACATGCTAATATACTTATAATGAATATTATATCAAGTCATGTATTATTAGCCAGTTATATAAGTGCTCTTATGGTACTAAGATATGATACTTCATGACCAAAAACTTCATTACCTTCCCGAGGATAAAATGAGTCCCTTTTCACATCCAACGATCTTATAATCATTGGGATATTTAATGGATGTGATTTATCCATATAAAATCTCAAAGATTTTCTCTATGTAAATTGATTGATAAACAAACATTTTATTTGTCAAATGCTCGATCTACAAGTCGAGGCAAAATTTTGTCCTTCGAGGACTTTTTATCATAAACTCTTATTGTAAATTTTCTATGACTATGGGAACTTCTTCAGGAATCCCAATAATATTTAAGTCAGCAACATACACAGCAATTATAATGAATCCAAATGCAGATTTCATTATATAAACACAGGGGTAAATAGTATCATTCTTAAACCTCTTCTTGATCAAATATTCATTGAGACGGTTATATCACATTTGTCTATATTGCTTTAGACCATATGAATATCTTTGCAACCTGATTGAATAGATTCCTCGAGAATATTCATTAGACATTGACATCTTTAATCCTTCAGGAATTTTCATGTAAATATCAGTATCTAATGACCCATATAGATAGACCGTGGTAACATCCAATTTAGCTTATTATGTGCCAATAAGATTATCAAATATCGAAACGTAATTGCATCCACTATTGGGGAGTACGTTTCACCATAATCTATATCAGGTCTTTGTGACAAACCTTGTGCTACAAGTCGAGCTTTATAGCGTTCAATCTCATTTTTCTCATTTCGTTTTCTCACAAATACCCATTTGTATCCCATAGGTTTTACACCTTTTGGTGTTTGGACTATAGGTCCAAAGACTTCACGTTTTGTAAGTGAGTCTAATTTAGTCTGCAAGGCTTTTTTCTATTTTGACCAATCATCTCTTCGACGATTCTTGGCCTAAGATCCTCATTTTCATGCATAATATTTAGCGCTATTATATGCAAATAAATTGTCAACAACAATCTCTTGTCGGTTCCATATTTTTTCTATAGAAACATAGTTGATTGAGATCTCATCATCTTGACTACTTTCAGGTACTTGAACGACTTCTGGTGTTTCATTATGTCAGAAATTTGGACTACAGGAGGAGTTTTACTATATCTCTGTCCTCTTTTATAGGAAGAGTATCACTATTGGAATCATTTATCTCCATAAAATTATTTACCCCATTTCTTTTTCAAGGATTTTTATTTATTGAACCAATTAGGCTACCATGCTTCTGGCATGTAATTGTTTAATAGGGACATTAATTGAATTAGGACATTTTTAGCTGACATATAGGATCTAGTTATCCTTTTCATATTTGAAAATGCATCTAGCAACTCATAGCATTCTTTGCAAATGTATAATACTTTGAACTTTTAGTTCACTTTGCCTTGTTCGAGGATCTATATAGAGTAAAAATGATGCATTCCAATTTACTTCTTTTTCCAGCTATTTACTCCCTCCCCCTAATGTTGGAAATATTATCAAATTGGTATTCTACAAACTGAGCCTTAAAGACATTTCTCATTTGTATTTCAAGAAATTAGATTATAAAGAAAGAGAGTCATATCTAACATATATTTCCAATTTTCTTTGGGGTCCCATTTTGATGCAATAATGTGGGGCAAACATATATCGCACATCCAAAAATTCTTAAATGGGAAATATTTGGCTGCTGGCCAAAAGCTATAAGGGAAAGAATTGATGGCAAATTGTTTGCCTTATATAAATAAGTGTTGCAGCATGTAAAACAACATGCACTCAAGTAAAATTTGGGAGATTGGTTCTCATAAGCATTGGTTTAGCAACCAATTAGAGGCATTTTATAAATGGTTCTAGCAGCCCATTATTTATATGAATATAAGCAATTAGATGTTCAACATTTATATCACTGGCCATACAATAAGCATTAAAAACTTGAAAAATAAATTTACTAGCATCATCAAGATGAATTATTTTGATTGGATTATCCAAAAATTGTGATCTTTGTTGAATAACTTGCGCAAGTAATCTCGTAAACTCCAGGTTGCGAAATAATAATAAGCACACATGTGACTATTTCATAGATGCATCTATTAAAATCATAAAATATTTGAAAAGTCTACATAGTGGATGAACTGGTCCATATATATCACCTTAAATTCCTTCTAGGAATTTAGGAGATTCAAATCCAATCTTTGCTAGTGATGGCTTTATAAGTAGTTTAATTTGAGAACATGTAGCACAAGAAAACTCATGAGATTGAAGAATCTTCTGGTTTTTCAATCAGTGTCCATATGAGTTTTTAATAATTTTTTATATCATTATTGCTCCCAAATATCCTAACTAATCATGCCAAATGATAAATTAAATCATTTGGGCTAGTAAACTTCTAGTTTACTATAAAATGTGTTCAATTGTACTAATATTAGTTAGTAAACTTTAGGTTTACTATAACATGTACTCAATTGTACTAATATTAGTATAGTATAGATGGAAAGAAAGTATAAGTAAATTTTTTTTACTACAACTTTCTTTCTCGGAGCATAAATTATAATATAGAGGTACTCATTACTTCCCTCACTCTTCATCTTAATATGATATTCATTTTAGTGAATATCTTTAAAACTCAATAAATTTCTTCAAGAAACAAGATTGTAGCTCTTCCAGAGCTTACATATATATTAAAACTTAATAAATTTCTTTAGAAAACAAAATAGTAACTCTTCTGGAGCTTATTAATATATTAAATTCAATAATTTTCTTCAGGAAATAAAATAGTAGCTCTTCCGGAATTTACGATTATATTAAAACTCAATAGAATTTTATTCAAGAAATAAAATAATAGCTCTTTTGGAGCCTTCAATCATTGAATGATGGTATTAAAATATATCTTGCTTTTAAAAATAGTGTGCATACTTACACTATCCACAAGATAGATATTTATACTATTTATCTTGATTATTTTTTTTAAAGAAATATATCAATATGGAACATGATAATTATAATAAAAAAAGAATAAATAAATATTAAGTGCACTTATACACGAGTATTCATATAACATTGAATAATAACAAAATATGTATACATATATACAATAGCCTATCAATATTATCAATTTATGTTAATTGACGTAAATTTAAATCTCAAGTTATATTCATGTAAATCAACGATTTTTGTTCCTCCATATATCCAAATCCTTGAAATTTTAAAACTTGAATTTTAAAACACTTATTAACAATAGGAGGTTATCAATGACTTAGATTTAAAAAGGAAAATAACAATTTGAAATTCGTAAGAATGTAAACTTGAATTTTAAAAGCATATTAGCAATTTAAAAATTTAAATATAGTGACTATAATTGATACTTGATAAAGATCAAGCAAAATGTCTCCAAGTACAATAGGTATGTGACCAATATACTTTGATGCTATAATGATAGCATTTTCTTTCTTCTAACTCAATCATGATTTTGATTGGAACCATGACTTTTGCCACTGCTGGGGCTATAATTTGTTACATTCACTTCAGGAAATGGAGTAGAGCCAACTGGGCAAATTTTATACTTTTTCATAGGCAACGCATTATTTTATTCAGCCACAATAAGATTTGAAATTAATTCAAAATATTTTGTAAAGCCCTTTACTCGATGTTGCTACTGCAGGAGTATATTCGAGGCATGAAAAGTAGAGAATGCCTTTTTTTTTTAACATATCTCTATTAGTAATATCTCCTCCCATAATTTAAATTGGGAGATAATTCTATAATATTATGGTATTGTATTTACTAATAGATCTAAAATCTTGCAACCCGCAAATAAATCCAATTCATATATCTGCTTCAAGCAACTCTAAAGATCGACATGATCTTTTAGAATAAAATATAAAAATATTAATTCTTCATAAAAGTGACAACGAAGGAAAATCAATGCCTTTGTGCAATCTTTCTAGGATGTAATGTTTCTTTATTTTAATGGTATCTTCAAGATCCATTGAATCAAGATAGATTTTGTGCAATCCTTACCGGGATACGATGATATTTCCTTGTTTAATTGTGTTTCCATGACCTATTGAATTAAAAATATTTTATACAATCTAGATGGGATGCAATATTTTCTTCTTTAATGATGTCTCTAAGACCCATTAAATCAAGATCGATTTCACGCTATCCTTCTGGGATGCGACGTTTCATTGTTTAATGGTGCCTTCAAGGCTCATTGAATCAAGATGAATTTTATGTGATTATGTTCGGATGCAATGTTCATTGTTTAATGGTGTCTTCATGACCCATCGAGTCAATATGAATTTTAGCATCTATAATTTAAGACAAATATGTCTTTCACAAAACAACAAGAATCACAAATTCATGATTGAAAGAGCTTAACATGGTTAGAGTGTCTTACCTCAAGCCTTCACTTTGTCAAAGTATCTTATCTTAGACTTTCACATGGATGGTAGAGTCTTATGCTGATAACGTGTTATAAAAGTAATAGTAAAAGAGAATAAAGAAAGAGGAGGAAGAGAGAATTCTATTATTAATATTATCAAGGGAGTTATCATACATGGAGTAATTAAAGGGCTATTTATAGTCAAACGGTAAAAGATACAATATATGATCAAATAATTGATTTTATCTAATCAAATCTTAACTGAATCAGGATAAAGATATGGACATCCACATTTAAATTTAAATAATATTTTATAATAAAGTAAACTTTTTTAATAATATAGATATACATAATTAGGTGATTATATAAAAAATTTTATACCAACAAAAAATCGAAACAAAATTAAACGATATGATATTTTAAGATGTTCCATCGATCTTGTATATAAGAAAAAATAGTGCAAGAGTGCGACCGCGAACGTAATAAAGACTTTGGAAAAAAAATTTCAATATTTATTTGTAGATCTCTCTCTCTCTCTCTCTCATTTTTTAAAATTCCTGGTCAACTTTGTAAATCATTATTTATTATATAATCTCCTCGATCCACTGGAGCTTGGGCCGAAGAAACAAAAAACAAAGGACCACTATAATTGTGGGGGCTTCATCCCGGCTCGCTAATGACTTGTTTGCCCTATCTTCTGACTCATGTCATGTGTTTATTTCCTTTCGATACCTGTTGCCGCTAAGAATAATTTAAAACAAACAAGTCATAAAAAAGAAGCTTTAATTTTGATGCACCAATCATATAAATTATTTTTAAACGGCATATGAATTTATAATACTGCTGCGTTTTGAACATTAGTCCCACCATATGTTCTTATTGGTGCGGAAATTATGCTTATCACCGAATTAAATTGGTCCACTTCATTCATACTCCTATTTCGTCAATTTTGCTTCATACTATATATCATTGTTATATTAGAAAATATATTATTATTATATTAATAAATATGGTTAAATATCATATTTATTATTTAAATAATTATATAAATAAAATGATATAATTAATTAATTATGTAAAAAAAATTTATATTATCAATTCATTAAAAAGCTCAAAAACATATGGTCTGAACTTACTAACTTCTTAGTACGACATATTTACTTGTTTTTTTCTTTAAAATTATAAGTTTTAGAGGTTATTGAACTCTTATTAATTCAAATTAGATTAGGTCAATTTACTATATAGGTCAATTTACTATAGAGATAAAGTTCTTCTAATACTATCAACAAAATATTGGTCCGAATAGAAGGGGATCGAATCCCTTAAGCATAAGGTTTTGGGTTCGATCTCGATATTCATGCTATAAAACAACGTCATTGGAAAAGGTCATTACTTATGTGATTGATTATATTTCGAGAGATTAGTCTCTCACCTGCTGAGTGAAAGAACAGGTGAAAGAACACTTTAATTTTTTTTTCCCAAAAAAGATAGTTATTCCAATACTATTTTTTCATTCACAAAACTTATTATTTTGTTTTTGAGTAACATTTCTATATTATTCAGTTAATAGTGAGTTTCTTTTACCAAAAAAATTGTAACACAAATTATCAAAATATCTTGTTATCATTAGTTCACTCTCAATAATTGGATATCATTTCACTTTAAGCAATTTCAACTTAGTCCTAAAAGTTTTTATTTTTATTGTATTTACTTCTTTAATATTTTTAAAATATTTCAATCTTATTCTTTCGATAGATGATATTCAAATTATAAACAAAAAAAATTAATATTAAGGTCAATCTAGCGTGCCGGAGGATGTGACGAGAGGCAACAAAAATATTGAAAAAATAATTTCAATGGAGTTGCCACCAATTTTTATTTATGGAAAAAATCGGAAAAACCTTTTAGTTTTGCAAAACTGGTCTTTTTAAAGAAATTGGGTTCGGGAGTCTATTTATGTATAGGGAAGGGTGGAAACTTAATCCCACTACACCCCTAATACATCCATTTTGCAATGGTTACCCTAGGGCTTATCATGCAAATTAATAACTTTAATAATATTGATTTTTCCCCTTTAGAACATAATAATTATTCACAAATAAAATAAAGCAAAATTGGTACCACAACTATTTACAAAAAAGAAGATAAGATAAAATTAATATGATAATTATTTATAAAAGGAAAGAAAAGCTAAATTGATATAATAATTATTTACAAATAAAATAAAGTTAGATTAGTGCAACAATTATTTACAAAAGAAAAAAAAATTAATATGATAATCATTTATAAAAGGAAAGAAAAGCAAGATTGATATAGTAATTATTTACAAATAAAATAAAATAAAGTTAGATTAGTATAACAATTATTTACAAAAAGAAAAGAAAAATAAAATTAATATGATAATCATTTATAAAAGGAAAGAAAAGCAAGATTGAGATAGTAATTATTTAAAATAAAATAAAGTTAGATTAGTACAACAATTATTTACAAAAGAAAAGAAAAATAAAATTAATATGATAATTAGTTATAAAAAGGAAGAAAAGCAAAATTGATATGATAATTATTCCCAAAAATGTAAGATTAATATACAATTATTTACAAAAGAAAAGGAAAGTAAAATTAATGTAATGATTATTTACAAAAAAAGAGCAATTGATATAAAAAATTATTTACAAACTAAAAAGGAAGTGAAATTAACGTTACAAATATTTAAGGAATTAAAATTAAACCAAATTTAAGAAAATTTAAATTTTGATTTGTGAAGATTATGCTGCTCCTACGTATCCTCTGGTGCAATGAGGAATTCAAAATCACGTAGTTCTTGTAAAAAATAATTGTGAGTTGGATAAATTTTATTTGTAAAAATAGTTTTTTTTTTTAAGAAAAAAGAAAAAAGCTAAATTCACATTTGCACAAGGTTTAGGACAATATACGTCATACAATAAACCCTTAACCATTTTCACAACCCCTGAGGATGGGTAAACCATACATCAACGTTGGATATGGTTGCGTGAATTCGAAGATTGAAAATATTTTTTTTTTAATTTTTTTTGAAGATTCTTTTTTTTTTGGAAGATTTCTCTTTTTTTGTTCATATACAAACAATTACAAGAGAAGACAAAAAAAAAAAAGAAGCCCAACCCATGCCCCAATTGCAAACATTGATGGGCCATCTACCCGAAAAGAATGAACCTAAAAAAAAATTTGATGTTAAAAAACAAAAAAAATAAAATAAAAGAAAGAAGGGGAATAAAAGGAAAATAGAGGAAGCAGAAAAGGAAAGAGGAGACCAGGAAATGGGAAAGGGAAAGGAAAAGGAAAGGGAAGCGGGAGGCGAGGGCGGTCTGCCCTCAACTACAATTTGCGTCGTGGCCGGAACCGGCGAAGGTCTTGGCGTCCCTATGGCCGTGGCGACATCTTGCGGAGGACCCACCTGCACTGCTTGGCGGTGGTGAGTTCGACGGTGGCTTATGGCGGCGTGATGGTGCCTCACGAAGGGTTCCCTGCTGCGGCGGCGACGATGGGCTCGGCGATGGCCAGTTGCGGATGGTGGTGATGAGTTCGGCGGTGTGGCGGCGGATCTGCAGGAGGGCTTGGGCGGAGGTTGCGGTGGTGGTTTAATGGTGACCAAAGATGTTATTCGGCGGCGGCTTGGAATTGTTTGTGGCTGAGATTTCTTTTTTTTGTTTGCTCTTTGGTTTTATGTATAAGGGATTATTTGTTGTTTTGTGGCGGTGGTTTGATGGATTGACTGTTGTTGATGGAACCAGGCGTTAGCCATGTAGGGGTCAAGGTGATGCGGCAATGGCTGTTTGGAGAAGTTTTTTTTTTTTTTTTTTTGGGTATGGTTTTTTTCGTTTGTGGGATTGAAAGAGCAAGGGAGATTGATGCAAAATGACAAAGAAAGTGTGTGACAGTGCTATGGTAACGGATGCAAAAGGGTAGATGACAGTGTCAGTGTGCGTTTGTGTTGAATGAAAATATGTTAATGTAGAGTGATAATGTGCTATATTGAAAGGAATGCAACTAGGTCATGCCAAATGAGGAGGAGATTTACCCACAAATACTTTGATGGATGAGAAATATCAAACTTCAAATGGACTCCCGATCTTGCTCCTAATTTCTGCAGCCATTTTCTCCGAGCGAAAAAAAAACCCCCCATTTTCCCTTGAATTGCTTGGTCTATATATATGTGTTGAAGGGGATTACATGAAATTAAATGTGATTGATTATGATTGGAAACAAATTGATTTGATTGATTGCAAGATTTGATTTAATTGAAAATGCTAATTGATGCTAATTGTGAAATTCGATTTGATTGATATAAATTAAAACCAATTAAAAGATGCTGATTTATACTAATTGATACTAAGTGGATGCAATTTTTATTTTTATTTTTATTTTTTTATTTTTTATTTTTTTGATTTTTATATTTATTAATTTTTGGACTAAGATGCTACTCGGATTTGGACCAAAAGATTGGCCTTTATTATTATATATATTATTTTTTTATTTTTTTATTTTTGAAAAATGATTTGGACAAAATACGGTGTTCACAGTTGCCCCTCTTTACTTGTTTCCTTATTAGAAAATATAAAACCGTAGGTTTTGATACTTCCATAGTAAGGAACTAGTAAAGACATGAACATGTATTTTGTCCGAGTAAGGAAGATGATGAGAGCATATGCTTGTGAAAATGAAATGCAACCATGCAAATGCAATGCAGCTTTGCGACCATGTAAATGAAATGTAGCTTTGCAAATGAAAATGAATTGCAACCATGTGAATAAAATGCAGTCTTGCAAAATGAAATGCAACCATGTGAATGAAATGCAGTCTTGCAAAATGAAATGCAACCTTGCATAATTTGAAATTGAACTTGAAGATGCAAGCAGAATTGAAATAGATTTGAAATTGCAGACAGAATTGAAATAGATTTGAAATCGAACTTGAAAATGCAAGCAAATTTGAAATTGAAGATGCAGTTTTGCAAAATTGAAATAAATTTGAAATTGGATTTTGAAGATGCAGGCAGAATTGAAATGGATTTAAAATTGAATTTGAAGATGCAAACGGATTTGAAATTGAAGATGCAGTTGTACAGAATTGAAATAAATTTGAAATTGGATGTTGAAGATGCAGACAGGATTAAAATTGAATTGAATGAGAAATTGAAATTGAGAATACAGCTTTGCAGAATTGAAAAATATTTGAAATTGAATGTGAAGATGCAGCTTTGGAAAATTGAAAATTGGAATTGAAATTAAATTGCAAATTTGTACACTAAAAAAATTGCCCCAGTTTGTTGTTTCCAAACATTGCTCTTCTGGGAAATTCTGCGTCTAATCCATAATAAGCCCTCCAGTTTCATGAATCCACCACATGAGCTTTTTCTTTGAAGCTTTCTGTATGATTTGGCTTCGTCCCCCTCTTTTGATCTTCGTTTCAAAATCTCTAACCTTCGCATTAATTTTTGCTCAAACAGCCACTTTTGGTTTTCGATCTAGCAAACCCTTTCCTTCTTTCTTTCTTTCTTTCTTGCCTTCCCTTCTTCTTCTGTCTTTCTTTCTTTCTTTCTTCTCTTTTTTTCTCTCTTTTTTTTTTTTTTACCCTTGCCCATTGCGCTACTGCTTTTGAATCCGGTATTGAGCTGTCTTGTCGTATCTGAGCCCTGTCTACAGATATTCCTTCCATTGTATTTCAAATATAATGTTCTAATTATGCATAGTTTAGAAGAGAACAGAAAGAACATAATGCACTCTTTGATGATGGGGACAGAGAACATGGAAAGAAAATGAGTGAAAGGAAAAAGTAGAATAGTAAAAATAAAAATGATAGAATAAGACAAATTCATTGTGTCTAGAAAGCGTCAAAAATCGCGAATAGTCATGAAGAAACAGAGAAGATACAAAAGATTAGGAGGATTGCGATGCAGATTTCATATGATTAACCCATTTCATCGATTGTGTGGTTACACCAAACTTGCATTTTCAGGCCAAGAATATAATCCTTTGAAATGTGCCAATGTTTGCCTCAATTCACTAATTCTTTCTTCTATCCTCCATCCATTGAATTGCCCCAGTTTAGTGTCATCTCTGGCTTCTCACCCCTTGCTCGGATTTTGAGCTGGTATCTTGTTGCTTAGGTCGCCCTTTCGGGTTTTCAACTTAGCAGATTTTATTGCCCTTACTTTTGCCTAGATCGCCCTTTCGGGTTTTCAATCTAGCAAGCCCCCCCCCCTTTTTTTTTGTGCTCTAACTTTTGTCTAGACTGCCCCTTCAGGTTTTCAATCTAGCGAGCCTTTTTTTTTTTTTTTGGTTATGCTCTAACTTTTGCCTAGACCGCCCTTTCGGGTTTTCAATCTAGCGAGCTTTTCTTTATGCGAAATACTTCTTCACAGTATCTGAGTTGATTGGCTTGGGAAGCACTTGGCCTTTCATGTCGGTCAAGATCAATGCTCCCCCAGAGAATGTGTCTTTAACTATGTATGGGCCTTCGTATGCAGGTGACCATTTGCCTGTACTATCTTCCTGATTTGGCAGTATCCTTTTTAACACAAGATCACCTGGTTGAAATGTTCGTGGACGAACGTTCTTATTGAATGCCCTAGCCATCCTCTTTTGGTACAACTGTCCATGACAGATTGCATCCAATCGTTTTTCATCAATCATATTCAATTGCTCGTATCTCGCTTTGATCCACTCATTTTCTTCCAATTCAGCTTCCACCAAGACCCTTAAGGACGGGATTTCTACCTCTATTGGCGTTACTGCTTCCATTCCATACACTAATGAGTATGGAGTTGCCCCAGTTGAGAATCTTACCGAAGTGCGATACGCATGTAACGCATAAGGTAGCATGTCACTCCAATCTTTATACGTGACCACCATTTTCCCTAGGATCTTCTTGATATTTTTGTTTGCTGCTTCCACTGCCCCATTCATCTTTGGTCGATAAGGAGCTGAATTGTGGTGCTTAATCTTGAATTGTTCGCACAGTCTTCGCACTTCTACACTATTGAAATTGGAGGCATTATCTGTAATGATCCTCTCGGGTAATCCATACCTACAGATGATGTTATTTTTTAGGAACTTCACTACCACCTTTTGTGTAACATTGGCATAGGAGGCAGCTTCTACCCATTTAGTGAAGTAGTCAATAGCCACTAAGATGAATCGATGCCCATTGGAGGCCTTAGGGTTAATTGGGCCAATGACGTCGATGCCCCACATTGCAAACGGCCATGGTGACGTAAGGTTGTGTAAAGGGACTGGAGGAGAGTTAATGCGATCAGCATAGATTTGACATTTGTGGCATCTTTTGACGAACTCAACACAATCCTTTTCCATTATGAGCCAATAGTACCCGTGCCTTAAAATTTGTCGGGATAATGTGTGCCCATTAGCATGGGTCCCACAAATACTCTCATGGACCTCTGATATGACAGTGCGAACTTCTGTGGCATCAATGCACCTTAGCAGGACCCCATCATAGTTCCTTTTGTATAGTACATCACCAGTGAGGAAGAATGACATTGCTAGCCGACGGAGCGTTCTTCTATCATTCTCATTTGCCCTAGTTGGGTACTCCTTTGCCTTAATGAATTGTTTGATATCATGGAACCATGGTCGACCATCGGGCTCTTCTTCGATGTTCAAGCAGTATGCTGGTTCTCTTCTAACAGCGACCTGTAAAGGCCGAACCTCCACCTCTAAATCGAGTTTGGTCATGACAGCCAAAGTGGCGAGTGCATCTGCAAAGTGATTTTTGTCATGTGTCAAATAGTTGAAGGTGATTTCTTCGAATTCCTTTGCTAGGCTAATCACATGTTCATAATACGACATTAGTCTATGTTCCTTGACTCGCCAATCCCCATTGAATTGATAAATGATGAGCGCTGAATCACCATAGACATCTAGGTATCTCACACCAAGAGATATTGCTGCTTTTAGGCCAGTTAGACATGCTTCATATTCGGCCATGTTGTTAGTGCAGTCGAATGCTAATTTAACCGCAATTGGGAATTGTTTGTTGCTGGGCGACACCAGAACTGCTTCAACCCCATTCCCATGGATGTTTACTGCACCATTGAAGTACATCTTCCACATCAAGCCTTCCTCTTCATCATTTTCGCTCTCATCTTCCACGACTGCCAAGATATCTTCATCGGGAAATTCAACTTTCATTGACTGATATTCTTTGAGTGGATTCTCGACTAGGTGATCAGCTATGACACTCCCTTTTACTGATTTTCTAGTCACATACTTAATGTCAAATTCTGCTAGAGCCACTTGCCATTTAGACATTCTTACGGAAATATGTGGACTTTCAAAGATATATTTCAAGGGATCCATTCGAGATATTAGTCAAGTTGTGTAGTACAACATGTATTATCGCAATCTTCTTGCGGTCCATACGAGGGCACAACAAGTTTTCTCAATAGCCATATATTGAGATTCACAATCGTTGAATTTCTTACTCAAATAGTAAATTGCTCGCTCTTTCCTACCAGTCTCATCATGTTGACCTAACACAGCACCTATGGACCCATGCAACACTGTGAGGTACAAGATGAGTGGTCGCCCAAATGTTGGTGGGACCAAAAGGGGAGGATTTATCAGGTATTTCTTGATTTTGTCAAAGGCTTCTTGACATCTATCATCCCATTTACCGGGGCTATCTTTCTTTAACAACTTGAAGATCGGTTCGCATGTATGGGTCAAATTAGAAATGAACCTTGCTATGTAGTTCAGACGTCCCAAGAAACCGCGAACCTCCTTCTCTGTCTTGGGTGCTGGCATGTTTTGGATGGCTTTGACTTTATCAGGGTCCACTTCGATGCCCTTCTTGCTGACAATGAATCCCAATAACTTTCCTGAGGATGCCCCAAAGGTGCACTTTGCTGGGTTTAATCTCAGCTTATAAGTTCTCAATCTTTCGAATAATTTTCTGAGCACGGCAACATGACTTTCTCCCTCTTGTGACTTGGCCACCATGTCATCAACATAGACCTCTAGTTCTTTGTGGATCATGTCATGGAAAAGCGTAACCATGGCTCGCTGGTAGGTGGCTCCAGCGTTTTTCAATCCAAAAGGCATCACTCTGTAACAAAACACTCCCCATTGAGTGATGAAAGATGTTTTTTCTTTATCCTCATCTGCCATAAGGATCTGATTGTAGCCTGAATATCCATCCATGAAGGAGAACCGATGGCTTTTGGCAGTATTATCAACCAGAACATCTATGTGGGGCAGCGGAAAGTTGTCTTATGGACTGGCTTTATTTAAGTCTCGATAATCCACGCACATTCTAACCTTTCCATCTTTTTTGGGCACAGGTACTATATTTGCTATCCACTTTGGATAGAGTGGTACCTCTAAGAAGCCAGCATCAAGTTGCTTTGTAACTTCGTCTTTGATCTTAAGTGACATTTCAGGGCTTATCCTTCGCAGCCTTTGTTGTTTAGGTTCCATCCCCTCAAGTAATGGGATTTTGTGGGCCACTATGTTTGGGTCCAAGGCAGACATATCTTTATACGACCAAGCAAAAACGTCCATTTACTCTTTCAATAGTGCAACCATCTCTTCTTTTTCTGGATTATCAACTATTTTCAATTCTTTCTTTTCCTCATCAGTTTCTAGGTTCATTATTTCGACAACCTCATCATGTGGATTTATCCCTTTTTCTAACGAATCTATCATTTTGGCAAATTGTTGGCACAAGTTAGGATCTTCATCTTGTTCCTTCTCATTCAAGTCCGTTGTAACACAAGAATCAATTAATAGTTTATCACAATCATCCGCATGGGAAGGAGATCCCGAAAAGGAAGAATCCCTGGAATTGAGATAAGACTAGGAATGAATAAATTTGAAAGAGTGTATCTTAATTGGAAAAAGAGGAAAGAAATGGAGACAAAAGAGGGGAAAACCATGCATAATTATTCCATTATTTGATAAAATTTGAAATACAAAATGAAAAGATAAAAGCATCCATTACTCAAAATACAACAAATCATTTAAAGGTTCGGATTCCCAGTTGTTCAAATCTTCTACCCCATCACTTGGGTGGATAAGCAATGAATCCCCTCTGGCATTTCTCAGGGTATTAACTATTTTACCCAGTTCTAATGCCACAACTTTTGCAGCCACAGGGAATGTTTCTTTGATATACAGAATCTTCCTTGCAACCAGGGCGATTGCTCTTCTTCCCCTACTTTGTATCCCAGGCCAAGCTTTCTTGGGTTATCAGGTAACACAATGGGGTGTTTGATCCCTTGTAGTTGACTTCCCAGCCCTTTTCCTTGTTGAAATCCACTTTTGAGCATCATCTGAGCAACAACTTGATTCACACCGCTCATTTGTTCCTTTGGCTCTGCTATATCTAGGTTTTGGAAAGAGACTTCAAGGGAGCCTTCAGCACAATCAATATAAGGAACTGTGACTGTTTTAGACATCAATAACTCCTCCTCTCCTTTAATAGTGATTAGTTTCCCTTCGGCTACAGATTTCACCCTTTGATACAGGGTAAATGGAACGGCCCCAGCTTCGTGAATCCATGGCCTTCCTAATAACATAGTGTACCCTGGCTCAATATCCAATACTTGGAATTCTGTCAAAAAAGTGATTGGTCCTATTTCCAGTTGCAAACTGATATTTCCCATTATTTCCCTTTGAGTGCCGTCGAAAGCTTTTACAATTATGCCACTTGGCTCTATTGTGGCCGGATCAATAGGCAATTGATGTAGGGTGGAATAAGGAAGCACGTTAAAAGCCGAACCCCCATCTATCAGCACCTTCGCGATGACATAGCCTTGGCACTTCAGAGTGATGTGTAGAGCCTTTGGGCGACCTGATGTGGTGTTTGGGTTTATCTCGTTCTCGGTAAAAGTTATCGAATTCCTGGCTTTGATTGCACCTACAATTCCCTCGACCTTTTCAGGAGTTATATCTTTGTTCACATAAGACTGATCCAACACTCTCTTAAGAGCATCACGATGAGCTTCAGAACTCATAATTAGCGAGAACAAAGAAATTTTTGCAGGCGTCTTCTTTAACTGTTCCACCACATCGTACTCACTCTGCTTCATGATCTTCAAGAACTCTTCTCCTTCATTCTCTTGGCTCTTTTCCTTGTGGTCTTCAGATGGTTTTATTGTTCCAGGCACCCTTTGGAGCTTCTCAGGAGTATAGCATCTGCCACTTCGGGTTACCCTTCCTATTCCTACAATATTTGTTACTGATTCAGTCACTTTAAGGTCGAGGCCTGTTCCAGTGTCGTCTTTCACAACAGCTCCATGCCTCGCAGGGAGAGTAGGATCGGTGTGATGGGATTGACTTGACACTCGGAAGATGGGTCGTGACTCTCGAGCAGGAATTATTGCCTCAATCTTTGCAGAGCTATGACTTACTCCAACATTTGGTTCCACTATTGTCTCATATCTCCATGGGACCGCATGATCACTTTGGTAAGGGAACGGCTTGGGTACCTTGAAAACGAGTGCCGGCCTTCGAGGAGAGACCTTAAAGACGGGAGGTGTTGGGTGAATTGTGTTGACACTCTACTCCTTAATGATCTTGGGTACCGCAAGCACACCCAATTTGATCATTCTTTTAACAAAGCATTTGAGTTCGGGACAGTCTTCAATATGATACTTCTTCTCAACTCCGAGGCATTTGCATAGTAATCCTTCCTCATCTCCTTTCAGAATCCTTTTTCCTTCAATTCTTTCAGCAATCATCTCATATCCTGCTGATTTTAACCTTTCCAAGATGCACTTCATTGGGAGTTTGATGTCCTCAAATTCTCCTCCCATGTGGCTATCACAATAAATAACATTTACCTATCTTCCATCATGATTTGGAAATGGATTATTTCTCACATTAGGCCCTTCCGTTTCTTCCAATTGAATGGCCTTGGTATCAATCGGTAGCCATCTGACATGTTTAAAGCCATAACAATTCTCAATTGAATGCCCGGGGGTGTTGGAGTGGTATTCACATGAAAGATTTGCATCATACCAACGAGGATAAGGTGCCGTGAAAGTCTTCCCAGGGCGTGGAGTTAGCAAATTCTGACCACACAAACGTTTAAACAACTCAGAATTACTCATGTGAAAGTTGGGAAAGGGACGGTCTTTGGTTGATGGATTGGAGGGGTTACTGGCTCTAGGCGGCATTTGTGAGGGGGTTAGGGCAGGGTTAGCTATTTGGTGAAGTGTAGGTATGGATGGTGTATAAGGTCGGGGGTATGAAACATTATTGACTTGGTACGGCTGAGGAGGGTAAGGCATGGTAGGTAAATAGGGTGAAGGATATGGAAAGTATGGGGGTTGATATGAACGATGAGTCTGCTGAAAAGAGGCTTGGTAGGGTTGGGGTGGTTGTGATTGTATGGTGTTGACAGTGTTTTCCTTTTTCTTTTGTGGCTGTCCCTTCTTAAATTGAGATTCATTTATTTCACCCGTCGTTGGCTCCACCTTGCCTTCTTGGATGTTTGCCTCAATCCTTTCTCCAATTTCCACTAAGTCAATGAATTCTCTGACATGAGTGCCCAACATATTCTTGAAGAATGGTCCTTCCAAAGTGCGGATAAAATAAGAGCACATTTCCTGCTCTGACATAGTGGGAATAACCCGGGCTGCTATTGCTCTCCATCTTTGGGCGTATTCTTTGAATGGCTCCTTCTCTTTCTTCCTCAAATTTTTCAGCTGGTCTCTGGTAGGTGCAGTGTTCATATTAAACTTATATTGATTGGTGAAGGCTGTGGCAAGATCTTCCCAACACCTGATTTGATTCTGATCTAACTGCGTGTACCACTCCCACGCGACCCCATCCAAACTTTCAGGGAAGAAGCTAATCATGAAATTCTCATCTTTAGACCACATCCCCATCTTGGTGCAGTACATTCTCAGGTGCATCATAGGATTTGTGCTGCCATCGAACTTAATAAACTCAGGCATTTTGAAGTCTTTGGGGATAGTGACGCTTGGTGCTAAACAGAGGTCATTAATGCTTATAGAACCGTACGGGTTTGGCCCTCGTAGCATCTGGAACTGTGCTTGCATCTCCTTCTCCAATTCTTCCTTTAGTTTCAATTGTTCTGCCTCCTTCTCCACTTCAAGGTTGTTGTCATTCCCTGATTCATACCCCGGCTGATCGTGAGGATCATTGTTTTCATTAGTTCCTTTGGTTTTGATTATGACCTCGAGAATTTTTCTGAACTCCTCCCCTTGTTCAAGCATCATGGTCTTCAAGTCATCAATCTCTTGGCTCAAATTCCTTTCATTTGCCATGCCTTCTAGAGGGGCTTTGGATCGCAACTCGTATGAGTTACTAGGTTTAGACGAAGTTTTCTTTGGAGGAGCAATGTTTGGAAATTCCTGCTTATCATGACAACAAGAAGTAAGACAACAAGAAAAAGTTTTTTGTTTTTTTTTTTTGTGGAGAAGGAATGTATCACCCATATTTGATAGCAATGACGATGGATCATACTCTATTAGATAGAGTCCCTGGCGGATAAAAAGTATAGGGGAGGGTTCTTTCCACAATATACTTTATTAACGACACTGTAGCAATATCAAAATCTTAACCCTTCTTGAAATCCTTTGCTTTTTTACTTCGCATAGAAGGAGAGAAAAGTCCTATAAGGTGAGTACGAGCAATAACAATGAATTAAGAAGAAAGGGTTTTGTGTAGAGGATGAAGAAACAAGTTGAGTAATAATTTCATTCTAAAAATTCACTTGAAAGTGCAAGTACATCATAAATTTGCAAAGTCTAAAAATATCAATTACATCAGAAGATTGGTTCTCTTTCTCTTAAACCCCCTTGTAAGATCCTTACTCATCTTCATGAAATCTTTTATTCCGCGAGGAAGCTGGAGCATGGGATTCGCCCACATCTCTTCTTCCGCTTTTTCGAAGTGGTAAATGAAGTTCGAGATGTGGCGATTTAGCTCATCAACCATTCTTGCATGTCCTTCTTTCAAATCTTCATGTTGTGCTTCCCATTCTAATACTTGGGCCTTCCAAAATTTTCCGATACTTGCTGTTTGGATGAGCGTGTCTCGGTATTGCATGGACGAAGCCCATCCACGATCACGGTCACTTTTTGTTTGTGCTAAAAGTGCGGTCAATTCTTCCAGTTTGTGCTCTAACTTGCTCTTCTCTTGCTTTTGTTTATGCACTTCAATTATTAGCTCTTCTCTTACTTGTCTCTGCCAATTGACTTCCATTGTTAGCTCCTCGTTGAATATTTCTTGCTGCTTAATTTCTTCGGTTAATTCATCCCTTTCTCTTGTAAGGATTTGTAAATTTCCTTCAAGGCTTTGAATCATTCTTGTGAGTGCTGCAGGAACTTTTACAGGGGCATCAGCCAGTTTGTCTTTCAGATGTTCAACCAATTTTGCCTTCTTCTCACACCGCCGGGCAATACTTGACTTCTAAGCTGCGGCTTGCTTTTGTTGCTCTAAAAGTTGAATTTGAGCTTGCAAAACCTCAAGCTGTTAATTTGCTATAGAAGTTGGGCAAGAATTGTTCTTCTTTTCCGCGACTTTCTTAGGGACAGTCTGGGGCACCCTTCTTGCTTTTCTCCATGCAACGTACTCTGCGGTGTCAATCACAAGTGGTTTTCCTAACTCTGCTCTTCCTGCCATTCGGATATCTGCCCATGCTTTCTTAATATCTCTTGATAAAAGTTGAGTGTGTTCTCCATCTTTATACCAGAAGCATAATCCACCCAATCGTTCTTCTTGTGGCTTCCTTTGCGTCCAGCAAAGCTGCTTGAGTACTATTACAGGTGTGTAAGCTACACACCCTCTTGGACCCATGAGGGGTACATTAGGAAATTTTTCGCAGCTGTAGATGATATCTCCTCGTTCACATCCATACCATGGGCACACCCATTTGAATGCTTTTGTGTCAATATTGTCAAACTCAACCCTCCATTCATTTTCATCTCTTGACTTTGTTGGAATCCGGTGGAAGCTTCTCAACGGATCTGATGTACTCTTGAGATGATTGCCAGCATACATGTGCGTGATAACCCATACATATAACAGGTGTACGCAGCATCGAAGCTTCCCCTTTGACTTTCGTTGGCAAAAATCCAAGGTCAGGAATGTCTCAGCTAACACGGCAGGTACCGGGTTCCTCTCTTTCCTTTCCACCGCAAAGAAGACATCCATGGCAGCTTGATCCACCATGTCAGGTGCAGACGGAAATATCACCAACCCATAGATGGCAAGTGCTAACACCCTTGCAAAGACTTTTCATTCTTTTAAATGTCCTAGCTCTCTCAAATGTGCTTCCACAAATGCTTTGGTCAGCCCCCGAGAATCTGTATGCCCTGTCAGTTTAATTCGAGTCGTAGGTACCCCTAATAGCTCTCCATATTGCTCAATTACTTTTATCTCAGACAAATGCTCCTCTATGCGTAGGTACACTGTGGAGTCTCTTCTCATTGGTAATTTCAACATACATGCATACTCCTCAATGGTGGGTGCAATATCAATATTGGGCAACTCGAAACATCTCAAGGCCGGGCTCCAATATTGAGCCAAGACATTGAGAGCAAAGATCTCAACTGGAATGAAAAGCAAATCCAAGATAGCCCCATATTTCTTGGTAAAAGCCTTCTCTTCTTCAAAAGGGAGTAACTGACTCAACTGTCTTAGATTTTTCAATGAGCTAATATTTATAGCTACATTGGATTTCTTCTTCCCATCGATGATATTGCTAGCGTGTCGTACTTCTTCCATCACTTGCTATCAAATATGGTGTCACCGCTATCCCCTTTTGTGAATTTGAATAAAATATCAGGGAAAAGAAGAAAGAAAAAAGAAAAAAGAAAAAAAATGTAAATATGTTTGATGAAATGCTAGATGTGTGATGCATTATGATGAGATATTGGATGGTATGCATGATGATTATAGCAAGAAAAGGATGATGACATGTTAAGAAAATGCATGATGATGTATTATAAATATGCACAATGCAGATGATTAAATGCTGGATGATGTGATGTAAGGGAAAAGGAAAGAAGTACGCTCCCTTTTGTCCTAATAGGGTGAGACTTAATAGTTGGGTACCTCTAAAGCTTGAACCCTAATTGGGTAGTCCACTAGTTTGTTCTACTGTGCACGGTTTTTTTGGACAGATCTAGACCCCTATAAGTCATGGTTCCCAGATTGCCCTTATTTAAAAAATAAGGACCCAGTTTTGTAAGCACGGCCGCAGGGACATAGGAGTCACAATACGCAGGCTCACAATTCCGGTGGCAAATTTGAGCGGGAAAATCAACGACTGTCAGGGAAGCGTGAGCTTCACAATAACCTCGTCAAAATCCCTTCTACTCCTATGGATTTCCAAGGCTCGGGTATAGAGCCCAATTAGTGTGTGAGGTAAGTGATAGTGAGGTGTGTGAAGGGAGCATACAAACCTTTTAACCCTAAAACTAAGTATAAAACCTGCAAAAGACCAAGAACACATATATACACAGTATATCAACTACCCTAAGGTTTGAGATATATACAAAATATAGAAAAGACAAAAATAAATCTACTATCCTAAGGTCTAAGTGAGAAATAATTACAAATAAAATAAACACGCACGAATAAAAGTTGTGTACAAAAATAATTATTTACAATCACAAAAATCGAAAAGAAACAGGAAAGGGGAAAAATAAATATTATTTTAGTTATATAATTTGCATAATTTACTCTAATGGGCTTGACTCTCTAACCCTCCCCAGTGAAGTCGCAAACTGTCACAACGTGTCTTGAGGGGAGCCATGACGAGGCAACAAAAATATTGAAAAAATAATTTCAATGGAGTTGCCACCAATTTTTATTTATGGAAAAAATCGGAAAAATCTTTTAGTTTTGCAAAACTGGTCTTTTTAAAGAAATTGGGTTCGGGAGTCTATTTATGTATAGGGAAGGGTGGAAACTTAATCCCACTGCACCCCTAATATATCCATTTTGCAATGGTTACCCTAGGGCTTATAATGCAAATTAATAACTTTAATAATATTGATTTTTTCCCTTTAGAACATAATAATTATTCACAAATAAAATAAAGCAAAATTGGTACCACAACTATTTACAAAAAAGAAGATAAGATAAAATTAATATGATAATTATTTATAAAAGGAAAGAAAAGCTAAATTGATATAATAATTATTTACAAATAAAATAAAGTTAGATTAGTGCAACAATTATTTACAAAAGAAAAAAAAATTAATATGATAATCATTTATAAAAGGAAAGAAAAGCAAGATTGATATAGTAATTATTTACAAATAAAATAAAATAAAGTTAGATTAGTACAACAATTATTTACAAAAGAAAAGAAAAATAAAATTAATATGATAATCATTTATAAAAGGAAAGAAAAGCAAGATTGAGATAGTAATTATTTAAAATAAAATAAAGTTAGATTAGTACAACAATTATTTACAAAAGAAAAGAAAAATAAAATTAATATGATAATTAGTTATAAAAAGGAAGAAAAGCAAAATTGATATGATAATTATTCCCAAAAATGTAAGATTAATATACAATTATTTACAAAAGAAAAGGAAAGTAAAATTAATGTAATGATTATTTACAAAAAAAGAGCAATTGATATAAAAAATTATTTACAAACTAAAAAGGAAGTGAAATTAATGTTACAAACATTTAAGGAATTAAAATTAAACCAAATTTAAGAAAATTTAAATTTTGATTTGACAGAGATTGTCTGCTTCTACGTTTCCTCTGGTGCAATGAGGAATTCAAAATCACGTAGTTCTTGTAAAAAATAATTGTGAGTTGGATAAATTTTATTTGTAAAAATAGTTTTTTTTAAAAAAAAAAAAAGAAAAAAGCTAAATTCACATTTGCACAGGGTTTAGGACAACATACGTCATACAATAAACCCTTAACCATTTTCACAACCCCTGAGGATGGGTAAACCATACATCAACGTTGGATATGGTTGCGTGAATTCGAAGATTGAAAATATTTTTTTTTTAATTTTTTTTTAAGATTCTTTATTTTTTGAAGATTTCTCTTTTTTTGTTCATATACAAACAATTACAAGAGAAGACAAAAAAAAAAAAAAGAAGCCCAACCCATGCCCCAATTGCAAACATTGATGGGCCATCTGCCCGAAAAGAATGAACCTAAAAAAAAATTTGATGTTAAAAAACGAAAAAAAAAATATAAAAGAAAGAAGGGGAATAAAAGGAAAACAGAGGAAGCAGAAAAGGAAAGAGGAGACGGGGGGGTGGAAATGGGAAAGGGAAAGGAAAAGGGAAATGGAAGCAGGAGGCGGGGGCGATGTCGCCTCAACTACTGGCAGCGTCGGCCAGCGGGCGGCGAAGGTGCTAACGTCTCTATGACCGTGACGACATCTTGCGGAGGACCCACCTCTGCAACGGCGGTGGTGAGTTCGACAGTGGCTTATGGCAGCGTGATGGTGCCTCACGAAGGGGTTCCCTTGCTGCGACGGCGACGATGGGCTCGACGATGACGCTGGTTGCAGATGGTGGTGATGAGTTCGGCGGTGGCTGTGACAGCGGATGCAGGAGGGCTTGGGCGGAGGTTGCGGTGGTGGTTTAATGGTGACCAAAGATGTTATTCGGCGACTTGGAATTGTTTGTGGTGAGATTTCTTTTTGTTTGCTCTTTGGTTTTATGTATAAGGGATTGATTTGTTGTTTTGTGGCGGTGGTTTGATGGATTATTGTTGTTGATGGAACCAGCGTTAGCCATGTAGGGGACAAGGTGATGCGGCAATGGCTGTTTGGAGAATTTTTTTTTTTTTTGGTATGGTTTTTTTCGTTTGTGGGATTGAAAGAGCAAGGGAGATTGATGCAAAATGACAAAGAAAGTGTGTGACAGTGCTATGGTAACGGATGCAAAAGGGTAGATGACAGTGTCAGTGTGCGTTTGTGTTGAATGAAAATATGTTAATGTAGAGTGATAATGTGCTATATTGAAAGGAATGCAACTAGGTCATGCCAAATGAGGAGGAGATTTACCCACAAATACTTTGATGGATGAGAAATATCAAACTTCAAATGGACTCCCGATCTTGCTCCTAATTTCTGCAGCCGTTTTCTCCGAGCGAAAAAAAAACCCCCCATTTTCCCTTGAATTGCTTGGTCTATTTATATGTGTTGAAAGGGATTACATGAAATTAAATGTGAATGATTATGATTGGAAACAAATTGATTTGATTGATTGCAAGATTTGATTTAATTGAAAATGCTAATTGATGCTAATTGTGAAATTCGATTTGATTGATATAAATTAAAACCAATTAAAAGATGTTGATTTATACTAATTGATACTAAGTGGATGCAATTTTTTTTTATTTTTTTATTTTTTTATTTTTTATTTTTTTATTGTTTATTTTTTTTATTTTTATATTTATTAATTTTTGGACTAAGATACTACTCAAATTTGGACCAAAAGATTGGCCTTTATTATTATATATATTATTTTTTTATTTTTTTATTTTTTTTTATTTTTTTGTTTTTGAAAAATGATTCGGACAAAATACGGTGTTCACAAGGTCAAATTTCGATATTAGTAATATTCAAACACTATCAATAGAGATTGTTTGCCTTTAATTCTTTAAAGAAAAGTTTCAGATATGGGTTTTAATAGGAGAAAAATTATCTAAACATTAAAGAGTTTAAATTAAAAAGAAAAACTTTCATATCCTACAAAAATATGGGGGAAAATGATAGTAAACAATATCATCTTATTTAAATAAGTAATGAACACATCATCACTCGCATTATAACCGGACCTTTATATCAGTTTTTTCCGTTTATAATTTGAGTGTTGAAATGGTAAAATTAAGATATTTTGAAAATATTAGGAACGTAAATAGAACAAAAAAAACTTTTGGAACTAAGTCGAAGTCGCTATAAAACGGGAGGGATATAAATGAGACTTTACCCTTTCACTTTATTTTGATTTATGTCTTCAATGATTTCATTTTTTATTTTAATTATAAGAGATTAATTTGTATGTATTAACAATGTAAAATAACCTTGCACTGTCAACTAATAAAAATGCAAGAAAGTGTCAAATTATGGTAGATCCCTCATTATATTGGATAGTTATCTAGTATGAATTGATATTTTCTTATTTTTCTATTAGCTAACAGTGTAAAATTATTTTATACTATCAATCTATACAAATTAAACTTTAATTATAATTATTATTTAATTTTGATGGTATACAAATTTATATACAAATATTTAATTATATATTGATACAAGCATTTAACTGACACAATAATTATCTCAATAAAATGATATATATAATATTATACAGTTGCAAATGTCTGTGTGGCATATCTCATTCTTCAGAACCACTCTAAAAATTTATGTTTTCTCATGGAGAATTAAATGTCTTGATATTTGAATCTTACTTTTTCAATTAGAAAATGATGGTTTAGTCTATTACTGGAAAACCACATATTTATTCTCACTTATCTATGCAAAACTATTCCTTAAAAGAAGGGGAACACAATGCAACTACATTAGGATTTTTAGCATAAACTATTAAGTTAAAATTTTTCTCTAGAGTAAGTATTGTATATTTACTTCATTGAATAAATTTTTATAAATATTAAATTTTATTAATCCAAATATTGAATTATATGATATTTAAATACTAAATTTCAGAAAAATCAGACATTAATAAAAAGGATATGACCTAATAGTCATCATTTACTAATATTTTTACAAACATATCATACGTCAATATCTTCAACGTAACCCCTTTTTCTATCTTGGAGCATCCCGTTTTCCTACACTGTAGCCCCTTTCCTATTCAATTTATCCATTTTTTCACCTCCAGATAAGCAATATCTTCGATTTCTAGGAGGAAAATAAGAAAAAGGAATACAATTATGAATACTTACAACATTAAAACAAATATTTAGCATAGGAAGTGAAACCTTGCATTTAGGTGTTTAGCCTTCTTCCACCATTCTACAATACAAGCGGGTTGAGGACCATGAGACCAATTTCCACGCGGTTCGGCGAAGACAAGCTCTTCTGTGCCATCTATGTTAGTGGCACTCATGGCATTATATACTTCGAAAAGAACATGATTTCGCATGTCGATGCAAATATCATAGTGGTGCCACTGGGGCACCAGAACACTACTATTCCCGCATTGCCATTGGCAAGAACAAGAGTGAGAACTAAGTTTTTTAGAATATGTTTATAATTTTTAATTTTTAATATATTAATATATTTTTTAGTAATATTAAATAACATAATAAAAAATTATTTTAAACACGGTAGATATTTAAACATGTGCCATATATAATTCTTAGCTACATCAGTGAATTTAGGGTAAATTTTTTTGTTTTTTAATGGTATCTCTCTTTTAATTATTAGGAAAGGACACTAATCCACTTCAAATATAGTCAAATTTATTCTTTTAATTGGTATTTTTTTCAAAAATTGAATTGATATATCCTCCTTTAAATCATAGTATGCTTTTCCCATTACGCCAATATCTTTATTAGTAATTTGGGGTAAATTGAATAGAAAGATTAACTATAAGAATTATTATAATTTAAAATTTTAATTGAAAAATAAAAAATTTAAAGTGATTATTTACAATTGGTTGAAAATTTATGAGGTGTAGACCTTCTGTTTTCCGAAATAAATATGGTATACGAATATGCATGGCTCCGACATTATTGGGGTTGAAGAGGTGGGTTGAAGAGGTCATAAAGGCATTGCAAAAGGATTAAAGGGATCTAAGACAAGTGGGAATGCAAACGTGGTTCGAGTTGCGACACGTATACATCCATGCACTGCAAGAGATCTATCCATTGTTCAGGAATCTGAGATAAATGGGGAGCTAGGCGCAACTTGCAACCCATGTACCTAGTTTGCAGTTGGTTTAACGTATGTAAAAAAGAAAATCTTGGAGAATTTCTAAGCATTAAGAAATTAAAATACAAATCAGTGTCATTAAATTTGGACCGAACTGGCCGATCTAACCAGTGAACCGGTGAACTAGTTTAAATTGCATAAAAGATCGGACTTGCATAAGAACTGGTACAAACCAGTCTTACTCGGTCATTTTCGAAAGAATCGGTGATCCGGTGAGCCGCTGGTTCACAATGTCAAAAGCTTTTTTTTTTTAAAAAAATCATGATCTCTCCCCGATGAGCTGTTGGCCAATGCCTTGCAAGGGGGAAGAGGTGCTATGGCCCCCCGCCTAAGCTGCAACTGTGCTCAACCAGTGTGCTTCAACATCGAACTCGCCATCTACTACAACTACGCTTGCCACGTCGTGCCACACCATCGCCAGCATGTCATGCCATCACTGTTTTCGTGAAGAGGAGTGGCCATGACCCGTGTGAGAGAGAGAGAGAGAGAGAGAAGAGCCTCAGATGGCGTGTTACTGTGTTTGTGACGTGAGAAAAGTGAGATAAATTAGGGTTAGTTATTTTTTGTTTTTCATTTTTAAAATTAAAAAAATGTTAAGTGACAGTGCCATAGTGGCAGTGTTGTAAAACTCGGACTAGACCAGCGAATTGGTCAAGTAACCGGTCCGAGCTGCATAAAAGATCGAACTTGCATAAGAATCGATATAAACTGATCTAACTCAGCTAGTTTTCGAAAGAATTGGTGACCAAGTGATCTGTTGGGATCACAAGGGCAGAAGAGGTGTTATGCGCCCTGCCTAAACTGCAACTGCCCTCAACTAGTGTGCTTCAAGATTGAACTCACCTATATATATATATATTCTTAATGAAATTCCGGTTCTATTATCAGGAATCCGACTAATCCAATCTTACCTAACGGAGGTCCTTAAAAGAGGTTGGGGTCTCCCAACGAAGATTTTTTTTATTTTCAGGGATCAAACCCAAGACCTATGTTTAAGGTCAAATACATTTTTAATCGAAGCTAAACACTAATTCAAATAGACTGATAGTGTCAAATGTTATTTTTGGTTGGTATGGTTTGTCGGCGTAGATGCAACATTAACTCAAGCACTTGCAAAATATTAACATAAAAATTAAATTATAAAGAATAAATTGAAACAAAATAAACTTTAAAGAATACATTGAAACAAAAATAAACTTTATGGATGACTTTAAAAACTATTATTTTTAGTTACAAAAATTTAAACGCGTTTTTCTAATTATATAATGATTAGAATGCAATGTTGATTATCTACACTTGTTACTATAAAATAGATTGCAAAAGTTTTAATATTTCACAAACAAAGTAGGCATATAAAATATTGAAATGTAAAATCACAATTACTATATCAAATTTTCCAAATGACATATGCTAATTAAGTCTTCTCACAATTCTGCTGGTAATAAGATTTGCATGAAGTTATAAACCAACCAAACTTGGTTAGGCTTTGTCTCACCTCACTTATATGGTGTAGCCTATTAATTTTTTACACAAGCTCGAATCAGTTAGATAAAATTGAAAATAAATGCCAATTTACATTAAATTAAATCATTATTATTACTATTTTACTTAAAAAATGACTACATATATGTAATTGACAATAGTTTAAATTTTGTTTATTATTGAGATAATGAAGAGATTTTTATTTCACATATTGAAATTGTATAGAGGGTGGTATTCTTAGTTGAGTGAATGATATAAAAATATTGAATATTTTATTTTTGAATAATGATTTTGAGGTACTAGTCAAGTATAGTTATAAAGAAAAAGATGAATTTTTCTTTTGTGGTTTGTATCCCAATTAATTTATATAATAACTTAAGAATTTTGTGTTGATAGTTGTTAATTTTTTTTTTTTAAATCATCATTTGTTTGAGTGTTGTTTAGAGGTAATCAACCATGTATTTCAACAATAATGGTATTACAAAAGTATGCTTAAGATTTTGCCAATGAATTATAGTTTTAAATTTCGTTCATAATAAAGTTCTTTTTTTTTTTTTTAGTTTAGTCCTTAAAATTTGTTTTTTATTTTAATATTTCACAATGATTTGCTGTCCTAACATCCAAGTCAACAAGACATGTCAGCAAAAAGGACACATGCCATCTATATTAGCAGTATACCGTTGATGATTTTGACAAAATTGAAACAAATTAATAATATTAAGCACATGAACAAAGAAAAAATCTATTAAGGGCGAAATTGAAATTTCACCCAAAAAAATTGAAAGATGTAAATAAAACTTTATCCAAAGTGTTAAATATTTCTTAAACAATAGATTTAGAACTTAATTCGTAAATAACAAAACCCATAAAAGATACTGGGAGATAAATTACATATCACATGTATCACACGTTGACGTTTCAATTTTATTTCATATCATATGTAAGTTAAGAGAATTTTTTTAAGTGATTTCAGAGTTTAAAAAAAAAAGGTGGTGTTATGCTTCATTTATATTTTAATACCCCACTTTTGTGAATAATTATTTTTTATTTTTATTATATTTTTAATAAAATAACTAATATTTTTTCGTACGAGAAACTTTAGACGACAACTCTAACTTCCTGCATATTTTTGTGTGAAAAATATCATACACTAAAAAGTAGTCAAATATTTTATAAAATTAGTTTATTATATTTACAAAGGATAATTTAAGTGATAATCAATTTGAAGTTAAAAATTAAATATCTTCTATAATATTAGATGTTTAAGTAAATATTCATACCACACTTAAATAATGCGGAGAAAATCTCGTAAGGAAAAAAAAAACAGCATTGTAAATTTATCACCCGACTTACAAATAAATTAAAAAAGTTGAAGAAATTACATTCGATAAAATCTTTATACATACTAGTGGATTGAAGTGCCTATCAATTTACATTTTTTATTTTTAGTGTAAATTTTAAAATAAATTTTTATTTATTTTTGTGAAAAAAAAAATTAGGAGAGAATAAAAATATATTAGTGGTTTGTAATAGTTAGTGGATAATTTTAAAGTGTATATAGTGAGAGTTGATCAATTAATGGGTGGTCTTTTCAACAATTTTATCTATTTTTTATTTTTATTTAATTGATTATATATAGATATTAGTTAAATATGTTTATGGAACTCAAAATTTGTTTTAATCTAATTTAGAGAGATCAAAAGATAGTTATTAAAATGAATCCCTATTATTATATGTATAGATAAAACAAAGGGGTTACTGGTAATTAAAATATGCTATATTAATCAGTTGTTTAAAGTTAAATATGTATAACTTAACTTTATTAGAGTAGCAAATATTTATAATATGATTCTTTTTAATGATGTAATGATATATAAATAAATATATAAAAGTGCAAAAAATAGTTAATAAAAAAGGTAAAGAATTTCCTTTTCATACTTACAGTAGATTAAATTTATATTCATATATTTATTTATATATACACATATAATTGTACATTTTGTAATGATGGAGACAGGCTGATCTCGATACTAATTTAAAATTTATAATAATATCACATTATTAAAAAGAAAAAAAAATTTAACAAATTTTTAATGCGTTTTTAAAAGAGTTTGATTTTAATATATTTTTAATTTAAAGTTTTTTAAATTACTGCATAATTATATATTACCGTATGTATATTTTTTATAAGAGTTATTGTAAAAGTCAAAAGTTTTAATAATATATTAACATATGATTAAATGATACAAAAAACTTTTATACAAGATCAGTCGTTAATTAGAATGATGCTCTATTCCTGTAGATATTTCGGGTTTAAATATTAAACACCGTAAAAGTATTTCTACTAATGAACTTAAACATTGTAAAAGTATACTAATTGAGATCTAATCTAGTGATAAGGGATTAGTCTATCACAGCATGATAAATCATAGCTTGAATCTCAATTAAAAAATTTATTTATATTTAAATGTTCAATAATATTGGAATAAGATTAGCTCTGGTGGTGGGAGGACACATGTGAGGTAAAAAACAAAAAATTGTAAAAGTATTTCTACTGAAATAAATAGTCTGTGTTTTTCTTTGTAAGAAAAAACAAACGTAGCAGAGAGGACAATGAGCATGTGCTATTCATTGTTTCCCACGAATTTTGGAATATTGACAATCACTTATACCATTATCTCAAGGAATATTGCACCGTTGTTCACGCTGCAATCACTCTAAATTACATTACAAACGCGTATTGTTATTAATACAACAGTACCGACCTTTCTACGATTCTATGTTTCTTTATATGTTTGTCATGTTCTTTATTGCTTATTTTAAATGACTGGTGTAGCTACTAACTGTGTCCCTTCACCATAATGGTCACCACAATTCAATACTTTTTGATTAAAAAATGAAGATAATTAGTTATACTTTTTTTAATTATTAAAACCTATATTTGTGGCTACGATTGTGGTGATCCATTCCTTTTCGATGGCCTATGATACCTGCCACAAAGTCACTACGGTCAATGCCTCAATGATTAAATACTTTAGAATAAATTAATTAGCGCATCTCTATATTTTCATATCAAAATAGATATTTGCACATCAGCTCAGCATATTTTTCGACTGATTTATATTTGGAATTTTTCTAATATTACTTTGAACTTATATATATATATATATTAGTGGAGATCTATTTGTATCAGGTGTTAGTTTAAAGATTTACTTCTAATTCTCACTACCCATTTCAATAAAATCTTATGGCCATAATTAATTCACTTATTCCTAAATCTTCATTATTAATATTAATAAAATCTAAATGATATGAACAATTAATTTGGTCACATATTTTATGAGAGGAATGACAAATATATATAAACGTGATACATAAAATAAAATCTTACATAGATTTTAGAGCATATAATAAAAAAAAATTACAGAATGACATAATTATAAGCTATAAATAAAATAAAAATAATAATAAAAGGTACAGAATTTAAAATATAATGCGTTATTAAAATTTTTCATAAATCAGATTAATGGTAAAGTATTAAAGTTAACCAACATTGGCCTATGTAAAAAAACAAAAAATAAAAAAAAATGATTATATAAGATATAATAAAAAATGACTTTTAGTAAGCCCTTCAATGAATTAACATACCTTATTACATTAACTATCAGCAAAATTAAGTGGCTCTAATTTATTCAAGTATAGCAAAATAAATAGATAAATAGAAAAAAGGCCTTACAATGAACTATATTGAAAATTAATGAAAGGAATATTTTAAGACCAAAATGCAAAAATGATGACAAAACTTTGTAAAACATTGAGGTCTCAACTTTATGAAGGTTTTCTATCTCTTTGCTCCCCTTCCTCTTGGAGTGGTTTGAGTTGTACTTCATTTATAGGGAAAAAAGTTTCAACATAAAATAGAAGTAAAACATACCTTATTACGTTAACTATCAGCAAAATTAAGTGATTCTATTTTATTCAAGTATAGCAAAATAAATAGATAAATAGAAAAAAGGCCTTACAATGAACTATATATTGAAAATTAATGAAAGGAATATTTTAAGACGAAAAAAAAATGGTGACAGAACTTTGTAAAGGTTTTGTGTCTCTTTGCTCCCTTCCCTCCTAGAGTGGTTTGAGCTCGACTTCATTTATAGGAAAAAAAGTTTGAACATAAGATAAAAGTAAGTCAATAAAAAATTTCATAAAATAGAATAAAAAAATTCCAAACTCACTAAAAGGAAAAAAATCATGTGAGTAGTTAGGAGGCTGCTCATATCCTTAAATTTTATTAATATTAATAATGAAGATTTAGGAAATGATTTAATTATGATCGTAAGATTTATTGAAATGGATTGTGAGGATTAGGAGTAACTCTTTAGACTTACACCTGGTGTAAATAGATCTCCACTCATATATATATATAGTTAAAAAAAATTTTTAAATGGCCACTTTATCATTAAAATTAAAATGTGAACAAGTCTATTAAGCACCGTCAAAATTAAATATTTCTAAATGAATATATCTCATGCATATTGAAACGTTTCAAGCAACTTAGTTAATTATATATCAATGAAACATGCGAATTTATAAAAGAATTTAATTTAAATGCACTGACAATGTAAAATAATTTTACACTATCAACTAATAAAAATAGTAAAAAGTGCCAACTCATATAAATAACCACTTATTATAATGAAGGATCTACCATGATTTCTTACTTTCCTCTATTTTTATTGATTGGCAGTGTAAAATTATTTTGCACTGTCAGTGCATATCAATTAAACTCATAAAAAAGATCATTTATAAACATGTACTAGATGACACAAATTCTTGAGTTTTATAGCAAATCACGTAGGTGTATTTTGTTTAATTTTTGGGAGAAGGTATTTTGAAAGAAGATTTTTTAGAAAAATTATTTTTAAAAGAATGATTTTTGTTTAGTTTGAATATGGCAAAGTAAGTTTAGAAGAATGAGTTTTATTTTGATAGGATAAAATAAAATTATTTTTTATTATTAATATAAGAGTAATAATAAGATTCATTTTCAAAAGCATTTTTTTATAATGAAAAATAATTTCAAGGATACTTTTTCTAAAAGACTTTTTAAATTTTCAAAAGACTTTTTAAAAAAAATCCTTTATATACTTAAATATATTAATTACTGTGTAATTTTATTCTCCTTCCAATAAAAAGTTTTTTAAGCCTTCTAGAAGCAAAACCAAACACGGTAGTGTCAAACATGGTTCGCTTTAATTTTTATATCTATAATCACAAGCATAAGTGAGCTTTCGGGGATTTTTAAAAGGGAATTTTTTTAAAACATATATTTTAGACACTTATTTTGATATATGAAAATTTATCATGATTAAAAAATTATTACACTTGATTTACTAGTAAAATAATTAAAATTCACAATAATTAACAGATAATTCTTCATACCTTTTAATTAACTTCTGGGCCTAAGGCCCCTAGTTCCCTATATTTTCACATAAGCAAGTTTATCAGTGATATACTATAAATCTTTATGTACTTATATATATGGTTTATTAAATATTAAAATAGGTGTCTACAAAAGTTTTTTTTTTCTTAATATATAAAACTACAAAAACTATTAAGTAACAGTTCTATTTTTTGTAAAAAAAATTAAACAAAGCATAACAAGTCGAGTGCACTGTGTGCCTTTTTTAGTCAACTAACCCCTACATTCCTAGTAGTGTGTGTAATTATTTTTTCTTCTCAGATTGCTAATCCCAGCAGGTTAGAGTTAACAAATGTGATCGGCGGGTAGAATTAAGAGATTAAATTTTTGATACATCATTTAATATAAAAATATTTTATATTATTAAAAAATTATATATTATAATGTGTAAGATTTTTAAGATAGTTATTATTAAAATTAAACGGTTTAATGATGTAACAATATATATTTAAATAATTGTGTAAATATTTTATATTGACAATAAATTAAAATTAAATTTAGAGTCAAATAATTACTCTATAAAAAATAAAACTACTTATATGTACTGAAACAACAATGCGTTATATATATATATATAATAATAATAAAAAGAGTTGCGCTTTCCCTAAAAGACACGCTTTCAAGATTAAATGTGAACAAGAGTCACAGAACCAACCTCGAACACCATATCTATGATGTTGATGTAAGATTTAAGCAACACTTTTTAGCGTATATCACCAAACTCTGACTTGTTTGATATTATCTTTTGGGGCATGCTTTCAAGCGTCAGTCCACTCCTCATAATTTATTTAATAGAACTCAGGTTAGAACGAATTGATTGCATAACATGCTGTTTGTACTTCTTATTTCCCTCAATTATTTTTAGTTTTAGCTCTCTGTCTCAAATAGTTACTCTAATTAGTTAATATTATTCGAAAAATAGTTTCAAGCATATTTAAATTCGTTGAATTTTAAAAGAACCAATTTACTCCTTTGCACTTCCTCTTATTGTATCAAATTTATCTATTCACAGAGTTACCTCTTTACATCCTCCTGTATCATTTTTAAAACTGATAAAGTAAAATACCAGATGTAGACATAAAACATGCATTGAAGTATCAACCAAACTTTTTGAAAAACTCTTATGTCTATAGGCAAAAAGTGGGGGGTCTTCAATAAGACATCTTGTGAGTCATGTTCGAACAAGATAAAAAGGGATGCGCCAGTGGCAAAAGCTAACGATGAGATGATCAAACCTCTTGCCTAGTTACATGCACATCCAAGGGAGAGGGATCGTTGAGAGGAATGCCAGAGTTTCTCTGATAAAGCCACTAAGGTTGAGGGGTATTGGAGTTTTTCCATTAAAAAAGATACCAAGTATTTTGGTATTTGATTTGGTGTTAACAAAAAAAAGGCCTTGGACCATGAAGATATTTTGAATGAAAGACTAATTAAACTCAATTATAAATCATACCAGAAAGTTTATTATATAGATAAAGCGGTTACAATGATAACAATAAAATAGAAGATAAAATCAACAGATAATAAAAAGATAGAGATAAGACCTAAAATTAAGGATAAGATACAATAAATAGACTCAAAATCCTAATAAACTAAGTATCTAAATCGTTACTAAGATAGAATATCATCCTTACTTTATCATCCCCTTTAAATTGGACGTTGCCTTACAAAGGCCATGTTTGGATAATAATGGCAGCGAAAACAAGTGATGAGTCCAGATCACGGTGAAGATGAATAAGTTGATCTTGATTATAACACATATTGGAATATCAACTAAACCTTTTGAAAAAATCTTACGTCCATAGTCAGAAAGCGGGAGATCTTCAATAAGACGACTTGTGAGTTATGTTTGAACAAGATAAAAAGAGATGTGCTAGTGGCAAAAGCCAAAGATGAGACGATCAAATCTCTTGCCTGGTTACATGCACATCCGAGAGGAGGGATCATTGGGAGAGGCACCGGAGTTTTTTCGATAAAGCTATCAAGGCCGAGGGGCATTGGAGTTTCTCTATTAAAAAAGACACCAAATATTCTCGTGTTTAATTTAGTGTTAACCATAAAAAGGCTTTGATACCATGAAGAAGTTTTGAATGAAAAATTAGTTGAACTCAAGTATGAATCATATTAAGAAGTTTATTATATAGATAAAATGGTTATAAGGATAATAATAAAATAGGAGATAAAATTAACAGATAATAGAAAGATAGGGTGTCATCTTTACTTTATAAAAAACAACAGAAAAATTACTGTAATTTTTCTTATTCTTGGAAAAAAAAATGTAATTTTATATTTTCATAATTGATTCTCAGCCAATCTATATCGGGTATACATCCGTTATTTTTCTGTTCAAAAGTTAAATTTCAATATATTATACAATATACTGGAAATTTGATGTCTCACAGCCTTTTAATTTGGAATGAAGTAGAGTCTTGTAATTGCTCAAAACTTCGTATTTTGTATTGGGTTCAAGGACAGGGAATGGCATGGCACCCGCAACCTTCGAATTTTTTTAATATGTCTTATATGTGTAAATTTATATTTGACATTTTAAAAAATAAGAATGATTTATAAAATATTTTTGAAAAATATATAATTATAATTATGTTTGATGGTTTATGTAAGAGTTGTTAGTACTTAATATTAATAAAGTAAATACTATTTGAATTAGCGAATGTATCAAAATAATTTATAAGTAAAAGTTTATTTGACAGATTTTTTTTAAATTTTTTTGAACAATCAAAACCAAACATATTTTTATTGGTTGCGCGTGTTACTTGTATTGCTGGAGTAATCATCAAACTTTTGACGTGTCTGTATTTTTTACAAATTAATTAATATCAGAAAACTATCACCCAAATCTCAAGTGATTTATTTGCGCGATTTGTAGATGCAGGTTGTGAAGTTGATAACTGGTGCTAGTCCCACAAGCTTTTACTTTCCGGCAATTTTCTTTTTATATCGAATGATCCCAGCATGCACAACAAGCATTATTTTAATATTTTAAACTAAAAAAGAAAAACTATTAGAACTAACTGCCCGTCCGGGCAGCATTGATATAGCCATTAAATTTATGGGGAATATATGACAACTCCTTAAGATAAATTTAAGAGTTAATATAAACTTTGCTCGGTGAAACAAAATCAAGATTTAATATGTTAGTCCTTAAAAGAAAATTTAGTAACATTTTTATAATAAGTTGGTTCTTCCATTAACTCCCATTTGTTAACTCTTAGTGGAGATGATAATATGACCATTAAATATTATATTGCAACTAATCCTAAAATTAATTCAAACACTATTTCAATAATACATACAAGAACACGTTAATTATCCCTTGTTAAAATTTTCAGAGAAATGGCAGCATAAATAGGTGAAGAGAGGGATAATTAATATATTTTTATATGTATTATTAAAAAATAGCATTTCAATTAGTTACAATATGACACTTAACCATCGCATTATCATCTATATTAAGAGCGAACAAATGGGAGTTAATAAAAAGACTAACTTGTTACAATGTATTTGATTTTAGGAATGAAAATATTATCAAATTTTCTTTAAATGACTAATATATTAAATCTCAATCTTTCGAATATCAAAATGTATATTAACTCTAAATTTGAAGTATGTTTCAATTTTGTGTATTAGAAAAGAAACTATCATAATTTCATATTTAAGTCTGGACTAAAATTTAAATAAGATGATTAAAATGATTAAAATTTGCACCGTCTTGATTCATCTATCCCTGACCTTCGTTTCCATCATAGAATAGTAGATACCAACCGTTCGATGTTCGTGCATCCTACTGTGAGACTAAAAGATTCAATGCATCTAACGGTCGGTTTTCAGCTAAAGGTGGAAAAATTGTCCCTCAAGTGTACGAAATATCTCTAAAATCTGTATGACATGATATTTTCTTGTTTCTCGCTTTCGTTTCTTGTTAAGATTAAATAATAGGTATTCCTACGAACTTGTGTTCCTATTAGCACCTCAAGGTCACTTTTAATAATAGCAAAAGCAAAAAGTACATTTCAAACGTTTGTCCTGGAGAGCAAAACAGTGAGAGTATATTAGAGTACAATGGCGAATTATCCCACCAATAAGTATAATGGTGAATTGAATGAGATAACTTTTAGGTGCATGCTACGGTATCATAGTAAAAGTGTGTATTTTATATATTTTTGTGATGAACGGTGAGGATCGTGTCATAGATTGTGAGGTGCATCAATGCATCAATCATCTATGATGTACTATAATAATATCTAATTTTAAGAAAATTTAAAAATATAATTAAATATATTTTAAAAATTAATTATCATACACTGACAGTATAAAATTATATTGATAGTATAAAATAATTTTATATCACAAGATAATCAAAAAATTTTATCAAGATAATTTTAATTATCATACATTGATAGTGTAAAATTATATCTTGTGAAGATAAAATTATTTTATATCACAAGATAATAAAAAATTTTATCAGTGTAATTTTAATTATCATATATTGACAGTGTACGAAAATTTTATCAGTGTAATTTTACAAGATCGCCAAAGATAATTTTACACTATCAGTGTATGATAATTAAAATTATAATGATAAAATTTTTTGATTACACTGACAGTATAAAATTATTTTATACTGCCAATATAATTTTACACTGTCAGTGTATGATAATTAATTTTTAAAATATATTTAATTATATTTTTAAATTTTTTAAAAATTAAATATTATTATAATACATCATAGGTGATTAATGCATTGATGCACCTCACAATTTATGGCACGATTCTCACCGTTCATCACAAAAAATGCACAAAATATACACTTTTAATAAGGTACCATAGAATTCACCTAACTTTTATATCAACGAACGTATGGCGGCGTCTTTGCGCATTGAAAGTGGAAGTTGTACCATGCAATTTTTAATGGAGGAAATTTAATGATATATTAATATATTAATTATTTGTAGTATATATATATATATTTTTAAAATTAAACAGATTTTTGGGGATATTTTAGAATTATATAAATAAATTTTAATTATTTTTAAAATATTTGTGATATATTATAATAATTCTTAATTTTATATATGTGATCTTGAAATTAAATAAAATTTTATCTGTATAATTCTAAAATTAAATAAAAGTTTTTAAAAATATTTTAAAATCATGAAGATAAATTTTGATTATTTTTAAAATATATTTAATTATAATTCTAAAATCTATCTAAAATTAAAAAATTATTATAATATATTATAAATATTTAATATATAAATATATTTTTAAATCACATTCATACACCTTTACAATGTATATGATGCTCTTTGCAAATAAAGGGTATCATAACCTTTGCCCTAACATATCTCCTTCAAGTCTCCTGCACCCTATTTCAGCATATATAATTAAGGGGCATCATAACCTTCGCCCTAACATATATCCTTTAAGTCTCCCCCACCCTATTTCAGCATATATAATTCATAATCATATAAATCGCTTAATTGTCAGCCAAACTAACTTTTTTTTTCCCTCATAAAGTACTGGTTGTTTCTGATGCATGCACAAGGACCCCTAATTATTGGCTATCAGAAAAGGAGTGTGCAACTAGACAAGAAAAGGGTGAAAAAGGTCGGGTTTGCAATGAATTAAAAAAGTATAAAACTTTCCCTCAGTAGTGATCACTGATAATCTTACTTATGCCTTTAACAAGAGGACAAAGACAAACAAGTTGCTTTTGCTTCATGAAGCATATCTTCGATTGGTTCTTGGCCTCTCTATCAAAGATACACCACAAGTAACCTCACTTGCAGCAACGTAAGTGAAGAAAAGACCAATAAACAATAAACATGAATAGGAAGGGGAAAAAAGAAAACAAAAGTAAAGGTTGTTCTGAGCATCGACCTGCAGAATTATATGTCGATAATCAATAATTAAAAGCAGCTATAGAGTTGGAGTCTCTAAACCAACACACAAAGAAAAGGAAGACTACCACCTGCTACTGTGGCCGTATTTTTGGGAAAGTTATAAAATTAAAATTAAATTTATTTTAATAATTATTTATTTATTTAATTAATTATATGAGAATTAATTTATATTTAAATATTTTATTTAAAAAATAATTTAAAAAATAATATATTTATTTAAATTATATAAAAAATTATTTTTGTATACTAAAATTATTAAAAATAATATTAAATAATTATTTATATTATATAATATTTGATATGTAAAGTTAATTTGATAAAAATATAATAATTTTAAAATAATCAATTTTTATTTATAATAAAAAATTTTAAAATATTACATATAATTATAAGATATTTTCAATTTAAAATTATTAGCTTTTAATCCATTTCTATTAATTTACCAAATACGATAGATTTTTCAAAACAACTTTTTTTTAAATAAAAAAAGAGTTTAATTAGTATACACTGATAATATAAAATAATTTTATATTATCAACCAATAGAAATAAAAAAAATAAAAAATTATGATAAGTCTCTTATTATAATAGGTGATTATTTATATGAGTTAGTACTTTTTACTATTTTTATTGGCTGACAGTATAAAATTATTTTATATTATTAATATATTTAAATTAAATTCTTAAAAAAAAAAAAAAAAACTGTTTTCAAAGTTCCCCAAACATGCTTCTGTCTTTGTGAGGAGAAAGGCTTGCGTATACCCTGCGGGATTGTAATATGTAAATCAATAATTAATCACAAAAGAAGAACTTTGCAATATTTAAATTTTATGAAACAAAAATTTCTTTTTAAGGAAAAAGAAAAACTTGTTCGACTTTTGAAATAAGGGAATTGTGATGGAACAGATTTTGAATCTATGATTAATGGCATGAGTTGTCATCTCGTTGACACTTAAAGAAGAAGCGGAAAAAAAAAGAGAGAGAAGAAAAAAGCAACTTTGCTTTCCACTTACGTTGAAAGGCATATAATAAAATAAAACATGACGAACCTTTGATGTGGACTTTGTGCAAGATCTAACCCATCGTTAAAAGTTAAATTAAAGATGAGTGCGGCTTGCATCGCAAAATATTTATTTTCAGGCAACTGATTTACGATACTTAATCGTCCACGAATGTTAAGAGAATGGCCCAACGTTCTTGACCGTGTTCTAATGAAATTGATTCTAAAACCCTCATAAAACTTAGAATCTGATGTAGACCCAATTTTTATTTTTATGTTTTTTAAAAAGAAATTGAGAAACTGATTAAGCCTATCTAATCCGATCCACAAAAAACTGCTCAACTGATCCGATCCAATCCAATGCAACTCAAAAATCAATTAAAATCACAAAATTTTGAGTGAATTTGATTTTTTCTGCGGTTAGGTTCGATTTTTTATTCTAGTTTTAGGAACCGATCCAATTCAAATTGAATCGCATAATACAACATATTCTTAAGATAAATAACATAGCCCAAACTATTTATGTGTATATGAAACAAAACATCACATTTTTTTTGCCTAGTCCAGCCCACTACGTGACAACCATAATGTGAATTAAACATAAAAGAAATCATAATTTTCTCAGCCCAAACCCAACGTATGGAGATGAAGACTATTGGGCTCTTGTATTTACTTTTTGAACAGCTACCATTTCATTTTTCATTACATTTGTGTCAAATAATTTTTTAAGGATATTCATACATTTGTTTGGTATTATAGCTTTCTGATTTTCTAACTACAGAGTTGCTACCAATGGGTATTGTAATGTTACAGAATAAATAAATATTTACTTAAAATTCTTTTATAGTAATAATTTATTTTGTTCTCCCTTTATAAATTGATCATCCAATTCAATCTAAATAAAATTGGCCTGTAAAATAGAAACAATCCAATCCAAATCAAATCGCCACAAAATATAGTGTTTGGATCAGACGATTTTTTAGTCCAAAATCAATCCAAACCATACTGCATATACCCCTTAAGCCTAGGGCTACATGAGAGACTTAGAATCATTTCTCTATCTCTATTTCTTTCTTCCTTTCCTTTTTTTTGTTTGTTTTCTTCCTGTGATGAGTCTCCGAGTCCGAATTGAGAGACCATGTACCTCACCCTAACTTCGAAAAGGAAAAAGTTTGTCAGAGTGTAAAATTGAAAACCACTAGGACGCAGCTTCCCCAAATTTTGCGTACTTTTCTTACGAGATGGCTCCTCGTCATGGGGAAGAAGGGGAAAGGAAAAGGTTTCCGTGGGTGTTGAGTCCCTATCTTCAAACCTTCGGGACTGAGTTTGAATTGAGGCGTCGACTGCGATGCTCTTCGCAGTCAAAGGTGCATTATGCACCTTGTGACGGTAACATATCCAATGGATTAAATTTGTGAGGTGTATCGATATACCAATCACCTATGATGTACTGTAGTAATATACTAATTTTAAAAAAATAAAAAAATATAATTAAATATATTTCAAAAATTAATTTTTATATATTAATAATATAAAATTATACTGATAATATAAAATAATTTTATATTATCAATGTAATATTATACTGATAGAAGTGTAAAATTATATTAATAGAATAAAATTATACTGATAAAATTTTTATAATTTTTAGAAATTAATTTTTATATATTAATAGTGTAAAATTATATTAATAGTATAAAATAATTTTATATTATCAGTGTAAAATTACACTGACAGAGTAAAATTTTATTGATAAAATTTTTTAATTACATTAATAGGATAAAATTATTTTATACTGTCAGTATAATTTTACACTGTCAGGGTATGATAATTAATTTTTAAAATATATTTAATTATATTTTTAAATTTTCTTAAAATTAGATATTATTACAGTGCATCATAGGTGATTGGTGCATCGATACACCTCATAATCTCACCATCAGATTGCAAGGAGCACCATGCTCCTTGACCAGCGAAGAGCACTGTAGATGGCGCCTTGAATTGATGGCACACAAATCATTCTCTCATATGCAACTAAACATTCCAGAAATACCACTAAATCAAAAATAAGTTTTTGTATGGTAGACCGTATCCCGTCGTGTTGTCACTCCAACACACAACAGGAGTCTTATAATACCATGTTAAGTATCGGCCAAAAACAGTTTTAAGTACAGTAGATTGGTACAAGCAATGTCTATACATAATGCAGGCTATTAATTGATGTAGCCCAACTGACCACAAAAAAAAAAAAAAAGGGTGCAGAGAAGCAAGGGTTCACCATCGAGTAACGTAAATTGCGTTGGTGTCCATTCAGTGGCCAACATCAATACTATAAAGACTAGGATATTCTCCAGAGTTAGTGCCTCCATCTTTAACAGCTTCCACAGCAGTTTATTGTTAACTCTTGCACACGGCCGTTTGACTGAAGGGAAAAAAAATTGATTCTAAAGAAAGTACCTCCCAACACATTTCTTCAATCTCAACCAAACATTTTAAGCTCTATATGATGCAGGTACCATCTGAACAATAAACACGATAGCCTGTCCGTAACGGGAGGGCCAAAGCACTCTTTCAGTGAAGGTCGCTAACCAAATGGTTTCTGCTGTTGCCTTCAAGCAACATCCATCTGGGAACAAAAGAACTAAAGATACTACTACTAGCCCATACTACAACTAAACTAGCCTAACGAGGGATAACAATGCTAGAAACAACGAGGGAATTACCACAATCATGAAGAGATACCTAATACACAGCTTAGATTCACTCGAGGGCTCAGGCCAGACAAAGGAAAGCAAGATTACACTGATAGGCAGAGGACAAGCAAGCAGTTAAGGAATAAACAGTAAGAAAAATATCCACATCTAGCTTTTCCTACGCTTCTTTCCACTCTTGGCCTCACTTCCTTGTGCCTTTGAAGAGCTTGAAGTCTTGCCTTTTGTATCTTCTATACCTGCTGCTGAAACATCTGAGTTCTCGTTCTGCATATCTTTTCTCTTCAACAAACCAGATTTCACCTTGCCAGTACCATTTACATTAGACTTTCCACCACTTTTAGGGGATTTTACCTTGTAAGCAGCAGTCTTCGGGGTTTCTTGCTTGGATTTTCCACTCTTTGGCGTTTCTTGCTTATCATCACCCTTAGATTTGTTTGTCTTGGAAGTTTTGCCGTCCTTGGATTTGCTAGTCATCTTTTGTGCAGCAGTAGCAGATTTTTTGCTACCACTTTTAGGAGTGTTTGATTTTCTACCAACTTCATCCTCAGATTTGCTAATAGTCTTGGAATCTTTGGATTTGCTGCGATCTTTGGACTTATGGCTAGACTCTGTAGATGCACCCTTTGATCTACTGGATGCTGCTGCTCCACAGCTAGAAATTGAAGTTGAAAATTTAGACGTCGAGCAAAGGATGGCAGAAAATTTATTATCAATTATTAATATTCACAAACCTTTTGGAAGAAGCATCTATTTTTCCTTGCTTAATTGCTTCACCAGCACTTGTTTTCCCTTTCTTCTTTAGGGGGCCTAAATATGATCATAGCACAATGCATTGTAAATAAGGCCAAATAAAGAAACAGCTAGGCAGCACACCATGATTCCCACAGCATAAAAGAGAATCACCAAACACAGCAACAAATAGAGACATATTCAATTGAATCCTTTATGACAAAGGGGAGTCAAGAAGCAATTTATTAAGACGTAAATCACGACAGATAAAGAACTATTTCCATTTTCCAACGCAGCACAAAGGTCAATTGTTTCATGAGGGATGCAATGATACAAACTGTCATGCCCTCCAATTTGGCATTTTCCATCCAAATACCAGAGCAGTAGCAGACCAAATTGTCAAACATGTTTCCTTTCCATTAAAAGATATTAACAGTTTCTTACAGTTTAAAAATATTTTCTGAACATTCACCACAATTTATCACCATATTTACCTGAAAATGCACAATAACCCTTACATGCTCTGGTTTTCCAAAAGCTTTAATAATTAAGGCACTGATAGACCCAACTGGAATGGCTATAACATCAAAATGCACAGCATGGCAACAACTATCCTACCGACAAAAAGAAACCAAATTCAGAAATTTCATATGCCATAGGACCTACCATATTAAAAAAAATATATATTTTTGAGTTCAACTTAAGGCATAGGCAAATCACCACAAATATTTGCTATTATATTTAGGTCGAGATTCTGGGATCAGATATATGATGGTAACATTCTTTCAAACAATGTATGCACCAAATCAGTAACAAGGACAAACAACAGCATCGACACATCAACCAGCCAAGAATACGTACACACTTTCCACAAGTGGGCAACATCACCACAATATATATACCATAAAAACATGGATGCAAAATAATATAGGATAATTTTTCTAGCAACATAACCAAAAGATGTATTTGGAATAAATGACATCAACAATATTCAGCATATACATATCAACAGAAGCATCTAGACTTGCACGATCACTCTTTCTTCCTGTAACCAGAAATAATTGCTATTAATTTAAAGGCACAACAAGCTTCATTTAAAAAAAAAAAAAAATAGACAGAGACCAACCTGATTTGAATCGGAGTCAGCTTCAATGATCTTCCATTTTTCCTTTCTGAGATTTAATATTTCTTCATCACCATCATCATACATGACCTCAAATAAATAGCTAGTGGCAGAAGATAATATACCAGTAGTAAGTAAAATCCATCGAAAACTATACCTTTTAGTAACAAATTAAGCCATCTTAAGTTTACAGTAGTTTGATAAATAGTTAAAGACGCAAGATTAAGTATACAATGGAACAAAATAAACAGAAAAGTTTTTTTCTTGAGATAAGAGGGGGAGGGGGTAAAGACAGATGACTTTATAAGTGCCAAATCAAACCTTGTGCTTCTTTTTTGCAGAATCAAAAGAATCAATAAGACCTTTGTAGAACCTGTAAAAGATTAAGTATACGTCAACAACAATAGATAATATCAAAAGCAAAAAGAGAATATGCATATGATTGAACTCAACAGCACAGAACAGAACATCCCAGGTTTAATTCAAATATGCATTCTCCCCCGCCATTTCACTCCAAAGCTTTCTCATAGTAAATTTTACAAAGGTAACAGTTACCATTTAATAAAACTAATCTGGCATAAACACGACAAGGCAAATTTTAATACAGAATATCTTAAAGGAAAAAGCTTGCAAAATAAGCCAGGAAGGAAAATCTTGAGCTCAAACCATCAAGACCATGGTAACTTGACCAAAAAAGTTTACACAATGGTACATTTAAAATTTTAATCCACACATGCTAATATGATGAAATCAAGCTACATAATTGGCACATAGAGAGCAACACTACTCCAGAACATGAGGTCCAAAATCAGGGGATCCATATACCAAACAGCTCATACAGCCATGCATTTTAAAATAAGATATTACAATTTACTTGCCAAACAGCTGGCCCTTGTTAACTGAAGTTCCTAGTGAAAACATGTCATAAAAGTAGAAATGTCAATGACTTACCCACGATCTTTTGGCCACCAAACTCCAACCCGTAAACCAACAAGGTTTTCACCATATTCCTTAGTTTCAGACTCCTGATACAGCAGTCAGATAATTATCAATCAAAGATAGAAGAAAATGAAAATTCAGTAATTAGCATAATATAGAAAAAATTACAGGTGATTTGAAAATATTACACAATATAATACTGAACATCAATGTATAAAATAATGAAAGAAGTCAGCCCATTTAAAGTCTTGCATAATCACTTCCTAATTCATATCCAAATATAAAAGGGGGGGCAGGACCTAGAACAAAGACAAAATGGCACATAGGAAACATAACATCCAATAGCAATATTACAACAAGTCAGTTGTGTATTTAAAAGGACATCAAAAAGAATTGACCCACAAAGGTCCAGCATAGAAATCATATAGCTACAGAAAGGATTTTCTAAAAATTTTCCCTGACTAATACATTACGAAGCTTTCATTTTATAATTTAAAAATTGCAAAGGAACAGGATACATACATTTTCTTTTCCTGAAGTGCGTTTCCTCTTCACATTTGTTTCAGGGTCCTCTGAATTTTCATCTTTAGTCAATTTTGTACCAGACCTTGGAGAAGACACCATTTCCTACATAATTGACAATAATTCCATCAACCATTTATTTTTAGAAAAGAATAAAGCAAAACAGAATCATGTTGCTGTAATGTTAATAAATAATAACAAAGAAACAGGCTGTGCATAAAGCACAAAAAAGTACCTTATCCACATCTTTAACTGCAACTGTTTCAGAGTCAGCTTTTCCCCGGCCCCGCTTTTTCTTCTCCTCAGGCTGCCTTGAAGAGTATCCACCACCAACCTTGTTGCTTTCATCTACTCTTTTAGCTGAGTGCTTCTTAGCATCTGGATCAATTGTAGCTCCCCTTCCTTTTTTGACTGAATCTGAGACAGGAGTTTTTTTCACATCGGAGTTCCCAACAAGTGCCTTTTTCACTGACTGCCTGGTAGGTTTGGCTTCTGAATCACTTGTTCCATCAAACACCTTTGCAGCATCCTCTACAGCCACTTCTTTTGCACCGCCATCTTTTGCTTTTACTTGTCCAATTTTCTTTGAACGATTTCATCATGGAGGCTGTCACTTGGTGAAGGAGAAGCAACAACTTCAGATTCATTATCACCTGCTTTTGGTGATGAAATCTTAAGATTAATCTCTTTGTCATTCTCTGAATGTCCTGCTGCTTCAACAGAATGGTTCTCACGTGGTGAACGTGGAACTTCCTTTCTGTGACTTTCAGAGTCAAGCTTTTCCTCAGCTTCCTTCTTGTTAGCAACAGCTTGAACCTCAGAAGGTTCTGTTACTTTAGTTGAAGAGTTCGGTTTCCTTCCTCACCTCTTGGTGGCTTGTTCTTGCTTTCGTTCACTATTGTCAACCTTTTCAGCGTCCAAATCTTTGGGCAGCTCTTGACCAGATATATTCATACCTTTGGACTGATCAGAACTATCAGCATCCTCTCCAACCTGTGCAATGCCATTGCTCATGACTGACTTGGGAGATCTGTCACCAACGGGATTATCTTTTTGAGAAGGTGCAGCTTCTGTTGCATCCTTTTTAACCACCTGTTCAATCAGAAATAACATGTTCCAGTGTTCAATTCAGGAAGATAAAATCCAAAACCAGAACAGGTGAATAAAAATCAAAGCATAAGGATGAAGAAAAACATACTTGCTTTGATTCCTCCAGTGACTGTTTTGCTGGCTTATTTTCATCTTCTTTAAAAAAGTCAATGACCAAAGGAAACTTTATGATAAATTTACTCATCATGAAAAAATTCAAAGCCAATATCAATTCAATAAAGATGAATGGAAAACTTACCACATGCCACTAGTTGCACATACATCATTTTGCTCTAAGCTATCAGATGCATCTTGGCATATTGAAGCAAGTACGTAGCTATAATCTTCCACAGATACACCCAAGGTCTTCACTGCTTGCACTATGTAGGGTTTAAGCTTGGTTGCACAACTTGCAAGAACCCTCTCCCCCAATTTTCGTGCAATTGGAAGAACTTCCTGGATCATGATGAATTGACGATCATGATCATGATCATGATCATGATAATAATAAAAATATGAACAATGGAACAAGGTTCAAGTTCAAAATTACAATCTATTAAAAACAGTAAAATTAAAACTGTGGAACTCCAAGCTCATTGTCTTTCTTAATGCTGACGAGTAGTGGAGAGAGTAAGTCCGGGGATATATCTTCACTTTCCTCTAGAACAAGGGTCATAATTGTTTCCATGGATGAAAAAACGTTCTCTGGATGATGCTTCCTGAGTTTCAAATAGGGTTAGAACCATGTACCCCCATCAGGTGTCTCCAGCTGTCGAAAGAAAGTCTTCTACACACATATACATGTGTAATGAAAGTATGAAAGTAATCATATAAGTTACTACGTTTTTACAAGATATTACGCAGAAAACAACACATGCTAGCTCAAACAGATTTTATTGTGAAAGATCAGGTTTAGTTTGAAGTAGAAACATAAATAACAAAGCATTCCAAGTCTTCGCGATGCTAGATTGGTGCACAACAGCTCCTACAAGCTTACCTTATTTCCTTCAAGAAATGCTGAAACATCTCCAAAATCAGAGCATCACATTCAAGGTCCAGCATTGCCACACACGATCTCTCTTTCGCAACAGTTTCAAGAATTGAGGTCCGTTTTGCATATGATCGGCTTGGCTTATCATACAGATTTTCAAAAGAAGATACAATTAATCGAAAAACTCCTGCAAGAAAATGCCATCAGTAAAATTTAACTGATGTCATTTGTAAAGAGCATGATAATAATCAGGTCCATTGAATTTGTAGTAGTAAAAAATTGTGCATACCTTCATTTGGTCATCGTCATGAGACGTGTCGGGCACAGTGATTCTTGTTATTTCACTGATGCAGGAGGCAACTGCAACTTCGACATCAGCATCTAAATGCCTTAGAAGTTCATCGGCAATTAACGCTTTCAATGATGGAGATAGTGCATTTTGCATAGAGTTGCTCAACCCCTGATAGGAAACCCTCAACTTGCTGAATTGCAAAGGTGGAAAAAATAAATAAATAAGATCATGAAAACATGTTCAATATTTGCAACAAGCACTAAGTTAGGAGCATATTTTGAGAAATGCATATTTTTTATCAGAGAGGATTTTTCAGCTTCACATCGCTTCAAACAGAAGCTATACCTTAAATTCTTTAAACAATAATAAAACTATAATCTGAATGATTGTTAGTTTCTTACAGCTACCCAAATTCAAAGACATTGAATAATAACAATTCTCCATATTCTTGAGAAGCTAGAAGCAGTGCCCAGGCAACAAAGAAATTTAAGCAATGCTTACTTTTTCACACATCTTAGTCATGCACACAGCTAATTTGTAATATTTGTAAAATTACCCAAAGAAACAGTAACACAACAACCAAACAGGGAGAAGAACTAAAGTACATACAGAACATGCGACACAAATCTCTAGCCCAACACCCGAGGATTGTGACGTTTCGCTATGGTATGCAGTATTCAATAGGGAAAAAATTAAAGAGACAAATTCAATGGGAGTATCACAACCTGTTATGTAAAAATAGTGTTTCTAATTTCTACAAAAATGATATATGGCTCACAAAAAAGTAACAAAAAACTAGTAACACAAGGCTTGTTGATAGAATACCCTGCTGTAAGTAACATAGGCACTATCGGTCCATATTTCAAAATATAAAGTTTTTCCTATAGTTCATAGTTACGAATTCAAAAAGTGTTCAGTAAATAAACAATAAAAATATGTTGTCCTTACCTGAGCTTTTGTATTCTTCCCTTTTCCACCAAATGAAGTTCCAGTACAGAATAATTTGTTCACAACAAATGCAGTTGCATATTAGCTGCCACTGGTCAGCTGTTACAAGATAGAGAATCCACAAGCATAAAGTTACTTCTTTTCTTAAAACATAGCTGACATGGGAGCTGATTCAAATTGCCGATCCACCTAGAAATAATATGTTCCAAAATTAGGGCTAAACAGTACAGTTCCAACATAGTACCGTTCCATGTCATGTTTCAAATGCCTTAAAACCAGAATTGGTAGCAAGAAACCCAAAAGCTTAGTTTCAGTAGCTTACTTCAGGAGATGAAAATGAAAGTGTCCAGTCCTCCCAATTGAGGTGGTCAGTAATATTATTTCATTTTTCTGAGTGATATAATGCATAGTTGTTAATCCCGAATTGTTGCGTGAAGCAGCCAACCCCAAAACCACTATAGCAAATGGTAGGATGGCTGCTACATCGAAGATAACAGGATGACATAAATAATTTCTAGTACACATGATAGGTTTTCAAAACCCAAAAAGCTGCTCAAAACTTGAGATACATTCATCATTAATACTTTGAAGTTATAGCATAAAAGACACAATCATCATTAATAAGACATAACTAATAACTATAAGTCAATAATAGTGATGATGACATCGTTACTGGAGGCTGGAGAAGCTGTGAGACATAGATGGGTGCGGCAGGCTGAAACAGGGCAAGAAGGTGTGAAGTATAGCAACCTATGTGAGGACAGAGCTCTGTTAAACAGGTCTGAAACAGAATAGCTTTTGTGAGGACACATTGCTGATATATCTTCTAGTAGTCCTATGAACTTATGTACCTATGAGCACCTCAAGGTTGCTTTTAATAAAGCAAATAGTAGTTTCAAATGTTTGTCCGGAGAGAAAAACGAAGAGTATATTAAACTAGGTGCGTGTTACAATAGTCCCGCACTAGTTTTGGACTTCCTCATAAGCTGTTTGGAAAGCCTTGGAATTCAATTCCCTCAAGAATTTGAATTCAATTCCTTAATTTGGTATCAAATAATGGCATAAAATTAAAATTTAAATGGAATTCAAATCCTTTAAAAGCCCCAAAAGTAAATCAAACTAAAATTGGTCTGATTTGCAATTCCTAATCTAATGGATTTGATATTAAAAATAAAATGCCCAAAATACCCCCAACCTTATCAATCTTTCTCTCTTCTTTCTCTCCTCACTCTCGTCTCTTCCCTCATTTTGCAGAACTTTTCCCTCAGGTGCGCTCTCTTCTTTCTCTCTCCCCTTGTCTGTCACTTTTCCCTCTTCTTTCTCTCCTCACCCTGTCACTTTTCCCTCATTTTGCAGAACTTCAATAGGTGCAACTCAACAACACAAGATCACACAACAAGAATTCCGAGAAACTCTTGTATGTTTCTTAATTTCGCCAAATTTTGTGTTTTTCGATCCTTTTTTTTTTCTGTTTCATGTTTGCATGTTTGTTCAAATTCATTTTGCTCACTAAGCTGTGCACACCAAGTGTTGGACGATTTGCTTCTTTGTTTGTGTGATGCGTATCAAATGTTTGATAATTTGTCTCAATGATTAGTTAAAATGAAAAATTGACCGTGAGCCGTAAAATGATTAGTTGCTTTATGATAGTAATTCTTTATCACTTGCATGCGGTGGTGGTTAAAATGAATAATTGACCGTGAGCTGTAAAATGAAAAATTGGTAGCAACTTCCTTGCACATGCTTGTTTACCAACTTCCTTATTATTATTTGCTTTTGTTACAGGCCAATCCTAATTTCAGACTTATCAAAGGAAAATCTCTTTATCACTTGGACATTCTCAGAGAGATATATGACAAAGATATAGCAACTGGAGCTTAGGCTGAGAGTGCTAGAGAAAACGTCCGAAGATGGGAAAAGGAGATGAGTATTGATGAAATTGATGAGATGCAAGCAAATAATGAGATTCATTTAGAGAACTTCAATCCCTTTGATTCTGAAAGTGTTCCATCAACGCCAACTACACAAGGTCCATCATCATCTATTCAATCTAATACTTCATCTGCGAAAGGTAAAAACCGAAAAACACCAATGACAGGTGATTATTCATCAGATTTAAAAGAGGTGTCTTCAGCAATGAAAGAAATTGCACAAGCTATTTTAAATACAAGCACTCAAGTTTGGAAGCCTGCCGAGATATTTGAAGCAGTAGGTAAATTGGGTTTGGAGGGTCGCAATCTTTTTCAAGCTGTTGAATGGCTTGTTGAACATCCTAATCTTACTGGAGTCTTTTTTGGTTGTCCGAAAGAGCTTCGCTTGGAATGGTTGGCTACAAAGTTGGGTTGGTGATATGGTAGAGTTCAAGCTATACATGACAGCTAGAATTCATATCTTTCTAATGTTTTGTTTTGGCTTTAATGCCTATAAGTAGTTCTTGAAAGTAGACTTTGAGTGTAAGACATTTATGTGTGCTTTTGGAAGTGGACTTCGACCGTAAGATATTTTGTTATATATATTTGTCTTCTTAAGTTACAATGCCATTTGTCTTGTTAAATTAGCTTAATTTTGATTTTTGACCATAGCTTCAACTATTAGAACGGATAGAGCAGGCCGAGGGGCAGCTGCTAGATCAAGTTGGTGTGGGTTATAATGTATATGGTCAGTTAGAAGATGGTTGCTTGTGCTTTAGTTCTTTGTGAGATCTGCTTTGGTATTATTCGAAATGGTCATTGTTGCAACCATGTTCCTACAGTTTTGTTTTTGTAGTTCTTTTCCTTTTCTTTTGTAACCTCGTTATTTTGCTAAGTTCGTTAGGTTGAGTTAGATATACTTCCTTTGTCTAAAGACTTCAGAAAAAAAAAAAAAAAGACATTCCTAAATAAGTTAAATTATAATTTAATCAATTTTAGTGTTTTTTTTTTGAGGAAAAATGTTTTTAATAAATTTATTTTGTAGAGCACTTCGGTTTGCTTTTGATTGTGTTATGTTATCTAATGAATAATTGAGTGTGTTATTAAAATATGATGTTTTATTAATAAAGGGTAAAATAGTCAAAATAAAAAATTCAATTTATTTTAATATACATTTCAAACAGTATAAATGAATTCAATTCTATAATTTACTAGTTTATTTCAAACGTAAGAATTCAAATCATAATATAATTGAATTCAATTACTAATGAAATTCAATTCAATTCCATCTCATTTTTTCTTTCCAAACAAGCTGTGTCATAGTTCTGCAAGATAATTAAAAAACATACTCAGTGTCAACCTTTTAAAATTGTTGGTGAAGTCCATATATATTTTTTGTTTGCAAAGAGGTTCTTATCTTATTTTGAATGTCTTATGATATGAAGGATGAAGTGTCCATCGAAGTTGAGCTTGTTTCGTGAGGCAAAGGGGTTAGGGTTTTGATGAGGTGTGCCAAGAAGGTTCGCGTTGCCAAATTGGGGTTTTGTGTAGACTGATTTGGGCATATGCAATCGGTGATTTCGATGGCAATGCAACCGTGGGTTTTAGAGTTAGAAATCTTGGCACTCATCACGGCTTCAGAAATGACATCAATGAGGTAGCCTGGGAGGAAGGAGGTTGGTTGGTGGTGTGTAGCTTGGGGGGTGGAAGGGAGATTTTTGGTGTTACGATTTGCAAAAATAGAAAATATTTTAACAGTATAATAGAAATCATTTCAACATTACGCCACACTTGAAGCAATAACAACAGAACTTTCAATTGCCCCAATTATCTTCTTTAATTTTGCACTACAAGGAAGAAGGTGCCAAAAAAGCAGAGGACTAAAGTGATCCTATATGGCGACTGAAGCTTATGGATTCTCACAAAACGTTCACCTTACACATTTTCAATCACTTATTTCAATCTTAAACATTTCAATTCATTTAACTTATATGGTACACATGGATGGAAGCATGCCATTCAATGGTGATATGGGTACATTAAATGGGCAACCAAATCGAACTAACTTCATGAAACAAATTGCAAAATAACTGACTCACCACCATACAATGTGCAATGACCATTGTAACGGCACCACCCATAGATGAAACCACTGCGATTTTGTCGTTGTTGGTAAACCCTAAAGCCTGATGTTGGTGGCTTCACCTCTCCACCGGTTCATAATATAACAGGGACTCATTTGCAATATTACAACATATTGCGAACCTCTTAGTAAATATAGCAAAAGCAAATAGTGGATGCATTGTCAATCGTCCAATTTTAATCAGTGGGATCTAACGGTCAAAAGATACGGATCATGTCAAACTCCAAAACATGTGAGGGACTATTTTATCCGACACCATTAAAGTATAATGGTGAATTATCCCACCAAAAAGTATAATGACGGCTTAAATAACTTTTATATCAACTACCATGTATCCTCTAAGTCTCCCCCTCCCTATTTCAGCATAGATAATTCATAATTATATAAATCGTTTAATTGTCAGCTAAACTAACTTTTTTTTTCTGGTAAAGTACTGGTTCTTTCTTATGCATGAACAAGGACCCCTAACTATTGTCTATCAGAAAAGGAGTATGCAACTAGACAAGAAAAGAGTGAAAAAGGTAGATTTTGCAATGAATTCAAAAAGTATAAAATTTCCCCTCAGTAGTGATCACTGATAATCGGTACTTATGCCTTAAACAAGAGGACAAAGACAAACAAGTTGCTTTTGCTTCATGAACCTTATCTTCAATTGGTTCTTGGCCTCTCAAAGATACACCACAAATAACTTCACTCGCAGCAACGTTTGACCATATAAAGTGAAGAAAAGACCAATCAACATTAAACATGAATAGGAAGGGGAGAAAAGAAAAGAAAAGTGAATGTTGTTTTGATTATCGACTTGCAGAATTATATATCGATTTGTACCCCAAAAAAAGGAAAAAAAAAAAAAAGAATTATATGTCGATAATCAATAATTAAAAGCAGCTATAGGTTTGGGGTCTTTAACAGCCAACACATTGAGAAAAAGGCAAAACTACACCGGCTATTGTCTCTGTCCTTGTAAGGAGAAAGGCGTAGACGTACCCTGTGGGATTGTAATCTGTAAATCAACAATCAATCGCAAAAGAACTTTGCAATCTTTAAAGAGATTAAGCAAGACGTACTGTATTCAGGTCGATTTTTTCTTCTATCTCTATCAATAATGTGAATATGAAAGAATTATTTTAGTATTGTTCATTAATTCTTCTCATTTTGTTTTCTTTTTTTGTATTTTACTAATTACTAATAATACTGTAAACTATAATAATAGGGAAATCATTGGTACAAAGTCAAAAAGGGATTCTATGGTTGGCTAACACTACTAACACGAAATAATCCAATAAATTCAATTAGAAACAATGTTTAACAAGTTTCCGTCTAATTTCTATTTTGATACAATATTAGTATAAAATAGTTTCACACTGTTATTTAATCATATATTTTTATTTGTAAAATTTTTAAGATAGTGGATGATTGAATTAAATACTTTTACTGATATAATAATATAAGGTTAGATATTTGTATAAAATTTTTTTATATTGACCATATATCAAAATTACATTCATATTTAAACATCATGAAAAAAGTTTCTTTTTAAGAGGGGGAAAAAACTAGACTTTTGAAAGAAGGGAATCGGGATGGAAGAAATTTTGAATCTATGCCATTTGGTTAACATTTAAAAAAGAGAAAAATGAACTTTGAGCCTATTTGAATTGCAATTTGAGGCTCCCAAAAAGCCTTTTAAAAAAAATATTCTTGAAGTTATTTTTTATTTTATGAAAAAATCTTTTGAGAGAAAATCTTACTATTATCCTTATATCAAAAACAAAAAATAATTTTATGTTATCCTATCCAAATAAAAATCATTATCTTAAAACTTACTTTTGACATATTCAAATCAAACACAAATTAATTCTTTTAAAAGTAATTTCTTCAAAAATAATTCTTTAAAAAATAATTCTCCCAAAATTTAATCCAATCATACCCTTTGCTTTCCACTTATGTTGAAAGGCATATTATAAAATAAAACATGCCGGACTTTAATGTGGACTTTGTCAAAAATCCAACCCATCGTCAAAAGTTAAATTGAAGCAGAGTGGCTTGCATCACAAAATATTTAATTTTAGGCAACTGATTTACAAGCACCATATAAAATTTAAAGGACTTGATAACCTTCAGTTATTTGTCTCAGAATTAGTCACGTGTTCCATTTTTTTTTCGGTAACAAGTGTTCCATTAACTTAAACTATTAAATTTTAATTTAAGATCTATAAAATTTATGATCAAATTGTAATAGTTGAATACAAAATGATAATAATATTTTTATAAGACTTAAGGTGATCTTACCTAGAATAATTTCAAAGTCCCAAAGTGCATTTCTTAAGGGCAGACTTATTTCAAATAATGTTCTAATAGTGTATGAATTAATTCATGCCATAAAAAATAGGAGAGTAGGCCAAAAAGGACACTTTACTCTTAAACTAGATATGAGTAAGGCCTACGATAGGGTTGAATGGTAGTATCTTATGGCTATTATGAGCAAGCTGGGATTCAACGAGAGATGGACTCAACTTATTTACCAGTGCATTTCATCAATTTCCTATTCTATCTTGATAAATGGTGTCCCAAGGGACCCTTTTGTTCCCCAAAGAGGCCTTAGACAAGGGGACCCACTATCCTCGTACCTCTTTGTTATTTGTGCTGAAGGCTTCTCTGCTTTACTACAAAAGGCAGAAATTCATAATGAAATTGGTGGAATTAGGGTGAGCAGAGCGTCTCCTAAAGTCTTTCACCTATTTTTTGCGGATAACACTCTCATTTTTGCTAAGGCGGATATGAGAAATTGTGAGGGAATATTAGAAATTCTGAATAAATACGGGACAATTTCAGGACAATGTATAAATTTTGAAAAGTCAGCAATCCTATTAAGTCCTAATATGACAGAGTCTCAAAGGCAACAAGTCATCAATAGTTTTGGCATTCAATCAGAAGTGTTTGCAGAGAAATACCTTGGTCTTCCCTCAATGATTGGAAGATCAAAGAATAACTCATTCCAAACACTAAAGCAAAGAATTTGGAAAAGAATTTAGGGGTGGAAAAGAGAAACTATTATCTAAGGGAGGAAAGGAAGTTCTCATTAAGGCAGCGGCTCAGGCCATTCCCACCTACACCATGTCATGCTTTAAGATCCCTATAAATCTTTGCAAAGAACTTGAAAGCCTTATGGCTAGATTCTGGTGGGGAGACCAAACTAACTCTAAGAAGATTCATTGGATGAGCTAGGAGAAAATGTGCTAGCCCAAAGAAGCCGGTGGTGGTTTGGGTTTCAAAGATTTGCACAGCTTTAACTTAGCCATGCTAGCAAAACAAGGATGCAGACTCGTCCAAAATGAAGACTCTTTGGTGGCTAGGATTCTAAAAGCAAAATACTATGCAGGTGGAAGTTTTATGTCATCTGAGCTTGGGTCTAATCCATCATTTACTTGGAGAAGTTTGATTAAGGGAAGAACTGTTTTAAATAAAGGACTCCTTAGGGAATGGGGAAAACATTAATCTAGTAGACCCGTGGGTTCCGAACATGCTGGGATTCAAGGTGCAAGTGAGAGAGGGATCACCTATGATGATTAACAAGGTTAACGAATTACTGCTCCATAACCCAACAAGGTGGAACAAGGAATTAATTGAGATAGCATTCAACCCATATGAAGCTAACATTATCCAGCAAATACCACTAGCACAAGGAAACATTCCAGACTCTATAACCTGGAATTATGGTCCTAGAGGAGTATATACAATGAAAAGTGGCTATAAAATTCAATGGAGTGCTCAAATTGAGCAGCAGAGACAAGAAAACGAAGAGTATAACCATTTGTATTCTACTCCATCTCAGTACAAGAAAGTCTGGAAATCTACCTACTAGAAATAGACTGCTATCTAAAAACATCTAGGGAGGAAATGGGTGTTACCTTTGCGGAAGAAACATTGAACAGGTTTGGCACTTATTCAACTCTTGTCCATATTTTCTTTCTGTTATGGATTCTTCTGATATGCAGGTATAGGTGAATACAACCATCGATAATCTTCATGCTTGGCTCAAACATCTGCAAAATAGCTTTAGCACAATGAATAATAGAGATAGAGAATTAGTAGCTACAATTTGGGAAGGGGTGTGGAGTCAGAGAAACCAAGCATGGCTCCAAAAATTAACATTAAGCCCTTTTCAACTATTCCTCCAGAGTGCTACTAACCTGAGGAGCTTTAGACAGGTGCATGTGAGGAACAACTTCCAACCTAGGTCTGATCAGCCGCCATGAGAGAGTTGGGAAGCTCCATTGCCAGGAGTCTTCAAGGTGAATACGGACAGAGCCACCTTCGAAGAAGACAGCACTTATGGCGTTGGTTTCATGATCCATGACTGGAGGAGAATGTTTGTTGCCGGGAAAAGCAAGAAGTTCATAGGTGCGGTAGAAGCCTAGAGAGTGGAGACCATGGCTGTGAAAGAAAGGTTGCAACTGGCAATCGATTTGGGAATTAGGGCACTAGTCCTAGAGAGTGATGTGAGAGTGATGATGGAGTCTTTTGGGTATGCTATATGTCTCATAACAGGTTCATTTTGATTGAAGCTTATAAGCTTGCATTGGGGCTCAACTATTTTAAAGCCCAATATACTCCCAGGGGTTGCAATAGTATAGCTGATAAACTGATTAAATCAGCTAAGGAGTGAAATTTTAGAATATGGACTAAGGAGGCTCCATTTTGTATTAAAAATGTATTAGCCTCTGAGGCTTTAGATTAATGAATTCATACTTTACATAAAAAAAAAAGGATATCAAAAGAATTTTTGTACAGAACAATCAAATTAAATTGCAATGGTTAAAAGTACTTTTTGACCCCTACACATTTTAAATTTTGATTTTAATCCTTGCAATAAAAATATTTTAGTTTATATCCTTACACATTAAAAAAAATTTGGTTTAAATCCCTATAATGCCACTAAATAGAAAACTACTAATTAATGGCATGAACTAAACTAAAACTTTTGGTTAAAGAAACAAAAGATCTAAATCAAAACTTTTTTAGTATAAAGACTAAAGTTAAAATTTGGGAGATATATATGGATCAAAATGTGACTTTAACCAATTGCAAAAGACATTTCCTAAACCTATTGTTTCTCTTTTTTGGGTCATCTTTGGCGCATGTGGTTGCTGTTGTTGTGTATGTGTGTAATTTTTTTCAAATTTTTTTGCCAACCCTGCATTTTTTTTGGTAGATTAACAACAATAAATTTTAAACATAAAATTTTATACAAACTATCCAAATCCCTTGAGTAGCTTAATGCTGCATGTCATTTAACTTCTTCTTTTTTTTTTTCGATTGGAGGAGGGGGGATTGTTTTTGGGGGGGGGTTCATTTCCACTGGCAGCCTCGAACCCGGGATGCATCACTGTAAGGCCAACACATTTCTTGACTGTATTCTAATGAAATGTGTTCAGCTAACCCAATTCAAAGTTGATTATGAGAAACTCACAACCAAAAAGGAAGAAACTCACCACATAGCATGGATGCACCACATACGCCACTACCCTCCCTTTCTCTGGACTCCTTTCCTATTTGCTGCAGATCTGCCCACTTCAGCCAAGCTTTCCCACCCAATCAAGCCACCACGACCTCACCTTCCCACCCAACCAAGCTGCGAACCACTGTGTCCCCATCAGCGAGAAGCCTCAAGCCACGACCACCCCTAAGCACCATCACCTTGCCACACCAACCTTGCATTGGTGGCAGTCGTAAGATCCCGGTGCCAGATCTATGATGGCGCCGCTAATGGAAAATGTGGAGGAGGACATGGTTGATGAGATTGATGAGCTCATGGTTGAGGGAGAAGAGGTAGTTGTTCAGCTTTGATGCGATTCTCTATTCTGTTTTTTGTTTTTTTTTTTCATTTATTTTTTTTTTGTTTTGTTCCCTTGAGCTTTGGTTGGAGATTTGGTTCATGGTTTGTTTTGCTCCCACAAGCTTGCATTTAGCTCTTTGCTTTGTTTTGTTGTTTGTTGTTGCTGTTGATTGTCAGTGAGGGGATGGTAGAGAGTAGGCGCTGCTGTTGTTGGTTACTGGTGGAGGGCGAGGGGGGAAGGCCGTGGGGCAAGGGCAAGGGCGGCGGTGGCGTGGGATAAGGTGGTGCTGGGCGAGGGTGGAGAGTTGATAGAGTTGGGAGAAAATGAGGTATTGAAATGCACCATAAGGATTTAGGTACATTGATGCTCCATCAATTTAGATTAAAACAGCTCTAAGGTGCATTATGCACCATGATAAACAAGGAGCATTAAGGATGGTGCCTAAAAACAAAGACCCAAAAGAGAGAAAGAAAGAAAGAAAGACAATAAAGACCACAGCCACAAACTTCCTATTTGAATCTCTCTCTCTCCCTCTCTCGATCTTCATTCATTATGGTGAACGCGTGTTGCTCTCCCGGTGATGAGAGAGTTGGTTCTGTGGCTCTGTTCTACATTTTCAGTCTCCTTCACTACTGGGCTGTGATTAAGATGCCAATATTGTGGATTTGCCTCCAAGTACCTAACTTTAAAACACACAACAGAACGTGGGAACAAAAACAAAAAGATATCAGAACAAAGAAAGCCACAAACAAACTACAAGGACAACAACTTGTAAAAGATTATGAAGATATTAGAAAGAAAAGTTCAATTTTCCTTTAGAAGTTCACATGCCATTATACCAACGTGTGCGCAAAAATAATACTTAACAAGCCATAGCCATAAAATAGAAAAATATTTAATGCAGTAGCATTCAAGTTTCCGTTTAGAATAAGGAATGTGAAGAATCTGCTCATTTGTCCATGAGGATACAATTAGCTTACCTCTTATTTATTTTTTTTCTCCAGTGCCGCCTTATTCTTCTCTTTTGGTGTCTTAAAATCAATTGTGAACTCTGCAACATCACCCGTATCTCAGCTTCTGTAACAATTGCTAATCACCTTTGTGGCTAGGATGGAGTTTGGATAGTACACCTTTTCATTAATAGGCTTCAAGATGACTGTTGTTAATAGATTCATTTCTTCTACCAATAGCTGCCAGATTATCATACGGCTAATGTTAATATGCCACTCACAAACAACGAAATAAAATTTGGCACATATAAATTACCTCAACACCATCTACAACACATCTGTCACCAACATCAAATGGGTGCATTACAAACACGAAGACGACAACTTTAAAGATATTTTTGCATGCTCTCCAAACATGAAAGTGGCGAGTACTAGCTGTGATGCAAAGAACACAAGTACTTTTGTTGCAATATCCATTAGTTGGAGCCATACCATCAGTAGAAGCCACACTATTATTGTCACCACTACCAGGATCCTGGTCACTAGCTTGTTTAATTGTTTTACAGCTGTTTTGGTGTCGTTTAAGGCATATGCCAATGCTTTTCGTTCCTCATATACCTTCAACTGAGGAACACAAACATAACAAATGTTATGGAGTGAAATCTTCGCTAACCAAGCTGAATTTCAGTCCTTAATTACAATGACACAATTGTAGATGCACAAACATAGACCTTACCACCCAGTCTGCTAAAGACTTTCTGGTATCCCTGCTTATGCCAGTTGGGGGAATACCAATTCCATTTCTTTCTTACTCATGAACCTTCCGAGCTCGTGCCCATCAATGTACCTATTCATAATGAGAGAACTTTTTGTAAGCAACAAGAGTGGCAAATACCTTAAAAAGCAAAAGGAAGAATACATTACAAGCATCTAGAAGTGATAGTGCACATAGGCTTACGTGCAACCAGGGGAAGCAACATTCCTGAAGATGTGATAGGCAGCAGTTGCTTCCGTGGCATTTGTAATCTGACCGAGACTTTCATCTTGTGAATTAGAGATCGTGGGCAGCCCTGAATTTTTCACTGTATTTATTAATGTCCTCATAGTGCAGGCCAAAACTTTCTCTCGTTTCATCTTTAGAAACTTTGCCATATCAATAACCTCTTCCTTGGTGCCACCTTTACCTTTCGTACTCCTGAAACTAAGCTGACCAGTACTTAGTGATCGCCCAACCTTTGCAGCCTCTCCTATAAGTGGAGGCCCAGACAGTGTCTGAAAAATATACTGATGGAAGATTGATTTGTGAATTCGATCAAAGAAATACTTGACATGGAAATTTAATGCCAATATATCTAGTAGCAATGTCTTTAACAACAACAAGAATGCTCCAATGAGAAGGGAAATAAGAGTCCATGTTACACTATCCAAAATTTTTGTGGCCAATTTAGATCGTGGTGATTGATTAACAGCATCCATGTGAGAAGAAGCAAACCAAGACAAATGAAGACATGGACACATTTAATCAGTCCATGGACAAAATAAAAGTTCTTTCAATCAAGAAAACAATAATGAACATGAACCATTTGGTACCTATCATCCCATAAAAGGTCACCATCACAAGTACACACCACTTCCAAAGCCCCAAGCCCCAAATCCTTTTCTCCTTGAGCTTGTCAATAGTTAAGCTAGCTAGCCAGCAGGATAGCACAAAAACAGAAGCCATTCAATCAAAACCTTATTTGTCAATCTCTTATGCTTGCCTTCGCTCAATTCAAGTTTGTAAATGATTTCATCCTTGTCCTTAACCTCATCCTCCCCAGCAAGCAAGGGAGACACCATTTGCTCGAGATACTCGAATTTATCCGAGTCTATCCACAAACGAGTTTGTTTAGTGAGTCTCGATCTTGCTATTTGGACTCGTAAACTCGACGACAAATTTACTAGTTAATTCGTGACTTTAATAATAATGGCAACGTTTGTACAATACTCTGGTAAGATTGACAAATTTAATAATTCAGGTAAACTCATAAAGCTTCATTAAATTTGAATCGTAAATTTAACTAATAAATCCATAAGAGCTTATGTATTAAAAATATATATAATTTAAAATATATATTTTGATAATTAAACATAATTCGATAACTTATTTAGATTAATTATAATTTATAATTATTATATGATTATATTTTTCTTGAAATTTAAAAGATTAAAAAAATAATAATTTATGAAATAGTAATATTTTAATTATAATTATTGAAGAATATTCTATGTAAAAAATATTAAAAATATTCTATTACTTAAATTTCTAATGGTTTATTAAGTAATTCATTAAATAATAATATGTAAAAGTAATGATAATTAATTCTAATATTTTATCTTTTTCTCGCATATTTTATCTTTATTTTTTGAAATAAATCACTTACTTTCTCTATCTGTATATTCAGAATATACAATCAAGTCTTTCTATTTTTTATAGATTTATATGATAATTAAAGCTATTGAATCAATCTCTTCCTTTGAGAAACATAAACTTTTATATCTTATATCAATTTTGAAGTGAAACCAATCAAATATGTAACTATTTTATTTCCAATAAACATGCTCTATTATTATTTATAAAAATTATTTAAACTTGTATTCAACTTAATCTTTTTAAAGAAAAATATTGATTAATAATGATCCTATATATTTTTTAGTAATTTGCTCTTAAGCACAGATGAATGAAAAATAAAAATGTAAGTTTTATTAGTCAACTTCTTATAAAAAATAATTAAAAGAAATATATCAAAGGAAATCTTTTCATTTTTATTTCAGTTAAAATATGAAACCTATTAAAAAATATTAAAATCATATGATTTATCTAATTTTTCTATTTTATTTTTTCTTTTTTCATATTTTCATTTTCATTATATATGTTATGTTATGGCCAAAGAGTTATAGCTCAAATGGCATTTCCCCTTATTCTTGTGCCAAGGGATTGATGATGTTGGGTCAAGGGTTTGATCCCCGTATGCCCATCCTTTTCCCCATTCCCTAGCTCCACTAGGAGCTCCTTAAAAAAAATTTTATGTTATGTAATAGATTATAAAAGGAAATAATTATATGAGAGTTTTTAATTTTTTTTAAATTATCAATCAAAAAATGTAAAAAAAAAATAATTTTTACATGATATTTTGAATGGAATAATTTTTAATAGTATATTTATGATGTTTGTTTTAACTTGAATGAATGATAAATAAATTTTGCATGTAAGTGAAAAATAAATTTACATGAAAACTTTTAGAACTTCTAATCATACAATGTGAATTGGAAACAAACTTTGCATGAAAATTCTATACGAAGTAGTATTCCAATATTATATATATAATTGTTGTTTGAGAATTCTTGTCAAAATTTTTTAAGATCAATTGCTTGCAAATTGATTCAAAACCAAACAAATTTAAATTCGTTAACTTGCTAATAAAATAGAAAGTTTACCATTTTTTAGACTTTACTTAAACTCATGCGAGTTTATTAGAAATAGAGTTTGCATAATAATCAACTTATTTTTATATGGTAGAATCATAAATTCGTAAGAGTTTAAGTGTTGAATCGAAAATTTAACAACCATGATAACGAGAGAGAATTGGATGGCAAAGTTTGAAAACACAGAGGTCAAGTTTAGTTTAATGGAGGAGAGTAAGAGATGAACTAGTTGGAAGGGATCAAGAATGTAGTATTGATTTTGATTGGAGAGTTAGCATGTTTGTTTACAAACCAAACCCCCATTCTTTAAAAGGAAAATCTTACCACTTTCACAAAAATTCATCAAAAATCTTAAAGAGCTATTCTCTTATGCAATTGCCTCCACAATAGTGTCAAAAAGCGGTTTAGCAAACATTGATTTGGGTTTGGAACAACTTAAACTCCTTCCAAGGGGGCTTTGGAACAGAGACATGTTTTTTGTCCTGTGGAACCCTTTATCATAGGAACCACGGTTCAGAGGTAGGGACATTGAGGTTCTCAACTTTGAAGCAGCATTGTGTATTGTGAGAAAGGAACCCACCATCCTCTCACTTCCAATGTGCAACCTCAATTCACTTTCTCCGTTAGCTATTTGCTTTCCCGTGACGCTTATTTCACCACCTTTTGGAGATTGATGCTTACTATTATCATCCATTAAGACCTTATGCACATGAAAGACAAAGAAGTAAAATAAATAAAAAATTTGTGGAAATTAATAAACTTGTTGATCAAAACCAAACCATAGATTGAGAAAGAGTTTTGCACATGTTGGAGGAGAAACAGGGAACCCCAATAACAAATAAGAAACTAGAATAGACTGAGAAACCTAAAATAAAACAAAATAAATTTAATTTCAGAAATGTCTCATTCCAAATTTAATTTCCACAAATGTTCTCTTTTGATCATTTATAAGGAAATCATTCGATGCTAGCACTATTTATAACAGTTTGACGTTGATTGTAAATATGTCAGCTTCACACGATTTGCAAATGGAGACAAATCCCAGCCATTATCTACAATTGGAATGCACAGAAATCGTGAGGTTGGCCAATTTGTCTCACACCCAAATTTTAGGACAATTTGAAAATTATTCTTCATTTAAGGTATTTGGGATATTAATTTTTTATTTTATTTAAAAACATTTATTAATCAAATATTAATTTTAAATACAAAATATATACTAAATTGATTAATTATATTTAGGGTTTATATACAAGTCATTGATTGAGAATAAACAATTTATTAATTAAATAAAATAATAAACATTCAATAGTAGGACCACAAACACATGATTAAAAATAACACAAAGAAAAGCTAATAAGTTATTACAAACACTACTACAGTTCGAGGTACTCGCGGTACAGTTTGGATCAATTTTGAGTAAAAAAAACTTATCCGATTCAAATAATATAATTTAAAGCAGTTTAAATTAGATCGATTTAATCAATTTTTTAAAAAATAAAAATGACATAAGTCAATAAAATGAATAAATAAAAATAAGTCATTAATTATTTATAAAATATTATTTAAGTAAAAATGATAAATGAATAAAAAGTTATATTATATAATATTATGCGGTTTGGATTGGATTGGATCAGTTTTGAAAATTAAATCCGAAATCCAATCCAATCTATGCGGTTTGTAAAAAATAACATTCAATCCAATTCAAATTTTTACAGTGATTAGATATGTTTAGCAGTTTTGATTTAGTTGGATTGGATTTGAACACCTCTAACTACAATCACTATGAACTTGACCCAGGAACGTTTGGACATCGCCTACGACTATGTCCCTCGCCTCGACAAAGACCACAGCATCATGATCCTTGCATCGCACACATCCATTTAGTTTAGGAAATGAGTCAATTTGGGCCAACCTTTCACAGTATGCTTCAAGGCAAGGTGAGGATAAAGTTTTGGGTCTATATACTAGCATCAAGTACTCTCATTCCCAATGATCCCAAACTCCTTCTTATACACTTTATAGACTTCGTCAATCTTATAGACATCCTCCATGTAAACTCGCCAGTCCACATTCTGCTTGGAGCAATAGGCAATCATGTGACAATATAGATATCAATCTATTTGAAAATTGCCACAGTCACAATACCTCTGCTTTAGATCAATTCTATATTCATCCCTATTGGATAGTTCTTGAAAATAGAAAGCCTCATTTTGTCTATCGAGTTGGTTGATGTGCGTGTTTCTAGATGCTTGCTTATTTGCCTAAAGTTGTGTCTCATAGCCTCTGAGAAAGCATGTCCTGCATTTTTCCACGTATGTATCTCCTTACTTTTTCAAGTGAACAAATCACCCAATTGGAAATAAGTTGCTCTAATTAGTGCTATGATAGGAAGATTGCAAGCCCCTTTTAACATAGAATTCACGCACTCAACTAGGTTCGTGGTCATGTGACTCCACTGATGCCCACCATCAAATGCCTAAACACACTTTTCTCGTGGGATTTCATCAAGCCAGTCTATATATACTTGGCCACGTTCGCGCCTTTGTCATAATAGCAATTGAATTCATGCTCAGTTCTTGAATAACCTACAAAATAGACAAAATATTATTTAAATATTATTTTGTGAAAATTGCATTTACAAGTACTAAAAAATAAATAAATAAATTAAACATGCTTAGACAAGTTTGTGTAAGTAGGGTGCCTTGAATCTCTGCAAGCAATTAATAGCGATATGCCTAATGTAATACACGTGAAATGCTTTGGCGGTTCTCACTGACCATTACTTCACCTTATTGCTACATTAATCAACTCATGGTGATAAAAAATAATGCCAACTTTGTCTCGGGTCATTACAAATCTGCATATATTGTCTAGGAGAAAATGTCATGCATCTGCAGTCTCATCCTCGATAATAGCAAAAGCAACCGGCAATATATTCTAATTGTCATCCTATGCAACTATAACCAATAAAGCACCTTTGTATTTCCCATACAAATGTGTCTCATCAACTCGTACAATTAGTTTACAGTACCTAAATGCTTTAATGCAGCGATTGAAAGTCTAAAATACCTGATGTAATAGCCGAGCATTTGGAATTAGGTCATCAGCACAATAAACCTCCACAATATCCAGCTAAATAATTGATCCTCATACGCATCATACATTACTATACATCATCACGGCAAAGCTTTATACGATGCATCCCACCCACCTAAACTTTTTCTGTTACCTTTTGCTTTGTTGTTCATGCTTTTCGATACTAAATTATGTATTCGAACTAAGATTGAATCTTTGCAATCACAGCTTTTACCTTAAAAGATGGGTTGGATCCTATTAGGGGCTCTATACATTGAGCAATTGTTCCTAAACTCAACTTCATATGATCCTAAGAAATCCTTGCCCCAGTGCAAGTATATAGGCCATTGTATTTCCTGATTTCCCAAAAGTACTTATTCTTTCTGAAATTGGCCCTAACAAGCCATCTGCAATCTATGTCATAGCATACACATTTATAACAAAATATTATTGGTTTTGACTAATACACTCCTTTGGATATATTGTAGCTCTTAATTGCTCGTATAATAGCCTTTCTATCACTAAAAATTGCATTCCAATACACAATTCACCATTCACAGAAGGAGCACCTACGAAAGTACCAACAAAAATAAATTAAATTTACAATATCTAGTATAGGACAAAAAAAGAAATAACTAAAATTGTACATTAAATTATAAACAAATGAATGGATAAAGTGCACAATCAACTATAATATAATAATAAACATGCAATAAGACTCCTTCCATAGTCTAACATCTTAATCTCAACAATAACTGCTATTAATATAAATATTTTAGAAATTTTCAAAATATCCTTACAAAATTATTTAATGAGAATTTTCAATTTAATGATAATAAAATTAATTTCAAAAGCAAATATTTTTAACTATTTAGTATATACTTTATGATCTACCAATTTAGTAGATATTTTAAATTTAACAATTAATATTTCAGTTAAATCTCTACTCATGCATACAGTTTACTATGAAAACTTTAGGGTTTAAAGACTAATATTTTTTAACTAGCTATTTAGTATATATTTTATGAACTTACATCTAAACACAAAATGAAATTAACTAATTTGGTAGATATTTTGAATTTAAAAACTAATATTACTATGGCTACTAATTATTTCATAAAAAAAAATAATTTAACTAATTAGTATATAAAATATTTAAAATCCTACTAACTAATATCCACGAGGCCAATATTTAAAGACTAACTAATCCATGTTTAAGACTTTAGTATCTATGCTATATACCCATATTTGCATTCTTTGAAAACTTGGGTGTTTACATAACTTGAAGATCTAAAGCACGTATGGTAGATGGCTCTCTGAACAGATGCTGACTAGCCATTTGCTCATCATTTGCATCATCATCCACAACATCAAGTACACCTTCGTCGCAACTTCCATATTTGTCTTCGAACTCCTTTTCATCACTTTTACTGTTGCGCTCTTCCCATTGTACGTCTTTCTCAAGGAATGTGCTAGGCTCAAATTCTAGAGCAAGAGCAACTTCTTTGAAATCAACATACAGCTCAATGTCAGCATTGTTTGCCTGATGCTACTAATATATCCTAAACATTTGTTGCATGCTATTGTCCTCACTTATTCGAATAGTTTAATGTTGAATAAACCCATCAAAAATAGAGATTGAATACCTGTATCTTATATTTTCCATTGTCTTTGAAGTATCTGCATCTATGCATTAACAGAGTCCATCCTCTAATTCCGTAAACGACATTTATATGGAATAGAAAAAAAATGCTCGCCTAAAACATACAAAAATCACACTTTCACTTGTATTTAAAATATCACCATTAAAATATAAAATAATATTTGCACTATTCTCCATTTAAAAAAAAAAAACCACTGAGAAACTAATTGAGCCTAGGTCTACATGAGTGTCTTAGAATCTTTTTTCTATCTTTGTCTCTATTTTATAATTTGTTTTGGAGCAAATAACTTTTTTAGTCCTAACATTTTAAAGATGACATTAATTAGGTCCTGAAAAAATTTGACATTAACTTAGTCCTAACACTTTGAAGTTGATATCAGTTTGGTCTTGAAAACAATTTTTATATCAATTTCGTCTTAACACTTTGAGCTTTAACATCAATTTAGTTCTCACAAATTTTTAATAAAATCAAAATTTTCATCAAATCATCAACATAGGCTAAATTGATATCAAAATTTAAATGTTAAGACTAAATGTTAAAATTTTTTTTAGAATTAAATTAATGTTAACTTTAAAATATTAGGACTAAAGTGAATATTTACTCTTTTTTTATGGCAAATCTTCGAGTCCGAATTTACAAACCATGTTCCTCACCCTAACTTTGAAAAGGAACAAAATTTGTCAATGTGTAAAATTGAAAACCACCATAATGTAACTTCCCAAAATTTTGCATACTTTTATTGCGGGCACTTGGCGTCACAGAGGCCTAGGGGGAGGTCTCCTTGTCATGGGGAATAAGGATAGCAAAAAAAACCTACCAAAGCAAATATTCGCAGAAATTATTTGTGACAGGGACGGGTACAAGTACAAAGACTAGTTTGATCCCTAAAGGAATGAGGATAAAATTTTTATTTATTAAATAGGGTAGGGGGGATGAAGTCCCCACCCTATGGAGACCTGTTAAATCTCCATATATATATATAACTAATTTATAAATATATTTTGACAATAATACACAATGAAATCATGTTGATTCAAAATATAATCAATATATGATAGACTAAATATTTAACCCAAACCAAATTTATATAATTGACTAACTTTGATCAAAATAAAATTCATAATAACTTGAATTTGCATAATATATTTTTATTTTTATTTAGGATTATGCTATATTACTATTATAATGAATTATAGATATTTTATGAATAGTTTATTTAAGTTTAAAGTTTTTCATATATATATTCTCTTTTTGGAATTTTTAAAACTTTTTAACATAAACCCGCAAATATCTGCAAAAATTTAAATCTCCACGAAAAATAGGGAATATGGACTCACAACAGGAATGGAAACGGAAGGCAAATTTCAAAACTAAGATAGGGGCACAAAGAACATGTCCCCACCCCATGAATACATATTCCCATCCCTAAATTGGGGAAGAAGGGGAAAGGAAAAGGTTTCAGTGGGTGTTGAGTCCCTACCTTCAAACCTTCGGGACTGAGGTTGAATTGATGGCACAACAATCATTCTCTCACATAACTAAACATTCCAGAAATACCACCACTAAATAAAAAATAGTTTTTTGTATTGAAGGGCAGAAGCTCAGGCAGCATACAAGACCGTATCCCGTTGTAACAGAATTTTTAAAATACCATGTTAAGTACCGGCCAAAACCAGGTATCATGTTTAAGTATAGTAGACTGGTACAAGCAATGTATATACATAATGCTGATATTAGTTGATGTAGCCCAACTGGGGAAGGAAAGAAAAAGAAAGAAAAACAAAGAGAGGGGACAAAAAAAAAAAAAGAAAAGAAAAAAGTACAGAAAAGTATGGCTTCACCATAGAGTAATCTAAATTGCGTTGATTCCCATTCAGTGGCCATCATCAACACTAAAGGATATTCTCCAGAGTCAGTGCCCCCACCTTTAACAGCTTCCACAGCAGTGTAAGATTGTTAACTTTTGCACACGGCCGTTTGACTGAAGGGGAAAAAAAATTGCTTCTACAGAAAGTACCTGCCAACAAATTTCTTCAATCTCAATTCTCAACCAAACATTTTAAGCTGTACATGATGTAGGTATTATCTGAACAATAAACACGATAGCCTGTCCGTAACGGGAGGGCCAAAGCATCCTTTCAGTGAATGTTGCTAACCAAATGGTTTCTGCTGTTGCCTTCAAGTAACATCCATCTAGGAACAAAAGATACTACTAGCCCACACTACAACTAAACTAACCTAACTATGAACAACAATGCTAGAAACAACGGGGGAATTACCACAATCATGAAGAGATACCTAATACATGGCTTAGATTCACTCGAGGGCTCAGGCCAGACAAAGGAAAGCAAGATTACACTGATAGGCAGAAGACAAGCAAGCAGCAAAGGAATAAACAGTAAGAAAAATATCCACATCTAGCTTTTCCTACGCTTCTTTCCACTCTTGGCCTCACTTCCTTGTGCCTTTGATGAACTTGACGTCTTGCATTTTGTATCTTCTATACCTCCTGCTGAAACATCTGAGTTCTCGTTCTCCATATCTTTTCTCTTCAACAAACCAGATTTCACCTTCCCGGTACCATTTACATTAGACTTTCCACCACTTTTAGGGGATTTTACCTTGGAAGCAGCAGTCTTCGGGGTTTCTTGCTTGGATTTTCCACTCTTTGGCGTTTCTTGCTTATCATCACCCTTAGATTTGTTTGTCTTGGAAGTATCGCCATCCTTGGATTTGCTAGTCATCTTTTGTGCAGCAGCAGCAGATTTATTGCTACCACTTTTAGGAGTGTTTGATTTTCTACCAACTTCATCCTCAGATTTGCTAATAGTCTTGGAATCTTCGGATTTACTGCCATCTTTGGACTTATGGCTAGACTTTGTAGATGCACCCTTTGATCTACTGGATGCTGCTGCTCCACCACTAGAAATTAAAGTTGAAAATTTAGATGTCGAGCAAAGGGTGTCAGAAAATTTATTACCAATTATCAATATTCACAAACCTTTTGGAAGTAGCATCCATTTTTCCTTGCTTAATTGATTCACCAGCACTTGCTTTCCCTTTCTTCTTTAGGGGCCTAAATATGATCATAGCACAATGCAATCTAAATAAGGCCAAATAAAGAAACAGCTAGACAGCACACCATGATTGCCACAGCATAAAAGAGAATCACCAAACACAGCAACAACTAGAGACATATTCAATTGAACCCTTTATGACAAAGGGGAATCAAGAAGCAATGTATTAAGAGGTTCATCACAACAGATAAAGAACTATCCATTTTCCAACTCAGCACAAAGGTCAATTGTTTCATGAGGGATGCAATGATACAAACTGTCATGCCCTCCAATTTGGCATTTTTCCATCCAAATACCAGAGCAGCAGCAGACGAAATTGTCAAACATGTTTCCTTTCCATTAAAGATATTAACAGTTTCTTACAGTTTAAAAATATTTTCTGAGCATTTGCCACAATTGATCACCATATTTACCTGAAAATACACAATAACCCTTAATGCTCTAGTTTTCCAAAAGCTTTAATAATTAAGGCACTGATAGACACAACTGGAATGGCTATAACATCAAAATTCACAGCATGGCAACAACTACCCTGGACCGACAAAAAGAAACCAAATTCAGAAATTTCATATGCCATAGGACCTACCATATAAAAAAAAATTATTTTTGAGTTCAACTTAAGGCATAGGCAAATCATTGCAAATATTTGCTATTATAGTTAGGTTGAGATTTTGGGATCAGATATATGATGTTAACATCCTTTCAATCAATGTATCCACCAAATCAGTAACAAGCACAAACAACAGCACCAACACATCAACCAGCCAAGAATACGTAGACACTTTCCACAAGTGGGCAACACCACCACAATATATATACCATAAAAACATGGATGCAAAATAATATAGGATAATTTTTCTAGCAACGTAACCAAAAGATGTATTTGGAGTAAATGACATCAACAATATTCAGCACATACATATCAGCAGAAGCATCAAGACTTGGACGATCACTTCCTTCTTCCTGTAAACGGAAATAATTGCTATTAATTTAATGGCAGAAAAAGCTGCTTTTTTATTTTTTTTCATTTTTAAAAAGAAGGGCAGAGACCAACCTGATTTGAATCAGAGTCAGCTTCAATGATCTTCCATTTTTCCTTTCTAAGATTTAATATTTCTTCATCACCATCATCATACATGACCTAAAATAAATAGCAAGTGGCAGAAGATAATATGTATACCGGTACTAAGTAATATCCATTGAAAACTACACCTTTTAGTAACAAATTAAGTTATCTTGAGTTTACAGTAGTTTGATAAATAGTTAAAGATGCAAGATTAAGTATACAATGGAACAAAATAAACAGAAAAGTATTTTTTTCTTGAGATAAGAGGGAGAAAGGGTAAAGACAGATGACTTTATAATTGCCAAATCACACCTTGTGCTTCTTTTTTGCAGAATCGAAAGAATCAATAAGACCTTTGTAAAACCTGTAAAAGATTAAGTATATGTCAACAACAATAGATAATATCAAAAGCAAAAAGAGAATATGCGTATGATTGAACTCAACAGAACAGAAAAGAATATACCAGGTTTAATTCAAATAAGTATTCTCCCCCACCATTTCACTGTAAAGCTTTCTCATAGTAAATTTTACAAAGGTAACAGTTACCGTTTACTAAAACTAATCTGGCATAACCACGACAAAGCAAACTTTAATACAGAAAATCTTAGAGGAAAAAGTTTGCAAAATAAGCAAGGAAGGAAAATCTTGAGCTCAAACCATCAAGACCATGATAACTTGACCAAAAAAGTTTACACAATGGTACATTTAAAATTTTAATCCACACATGCTAATATGATGAAATCAAGCTACATAACTGGCACATAGAGCAACACTACTCCAGAATATGAGGTCCAAAATCAGGGGATCCATATACCAAACAGCTCATACAGCCATGCATTTTAAAACAAGATATTACAATTTACTTGCCAAACAGCATATAGCACTCCCTGGCCCTTGTTAACCAAAATTCGTAGTGAAAACATGTCATAAAAGTAGAAATGTCAATGACTTACTCTCGATCTTTTGGCCACCAAACTTCAACCCGTAAACCAACAAGGTTTTCACCATATTCCTTAGTTTCAGACTCCTGATACAGCAGTCAGATAATTAGCAATCAAAGATAGAAGAAAATGAAAATTCAGTAGTTAGCATAATATAGAAAAAATTGCAGGTGATTTGAAAATATTACACAATATAATACTGAACCATTTAAAGTCTAGCATAATCACTTCCTAATTCATAACCAATAATAAAAATGGGGGGCAGGACCTAGAACAAAGACAAAATGGCACATAGGAAACATAACATCCAATGGTAATATTACAACAAATCAGTTGTGTATTTAAAAAGACATCCAAAGATTTGATCCACAAAGGTCCAGCATAGAAATCATATAGCTACAGAAAGGATTTTCTAAAAATGTGCCCTGACTAATACATCACGAAGCTTTCATTTTATAATTTGAAAATTGCAAGGGAACATGATACACACATTTTCTTTTCCTGAAGTGCGTTTCCTCTTCACATTTGTTTTAGGAGTCTCATCTGAATTTTCATCTTTAGTCAATTTTGTACCAGACCTTGGAGAAGACACAATTTCCTACATAATTAACAACAATTCCATCAACCATTTATTTTTTAGAAAAGAATAAAGCAAAACAGAATCATGCTGCAGTAATCTTAATAAATAATAAAAAAGAAACAGGCTCTACATAAAGCACAAAAAAGTACCTTATCCACATCTTTAACTGCACCTGTTTTAGAGTCAGCTTTTCCCCGGCCCCGCTTTTTCTTCTCCTCAGGCTGCCTTGAAGAGGATCCACCACCAACCTTGTTGCTTTCATCTACTTTTTTAGCTGAGTGCTTTTTAGCATCCGGATTACTTGTAGCCCCTCTTCCTTTTTTGACTGAATCTGAAACAGGAGTTCTTTTCACATCGGAGTTCCCAACAAGTGCCTTTTTCACTGACCGCCTGGTAGGTTTGGCTTCTGAATCACTTGTTCCATCAAACACCTTTGCAGCATCCTCTACAGCCACTTCTTTTGCAGCGCCATCTTTTGCTTTTACTTGTCCAATTTGTCCAATTTTCTTTGAACGATTTTCATCATGGAGGCTGTCACTTGGTGAAGGAGAAGCAACAACTTCAGATTCATTATCACCTGCTTTTGGTGATGAAATCTTAAGATTAATCTCTTTGTCATCCTCTGAATGTCCCGCTGCTTCAACAGAATGGTTCTCACGTGGTGAACTTGGAACTTCCTTGCTTTGACTTTCAGAGTCAAGATTTTCCTCAGCTTCTTTCTCGTTAGCAACAGCTTGTACCTCAGAAGGTTCTGTTAATTTAGTTGAAGAGCTAGGTTTCCTTTCTCGACTCTTGGTGGCTTGTTCTTGCTTTTGTTCACTATTGTCAATTTTTTCAGTGTCCAAATCATTGGGCAGCTCATGACCAGATATACCTTTGGACTGATCAGAACTATCAGCATCCTCTTGCTTCTTAAAAGACTTGTGATCTGCTGAAGTGTCATCTTCTCCAACCTGTGCAATGCCATTGCTCATGACTGACTTGGGAGATCCGTCACCAACAGGATTATCTTTTTGAGAAGGTGCAGCTTCTGTGGCATCCTCTTTAACCACCTGTTCAATCAGAAATAACATGTTCCAGTGTTCAATTCAGGAAGATAAAATCCAAAACCAGAACAGGTGAATAAAAATCAAAGCACAAGGATGAAGAAAAACATACTTGCTTTGATTCCTCCAGTGACTGTTTTGCTGAATTATTTTCGCCTTCCTGAAAAAAGTCAATGAACAAAAGAAACTTTAGGATAAATTTACTCATCATGAAAAAATTCAAAGCCAATATCAATTCAATAAAGATGAATGAAAAACTTACCACATGCTCACTAGCTGCACATACATCACTTTGCTCTAAGCTCTCAGATGCATCTTGGCATATTGAAGCAAGTATGGAACTATAATCTTCCACAGATACACCCAAGGTCTTCACTGCTTGCACTATGTAGGGTTTAAGCTTGGTTGCACAATTTTCAACAATCCTCTCCCCCAATATTCGTCCAATTGGAAAAACTTCCTGGATCATGATGAATTGATGATCATGATTATCAATGGATCATGATAATAATAAAAATATGAACAATGGAACAAGGTTCAAGTTCAAAATTACAATCTATTAAAAACAATGAAATTAAAACAGTGGAACTCCAACCTCATTGTCTTTCTTAATGCTGACGAGTAGTGGAGAGAGTAAGTCCGGGGATATATCTTCACTTTCCTCTAGAACAAGGGTCATAATTGTTTCCATGGATGAAAAAACGTTCTCTGGATGATGTTCCCTGAGTTTCAAATAGGGTTAGAACCATATACCCACATCGGGTGTCTCCAACTGTCTAAAGAAAGTCTTCTACACACATATATGTGTGTAATGAAAGTATGAAAGTAATCATATAAGTTACTACGTTTAAGCAGAAAACAACACATGCTAGCTCAAACAGATTTTATTGTGAAAGGTCAGGTTTAGTTTGAAGTAGAAACATAAATAACAAAGCATTCCAAGTCTTTGTGATGCTAGATTGGTGCACCACAGCTCCTACAAGCTTACCTTATTTCCTTCAAGAAATGCTGAAACATCTCCAAAATCAGGGCATCACATTCAAGGTCCAGCATTACCACACATGATCTCACTTTTGCAACAGTTTCAAGAATTGAGGTCCTTTTTGCATATGATCGGCTTGACTTATCATATAGATTTTCAAATGAAGACACAATTAATCGAAAGACCTCCTGCAACAAAATGCCATCAGTAACATTTAACTGATGTCATTTGCAAAGAGCATGATAATAGTCAGATCCATTGAATCTGTTGTAAAAAATTGTGCATACCTTCATTTGGTCATCATCATAAGGAGCTTCGGGTGCAGTGATTCTTGTTATTTCACTGATGCAGGAGGCAACTGCAACTTTGACATCAGCATCTGAATGCCTTAAAAGTTCATCAGCAATTAACGCTTTCAATGATGGAGAGAGTGCATTTTGCATAGAGTTGGTAGGTGACTGCTCAACCCTTGATAGGAAACCCTCAACTTGCTGAATTGCAAAGGAGAAAAAAATAAATAAATAAGATCATGAAAACTTGTTCAATATTTTTGAAAACCACTGAGTTAGGAGCATATTTTGAGACATGCATATCTTCTATCAGAGAGGATTTTTCAGCTTCACATACCTTAAATTCTTTAAACAATAATAAAACTATAATCTGAAAGATTGTTAGTTTCTACAGCTACCAAAATTCAAAGACATTCAATAATGACAATTCTCCATATCCTTGAGAAGCTAGAAGCAGTGCCCAGGTAACAAAGAAATTTAAGCAATGGTTTACTGTTTCACACATCTTAGTCATGCACACATCCAATTTATAATATTTGTAAAATTACCCAAAGAAATAGTAACACAACAACAAAACAGAGCGGAGAACTAAACTACATACAGAACATGCGACACAAATCTCTAGCCCAACACCTGAGGATTGTGAAGTTTGGCTATCGTATGCAGTATTCAATAGGGAAAAAATTATAGAGACAAAGTCAATGGGAGTATCACAACCAGTTATGTAAAAATAGTGTTTCTTTCTCCAAAAATGATATATGGCTCACAAAAAAGTAGTAATACAAGGCTTGTTGATAGAATACTCTGCTGTAAGTAACACAGGCACTATCGGTCCATATTTCAAAATATAAAATTTTTCCTATAGTTCATAGTTATGAATTCAAAAAGTGTTCAGTAAATAAACAATAAAAATATGTCGTTCTTTCCTAAGCTTTTGTATTCTTCCCTTTTGCACCAAATGAAGTTCCAGTACAGAATAATTTGTTTACAACAAATGCAGTTGCATATTAGCTACCACTGGTCAGCTGTTACAAGATAGAGAATCCACAAGCATAGAGTTACTTCTTTTCTTAAAACACAGCTGATATGGGAGCTGATCAAATTGCCAATCCACATAGAAACAATATGTTCCAAACTTAGGGCTAAACAGTACAGTTCCAACATAGTACCGTTCCATATCAGGTTTCAAACGCCTTAGAACCAGAATTTGTAGCAAGAAACCCAAAAGCTTAGTTTCAGTAGCTTACTTCAGGAGATGAAAATGAAAGCGTCCAGTCCTCCCAATTGAGGTAGTCAATAATATTATTTCATTTTTCTGAGTGATATAATGCATAGTTGTTAATCCCAGATTGCTCTGCGAAGCAGCCAACCCCAAAACCACTATAACAAATGGTAGGATGGCTGCTACATCAAAGATAACAGGATGACATAAATAATTTCTAATACACATTATGGGTGTTCAAAACCCAAAAAACTGCTCAAAACTTGAGATACATTCATCATTAATACTTTGAAGTTATAGCATAATAGACACAATCATCATTAATAAGACATAACTAATAACTATAAGTCAATAATAGTGATGATGACATGGTTACTGGAGGCTGGAGAAGCTGTGAACCATAGATGGGCTCCGCTCAAAAATATTGAAACAGGCTGAAACAGAGCAAGAAAGTGTGAAGTATAGCAACCTTTGTGAGGACAGAGAGCTGTTAAAGAGGTCTGAAACAGAATAGCCTTTGTGAGGACAGAGTGCTGATATATCTTCTTAGCTCTCTTTGGGTGATGGGTTTGTGTAAGAAAGAGAATAGATTGCTCTGTTTCTGGAGCATTAAGAAGCTGCTATAAATCAAAAAAATTGGGCTGTAGGTTGAAAGAAGGTGAGTTTAAATGAGGGCAAACTAGATACTTCATTAGTTTAAGTGAGGGTAAAATAGAAACTTCAATAGTTTAAGTGAGGACAAAATAGAAACTTCAGTGGTCTACGTGAGGGCAAATACGAAATTTTGACTAAAAAGATAGGAAAATACAGAGCTTCACTCTACACTACGGTAGGCAGTGGCTGAATAGGATTTTCAGTTCCACCCTCCCAATCATGCCACGAAGCCAGCACTGTCGTGTGATGCATCACTGTGATAGCGCTGGCTGCAATAATGGGCAATTAATAATTATGATATGATGCATGGATATGGCTACCGGTATTGGCTACAACAACTCTAGGATTTGGAAATGCGGCATTTTGTTTTTTTCAAGGAAACAAAAAAGGATACAGGTATGGTACAATTTGGCAAAAGATATATATATATATATATATATATATACCATCTCATAAGTCATAATACATCAAAAGTGGATAAAAAAGTACTTATTTTCAGCATTAGTAATTGCTGACACAATAGATTGATATCCACCATTCTTAAATCAATTGACTGAGATACCACCACTTGATTGTCCACTAGGGATATAATAGAGACAATCAGGCTTTTCACCTTCATTTATGAGGAATAAACAGAGGGAGTAGGACGAAACACATAAAGGGCGCACTCTAAGCAGGTCTTCTTTCGAGGCGACCCTGAAATTATGTCTTATAGCGTGGGATGAGGGGAATAAGCTCAGGCCAGCGTCCAAAGAGATGATGGAGTTGGGTTGGGGAAAGATTAGCCACTACCTTTTCTACGATCTTGTCCAATATTTATTTTGTTTGAATAGAAAATGCTTTTGTTCCATCAGCTCCCCCACCAAGATAGAAAGCATCCGATGGCATGTAAGGAGTATCTGACATAGTATTTGGTATGGACACGTATCCAAAACCATTATGGCAGACAATTAGAAAGATCCATGCTTCTTAATATGAATCACATATCACAATTGCAAATTCCAGAGTGAAGGAAGTGCACGCTATTCTTCTACAATCATTGCCCATATTGACATGCCTTTCTCAAGTAGGTTAACAAAAATGATTAGTTGTTTACCTTGTCCTCAAATTATATACTTCTCAAAGTATCTACCAGTGGACCCAATCCTAAATGCAATAATGGTCCTTCTCTATTTAATGTCATAATATCTATTTAATCAGCACCCAATTCGATTTTCTCAACTTACATCCCTGGCTTCAGACATCCCTAACCAAACAATCAAGAAGATTGACGTTGAATCGATTACAACCAATCCCGGCATAATAATACTATTAATACTATTATCAATCCAAACCCCATTCAATTTTAGGTTATGCAGTAGAGGAAAAATAGCGTGTATATATCATATTATCCAAGCATGATTATTATAACTTTAACATATATAATACAAAAGTTCTCCAATTATAGCCAGACCGATTTAGGTAATAAAAGTACCAGTTTGGGATATAGAACATCCCAAGAACATAACTACACATCACAGCCTGACAATTTCAGCTGCGATTTTGAGATTTTCTGGGCTCCACTCCACTGATTGACATTACATACCATACATAGATAACAAAACCACGATGAGATTAGCTCATAGAAACGCAACAGGCTAAATGAAAATTGCAGGCGAATCGAATTTAAATTAGCATCGCACGTGCAAGACTTGACCAAAGGTTAAAGCTAATCGTTTCGGTGGAAAAAAGGAAATTACGAGCGTGCTTACATCTAGAAGTGAGAGGAGCTCCTCCACCGACGACGGAGGATCTACAAGCCTGTTGCCAGCTTCTAGAAGCTTCTCTTCCAGCTCCTTCTCGGAAGACGCCATTGGTGGAAACCGCATCTTTCTGCGTCTTCCTTCAGATCTTCAACACACACCCTCGCACCACTCTTCTTCGCTTCACTCCATTGAAGCCCAGAAACGGCCCCAATCGAAGCCGATTTAAGACCAAACGATAGTTTTCTGAATAAACGAAAAAGACTAGGGTTCTTTTTTTTCCGCTCTTTTTCTTCTTTTTTTTTCCTGCTAGAGAGAAAAGAAAAAAAATAATAATAAGGAAGACTGAAAAACAGAGAGAAAAAGAGTGATAGACGTAAAAGTGTGTTTTTCGGAAAATTTGTCCAGACGAAAATCTCTGATAAATCCTATCTTATTATACTACCACTGAAATATAGTGTATATAAGCATGTAGTAAAGGGTGACATTTGCAAACAGGTTAAATCATATTTTCTACTTTCGGAAATATAGATAAATGAATAAAAATTCTACTTTCTTCGTATTGTTGAAATTTACTTTGGGCGGTTCAAAGGAGAATCCAGATGACCTCGGCTCGGATTTCGCGGGTTTGGTGAATTTGAGCTAAATTTAGGCGTAGGAGTCCGCCTTTTGGATTTTAATTCGCTCTGGTATGGGCCCATGTGGATTTCTCCTCACCATGGACGTTGCTTCTTACGAGAAATATTTAGCAGTACTAGAGTATCATGCAGCAGTATTTAGAGTTAATAATATAATAATATTTTAGATAAAAATATAAATAAATAATAAATTTTATTATAAAATATTATTATATTATTATCTGCATTAATACTCCAATATTTCTCACTTCTCACTGGTTTATTGTAATTGACAGTGTGTTACTTATGGCAAAATTTTAATATTGACCAAAGAAAACCGCGAAATTTCAATGTTATTTTTCGCTCTTAGACGGAAAGGTTTTATAATTTTATTTACAAAAATTTGTATTTTAAATCATTTTCTTTTTGGCATGGAAATTAATGGTTTAAAAATATTTTTTGGGGCACTATCCTTTTTTGTTTATGAAGAAATACTTTTATTTTCTATGGATCTAGTTTTATGGAATACAATACTTTTACTCCACGAAGGATAAAAGTATTTCTCTTTATTTCTGGTCAATGGGGACACTGTCCTCGAAAACTATCCAGTTAGTGAGTACCATGGCTATGGGTCTCTGGCAATGTTCCAACGCTTGTCTAGTAGTCCATTAGTAGAGGGACAGGGAGAGAAAAATCGAAGTAGTACCTTCAGTTTTTAACCCTCGTTCAAGGAAAATGGCTCCACAGCGCAGCGCTCCATTCGTCCAAAGTCGGAACCTTAATACATAAGGATTAATAATGATCGAACACAACGATAACATAGCTAAAACTAAATTTATTATTCAAATTTTATTATCTCAAATGATGCTTAGTGAAGTGTGTATGTGTATATATCAAGCATTTAATTTGTTTAAGATGTTGCTTTGTTACTTGGATCATCCTTTCCCCAACTAAATTTCACATGCAGATGTATTGTACATGTTTGACGTTGAATATCATTTATGATTTATAAGTTGACATTGATCACGTTTTCTGCTTGGTTGAAAGAGATACCTATGAACCTAATATGAAAGTCTCTCTCCCAAAAATGGATAAGCTAAAAGGTGGGGAGATGTTTATCAATAGGAAAATAGAGTAATCACGAGTACTTCGCTATATTTTGACCTAAAAGTGTAAGATAATGAATTTATATGATTTTTTTTTTGGGTAATAAAGTCTTTACATTAGTTTATTCTTTATTAAATAACATTTTATTATTCACACTTAAAGATTTTATATTATCCTCATTAAGTGTGAAATTCATCAGTAATTTGTTGTTAGGAGAACCTTGTTCAAACACTTACAGGGAATCAAAACCTAATGTCTTGAACAATCTTTCTTAATAGGGATCAACTACAATCTCAAGCATTAATCATCGTGCTTTTTTTTTCAAGATTTTATAAAATAATATAATAGTAATAGTAATAGTAATAATAAAGTACATAAAAAATAGTAATAATAAATAAATAAAATATTATTTTTTATTATAATGTTTAAATTATTTTAAAAAAATTTAGTATTATTGAGGAATAAGATATTTAGCATTATTTGGAAAATTAGAGCTCTTGAAAAAATAACAATTTTTTTTTATGACTTGTTGTGAATGAAGCACTTCTAATAAATCATGGCCAAGTCAGGAAAGGGTTAGCAACGAGTGATACTTGTGTCTTATATGGCTCTTGCCCTAAAACAATGCTCCACACTATTTGTGATTGCCTAAAGGACAGGAGTTATGGAAAAGTGTTGGCAATGGCTTCATAAAAAATGATTTTTTCCAACTGCCTTTGTCTCAATGGTTGGAAAGAAACATAATTGATGAAGCTCATAAAGTTCTAGGTGTTAGTTGGTCCTTGATTTTTGCGATGGGTTGTCGCATGTTATGGTATGGCAGGAATTTATTCATTTTTGAAAACCAACTTAATGCTCATGATTTTCTTCCTTGTAAGGTGTTGAATCTAGTTGAGGACTATGATAGACATTTGAATTTGCAGGTTGCAACCAAGAAGAACATCCCATCTGTTCACATTAAGCATGTGGTTTGGTCCCATCCTCAGAAAGATTGTATAAAGGTCGATGTAGATGGCTCCTTACTCTATGAATTGGAGGCTGGTTTGTGCAGTGGAATAGCAAGAAATCACAATAAAAACTTCGTGGCTGCATGGAGTGTGAATCTAGGAAGATGTACAATAGCAGCGGTCAAGTTATGGGCTACTTTCTAGGGTCTGACCTTATCTCATAGCATGGATTTTACATGAATTTGCTTAAAGACTAATTCTTCTAGAACTAAATTTATGATTGATGAGGATATTCCTTAATCACATGCCCATATGGCCCTAGTTAGTGCTATTAGAAATTTACTATTGGAGGATTGGTTAGTTGTTATCAATCATATATATTTCGACGAAATTGTTGTGTTGATAAACTTGCTAAACTAGGACATAAGTTGCCTCTTGAGATATCCTTCTTTGATGTGCTCCTTTCTTGTGTATCTCTAGACTTCCTTACCGATAAAACATGGCATTACATTACTAGATTTTGTTATGAATAAATCTTGGGCTTAGGCCTTGATGTTGATAAAAATAGTATTATTGATGATTGCATATGTAAAGAATTATATAAAATAAATTTATAAATATATTTCATGAATTATTTTTAAATATATGTGATTAGATACTAGTTAGTGTATGTTTGGATTGGAGTTTGCAAAGTGATTTTGAATCAATGAAATTTTGTAAACTTGATTTTGATAAAAAGTGAGTATAGTATTAATATGATTTATGTTTGAAAACTTTTATCTTACAAATGAGTTTGATAAAATTAATGTTGTTTGAATAATATTGATCAAAATCATTTTTTATTATATAATTACTAAAAAGGATATATGTTTTATATCGAAATAAACTAGTATCCATTTTAAAATAAAAATGTTGAAAGAAAAAGATGTTAAAAAATTTATCACCTTTTGCAGATGGGAAAATTTTCAACTAAAAAGCAACAATTTATTACTCTGGCCAAAACTAGGGTTTGAGATAGAAATTTGTTGAAAAAATTTAAATAAGAAAAACCCAAACATACTTTGTCCAACCTTCTAGGATCCCATCTGGGGTTTGAGTGAGCAGAACATGTGTCGAAGAATGCTCTTAGTTGCTCTCCTATTTTATATAGATACCACACTATTCACTTTCTTATCATTAGTAAAATTTTCACTCATTTTTTATTTCTTTTTTTCGGTGAATGACTTGCACTTTATATGAAACATAGTTTCAAGAGTGTTGCAAATAGTTGAGATTATGGTGTGAAGAAATTATAGGACTTGTCTGGTTTCATAAAACGTTTTATGTTTTTGATATTAATTAAAAGAGATCAATTTGTATGTACTTTGAGATTATGGAATGAAGAAATTATAGGATTTGTCAATCAATAAAAATATAAAAAAATACTAAATTATAGTAGGTAATTACCTATTATAATAAAAGATTTACCATAATTTAGTAATTTTCTTACATTTTTATTGGTTAGTGTAAAGTTATTTTTTACTATTAGTGCATACAAATTAAATTTTAATTAAAAATATCAAATTATTTTCATTTTATCTTTTGATTTTAGAATTCTATAAAAGATATGTTAAAAAAAAAAGACTCAACACAAAAAGAGACTTGTTTGAAAATATTTTTTGTTTTTAAATTTTTTAAAACCATTTTAAAAAATAAGTTTAAATTCAATTTTAAAGAACAAAAGAATAAAAAAATCTGTTTCGTAATTTTACTGTCAAAATAGATTTTAATGATATAAAACACGAAAAAAAAAAAACCTATTTGGCAAATTTTCTTAAAAATAGCAAATTTGATGCATAATACACAATGCCTTGTTAGCATTTCCCTTATCTTAATAGAATGCTATTTAACAACAAAGAAATAATTGAACCCATTTATTCTTTGTGTTTGTATTTTTAATTATTTGTTGTGGCTGTATTTGAAAAGCTGAAAAATCGAAGGGAAGGAACTATCAAAAGCAGAACAGTGCGGTGCAGTGTTGCCTCCATTCACCATGAATTCTTTGCTCGTGACCACACACCCTTCCTCGTTCCAAGCTTTCCCATACAATTCCAGAGCCAAAAGTTTCAATCTTTAGCTCAGATTGAGACAACTCACTGCCACTTTGCGCCATTTTCTTCTCATCTCCACTAAGTTCAGGGCACCCCACTTCATTGCATGTTGCTCCTTTGCTTCTTCATCAAATAATGGATCCGAACCCAGAGAGAGAGAGAGGGAAGCAAACAGTGGTGGCGAGGATGTCACGAATGATGAAGGTGAGCTAGAGGGAGAAAACGAAACATAGGAAGAAAGGGAAGGAGGGAGATTGAGAAAGAAGCACGGTGAAAAGTGAAAGAGAGGAAAAAAACGAAAAGAAGAAAGAGGAGGAGGAGCAAAATAATACAGAAAAAAAGGATGAACAGTGACATTTGAGACTTGAATTAAGGTTAAAACTAATTAAATAAAAAATTACAATGATGCCACCTGTTTTGATGTTTTTAAGGACAAAAGATCACAAAATAACTCTCATCTGTTCTTTGTTTTTTATTTTAAAAATTTAGAATCTATTTTTTATTTTTTAAAACCAATATAAAAAAACAACTTTCCAAACATGCATTTTTATTATTATTTTTTTAAATCAAAAACTATTTTTGAAAACAGTTATCAAACAAGTCCAATGTTTTAACGATTTTATTTATGAAATTCTGAAATAAACAAAATTAATATAATATTTCTGAAATGAATATTAAAATAATGAAAAGAAAAATAAAATAACAATTTTATTTTATATTTCTGGGGTGAACAAAGTTCCACTGATTAAACATCAAAGGCAACCCCATGATCATTTGGACGGCCCAATCATCAACAAAATAACAAGAGGAGATGCTATTTGCCTGTTTAGCGGACCACACCATATACCTCCGTTCATCCATGGGCCTCTCCTCTCGCTGAGCGCTCAAACTGGGCCACACTGGGCTGCATACTCATGACTCGGCCCAATTGAAGTTGGATCTAAACCGGCTCAGTTATTTTGGGCTTATATCCCGATCATCTTAATTTACCAAAAAGGGATACAAAAAACGTGTTCCTCTCTCGATCCCGGTTATATTGCCAGATATTGCCAACCACTAATAGGCTTCCACTTGTTGCTACTAGCCGCGTGTTCCATAGGTATTGGGCAATACATGTCACAGAACGTGTCTCCAAGATCCCAGCGCAGAGGTGTGGAGTCATCGGTAAACCAGCGTGTAAGAAGGGGCAGTCCTTTGTAGAACCAATTCCAAAGTCAAGCAGCCCATTTTATGTGAAGAGCCTTCAATCCCAGTTCACGTAGCGGCTTGAATGCTGTCTGTGTATCCGTCCCGATCTGGATAGTATTAGTAAATCGGGTCGAAGAACCGTGGCTTCCTCAGGCTCCCAGGGCTTGTCTCGAAGAAAACCTTCTTCTTCTTCTTCTTCTTCAGCTTCGCAAACACCCGGGTCGACCCGGATCGTGTACAGGGAATCGTTTAGGCCTTCGGAGTCCGAATTGCCGATTTGGCAGCGGAACTGGTTCATCGCATTGCTGTTCCTCATGGCTCTGGGATTCTTCGGTCTCGCGCTCTTCCTCTTCCTCACCCTCGATTCTGACATCAATCCTTCTGCCTCTGCCTCTGCCTCTGCTGCATCCTCCGAAGGCGTCGAGGTTCCATTCTTTTTCTCTTTTTTTTTTTTTTCATTCTCATTTTCGTTGTTTGGCGAAGTGAAATCCCGACTAGGGCTAGGGATCTTGTTAATCTTGATTTCGGACAAGTAATGACTTGGTCGCCGCTTGATCTCTGGGTATCGTATAGGTGCAGATTACTTACGGGTCGGTTATAAAGCTTATGCATGAGAAGACCAAATTTCGGTTGCATTCTCACGATGTTCCGTACGGTTCTGGCAGTGGACAACAATCAGTTACTGGTTTTCCCAATGTCGACGATTCCAATAGTTACTGGGTAAGAATTCTATTTTTGGTTGCCAATAAATTATTTTCTACGAGTAAGCAACTACATTCATGCTTTTGGAACGTCGTGAGAGCCAAGTTTTTGCAGTATTGTGCCTATGGCAAAACGCCTGTGTTATTTTTATTTTTATTTTTTAATTGCTGTATTGGCATTCGATATTTGTCTTATTCTTATTCTTAGTCTTAGTCTTGACTTGAGATAATTGGTGCATTCTTTTGCAGATTGTTAGACCTCAACCGGGAACTTCTGCTAAACAAGGTGACACCATTAAAAGTGGCACTATCATTAGATTGCAGCACATGAGGACAAGGAAATGGTTGCACAGTCATTTGCATGCTTCCCCCATATCCGGCAATCTCGAGGTAAGTGCGTTTCTTTTTTGGTTAAATTGTTTATCAACATCTGCTTTAGGATTTCTTGCTGATTTCTGTAACGCATCCTGGTCTCTAAAATAAGCTAATGTTGTGTTGTGTTATATCTGACTCATCCAAAGCGTGATTATAACTTTATAAGGGCAATGCAGTAGCAATCTATTCTCATTGATGCACCTCATTTGCACTTGTTTGTTAGTGTTTTGGTTTCTCTTGTGCTTGTTAGGATCTGAGGTTGGATTTATCCCTTTTCTCCATTGATTGTTTCATCTTTGCCCACAAGTTACAATGGATTAAGTCCCTCATTTATGCACCCGCCCTCTGTTTATTTCTATTATTTCCCTTTGGGAAACTATATGAAATTTTAAATGAATGCTGAATGATATATAATTCGTAGAAAGATTTTTAAGGATCTTTGTCATCACACATTTAGTTCATGCACATGTTCAGTGCCTCACCTGCCTCACTAATCACTATCTAATAATGAGCTCTAATCTATTAAATATTAAATCTCTTAACTAAATCTGACCAGTATATTTCGGCTGGCTTTCTGAGAAATTAATTGCCTTTGTAAACCATTTAGATTCGTTATGACAAATGGATGTCTGAGTTGATCAATTTGAATTGAAAATAGGTGAGTTGCTTTGGAGGAGATTCTGATTCTGACACTGGGGACTATTGGAGGTGAGCAATGATAAAACTTTTTGTGGTGATATTTACATCTCAATATTTTGTTAGGTGCTTTACAGTGGTTCATGTTTATCAGGCTTTTCATAGAGGGAAGTGGGAAGACTTGGAAGCAAGATCAGAGGATTAGGCTTCAACATGTGGACACTGGAGGCTATCTACATAGTCATGATAAGAAATACACTCGGATTGCTGGAGGTCAGCAGGAGGTAAGAAAGGACCTAGAATCTGAAATATCCTATTCTCCTTTACAATAGTTTGTTGAATTACTGATGTGCTAATAATATTTTACTGTATGGAAATTTTTGGATACTTATCTTGCTGCTTTCAGTTCGTTATGCTCTAATGTCTTGGTTTTGGTTATCAAATCATGTATTTAAATGTTAGTTGCTTGAGTTGATGAGACGCACTTTAGCTATACTACTGTCAAGTTAGTTTTGACTCGTTAAGTACAAGGAATAGTGGTGGTGGCATTTACTGTCCATTCTCATAGTGATATCGCTATTTTATTTTACACTACTGCAAAGGCTTTCCCCATTAAGTGGGGGTGGCTTATTTTACTTTATTTCATATCTGGTTGGAATTGGGTTATCAATTCTTTTTTCATGTACTGTATTTTACTAGGTTTGTGGTGTTCGTGAAAAGCGTGCCGACAATGTCTGGCTGGCAGCCGAAGGCGTCTACCTTCCGGTTACTGAAAGCAAATGAAGTTGATTAGTCTTGATGCTTTGTCTAACGGGTACCATGGACTCGGAAATTTTGGTGTCTGGCACCGGTTCAGATATTAGATGTAGATTGTCTATGGAATGAGAAAAAATACGTGAGCACTTTTAGGATGATATAATGATAGTGATATTTCGTCATAGGTTCACTTGTTATGCAGCAAGTGCAGGCCCCTTTCCGGGCGAGAAATACTTGCTGTATCTGTTATTTTTGTTATGCAATGTGCTAAATGGTACCTTTAATAGGGGACTAAGAACGGCGAATTGTCGGCAATTGAACTTTCTTTTTCAAGTGAACTAAGAATTATACTGATCAAAATATACCATTTACTCGCACTGTTAAAAGTTAATTCTGTGATACAATATCAATGTCGCATGTCATGTTTTTCATTAGCTTGGTTGTGTTGCGCTAAAATTATACGATTGGGATGTGTTTTTTCTCTAACAAATAACAATGATTGCATATGTTTTCAAAATCCAAATTTGAGAGTAGACTAGTCTTTATTAAATATAAACCTTTTGTGAATTCGACATTTTTTCAAACAAACAATTAAGTGCTATTGAACAAAATGTTTTAAAATGCTAATATTATGACATTAGGTTTTTGGAATTGTTAGAATTTGGTTTGCTGTTGAGAATGAATTTTACGTTTTACAAGCATGCTTGGCATATTAACATTTTGGTGTGCATACTCTACAAATATATTTGGATTGGGAACTTTGCAAGGAAATGGATGAGAGAGTTAAATTTCAATGTTTAAATTTAGAAAATTATAAATGTTTGTAAAAGTAAATAAAGGAAAATGGAAACATTATATGATAATTTCTATAGTTATAAATAAATTAAAAATAAAGAGAATTTTAAAAATTTTGTCTCCTTTTTATTTCCACCTTAATTGATCAATCCAAACATTTCATTGGGAGCAAATCGATTGTAATGACCCCTATTTTATTAAATTTCAATCTGCTTATATAATCCTTTTAGAAACTTTGCTTACACTGTAAATACAATCAGAGAGTGGTTCTTGAGTAGCAATTCATTTTTCAGTAAGACCACACTAACGATCTCCAGAGGCCACTGGCAAGTATGGCCCTAGCCTGGAATTTTTCCACAATTAAACCCTGGCTACAGTCTCATGAGCAACAGAATTACAATATCTAGCCTAGGGCATCAATGAACAAAACCATAGTCGTTAGCAGAGCATAATCTCATCTTTGCAAGGGAGTATCCCTTTCCCTTGAAGCTGACTCCTGCCACTTTGCTGCCGGGGCTTTGCACAGCTGTTCAATCAATTGGTCCCTGGGGGTACATGCAGATAATGTCCAATATATTGACTACTCACACATTTTATTAAAATTTACTAAAGATTCTATACAAAAGAAGTTAGTTGCGCTCCTTTCTGAAAATTTCGTTTTTCATATAACAAAATGATATGGTTTAATTCAAATAGCAAGCCCACCTAGTTTGAAAAGAGTTTTTGTTGTTGTTTTTGTATCCTATTAAAAGAAAATAAAAAGTATTTATAATAATTTCAGACTTTCAGTACTGCAAAGTTAGTAAAGATTCTACATTAGAGCAACACGCAACATCGAGATTTCATACTGAAACCAATGGTCCTCTTTAGGAGAGGGGAAAAAAGTGCCTTCCGCTATTGTGCTGCAACTGCCTTGTAGTTGTCGAGGGAAAAGAGATCACGTTCAAGTCATTTATGTTCAGTCTCACGTGGCTTTTCTAGTTCGCATTTTAGTCTTGTGAACCTTGATCGCCGATTTTGTATATCATTATGTTGAAAATTATCATATTACCGTTGGCCTCGCATGAAATGCTAATTCAATCAACAATCCAGACCTTGACAGGGCCAAAAGGAAATGTTACGAATTTTAAAAGGAGCAGTTGAAGTATAGCTCGGTGCCGAACATTGTAGGAGCAGCTTGATGTGTACAAGCATTAAATAACCCGAAATATATGGTGTTTGCAATAAACATAGAAACTTCATAGTTCACATCATTATGTCTTGGCCCACACTCTGGAAATGTAGTTTCGCATTTTTATGTTTAGTTCACTAGACTCCACTAATGTGTAACAAGACTTTGCTAATTATTCTTATTTTCACTATAAATTTCCACCATAATGTACATGCAGAATTTCCACAGTTATACTATAAATGCATTCATTATAAATGCATTCATTATGGTAGTCATGCATCGTGTGGTGGTTGTGCAAAATACCACGTATGATTCAGGGGCAGGTCTGTGCTTCTCTAGCTCTATAGGCAGCATCTTTGAATTGACAAAACAAGGCTGTGCAACACATCTGGCGTAGGATCTATAGCTAAAACACAGAAATGGAATGTGGTAGCGGTGGCCCTACTCTAAACTTTTCCATTAGAAAAATATTTGATGAACATATTATACATGGATACTGTGTCGACTCACATTCCATCTATCATTGGATGGGGTGTAGATCCCACTTAGATTAGATTCATATCCTATCGAATAATAAATAGAGAGTAAGTTAACATAATATCCCATATATAATATATTCACCTAACATAGCTCTTTTCTAACAAGCTCATACTTTCTTTAGCCTTTGCAGATTTTTCACTAGTCAAGCAACATTTAATTGCTAAGTCTACACCTAGATACTCATTATGACATCTTTGTAATCACCATTATCTGCCACATCTATATTTACCTTGATTTCCTTCTCCTGCATGATATCATACAGTAACACTAAGTTGGAGAAAGTCGGAGGAATTGGCAAAAAAAAAAAAAAAAAATCTCCATGTAGGTTCTCACTCACAGGAAAGTATAGCGTTTTAATACCATTGCAGTAATTGGGACAGCTCCTCAAAGGATATAGAGAACTTAAAAAAGTTAAAAGGGGCTATAGTGCAGGCTGCATATGTGCATACTAATTTTAATTTGGCTAGTGCGGTTGTTGAGAGCTCAAGGCTTAACGTTTTCCCTAATTTATGAGGAAACCGCGTGATGAAATTGCGGCCGTAACATTTGTGCTAATATATAGTTGTATAGTACTGACTCGCAAAACACCTATTGAAAATTATTCAAAAATAACCCCAAAAAAACTGAGACCACTAGCCTTGCCTAACACAGTCTGCAAGGACAGCAACTTAGCCCACTTAACAGGTTTTTATGTGGTCCAACTAAAAATATCTATACGCTATAGATGATAAGTAACCAACCCGTTGCTTCCTTTGAATGCAGATATAAGTACGTTTGCCCACCTCTTTGGTTTGCTGATTTGCAGCGAAATGGAGAAGCAAAGCTTTTACCATCCAATTGATGGTAGCTGGATTTAGCTTCAGCCTGCTGCTAACATAGCATTTTGAGTACTGGCCATGCAAGATGGGTTATGGACTTATGGAAGTGCTCTTCCAACAGTACACTCACCGATTCTCTTATATATAGTCTCAACTCACATAGCATCAGCCACCACAATGTGATATTGTAATGACGTTGGCTTCAATGTGCACAGTACGATCCTAGTTATCACACCCTGCATTCGGAAATGGACCACAATGCACAATCACGGTCCTTGAGGTCGCACTAATAATGCTATAGCATTGTGTAATCAATGAAAGTCCTTTTTAATCATTATTAGTATAGATCTGCAATAACCATAGGTGCCGTGCCCATGCTGGTAGTGCCAACAACATGCCACGTATATACAATTGATGCGTCTCCGGCAAGTATAACGGGTCGTACAAGTAATAAAGTAATGAGAAGATATCGTTCTCTCGAGGATAGTTCAAGTACCGAGGTTAACTAATTGGATATCAAGTTGAGCAATAAAAGTAATAAAAGATAATGAGCAAAAGAAAACACAAAATGAGCAATTCAAAGAAACAAGTAAAATAAACTGATTAAACTCAATGACTAAAGGTATTAGGACTACTAACTTCATCTACTCATTAACTTTGTTATCTTGAAAATTAATTATCCAATCTCTATTTCTCTTGATTTATAGCCAGATTCCCTTACCTAACTATAAGTCTCTCTCAAGATTATACAATTTTCTTTTACTTAATATGATTGTCTAATCTCTTAGCACAATCTAGATTAAGGAAGGATAGGTTCTATGGATTCCAAATAAAGACCATACAGGTCGTGTTTATTTATCTCTAGTTTTTGCTCAACTTATGGTGATGATGACACGAAGCTTTCTTCACAACTTCTCTCTCGAGTGATTGCAAAGCATCATATCAATCAAGTAGTGATCAAATACTTAAAAGTATTATGCACAGTCATAACACTAAATCACAAGAAATGAAAAATTGGATAACATCAAAATAAGAGTCACATTGTCAAGAGTGGCTATATTAGTGCCCTAACAAGAGGGACTTAGTTCATAATAAAAACAGAAACAAAAACAGAAAAAGAAGAGATAGTAATGAAGGAAGAATCCATTGAGAACAGTAGAAGTGCAAAAACAGGACAAACATAGATTTCTCTGACTTCCGTTATACTTTTGGAACCTTCAATTTTCACCTCCAATGTTCCCCAGATTCTTCACAATGATTAGAGTTGTAAAAGTGGCAGTAGAAGACCTAAAAACGGCATCCAAATCCTTTAAATATGTCCCAGGATCTTCTCCCACGAGATTGCTTCAAAAAATAGACTTTCCATATTTATTGCAGCCATGCTCAAGCGTAGAGGTCTATGCTTGAGCGTGGTCCTCTAAATCACAATTTGTGCTCTTTGTTTGAACTACGCTTGAGCGTGAGATTACGCACTTGAATGTGGTCCTTTTGCTGATATTGGAACTTTCTATTTGACCTGTGCTCGAGCATGGGTCATGCGCTTAAGCATGGTTCTGAAAATCTTGAAATTTATCTTGATTCGGGTCTTCATACCTTCATTTAAAAATGACCAGTAATAAGTGAAAAAATTCTAGAAAACATGTAGATTCAATATTAAACCGTCATCATAACAAAACTCTTAATATGATGCTAGAATGATGCAAAATTACTATCTATTATGCATATAAGTCTTAAAAATTATATGAAAATACTATCAAATATAACTCTCATTGGAGAGTTACCAACAATGCACAAGCACAAGTGAACTATAAGGTACTGTGAATAAATTAATTCATCTGTGTTCAGTTGAAAAACAAGTTTAAAACAGAATAAACTACTAATATAGTATCTATTCAATTTTGGGTAATGGGTAAACAGTGAGCATAAATGTAATTGATGAAGGACTCATGTACCATGAAAAATTACCTTTGTTATTTGTTGGCTTATTATAGAGCCAGAACGGCCTTCGTCAATTGTCGGTTTACTCCATGCAATAAGGCTACTGTACGGAGTTTCTTGAAACTAGAATTTTCATGTTTATGATTATTTGAGAAAAATTGGGATGAAAACTCGAATGATTGTTTGCCCTTCCATGTTGAAAAAACTCATAGAAAACTAGTATGCAATTAATTTATCTACCCATTTGGGCACCGTCTTGCATGAATTTTATACCCAAAAATTTAATGGCAGCAATCAGCGGTCACATCGTTGTCTGTGATGCAAATTCTCAACTTTATTTTGCCATCCGTGATCCAACTAGGAAAAACACTGTATCTCAAATAATTGAACCCCGCTTTTGGAACCACAGGCTCAGGGTATACAACTAAATTCAAAGACAGTACATGAAAATTAACCCTACACGTGATCGCAAGAGTAACTTAACAAATTTTTAAATCTATAGTTACATTAACATTAGACTATTCACATCAGAAGTCAACAAAATTTAAGCACTCAGCAGAAGATAACATTACCAATGACTGTAGACCCCACAGCAAACATCATATAACGTGTAACGTAGTGCGGAGAAAATGGCATTGATACTTATTTGCGACGCATAGCTCATCTTTCCATTCAACCAGATCCAATATAGCATATAGATCTGTGGCACTAGGTCATGTGGCATCGAACAAATACAGGGTAATTAATGAATTCTTTATCTGACAAAATTAAGGGTTTAATTTAACAGCATACAATCTCACTGCAAATGCAGAACAAATTACATTCAACTCTGCTAATCCAGAGATTCCTGAAAGCTCAACACATGGGATTTGCAAACGTAGAGGGGAAAGATTCTCAAAATGGCACAGATTAGTTCCTGTTTATACGGATGATGAAAATGACCGACACTTTCCAATATTAACCTCAATTAGAAATAATAAAACAAATAGACGGGGCCAACAGGAAGACAAGTGTATTATGGTCGGAAAGTGATTCCTTGAACGAAGGGACTAGGGATGGTGTAAGGGCATTTGATAGACGGTTTAGAATAAGATTTTTAGAAATTTTATAAAAATGTTTATATTTGATATAAATTTTGAAAAAATATTTTTAGGAATATAAAATTTATGGAATTGATTTTAAGGTAAGATTTCCTCCAAAATAATGTCATCTCATATATAAGATTGTAACATTTCCATAAGAATATTTTTTATGTGAAAAGATCAAATTATCCATGTTGCCACCCACCACCAGTTACCCTCCACTGCCAGACTGTCACTGACCGCTGCCGGACCACTGCGAGCAGCCGCTATACCACCATCGACCACCGCAAACCACCGCTGGCTGCTGCCAACCACAATCGGGCAACCGCCGGACCACCACTGACCGCCATCGGACCATCGTCATTTGCCGCTGGACCACCACCGAACCACCATCGACTGCCTTTGAACCATCATCGTTTGTCGCCAAAACACCACCGATCACAACAAACCACCATCGGCCATGACCGGACCACCGCCAACCACCGTCGAGCAGCCACCGAACCACCACTGACCATCGCCGGACCACCACCGACCACCATCGACCGTCACCGAACCATCGCCGTTTGCTGTCGGACTGCCAAGGATATTTTTGAAAATGAACAAAATTTTTATAGGAATTTAATCTGTCTACCAAATGCCTCAAAGTACGCATGTCTGGAAAAACTATTTCCAGGGATAATATTCTCAGGATTAAGATTCTCATAAATGAAAATTAAAACCCCCTGTCAAACTCTCCCATAGTAGTAGCAGCCGTTTGAGTGAAGCAACCCCAAGATTTTCCAGTTTTGCATGCCATACCACTGGCACACAGGCATCACCACACTACACAACGAATCACACATGACATATCTGATATTAGTCCCATGGTGATTTTCCATCTCTACAGAACTTAGTGAGATTTTAGTGTTTGATGGATTCATACTCATGCCAAAACAGAATCCATCCTTAGCGCACACACCCCAAAAACAAAGGAACCGAAGGAGACTTCAACTAGAAATATTTGTATTATTATCTATTAAGATTTGGACAAGCGATCTACAAAACCAAAAGCTCAATAATATTACAATGACAAGGCTAACTTCATGGTTCATTCTGTTCATTCTTGACTCCCACCCTTCAGCAGCTGTAGTTCTTTCAAAATGGCAGGCTCTTCGAAGTGGAACTTGAAGTGAGCGAAGCAAAATGCTCGGATGGAACAAAATCTTGACGCAAGTTGGCCCTCTTGACAATTTTCCTCATGTTGTTCTGCAAACTCTGCTGCACTAATTGCTTCACTGCTTTCTTCTCCTCACTCATCATATCTTCCTCCTCCTCCAAATACCCTTTACCTCCTCCACCTGAAGCCTTTGTAAAAGACGATGAAGAGCCACAAATAGGTGCAGAGACATTGGCACCCGATCTTCCTCCACCATAGCTCCCAGAAACCTGTTTCCCTTTGTCTGTCCTCAAACATTCCAGTACCCTTGAGGCCCTTTTCTGTGCCAATGTGGAACCCAGAAGGGTCAACTCAAGCAGTGATGATGCAATCCCTGCCTCAATCATGGCCTGCCTGTCACCATAAGATTTGTGTGCCATAATCATCAAAATGTACGATGCCTTCTCTTGGCATTCCGGTGAATCTGTCCAATTCAACACATCCACAAGAATTGGGATTGCATCTTTTACAGCACTGATAGCTTTTCTACCCTCTGGGGTTGACACCAAATTGCTTAGGATTGAGAGCACTCTCTCACTCACTTCCATGTCTCCAATTGCGATTACCAAATATGATACCAAATCAGTTTCCAAAATGAAAGAAATGTTGGTTGAAAAGATTGATAGATTGTACAGAGCTCGAAGGGCATCTTGCTTGGCTTGGGGGCTACATTTATATTCCAAATCTTGAAGGGTTCTAACTAGGAATGGAATTGCACCAGAGGATCCAATTATTGGTTTGTTCGAATCGAAAGCACTCAATCCAAGGAAATTAGCAACGATTGCTTCAGAAACCGATGAATCAGTAGCATCCGGCGATTCGATGAGCTTCAGCATCTTGTGAACAGCTCCAACTTTAACAATGGCCGCTTTATTTCTGTTAGAATCCACACAAAGTAACATCAAATTTCACATTAATTGTTCATTAAATAAAATCACAGCAATAATTAACATTGTTTTAAAAAAGCAATGTGAATAGAAAATGGCATAAATTAGGGATTGAAAATACAAAACAAAGGAAAATTGAGGAAGAACTCACGCGTCGTTGCCGATCCCGAGATTGAGCAACGCGTAGAGCGAAGCGATCTGAGAATGAACGTCTTCCGAATCGAGCATTCCAACGAGCGGAGGAATCGCTCCGAGCATCGCGAGCGTTCCTCTCGCTTCCGATCGTTCCTTCGCCAGCGACCTCACGGTTGTCGCCGCCGTACGGCGCTTCGCGTAGTCTTCTCCCTGCTGCAACTCCTTCACCACTCGCTTCAGCTCCAAGAGCGCATCTTCCCTCTTCTTCGCCTCCGCCTCATTCTCGCACTCGGCAATGTTCAGCAGATCCGAGAGCTTCTCCGTCGTTCTCTGCTCTTGTTGCTTCTCCCTGCTGCCGCCGGAGGCCAGGCTCGCCGTCGAGGCGGAGGCGGAGCTGGATCCTTCGTCGTCGTCGTCGTCGCGCTGGTGGTAACGGTAGCGAGAGATGCTGCCGCAGCTGACGGCGTCGAGGACGATGCGGCGGAAGGAGGAGGCGGAGAGGGAGTTCCAGAGGCGGAAGTGGCCGGCGGCGGCGGCGGCATTCTTGGCAGCGTGGCGGTGGTCGAGAACGACGGATCCGACGTTGTTCCGGTGACACTTTGCCATTCTCCGGCGGACCTACATCGCCGGACCTACATCGCCGAGAAGAACACCGCAGAGAAAAAAAAAATAGTTTGATTTTTTAAAAAAAATAAATTAATGGAAGGTTTATGCAATAATAGGGAGGGGCTTGTTCTTCCTTTTCAGAGTGCCGGGCAATAGTCGTAGTCAAGAGTAGCGAGAGTATCGTCGAGTCCACGTTAGTGTTTGTTGGCTTCGTTACCCTATTTATATACTTGTGACGTGTGTATGTGTGAGAGTACATGGAGGGAGCGAAAATAGATTCTGATGCTAAAAAAGAATTTGGTTTTTTTTTCTTAAAACAATAAATAAATTCACTGATTATTTTACGAATTAAAGAAATTGTCAACATAGTTTATGGATATGTAACTATCTTTTATGTCAATGGCTATAATTTGTATTGAATAATAGTATAAAATAATTTTTGAATGTATGAAAATTAATTATTTTAATTAAATAAATATAATAATGACTTCATTTTATTTTACATCCATTGAATGATAGGTAAATTAAATATGTTTTTAAATGATTTTTATTTCATAAAATACATGAACAAAAGATACGTTTTGCGCTCTTCTTTGCACTTCAATTTGTGTTCATTTTGTCTTTGGTACTATTTTCTTATTCATTCTTTTATTTTCAGAAATAAAAGTATTTTTTTAGAACAAAATACGTGGCTAAATAAAACAAACGTGTCATGATTTTTATGTAGGGGTAGACAACAAAAATAGGTAAAGAAACAAAAGAATATATAAAAGAAAAAGGAGAAAATATTAATTGAAAGAGAAAGAAAAAGAGAGGCTTAGAAATAAAGAAAGGCAGTGGGGGCCTTGGGCCTTGGGCCTTGGGAAATGTGCAGAGTGGGAATTATGGTGGTGTATGGTAGAATAGCAACACCGTCGCTATTCCATAATGGCCGCCAGCTAAGGTTGTGGTCTGCCGGGGAGGGAAGTTTCTTGTGGGGTCCTTATCACGTTTTATTCAGCGCGGGATAAGCAGCGCTGAATTTCGTTTACTCGAAACAGAGTATTTACTTGTCATAAGAAGATGAAAAATAGAGAGATAACTATTTTAGGAGATGTATTTTTGCGATTTTCATATTATAAAATTGGAATATAAATATGTGAAAAATAAAATAGATCTAATTATAATTATAATTGTAATTAAATAATATAAATATAAATATATGCATATAGTATTGTTATACAGCAAATTGGCTACAGGACCTTTTCAATCCTTTTTGATCCGATTTTTTCTTTTGATATTGATGACTTTATGATGCCATTTTTAATTAAAATAAAATAAAATAATTATAATATAGTCTAATTCGGCACTTGATTAAATATTATATTATTAAAAGTTTTTAAAATCGAATAACTATAACAAAAATTAATAAAACTTTTGTTATAAATTCAAATTCTATAATAAAATAGTGACCATATATATATATATATACACGGAAGATATGTTGATATCAGTGTAAGAATTGATACACTTATATCTTCAATAATTTTTTATAAAAAATAATTCTTATCAATCCAACCATTAAATTATAACTACATATTATATATATCATTTATACTAAATTTTAAGAAAATTGAACATTATTAAGGATGTGATTAAATAATTTTTTTTTACATATATTTATAAAATATTTATTATGTTAATTTAAATATAAATAAAAATATATTAAATAATTTTAGATTAATATAAAATTTTATGGACATAATTTATAACATATGAATTTTCACTCTAACGGTTAGTTTTGTAAAGAAATTCTTTAATAAAAAATTATTCAATAGTGTAAGAAGTAAATTTAACTTATACTGATATAAATTGATCCTCATCATGTGCTTCTTTTTTTATTTTGGTTGCAACTAACTTTATCATATTATGTTAGGCAACATTCGTAATGCTCCAAAATAAAAATGGTGTTTGAAACACCTTTGAATTGTATTGATACTCTCTTCTTGTGATTACACTATAATATTTCTCACAATCTCTCTTCCCTCTTCACCTTGCTGCCTCCTCTCCTTTCCACTTCTACAACGCCAACACTATGATACGACACTATGTTGATGCTTCCACCGACGACCACGACCTCAACACTGCTGTTAAGCGTGTGTTTGGTTTGACGTTCTGCATGCCAAACATAGGTTGAGTTGCCCTTGAATGTCGTGCCATTATATTTGGGTTTTTTGAATTATGGTTGCGTCAACGGGTTTTGATCGCAAAACCCTAGTTAGCACCGAAGCAATAATTTTTTGCTTCTCAATTGAAAGCTCAACATTCAATGTATATGTAAAATTTATTTTACTTTTTTACCCTTAAAGTTTCTTTTTTTATTTTATTTTATATACTTTTTAATAATTTCATATCCAAAAATGATTTTAACTAACAACATCCAAACAATATTTAGTGAATAAAAGTATTCAAACATAAATCACATTGATATCAATCCACTTTTGCTCAAAATCAAGTTGACACAAATCCCAATTTACAAACGCTAATTCAAACACACACTAAGTGGGTGGGTTGTCAAAGTCAAAATTCACTGAGATTTTCGCAAAGAAAAGAGGACGGAAACAAACATGGCAGATTTGAGTAAGAAAGGAATGGACAAACACCAACACCAACAACAACACTCCCCACTATTGACGAACACTAGGGAAGACGAGAGTTGTCAATAGCGACGACCACAACCTTGTGGAACCTGGCAGCAGTGACGATCACAACCTCACGGAGCTCGGTGGTGGCGAAGGAACTAGCCATCAGAAGCCACGTGCCAGGCAGTGGAGGTCTAAGAACAAAGCCAGAATCCCTCATCATGATCATGAAGGAGAGCGCAAGCTACTGGGCAGATGGTATGGTTGTGACATTGTGCAAGATGCTAGCTTAAGTAGTGTCGGAAGGAGGAGGCATCATCGGCCCGCGACCGTGCCACCGAAGGTGCAGTAAATGAGACAAGGGGAAGAGTGACTGAGGGCAGCTGGAAGGGAGGAAGAGAAAGGATGAACAGGAAGAGGGAAAGGGGAGAGAAATTGTGAGAGTGAAAAACTTTATTATGTATCATAGATATTGATCGCACCAATATACCATTTAATCTATGCCATTAGATGATAAGGTGCATTTTGCATCATTTTCACCATGGAGCTTAGCAAAATGCTCCTGTTATGTTAACAATAATTTGGAATTTACTGTCTGAGATTGTAGTTCAATAATGAAGCAAAATCACCGTCCCAATTGAAAAAAAAAAAAAAAAAACCTTCTTCAGTTTATGGTCAACGATAGCACCGACAACTGAAGCAAGTCTTTTTTATTATTTTTATTTTATTTATTTATTTTAACATTGGAAGTCCCGAAGGCCACTGAAGCAAGTCGTTAAGCATGGGTAGAGGCATACCAAGACTAGCGGCATTTTCACCCAACTCATAAACTTCAATAATGTAATTCACTTCCATCAATAATATGAGTATATGATGGAGAATACTCTGCATATCATGATTACACAGCGTTGGCCCAACAACTCCATACCCCAACCTTGCCTTTGAGTTCCAGTCAATATTTGTTACAGGTGTTTTTCATCATGGCGCACTAGGAACAAAGTACACTCTTCGAATTCATTACCCAAATTACGCAATGGCTTCATTTTGGGCTAATATTGGCTTGGACCGATGCGCCAATCAATGATTTGAGCGCAGCTAGTGGAATTTCCTGATATATATAAAAAAGGAATAGATAATCATGTACCATCAAAATTAGACAATTAAGCATATGTTTGAATTTTTTATTGCTACTCTTAAATCATAGTTTATGCAAAATCAAACTATGATTTGGAATCTTGCGTACAGAAAATCAGACATACTGTAACTAAGCGGAGTAGGAGACAAGACAATAGGAGCTGGTTGTGTTGGGCAAAAGCAATTGTAAAGACAAACACGAGGAAAACTCTAGTGGTCAGGAACTAAAATCTTTTCTTTCAACGGGCAGACCCATTTTGAGTCTAATTATTTAGACTCTTGAGTACTTACATTTGGTATTTTCCTAAGATGCATCCGGACATGAAAAATTTTCTTGCTACCCATCTGTGATACTCATGGTTTCCTGTACTCGTTACTCTCGTTCTATCCATCACCTCGTCTTCCAATGTTTATTTTCTACTTATTCATCATATTATATTTGGCTACTAAAAAAGCGTGTAAACTCGATCAATATTCAATAATAAACAATGAATGAACCGTTAACATCGGCATGGCCTCTGAGAGAGACGGTGGAGACAATATACTGTTGTTTACACCTGGTATATATACAGTCAGGTGAATTAAATAAATCAACAATAAATACATCATTATTTTAAATTATAAATTATAAATTATTTGTCTGATACAAAAAGATTTATACATAATTATGTAATATTAATTAGCTTGATACACAGGACTTGCGTGTTCCATGAGTGTGCAATAATTTACCAGGTGGAGAGTGGAGACCGTAGCAGAGTTAGCTGCCGTAAAAATGACGTATCCAAACATTTTTATGAATGTATTTTCTTTTTTTCTTTTCATTTTGAAAGAAAAGGGAGCGGTGTTTACAATCCTACATCAAATTTGATTTCCAGTTTTCTACTTCTCAAATACTCAAGTTATATTTATCGTGGTCCATTTTTTGAGATTACTTTTCCTGTCTTAAATAAAAGAGAACTCAATTGTTATACTACAATATGATCTTACTAATGTCTGGCAACGTGTAAGCGCTCGAATATGTCATTTGAATTTAATTTATCAGATTTAAATTCTACTGAAGATCCCGATCTTATAAATAATTTTTTACTCGACATGATGAACTGCAGCCGTGTTTCGTGGTCTCGGGTCCGTCACCTTTCATTAATGTCGCTCACAGATCTTGTCTACAGTATAAATCTCGTAAAAGCTTGCACCGTTTCTTTTCATAATTTCCTTGTTTTTCTCAAACAAGGAAGGTATAACCAAGATATAAGTATCTAATATTATCAATATATAAATTTAATTTTTGATCCCCGACAATATGAAAAAATTTTACACACACGTCCAATTCAGAATTTCTGACACAAGGTGGCTACATAATCGTTTGAGAGGCACATCCACCTCGCGTTAATTAGGGATCCACACACCATTTTAGGTAGTCTTTGCTATGATCCCATAGCTGCTTGGGAGAATCTTGATGAGTGATTCTCCCACGTTTAGCGATCTTGTAAAACAAAACAGACATGAAGTTGGATACTTGGAACAATTCACACACGGCTCACGGATATCAACCTTTGTTTTGTTTTGTTATTTTTTTGTTTTTTCTTTTCCCGGTCTAAACCTTTGTTTTATCAGAAGCAATTGCTACTATTACCACCTTCGGTCAATCATAACCGAATCCAAAGTCTCGAGTGGACTCCGAGGCCCCAAAACAATATTTAGATTCTAACCCTGCGGCCCAAAGGAAATGAAAGCAAATAGGGTCCTTCGATCTAATTTGCGTACAGACAAAAAAAAAAGTAATTTGTATTGTCGACCCAACAACAAAAAAAAACCCAATTTGCGTCCTATTTTTTTCTTTTTGTCATTTTTTTTGGGTGGATTTCTTAAAAATGAGAATTTAAGTTAACACGACTTATTTCTGCCACTTTACACTTTATATGATCATGTCTATGCAACTAAGGTGGTGTTTGGTAGATAATCTATTAAAATTATCAGTGATATAGATTACTATTTAAAAAGATTATCATCTTTTAAATTATTGGTAATGTTAAATATAATATTTGATATATATAAATAATTTAAGTGGTAATTTACATTAACCTGTATGATATATTAAAAAAATTATTAGGTAATATATATATTAAACCAATATAATAATAATAATAATAATAATAATAATAAAATTTAATTATTAATTATGATTATAATAGTTAATTTTATTAACAATTATTATCAAAAAATAATTAATATTATTTAATAATAATTAATTATTAATAATAATATTTATTTTTCATAATAATAATAATATTATTATTAATTATTAATAATTAATATCATTTTTAATAGTTAATAATAATAATAACAACAACAACAAAAATAACAACTAATAATAATAATAATAATAATAATAATAATAAGAGAAAGATTGATAATTTACACTTTCTTGAAAATTTGGATTGCCAACAATATTATTTAACTATGTGGACCCAGATAATTTAATCAAATATTATCAATAATCCGGATAAATTATTCATACCAAACGCCACCTAAGAGGTAAAAAAAAAACATTGTCATTGAGTCCGATGCACGATTAGCCTCACGATAAACATGCTCTCCTCTCATGAACCAATTCTTCTTCAAAAACCTCTTAATCTTCGAAATCAAAGAAGAAAAAGGATGAGCATTATCAATAGAACCTTGAATCAAAGAAATGGCGCTAGTAGAATCCAACTCCAGAATAAGATGACTAAATCCCATGGACCAAGTTACCTTCAAAGCATAGAGAGCCCCCCAAAGTTCAACCACCTATCACAGGGCAATGACCAATGTTAGCAGCAAACGCTCGAGCAAATCAGCTAGAGCTGTCACGGAAAACTCCAGCATAAGCTGCGCTACCCGAACCATGCACCGACCCATCACTGTTAAGTTTCAACCACGGGTCTTCAGGAGCAAACCAACTCACAAAACAAAACTGACGTGGAAAAGTGAGAAACACAAACACCCAACACACTAGGAATGTGATTACAATGAAAAGAAGACCAGAAACAGTGAAACATTTCATCAGGAGAGAGAGTTATGCCCTGTTTATCTACCAAAAAGGGGAGAGAATTCGGCCAGAAAAAATTCACGAGAATATGACAAGTAGAATAGAACCTAAAACCATAGTAGCATAAACTTGCACATTTTTTATAAATCATACAGTAGCGAGTAAGAAAGTGGCACTCGAAAAATCATATCAACATGAATTTTGCATGCTACAATTCGCGTCACATGTTCTGAAATATCAGCACTACTCGCTTCCAGGAACCTCTAAAAGATGATCTTATTACCAAAATGGGGAAAACAGACTAATAAATAAACAAGGACTAAATTCATACCCCTAAGGAATTTAGTCAGGTAATAATGGACTATTCTAAAAAAGTATGAACTCCGTGCTCTTATCCTACCATCTTATTGCCTATGATCAAGTGAAGCTTCCCTGAGAATCCAATGTACAAAACTAGTCATTGGCAACCATGGCATCCGCAGCAGGGCTGTCCAGCTTCTTAATAAGCAGTCTATTCAGGGGAGGACGGTCCTTGGCTGATGTATCAGCATCAACAATGATTGAGTCCTCTTCTTTGAAGTCTCCCCTTAGAACTCCCATAGCAATTTCATTTTCAACCAATTGTTGTATTACTCTTTTAACTGGTCTTGCCCCGAAATTTGGATCAAAACCCAATACACCAAGAAGCTCAACAGCTTCTTTTGTGTAATGAAGATCAATTTTCTTCTGCTTGAGCCTGCCCTTAACTCGTTCCATCTGTGTACCCGGTAAGAAAAAGTGTATTAACATACATCTCGAATGAACAGATTTATGCTAAGATTAAATCATAAACAATCATAAGAAATTGAAAGAAATAAGAAACAGGTTTAAAAGGACAAATGTAATATGAGCAGATCAATTACCTGGAGCTCCACTATTTTGCTGATCTGTTTGGAATCCAGAGGCTGGAAAACAATATATTCATCAATGCGATTCATGAACTCTGGACGGAATGTTTGCCTAGCTAACTCAACAACTTGTTTTTTCATCTGATCATAAACTGCAAGTTTGTCATCTTGCGTACTACGAAGGGTTTCAAGAATGTAATGTGACCCAATGTTTGAAGTCATGATCACTACACAATTCGTGAAGCTAACGGTCCTTCCTTGAGAATCAGTAATCCTTCCATCATCCAACAACTGTAACAAGATGTTGAAGACATCATGATGTGCCTTCTCTATTTCATCAAATAGGACCACAGAGTAGGGTCTTCTCCGGACCACTTCAGTTAGCTGGCCACCTTCTTCGTAACCAACATAACCAGGTGGGGCCCCAACTAAACGTGAAACGGCATGTTTCTCCATGTACTCACTCATATCAATTCTCACAAGAGCATTTTCTGTGTTAAACAAGTAACCAGCCAAAGCCTTGGCCAGCTCGGTTTTGCCAACCCCAGTTGGGCCCATGAACATGAAGCTTGCAATTGGCCGATTTGGATCAGACAATCCGGCCCTAGAACGGCGAATTGCATCAGCCACTGATTTTACTGCAATCTCCTGACCAACCACCCTCTTATGAAGAACCTGCTCCAACAAGACCAACTTTTCTCTCTCTGTCTGCTGGAGATTTGATAATGGTATACCAGTCCATTTGCTTACAATCTCGGTAATATCAAGGTCAGTGACCTCCTCTCGAAGTAAAGATTTTCCAGACTTTCGGAAGTTAGAGAGGTTGTTTTCAGCTTCTTCTAATTGGCGCTGAAGGGACATCAAAGTTCCATACTTAAGCTCAGCAGCACGGTTCAGGTCATAATCACGCTCAGCAGCTTCCATCTCTAGGTTGACCCTATCAATCTACACATGCTTAAAACATGTAAGACAAAGAATCTTTAAGGGGAAAGAATCTATTGTAATAGCATCGCAAAGACTAAACATTACCTCTTCTTTGATTGATCTTATCTTAGTCATTAAGACCTTTTCACTGTCCCACTGTTCTGTTAATTCTTTTTGCTTCTGTTTAAGTAAACTCAGATCATTTTCAAGCTTGCTTAATCTTTCTTTAGATGCCTTGTCAGTGTCATTTTTCAGAGAGAGTTTTTCCATCTCCAATTTCAAGACCGCTCTATCTATCTCATCCAATTCTGTTGGCTTAGAGGTGATCTCCATCTTCAGCTTAGCAGCAGCTTCATCAACAAGATCAATGGCTGGAAGGGAAAAATTAAATTACATGTTGGAAGCAAAGGAGTTTTTCCAAGCTGATGACACATGTGCCTACTCACTACCCAGGCTTCTAAAATAAACATAAAAAAATCACAACAATCTGAAGGGTGTATAGAGAGAGAGAGAGAGAGAGACAGACAGACAGACAGACAGACACAGAGACAAAGACACAGAGTTTTTCTTTCAAAAAGGAAAATTTTACCCAGTTCTAGTTAGGACTAAACATTCTAATATATTAAACTATAAACCGAACTGTTATAATGAGTCAGCCTTTAAGTGCTGGAGTCACAACTTACCTTTGTCAGGTAGTAAGCGTTCTGTGATATATCGATCTGCAAGAACTGCAGCCGAAACAAGTGCACTATCTGATATTTTGACTCCATGATGCAATTCATAGCGCTCACGCAACCCACGAAGAATGGATATGGTATCTTCAACAGACGGTTGACTGCAAAACACTTGTTGGAATCTACGCTCAAGTGCAGGATCCTTTTCAATGTACTTTCTGTATTCGTTCAATGTAGTTGCCCCTATACAACGAAGTTCACCTCGTCCAAGCATAGGCTTCAACAAGTTCCCAGCATCCATTGCACCACTAGTAGCCCCTGTTAGTAACCCAATGACCAAAACAACACCATATTAGTTGGCTAAATTGCAGAACTAGAACATCACTACGAGCTGGTTAAAAGTGCATGCACAAACTTAAACAAACAAATATTGGTGTTCAACCAATTAAGAGATCAGTTATATACAGTTTCATTCCATAACTTATCACTTTCTCTAGTCAGTACTATATTATTATTAAATTTCCCCCATCCATCCATTCATGCTAGGTTGCTTTGACTGATGCGATCAAAGAGTTTATCCATTAATTGACCATAACTAAAATAGATAATAAGCATTAATTGATCATGCTAGGGGGCAGAGACTGGAAATGAGTTCTTATGAATTAAATAGAAAGTACGCGATATTCTCAATGTTAAGATTCTAACTTGTAAAGCTTACTAAAAGCAAGGTACTAACCAGCACCAACAACCGTATGAATTTCATCAATGAACAAAATGATTTGTCCATTTGATGCGGTCACTTCCTTAAGGACAGCTTTCAACCTTTCTTCAAAGTCTCCACGAAACTTGGCACCAGCAAGCAATGAACCCATATCAAGGGAGATCAACTACAAAGCCCCAAGGATAAAAGCAAAAGTTTAATACCAAATTAAACGAAAATATTGCAATATTACATTCTCTAGTATGGCTCCCTACTATGGGCCCACATGGTGTCCAACCCTTCAGTGGGCACATAGCGGATTAGTGGGAGCTTTAGAACACCACAATTTTACGCTCCAAAGAAAATTTAAAAAGGTTAAAAACACCACAATTTTATGTTCCAAAGAAAATTTTAAAAGGTAAATAAATACCGATGTAACCCATCTCGTAAGATTTTCCAAGTTTGCCAGAGATGTTGTAGTGTTAAAAAAAGCCACATCTCACAAAATCTCCAGAAGGGTCAAGGAAGTACCAAAAAGAAAAATTAAATATTTTCATAAGACAAATAATTGAATCACAAAATTCTCAAATTATATTTTTCAGACCACCTTAACTGTCTTGCTATGAACATAAGAAATATGCATTCGTTGTACTTTAGATAACAGCAAAATTATGTTTATATTAAGAAGGGGAGGGGAATACTACTATATAAACAAAAGCAAAATAGACCTTATACTTTCTAGTGAAGTTTTGATGTTAAAAACATTAGTTTTAGTTACAGGAGAATATGATACTGCGACGAGGTGACACAGTAGCTGCTTGATTAGAGCTTTTCCACAACTCTTACACAATCAGGCCACACTGAGAACTTGACACCAATTCAAACAAGTTAATTCATATTATTATTTTATACCCAAGGGAAGAAGCAATAGGAGTTCAACCTTCCGGTTCATCAATGGCTCTGGAACATCTCCACGTACTATCCGTTGAGCTAATCTGCAAAACAAGAAGAAAGCTTTTGTTACAATCAAATGATAGGAAACAACATGTGCAACAAAGGTACATATAGTTCAGCATTGAAAATATAAGCCCCTGGCACTCTAAATCAATAACACAGATTTTTGAAGTGTTGCACTCTCAATATTGTTGGAACATGCAGCAGTTTGTTTAAAAAGTATCACTCCAAAAACATGTTGGATGCTTATGACACAATCTCATTGTAATTAAACACGATCAGGATATATAGGAAAGTTCAGCACATTTTCATGTTCAAAGATTTTACCAATGATTCAAAACCTTGACTAATTTCCCATAAAGGTAGATGATATAAACTCATGTTAGAAAGTAGCACAAATAACAAAAAGTCCATGGTAACCAAACCATTGCTTTCTGACAAAATAATGCACACTTTCAATCAATCAGGAAGGAATATGCTTATAGTATCTTATACACAAAATAAAGGTCATATCTTATAGCACAGCTGAAAGAATTGGTAAAAAATTATATTAGACAAACCCTTCAGCAATTGCAGTTTTCCCCACTCCAGGTTCACCAATAATAACTGGATTGTTTTTTGTTCTCCTCGACAATATCTGGATACAGCGCCGAATTTCATCATCTCGACCTATAACAGGATCAAGTTTGCCACGCCTAGCAAGTTCAGTCAGGTCATTTCCATACTTTTCCAATGCCTCATATTTCCCCTCAGGATCTATACACAGATATTTTCAAATAAGTGAAAAAATGTTACTAACAAGAAGAGCTGACAAACTAACAAAGGCAACTAGAGAAGTATAACAGTGTAAGTCAAATGTTAAGAAACAATGTAATAACGAGTCCCAGTTCAACCTTATACATGTGAATATTTAAGCAACAATTCGGAAGTATTTAAAAAGAAATAAAAAAATACTAACAATATGAGCATTAAAATCAGGTATTGATTCATAATCTGGAACCTGGTCAAGGATCAAGCATAAGGACAATGAACATGCTCAGGGTTCACACACAAACCAACTGAAACAAAAAGGTACCTTAAATATCAAATATGCCAATTCATAACCAATACTTGGTTATTTGTTCCATTCATACTATAGTTTATAAGAATCGTAAATAATCATTATCCTTTTTTGTTGTCATTCCATCAAACCATTCCTACACTTACGCTGAATTTTGGTTTCCAGTTTACTTCTAAATTGTATAAAATAGAACCAATCATGCCCTCCTAGCTTTCTCACAAAAATAGGAAATCTTAAATCATAAAATTGTACTTTGATCAGTGACTCTTTGACTTCCACGAACAGCTTGTATGGCATCCTTCAAAGCCTTCTCACTAAGCTGAAGATTCTTAAATAACTGTTGCCCGAACCTCCTATCCGAATAAAATGCCAGCAAAAAATGCTCCACAGATACATATTCATCACCCATTTCTTTCTTGTGCCTTCGAGCATTGTCCAAGAGGGAGCCAAGATGCGAACCCACTACAGGACCAGTTGTGTCACCGGTAACCTGCCAAACGAAAGCTGCGAGTGAGAATGCTCTAAAACACCAACAGAAAATCTATAACCAGAAATCACACCTTCGGTTGCTGAGCTATGAAGTCATCAGTAGCCTGTAGAACAGACGTGTTGTCCAATCCTGCCTTAGTGAATATCCTTCGAGCCAAACCATCTTTTTGCTCCAAGAGGGCTTTCATTAAGTGCTCAGTTTCCACCACTTGCTGTTTACTAACTCGTGCTGCATCAACAGCACCAATAATTCCCTCCCATGCCATCTCAGTGAACTCTGTCTGTGTTATCTGATTAAATATAAAGAACACATCACTAAGTGGCTAAAGCTAAACAATTGTTCAACTCATACACTAAACTTCATTTTGTCAACTATATGCAACACACATATGGCATGATATGAAATGAATTCTCCATAGTATCCAAAGCAACCAATAAAAAAAAACCCCATTATTCAGTTCTTGTGTACTCGAGATTTCAACAGAAATACTTTATAAAGTGAAAAATCACACTCCAAAATCGAACTTCCACATACAACCACGGCTCACGTTTGAAGTCATGAATTGATCAACGGTTGACAAAGAGGACCGAAATTCACAGCTAAAAACTTGCTCCGAATTGATGAATTGATTAAAACTGAGGAACAATTGACGAGACCTGAGAACTTGCAGCAGAGCGGAAGGAGGGACGAGAGGCGTGGAACCTGCGAGTGAAAGAGACAGACAGGAACTTGGCGGAGGCGACATTGCTGGCGGCGACCGTGTCGACGGTACGAGGCCGACAAAGGGAATTTGTTCTCGTACTCTCCGAAGCAGAAGCATGAGAGAAGGCTGGTGCGGAGCGACAACGAGAGAGTGGGTTGCGGTTGCGGGAGGTCCTGGCGGCAGTTACGGCGGCGGCGAGAAGGGGTTTGGTTCTTCTGGTTGCCATGGAAGAGAGCAACGGGATCATTGAGCTAGGTGCTTATCACAATCAGAGTGTGGAGTGAGTGGGGGCTCGGTTTTTGAAAGAGAATATGATTATGATGAGACGGTGTGTCTGGAAGCTTTGGGAAGGGACAAAGGAACCTAGTAGAATGTCCCAAACTTCCATTTCGTGTTTTGTTATTTTTTTGCTAGTTAAGAAAATCGGACCGCATATTCGTCAAGTCCCATATTTAAAGGTTTAGGGATATAGCCAATTTAATTGAGATTTAATCGAAACATATTCCTAAATTTTTAAATATATATATATATATATGGCAATTTTTTTTGTCAGAATCCAATAATATTGAAAGTATTTTTAATTAATTGGTGGCCCACACTTCCCTCCATACATTTATCCTCATCATGCTCTGCACACCCCAACACCCCGAATGAGTTAGCTTCCCAAAAATGCGGTGCTATAATGCCTTCTCAGTCACAGCTGTGTGGTGCACCCCCAAACGCATCATCAGTCTCCCGAATCCACGGTCCTTCACGAACCTACAACAAAACGTTGTCGTCCTCATCCTTTCTTCATGATATTGAAATAGGCACTTCCTTCCTCTATGCTTGGTTTATATTCATATTGTTTTTTCAGTTGTTGCCTGCTGTAGCTTTTGTTCACAGTAGGATTGCTAGTGAGATCAAGTCTATCTTAGCTAATGGCTTCTATTATAGCGATGTTCTTAAAGACCAGCGGCTGCCATGCTCGCTTTTCTTGCAACCAGAAGCCACGATACCTTCTCATTGGCGATGACAAGCTCGAAGACCAACTGATGGACACCATGGCTGCATCTTCTTGTGGTGGTTTGAGCGGCGATTCCCTTATCTATCATCACTCTTTCTTTCTTTTTTTTTGGCTGTTGATCCGCCAGATCGGTGAATTGGCTCCGGTTCGAGCGGTTCACCGACTTTTGGCCGGCTTTACTGATTTTTTGAGCGAAGGGGGTCCAGTTCTCAATTTGATCGGTTGGATCAGCTGGTCCAATCTGATTTTCTCTTCTTTGATCAGGACACCTTTTTTTCAAAAGATAAAATAAAAATAATAATTAAATCACAAAAAAAAAAATTGCAAAGCAATACACTTCTATCTAGTGCTTATTTGGGCATATTTTTTTAGATAAAATATACTTTTATGATCTTTTGGTGATGTTTTTTCTTCTTAATGCAAAATTGTCCCCAAAAATAACATTAAAAAATTTTTCATAAAGTTTTAAAATTGGAATAGAAATCAAATTGGAGAAGGTACTGATTTAAAGATTTATCAATTTAATTGATAAACTTTTAAAATATTATGTTTAAATATAAATTAAATTTTATTTTTTAAGACAAAATGAAAATATTTATATTTTATATTTTATCTCTTTTTATAACTTAAATTTCAAATAAAATAATAAATTTGTATTCTGTTTTTATTTATTTTAAAACAAAAACAAAAATAATTTTATTTCATTTTTTTGTCTAAAATTAATTTGCACTTACTTCATTCGGTTTGGTTAATCAAACAATTTAACATGTCACACGTTTTGTGTCCGGATTTTAAAATAAGGCATTCTTCTCTTATATTAGAGCTTGTGCATCACTCCTTCAGCAAACAATTAAATATCCGGAAATAATTGGTCATAATGAAAGTGTATTACAATTTGAAACAAATTCTACTTACAATATATGCAATCATTTCACATATTCGGGATCTGATGAATGAAGATTGTGAGAGAAGGTAATATGTGTGCTGATTTTTTTGGCAAAGTCTAGAGTACAGCAATCTGAGAGTTTTACTACTTCGGAGTTAGGATATGGCATCTCGAGCATCGAATCTTCTCCTCGCTGCTGTGAATGCGTGCTGTATAGCATACTGTAGTTCTGGTTTTGCTGTGTTTTTTTCTTTTCCGTTGCACCGAAAAAAGAATAAAATAAAACAATACTTGCAATATTAAAGGATCAAATCTTAAATTTTTATCTTGAAGAGAACTGTATTTAATCATTATTTCTAATATAAAGTTATCGGAGAAATTCTTAAGAAAAAAAAAATTAACAGTTAATGACACGATGCTGCAAAAATTAGTAAAAAGAAATAAGAAATACGGGCTTATTTCAATTTATAAAATGTTAATTCAGGGAAAATTAAATTTAAATATTCAATGCTTTATTTCATCAATGAATTTTGTTAACAGAAAATGTAAAATCTTAGAAACTATTGTAATTTTTTCAAAAGAATTATTTATATAATTTTTAAAGAATTTAATTTAAATATATTATTAATATAAAAAAATTTATATAAATATCTAATTATATATTATTATATCAATAAAATTTTTTAATATAATTATTTATTATTTGAATAATTATATAAATAAAAAATTTTGATTAAATAATAATATAAAAAATCATCATCCATATTCGATGCCAATTGGAATGTCCGAGCCGAGCCGAAGTTGATGCTCGATTGATCACGTAGCGGCTCTTGTGATGCTCTTCAAGTAAAATACCTATGAGTTTAAAAATTTATGAGTAAAGGCAAAATTCGAAACATAAATTATGCTTCCTTTAAGAGTTGAACTCAAGACCTCCCGCTTACTAAACGGGTGCTCTAACTAACCGAGCTATGAAAGCAATTGATGCGATCGTCAACATATGTTCATTCTTCCTAGTTTTACAGTTTTGCCTCCGGTTTCTCGTACCAGCTTTATTTTCCAGCAACTATGCTATAGCACGTGCAATGCCAGATCATAGCTGAAGAGAAATTTCGTAATCGTGGCTACTGCGGCACATTGAGAATACGAATCTTTATGAGTTTTTCTTCTTTACAAAAAGAATTAAAGATTAAGCATTTATTAGCAAAAAAGTGAGACATTTATTACTTTACATTATTCTTTAGCTATTGTCCTCAGGAAGTAAAGGGCAAAGTCGCAAAGGCCAAAGCACCTTAAAGAAAAGCTAAAGCCTTTAATTATTCCTAATCATTTGTCCTCAGTGTACCGTTGCATCATTTTGAAATGAAAAATGTTTGTGGGATGTATTTTTTGTGATACACTATAAGACGTATACGGAAAAAATAAGTAAAACGATAAAAATGTTTAAATGATAGGTTTCAAATAATTATTGTTACTTTTATTCAATTTTTTTATCCAAAAACTTACCAATATTTTACAACAATACGTTAATAAGTTTTGCATCAATACGCTAGTAAATTTTGCATATTATATACAAAACTTACCAATGTATGCATTGTTCACATTGATAAGTTTTTTTTTTTTAAACAAAACTTATCAGCATAAATAATGTACTTACCAGTACTTGCACTATTTGTGCTGGTAAATTTCTAAATAAAAAAATTGAACAAAAGTAGCAATACTTTTATGAGACCCATCATTCAAGCATTTTTATCATTTTTCTCACTTTTCAGTATGTGTCATGTATGCATCCACTATTTATGCATCTCCCTATCAATTCTCTTTTGAAATAGAGTAAATAGCATTCACCTTCTTTCAGTTTGCGGAAATGACAGTCAGCTCCAAAGTTTTCAAAAATCAATACTTTACCCTTGAGCTTCGAAAAAATTGCTGGCCACCCCATTGGTAAGTGAAGAGGTAACGTGTTGTTACCACAATAAACTCTCTCTCTTTCTCTAAGCTAACCACACCTCCAACGAGGTAGTAAAAAGGTTGGAAATGAAGGCACCAAATGGATTATTTGGAGCACGATGCAAAAAGGTTCAAGCTTGATGGGTCATTACCGTCTTCATCTTCATTTGCCAATAACCCACAGACTATGTACTCACGGGTCATAATAGAATTAGAGAACAAATGTGGCATTTCAATTGCTTGCCAGACATCATTGCTAGAATTAAAAGGTAATCCTTCATTAATAGAAACATCCTGTGTTCATATTCCTTGAATAATCAACTTTATTTGGTGATGCATTGTTTGATTCTAATGAAGTAATATTCTTTTTGGGCTTCATACTCATTAGGGTGAACTTGTCACTGCCGCTAACAAGAATCATGTGGTGACTGGAAACAAAGACGCTGATTGGTTTTTTAGGGTTGTGTCTCTTCCACTTTGGAATGGTGTGATGTGTTTGTCGGTATATAGCTTTTTTTTCGATAATTTGATTAAACCTCAATTCATCAAAATAGATGAGGAATGAAAACATTACAATGGCACAATTTCGAATCAAATAGAGTAAAAAGAGAGAGAGAGAAAGAGAAAGAGAGAGAGAGAGAGAGCAACTCAAATAGACCGCATAACAGATTTGCTAATTCCGCAAGCATCAAAAGAAACACTCCTAGCAGATTCTCAAGATCTTCTTCTTTGTATTGTGAATCATTTTTTAATTTCATATCCTTTAAGTATCTGTAACTGATTCCAGCACAATCTCCTAATTGCAGTACATGATCGCAGCCACACTCAGAGATTAATGAATGAATAATCAAAATAATTCTGTAGCAACAAACTTAGCTACCTTTGTGGTTCCTGAAATGGATGAAGTCGGTCTTAACAACATGTTGGTGCACTATTTGTTACCTGCATTATTGTTGGAGGCTTGGAGTTGTTTCTCTATATTTTGTAGAGGAGGAGAGTCAAGTTGATGCTTTATAAGGGGCGCTAATTTCTTCGTAATCACTTTTGTTTTGTTGTTTTTTATTTTTGATTATGGATATGGTGAGCATTGGGATAGCCATTGATTTTGTATCAATCTATGTTGTTAATACATTCATTGATGCTCCCAACGAGATATTATGAAAAGCATGCAAAAAGAGCGCTCGCACTGTTTATGCACAGAGTTAGAGAGCACTTTCGACTATGGCATGAGAGAACTAACCCATCAACCATGCTCTTTTTTTTTTAAGCTAGCATGCTAACCATGGGTTAAGTGAGAATATTCTATTCAAAATAATAGAATATTCTCACTTAAATGTTAGTGAGGTATGAGATTAGGGTGGAGTGTCAATTTTTGGAAAGTTTGGGGTTAACTGTCATTTTAACAAATCTCAAGAGGGTAAGTGTTATTTACCCTTTGAAATATTATGCAAAACTTGTCTCTTAAATGTGTGTTTCAATAGGTGAGTGCTATTGTACACCTTGTAGTTAAAGGTGTATCATGCATCTTATAATTTGATAGTGTAAATTTAATGGTACAATAATATATTAATAAGTTGTGATACACTATAGTAATTCTTTAATTTTAACCAAATTAAAAAAATATAATTAAATATATTTTAAAAGTGAATAAAATTTATATGCATGATTATGAAATTAAACAAAAATTTTTGAGATGTTCTAAACAATTTTAGAGTATCATAAAATATTTTTCTGATTATCTGTGTGATCTTGAAATTTAATAGAATTATCATTACGTTAAACAAAAAATTTTAAAGCTATTCTCAACAATTCCAAAATCACACAAATAATTTTTTATTACTTTTATAATGCATTTAACCATATTTTTAAGACTAGCTAAAATTAGGAAATTACTACAATACATCACACGTGATTAGTGTGTCATGGACCATTGAATCTTCACCATCATTTTGTAAGGTGTATCATGCATCTTAACTTTTGAAGAGCATGTTAGATATGTTGTTTTGATAATACTTAATTGGTTTAATATTTATTTACTTTAGATAAAGTCTCGAGTTCAAGTTTTGTAAAGAGCAAAAATCAATATTGTGAGAGTTTTACTCTGATAGATGCTGACTCTACTTAAGACAGATTAATTAAAATTAGTGAACTTCAAACTAAATATTTAGTCTAAAAAATATGTTTGCCTATTTAATGTAACTTATTTTACTGATTTTGTTGTTACTTTATAATGTTTTGGGCATCTGTTCATAAAATGAGATTAATGGTTTTATTAATTTTAAATTTGCTTTAACAGTAGAATTTAAATAATGGATGTTCCTCCCTCTGCCTAGGTAGGGTAATACGCAATAGCCAAGGTCACATTAAAAGGGTTTTATAGTCAACTGATCATAGTGGTCGAGTATTTATGATATCAAAATCAAGAAGAGATTAAGAAATGACAAAGCGTTTATACTAGTGATAACGTACTTTAGGTGTATGATCAATATACTCTATGTATTGTGGGTGATAAAATATTTATTTCCCTAATACTTGGTGGTGCATATTGCTATACTATGATACTAATACTTAGTTAGTTTAAGTGGTTTAATACTTATTTCTCTAAAGTAAGATTTTGAGTTTAAATTTTATGTGTGAAAAAAAAATTAATATTAAAAGAGTGTTAACCCCCCTATAATAAATCAACTCAACTCAAGTCAAATTATATTGGTTGCTATAACAAAAGGTATTGCAATATTATGATCATAAATGCTCTTCTTCTTTTTTTCACGAGATGATCATCCATGCTTAGTCAATATCTTATTAGTAAGTGTATATTGATATTAATTGTATTTTTTAAAAATATCCCCAACACACACAAACTTGACTTAGTTAAAGTTTGTCGATTGTACTAAACTCTTATATTCACTTACCTCATCAACTAATGTTATTTGTACATAGATGGACATTATGGAAAAGGAGAGACATACAACATCATATATAATTTGGTCCATGATCACTAAATATTTTGTGATTTTCTTTATAATATCCATTATTGATATATAAATAATGTTACTCCAACTATGCCAAGCATGCATGTACACAAATTATGTGTTGAAGCAACCCTCAACCAAAAGCAGCATGACTTTGAGAATTACTTCCATAAAAAGGAGGGATAATCTAAATCAATCCTTATCCATTGTGTTGGATTGAGTGAATTGAGAGGAAAGACAAATACAAAGAGAGAAAATAGGATGATTTTGAATTTTGTTATTTGGCCCAAGAGAAAAAAATGATAGGAGGAAAAAAAATTATGTGGGATTTATAAAGGGAGAAAATGGAAGGGAAGTGTAGAAAATAATGCAAATTATCATTTTAGCCTTAATTTTAAATACAACAAAAAGACAAAAAGAGTTATCTATATACAATTATATATTTTATTTTCTCTCACTTTTTTATCAAGTTAAATAAAATATACTTTAGTTTTTTTACTTCATTTATTTCTTTTCATTTTATTTACTCTTATTTATTTTCCTTCTATATCAATACAAAAGCCAACTCTCAACAAAAACATAGCCATGTTTACTTTTTTTTTTTTGGATTTTCTAAAGTATCATTCCATTCGATTTATGAGGGACTAATCCTCTAAAATATAATTAAGTGCCTAAATAGGGCCTCTTTTAATGATATTTTTTTCATATATATGAATTTTGAGATTAAACTTAAGACTACATACTGAACCATTTCCATGTATTTAGTTGTTTCCTTTCTATCTTCTTTGAATGTAAAATACCTCTTTTAAAGATCTATAACTATAATAAAGAATAAAGAATATTAGAATAGTACGATTCACTACTAGCATTGGCTGCAATCACACACACATTAACTCGTCATCAATCGCATCCTCTGAATACCTTGAGTAAAGACAATGCATAGAGCTCTTTTCTTTCTTACATCATATGTTATCTTCTATTATCTCCAAGAAAATAATCCCTAGTAAAAATAGAATGAAGACCAAAACAAAGTCTTACCAATTATTGTATATTAGGCATTAGCGCAAATAACATTCAGCAATGTTTGATATCATGGTAATTAGTTTCGTTTAAAATACTCGTGGCAGAGACCAAGCACACACTGTAATATGTCATACACTTATACTCAGTTTTTCCCTGTGTCGCTGCATTTCACATACTTTCTCAACTATTTGACTCTTTTTATCATATAAAATATTATATGTAGTGAAATTATGAATTTAAATTCCTAAAACACAATAAACATATATGGCGGCTGGAGATGTGGTAAATAAAGCAGTTTCCCTTCTAGTTGTTCTTTTAATTAATAGATACTAACTTAAGTGAAAAAATACATATATATCCATTTAAGTACAGTACTCTTGTCCTATTCTTTATTACACTATCAATAAAAGATTATTTCCTAATAATTTTTCTGAAATAATGGGAATAATCAAAGAACATGTAAGCCAAAATTATTTGATACCAGTATTCCAGACAGCCAAATCCTTCGAATGCACTCTATCCAGATTCCAGACCAACTGACTAGACGTGCAAAGCACTTATCTATATATGCATTTTTTCAAAAGCCACTATAATCTAATAAAACTACAATTTTTTTGTGCTAGTTGGCAATGCATGCATTGATATTGGGGTCTTTACTTTACCATATAATATACACACCTTTTACCAGGCCTAAAAGGATTTATACCAACCTTGTTACTGATTACTGTCATCCTCAATCCTGTCCTCGAGTAGCCCTCCTTCATTTTTCTCACCCAGCGCAAATATATGTATTCAATCTGTGGATCGCCCATGTAACTTGATTTACGCTGAAAGTGCTCTTAATAAAATAATCATATTCTTCAGAATAAGCAGTAAAATTAATCGATCAAGTGTGATAATACATTTGTTTTTTCTTGGCCATTAGTGCGATACCATTCTAAAGCTATATAATACCCAGCTGTGATTGGACCCAGTGCTAAAGAAAATCTGAAGTCATAGACAGAGATGCTGTTGGAGACCTCCCATTGCTGAATGTCACAAACTGAACACAGCAGGTAAAGGATACCATAAATTATAGGGCGGGGTTTTGTTACTTTTGTCATTTGAAATCATGTGTCAAAACCTCGGTTTAGCACTCACTGGATTGGATGGGTTATTTTACATGCAGTGTGGGTGATGGGGCATTGAGACTATCTATGCATTTCTTAATTGAAAGTCCAGTTGTATGTAACAAATTACAGTAGTAATTGCAATTAATACATTGATAATTGATTGCTAACAATAAATGTTAAAGTTTGCATAAAATGAGGCAAATAGGTCATCTATGCAGTATTCTCAATCATGATATGCAAATAAATAAATCTCAATCATGATATATTGTCGTTTAGTCAAATCTTATCGATGACATGGTCAAGGCAGTTATGAAATGGACTTGGCGTTCATACTGGACCTAGTTGAACTTGCCTGCCATTTTGGACCTTACTTAGTTGAATGGGTTATATTATTTGTATTAAATTTTTTTTGATTTTTATGCCAATTTATTTTTATTTATTATTAAATGAATTGTGAGACATAAATTAAATAGATCTATACCTTATCAAATAGTAGATAAAAGTAAATTTATATAGAAATCAAAAAAATTATAGTAAAAATAATATTTTTTTAGTTGACTATGATATAGATTGGAGTTATTTTACCTATTATTTCTTTCAGATTATTACATTAACACGATACCATTATTGATTTAAATTCACTTCACTTGACGCCGGGGCAATGACTTAGTCCTTGATATAGACCTAGTATTTTATTATAGAGGCCTAATTAAATAAATATTATCAAGAGCTACAAATGTTTGTGAGGATAATATCTAAGTACATTGAATAAGATTGTTTTTAATAAAGGATGTTTGTATTTTTTTATTTTATTTTATTTAAATTTTAAGTTTAAGTATTATGAATAAAAAAGTATTATAAAAATTATTTTATGATAAATTAACTTGACTCAAACGAAGTTAATAAGAATTTTAGAAATTTTTAAAAATGATAATTTAGATTAAATTAATATTATAAATAAAATCAAAGTATATTGTTTTAAAGAACATGATAATTAATACTTAATAGCAGGCTTGCATTATAATTTGAAGTAAACAAACTGAGTTTATCTACAAAATAGTATATGTTATAAATTTGGGATTAAATTGTGTTTTAACATATTTTCGAATCTCAGCCTATAATTTAAATAGAAGTGAAAAGATATTACTTTTACAATACAATCATAGTGACTATTTTGATAATAATTTCACTTCTTGGTAAATAGTACTTGTTCTCAGTGGCCATACGTGAAATTATTGGTTTCGGTTCTAATTAAAAGGATTTATCCTATTTTATAAATTATTTTAAAAGTTTTTTGCCAACAATTATTTGATGTCAGAATTTAAAATTCACGCATTTTGAATGTAAAACTATTTTTTTTTTCGTTTAAGATACTAAAACTAATAATTTTAAAATAAATTAAACTGTGAAATTTAATCTGTTTAAATAATTTTTTATTAAGTATGAAAGTGAATATTTGGATTATAGGAATAGTGAACTCAAAAAGTTCGAAACAAATCTTGTTATAAATTAAATAAATATTTATCTATAAAATATTTATTAATAATATTACAATTATTTATAAGGTTTAATTTTTCGGATACATAAAAAATGTCTACATAATAAAGAGCATAAAATATATGAGTTTAATTTGGGTGCATTATCATCCAATCAAAACCTTTCATTTGTATAATCATTCAAGTAGTTGGTGATTATGTTGAAGAATTTTGTCGATGTGGCAATATATGATTGGATATTTGTGTAAAATTTTTTTACATTGAAAAATTTTTATACTGACAGTATATTTAAATTAAATCTAAAATATATTTATTATTATATATATAAAAAAATTATAAATTTTTGTATGAATTATGAGTTGAGCTTCCAAGAGCAAAATCAAACTCAGATTCAGGTATCTAGATCTCCCGACTTCGGTTATGATCCAAACTTTCAAACATGGAACCATAAATTAGGGATAATAATGCAAACATATTTAAATCAAAAATGAATTTTTTTTAATGGATATATGATTGTAATAATTAATTAATAAACTACAAAAATTTGTTAAGCATATCAACCAATCCAGAACTCCATACGTCTAAAACAATATAATATTAGAAAAATAGAAGGTCGGTGATTTGAGCTTGGGACAGATGTTAACGACTGGGATTATATTGTCGCATCGCGAATTGGCTAAGCCAAGTTGTAAACGACACCTCCCGTGCTGTTGTTGGCAACCAAAACGACCCCACCCCTCTCACACCCCAGTACAAATCAGGTCTCAACCCTCGCCCTCACGCTCCTCCTGTCTCTTCCCCTTCTTACATCGCCAAATCCATGCTCCGTTGACCTCCTACTTCCCCTTCACCCAACCCAAAATCTCCGTTTCCACGTTCCAGATCCGCGAACTCAACCTTCGTTTTAACGACTTCAAGGTTAGATTCCTCACTCTCGGAGCCACTCCTCGTTCTAGGGTTCCTACTTCAACCCTAGTTCACTTCCGAACTCTTAATAGCTACTTCTCGTGAACTAACGGATCTTTTTCGCGTCGTTCTGTTTCAGATCTAGTTGATTCTCACCAAGAGCTCGCGATTCGAAGCTCCATCCACTGAAATCCGAGTCAGGTTTCGCGATTTTTCCCCTCTCTGCTTGTTGATTTGTTCCTCTATAAATACCTGTGGTTTTCGTTGCGGAGTTGTTAGGTTTTGAGATCTGAACGGTTTAAGCGTGTTTTGCTTGCAGATCTGGGTTTGGTTGCCATTTTCATTCATCTGCTTGTTTTTGTTCATCGGAAATGTCGATTTTACCGAAAGGCGATTCGGTTCAAATCAGGGAGGTATGGAACGATAACCTAGAAGAGGAGTTTGCCTTGATCCGTGAAATCGTTGATGAATACAATTATGTGGCCATGGATACGGAGTTCCCTGGGGTTGTTCTTCGCCCGGTGGGGAACTTCAAGAACATCAACGACTATAACTATCAAACTCTGAAGGATAACGTTGACATGTTGAAGCTGATCCAATTAGGTCTCACCTTCTCTGACGAGCACGGGAACCTCCCAACTTGCGGCACCGAAAGTTTCTGCATCTGGCAATTCAACTTCCGCGAGTTCAACATCAGCGAGGATATCTTCGCCAGCGATTCGATCGAGTTGCTGCGCCAATGCGGAATCGATTTCAAGAAGAACAATGAGAAAGGAATCGACGTGAATCGGTTCGGGGAGCTTCTGATGTCATCAGGGATTGTGTTGAATGATGGTGTAAATTGGGTGACCTTTCATAGCGGTTATGACTTTGGTTACCTCCTTAAGCTGTTGACTTGCCGGAGCTTGCCGGACACGCAGGCCGGGTTCTTCGAACTGATCAAGATGTATTTCCCCATGGTGTATGATATCAAGCACTTAATGAAGTTCTGCAACAGCCTCCATGGCGGGTTGAACAAGCTCGCGGAGTTGTTGGAGGTTGAGAGAGTTGGTGTGTGCCATCAAGCTGGATCGGATAGCTTGCTCACTTCTTGTACATTTAGAAAGTTGAGGGATACATTCTTCAATGGCTCCACAGAGAAATATGCTGGTGTCTTGTATGGTTTAGGTGTTGAGAATGGACAGACTAATTGAAAAGAAAAGATTATAATTGGTTGTAGAGTAAGAGAGTAAGTCTTGAAGTGTGTGAGTCCTTTTTTCTTTTTCTTACTTGTGTACACTTTCTGCCCAAAGGAATGGCTGTTGTTTACTTGTAACATTTCATCCTTGTTTGGAACTGTAACTGAAAAACCTTAGCTGGTTTTGTTAGCCTTTGAGTTCTTTGTAAATCACTTCAGTTTAGTGCTTCAATAATAATTTATGATGATTCCTTTTAGTTTGCAGCTACTTGTTTCTTGTGATCATTATATCCCTGATTCAAGCCTGTTGCTTATTGCCAAGACAGTCTGAACTCTGAACATGTAAAATCAAATTTGTAGCAGGAGTAAGAAGTCATGTGTCTCCATGCAGGAATCTTTCTTTAGAACGAACGTGAGGTCTCATTTTTGGCACTATAGTCTTGATTGGTTTCTGTCCTTTTTGTTATGCTCTGCAATTCTGGTGTTTTTGGCTTCTGAGTCGGAATCGACTACAGATTCCGCAATGTGGTCGAAGCGTTGCATGCTATTATAGTATTGCTTTTGGAATAGAGTATAAATCTATCAACGAAGATGTATTGGTTAGTGGCCACAATGCTTATAAAGACTGGATATGCAATGCAAACAATACCTCGAAGTGGAGCGAATATGGCCAGTATAGAAACCGTATTTTCAGAGCAGTCTGTCATGATGCTATAAAAACGACGGTATTGTAGATGTCATTCTTTAATGGGGGAGTAACCTATTTCCCTTCACCCGAAGAGAGAAAAAATCCCAGAGCAAGTCGTATCCAGCTATGATATATGTAGGTTTGTAGGTTTTTGGCTGCTCCAGACTGTAGATAAATAATTCATTGGAAAATAAAATAAAAGCTAGCCAGTGGAGATTGAAACAAGATCTGGGAAATTAAATAATCAATTTATATGCACATAATCATTGATTACTATTTGAGTGTCGAGATGCGGAAATTACTACACCCTGGTAGAGTGTCACATGCGCTAGTGCTTATCGTATTCATAATTTAATATTTTAGTTTTAATTAATTATGGAATTCAACACTAACTTATATTCCTATGTTTTTTAATATATATATTTTTAAAAAATAAAATATAATAATAAATGTAAATGTCAGTGATACGATTCATCATTAATTATGAGTAAAATATCAAGTTTTAACTAGCGTGATCCCAATCTTAACCCTCTAAGAGCATGTAATAGTTCTTGGTCAAGATGAGGAGGAAAAGGGTAGCCCCCACAAAATGACCCAAAATAATGGAAGCCAGCCCAACAAAATTGTAATAAAACATAAAAATGTTGAAATTTTTAATTTAAATTGAATCCATTTAGCGGACAATGCTGTCACTGAATTTTAACCTTTAATTCGATTAGTGCGTTACGTAGCATGGATCTTTGGTTAATATTTTGGGTAGGGTTATTGCATTAGGTTAGTGATCTGTCTAACCATATGGATTGAGCTATCATTATTCTTTTTTATCTTCCTGTTGTTGTAGATAGATTAGATCCTATTCATGCTTTGTGCAATGAAAGGAAGTTTCATGACAAAAAAAAAAAAAGAGTCCATCAAATTAATTCAAGTAAATTATTTCTATAGACATTAAATTCCAACAAAGCACCAAAGCAAAGCAGACCTTAGCATTAACCCATAAAACAGCTTTGCTCAGAGATCATGGCCCATTGGCCCGCTATTAACCATGTCATGCTACCTGCCATTCATTAGGCAAACTTGTATAAAAGGTACACAGGCTCTGTATTCTAACTTCCAAGCTATCCCTGGCCTTTCAAATACTTGCATTAGCTAATTTGAACATTTGAATATCCTTGCACTTGCTCCTCCCTTGTTTTCAAACCTTAGATGGGGATTTCAATCCAAAATTGAAAGAAAGTCAGGCATGATTTCAAAACTCGCAATAAATTATTGGAGTTAAAACAGCATAATAATTACAAAAAGAAATGTTATCATAAATGATTTGTTTCATAGTTCAAAATATTACACTTTTATGATATATATATATATATATATATATATATATATATATATATATATATATATATATATATATATATATATATTAGTGCAAATACTTTTTATATTATTTAATTATATATTATCATGTAATTAAAAATAGTTGATTTTTTTACATAAAATTATTTTAAAAATTAAACGTGTGATAATATATCGTTAAGGATAATACAAAAAAACTTTATATTAACATTTATTAAAATTAAAATTTTAGTTTTGATACATTATCAATATAAAAATTTTTGTACTATCAATCTATCATATAGCATTATATGTATGACTCTTGAGTTAGTTATTATAAGAGTTAACACAATATATGATTAGATTTTTGTATAAAATACACTATCAATGTATTGAAATTTAATCATAAAATTAAAAAATATTTTTATTACATATATTTAAAAAAAAGGGTTGCAACAAATCATATTTTTATATAAATATGTTATTTTATTTTTTAGACCGCCAACAATAACAAAAGGAAAATCTTGGAGTGCATATAAGCGTTGACTCATCTAGTCGCCTTTTTACTCATAACTCATGCATCATCATAAATTGGATTTGATTCATAGATTTTTCTATTTGTAAGTAATTTATAAATATTTTTATAAGTATTTGGTCAATAAACTTAAAGATATATGTAACTTTGGATTGAAGTGAATTTTTCTCTCATCTTAAATAATTTTTTTTAAAATAAAGTAAAATCTTGGAGTTTAATTTTGCATTTTTTTTTATTTTAAGAATTTAATTTAAGTGTATTAATAGTGTAAAATAATTTTACATTATCAATTAATATAAATAGTAAAAAATATTAACTCATACAAATAATCACTTATTATAATGAAGAATTTATCATAATTTTTTAATTTCTCTTATTTCTATTGATTGATAGAGTAAAATTATTTTACATTATCAATATATACCAATTAAACTCTTATTTTAATGCTTAATTTTGTGTTTCTTTATTTTTTGAGGGAAAAAAACGGCATGCGAGCTTTCCCCATTACCAGTTATTAATTATTAATTTAATAATTAATAATATATATACACTTCATCATATGTAATTTCTCCACCGAAAATTTCAGTGTTTGTTTGGTTTGATTTTCCGCATTTTCGATATAAACAGGCTCGCTGTGGCTGTAAATCTCGTCACTGTCCTTGTAAGTCCCAAGCATCCCTATTTCTCCCTCACCGCCTCTCTTTATTTTAATTTTTATCGTTTTCATTTTCTCTTTTTTTCATTTCTTTCCTCTCAACTCAGGTTTTGGGTTCCCGCGAAATTCCGAAGCTCCTCGAACCAGATCGCCGGAAAATCTTCCACTGCACGGTACGTCTCTCCCTGAATTATCGTAGCACACTTCACTTCAATCACTGATAGCTCCGAATATAGCTGATTAACTAGTAAATTTTTGCAACCTTTGCTGGAAAATGTTGGATGCGTTTTTCCACAGTCTAGGGTTTCTGTTTTTGATTTGGTAATTAGGAAGTGTTTGTGGCTGATGAACTTCCTGTTCACCAGTAATTAACAATAAACATGCTGATCTTCTGCAATTGCTTGCTTGGTTGTTTTTCAGTGTGGAATTTATGTGGAAATATACGCACATTGTTTTAACGGGCTCTTACTTACTTTTACGGTTTCGTAGTTTTGTTTAAACTGTTATGATTTAGAATGGTCCATGCGGTTTTAGTTTGAACTTTGAACGATTTTAAAATACATCCTGTTGCTACTGATTTTACTGTTCTGTAATGGTGAAGCACCTGGATTGTAATTTGAAGCCTTGTGTGTGTGTATGTGTGTGTGTGTGTGTGTGTATCTAATCGAGCAATGCTATTTGGTACAAATTTTACTTTTGTATAAAAATAATTGTGGGAAATTGTTCTCACAATTCTGACCCGGGTGTAGTGAAGGCCAAAGGTCTCCCCAAGGGTGCTGCTCCAAGGATCGAACTTTTGACCTTAGGGTTCAAACAGTCACTTTTTGACCACCACGACCGGCACCTGTTGGAGCTATTTGGTACAAATTTGTATACATCTAATTGAGCAATGCCATTTGGTACGAATTTTTCTTGACGAAATGATTGTATTTGTAACCAATCACAGTGAAGGTAGAAATGCAGGACGATAGAAATGGAAACTGATTATTGAAATAACTGCACTGTCACTTATTCGTTCCCATCCGTTTCGTACCAACATGCATTTCGCTATCTAATTACGTACCCATATGTACATGGTTACTTTATTAAACACTAGAACATGCCTCCTTAAAATCTTTGGATTTTTTAATTTTTCATTTCTTTGATATTTGGTGTTCTATTTTTACTACATGTATTTTTTGTTGTTTATTTCTGCTTCTAACAATTTTATTATTTTAAGAAATAAGTACATCCATATCAGTTAAATAAACTAGCAAATGAGTAGACTTATTGTAAGGTTAGTAACATAACAATGGCAGATGTTGATATATTTCATTAAAAAAAAAAAACTTTTGTGTTGATATCATGAGAAGTCGGGAAGAATATCATGGCTTCATAATTTTTTTGTCCAATGAATTAATTCCAAGGATCACCTCACATGCGAAATACTTTAGTTATTCTAATGAATGATGATACATATGATTAGCTTAACAATATCTTAAAAATTGACTTGGCTATTCAATGTTAACAGAATCAAATATTAATTTCTTTGTTCAAGTGTATGTACATTTAAACAGTCTTGTCGATGATGTAGTTTGTAAGAAACATGAATACTTTGTATGACAGCCATTGGATGAGAGAGAGAGAGAGAGAGAGAGAGAGAGAGAGAGAGAGAGAGAGATGTTGGTGGAAGTAGAGGGAAGATTATGGATTACGAATTTGAGATGGAGTGAGCAAAGTGTAGTTAGCACTTGGCGTGGGAGTTGGAGGCAACCACCCATGCGTGACGTCATGCTTTGGTGTTGAGCAGATAAGAGAAGGTCTTGCAAGAAAGAAATGTCAATAATTGTAGGAGCTGTGAGTAAAGTTTTTTAACAGGAATAATTTAGAATGAATTGAAACCGGCGCATGCCATGCGGGAACGGTGATAAAATGAATATAAGTTATTGATATACCTCATGTATTTGTTTATTTGCTTATGTGTGTGAGTATCCAATAGTTATTTTTATATGAAGTTCCTTATACCTACATTTTCTTTAAGGTGGATTGGTGATTTCACTTGCTGTAATTATCATATTATTTCCTCTTAGGCATTTATATGCTGTTTCTTTCATACATAGACTGACCTGTGACAGGAAGTGCATTGGGCCCGGTTATTGATCTAGATATGGAAGTGATGAATTAATTATATGTATGCTTTCTTTATTTGATTGGATATCCCAAATGATCTCTTCATACTGTTTTCCTCTCTATTCACACAATGCTTTCTGTCACATTATTGAGAGCAAATGAATTATGATCTTAACTTGGAAAGAAAAGGAATTAATTTCAGAATTCTATTTTGGGATATTATGTGAGATGTGTGTGTGTGTATGTGTGTGTGTGTATATATATATATATATAGAAAGGGTTTTTTATTTCAAATCATAAGCATACAAAAATACTGTGTCTGATGTGATATTTTAACAATTAAAAGCAACTGAAGTTCTTGAATTTCCTTTGACTGGGTTCTATAGAATTCTCAAATATTACCTATGCACTGTTATTCTACACCTCACTGATTTATCTCAAAGCAACACCTGGGTACAACAGTTATGGATCTAGGTTTCCAGTAAATGAATTATTGGACTAATTATAAACTCCTCATCATATGTCCGATACCAACAACCATGGTTGTTACGGTTGCGTGCTATCTCATTAGATCGCATGATCTTACGCTCCTGAGTAGCTTTTCCGATCCCGATCCCACACTGAAAATCGGATTTGTGGTATCGTGGTGTGATCGCTGGGGAAGATCGCAAACTCACTGAAGTCATGCGAGTCCGGCAATCTGGGCGACTTCTGACCTTGCATGTGGAGCGATGCCCCTGACCCTTAAGACCCCATAGCCTAAACACCCCCAAACCTTAAGTAATGCTCTCTTGATTCCTTTCTCTATTTTGCTCCTGCATCTGTCCGTGGACTGCACCTCTCGATCTCTCTTTCTCATCTTTGAGTGGCATTGCAACTGTTTTTTTGTTGCTGTTCCCATTCGCCTAGTTGCTTGGTCAGGTTGGTGAGACTTGGTGGGTGGGTGGGTGGCTGGGTGCTTCTTTGTGGAGTGGGTGTGGCTGTGCTTTGCTCATTGTCGTGTTTAGTTGCTCGGCCATGATTGGATGACATTCTTCTTCAACGAGGAGGAGTGGATGGCAATGCTTTTTAAATTTTTTTTAGGCTTTGGAAACATGATGGGCCGAAGCCCAAGTGAGGGTGTGGACCTGTTTTCATTCTTTTTTAAAAAAAAGCACCCAAAACAAAAACACCCACAGTATTGACCAAAAAATATACACCCACAATTTTTTGGTTTTCTTTTCTGAAGATTTTTGTTGTGTAAAATTCTATGAATTTTTTTTCGTCTTTGATATTATAAATTTTAACTTTAACTTGAGTTGTAACATTTTTATGCATGGTAAATTGGAGATATATAGGGGATTGCTAACCTCCACATTTTCTTTTGGACATAAACCCAGCCATCTCTTTCCTTAATCAATTTATACTTTTGGGTAATTTTGTAATTTTATCTTACATACATTAATTACTATTCTAAACTTTCTCTCACCTAATTGATATCCACTCTCTCCACTATTTCTCTCTCTGTGAATACTATGCTCTTTTTTTTAAAAAAAAAAAATTCTCTTACTTTTAATTTTATAATATTAATATTGATAAAAAAGAAAAAAAGAAAAGAAAATTCTACTCTGTAAAATGTAGAAAGTAAGAGAAAGTAGCAATTAGGTGAGAGAAAAATATTAATATGAAATTTTAGTGATTGCTGCGATCCCAAGAAGGCGAGTTTGGATTTGTAGTTTTCTCATTAGGAAATAGGTAACTAATTATTTAACCTAATGCGTTGATGCTATTTGAGTGAGAATACTGGGTTTGCTTTTAATTATAAAAATTTACAACTTCTTGTAAGCAAGCTTAGGGTGCTTCAGCTTGAGGTCAACTAGCTGCTCATAATTGTTGTTGTATTGGTAGGATCCTACAATCCGTGTTACAATATTTGATTTTACATGTTTATCTTCCCCTTCTGATCCTATGTAGGATCTTGATTTTGACAACCTTGACAACGACAGCCAAGCTTTTTCCCACTAAGTGGGCTTGGCTGCTTATAGTATGACCAAGGACTACAAAATTATATTTATGGAAGCTTTGGGTCATTGCTCCTAAATTCTATCACCAACATGTATGTCACACATAGCATGCATCATGCATTTAAGGCATGCACAAGCATATGCATTTACTCTGGTTATTAATGTTTGGAGCAAGAGCTGTCCTGGTTTTATGTAGGTAGAGCATTCTTTTATTGAGAAAAGCTGCTAAAGGATAATAGTTTTATCAATGTACTTAAGGTTTCTGTGATTTGGTCCCTTTATTTAATATTGTCAGCTTATTCCATTTGCAAAATGCTAACCTAGTTGGTCTTTTTGTTTTCCTTTGGACGATTCTTGGTTCATTTTGAAATTTCATTACTCTATGGAGGGTTTGTGTGATAGAATTAACTGATTTTTCTTTCTTCTTCTTGATCACCTTAGGATTTCTATCATTTTGGAAGAACATGAGTAGCTTGGTTGAGAGGCTTCGTGTAAGATCAGATCGCAAGCCAATTTATAATTTAGATGATTCAGATGATGATGCTGATTTTTTGCCTAGAAGGCCTGGGGCAACTCAGGAAAAGTTTGAGAGGATCGTTAGAAGTGATGCAGTATGTTACTTACCTTTTGCTTTAACAATCTTCGTTTGATTTAATTCAGATTTATGTTGTTATTTATACTTATTTCCTCCTTTGTTTTGATGTTTCTATCCCTTCTCAATAGAAAGAGAATATGTGTCAAGCTTGTGGAGAAAGTGGAAATCTTCTGAACTGTGAAACGTGCACTTATGCTTACCATCCTAGGTGTTTAGTTCCACAAATTAAAGGTCCCCTTCCAGACAACTGGAGGTGTCCTGAATGTGTAAGTGTTTATGCTTCATAAAATACTTATAATAGATTTCTGCTTTATTGATAGCCTATGCTTACAATATTCCTTTTCTTTTTTTCAATTTCAGGTCAGCCCACTTAATGATATTGATAAATTATTAGATTGTGAGATGCGCCCCACTGTAGCTGCTGACAGTGATGCCACAAAATTAGGTTCAAAGCAAATATTTGTCAAGCAATACCTTGTTAAGTGGAAGGGACTATCATACTTGCACTGCACATGGTAAAATTGTGGGAGCTTGTCCTCCATTATGTCCAAGAGGCAGATAGTGTCTAGTGAACATCCTGCAGTGCTTATTATATATTACTTTCCATTCCTAACTCTTGCTCTGTTTCTTTCTTTTTAGGGTGCCAGAGAAAGAGTTTCTGAAAGCTTTCAAGACTTATCCTCGTCTAAAGACCAAAGTGAATAACTTCCATCGTCAAATGGCATCTGTCAATACTTCTGAGGAAGACTTCGTTGCCATTCGACCTGAGTGGACTACAGTTGATCGAATACTTGCTTGCAGGTTCAACTGTGTGGGACTTTATTTTCCTCCTTCCACATATGAAAATAACATGAGACAACTGTGTCCCTAATATCTAAATTTTTGAAATTACTTTATTCCAGAGTTCGAGCAACGTTTAGGCTTAACAGGAACTTTGGTGGTGTTGGTGTGGTATTTTAGGAAGTTATCTTGTATTCCTAATTGTAACAAACAATAGTTTTGGAGGGGCAATAACTTTTTCCTAATCATTTCACATATGGTTGAAATTCAGTGATGAATCGTTTTGTATTCTATACTAGTCTAGTAGTGCAAAATAGTTTCTTCAGAAAGAAAATTATTCTCGTATATCATTTGGAGGATATTTTCAATTTCTTATTCTGTTTTTCCACCTCTTCTCTATCAATACATTTATTCTTTTAGTCTGACCAACCACAGAAGGGGGAAAAATCCTATTATCATTTGTTTGTCATTGAATTATGAGAGAATGGTAACACTGCAATGTGCATCCTAATGGCTTAGAAAGTTCACTTAATTATGTTTTGCTATTTTTTCCCCTAGAAGTGTCAACAAATGCATGTTTTCATGGAACAAGTTTTTTAAATGGTGCAGGGGTGATGATGATGAGAAGGAATATCTTGTGAAGTGGAAAGAGCTTCCATATGATGAATGCTATTGGGAGTTTGAGTCAGATATTTCTGCATTTCAGCCAGAAATAGAAAGATTCAATAGATTTCGGTCTAGATCCAGCAAACTTTCTTCCATTAAGCAAAAAAGCAGTGTTAAGGATGATGCTGAATTGAAGAAACATCAGAAAGAATTTCAGCAGTATGAACACAGTCCTGAGTTTCTGTCAGGCGGTATGTTTTATGACTGATAAATCTTATGGCAATAGTATGTGTTATGTTTATTCTTTTTGATTTGGATGATCAAGATCACCTGATTTGTCTTCACATTAATGAAGGTACACTACATCCATATCAGCTTGAAGGCTTGAACTTCTTGCGATTCTCTTGGTCCAAGCAAACCCATGTTATACTTGCTGATGAAATGGGACTTGGTACTTAGTCTCTGATTCTCTCTCTTTTTACTCTGATTCTCTCTCTATTTATTCCCTTCTTTTTTTGGGGTATTTAAATTAAGGGAATGGGATGGAATGCTATCCCATTCAAGGCAAGGGCATGCCACAAGCGTTAACAAGGGCTTGAAGTGGTACTTACCTAAGCCTAAGCCCTTCAAGCAAAGTGGCCTTAATTTGTAGATTTTAGCAGAAGGGTGTTATGGCACCATGATGGCAAGTTGTTCTCCTGCAGGCAAAACCATACAAAGTATTGCTTTCTTAGCATCCCTTTTTGAAGAGGGAGTTTATCCACATCTGGTGGTTGCTCCACTTTCAACATTGCGAAACTGGGAACGTGAATTTGCAACATGGGCACCTCAAATGAATGTTGTACGTATACGGGGATTTCTGAGTAGTATTGTCAGTTATGTAATTACTCTTTTAATTTTATGTTTGTTTCTGCAGCTTATGTATGTCGGATCTGCCCAAGCCCGTGCTGTTATAAGAGAGTATGAATTTTACTTTCCAAAGAAACAGAAAAAGATCAAGAAAAAGAAATCTGGTCAAATAATTAGTGAAAGCAAGCAAGACAGGATTAAGTTTGATGTCCTTTTGACATCATATGAGATGATCAACTTTGACACAGCATCATTGAAGCCTATAAAATGGGAGTGCATGGTAAGATTCTACTTACCATAATAGTATCAGAACAAGAAATATTAATTTTCCAGTTGCCTTTATTACTGAACTTCTTTTTTCTCATTTTTGGTTTCTGCATAATTCTGATACCCTGATATGTATGTCTATATGTAGATAGTTGATGAAGGTCACCGTCTCAAAAATAAGGATTCAAAATTATTTTCTTCATTGAAGCAATATTCTAGCAGACATCGTGTGCTCTTGACCGGGACTCCTCTTCAGGTTTACTTTAAATTAAGATTTGTGCCCTAGCTGGTTCACTGGGTGATTATGTCCTAATTTTCTATTATTGGTTAATCAAATCATCCTTTTGTTTTGTTGGTTGGGCTTGCTGGCTGGTTTTTTGTCTGGAAGATTTGTTGTTATTTGCAACCACAGACGAGTACTAAGAGTTCTATTTTCTAGACTTGGGTCATATAATTTTTAGAGCATTGCTTATTCTTGAGTTGCACATATATTTTTTAAATAAAACATGAATTTAAGTTTTTTAAATGAAATTCTTGTTACCTTGATAGTATCAGGTATGTCTAACATAGTATTTTTGTTGCCTTAACAAGGAAAGTGTCACTCGACTCACTCCAATGTGTGTGAGTGCTTGTGAATAGCTGTGGTATAGGAGTATTGCACACATAATGTTGTTGTTATACCACTAATCTAATGTGAATGTAATTGGCAAAGGGTAAGTCCACATGGTGGTGCAGCTCTCAAGAGTTTGAGCCTTTCACCATAACATGTGCATTGAGATTCGTACCTTCATTTATTTATCAACTATTAAACCAATTAAGTTAACTGAAAAGTCAATTCTACCATCAATAAGAGCTCAGCATGTCCATAAAGTACCCATGGTTAAAAGAATATCTGAAGTCAGATAATGGAAGGACACAATGGTTGTTTATACTTTGTTCTTATGTTGAACTTGTGTGAGTCTGTGTTCATATTTTGTATTTCTGGGTGCCTACAACAACACAATTTTGCAACTTTACATTCTTGAATTAATTTATATCTATATATATGATGGAAAGATGTCTGTGTTTATGTAACCTTGGCTCTGTTCCCCATAAAGGTGTATTGGTTGTTCCTTTTCTTTTTTAGTTACATGAGAAGTGCACTAAACTATTGTTCTTTGTGTATAACATTTATTTTCTGTTTAGATTCTGGATTAGCAGCTTCATTTATCTAAAATGAATGGTTAGAGTTTTTGAATTTTCTATTGACATTTACTGATGACAACTTGTCTGGTACACTTCACACCTATGAATGCACATTTATTGATTTAAAACCTGGTTGCATATATTGAATTTTTCTATTGGAAGTTGAAATGTACTTATGGCAACTTGTCTGATGCATTTCAGAACAACCTGGATGAACTTTTTATGCTTATGCACTTCCTTGATGCTGGGAAGGTTAGTATGCTTATCCACGATTAAGATATTGAACTCTCATGAAAGTTAAGAGTATCTTATTGACTTCTTTTTTGACTTCTGGTAGTTTGGAAGTTTAGAGGAGTTCCAGGAAGAGTTTAAGGATATCAATCAAGAGGAACAGATTTCAAGGCTTCATAAAATGTTGGCCCCGCATCTGCTTCGAAGTATATATCTTAATCTTGAATAAGTTCGCAATTTCTCTTTGTTTTCTTGTCTGGTTTACTATTTACTCTCAAGATTTGTAATATAGCATTGTGACTATTGGCTGAAGTTGTTGCTTTTACTAATTTTGCTTTTACTAATTTTGTGTTGCCTATCTATGTCCCTTGCTTGAACCACGGCGAACTTGGGTTTTCCTGCTGGTGGTAACAATTAGTTTTGCTGATACTTCAAAGCAATTGTTAAGTTTAACAGATCTTGAAGTATTGGGAAGGAAATCTTTTAATGAACATGTCTGCAACACTTTCTTTTGATGCTCTCTTCAAGGGCATGTATTGCATCAAACTTCTTAGTCAATATTAAGCAAGTGACTGGCTGTTTCTGATGTTCTATTCCTTTGTTCAAGACCTAGTCAGTATTGAGGATCTCTTGCTGTCCATGCTCTTTGTAATATCCTTCTTCTTTTATCCAAAAAAAAAAAAAAAAAGAATTGTTGATCCTCCTTTCTCAATCTGTGTACTCTCAAGTAACCTTGTTCTTGTAGAAGTTTTGGCCTCTGCAATCAATCTTGGAGAGAAGTGGTAGGATCCTAGCAGAAGTTGTAGGTCTTGTAATGCCTATAGGGTGTGTTTCTCGACCAGGAAAAAAAAATTTGCTGTTGTTGGAATGATCAATATTGGAATTGGTCTGTGAAGCTTTTGTAATTTCTTGACTATTCCTGTAGGAAGAAATTGATGTTTTATTGCTGAGGCACTACTAATATTGTTTGGCCTGATGGTTGCCCCTAAATTGAAGTGCATGGGGCTAATTTAGATTCGGATAATTTGATTTGGTGGTTATAATTTTGGCATCCATGGAAATTTCAAGAGGGGTATCAGAGGCTTGGTTATTCAGTGGTTCTTATTATAAACTAAGTAGTGGTAATTTATTCATAAAAAAGTGTGTTGCTGAATTGTGGATTCAAATTTTTAATGCCCCTGCAGGAGTGAAGAAAGATGTCATGAAGGAACTACCTCCTAAAAAGGAACTTATTTTACGTGTTGAATTGAGCGGCAAACAGAAAGAATACTATAAAGCAATTTTAACCCGTAATTATCAGATATTAGCTCGCCGTGGTGGTGCACAAGTAAGATTCATGCTATACTGAGATGACCTTTTTAGTTTATTCTTAATCTTAGCTTCATAAGAGCCAAAACTGCTCAACAGTATTGGTATTATTGTGTTTTGTATGTTTTTGAATCAGATTTCTCTTATCAATGTTGTTATGGAACTGCGTAAGCTCTGTTGTCATCCTTACATGCTAGAAGGAGTTGAACCAGAGATTGATGATCCAAAAGAGGCATACAGGTAAGCTTTTATGGCAGTTTTCTCTTAGTGGGACATTGTGATTATCTGTTAGAAATACTTGGTTCTTTGCTTATTTGGTTCTAAATCTTGTTTGTAATTTTATGTTCTATTGAAAATTGTTACCTTTTGTAACTAAAATGAATGTCTTGTTATCACGTTGAGAGGCACTATATTAAATTATTAATGTAATTTGGATTATACAGTTACTCTATTAGCTGTGTTAGTGTTGCCCTATTTTTGCTTTTCATTTCTATTTGACAGACAACTGCTGGAATCATCGGGGAAGCTGCAATTGCTGGACAAGATGATGGTGAAGCTTAAAGAGCAAGGACATAGAGTCCTCATATATTCCCAATTTCAACACATGCTGGACTTGCTTGAAGATTACTGTTCTTACAAGGTATTCATATATGATTATTCTGTGTTATTAACCTAATGGTTTCCGGCCTTGATTTTTTTCCTGCTGTATTATACTTATTTGTTTTTGTTTTTCCTTTTTCTAAACCAGAATTGGCAGTATGAAAGGATAGATGGCAAAGTTGGTGGAGCTGAAAGACAAGTAAGGATAGATCGTTTTAATGCCAAAAATTCTTCAAGATTCTGCTTTCTTCTTTCTACTAGAGCTGGTGGATTGGGAATAAACCTCGCAACTGCTGACACAGTTATTATATATGATAGGTGAACCTTTAAGTTCCTGTAATTGTTTTTTTTTTCCTCGAATAATTGTTTGATGAAAATAGATATTAATTAAATTGGCCATGAAACAAGTTTTACTGTCTAAAGGTTTCTCTTTTTTGGGTTAAAAATATATCTTCTTCCACAATTACAACTATTTTCAATCCATTTGCATTTTCTTTTGGCAAAAAAATGAGAATAGCTGCAATCTAGTAGTTGAAATCCTCATGCTGATTTATAATTCACTGATCAACTGTCATTCTACAGTGATTGGAATCCTCATGCTGATTTACAAGCTATGGCTAGAGCTCATCGACTTGGACAGACTAACAAGGTTTGAGTTATTTCATTGATATGTAGTTGATTATCGTTGTTGACTTTATATGTCATAGTAGTTCTGGCATTGTAGGTGCTGATTTATAGGCTTATAACACGAGGAACCATTGAAGAAAGGATGATGCAGATGACAAAGAAGAAAATGGTGTTAGAACACCTAGTTGTAGGGAGGTTAAAGGCTCAAAACATCAACCAGGTAAATAATTATTTTTTAAAAAAAATTAAAGGCTTATTTTGTGAAGGCTGGTAATAATAGTTAACAGTCTCATTGGTATGCCCACAGACCACAGTAGTTCAAACTGAGTGGGATCTATTTTCTTGTTTCAGGTTAATTCTTTTGCTTTTGTTTTTTTGTTGTACTTATATAACTAAGTTTGCAGAAACCACATGGAAAATGGATGTTGACTAGTAGTTTAGCATTGGACTCAATAATATTGGAATTATGTTCTTTTTTCAATTCGTGTATGCTCTTTTGTATTGTTTACTGTCTTGTCTATTTTATCTTCTAATCAGGATATTACTAGCTTGTTGGTATAGTCCTACATCTCTGTATTGGAACACATGAATTGATTTTTACTTCTAACTGAGTCAAGAAGGAGGAGAGCAGAGAGATTCTCTATGGTTCTTCATTTCTTAGTCCCCATTCACTTATTGTTGTAATCCTTTTTTTCTTGAATAAAATTTCTTTTTCCTATATAGAGAAAAAGCCTTTAGTATGCAGTGTGGCTGTTGGTGTGGATCCGAATTTGAGAAATGTCTCTGTGTGGGAGGAGGTTTAATGTGAGTATTTTTACTAAAAAGAAAATTTTATTTAGCTGAGGAAAAGAACAGCACCAGAAGTGAGGATAAGACTAACTCAGTTACGCCTGAAGAAGATGATAAAAGATGCCACGAAGAGTGAAGCCACATCAACAATGTAAATCATTGCATTTTCTCTGGATATCAGACAAAGCTAATTCCCTTGACTATTGACTGAGCTCCACAGAAGAGGCAGAAGCAAATTCTTGAAAAAAATAGGCATTGCAATTGTTTAAATGCATCAAACAAATCAAATAGAAAATCTCCTGAATAGAACTACCATTCATTTCAAAATTGCAAAACCACTGTATATATGAATGAACAGATTATCTACTTATATGGCCAATACGTTTATGGTGTGTCCTTGAGGGTCATTGTCTTTATCCCCTTTCCTTCAAAAATAAATAAATAAATAAATCCTGATTATGTAAGACAGTAAGAGTTATGAACCCATATTTTTGTGCACATCAATTGAGTCTGGGATGCATATGCCATTTTGTTCAACATATTGATATTCTGTTAAATATTAGTCAAATATTGGTTAAGATTTATAAGTATTTTAGGACAAATTGAACATTTGAACCATATCCAATTGAGAATAGTATTATTAAAGATTTGATGACAAATTGAACATTTGAACCATATCCAATTGATAATAGTATCATTAAAGATTTGACGGTGACTTTTATTGTTAATTGTTCTTAGGAAGAGTTGGATGACATCATAAGGTATGGGTCGAAGGAGTTATTTGCAGATGAAAATGATGAAGCAGGCAAATCCCGCCAAATCCATTATGATGCTGCTGCTATTGATAGGTAATCAAACACTTTCTCAAGCAGGAAATAGCAATATGCTTGAGCATTTTATTTCATGTGCATTTCTTCAAAACAGATTGCTGAATCGTGATCAAGTTGGAGATGAAGAGGCTACTTTGGATGATGAAGATGACGATGGATTTTTGAAGAACTTCAAGGTTAACAATATCATATAATTATGCATATACATATTCATGCTCTTAATGTTTATTCTTCCTTGATTTATGCACTTTGATTTGTGATGAGTTGAGGTGTCCTTGATTTCTACTGTGCCTCTTATTATTATTTTACAGCTACCAATGTATATCTCTATATATAAACACCTGCATGGACACACAAATCAATCAAAAGAAACTCGAATCTGGGAAGTAAAACTGGATTGGCCTGTCCCTGCATGAAAAGTTATACTGCCACTTTATTTCTTGGATTAGATTGTTTTGTTGTGAAAGCATTACTATGGCAAACCACTAGTCATGATCATATAACTTAACTGTGCATAAATATTTGCCTTTGGAATTTGCAACAGTAAATGACTAAGTGTAATGATTGTGTGCGTTCTTGTGGATTCTCTCTCTTTTATTTTCACCCATAAGTACATACACTATATTGATGCTACAGCTTTCTGCTTGCTCTTTTCTTTATCAAAATGTCATTTTTTCATTTAAAAAACATTTCAATTAAAATAATTTTGAATGTTAAGTGAAAGTTTCTTTGCTTTTCTTCCTTTTTCATTATATTCATGAATTGAATTATCTCTTCCCTAGAGCCACTTGAAGATTCTGTATTGAATGTTGTTGAATTTTAAAAATTTAAATAACTGGTATCAACAATGTGCAACTGCAAAAATGAACTCATTCATATAATTTTTTATGATGGATTTCATGAAACTCGTTGACTGTCTATCCAGAAGTATAATTGCACCTATTGGTTTACTCAAAAGAAAACTTGTTTTTGAAGGCACTACTTATGTCAGGATTCGGGAAATATTTGTGACTGGAAAGTGCTAGCAGTTCTTGTTTATGGAGCACTCTGCTTCCATTACCTTTTGCTGCATGTCTATCTCAACATCAATGTTGCCTTTATTACAACAATAACTGCACAGAATCTATATACTATCACTCTCATCTGGGTTTCTGTTTGGATTCTATGATGTTGATTGACTGAATTGATTATATGGTCTAGGTGGCAAATTTTGAGTATATTGATGAAGTTCAGGCTGCAGCAGAGGAGGCTGCACAAAAAAGAGCAATGGAGACTATGAACAGTTCAGAAAGAATGCATTACTGGGAGGAGTTGTTAAGAGACAGATATCAAGAACATAAAGTTGAGGAGTTTAATGCCTTGGGCAAAGGGAAGCGAAACCGCAAGCTGGTATGTGACTGTAGTGTTTATTTTAGTTTCTTGTATTAATTCGCAAAGGAAAGAGTGTTGGTTCTTGTTGTCATTAATGAGTTTGTGTGAGATTACATTCAACAGTGCCAATATGTATTCTGTTTGCTCTCTAAATGTTGCTTTCTACCTTAGTCTTATGGAACTTGTTCCCATCTTTTCCTTTTCCTCTCTAGCATGGAAAGGGATCTAGTCCACTTATGGTAGGTGTAGGTATAAAGACTTACACCCAATCTTTGACCATTTATTTTATTTTATTTTTTGTTATGTTTCAAGATTATTTATGGAAGAGAGAATATTGAAATCTTACATTATTAAAGATAAAAAATGGTAACTTGACTTAAATTTATTGTTAAATTTAATAATCAAAACTTCTCTTCATTAAAGTACATTTCTCTATTCTTTCCTTATTAATGTTAGGATACAATATTTTCCCTCTTTACCAAATTAGATGATTTAGAACCATTACATCAAATTACAATCAACGGTCATGGATTGGGTGTGAATGGATCCCCTTGTAGTTAATAATCAACAACTTCAGTTCATTTTCTCTGTTTCCTTTTGTGTATCTTTTTTTCATTTTTATGTGCTTTTGTTAAGGAAGTATATATTATTCCATGACTTCCCAGATGGTTTCTGTCGAGGAGGACGACCTTGCTGGCCTGGAAGATGTAAGCTCTGATGGTGAAGATGACAACTACGAAGCAGAGCTTACCGATGGTGATTCAAATTCAACAGGAACTACTACTGTTAAAAGGCCTTATAAAAAGAAAGCTCGAGGTACATATCAATATATAATTAGTTTTTGATTTTTTTGTGATATGATGGATTTAGATTAGTCCTTGACTGTGGTGTTAATGTCCCTTTAAATTATTAGCAGCTGATAGCACAGAGCCACTTCCTCTGATGGAAGGTGAAGGGAAATCATTCAGAGTACTTGGTTTTAATCAAAATCAGAGGGCTGCATTTGTGCAAATTTTGATGAGGTTACTTCCTTGTTATTTTATCTTTATTTTTATATGTGTTGAAGAAACGGTTTTGCTTGGCAATATCTGCAGTTTATCTCACTTTTTGTGTCTATTACAGGTTTGGGGTTGGTGAATTTAATTGGAAGGAGTTTACTTCCCGCATGAAACAGAAGACCTATGAAGAAATCAAAGAGTATTAATATAATGTTTCTTTGATGTGTTGAAATATTCAGGATGTTTTATATTCAGTTGTATTTGAATTTATGCCAGAAAGCAGGGCAATCTATCCTAACTTCCATTTTGCCATGGGAGGGGGGATGGGATTTGATGGCATGTGTGTCCATGCATTGTCAACAAAAAAAGGAAAAACCTGCAAAGATAGTAGCAGTGATTTGGATACTGATAAGATTAAGAATATATTTTTGGATTTGATGCAATTGATCTTGTGTATACTCCGGTATACAAGTGATTGCTGTAATCAGTCTGTGTGTGGATGAACTGCATGTGGGGATGTTTGCTACCAAAAGTTTTGGCCCATAAAAAATATATAATGCTGCTTAAAAGCTACAACCGAAATGGTATTATTTCCTTTGGTTAATCCTCCACATACACCGTGGGTTCTTTCACATTAAGGGGTGTGTGAACGAACCGTATGTTTTTTTGTCTTGTAGGGTTCACTATGAGTTTGGCTTTTCTTTTTTCTTCTTGCGCCTTACTTTTTTGGTTTTCGGGGAGATCCGTGATCTTTCGGCTCTCTTTTTGGTTTCGCTCTTGATACAGCATGTGCTTTCTGACTGGCAATTTATCTGTTGGTGGCATGTTTGGTTATAGTAGGCATGAGCTTATGTTTGCAATTGGATGTATCTAAGTACATGAATGAAGAGCAATTGCATGTGCATATGGAGTATGGACCTATATTTTCTTGAAAAATTACTGAACTTAAGGAAAAACAACTTTGGCCTGCACAAATTTCAAAATGGGCAATTGGAATTTGCTTTGCAATATAATAAGTAATACCATATGGTTGATATAATTCTTAAACATTGTTTAATAATTTTATTACCTGTCTTATGGTATATCATACCTTAAGAGATATTAATTTTTCTTTTCCCCCTTTACAGTTATGGAACCCTTTTCTTGTCTCATATCGCTGAAGATATAACTGATTCGTCTACATTCACAGGTGCTAGACCTTATTGCTATTATATCTTTCTCATTTTTCCTTTTTAACTATATCTTCAGTGTCCTAATCTTTCCTTTTTGTCTATAATTTGCCTGTAGATGGTGTTCCAAAAGAAGGACTCCGAATACAAGATGTACTTGTAAGGATTGCAGTTTTGCTCCTGATAAGGGACAAAGTAAGTTCTGAATGGATTTTCTGTTCTTCAAATGCTTGTTATTAGTATAATATATCATTTTGCTCTCCCTCTGCTTCCTTGCCTCATTATAAAAGAGCCTTGGGAAAATTCTGAGAAAGGAATTTCAGGTAAAATTATTGAAATAAATAAATAATAACATTTAATATAGATTAGAATTTTACATAATAAAATTAATAAATATTTATGATTATTAAAAACAAAAAATTTTAAAAAGTTATTTTAAAATTTATAATTAGAGTTTAATTGCTTTACACTGACAATGTAAAAGAGTTTTATACTGTCATCCAATTAGATATTTATATTTGTAAGACTTTTAAGGTAGTTAGTGGTTGAGTCAAACACTTTTACTATTGTAGCAATACATGATTGAATGTTTGGGTAAAATCTTTTTACACTGACGGTGCATATAAATTAAATCTTTATAATTAAATGATTAATAAAAAATATATTTTATTACAATTTCTTTTGTTATTATTTGTGATAGCTAGAAGATAATAATTATGCAATATTGTATTCTATACAATATCAAGCCAAATACTGTATAGTATTAAAATTTTAACAAACCTTATATTATTAGGTTTATAATGTCAGACTCTCTTATCATGTGTGCCAAACTCGTCCTTATTTGAAAAACGGTGAAAAACTAAAAGCTTTTGTTTTAAGCGAAAGACCTTCGTCTCGGTAATAATGTGATGTTTTCTTTTTTATTATATCTGATAGTGTGACAAACTTTAACCAAATTTAAACTCATATGTTTCTTTTTTTTTTTTTTTTCTTTTTTGGTTTGCTTGGAGAATTGGGGGGTTGAATTTGTGTTTTTGAAGGTAATATTAACGTTAGTCTAGCTGATGAATCTGTTTTTGTTTTTTCTCTTTGGACTTGCAATGACAGGTAAAGTTTGCATCAGAAAATCCTGGAACTCAACTGTTTTCAGATGATATCTTACTACGCTATCCAGGTTTGAAGGGTGCAAAGATATGGAAAGAGGAGCATGATTTAGTTTTACTGCGTGCTGTGTTGAAGTATGTCTTCTGATATGTATCTTTTGTTTTACTGAACAATGCAACAAATAGTATCTTCTAATAGCATGATACTAGCCATTAAATATTTGTATGCCATTATGTCTATTATGCATGTCTACTTTGTGTTTTGTATGTTGGCTTTTAATTTCCCTTGCTCTATGCTATATTCTATGATTTGTGGTAGATGATAATTGATGTTTGGTAGTTTGCTATTTGTAACCTATGTGGATTAATTTTTGATGTATTCTTTTAACATAATTCTTTTCCATATCAGGCATGGGTATGGAAGGTGGCAGGCTATTGTTGATGATAAGGATCTCAAAATCCAGGAGCTCATTTGTCAGGAGTTGAATCTTCCCTTCATAAATTTACCAGTACCAGGACAAGTCGGTTCTCAGGTGCAAAATGGTACAAATTTGACAAATATGGAAGTTCCCAGCAACCAATCTAGGGAAAATGGTGGGACTGACGTTACAGCTGATGCTGCACAAGGTTCCGGTGATGCTCGGAACCAAACACAGTTATATCAAGACTCCTCCATATTATATCATTTTAGAGACATGCAGAGAAGACAGGTTGAGTTTATAAAAAAGAGGGTTCTTCTCTTGGAAAAAGGTCTCAATGCTGAGTACCAGAAAGAATACTTTGTAAGTGCATTAATGTTCCGTCAGTGTAATGGCTTTTCAATACTTAATTATCTTCTCTTTGGACTGCACACAATTCAAGTTAAAAACATTTGCACTTTGTGTACACATTTTACCAGTGGTACATCAGACGACAATCTAAAATGCATGATGTACCCCTGAAAAGGTTTGCTTGACTTGCTTGTGGACTGACCTTTCCTTGTTATGAACTCTGTTTGCAGGGTGATCCAAAAGCAAATGAAGTAACAAATGAAGAACTTAAAAGTGAACCCAAGGCTACAAATTTTCCAAGTTATAAATTAGGGGACACTGATACCCAAATAATTGATCAACTGCCTCAAATGAAAGCAATAGGTACGTTCTATTGTCCCTCAGATACCGTCTTACGGTCGTACAATAACAATTATGTAGTTTGCATCAGATAATGGAGGAAGTCTTGCGTACTTCTAGGGTATTTCATCTAGACAATTAGAATATGACATGGGGCACAGAAATTGAATCTGTGCTGTCATAATAATAACATTAAAGTAAAATCTGGACTGTTGGAATATGCAAGAATCTCTTCTGGTATTTTGTCTGTTCAGAATTTCTGTTCTTTGATTTTTCCCCTCATTGTTCTTTTCCTTTTTCACTTTTTATTCTATTGTCCTGCCATTTTCTGCAGGTGCAGAAGAAATTTCACTTGCTTGTGATAATGATCCAAATCGATCAGAATTGGTTCGACTTTACAATGAGGTAAAAGGACTATTCTATATCACATTCAATTGGAGAGCTGATAAAAAGTATTATATACTGTATCAATATTCTATTTTCTTTATTGGCAGATGTGCAAGGTAGTGGAGGAGAACCCCGTGGATTTAGTTAGAACATCTTTGGCAAGGGAACCAGCAGAGGTCAATGTGGCAAAGAATTTCCCGGCACTAGAACCCATTTGTGAAAATATAAACCGAATTCTAACACCCACACAACAAGACCAAACTGCTGCAGAAAAGTCAACATTGAATACAGCTAACAAATCACAGGCTATATCGCCCGCTGAAGCTTTGGTGACGCCTATCCCTCAAGATGACTGCAAACCTGATAATTCCGTTGACAATGACAGTAAAGATATGGAAATAGAATTAGAACCTGAAAAAGAAAGTTGCACAAACCTGGAAAGGGAGAACAATCAGACCCCAAGTCTTCCGGAGAAAAAGGAAAGTGTTACAGAGATGGATGAAACTAAGAATGATGAGTTGAATGAAAACGCAGAGAAATCTGATGCTGGGGTCATTGTATTGGATGATTAATTGCAATGGAGTAGTAGGCAGATATTTGTTGTACCGTGTAGCATAATGATCTCAATCAACATTAACTCCTTAAAAGTGAAGTAGATTTAAAACAAAATGGTACTACGCATATGCGGTGGTTATCAGGTGTCCATTTGGTTTAGATCATGGTCGAATTGTTTTTAAAATAACTGAATTGATTTATATTTAGAAATTATGACACAAAAAAATAGCTTGAAAGATTTTTTTTTTTTGTTTAAATATCATAAAGTAAAATTATTTTGAGAGATATACTTCTATTTTTTAAATTATAGTTGCTCTAGGAAAATTTATCTTATATTATCAGTGGTTTTAGAATTTTGACAAGGATTAATTATTTTATATTAATTTTATTTGTTTTCATTAATTGTATTTGTTGTACTTTCATTTTCTCCTCTATTGTCTTATCATATAGCGTGATTATTTAATAAGTCAGAGTAATTGGTCTTTCACCGTTTTTTCCAATTAAAAAAGAATTTAATTTAAATATATTGATAATGTAGAATAATTTTGTACTGTCAATCAATAGAGATAATAAAATGTTAATTCATAAATAATTATTCATTATAATTAGAGATTTATTATAATTTTTTATTTTGTAGTATTTTTATTGGTTGACATTTTAAAATTGTTTTACAATGATAATATATACCAATTAAATTCTTAAAAAAGGTAAAAATTACTAAGTATTTTTTTATTTCCTGTACCATCTATCATAGTAACTATTGTTGTAAAATAGAAATTATTGAAAAAAAAAAGGCAACGGAGAGAGATGAGATGTTTCACCGTAGAGATTTGGAGTAGGAGGGATCCATGGGAATAATAATAAAAAAAGGACATAAATGTGAGTAGCATAGTAATTATAATTGTGCATTTAAACGGTGAAAGGAGAAGTTGCTAACAGGCAGTTGTGATTAAAAATAATCGTACTCCACTAAAATAAATAAATAAATTTAACCGTATTCAATGCACAGTATTTTTGGCAAATACGAAAAGTTGTAAACGCAGAAGAAAAGTTTGTTCAATGCTAACGAGCATGTATGGCCCTCGAATGCAAACCAAATAGACTTCAAATCGCTTGTGACAAAGTTCGTTGGAAACAGTTTATTTTAATGAGTTGCTGGGATGAGGTCTTGAATTTAACAGTGCGATCACTTGATTATTTGCCATCCGGTAGATTCTGAAGCATTTTACCGATGAGTTGTATTTTGAGAGTGATATGAGAACTGATGAAATTTCCCTAAGCCATTTTGAATGAAAATTTAAGACGTGTTTGTTTAAACTTTTAAAAAAAATAATTTTAAAACTTAAATTTTATATTTAGTTGAAAAAGTTGAAAATTAATTTTTTTTAGAAATTACTCTTTTTCAGCTTCTCCAAAAAAGCTGAAAATAAATTTTTTTGAAATTCTGTTAATTTTTAAAAATTATCCAAAGATATGAAAATTGACTTTTTTGGGTGAAAAAAGTAATTATTTGTTAAAATAATTCCAAACAAACGCACCCTTAATATCTCAAAGAATTTTAGAGGCAAGAAAGACTAAGAAAAGAGAGCAGAGAGAAACAAATAACTGAATATTTTCGACATAGTTGATTAATAATTTTTATTTGGGTAAGAAAAATTTCCATCGATCAACCCGAAGAGCAAGCAGTGGTTTACATAGTTGAAAGAGAACCAAGGTTTTTGGATGTGTGTTCTTCGGCAGATGAATTATGGGTCAGTATCCAATTTTTCTTCAATTGACGTACCTCAAACTAAATATCTTCGTGTAGTTCAGTGATAAAATGATTGTATAATGATTTTGCTACAGTAAGTTGCACAATTGTAAATTCCCACGAAGACCTTATCTCTTTAATTTCATGGTTAGCAGATGAAAAGAATGTTTAGAAATCCGGTCGAACCAGATTTGGCATATATTGCTTTTAGCTAGGGTTGCACTAGGTAAGAATATGGTCCCGTTAACGTTATTAAAACGATGGTATTAGATGCCTTCGCTGCTAATGTTTCCGTTTTGTTATCGTTAAGAGTACAGATTGTAAACCTTAATCTTGCAGCAAATAAACTACATTAACTAAGCAACTCTCGTGGGCCTTTTACCTTATGTCCAAGGGTACTTGCGAAAATAACCAGCCTTCATTAGTAGTACAGCATACTGTTTTTTAAGCAATTAACATAATGAGTGCTTCATGCAAAATTTGCACATTGTTATTAGTAAATAAATAACTCATATGAATGTCACATCATAACATTGGTAGGAAAACATTTCAAATGTCTCGTGAAAGTTCTTTTTTTTTTTTTTTTGATTTCTCATAGATATCCTATCCTATTCGAATATTTGAGATCCTATAGGAGGTATAACGCTTCTAATACTGATTATTTTGTATCCAAGATTTAAACTCAAAGCCACTAATTAATGGAAAAGAGTATCTATCACTCCGACCGACCATGAGTTTAGTGGAAAGATAATAGCAGTAGACCAGTAGTGCAAACAACGTTATATTTGAAATTTGATACAGGGTAGCCAAACAAAATGTCATCTTGCATGCCATACGATAAATAATAATAAATAAATGCATTTAGTAGGCCAAAACATTTCCAAACATAAATAGGGTAATTCGTGTTTATTGTCTTTATAATCACCTAATTCTTATTTATGGAATAATAACAAATTTTCTAACAAAGCATATCTAGCAAATTCAACGACATGATCAACTCCATATGGCACTGTCGGAATGGACAACAACGCAATTTTATAAAATGAGAAAGCCCTTAACGAAAGAAACCTAGAGAAGTTGATCCAGAAAAGTCTAATCTAGAGAAGCTACAACCTACAGAAAAGTACAAGACAAAACTGATTAAACAAGATAAAGGGAGACTTGTCACCGTACAAGATTCATCAAGTATGACATGCAGCTTATGTATATACTGTCAAACTTGCTCTCACATTGATATGCCACCAGAATAATTATCGCAAATGAAGTCTCCGTCCAATAATTTCATCTCATCTTGATCCTGCACGGTATGAACACAGCAACAGATGAGTATGGAAGGTAAATATTTAGGACAGGTACACACACAGAATATGATAGGCCACAATTTAAATGCTAAAACAAGAACCTACAAACTCTATAGATAAACAAGATGTTTTCACCCAATCTGAGAGTTCAAAAGGACAGCGGTAGTTATGGTTGTTATTTTGGCCGGCTGATCTACCACAATGGACATCAATGAAATATCACATATTTTGGGGGGTTAACATCTGTGGCACATAAATTTTAACAAGCAAGACAAACAGAATATTACCAATTAAGTCTTCATGTCACAATGGTAACCATGTAATGATGTAAGTCTCTTAGTTCAGGACTTCTATCGCATATAAGACAAATGTAGCAACGCCAATACTTTTATATATCTCCCTAAAGCTGATTGACTGTACTTTTACTGCCTTATCAAAGGAGACTGAGGAGGCTGTAATTGCATGTAAATGGGAATCATCAAATCATAACTTAAAATGGTTTTAAGCCATTAAGCATGTGAGGACTGATAGAAGAATCACACAGAAACAACTATGGGAATCCCTCATCATTTTGCATAAAAGTTATTACCTGTCTCATCATTGAACTGACTAAGTCTTCCAGTGAACCAACATTATTAGAGAAGCGACTATGTTGAGATTTCTGCTGGTTCATGATATTCCCCTGATGTGGTTTCAACGAGGTCTCTTTGGTTAACTTGATCACCCCATCACGCTTCATTTGTAAGGGATTACCAAAATTAAAGTCCGAGTTTCTGTGTAAGGTTGAGTTTGTTGGTGTGTGAACTGCTGGACCAACAGCACCACTAACCGGATTCACGGAGTTTATTGTGCTACAAATAACATTTGAATGGTAACTAGCATCCTGATTGTGGTCATCCCACCCTTGAAAGGGCACATCATTGCTTATATGACCAGGCCTATTAGTAAACATCACACCTTGGGAGTGCATATCTGTCATTGAGTTGTGGGATTGACTGGTCAGTGAAGAGATGGACGAAGGAACACTCGGATTCCCCTCTTGCAATGGTAAAGAAGCCAAGTTATCTGTAGGAGGTATAGCTGTCTGTCTAAAACATTCACTTGGAGGGTACAAGTTCGCCTGGATCCCAGATGGCTGCACAGCACTTGACCAATTATCACCATACCTACCTTGATCCAGCAAAGAGAAAGAAAGTTCTGAATGTTGAGAGGGTACTGAAGAAGTTAAATTTTCATATTTTATAACCCCTTGTGTGTCTTGTGTACGTGCTTCCAACATCAATGCATTATTTGAGCTACTCAGAATCGGAGTGTGTGAGCCAGAGGAGGTTACTCTGTATCTTGGATCTGGGAGTTTATTCGAGATGGGCAAATTTGTTTTAGCATCAATACCAGTGGACAGGTTTTGAACAGAAATAACACCCTTATTGTGTTGCAACGGATCAAGCCCCATAGGCACTGGCATTCCCTGAACACCATTCTGATTAACAGGTACTATGGATGACTGAAACTTCAGCTGTTCAGCAGTGGAGTTGTTTAAATTTTGTGATTGACCCAACTGAAATACTCCGGAAGAAGGAAATCCATGCACATTCAGTCCAGCAGGAGTGTTCAATCTGCTCATTATCCCACTTGGTGGAAAGGACCTGAAAGCATTGTTAGGAAACTGTCCAGAACCACTCAATGTTTGCAAATGTCCAACCCCACTCAGAGAACCCATTCTCAAATAGGATGGATCTGCGCTCCCTAGGGCCACCACCATATTGGCCTGTTGGTTTGCTACGCAGCTGATTCTTTTCAGATAAAGCCTATATTTCTGCAGATATTCATAAACCAGAAACATTCTGTGAATGACAAGTTTTGTGTTATATTAAACTAAGCCAGAGAGAACTAGAAAATTTGCCTGGAGATGGCTGGCCACATTCTCCCTTGTCAGCTTTTCAACATTCATCAAATCAAGAATCTTTTTAGGTACAGCCTCTGCCAGTAAAGCAACAATTTCATTAGACCACATTCAGTAGTGGAAACCTTCATGGCATAGCATAAAGTTTCAGTGATGATTGTGACATGTTTATCCCAAGTCACACTTATTATAAGGAAGAGTAATTGAGAAAGTCTTCATAATAATTCTGACCAGAATAATCATATCCTAAATCATTCTGAACATTGGATTGCTAATGCTAAGTTGCTAACGCCTGCCCAGACGTTCAACAAAAATTGATAAAATGAGTGTAAAGTTTTTATTAAGCTCTTGTAGAAATTTAGAAAAAGTATAGTTACAATTGTTTTGTATTAAATATAAAGACTGAAGAACATACTGTCAATGCCTAACTGATTAACAGCAGCGACAAACTTCCGGTGAAGCTCCACCGACCAAACAACCCGAGGCTTTTTCTGGGTTGACGGATCCTCATTGTCATGACCATTTTCTTGCTCCTCATCTTCTTCATCATCTTGATCCTTCCTTTTTTTATTCAGCTTCCCATTTTGTTCAGAATTTCCTGTTCCTGCTGACCCTAGCACATTGCCACTTTCAGAAGATGGTTTGTCTAGGTTCCTGGTTTTGTTCTTCTCCTTCGAATCAAACTTCTTCCTCCTGATTACATGCTGCCAAATGTTCTTTAGCTCTTCAATTCTCACAGGTTTCAGTAGATAGTCACAAGCTCCATGAGAAATCCCCTTCATCACCAGTTTTGTATCACCATTTGCAGATAACACTGTATTCAAACATTGTATAACATCAAAGGTTCACCAAGTAATCACTGAAAAAGCAGTACAAAATAACTTGAAGCGCCTTTTCCAACTAAGTTTAGTTCGCTCATCAGAGTTTCATATTTATCGAAAATAAATTATAAAGCATAAACAAATTCTTTGTAATGACAAGGACTAGGACTATTATGAAGTAAACAAAATAAAGCTAAATATTTATACAAGAAAATTAGATAACCAAAACCTCATTATTTGAAATCTAAAATTTTAACTGTCTAACCGGATTAACAATCATATCAATAATCAATAACGCGAATCAAAACAAAGACATGGCGAAAATTGAAATGCTGAAGGCTGCCATTAAGAATCTGGCTTACTTATGACAGGTAGGTCCATCTCAAGTCCCACAAGCTCAAGCAGCTTAAATCCATCCATGTCTGGCATGTGCACATCACTGATTACCAGGTCAAACTTGTTTTCTCTCAACAGCTTCAATGCCTTTCTTGCTTGACTAGTTGTGGTAACTGCAAAGACACCATCAACCATCTATTATCTATCATATAATATAAAAGTTGTTTCACTTCAACGTTTCATTAAAAGCGAAGTTGAATGAAAATTATAACTAGTATACACTGCAAACAATTTGATTAATAGAAGTACTCATATTGGAATGTCTAGACCCAAAGAAATGACAGAATCTTCACACTTAACTTCTAAATCTAAAAGGACAAAGCACAAATCAAAAACCAAAGATTAAAACGGAGGGATTAAACAAAAACTTATAATAGAAGAAGCAAACCATGATATTGACATCTTCGGAGCAGAGTTTCCAAAACCAGTAGGCATGTGGGGTCATCATCAACTGCAAGAACACGCATTCCCTTGGGAAACTGATCACTGGTATCATCCACCACATTCTCCATGGTCATTTTTTCTTAACGCAGAACAAAGTATCCACAAACTGAAGCAACGGACAACGAAACAAACAGAGTTATTAATTAAAGCCTCTTGTTTTTGTGGATCTGAAACCACAACACAGAAGAAGAATCTACAATGGAACAGAGGAGGATAGAAGACACTGGTCAAAGGAATAAAAATTGGATTTTTATTCTTGAAGGAATGAACATGTTAGGGAGAGAAGAGGGTGAGTTATGAGGGCAATGTGAAGGAACAACTAAAAACTAAGAAAAAGAGGAAAGAGGTTTAAAAGTTGGTGTCTTTTTGTGCATATATATGTGTGTGTGTGAGGGTGCAAGTGCAACTGTGGAATGAGAAAGTGAAAGAATATGTAACTATGAATGGAATGGACTATGAGAGATAAATGAAAAAAAAAAGGGGGGGGGGGGGGGGTTAAGTGTGGGAAGTTGAGGAAGATGAAGATGAAGGTTCCTGTTCCTATTTGTTAGTGTTAGCTGGAACATTGGCATATGAAGAAGAATCAGAGGGAAGTGGATGCTGATGAAGATGCAAATATGCAATTCAAAGGTTTGTGTTGCAGGGAAAATCCAACGCGTCATAATCACGCGCTCAAAAGCAAAAGTGGAGAACCGAATCCAGTCAGAATATTTTCTCATTCATTGGATGGTGCTTCGATAGACAATGACATTAATAATATCTACATACATGTAATAACTTTATCTGGAGTGAAGTTAAGACAAAATGATATAATTATGGATTGTTATATTTGTTTTTTAATAATTATTATTTAGTAAAATTATTAATTATTTTAATATATAATTATAGAATTATTCTATAATACACTAGGTTCTAAATGGTGTTTGATACATCTTAAATTTAAACCATCCAAAATTTTGTTAGTGTATCAATACACCAAAGCTATTCATCCATAATAAAAATTTCATTATCCCTCTCTCTCCCTGTCTCCCCATTCTTAGTGGCTCTCTCTTCTGCCGGTCCACCACCCACATCTCCATCCTTTGCCACCCACCCTCTCTCCAACATCCACCAGTGCTGCCCGCTCGCCCACTCGCTCGCCCGCCCACCACCACCGCCGTGTGCCTACGCCACCCCATCCTCTCCTCCGATCTTTACCTCCTAATCACATATCGACGACCACCACAGCACTAGAGAGGACGCAACCAAGACGGAGGAATCCATAGATTCGCCATCCTGCATCACCATTATCATGTCTTGTTGGTTGAAGCAGCGACCAGTCGAGGGGAGGTGGTCGGTGCGGAGGAAGGAGAAGAAGACTAAGAAGATCTATAAGTCTATAGCGCGACATTGGCATGTGCTATTTGTTGGAGATCTAGATTGGCGACAAACTAAGTCAACTAGATGCCAAGGCCAACAAGGTGGCAATCACTGAGGAGGTAATCTTCCTCCGCGGAGGCCACGACGGCAACAACCATGATCGAAAGATGGTAGCGCAGGAAGGGAGTATGCTGGGATTTTCAGTTTGATAGACCAAAAACAATGGGGCTGACAAAGGAAGGAGGGAGGAAAAAATCGCTACAACAGTGAAGCTCAATTTGGTGGTGGTTGTGAGAGAGAGTGTATTTTACCGTGCTTCACATGTTATTGGTATATTGATACACCAATGGATTCAAATTCAAAGTGCATCAAGCACTATTTATAATCTTGTACATAGTAGATAGATCTATAATTGCATGAAAGTGTAAAAAATCTATAAAATTAGAATTAAATTCTTATTCTTTGACTATTTTTTACATGTGATTTTTATTGTTATTCTAGATGTATTTTTAAGCCGTAATAAAATTTTAAATGATTATTATCCTCATATTGTATGCATTGGATGTTAAATTGTCAAATTATTTTACTATTTTTTTTCCCAAAACTAAAGTCATTGTAATTGTAAGATTTTCTGACGTTAATGCATTCCATTTATTTCGCTTTCTACTTAGAAAAGTCAATATGATTCTCTTCTAGAATATAGTTACGAAAGAATCTCATAGAAGGAGATTAATTAATATATTAGATCCTGTTTATAATGAGAGATCAAATTAGAGTCAACAGTCGACAATTTTTTCCTCTTTGAAGGTGATGTGAGATTATTTTGACATGATTTATATTTTGGTCAAAGTTACAAGCTTTCAGTAAGTGCTAAAATCGAATATGCCTTTCAAGAGGTGTTTTTGAATTTCTTTTATCTTTTCACATCTTGATTTAGCAGTAAAATGAAGGAGATACTGTGAAAAAAAAACGTTGAATTTTATTTAGTAGTGATTTTTTTTCCTCTACTCTTAAGAATAACAAATTTTATTTTCGTTATTAAAATCCATAAACATAGCCTTGGACCCTAAGGTATGCTGGAAGAGATTTTATTAATTTTTGTTAAAATCTAAAAGTTGTATTTTTTTAATTGAATGAAAAATGAGTACTGTATAATCCAAAATTGACAGTGATCTCATTCTACCTAAATAAAGTCTTCTTAATTATAATTGGAGTTATGGATGACTTTCTGTTTATAATATATTCACGTGGAAAACACTTGTGTGCGCCTACATAGTAAAAAGCCAACACATATCTCTACACATAGACAATCACTTTTTAAAGAGGGGAGGGTTTGGTGGAGCAAGGGACTGGAGATAATGACTTATCAATAATGATAACCTGCGCTTAATGCAAACAACGCTTGTTAATAGTTAACGAATCATTTTTCAGTTGAATGCCGACTCCACTATGTTGATCGTTGTCTTTGCCCCTTCGAGTGCATAAAAAGGTACTTTAGCATATGGTTTTCAGATACGATCGCAAAAGTTACATAATTAGAAGATGTTGTGTTTCCTTTTGCTTATGATTATCTAAGGAGAACGGATAATTTTGTGCGAAAATTTTATATAATTTAATCACGTATAAATTTTTACTGTTTAGTATTTTTTTTTTTCACGCCTCTTTATTTAGTTCCATTTTTCAATTAATAATAAAAAGTTATGAATATTTACTTTATTTGAAAATTTTACATAGGAGTATATATATTCACATATGAATGAATTTCTATTGTCTTGCTGCTGGCCCGTGATTGGAGGCAACCAGAAATAAAACATTATTTGTATATTTTAATCCTTCAGCTAATAGATACACAAAAAGTAACATTAGAAGTAGCACATCGTATAACTGAAGATAAGGACTATCTTAATGAGCTGGCCATAAGAAAGTTCATTGTATGATGTTTAAGCTCTGGTCACAGTTTCCACTACAAACTCTGAATTATATCTTGTACCCCACGATCATTACAGTATCTCTCACGTCTTTCTCAAAATCATACCCTTTTTTTTTTTTTTTTGGGAAGGGTCTCAAAATCATACATTGGTAAAGGCTCAGGACGTGCTTCAAAAGGGCGCGGGTTGGAGTTCTTTATGTTATTATGAGGTATTTATTGGTGGATAATCATGTAGTTAATCCTGTAAAGCGTTCAATGTTCTATGCCATGACTTTACTTTGGTGGGATGTCTGATACCTAATCCACCTAAACTTTTATTTATCAAAATAATAATAATAATAATAAACCAATTATAGATTTTGCTTAGATTAGCTAGCATATATATATATATATATATATATATATATATATATATATATATATATATATATATATATTATTTTTGTTTTTGGGGTGGGGGTGGGGGGGGGGGGGGATTTCATCAGCTAGACAGCATACAATTTTTGTTACAGTTTTTTTGTTAGCCTCTAACTATCCGCCTTGCTGCAGATCTTATTCTTACAAATATATATACTTAAGATTTCCTAGCTAGCTGGAACTATGTGGCAAAACATATTGAAGAAACCACGACAAGAATTTTACTGATACAAAAGATTGAAAAGAAAGTTGCTTCCTTGGAGTTGGCTACTCGAATCACATGTTCGAAGATCCTACGCATCATAAAGCATCCAAACACGACCCCTATGAATTAATTCATGGTTATTCAAAGAGCCATCATTGGCTATTCACTAGTATTCTAATAGGTTTCAAGTTAGCATGATAACCTCTACCTGATATAATAACCATATCTCAAAGATTCATTCTTGGCACAAAATCTTGGGATTCCTTGCTTTTTGAAAGCACATGACTTCCTCTTGGCCTTGTCTAGTTTTTAGCATTTTATTTATTTATTTATTTATTTATTAATTGTTTTCTGGGCCTCGTTGGGGGAAGGACGGTACAAGTGAGCTTGCTTAAGTTAATGTTTATGCATGCTCAGGTTTAGTTAATGCTGTCTCCTGTATGGCGCAATATGTGTTAACGAAACAAAATGGATTCGCCTTGGATCATGTAACCATATCAATTTGATAGCTTACTTGATAGGTATTCTCAAAAAAGACATAACAAGCCTTTCTTTAGTTTCTTGTAATGTTGGTGTTTTTGTGTCTTAAAAATCATTTTCATAATGCTGACATTAAGTGTGATTAAGTGAAATTTGTTTAAAATTGCAATCCACTTCTGTCGCGAGCAATTACTTTTAGGTATATGGTTTATTTTTTAAAATTAAATAGATCTTTTAATAGTAAAAAAAATCCTGAATGTGAACGATAGCACATAACAAGTATTTCGAGCATTTAAATTTTTAAATATAGAAGCACTTGCCATTCAAAATATATTTGATATTTTCATATCTGTAAGTTGAACCAATTACATTTACATCTTCCTATATTCAATAAAATCTACTTGTGCGCCCTACCTGATGTTAACAATCTGAACAAAGACATTTACTAGTGATATCTTCAAGCACCGCTTTTTATTCCTTTTAACAAGATTTAATAGAGGAAAAATTACTTCACAATGAAAGTTGTTGCAGAATTTGAAGCTAGAAAGAATATAAATTAGTAAAACAGAAGCTAGTGGTGAGAGATTTGAATAATTTGTATGAAATTATAGGTTTAAACTTCATCATCACATACAAAACCGAAAAAAAAAAAATTGCAAGACTACAAATAATAATAGGAGGCAGGTGGAACCAATTTGACTACTAATACTCTTGATATAGGTACTTGTGCATGTGTAGATTTATTTTTAACTATAGTAATAGAAAGAGAACAATGGAAAGTTCAGTGTCGGTTTGGTTTAAAGTTCGAAAAGTATAAAAGAGCTTTTGACAGAAGTAAGAAAAATAGTATATATTTTCAATAAAAGTACCTCCAAAAAATACAATTTTTTTTTTACATTTAGCAAAATGTAAAACAAACAGGCCTTAAAGAGTCACTAGTTATGAACTTTATTTATCTAAATAAAATCATAATTAATGAGAACAAACTTTATTGGAACTATGTATGAATGAGGAAAGATTCTCTCTCATATATAATTCATGTGACTCTTGATTTCTTGCCTTTTCAATTTCTTATGTTTTTAATGTGACCTAATCAATGATAGCAATGCGGTCGTGTACAAATTGCTTATAAAAGGATCCTCTCCCGTCCTAGTAAAGTCGAGAGTTTATTTTTATGATAACTTTTCTGTCTTTTTTATGAGATTTTTTTTTTAATTTTAAATAAATTCTTGAATATATTTTGTATGATTTTTTCTTCTACGTAATTTTTGTTTTTGTAATTGTTTTTGGTGTATGGAAAATATGGGTGTGTTTGTTTGTACTTTTAAAGTAAAAAATTATTTTTTTATTAAAAAATTAATTTTTATATATTTAGATAAATTTTTAAAAATAATTAAATTCTCAAAAAAATTAATTTTTAACTTTTTTGGAGAAGCTGAAAAGAGTAGTTTATAAAAAATTTAATTTTTAATTTTTTTCAAAATTTTAAATTTTAAATTTTAAATTTATTTTTTTCAAAATTACTGTAAATCTAACAGAACCAGAACCTATTTTTGTTGTTGGTCGTGGAGCCAGAACCTATGTTTTTGGTCGATCGTGAGCCAGAACGAATTTATACTTTTGTTTTGGCAACAGATTAAAAATGTTTAGGCCCATACATAAAATCTAGACGTCCAATTACATATGCTTCAGAGCCAGTTGGCAGAAATCTGTTTCTTCGGCCTCTTTTGGTTGAATCACCTTAGTGCCATTCCTTTTATAATCACATAGAAGGATTAGGGCTTTAATTTTGGGCTCTTAAACCCGTTTATGCTTCACTTGATCTAACTAAAAATTTTAGGGTCGGTTTAGTTTTTGACCAAAAAGAATGTGTTTAGTTTTCAACCAAAAAAAATTGGTTTAGTTTTAAAAATATTTTTGATTTTACTTTAAAATTAATTTTGATACATTATTAATATAAAAAAAGTTTTATATTATTATTTAATCATATATTTTTATTTATAAGATTTTTAAAATAGTTAGCAGTTCAATTAAATATTTCTACTGCTGTAATAATATAAAATTTGATATCTATATAAAATTTTTTTACATTAATAGTGTTTTAAAATTATTTTTTTATTTTTTATTTTTAATATTAATTATAAAAGTATTACTTTTTTGGTTTGGCTTTTTGTTACAGAAAGTAAAAATAACATTCTTTATTGTTCATTTTACAAAATTTAAAAAATAAAAAATAAAACAAAAAAATGTGATATGCTACTTTTGACTTTGTTTTTTTATTTTTTTGGTTGACACATTCTGTTTTATTATCATGACAAGATATGTATCAAGATATTTAAGGGTTTATTGTTGATCTGCTGTCCAAACTTTGAGGCTCGAAGATAAATCTAAACAGTAAAATGCTCTCAGACCCCCCTAAAAAAAAAAACTAGTAAAATGCTCACTAACTTCGTAACGAGCCCTACTCTTCAGACTTCAGCAAGGCATCCACGTAAGTTAGATACACATTGTTCTTGACCTGTATTTTTTGAGCACATAATTTAGATATTATTTTAGACACTTGTGAATTAATATATAAATAAATAAATAATTGAAAATCTAAGTTATATTTTATTACGCATAACACTTCATTGTACATGTGTTTATTCCTCTTATAGCATTGGAATTATGGCGCGTTTTACTATACTCTGCCTCAAGAATGGTGCACCATGCACCATGCACCATGTCATTCAAGGGTCAATAATTGATAGTGTAATTCTAAATCCTCAACTTAGGATCCTCTTTAAAATTTTCTCTTTCCCCCTAAACTCCTACTACAGGCTCCCATCACCCACTGCAGTGCCTTCTCCACTCTCATCTACCTTCAACTCCACCAACTCTCCACCCCTCGTCGGCACCACCCCACAACCTTGGCATCATAGCCTGATGACCATGGTATTCTCATAGGCCTCCGTTTCACAAATGCCGATCGATCGTAGCCACCACTAGAGCCGCCTAATCTTGAGGTCTTGCCAACCATTACAGCGGAGATGCCGTTGGAGATGGTGGCCGTTGAATGATCACTCATGAGCTATGCTGCAAGTAGGAATGACAACACAAGAAGTGGAGCATTCCAGGTGTTGGGTCAAGAATTGGACCTTTTATTTTTTTACAAAAAAGTGGAGCTTGATTTTTCCGAAGTTTGATCCACTGCATCTGAAGAATTGATGAAAAATTGATTGTGTTCTCAATCAACTAAAAAAATACACAATGATATAAAGGATATATGACACTTGTGTGTGAGTAAGAGTTATCAGAAAATAAAAAATATTCTCTTTGAATAAAGAATCCAAAGTGATTGAATGAATAAATGAGAACAAGAAGCACGTGAAAGCTGTTATCTACTATAGGACTTCTTGATCCTTTACCAATCGGTGGTGGGAGTCGGGGAGGCGATGGCAGGTGCAGAGGGTGGTGGGGGGTTGTCGAGTTAAAGAACATGATAGGGTAAAGGGATGAAGATAGAAGAAAATAAGAACTCCTATCATATATCACACATTATTGATGTATAGATGCATCTCAAGATCAACACCATCTGGATCATGCTATATAACTAGCGCACTACGCATCATCTTTAGCTCGGAGCATTATGGATAACGCCTATAATTACACACTTGTACATATAGGAGCGTTAGTTTCTAGCCATTAATATGCCAGCTGTCAAGATTAATTAGCTAAGCTTAGTTAGTTGAAGTGTTTGTGTATGTAAACTCATTTTGTAACTTTTTCATTTTAGAAGAGGAATTATTTTTTTTTTAAATCACTTTTTCATGCTCATCTTTTTTGCGCACTTTTCTCACTCGATTCCTCTCTCACTTTCTCATTCTCATGGGTATAAAATTTCTAGATATATTTTTTAATATAATAAAATAATTAATAATAAATCTAAAATTATTTTATTAGATTTCTTAATAAAATAATTAAAATTTTTAATTATTAATATATGTATACTTTTCACAAGTAAATTTATTAGTTATATAATTAAAATCTCCAACTATTTATACATCATTCCCAAATATCTCAATAGTATCTAAAAAAATGTATGTACCAAAATGTGAAAAGAGCGTGGTTCTTCCAAAACCTCCCTTTCCTCTAGGTGGGCCGTGCTCCAAGGTTTAAAAGCAATATTGTTATTCTTATACTTATTCCTTGCATCCTCTTATATCTCTTACTTTAGGAGAAAAAGGCCCAATTCCACTTGTCATCTCTTTTTCGGTTTTATTTTAAAGAAAAGAAATATATAAGAGGGGTATATAAAAAATTTGATATCTAGCTAATGTCTTAAAGTGACATATATATAATTAATATACCTTCTTTCATCTTTAATAATTAGAGTTTGAAATTGGAATTAAATTTTTTAATTTGAATTTATATATTTATAAAATTAAAAAATAAGTAAGATAAACTCTTTTTGCTTTCTAACCTTTCTCTTAATAATTATCAGTTTTTAAACTTAAAGATATTTATCTCCTCATTAAAATCTCTATGTTTCTCTTTTTGATTTATTCGCTAGTAATTATATTTAATGAAACTGGATTTTTTTATAAAAATATTATAGCATAAAAGATACCTTAGATCGTAATTTACTACTTTATATATATAATTGTCACAAAAAATATTTATAAAAAATATTATTATTAGTATTTTTATTAATTTTAAATTATAGATTAGACCTTTAAATAATAAAATTAGAATTAAATTTAAAATTACAATTCATATCCTAATTCTTTAACAAATTAAACATGAAACTTTAAATTTTACGTCAATTTCAATTCTAAACAGATTAAAATTGAACCTAAAATTTCATATTACAATTTTAATTCTAAAATTCAAACGGTATATAGCTCGATTTCCAACACGTCTATTTTCGGTTCCCTCTTAAATCCAATAAAACATCTAAAATAAGGAGAAAAAAAGGGAATAGTCGAGGGTATTAATTTATTAATTAATTTTCTACTTTGAGTTTGAAAAGAACTGAATATATGTCTTCCTTCTGATATGTAACTCCACCAAGCTAGTAAATCCTCATACGCTAAGTAAGCCTCCATTAAAGACCCCGTCCTATGTATTAATGTACACACATAAATTTTAAAAAATAGTTCAGTGGGTTGACTAGTTGCTAATTCATCATTCAAGTGTATCATCAACTATCTACATAAAAATTAAAAAAAAAAATGGTTTCCACGAACAGCAGAGAGTCCATATCTATACTTTCAAAGAAAACATAAATAATGTGCCGTAAACCTTTTCAAGATGTATACGCTTGCAGGTGTATTTTATTTGACATTTTAACCTGAAAAAAAAATTATTTATAATATTTGTTAAGAAGAATTCATAGTCTTTTTTTTTTTCTAAATTTTTTTACAACATTCTAAGTGTATGCTAACAAAGTAATTTAATTAAATATTAAAAAAAAGTAAGAGTATTTTGATAAAATAATTTCATAATTAAGTGTGATTTTGTACTTTTTAATCCAAGTTAATCTTACTAAAACGACACATAAAATGTATGATAATATAATACTAAATAGCATCATTAATACCAAATGTTCAGGAAAATGAGATTGCGAATCAAATTTAAAGAGAGTTATTCTTTGACAATCCCATTATGTTATATTCCTCCCATATACTGTAGTTATAGAGTGCAGTTTCGGTTCTTCCTTTGTACGCCGCATGCCCTTGTATTTGCCTTTGCCCACATGCTCGACTTGATCTTTTTATCAACATGCTTTAACATCCGTCCATACCATACGGTCATAAATAAAAATAGAACAATTGCATGCATATATAAAAAAAACTGGGTTCTTGGAAAACGACTTCTGGATGTGAGTGATTATGAACGAGAACTTAGAACTAAGGATTAGATGATGTAAGAACAGGAAAAATAAAAGTAAAGAAGAATAAGAAATCAGGGTTAAAAAAGGAGTATATTGAAAGAAAGAGAGCACTAGATATTATTGGCAAATTGTGAATTCCATCTTATAATTAGGGTTATCTAACTCCAGTACGTGACCATCAAGGTCACGCCATGTTTTGAGTTGTCATGACATTTTTGTCATCATTTGCGTATGTTTGGGTCTGGATAGAAAGAGAGAGAAAGTACTTTAAACGCCATCGATTATTTGATCTAAATGTGTGGGTGACTAGGAAGAGAAAAAAGGAAAGAAGGTGGCATTAAAGTTGTCATCTTTCGAGTACTTTGATATGGATCCTAAAGATATTTTTTCCTTAGGACGAGGGGGGGAGAGAGGATGGATCATTGGATCGGAACATTGTGGATTCTTTTTTGGGAGGCTTTTGGACGTGGAATAGTTTGGACGACAGACAGAGAAATCTCTAAAAGAGATTTGGTTCTATGCATTTATTAGACAGCTAACGATATCTTAAAATGGAATCATATGCAAGAGCTGTTTGTCCAATGGGAATAATTAGTATATATTCCAAAACTCACTCATGGCCCTTTCAGGTGGGGTTAGCACTTTGATAATCGAAGTTGTCAAAAATGACTTGTGATTGTGGTAACAATAATTAGAATTGATTCATTGTACATTATGCACAAGCCAAAAGATTAAGTCGGAGATTTAATCCTCTGAAGTTAATAATTAATATAATGTAATTAACTTAATACGAATACCACTAAGGCATTAGAGGGACTCCACATCAGCTACCCTTTTGATTGTCGGCCATTTGTTCCTTCTGCCACTATGCGAAGTTACATAGGATTTTTCTTCACTTCATTAATTTTTCCCTCTACTTCAAATTATTTTGTTACCTGTGAACCAATTTTAGTTTCTTCAGCACGTATAGAAGGTTGCAAGACAGGTAACATGTTGCGAAGTAAACCATAACAAGGAACAAGGAAAGTGTGAAATTTACTCCATAACTTAGAAATATTATAAGGGGTCACTTTGAGTTTGATTTTTTTTTTTTTTTTTTACCATTACCTTTATTATTAACATGTCACATGTCAGTAAATCACTTGATAAAAAGCATGGTATTAATTGCAGAATCGATTTCATTGAAAGATATAGAACTTGGACGACCTTTACCATGACGAGTAATCATCACCTGAAATACTAGGACTCGAGAGAACCTGGGTGTAGAGCGAAAGAGAAAGATGAGCATACTTATTTGAATTTCACATATTATTTTGCATAGTGTCACTTCACCATGTTATTGTCAAATTTCCCGTTTGAACTGAAAGTGGACCGGGGTACTAAGCGCTACTTTTTAACCATAAAAGCAAAGTTGTTCCTCCTAATCAGCAAGGCTAATTAAGGGACAGTGTAACAACAACTGGGGACATGGTGCCCTGTGGTGATGGACTCTCAAGTACAAAGGAAACTTTGTTTGGTGACTTTGGTCTACATGACAATGTTTGGCTTTGTCTCCTATATGATTGAGTTTATTCTGATGCTGCGCGTGATGCGCATCACTTAATAATCTTCTTGTGGTCCTTGCTGCACCCAAAGGCCAACTGCAAACGGTACCTTATTGCTGGCCTCCAATACTATCAATGATCCCCACAACATATGTCCCTGCATGAAGCAGATACAAGAGCTCACTTAGTAGTTAATATGTTGATGTTGATAAGGGAAAGGTTTGGAACCATTCAGTTCGTGCAGATATAAATCCCTCACCAACAGTAGGCTATGCCAAGCCAAATAAATAAAGTATATGTGGGACCCTATTTGAAAGTACAATTACAAATATACAATTGCACGAGTCTCAGTCTATACAGCCAGCCACATGGTTGAGTACTGGACTTTAATATCAAAGTCAAAAGTGGTGTGTAAAGCACAATCCCATCAATTCTCCTCCTCCTAGAAACTATACTATATTGTTACTGTTTTGACAAAACAAAACTTGTTCCATTTATATGTATTTGACAATAATAGGAGTACAGCATATGTGTCTATACTACTCCTTTTATCCATTTAAAGGTGTCAAGAATCAACAGATTAAAATTTATTAACCTAACGACAAGGGAAGGAGAAAAAAATTACTCAGCAATGGAAACACTGAGCCAACAACAGCCTCATCTCTGTGATAACCTCAGCTTCCTCTCTGCTGGGGAGGCTCCTCCAAGTCCAAGCACCCCATTGCAGAATCCACAAGAAAAAAAGCAGCAATCTATTGATCAGGAAGAAGAAGAAGAAAAGGAGGCAAAGCCAGATACTTTATTGGATCTGAATGTTCCCAGTGATGATTCTTCTCTGGGGTGCAGGACACAGCTCAATCTCATCACATGTTTGGACATGGATTCCACCAAGGCTTCACCAGAGAACACTCCTGGTTCTGATGCAGACCAAAGAGTCTTCTCTTGCAACTACTGCCAGAGAAAGTTCTACAGTTCACAAGCTCTTGGGGGACACCAAAATGCTCACAAGAGAGAGAGGTCAATTGCAAAAAGAGGTCAGAGGTTAGGAGCACACATGATGAACTCAGCATCAGCATTTGGGATCCCTTTTCTTCACAATCAGCTTCACCGCTATGCTACTATTGCATCTCTACCCCTTCATGGTGCTTGTAGCAATAATAGACCACTTGGAATTCAAGCTCACTCCATGATTCATAAGCCTTCTCATTTTTCAGTATCAAACGGGTTTGGAAGCAATAGTGGACACCGTGGTTGGTCAAGAACCCTTATTGATCAACAACCTGGAATAGGGAAGCTATCCGTGGAAAGTTTCCACAGAACGAATTTATCATCACGAGGCAGTGTTGGTAGATTCGAAGTGGCAAAGACCATGCTCAATTCTGCAGCCAATGAAGAAATAAGTGGATATCTGGTTAGTGGAACGCGTTTGAGGACTAATCAAGAAGAGATGAAGCACCTTGATTTATCCCTAAAGCTCTAAGCATATGGCCTTGTGTTATAGTCAGTACCTTCTCCAGCAGTAGGGTTAGCATTTTGCCAAACTTATTTTCCCACTGTTTTTGTAATAATAGATTGTGTATATCTGTTTATGGGAGGATCAAAGTTCTTTATCTGTTGATGAACTCGCAATTATTCAACTTCAGTAAGGTTAGTTGTGCATTGGGTTGCAGTTTTTAAGTTTGTTTACTCCTTTTCTTATCGAGAGTTTTATTTTAGTTATTCTATTCTGTGAATACATACGAGTGAATCTAGAGGGGTTTTTATAAAGATCTTACAACTCTTGTCAGTCTCAAATCTGGGCTGGAATCTCCCACAATTGGTTCCAATTTATAGGCCAAAGTAGCGGTACACTAAAATCATCCATGATTTGAAATCTAGTCTGTAAACTAACGCTAGCATAAAATCAATTCCCAGTAACGTTGTTAACGGTTGATTACCCACACAGGGTCACAAGTTATCATATGTCTTGCCACATGTTATACCTGGTTAGACTCAATTGTCGTTTCCAAAATACGAACCTGATCCAACAATTAATTAGGACATACATGTATTCCTAAAACAAATATTCATCCTTTAGATAAGAAATCCACCAAATGCTAATACAGACGAAATAGACATAGAAAAAACTTGCTACTTAAATCTGGGAAAACAAGATTCTGATTTCATGTATATATCAGAATTCAGAAGACATCATGGTCAACAGCAAAGCGATTACACGAATAAATACATAAAAATATATATTTTATAAATGAAAGCCAAACTAGGGTGTTGGAATTGGATAACATCATAAAAATATATTATCTACACACACGGTGCAGTAGATTAGACTTGCTCTATACTTTTGGTTTTAGTGTAGGGAAGGCATGTTTGTCCTATTTGCTGGCGCATGTACTCTGTCACTATCATCAAGTGGTCTCAAATCTTGGAAAGATTCGTATGTGCTCATATTTATTGGTATAATAGTAACCCTACATAACAACAGTACAGCCCTTTGCATTAAAGGACAAAAAAAACTCCAAGATAAATAATAATTAAGCAAACGTGGCTGTTACTCATCAAAGACTACTGTTCCATTCTCACGTACTCAAATAAACCAACCAGATAGTACATGTTAATTTGCACATGGTTCATTCCTAGTTTCCCACTAATTTTTTATCATGGACCCCGCCGAATCACCGAGAGCATATTTCGTGATTTATCTGTTGCTTTAGGATACGAAAATCTATCTTTCTGATCTTTTAGTCTCTTTCATAAGCTAGCATATAACTACAAACAATTTCTAAGAGAATAGGCATCATCTTATTAATGAAGTTATATGTATAGGACGCATGACGCAGAAGGAGTTAAAACTTTACTGATTCCTTTCTAACGGCATAATGACCCATAATATGTTCAGACTCCTTGAGTTTGCATAAATGACAACTGCATAAAGCAAAATATAATTGAGTTTTTTGAAAAAAAAAAAATTATTTCACCTTTGCATGTGAGGAAAGGGGATAGTAGTATACCTGAAAGGAGTTATTCTACTGAACAGTAAATGCTGGCATAAACAATGCTTAAATCAAATTTCACATATTCATATACATACAAGAAAGCAATATTTGTGATTGTTGTTTAATTTCTTGAGATATGGTGATCGGAGGTGTGGCTAGTAAATGTTTTACTGGAATAGAAGTTTTCACGGGAACTGCATTGACAGTTACGTTACATTAATTCACATTAATATGTCTATTATAGTGTTAACTTTTTTAATTCTTTTGTTCAATAATTTAAGAAGAGTGATAATGTAGTATTCGTTTCACTATAATTTGTCTTTTTTATTTATTTTTGAATAAAGTATATTGATGCTTTGAGAATAACCAAAATGCCAACAAACTAGATTAATTTTCCCATGAGAGCAATATAAGTTAATTGCGCAATGCAATATTAAAAAAATATATATGAGTACGGCATCCCGCATCCTTAAGGGGGATAATCTGCAAAAGGTGGCCTCGTAAATATACAAGTGAAACTGTATAGATCATTGACATAACAATTATTTTAAATTATTATTTAAATAACAAAAATAGATTTGTGTCAACAACTTGTGACAGTGTGCAATTTCTACCATGGTAAAACGATCCTTCGTATACACCTAAATTATAAAAAGAATTCAATCAATTTGAGGTGGACAGAAAGTCCAACCTCAAGTTAGCAACTACTTGTAAGCATAAATCGCTCTCATTCAGACAAAGTTAGCACAACCGTCGAAGAAGCTTTGCTTGCTGTGCTTATTTTACACAGGATTAACTGCAAATCAACCCAGCCTAAAAGACAAGCTATCTTACCACCAATTTCATTTCACTTAATCAAAACATTCAATGCTGATGACTGAATAAATCACACGATTAGAGTGGAGTGTGAACGCAAAATGAATGCAAAAGCATCGAGATGGACAAAACAAATGGGTATTAATTATATGAGTTATTTAGCTAACACTAGATATGCCCTATCTATCACGAAAGCTGTTTTACAACTTTAGGAAAAAAAATTATTTTAATATTCAGTGATATATAAAATGTATAATTATTTTTTTATAAGCAATTATGTTAAATGTATCTGTTTGGTATGTTAAATAAAAACTAATTCAGAAAGCATTTCTAATATTTTAATTTTAATTTTTTGGTATCACATTTTAATTTTATTACCAAGAAATATTGAAAACCAAAAAAATAAGAATCAAAGTTACAATCTTTTCTTGATTTTATGAGAGAAATATATACAAATTGATTCCTACTTTGAGAATTTTTCATTTCATTAAGAAAGCTAAGTAAATTAGCTGAGGGTGAATTTTTTTTAGCCTAAAAAATATTTTATAATGAAATTTTTTAAGAGTTACTTTTTTAACTTATAAGAAATAATAAACATTTTTATAAAATTTTATCCTTTTCAAATAAAAATTATCTAATTATCTATTTTTTTCTAGATGTTTAATTGAATAACACTTTTAAAAAAAACCTCAAATAAATGACCCTTAATTGATTGGATTTATAAGCCCTTTTTCGGGTTCTTTTTTTCCTCTCTTTTTGTTGGGGCGGGGGGGTCATTGGATATACAGGCCTTTCCCTTTTTTTCCAGAATGGGCTGGATTGCATACAATGCTGCATTACTATTGTTTCGGTCTGTGCATCGCAATGGACAGTAGTGAGACCAACAAGTGCTTGGGCTACAGAACCAGCGCTACGAATGTTGTGGAGGCTTGGGGCTTGGCCTCAATTGAATATGCAGATCTGGCCAAAAGAAAAGAAAAAGAAAAAGAAAAAGTTGATTTCACCCACTGTCCTCACAACATACGCATTAAAATTCAGATCCAAAAATGATCCTCCTAATTTCCATGGATTTAGATCCTCTAAAATAAATATATCTATAAAATAAAAAAAATGAGAGATTCATCACTTTTAAATCAATGAATGGGACTCATAAATAATAAAAGTTATTAATTTAAGAGTGATAAATTCTTCATTTTTTTACTTTATAAATATACTTACTTTAGTGGATCTAAATCCAATATCAATAATCTATGCTATTATATGATATACGACCAAAAAAAAAAACTACTATATAATATTAGTAGGTCATTTTAATTTTTATTCAGTTTCACTATTTCGAGATTTATAAGATATGAAATTGTGTACCTACAAGCATTTTCAGAAAATAATAGGGAGGGAGTGGTTATCAACTTGATGCACGATCCTCAGAGGAAAGGAGGTCGTAGTTAAGTGACAGGGATATTTCGTTGGCTGTAAGCAAGTGAGAAAGGTACTAAAGCTGCATACAATATCAGACAGTACACGTGAGTTTGCCCGTGACAATTAGGGAAAGAAGCAAAACCAAAAGCAATTCCAACTTCAGGTGGGTGAGTTCTTCATCATTCATGACCAAACTACAAGGTGTCTCAATCGATAAATATGAACCATGGCTCATGGAAAGATAGGAGAAAATGCATATGTGAAGGAGTATGTTGAGTGGTGCAAGACCCGTCAATTAACATTGATTGAAAAAATCATATTTCTTGTACCAAAAAATTCATATTACAGTAATAATATATATTAATAATTATTATATTATGATATTTTTTTATACCATTCGTTCCACTTCCACGACCCAATCGAAAAACTATATAGGGTACTAATTAATTAGAAACTACTAGCAAGTTGGCAGTTGAGCTAGCTTGGCTCAGTAAAGCTGCGAAGAACCTTCTTACCTTTAGAAGTGATTGACCAAAAGAAAAGAAGTGATCACAGTTGAGCACAAGTCATGCGCCACCCCACCCCATGATGCGCATGAAATCAACTTGTGGTTGCTGAGTGGGTTCAAAGGTCATATTGTATGTTCTATTGTGGATAAATAAGAACACCTTTTTTTCCAGCCACCATGACTAGACATCGATGTTCCAGGAAAAGGCATCTGACTTCTTTTCTCCAATAAAGAAAAAAGATAAATATGACGGAAAAGAAATAGAAAAGAAGCATCGATACCTCTCGTACCAAATGATTAATAAAGTTAAACGAAGCAGAGTGGAATGCGAGTCTTGTTCCTGATTTTTAACTAAATGACCTGCATTCATAATATTATGTCTCTCCATTTTCACCAGCAATTATTTGCTCCAAGAAGGTGTTTTTTTTTTTTTTTGGCATTCGCTAAGAACTCGAAAATGTTTTCTGCGCGTGTACCCCGACCCAAATGCCCCTGCCTATGCTGGAGTAATATTTAAAATAATTTAGTAATTATTGATGATGTAATTTTAATATGTTACTAACATAAAAATTTATATGAAATAACTACTAATTACACTTAGGAGTAATTCTCAAGTGTTCTTAAAATTAAAAAATATATATATTTTATGTGATTTAATATCTAATATCTCAACTTATATATTAAAAATTTAGTTAAAGTGAAAAGTTTAAATGATATACAGCTAATAAATATAAGGATAAAATTAGAGTATAAAATAGTTAATATTTTATTAAAATTATAAATAATAAATAATAAAAACATTTAAAGTGATTATTATTATTTTTTCGGTCAAGAAATATGAATTTTTTTTTTTTTTTGGGTCTGAGAATTATTTTAAACGGAGGGTACAGTCCGTGGCTCGAGGCCCCTTTCCATTTTGAGTTTCTAAAAGCAAAAATAATGAAGGTTACAGATAATGGATGCTTTTTAAGTTGAGTGGCTAGGAACTTGTGGGCTCCCGAACCCGACACCCACTGCAAATAATAATTCCACCTTGTCTCAACTCAACCTTCATTATCACAAATCATTCTGGCAGGCCGCAATCATCAAATTTTGCAATTACCGCTAGGTTAAATTTCTTGGTCGTGTTGTAAGTTGTTTGTAACCCTCTTGATTATGGAATGTCTATTTATTTTTTCATTGATGTGATATTCTTTTAGTAATGTTTTATATACTTTTATGTTAACAGTTTTTTTCTTTTGGGATCAATTTAGCCGTCTAAATTATTCTCAAATTAATTCTCATTTAAGTGTAAAAATGAAAAAATTATTCTGAAGTAATAATTATTTTTTAAGAATTAACTTCACATACTAATTTTTAATAATTAAAATTACTTGTTATATCATTTCACTTTCAATTGATTTTATATTAATTTAATTACTTAAATAATGAAAATAAAATAAGGATTTTTTTATAATTTTAGATTATTATATGATTTATTCTTTAAATAATTATAAAAATTATTAGAAAGCTCATTCATGGTATGCTTGGATGACAAAAAAAAAAGAAGAAAAAAAAATAAAAAGAAAGAAAATAAAGAGAAAAGAAAATAAAGAAAAAAATTTATTCTCTTTCCTATTATTTAAATAAAGAGAAAATAAGGAGACAGAAAATAAAAAAATTTTCTTTCTCTTGCTTTATTAGAGAGAAAAATAAGAAGAAAGAAAATATATTTATATTAAATTATTTTTTTAACTTATATAATATAATATAAATATTTTTTTATATTTATATAAGAGTTATAATAATAATTTTATATAAAATATCTCTCTTTAATTTTCTCACCTATTATAAAAAAAAAAATTTTATAAGTTCTTCCTACATATTTTTCTCCCTTTTCTTTCGAAATAAGCAAAGAGTCAGAAAATGTAAAATTATTTGTGGCTTTTTATGACATGCATCATACAAATTTATTTTAATATATTATATATAATTTATTTAAAAAGAATATGATATGATATATAGTAAAATTATTCAACGCCTCAAAAATGGTGCTATTTTTGTCGTGCATTCTGTACTCTGCACGCTCCCTGAACCCCCCCTGCCTCGCACTCAGCGTCCGTGACTGTGCTGTGCTGTGCTGGTCATGGCGCATGCGCGTTGGGCTGTTGGGGAAATCCAAGTCAGAAACCTGACCAAAATCAAGCGCCGCTGCTGTTGTTCCCTTCTGTTTCTACAACTCATTTCAAAACTGTCTTATAAATCGTTATCAATGCCATCTCTGTTCCCTATGAATTCCCTCAATTGTTCTTTATATTCTTCTTTTATAATCCCAAGACACACTTCTATTCTTTACTTCGTCTTTGATGCACTGGCCTGGTCTTCACTCCTAAACCCCGCTAAAGACCAAATCGCAGTTTTCAATGTTTAACTCATACATACATATATATATATATATTTATTTATTTATTTATTTATTTATTTTAATGTGATAATAGATTTTCTTAACTTGAATTAAAATAAGATTTTTAAAAAAGTAAAGAATTCAAATAAAGAAGTTTGATTAAAAATATTTTCTGTTAAAAAATATTAATACATTGCATACAGTTAAAAAATAATTTTTTATTTAATTATTTTTAACTATAAAAAATTGTGAAATAAAAAGAAGTTTATTAAAGTGTATCTTTAGAAAAAAGTAAAAATAATAATAATAATAATACTTAGTACTTATATTATTTAGTCAAAGAAGAAAATATTAAATACAATTTCAATTCATAAAATAGTATTCAGTAATTATAAATTTTTTTGCCTGAATATGTATATATACACTTTCCTCTACTAAAAAGACAAATAAGGCTATAAAAAATATTTTACAAAAATAAAAAGTTATCACAACTTCTTCCAATCTAACAAGTCAACGTAATTAACCTTATTTTTAATATCAATTTTACTTTACATTTTTTTTCGAAATTTTCTGCCAAAATTTGATTTGTTAATTATTTTTTAATCTTTTCTCCTACATTTATTGCAATTATATCTAAGTTTTTCCACCCTCTTTGCTATATATATATATATATATATATATATATATATATATATATATATATATATATATATATATATATATATATATATTGGAAAGCAAGCACTCAGCACTGAGCAAACATGTATTGTAAATTGTAAAAGACGTATAGTGATATGTGAGGTCAGGCTACGCCATCAAACTTCTAAGCAAGAATTAATTTTACGCAAATGAACTAACTTATCTTAAGAGCCTGTGTTCAAGATTCGTCACTGGTCTTATCTTATCTTACATACCATGAAAGGTAATCACCTCATAGCTAGTAAAACAAAAGGAAAGCAATGTCCTGAAAAATTATTGAAATGTAACCATCAGCATTCACTTTCATATTTAATTATTTACGAAAAGCAGATTGGGAACATGAAATCCGGGGCTCGTTTCCCTGTGATAATCCAAAACCCTAATGATGGGGGAATTAGCTGGATTTGAGCATATTGTTAACATTTATTTATGTCTCACTTAAGTAAGTAATTGGACAGCCAAGCGAATTTAAAGAGCAAGGAATCTTGTCATTTAAAGGATTAGCCAAAAAAAAAAAAAAAAAGGAATAAAATGGGCAATAAATAAAAAGATAAAAATATTACTAATCCAAAAAAAAAGACAGGGAAAAAGGAGAAAGGATAGAAGAGATGAGACATGTGTGTCTACGGAACAGAGACACGAGGGCGATAATAATGAATAAATGAAAAGCGAAATGTTGGTGAAGGAAAAAGCACTTTCGGCCGCCGGTAGATGCCAGGGCAGTTGCCATACGCCACGCCACACCCATACAAGGCATTCTTCTTTCTTCTCCCTTATTCTATTTATCCTTTTTTTTATTCTCTCTTCATCTTGTTGTAAAGAGAAGGTGTAACAGAAACAGAAACAGAACAATCAATAATATCATTGAAGTCTGAAAATTCTTCGGCCTTCCAAATCTGCCCTTGGATTTCCTCCGAATTTTCCCTTTGACCACTTGAAGCAGAGAAACAAAGCATTATGCTGCGCAAACTGGTATCTGTGCAAGGGAAGAAGAAGTCTGGCACAGTTCCAGTTTACCTCAACGTGTATGATCTCACCCCGATTAATGGCTATGCCTATTGGCTTGGCCTTGGAGTCTACCATTCTGGTGTTCAAGGTAACAACCAACTTTTTCCACGCTCTTTTACTCTCAAATTTCCTTTGCTTGTTAATACTTTAACATAGTATTTCATAATTTTGTTTTATTTTTTTTTTTGCAGTTCATGGTATTGAGTATGGTTTTGGAGCGCATGAGCATGACACAACAGGGATTTTTGAAGTGCAACCAAGGCACTGTCCTGGTTTCACTTTCAGGAAATCGATTTTCATTGGAACAACGGATCTGGGCCCAAAAGATGTTCGGGCATTTATGGAGAAGCTAGCTCAACAGTACTCTGGGAACACCTATCATCTCATCTCTAAAAACTGCAACCACTTCTGTAATGATGTTTGCCTCAAGTTGACGGGAAAGTCGATTCCTCGATGGGTGAATCGACTTGCTAGGCTTGGTAAGGAACAGATCAAAGTCAATTCTCTTTGTTTATTGACTAATTACCTTTCATCCTGCTTGTATGCTTTGGTTTTTCACTCAGAGGCTAAGAAAATTTCCATGAAACTATGATAATTGTTAAAAAAAAATTTCTGGCTAAAAATTAAGGTATGGAGCATAGTATTTATGCAGTTCCTCACCAGTCGGCACTATAATCTGTCTCGTTCTTTGTCTCCCTTGCGCATGATAAGTTTTGCCAGCTTTTTCCTTCATTTTTATTGCAAATAGAACATTTTAGAATCTAACTCCAATATCAGCTCTGGAAAAAATTTAGCTTACTTTTTATTGTTGCATTTCATTACAACTTTTGCAATATGTAATTTTGTGGTTATGATTGTTGAATGTTGTGTTGTAAATTAACCTTTTCTTCTGGTACCTGTTACTGGATTCTAATTACTTTTCGGGTTCTGCTAATCAGTGCTTTGAGGGTACCGGTTAACAGACAAAGAGTAAACAGTTTTAGGGCACTGCTTAAGAAACAAAGAGTAAAAATTTTTTTGTTGGAAAGTAAGATCCTTAATTTTCAAAGGCGCTGGAAATTTAAAAAAAAATTTCACTCTTGATTCTGATTCGTTGCACAGTAGTGCATTAGATGGCAAAACCCTAACTTTTCACACGATTACTTTTCAATTTTATGCTAACGATTAGATTCTAATATGCCCTTGTTATGTGATTGATGTTTCTATGCCACACCTTATAAACAAAAGATTTCTGAGCGTTCCCCCCCCTCACCTAAACAACTAGCAATCATGTCATGATTTCTAATTGTAAGTTGCGTTCCTCAATATGAAGGTCTTCTCTGCAACTGTGTTCTGCCCCCTGGGCTTAATGACACAAAGGTTCGGCAAGTTACATCAGACAAGGTTCAGGAAGGGGAGAAGAAGAAAATGAGGAGTCAGTCAAGCAGGTACGAGGCTTCCTCCAATCCTCCACTGCCTCGAGGTTCAGCAATTAAAAGTAGTAGCCAAAGACATTGTCTTCCTCCATCTTCATCTTTGATCAGTGCTTCTTCAGCCTCAACATTAACAGTAAAGTAAAGCTTTGGCAGGAGTCTGGCTCTGAAATATGGGGCTTTAGGACTACGTGAGCAACCTAGGTTGAGCAGGGAAGAGAATTGTTTATTTTGCTCCATCTTTGCTGCATATCTGCCATAGTGGCAATAGCTACTATGTAATGGTTGCTTTGTTTTGTCTGTTGTTTTTGATATGCTTGCTTTCTTCAGTGAATGAAAAGTTCCTTTATTTCTACCTGTCTGGGCTATTATTCTTGAATCTTGATTAATCTACTTTTAGTTAATGCAGCTTAGAGGAAGCCTTTAGGGTGGTTCAGTGACGAAGAGTTTGAATAATTTGCATGAGGTCCTAGATTTAAATTTTATTATTACTAATATACAAAAAAAAAAAAAAAGCTAATAAAGCGCAGAGAAACTCCTTAGGTAGGCTTGGTCTACCACATCGTCTTTTAGGCCTTCAAATTTTTGTTTAACATGTGTAAAAGCATTCTTTGTGATTGGTGTATTTTTATTGTGGACCACAACCTTACATATATTTAATAGTTAATGGAGTGCCTATAACGGGCAGTGTCTAACCAAAAATTACTCCATAGAATATAGTAATTTGTTCAATATGTTATATGTAAGGTACTCTGCATTTACTTTTTTGCTTTTTTTGGGGGGTGTTCCAAAGTAGTCTACATTTACTAAACTGTGTCAAAAAGCTTGACTGGAAATATAAGGCAGAGTCAGCTGAGGGTAATACTGAGACTATTGGAGTCATAATTTCTAAGTCTTATGCTTAAGATACTAAATCTAATTAGGGTTTCCCAATCTCATCCTAGAGCATATTGTCATTTCCCATCGATTCTGAAATACAAAATACAAAAAGTTTGAGAAATAGAGATTTAGGAGTCTGCGTATTCTATGGAATCCATTTAACTTAGATAAAAGTTATTTGTACTATATTTTTAGACATATTTGAAGGGATATTTTTAAGTATTCCTTAAATATTGATAAAGAGTATATCTCAACGTATGTTTCGACTAATATTTAAACGAAAGATATCTAAGAAAGTGGTATAAATAATACTACTTTAACTTGTGTGCTTAGATAACATATTTGGATGGGTAAGTGCTTAAATAACATGTCTGGATGGGCAACTGGCAACCCCGTTTAGACGGTGTAAACGGAGTGCCATTCTGAAATAACTTGATTGCGTTCAGATTTGGTTTGTCATTCTTAAATTATTATTTACAAACTATAATTCTAAAAAACGCTTGTATATCCCTATTTTCAAACCGATGATAAAATTTAATGATACAGAGCCCTTGGTGTGAGCAATCTCTTTTGATTGGAACAAATTTCCAGGAAAAACTTAGTTTGATTCGAATACAGCCAATAGAATGGGAGGTGTCTTCATTTGGTCATTGCTATTTCTTTTTTTTTTCGGTCGAGGGTCGTTGCCTTAAGTAACGGGATGGAATTTCTTCCAAGGCATGATCTCCAGGGACGCAAGTACGGGTTTATATGGTTATCAGGGCTTGGGCTTTATTAGCCCATGGGCTTTTAATGCCTTGATCGGTACCTATGTTCTTTTTTATCTGGTCTTCTGGACTTGGGATTAGTGTGCTCATACGCTTTAAAAAAAAAAAAGGAAAGACGGTTTGGAATAAAACGGAAAGAGAAGATAAATTTTTTATTTTTGAATTATTTTAATGATCATAAATTGTTTTTTTTATTTTAGAAAATTCTTAAATTTTAAAATACTTATTTAAAATAAAAAAAAACTATCCTTTTTCTTTCTCTGTAAAATGTTCCATCTGAAACATACCTAAATGCACTTGATAAAGAAGCATTTAAAAGAAAATTTTCAAAAGTTCCTAATACATTGACTACATTGAAAGCTTAAAAATGTTGATTTTTTTTTAGTTCAAAATTTTCCTTTCTTTGCTTTCTTAATCAGTTGTTTTCAGGCTATTGTTAGAAAAATTCATTTTTAAAGTTCATTATTTCAGAAGAGAAATGATATCTAGCAAAATCTTCCCAGAGACTTAAGGATTGGTTGAGAAACTTTTACACTTTACTCATTCCTTTGAACTCAGCCCAAAACTTTGAGCTTTGTCAGTTTGTTATTTTTTTTCTATGCATTTATCATTTCTCATTTAAGAAATGTGTTGTCAGCTAGATCAGAGAGGTAGGTGACACAAGCTTTTCTCTTTCTTTGCCCCCTGTACCTTGCAGCTGTGATGTGAAGAGTAAGCAACACACTCCATTTTTCGTTTATCATTTGTTAGGTCATTGATGCAACTTAGCGTGAAAGTATAACAGCTAACAAAGCTTTCTCTTCGTTTAGTGCCCACACAACCCGCGTTTTTTTTCACTTCTGTGTTGAAATTGGAGTTGGAGCCTCTCGTTTTAACTACATCATCCTTATTATTCTAATGGACTATGGAACATGACACCGAATCTACCCCCCAAGTGTATAATTGGGCTTTCAGGTTCTCTACCTTCCTTTTCAGTTTTTACGTTGACTTTTTTTTGTGCTTATTAATTTTAGAGGGCTTTTGTTTGTACTTTTTTTTTAAAGGGAAAATATCACTTTTTTAATTTAAAAAATTAATTTTTATATATTTAAATAATTTTTTAAAAATAATCAGATTTTAAAAAAAAATCTATTTTCAATTTTTTTTAGAGAAACTGAAAAAAATAACTTTTAAAAAAAAAATCAATTTCCAACTTTTTAAATTATATATATAAGGGTGCATTTATTTTTTATTTTGAAAAAAGTAATTTTAAAACTTAAATTTTATATATAACAAAAAAATTAAAAATTAATTTTTTTCAAAACCTACTCTTTTCAGTTTCTCTAAAAAAGGTAAAAATTGATTTTTTTGAGAATCTGATTATTTTAAAAAAATTATTAAAATATATGAAAACTGATTTTTTTAATAAAAAAAAGTGATTTTTTGCTTAAAAAAAGTATAAACAAATACACCCAAAATTTAAGTTTCAAAATTACTTTTTTTAAAATCTAAAATAAATGCACCCTTAATCTCACTTATAAAATACTAATTAATTAATCCTTTCTCTGATTGTCTTACCCATTTAAGAAATGGTGAGGAATTTGTAAATCAGTGTCTTAAAAAATACTAGCTGTGCATAAGGTTGGTCTGGACAGGTAATGACAAACTTTTGGTCGCCACGATCTCACCCGGCATCCTTTAAGATAGTAACACCCATGTCTATTTGGACTATAAGAAAATATAAAAATTTTAAACGCTTGTGTTATTCATTTTGCCCTGCACTTATTGACAAAAAATTAACAAAATACTAATATATTAAAAACTCAGCCTATAAACTAGGTTGAGTAACCTTTGGAGGAGGAGAAAATGGCAAGTCTAAACTTCAACTTCATGACCCATAATTTCTATGCCCCAATAAAACCGTTTTCTGTCAAACCCTCCATACCGGCTTCCGCAGAAAGAGGAATATTATATCAGCGGTAACCTATAAAATAAAATCTCATGATCAACATTACACCCAATATGCTTAGCCAAAGAACAAAACATTGCACCACTTGCAATATGAAATTTAAATTTTGCCTGTTGCTCAGGACGTACGTAACGTACTCTGGCAATGGAGGGTCCAAGTCCCGTTAGGGTATACACATTTTTTAACGTAAATGTTGTATCGTTAATAATAATGACAATGTTGATGCAAATTAAGTCGCCCTCTTGGACCACACAAGTGTTATTATTAATCGTATTTGTCAACAATTAAACATTATTATAAGATTTTTTTTTTTTTCTTCTTTTGAATTCTCCGTGGGGTTCTAGGTGGCACATGACAAATCCACACAAACAGTTAAAAAAGTCTTAATCGTCGGCTTATGTATTAAAATTTAGCAAACGAGATTGTTTCTTGGTGTATTATTCTTTTTTTTTTTTTTCTGGGGTCAATTTAGTGTACTATTGTTAAATGATTCGAAGTCATCGTATCAGAAAGAGGGTTGCACAACCGTGTTTTGGGCGATAGGCCTCTGAAATGAAATGGCTCCGACTTTGACTTATATGCTGGTACGTTGCTTATTTCCCAACTTTTAAATTCTCGCCCAAGTGAAAGGTATCTTAAATTTTGAAATGCAAACACCAAAAGTTGTTACTCTAAACTGGCATCCACAAGTTAACAAGTCGACTATTCAAGTTTGAACAGGTAAATGAACTTTTTTAATTTAGATTTAATAAACTCTCCATCACTGTTTCTTTCATTCAAAGACAATATTTTGATGTTGTATTAGGATCAATAAATAAGCTAACAACAAAGAACTAATCCAAATATTTAATTTGCGCCAAAAATTATAGCAATTTTATTATTTATGTACAATCACTTTTTTCATTAGTTGAAAGAGGAGTAAATCAATTAAAAATACGATATGCATGTTTTAAATGTCAATATACGTCCTAACAAATCTATTTGATACATATGACTTTACATTATTATTCATTATTAATGATTTTAATTATGTTAATAATTACATAAGATATGTACCCAAAAAAAAATTACATAAAATAAAATTATTATAAATATAATAACACAATACAACTATAACGATAAAACTTTTTTTATTTGGTGTGATAATAACACATTATTAAATAAAACTATATAAAAAATTACTCATAATGTTTCAAAATTAAAATCTTCATATATACAGTCATAAAATTTTACCAGTAATATTTAGCATTACTTACCTCAAAATAGGTTGCGAGCATATTGAATTTAAGAGCTTATTTGGATTACAATTTGAGATTCAAAAAATCTTTTATTAGTATGAAAATAAAAATGCACAGTATTTGAGTTGTAATTTTACTTTTTTAAACTTACTTTTTAGAATTCTAGAAGATTTTTTGGGAGAAATATCTTTAAAATTATTTTTAATTTTAGGAAAAGATCTTTTAAAAAGAAATCTTATTATTACTCTCACATTAACAACCAAAAATAATTTTACTTTATCCTATTCAAACAAAAATTATTTTCTTACTTAAACTCATTTTTAACATACTCAAACCAAATATAAATCAATTCTTTTAAAAGTAATTCTTTCAAAAGTAATTATCACAAAAATTAAATCAAATATATCCTAAGTTAATAGAGTAATAGTTTCTAACTTGTTCAATGAAAGAATTCTTATTCCAATTATTTTTTAAATTAAAACAATATATTTCCATCGAAATGATTATTTATTTTTTCAAACAGAATGTTTCAAAACACAATTAGATGATGTATAGATGGTGATTTTCAGAAATTTGCATAATTTGACATACACAAACATTGAGTTTGCGTCAATTCAACTCTTCACATCTACAAAAATTATTCAACTTGGATATAAACGTGGCTGGCAAACATATTGGAATGATTGAATGCGCCATCAATATCAATATCCTCTGTATTCGATGACTCACAACCTGAAACCGCCATTGTCTGTGTCGTGTCTCTCCGTATTCCGGAAGGACATAATCTCGTCAGAAAATTTGTTTCGCCGTCAGCACAGGAAGATTGATTTCATTCCTCTTCAAGTCACAAAGTTACATTCACTTGTTAAATTTTCAATCCGAACACAGCCTTCAATCATTCTTCAGCCCAATTAGATACCAAATATCTATATTCCCCCTCCCCCCTCCAAAAAAAGTACAAAATTCACAGATTCTTACATGAATCCTAATCCTCTAGTAGTATACTATGCTATAGGGCGGTTGGTAGGAGAGTTAAATTTTTATTTTCACAAATATTATTCTTGAAAATAATTTTTATAGATATATTTTATATAGTATTTGGTAAATGGATTAATTTTTCAAAAATATTTTATATATTCCTAAAAATACCCCCAATGGAGGGCAATGGCTAGGGTGGAAGACAATAGCAGAGGGTAACCAGTAGTAGGTGATAATAGAGGTAATTTAATCATTTTATAAGAAAAAATATTCTTATCTCATAAAAATATTGCAATTCTATACATGAGATGAGAATATTTTAATAAAAATTTTAACCCAAAATCAATTTAAAAAATGTAACATCTTCAAAAATATTTTTGCAAATTTTTTATTAAACAAAATTCACATATTCTTACATGAATCCTAATCCTCTAGTAGTAAACTATGCTATGGGGTGCTTGGTAGGAGAGTTAAATTTTTATTTTTAGGAATACTATTTTTAGGAATAATTTTTACAGACGTATTTTTTATAGTGTTTGGTAAACGGATTGATTTCTCAAAAATATTTTATATATTCTCAAAAATACCCCCAATGGAGGGCGATGGCTAGGGTGGAGGACAACGGCGGAGGGTAACCATAATAGAGGTAATTTAATTTTTTTATAAAAAAAAATATTTTTATCCCATAAAAATGTTGCAATTCTATATATGAGATAAGAATATTTTGATGAAAATTTTAACCCAAAATCAATTTAAAAAATGTAACATCTTCAAAAATATTTTTGCAAATTTTTTATTAAACAAGAAAATATTTTACATTCCTAAAAATATGAAAAATATTTCTCCCACCAAACACTCCTGTATGGATTTGCAAAATTGATCTACCCGGTGGATACCCCTATTGACTACATGGCTAAGTATTGATTACTTGTTACTGTATAGTATATATGATTTAAGAGCAATTTTATACATAAAGCAATTTATTTTACCAACAAAAGTAATGGGAAAGATATGACATTAAGCAAATGGGATTTTTTTTTTAAATCCAAGTTGTATAGATATTGTATATTAATGTGACTGTAAGTGAGCGTTGAAATACACATATTGAGTGAGAGAGGTATTGTAGATGTTGATGTTAGAAAAGAATTGTAATATAATGTTAAAATATAAATTTCAAATAAAATTGCTCTAACCAAACTGATAACGTAAGGTCCTCGTAACTGTCAATATTATGAGATAGTAATGCTATTTAAATATAAAAAGTGGACACAAATTGTGGGTGCTAAAACAAAGACACAAAGTTTTGATCTTACAAATTATCACTAAATATTTTGTATTTTCATCTTTCTATTATATACAACCTTAATGCCCATGTTTCATATACGAATAACATTAATCGTTACGAAAACTCCAGTGATGATAAGAATGAGTGAATAAAAGGTTACGTAGACTACATAGATTCCTAGACATCCTGGCTCTGTTGCATAACCAGCGCCTAAATTCAGTTAATTATCAGACCAAGAAACAAATTGAGATTAATATATAGAAAATGCTCACTCCCTTGACCTAGTAAAAAGCTTCAGCCTCAACAAAAATGGCTGGCAAACAGCCATTAATTTACTTTCGTGTTCACAAGACTAACAGAGGAATCTTCATCCGAAAAACAAACTCATGTGGTCCACACCATACCAAGTACAGCCCACCCTTTAGCCAACGCAACGATCAACTGCTTCTGTCCCACTTCTAATGCAGTTTCCTGTCAGGCAGTGCTTGCCCTTTTTATCCCGTCCTTTCTACAGGGTCTACGGCATTCCTATCTGGAATTACCTATTCTTATTCAGCTAAACTCTTTTCTTTTTCACATTTTTTTTTTTAATGAAAAAAATTGGAAGCTAGATTGGTTGAGTTGCCAACTAATATTAACCTTTCAATTGAATTGAATAATTGATTCTTGGCGGACTGGGTCAACCAACTTGACGGTTACTATCGGTCACAAAAGGCTACAGCGTACAAGCTTAGCTGCCATTTCCATTTGCAAACACAAACTCCCCAAAGGAAAAGAACAAGTCCTACTTCACATGTCAATGGATCCAATCTTAGATTGCACACCACGATCACGATAACAAGTCCAAATCTAAATCCGGCTGCTAAGAACACCCAAACTCAAACAGAAAGGAAATCTAATCTAAAACAATAACAATCCTAAGATGAACTTGTTTCAGCTGAATTTTTCTTCTTCAGAACAACGAGCTGAATGCAATTCGAATTCGTTACATCATACGCTTTAATCATTTTGTTTCTCACGTCATGATAACCGCAAACAACGAACCAAAAAAACACAAAAAAAAAATAAAATTTACAGTACATTGCAACATAATTTCCCCATAAAGCCAGATACGAAGTAGCACGAAAAAAATAAAAAAATAAAAAATAGAAAGGGGAGGATAAATTAAAAAAAAAAAAAAGAAAAAGAAAAAGAAAAAAGAATCACAACAACCTCCAACTAGTGTTATCAATCATCTTAATGAATCTGTCAGATCTATCAAGTCCGAATCTACCAATAGATTCTGATATCATATATGCTTCTAAATCCTAAACTAGATTTATTCAATCTCTTATGTTCATGAAAGAAATGGGTAAGTACGGGAGTAAAAAAAATCTTAAAAACTCTAAATCTAACTAGTTAGCTGTAGTAATTAACAGCAGAAGAGAATCCAATAGTAACAAGCATGAAGCACCCCTTTGGATCAGCGCTTCCACGCATAAACGAGCAAAGAGAACCCAACGGGAACGACCAAATCATTCTCTTCCACGCTGGACCATTCCAACACGGAGGAGCTTCCACCGAACGAACCCGCCGAAGAACCCACAGACACCGACGAAGACGACATCTTCCCCCACTCACACGACCCACTCCCACCCAAATTATTCCAGTTCTGCTGCGCCCACAAGTTCACCAGGTTCCTGTCCCCATCCTCGTCTTGTTCCTCCTCGAACTTGAACATGAAAATGGCGTGCCCGTCACCGTTACTATCCTTCTCGAACAGCCAGTTGTAAACGTCCCACGAGATCTGAACGGGAACGCCATCGATTTCGACCCTCTCATTGCCCCTGAACTTCCACTTCAATCGCTTAATCTGAAGCACCTTCTTGCCGTCGACGGCGAACGAGAGTTTGGGGGAGTCGTCCCTGGAGCCGCAATCGATCTGAATGTGTCGGGTTCTGCCGCCGAATTTGGCGGTGGTGGCGTAGAGCCTGTCGGCGGAGACGTGTTCCTTCTTGAGGAGGAGGAATTGGGGCTTGTTGGGCTTTTGGGCCTTGGACTTGGAATAGGCGTCCCTTGGGGAGTCACCGACGAGGAGTGCCATGCGGTTATCGACAACGAGTGCGACGTAGAAAGAAGAGTGGGGTTCGGGGGAGGAAGAGGAAGGGAACTTGGCTTTGGAGAGGTTCCAGAAGAGGCGGGTGGTGGGGGAGAGGGTCTTGGAGCCGTGCTTCTTCCAGAAGATGAAGGGCTTGATGTGGAGGTGGAAGGAAGGGGGGGAAGAAGAGGGTGGAGGGGAATCGAAGGGGTGGTGGTGGTGGAGCTGGAGCTGGAGCTGGAGCTGGAGGGAGCGGCCTAGGATGGAGCGAGACCACGTGAGGGACACCAGGCCTGTGTCGGTGTGGTAGATGTAGGTGGTGAGGCTGGGGTTGGTGGATGGCTGCGACGGTGGCGGCGGCGGAGGAGAATGACGGTGGTGGCGGTCGTCGGTGGTTGGGGATGGGCGAAAGCATGAAGGGAATGGGGACGACATTTTTGCTTTTTCTTTTCCTTTGTTTGTTATTTGATTTGGATTTGAATTGTTGAAATTTGGGAATGGGGAAAGAGAGAATGGAGTTAGGAGCAGGCAGGGGGGGGTTGGGCTTGCAGGGTTTTGGAATGGGAGAAAGATGTCGTGGCTTTTATGGATGGGGATAGGGACGGGGATGGGAATGGGGACGACGAGAGACAAGAGGGGGGACCAGAAGACTGTCTCTTCTGAACACCCGGGTCTCTCTCTCTCTCTCTCTCTCTCTCGTAAATCGCAATTTGGACCAACATTAATCGGTTACTGCTGCCAAACCAAAACAAAGAAAATTAAAGGGAAAAAAAAAAAAAAACAAAATCAGTTACTGCTGCTTGCGACTTGTTACCGCTGTGCAGTGCAATGCAATTTCTTGAAAAATAAAATAAAATAAAATAAACAAATATACCAAGTGACAAAACACTCTTTTTTGTTAGCATGTGCGTTGATATCAAAGGATAATAAAAATATAATATTGTTTATTAATTAATTGTTTTGCAAAAAGTATCAAAATTTTAAAAAGTGTAACATATAAAATACTACTTTTAATTTTTATTTTACTATGTATCTTGAATAATCGCTTTATTAATTAAGTACTACTTTAAATTTAATTGATATGATACACTTTTTATAGAGGATAATTTTGATGTGTTGAAATTGTGATATTATATTAGACACTAACATAGATTTTTAATTTAAAAAAAATATGATATAATAATTTTCTTGATTTCTATTATATAATCTTATAAAATTATTTTATATTGTAAATGTATAAAAATTATTCTCATTTAGATAACATGTTTTTTATTTTATAAATGTTCTCCACTTACTTTAAATATGTATTATTATCGATATTTGGTCATTTAAGAATTAAAGTGAGAAATGTCTAGATGTTATGAGACTTTTTTTATTTATATATTATTGAACATATATATTACTATGTCAATTATATGGATTACTATTATAAGTATAATTTTTATGTATAGACAGTGCTAATAAATAGAATTTTAAAAATTTTTTAAATCATTGTGAATAGTTACCAAAATGGGTAATTATTTATTGCAATTGGTAATATTTTAAATTTTTATTACTTGATAGTATAAAATTTAGTGGACACAAATTATTCTCTATTATTATTTCATATTACAGTTATAAATTATAATATTAAATTAAAAGTACTATACTTTAGTGTTAGTGTAAAAAATAAATCTTATAAAACACACGCACACTTGCTCAATCATTATGTTAAGACTTGGGTCTGTTAGGGGATTCCGATTCCCTTCGACTTAAAAGAAACAAATTTTATGATTCCCTACCTTTGCCTGCAAATTGCAAACCAGGAGCGAAGGGCTTGGGCGGCGTAATTACTTGTTCTTTCATAGATTTGCAATTCTTTTTGGCTGAAAATTGCAATTTGGCAAATTGCAAGGTATATTACTCCCGTTGTTCTGAAAATCGGCCCGGAACGGCCGGTTAAACTGAGAATCGGCCAGTTATTTGGTTCGATTACATCTAAAGAATCGCTTTGTCAAAAAATTGGTATTGATCCGGCTGAATCGGCCAAAAATCAGTAAATCGATCAAATCGGACCAGTTTTATTGGTTAGCTGATTTTTTTTAAAAGAAGTATAAAATTATTTTTTGATTATCAATGATAAAGTTAACTCTTTATTATGATAAAAAATGGCCAAAAGCATATTTTTGGTTGGTTAAATAAAAAATTACGATATCTTTTACTCTTTAAAAAAGGGTTTAGAAGTAATAAATATAAAAAAGAAAATGATATATGAGTTCTATTTATAGAAGTCTCAAAAATAAAAAATTTTTACTTTAAGTAATGTAGAACTTATTAAATATTTTATAGTAATTTTAAAAATAAAAAATTTAAAATTTAAGTAATGCAGAACTTAATATTTTATTTATATTGGTTATGTTAATATAATTTAATATAGGAATTTTAATTTCTAAAACAATTTTTATCATATCAAAATTTGAATTTAATTTAAATATATTGATAGTGTAAAATAATTTTACACTATTAATCAATAAAAATAATAAAAAATATCAACTCATATAAATAATCACCCATTATAATGAAGAGTATATTATAATTTTTTATTTTTTAATATTTCTATTTATTGATAATATAAAATTATTTTATACTACCAATCTATAATAATTAAACTCTTAAAATTTTTATTTTCATTTATCTAATAATATGTTATTAATTTTATATATATATATATATATATATATATATATATATACTACATTAAGATTAAATCTTTAATTAAATCAATTAAACCATTAAATCTCTCAATTAGTACGTTCGATATCTCAGAACATTGATTATTCCACACGGGATAGCCCGTTAAAAGTGCTACAGGGTCGCTAATCAAAAGTGCCTATGACAACTAATTAGTTTATTTAATTCTAAAAGTCGGCCCGTGATACTCGGGTGAAGCCAAGTTTGACGTACTCTCATAACAAAAGCCAAAATTTAATTTTTGGAAATAATTTAAGTTATATAATATCTAAGGTTGGTTTATCTAAGTAATGCAACTAATTATATAATTTTTGAAATTATTATTGTAAAAAATAAATACTTTTAATAATATGACTATATATAATTATATAATAGTGACATTATATCAAAATTAAATTTAGTTTTTATTGTATTCTTATAAATATTCATTAAATTTCGGACCTATTTTGAGATGAATAAGTATTTTTCCCAATTTATTTTTTTATTTATCTAAAACTATAATGTAACAATAAATTCACATTTTCTTATAGTTAACAACGAGTTAAAAAAAATTTAACTTGTTTCATTTTAATATCAGAATATGTCATCTTAACAAGAATTTGTGCCACAGTATGTTTACCAATCAAAATTTGTTAACAAAAAAATTATATAGGTAATTACAAGAAAATGTCATTTTTTTCATATTTTTCCATAGATTAAAAATGGTTCAAAGATCTTCATATATTTATATTCAATTTTGTCTAATTAACCGAATATCTGCTTTATACCCATAATATGAGCTTTATTAATTAACATCCTTAAAATCTTAATTAATTTTTTTAATTAGGATACTAATTAAGATTTTTAATTAAGAAACTAAATATATGTTCTTAAGAGAACAATATATATACAGTACAACCCTACACCATATATATTTAACGTTTACCAATATTTATTAACAAAATGTGTTATTAAAACTTTTCAGTAATATTTAAAAAATATTATTAAAAATATAAAAAATATTGTTGATATTTTTACAAGTGTTGTATATAAACTATGTTACTAAAAAGTTTTAACTACACTTTTAGTCCAAAAAGTTTTAACAATACTTTTATATAATTTAGTAATATTTTTCAAATATTACTTAATCTCAATTATGTTATAATGGAAGTAGACTGCAACCTTAAGTAAACTTTCATAAATCTCTATTTTGGGAAAGCTTTATTTAACTACCACTTTTAGTCCAAAGATGTGTTTGTAACTCTTAAGACAAAAAACAAAAAAGTGAACTACCATACTTTCTTTTATGTCATTTATATAGGGGTGGGGATTCACAACATATCATTTATTACATACTCACTCTATTGACTAATGTTTTATAGACATTTAATTTCATTAATTCAACCTTGGAATTGAGGGTTTTCATGACGTACATCAACTTTATAAAAACTCATATAATTTAAAAATAATTTAATATTTCATCAACCACTTTATTTTAATGTATAATATAATTTTCAAAATATAAATAAACATTGACTATTAAATTACATATTAATTAATGTTAAATTTTTATGAAATTTGATATGTTTGATCACCAAGTTAATATCATATAATTTAATAATTAAATTAATAAAATTTAATATTTATAAAAAATTATTTAATAAAATAGATATATACTTATTGGCAATTTGATATAGTTATTTCTTCTTTAATAACCTCGTACAGTTCTCATATAATATTTACTTCTTGGCAATTTGGTTGAGTGACAGTTGCAACGCAGAGGAAATGGGGAAGAATAGAAGTCAATGTACGGCTCGGAATACTCTTAAAGAAAAAAAATATCTCAGTTCTTACTGTTCGAATAACGCGTCCAAAAGAATAATAATAAATAATATAATTATAATAATAACTACTAAAAAAATCCAATCTTAAAGCGTGTGTGAGATCCAAGTGGAAGAAATTTGTGCTGTTTTCACGTAGACGTAGCGACCGTTGCCTGTCTATTATGTGTGGATCATTCACAATTTGAAGGACTGCATTTTGATAAAAACCAATGTTGGAGTAAGAATGACCAAATCTTATTCAAACTGAGAATATAATGTTATGTTAAATGAAAAAATATTAATCAATAAAACAAAGAATGGATTTTACTTCCTTCCGGTGGGGAGAGACACTTTACAATTCACTTTGAATCCCTTTCTTACAATCTCACTTTTTAAAGTGGATGACAGCTTATTTATATCCATGCATGCTGAGATATCTTTATTTAAACTCATTGTTCAGCTGGTAATTATTTTTAACTACTAACTGTGGTCTTTTAATTAGTACTATTTGCTTTGATTAGTTACAGTTACAACAATCTATAACTACGTATTTTGTCAATTAAACTTCTTTGTATTCATCTATAGAAATTCGAGAAATTCTGAGTCTAAGTTAGAGCACGGCTTTTCATCCTTCTTCTTATTGTTGTAATTTTTTTTTTTTTTTTTCTGGATTTGCACATGCTTTTACGAATCTTATTTTATTTTTCGCAGGACATTTATCTTGGTTAGCTATATATATGACGATGCACATTAGTACTCAAAAGGTCAATAGCCTGAAATGTCAAAGAGAGGTGCAGATGGATAGCGGAGTACCGGACGGCGTTGAGTACTAACCACTGGATAACAGAATTAAATTATGGTGGTTATTCTGGCTTTCGAGAGGGTTTAGATGCTCTTGGACTAGTGATAAACTAGCACATGATATCACTTAATGCACCTTAATTATTTTATCCCTTTTATACATGACTCAATTTTGTTCTATCACCTCGAATTACTTATTCTACATCAGTTTCGCCTATTTAAAAAGATTAAAATATCCTTTATAATTTTTTTTTTTGTTTTTTTTTTGGAAGCAAGAAGACTCTACTTCTCCCCTAAAACCCCAAAATCAAATTGAAGAACCCATAGCCAAATCAATCGGCAACTAAGTAGCAGCCATTCCATGCCATCGTTGCCACCGTCCTTGCTCTAGTCGCCACGGCCGCTCCAAGAGCTTCACGCTGAGACAACTTGTGGCCTGGACTGTCGTGCAGCACCTCACCTGAGTCTTCTTCTTCGTCCTATTCCACTATCAGGGCTTGTTCTTCTTTGCCCCTCTCATCTATATCTCTGGCATGCTCCTTTACATGGGCACTGTTCCTATCATCAAGCACTGCCCTTTGACTCCATCTATCAGCCTGTCTTTGTATGCTAAGGTCGGACCTGAGATGGATGCTGATGATTCTTCCACCGATGCGGTTGGAGTTTATTATTATTATTATTTGTTGATTTTGCTTTTAGTTGTTGTATTTTCCCCCTTCTTTTGCCTTTTTTGACTACTGTGATCAAGAATTTTTTATCCATTAGGATGGATTATTAGATTGCGTATTCTTGGATGTTGTTTGGTTTCTATTGAATGTTGAATTTTGAAAATCTCTTGATTCGGATCTCAATATGTAAAAATTTTTTAGATTAAGAAAGTTGGCATGGAGTGGCCACTGTGATTTGAATTATTGTTCTTCTTCTATATTAGTGTTCTTCAGTTTAATTTTAAAGTTTTTAGGAGAGGATGAGTTTTCTTGCTTCCAAAAAAAAAAAATTTAATTTTAATTTACAAAGAGTGTCTTAGTCAATGTAGAATAAGTGGTTCAACATGATAAAACAACATTGAGGTATATATAAAAGAGATGAAATAACTGAGATGGATTAAGCGATATTATATGATGGCTTATGTGAGGTATCAGAGTTAGAGATCAAAGAGAAGAGAACTCAAAGTGTAGAGAGAGTATGAGAAGGAATCTAGATGAATATTTTTGAAAATGATTTAGGTTGATTTGATACAGATAGAAAAGTAGATATATATAGTGATACAAGTTGCTTCTCTTGCAAGCAACCAGGTCTAACACATTATAGCATAATACATCAGGAACTAAACTAACAGAATAGTAATTACACTAACTGACTTGTAACTAATTGTTTCTATTTCTATTGTATCTCCAATATCCCCCCTCAAACTCAATGGGGTGGATTCAACCACTCTGAGTTTGCTGCAAAATTTGGTGAATGCTGCTGCAGATAATGGTTTGGTGAGTACATCTGTGATTTGCTCATGGGAGGGAATGTGTTGAACAAAGGCTTGTTTCTGTGCAGTCTAGGACAAAGTGTAAATAAATCTCAAAATGTTTGGATTTGCTATGGAGGATGGGGTTAGCCGCTAGTAACAGTGTACTCTGACTATCACAAAAAATTGATGGTGGGCTTGTACACTGGATGTACAGTTCAGTTATGAGAGTTTGTAGCCAAGTGATCTCTGTTAGCACTGTAGCCATGCTTCTGAACTCGGCCTGTGTGCTGGAGTGAGAGACTGCATGCTGTTTCCTACTAGACCAAGACACCAAGTTAGGCCCAAGGTAGACACAAAACCCACTTGTAGACTTTTGGTCATCCACATCAGAACCCCAGTCTGAATCACAGAAAGCTAACAACCGCAGAGCTTTGCTTCTGTAGAATTTCAACCCAAAATGTAACGTTCCACTGAGGTATCTAAGTATCCTTTTTACTGCCTTCCAATGGATTGCAAGGGGACAATGCATGAACTGAGCAACCTTATTTACTGCAAAGGAAATGTTTGGCCATGTGATTGTGGCATATTGAAGGCCACCAACCACAGACCTGTAAAAGGTGGGATCAGAGAAGGTAGTGTCACCATGTGCTGAGAATTTCTGATTTGAGACCATGGGGGTGGGCATAGGCTTTGCAGCATCCATGTTAACCTTGTTGAGAATATCCTTAAGATACTTGGTCTGAGTTAGTACCATTTCCCTTGAGTTGGACTTTGTAGTTTCAACGCCAAGGAAGTAACTCATTTCTCCTAGATCCTTGAGTGTGAAAACTGAGTTGAGTTTGGTGATCAAATCAGAAATTTCCAGGGGATTGGAGCTAGTAACTAGAATGTCATCAACATATACCAACAGGTAGATAGTAGAGGAGGCTATAAACTTGGTGAATAGGGAGCCATCAGATCTTGTATTTTGAAACCCAAACTGGTGCAGGGTAGTGCTCAGTTTAGAGAACCATGCCCGTGGGGCTTGCTTTAGGCCATACAATGCTTTGTTAAGCTTGCATACTAGCTGAGGTTTAGAGGAAATATACCCTTTAGGCTGCTGCATGTAAACAGTTTCTTGGAGGTCCCCATTCAAGAAGGCATTATTGAAGTCAAATTGTCTGATGCTCCAACCTTTTGAAAGAGCAATGGACAACATGACTCTCACAGTGGATGGTTTAACAACTGGGCTGAATACTTGATCAAAGTTGAGGCCCTCCCTTTGATGAAAGCCCTTTGCTAAAAGCCTGCTTTGTACTTCTGAATTATGCCATCAGGATGCCTTTTGATTCGGAAAACCCATTTGCAGCCTATAGGGAGTGAAGAGGGGACAAAAGGTTGTACAAGAGTCTAGGTATGATTCTTCATTAATGCTGCAAATTCCTCATCCATTGCTTTCTTCCAATGAAGAGTGGCGAGAGCTTGAGCTAGTAAGGTTGGCTCATGTTGTATCAGATCCAAAACACCAGCTGCAACCACATTGGCATAAGTCTTAAGTTTGAATATTCCATATTTACTTCTGGTTTGCATGTGATGCTCAGGTTTGGATTTGGTGGGTCGCTTAACTACTGCTGCATTTTTATTGGAACCTAGAATAAGACCTGCAACCTTAGCACTAGAATCAGGGTTAAAGGTTGTAGCAGACATCAAAGGATCAACCAAAGCTAAATCATGCAAAACATTGGCAATTTCAGGTGGTGATATTGGAGCAGGTAATGGTGCAGACAGAATTGGGTTTGGTTCTGCTAAGGTAGATGAGAGAGGATTTGTGGTAGGGAGTGGTCTATCAGAGTCTGGTGTGGTGAGCTGTGGCAAGATGGCAGTAGTGAGGTTTCTAGGTAAGGGAATGGGAAATGTGGGTGATGTGGGCTGTTGTTTTGGTTCAGGAAAGGTGGGAAATAGCTGCTGATATGGAAATTCTAGTTCATTAAACAGCACATTTCTGGATGTATAGGTTTTGCCTGTGGGAAAAAGGCATTTGTAGCCTTTTTGGTTGACTGCATATCCTAGGAAAACACATTTATGAGATTTGAAGTCAAGTTTAGGTTGGTTGTACGGTCTGAGGAAGGGGTAGCAGGTACATCCAAAGGTTTTTAGGAAGGAATAGTCTGGTTGAGATTGATTTATAAGTTCAAAAGGTGATTTGAAATTAAGGGTTGGTGAGGGTAATCTATTGATGAGGTAAGTGGCTGAGGTAAAAGCTTCATCCCAGAATTGAAGTGGGAGGGAGGCTTGGGCTAGGAGGGCTAAACCGGTTTCAGTTATGTGTTTGTGTTTTCTTTCAGCACAACCATTTTGTTGGTGTATGTGAGGGCAAGTAAGTCTGTGAGTGATGCCACGGGACTGAAGGTATTGTGTAAAGGCATTTGATAGGTACTCTCTTCCATTGTCAGTTTGTAGTGATTTGAGTTTGTGGCCAGTTTTGGTTTCCATCATTTGTTTGTATTGGGTAAAGGCTTCGAGGGTTTGAGATTTGTTTGCTAGGAGATAAATGCAGGTATATTTGGAGTAGGCATCTATGAAACAGACGTAATATCTATTTCCTGATTTTTTGGCATTGGTGCTAGTCCCCATAGGTCTAAATATACAAGTTCAAGGGGTGTATTGTAAGTGATATTAGAACTAGGAAAGGGCAATTGGTGAAGTTTTCCCATACAGCAAGCATTGCACAAGTTTAAAGATGAAATTGAATCTGAGTTTTTATTGCTAGAACTAAGAAGATTACATTTGGACAGTACATGATTTACAATTTTGGGGGACGGATGGCCCAATCTCCTATGCCACAGTGTATACAAAGAGTTTTCTGGTGGTATACTAACAATATTACAAAGTAACTGATGCTTATATGACAGTGAGGGTTTTTGTAACACATCAACGTGATCAAAATGATAGAGACCATCTTTAAGTGTTCCTTAGAGAAGGATCTTCTTGGATACCTGACATTTAACTAAGCATGCATTAGGATGGAACTCAAAAAACACATTATTGTCAAGAGCAAACTTAGAGACGCTGATCAGATTTTTGGTAATGGAGGGTACATGTAATAGGTTTTGTAGTTTGAAGGTAGAGTTTGTGTGTTTAGAATGAAGTAAAGACTTGCCAATGTGTGCAATTTTCATACCTTGGCCATTACCTATGAAGACTTGCTCAGAACCTTCATACTCAAACCCTGTGATCAGATTGTTTGGATCATATGTGAGATGGTGAGATGCACCCGAGTCTGGGTACCAAGATGAGTCTGCCAAAGATGCTGGTGTAGCAATGTAAGCCCTCGGGGTAGCTTGTGCTAGAGGTGCAAGGTTGTGAAAATTTGTTGAGGGAGGTAGGGGTAGACTCGAGACTGTTTGCATAGGGTTCTGAAAGTGTTGGTCAAACCGATGGTAGCATTGCCACACAGTGTGGCCAATCTTTCCACATAGTTGACACTGAGGTCATGTACCATTTCCCCATGAGCGACCTCCCCTGAAGCCTCTCCCTCTGCCTCTGCGGCCTCCATTTCCTCTGCCATTAGATTGCATTCCATCTTTTGAGTCTTGCACAGCATGTTGAGTACCTTGAGCCATATTTGCTTGTATTGCCCCAAGTTCAACTTTTCTGAACCTTTCAAGTACATCCTCTTGTGCTACCAGCAGGGCTTCTAATTCACTTATAGCAAATGGTTAAGCTCGAGACATAGCCATGGTGATAAATGCACTATAATCTTCATTCAATCCATCAAGAATTACCTCAACATAGTCATCATTGGACAGTGGTGCTCCGAGAACTGCAAGTGAATCTGAGATTTTCTTGATCTTTAGCAAGTACTCTGAGGCTGGACCTTGCTTTTTGATGGATTTGAACTGAGTCTTCAGTTGCTTGATCTTGGACTTTGTGTGTGCAGCAAAATATTCTTCTAGTTTGCTCCAGATCTCATGAGCAAACTCACATCCTACCATACGGTTTGTGAAGCTTGAATCCATTGAAGCAAGAAGCCATGCCACCAAATGCTGATCTTGTTGTTCCTAATTAAGGTATTCCTGTGACTCAATTTCTGCATCTTGATCTTCTTTAGAAGCATATTTTGTAGGAATCTTTCTTTTGTTGAGATGATCTTTGAGTTTGTTGGATTTGATGCACACTAGTGCTTGGTGTTTCCATGGTAGATAATTCTCTTCATCAAGCTTGAAGGATACAGGACTTGTGAAGTTTTTTGGAGAAAAGATTGAGGAGCTCGTTGGAGCCATGAGAGCGAAAGTTGGTGAGGTGTTTGAGGTCTCCATGGATTAGTAGCTCTGATACCATGTGAGATATCAGAGTTAGAGATCAAAGAGAAGAGAACTTAAAGTACAGAGCGAGGATGAAAAGGAATCTAGATGAATATTTCTGAAAATGATTCAGGTTGATTTGATACAGATAGAAAAGTAGATATATATAGTGATACAAGTTGCTTCTCTTGCAAGCAACTAAGTCTAACACATTATAGCAGAATACATCAAGAACTAAACTGACAGAATAATAACTGCACTAACTGACTTGTAACTAACTATTTCTATTTCTATCTATATCTCCAATAGCTTATTATTGCTCCACGTAGAAAGGGCATCTAAACTCTCTCGAAAGCCGGGGCACCAAAGCAACTACCTTAAATTATAGACATTATCAATGAGCAATGACAGAAGATTATTATTGATTGGCTATTGTTTACTAGATCATCTGTTTGATTAGTAGCCATAGATTATGAGTGGTACCCCGATATTCACACGTGTAACCATTGTGGTTCTGCATCAGGATAGAACCAATGGCTCTAACCGATATTAATTAGGGAGACCAAAATTAAATATGACGCACCAAAAGGTCCTTCAATGGTTGTTCACAAAACAAGTGTACGTGAATGGTACGACTTTCAGATCGATTGATTGAACACAACGTCGGAGTTACGATTGTATTAGAATAATGTGCTAATATGTACTTTTGTCATTGTTTATGATCGTAATAAAGAGTAAGGAAACATAACTTTTATGAAAATATCATTTATACTGTTTTTTTTGTAAGATATTATATGGATATCTCATATATATGCTATTAGATGAAATATAAATTTTATTTAAATTAGGATTCATACTATATTCAATAATAAATATGTGAAAATTGGTATAATATCCCATAAAAAAAATTATATATATTATATAACTCCAACCTTTATATACCCCAGATGTTGCCATGTTTACAACGAGTTTACCGCACAACAAATCAGGGTTAAAAAAAAAGGCAGAGAAAAGGAACCCAAAAAAGGGGGCCAGATGGAAGCTTTGGTGGCCAGACACGGAGGTGAGGGAAGAAAGCAAAGGAAAAGTAACGCGTTCACAACGTACAAATGTTATATGTTTACGACGTGCTTGCTTCGATTGATTAGATATTCATTGGCCATCTTTCCAAAGGAATCAAAGGAGACGATTCCACGTGCACATATATAATGAAACATATCTGTTTCATAAGTTTTGCACTTTTGTTAAATAAATTAGAATAAAAATATATAATTCATTATTTTCTCATAATATCTCATATTTATGGTAAGAAGATTTCAAAGTAAGCCATATAAATAAATCTTTAAGATGTTTTTACTTTAGTTAGACATAATTTTGTTAAGAAATACGACTAGGCCTTTGACTCATCATATGGTTAGAGTGGCTAGATATAAAAAAAGACGAGAAAAGTCCGAATTTGAAATTGTAATAACAATTTAACCAGGTATTAAGAAAAAATGTACTATAAAGATTATAAGCAATTATGTCATTTCACATATTAGCCCTGTGCCATTTACCGATATGTTACTATGAAAATGACTTTAACAGGTAAGCCTTAGTCTTTTGAAAAGTAAAAAGATGTATAAATAATAAAAAAAATCTTTCAAAATAGGTTTTTCTTTAAAATAATAGAGTAAAAATATATTTAAATTAATATAATAAAATTCGTCATGATTTTAACTTAAGTTATTTAATAATAAATATTGCCCATTTTAAATAAAAATTCGCTTGAAGAAAATGTCTTTTTTGTTTTGGTCAACAAAAAATTGTCCATTTTGTTTATCTGTATAGTGCTGTTTATACTAGGGGACCGCCCGATAGGTACACACAATATCAGGACTCCCAGCATCCGCTTCAACAAACAGCGGTAGCCCAGACAGCCAGGTTGTTTTATTTCGCAAATATTTATGCAACGGTTTCAAAAGGTGCCGTCTTGGCTCTTCGCTCTTGCCTCATTGTCTTCATATTTTTACGAAGCATCCTTAATTAGCTACAATACGCTTTATATTTAGAGTGGTGTTAGAGTGGTGTTATTTGGAGATCACAATAAGAGACTAATATAATATCACTCTCATACAATTATAAAATATATCTATTTTATTTGGATATATGTGTATTTTGATATTTATGCAGTCACGTATTATCACCTTAATAAAGATATCTATAATTAAGGAATTTGAAAAATATTTCCTTTATATTTATAGGCTGTCTTCTTAGCCAGCTGGTTCGTTTGTTGAGAGCAACATTAGGCTTAACTACATTCCGTGCTCCTATCATAAGTAATCTGGTGTTCCCTCCCTTGCCCCCTTTATGCTAGACCGAATTAAATAAGGTTGGATAACCATCATTGTTTCTGAAGCTTCCAAGAAACCACACTACCACAGGCTACCCTTCTCTTGATGGGTTTATTCTGATATTTTAATTCTTTGATGTGGTTAAAACCAGGTTACCTGTAGAGTATTAATATTCAATGGAACCAAGTCCTGTCCAAGCAATGGGTCAACCGGTCAAATTATGAAGCTGCTAGTGGGTACTCGGTCTTGTTCTAACCTAATATGCAAGGATAAAATTATTATAGGCAGAAATTATCTGGTATATAGCTGTTGGAATTTTAATTTGACGTATGTTGACATGTATAAGGGCAGTTTTTAAATACTAGTATACATTGATATGAATTATATATACACTTTTGCACATTGAAAAATAATTTTAATACTTATGATAAACCGTGCATACTTAATATCTTTACTCTATATACAAGATGCATGGGGCTGGGTCAAAAGAACGAATTAGGTTGGCAATAAATGGGTATGTTAGGTAATGGGGGTGGATGGCTACTTGGCTAGTAATAGAATAGATTGAAGAGAGCAAAACTAATTGTTTGGAAGAAATTTTGTGGGTGAAGTGAAGTGGGAATAAAAGGATGACAGTCCAATTGTATTTATAACTTCTGAAATGAAATTTTCATGTTGGGGGCTGGAGATGGAGAGGAAGTAAAATTAATAATTAGCTTTATCTGTCCATTTATTTTTTCTATTCTGTGGTTGCAAGTATTTTCGTGTTCAAAAAATTTGAATCAGTTTATATCTTGTTATCTCTTTTTTTTAACATCCATCTAAACAAGAAAAAGAATTTCCTACTTCTTCCTGTTAGTAGACAACTGAGCAACATTGTTAAGCAACGCAAGTCGCATACAGGAGTGAGAGGTAGATGGCTCAATTGTCTTCCATGAAAAAAACAAATTTGTTGCCCACACACACAAAGTCCAAAGGTTTTATATAAAACCGAATTTGGTAGCCAAAAGCCTAAAGCAGCAGTTGTGCAAGTCAAATGTATCATGTTCCTCTGCACCAAATCCATCCCCCCTCCCCCCCCTCCCTTTTCCAGCAACAAAGCAACAAAACAACCTAAGCAATAAAAATTAGGAGTTTTCACGGCTACTATAGAGAACTAGTTAGGACTTAAAACTATAGATGGCTTGTTTACTAGATTATATTGTTTATTCGCTCATGTTTCGCATGGTTAGTTGGGAGTTGCCGAGTTGGTCGCCTTAATTTATTTATACGCTTCTTTTCATTGTAATAGAAAGTGAAGAGAATATACTTTTTCAGAACACTTATGAAAATATGTCTTTCTAATTAGGTGGGTGTGCGCTTTGCGAACGGGTTAGCAGAGCCCATAAGATGCCTAAATAATTTACAGCAAAGGAAAATTAACAAGGAAATATGAGCAAATAAGTCACTCAGAGAAACGACAAAAGGGAATCAGGGCTCAGCTTAAAACGTCAAGGTAAGTATAAATAAGACTATAAACCAGAGATAAGCACGGGGTGAACGACTTTGACCTAGGCAAGTATCATGACTCATGACTCACGACCATGTCATTTGTGTAGCTGGCCTTTGATTATGGAATGAAAAATGCCATTACATGAGAAGCCAGCCTATTCAGCCATAACTGCAATCATGTGTACGTTTATGCCCGAATTTTCATGCTGCGTGCTGGTTAATTTGTATATCCTCACTTGCACGAAAAGAAAGTGGGGTTGCATTTGCATAGTCCCTCTTATGCTTGTTTGCGCATGGCTTACTTTTCATGATTCCGTCGTATGAAAATTCATGCAGTGAAGAGTGTAGAGGTCCATCATTTGCTTGCCAGACTTCCTCATAAATATTCATTATAGCTTCAACTATCAGCATTGACTTGAGCAATCCCACCTCTTGTGTGCGGTCTCACGCTACTATGACCGAAGTTAAGTTTAATCATCCAGTTAATTAAAATTCATGGAAATACATTATAATTCTCCGCACGCACACGTACATGCACTGCACGAACACACATACCAAACCAAGAGATATTCGAAAAGTGAAAAATGTTAGAAATTCAGAAATTTTATCATAATTTAATTACGGAATGCATATTTTATCAGAAATTTCTTTTATAAAAAGTTATGTATATATATCTATACCTCCTATTAATTTATTCCTAATAATATATCATATTACGATAATATGCTGTGCGGGTTTTGTATTTAGGCTTAATTTAGTAGTGTTTTTTAAAGGAATATTTTGATTTATAAAAAATATAAATCAATTTTTTGGTTTAGTAAACCAAAAAATTAAAGTATATTTTAGCCTAACTTTTAAAAGTTAGGAGGTGCTCTCGAGAATTGTCATGAGATGCTAATCAGAGCTGTTTGTACTTTCTAAAATTTAAAAAATTAATATAATTTTATTTTTTTTAATAAAATTAAAAATAGAAATTATTTTTTTTAGTATTTATATCCATTATAATCATTTTAAATTTTAAAAATAATATTATCAAATACTTTTTTGTAACTTCTATTTATTAAAAGTAATTTTTATATTTTTTTATTAAATAATATTATTATAATTTTTTAAAAGCAATTTTTAAAAAGTCCAAATAACTCAATTGCTCTCGAAAGTCACGGTAATGTTAAACCAAGCATTAATACTCTCCATAGTTATGTAGAGATTATTTTTAGTTGCGTGATAATAGGTTGGATCGAGGTCATAGTTAAGTAAGGCCTTCATAAGAGGGCCGACTTCAAGACTAAATACAAGTAGAATTTACCTCAAATCCGTCTATTTTTTGCGACTAATTATTTTAATAAAGTATGAGGAATACAATTATGGCGTAGGAAATGCTTATATTTTCACTCAGGTGAATAAGCAACAAGGATGATAGTGGAAGAGACAACGGCCTAGTGCATGTAATGGTTTTTTTTTTACCAAAAAAAATTAATATCGCGTTAAACTAATGAAATATGTTTCTTAGTCAGAACTTTTCTGCTCGACCTTAACTACCTACATTATTATATGACATATTAGTGGGATGAACCCCTCATAATTTTTATTTCCACTCTTGATTTTTGTATTTTTACTTTACTATCTTACAATCTTAATACATTATTCTGGCATATATTCTGCCAAATATTTTGACTATGTAATATTAATGTTGTAAACTAATATGCGTGCATGAACAATTGAACACGTTTTCCTTGTTTTATTTAGTTTGCTTTATATGTGAGTGAGGGATGTAAATTAACTCATCCTTTTTCCTAGAAGATAAGATGCGAATTTCTATAAGTTAACAAGCTATATATGTCTTAATTCAATCGTAAGTATAGTTGATAATTTCATTAATAAATTAGCACTGATTCATATAAGATGGCCTTCAAATTTGAAAAGTTTTCTATTATGTTGATAAAAACCTTGGAGACAAGTCTTTGCACGTACTTGGTAGACATAGGAATTATAGGGGGAAGACTAGTGGTCAAAGTAAACGCAGGAGTGAGTTCAATGTATTTCTTAGGAAATAAATAAATAAAGAAAGAAACTGCATGCTGAGTACTTTCTTTGACCTGATTAATTGATCACGCGTGTCAACTGTCCAAACGGGGTCTATACGCTGCCCTAATCGAGATGAAGTTAATTAATGGTGTAAAACTAGCAACAATATCATACCGACATAAGAAGACGAAACTTTCAGACATCTTCCTGCAGTGGTGGAGATATTGAAAAACCAAGGTCCTTTCAGGCAGGAAAATCAAGGGCCTTTATTGAAGGCTCGCAATTAATATAATCAGAAATGCTATCAACCAGCTGGTGAATTCATTCAAAAACCGAAATCCGGAAAGTGATCATATTGTATAAAGTAAAACGAAGGGAAATGACAATATGCAGTAACCTATGATATTTAGTGTATTCATTATTTGACTTCTTAATCTTCTTGATTAACCACATTCATCTCCCTTGAAGTATGTTAACATCCAACATCTTTTCACTTTAATTTGAAGTGCAGTGACATCGATCAGGGAGTACCATTTCCACTTGCAGACTACCCTCTTACCCCATTTGACCTCTCTAGGAAGTCTATGTCATTATTATAACGAAAGATATCCCTACTAACCTAGCATCTAATCATGGTTAACTTCTTGGTTTCGTGAAGGTTACTAACCATTATGGTGCAGAATGTTGATGAGTTATCGACTTTACATTCTCTCATTATCGGTTACTGCACTATGGACTATGGGGAGTACAATAAGCTGTCATAATATGAAGCAGTGTGGAGATCATGCTTCAGCTTTAATTGAACAATACAAACTGAGAGCACTATTATTTTAGCTGGCATCGCCTTATCTTTCAACTTATAGTTATATGAGTCTTTTATAAATTGAAAAATGTTAGACAACCAGAATCTTTTGTTAGAAATTAAGTGTTACAATAATATGACATTATTAATAAACTTTAGATAAATAAATGAGCTCTATTGCCATATTTTATTCAACAATCAACATAATTAATGACAAAAATTCTTATTACATTTTTTTTTTTGACGGGTCCTGATACATTATTTTGACTCTAGCATTTGTGTTATAAATTTGTGCATAGAATAGATGGTTTTGTGAATCTATGTATTCGCTGTTTCTGTGAAACAAAAACATAATTACACATATTAACTGTGGTTATCGAATCATTAATTTTACAATTAATCCTATGGCCTCAGAAAATGCTTCCATTAAGAATTTATTGATGAATGGTACAATATCTTCTGATACTATCACGAGAGTGTAGCAGTGCCTAATGGGCAGTGATTTAGGTAATGGAACTTGACAACCAGTCATCGTAGTTTAATACAGGAAACTAGCAATTTTGGACATCTTTTTATTGGTCATCCAGAACTACATGTGTGCATTGATTTTTTGGTCAACACATGTGAGCATTGATGAGTTCTGGCTTTTTGTGGTCTGGATCTAATGGGCTATGCTGTGGGATAAGAAATTATGGTCTGTAAAACTGGCCTAAACATGAAAAGAGTGGCAAGAGAAAACTCCAAACCCATTTAGGTCATAACACGGCGCCCTCACAGTGTGTCATTCACGGACTAAAGAAAAAAATCTGCCAGCGACCAAAGAGAAAAAAAACGGCCTTCATTATTCAACAAAAGACAGAGAGAGAGAGAGAGAGAGAGAGAGCAGAGGGGGGGGGGGGGCAAAGGCACGCCAACACAACGGGAGATGCATATGCGGAGCAATACTTATGTAGACGCACTAAGATCAATAAAAAAAAGGTTACTCTGTTTTATTTACGGTTAAACACATCAGATATTAAATTACAAATATAATGAACTTATAATAATAGCATACAAAAGTCAAAATGTTAAACTGTAAATAAAACAAAGAGATTATTTTTTTAATTCGAAGAAAAAGATTATTTTTAATATATTATTAATATAAAATATCTTATATTATTAACCAATTACATCTCATATTATATATAAGTGTGGTGAGTCGTATAACCTGAAATGAGTAATTTGTTATGAGAGTGAGAGGATTAAATCTAATCAAGATTTAAAATTATTTAAAAGTCATATGATTATTTATAAAAGTTATATAATTTTATTTTTTAATTTTAACAATTTATATAAAATTTAATAGTCAAAATTTATTTTTCTCATTTTTATAATTAATCACTTTTCTCAATTGATATTCTCCCTAAGTGTGATTATTAAAAAAGTTATTATAAAAATCAAATAATTTTAACTATGTGATAATATATAATTTATTATGATTAGAATTTTGAAGGTGCTACTGTAAACTGATAATATATAATTTAATAATTAATAAAAAAATTTACAATAATAAAATTAAACATTTATATTCATTTAAGATTAATCAATAGATTCTTATCCCTCCGTGCAACAGATTAAGAGAGATATAACTCGATTGGGTAATTAATGGGTTTTCTCCCCCGGGGCTTCAGGTGACAGGCCTTTAGTAGGTAGGTGGGCTATAGCTTCGTTTCGGTGTGCAAATAATGACCTAAGCTGAGAGTGTCAGACCCAAAAAAATTTGCTGAGAGCGAATTTTTTACCAAAGCTAGCACAAAATTCCACAACCCCCCCCCCCCCCCAAAAAAAAAAAGAAACACAAAATTCCTCTAAAGTATGATTATATCTGAAGCCCACACATCTGATGAGCAATGATAAATTGCACGTATATTTTCCCCACATATTCCCTGTATATTTCTTTGTAAATCAGGACATAACGTGTGTCTTATCATAACATTTTCACAAATGGTCCATATTTTAACACATACACATTGCATAATGAGTAATTATTAGTTTACCTATGTATAGCTAGCTATAACCAATGGGTTGTTGCTTAATGATAACTGCCTATACACTTTACTCAAATACACATTTACCTGCCACCACATGATACTCCAGAAATAATTTCTAAATTATCTTCAACTCTTACCCCGCTTAATTAGGTTTTATTTTAGCTTATCAATAGCTAGTATTTTGCATAGGCTGGCTCCAAAGCTCATTTATTTCTTGCACACGCAGGCACGTTCACAAGACAATATGATATAGTACGTGTATTTCATTACCTCACAGCGCTATATTAATTAATAATAAAGAGTTAATGATTTATATGATTACACTAAGGCATTTTAAAATCTAATCTTGCTTTTTTTTTTTTTTTTTAAGAGTAAGAGATGTTTCAAATTCCCATATTGCAAATGAATTCACTGAATAAAAATCAATTTCCTATGTAAGTTACACTTTCATGACTTGTAAAACTTTAACTTATTAGTTAACAATATCAATATTTTTAAAATTTTAAACACTTTTTACCAACAATTATTCAAGCATATGAGGTGGTCCCCGATGATCTTGTCTGTTTGCTGAGAAGGGTGGTTTCGGAGCACCATGTGAATCAAAGGGTGCACATGCACTTGACCATGTGAAGAGATGGGGAAGAACAAGTAGTGGAAATATGAGACATGTCCTGTAGTACTAAACCTAAACCAAATGTCATGGTTTGTTTAGTCTTTGTGTGCTGCAAACCAAAATATCATCCTCCACTCAACTAATTGAAAAAAAAAATCTTCTTATGCTCCAAAACTGCTCATTGAAAGTATTATGGCCTTTCAGCAGAGTAGGCCACCAACCTTTTTTTTCCCTTTCTTTATCTTCCAACAAACCCTTTTATTCTTTTGGATCTGTGCATGACTCACCTGATCCAAGACACCTAACAAGTAACAACAAATAATAGACCTCTAACAAAATAAAAAATAATCTTGTAAACTTTTTTTTTTTTTTTTAGGGGAAAGGGTATAAGGTCATGTATGATTGATTGCCTCTCAGCATTTCAACTAGAGATTCTATGTATACACCATGATTGGGTGCAGCATGATTGGTTTTGACTGCTTTTTCTTTCAAGGAAGATCTCACCTTTGACCCCTTCACCTACCTTCTTTTGTCACTCACATTGTTTCTAACTATGTGGAATGCCTTCTAATGAAATTTTGTACCATATATGACATTAAATAAGCCTATATATCTCCTGAGCTGTTATTCTACTTGACCTGATAAGAGCTGGCTACAGCTTGTAAAATGTTAGGCCTTGTTCGGTAGTATACTAGTATGTAATAAAATCATCAAGAAGTACTTTATTTTTGTTGTTAACTCTGAAATCCAGAATAAAAATCTGATTAAGTTTAAACCCAAAAAAAAAAAAAATATAAAAAGATCTGATGAGGTGCACTTGTGAGAGAAACAATATGAAGAGCCTAGGCCTAGCTTTGACATTGGAAATGTACATGAATCAGTTACCGTTGGGATTGTATGAGTAATGTCATTCGGGAGCTACAGTAAACGAGCTAAAAGCACGATACCAGATTTTTGTATTCACAATGAATATGCCTCACTTGAATGGGACATTCATGATTCCCTCGAACTTCAAGATTGAATCAGACACTCTTAGCATTGCTTTCTAGTCTTCAAGCCATGAATTCAAGCCAAAATGCCTGACCAACACGGCGATGAATTCCATATGTGTATGAAATCAAGACCACTCTTTAGTCTGTAATTAAAACTAACATAAATAAAGATTAGAAAATGAACATATATATGAGCATATATGTATATATATATATATATATATATGCTCATACATATATTGCAAGTAATGATGACAAGTCAAAGTGCCATGCCATAAGGGAGTACCATTCAAGCCATCAACTCATGCACCAGTAATTTAGTTAATCAACGAGAATTACTGGATGACAGATATTCCATAAAGCATTTTACCCTTTGGTTCTTTATCTGTTTATATCTCCGTGACAGGGAGAGTAAATTTGACCTAGTTATAATTATAGTAATGGTTGGACTAACCATCCGTTTGCTAAAACCAGGAATGTGGAGGGTCAGGTGAACCTTAAAGTTGCTCCTCTAGGACAAAAGATTCAAACTGTTAATGATGAAAAACTCACTAAGATGCCATGATTTAACCAACTTTACTGATTCAAAAGTAAAACAAAATAATGAGACTAAAACAACTTTATTATTTGATGGTTGTGGGGAACAAAATCAATTCCAAAAACAGGTGAACAATCATGAAGTTTCACTGATAGAGATGGGACACCAAAATACACAAACCCCGACATATTATCCTGAAGTCTTGACCTGTGAGGCCTAAATATAGGAATAACAAGAAATTAATCTAAAATTTAAGCTATTCCTGAGAAACAGACTTCATATTTTTATAACTGTCATACAAATATGCATAGCCATAAAGATACAACCAACGCACTTAAACATGCTTGGAGGGTCGTTTATACCTAAATATGCATAGCCATAAAGTTTCTTTTTCTTTTTCTTTGCTCCTTTCTCCGGAAAAACCAAGACTTCTGCTTGGACTGCAAATGCACGAAAATTGGATAAACCTTCCGATTAAAAATATTGAAAGTACGGAATACTGTTTTGTAATCTTAGAAGGCCAATCTGATCATGTAATTTTATCCATTTTAACACAGGGGGAATAAGCCTTACCAATAAAAAATAAAGCATCGTGGGAAAAAAAGTAATTTTCACAATCATGTCAATTGCAGGAGATAGTCAATTTCGGAGAGAAATATAATCATAATTACCTTATAATTTTCCCATGGTTTGTTGCTCTAGACCATACAGCAGCAGGGTGAGCAATTTTATTAAGTAATAATTACTGTGGAGATTTGAACTGCATTTGTGGCAGGAATCTAGAAATTTCTAATTATTGTCCTCAACCGAACTGAATAAGGTCTGAAGTTAGTGAAGCTGACATGAGATTATCGAAGATGATTTGGATAAGAAGTCTAACTAATTTCACACAGCCAAAAGCTGAGTAAATTTGCAGTAAATGTGCGATGAAAATGACATATTCGCTTTTGAAATACACAAATGTAATATCTTCATCAATCATTAAATTTTAACCATCAGTTTTGCACACACTGATGACATTGTCTCCCTTTTCAGCATTACCAAATTGATTCAGTGATTTTGATACCACTATCGATTTCATGTTTGTGTTTAAATAGTTTGAAAGATTCTGGTTAGAATATTGAATTCCTGAAATTGAAGCAACACAGCAACGGAAACTGAAAACTCAGCTTTATTCCTTGATACTTTAACAAAAGTGAACCTTTTAATACTCTTCTACTTCTCGATGTAAACACTATATGTTTTTACATTTAAATCTCTGTATGAGACAAACATAGTGAATTTATTTATTATCTATATAAAATTTTCGGAAAGATGGTATGAATTTCTGAAATAATTTGGTTTGCTGCATGTATTAATGAGAGAGGAAAAATATGAAAGGAAGCGTGAGAGCCAGAGAGGTAAGAATTGGAAAAAGGAGGAGCTGCAAAGATGAACTTTGAAAGCCCCTTTAATATAGAAACGGGCCCTTGTATTAATCATTAGTACATCCACTCAATCTTATTCAGTGTCCATTCTCTCTAAAAGCAACCATGCCTAACAAGAGGCCAACAAAGTAGAAAAAGTATTTTATATCTTTCTCCAAAATTCAATCCTACACTGCAGCAATAACCATACCTTTCCTGGAGCAGGTCAAAACTTTGTTGTTTCACGCCCATACCCATTAGAAATTAAACAATTGAAAATCCTATGTCATGCTACTCCCAGGACCTCAACGTTGTCTCCCTGTACTGAAGTGGGGTTTGGACAGTCTACAGTGATAGATTGCGAAAATATCCATATATTTTTTTCCCCTTTAGTGATAGAGCAATGGTTATCACATTCATAGTTTTGCATAATATGCCAAGGGATTCCGTAAGGTATACTTCATTGACGAGGTAAAAGATTGGATGGCGAAATTTTGGCCTTTTATTAGAAATGTAATGGTTTAAATATGAAAATTATATTTTTTTATTCAAAGATATGAAAATTATATTCAAAATGTCAATATTATATAAAAAATATTTGAAACGATAATAATTAAAAATTTTATTATATATAAATCCACATAAATATTTCATAAACTTAAAAATATTTATTTGTTAAAGTAAACTTTCATATATAAAACATTGCTTATATAATATTACCATTCAAATATTTATTAAAGAATGACAAAGTTGTTGATTTTATATTCCAGCTTATTGCAGTTATGATGGGGGTAACTCCTTATACTACATATAATTACGATAAATTATAGAAAAATAAAATTGCACCCTTATAAGCAATTATAACTTTTAATATAGTGATAAGTGTTTGGTTCAATAAAAGTAGCTTCTCATCTTCTATAGAAATTTCCTTTTTTTTTTTTTTATGAAATATGTATATTTTAACGTAGTCTATACAACTTTAAGTATAGTAAATATTGACTCCCATGACCACAGAAGCATAGAAAGTTTTTTCACTTCAATAGTCAGAGTACTTTTTTTTTCCTTTCATTTGTAGAGCATACTACATAGCAGAAAAATGTTCTTAATTGTTGTTAAAACAAGAAAAGAAAATTTACTCTATACTATTCATTATGCGTTGCATCAGTTATATGATTATAGCATTAAAAATATATAAACAAAATAAAATGTGCCATAGTGATTACCTATACGGTACAGAGTTGGAAAGCACCTAAGAATTTCTACATTGGGTGATACTTTTTACTTAACTAAATTGCAGGGTGATTGGTTCTCGAGCAAAGGCGTCCTAAACAGAGGACAAAATATATGAAAAGTTTTTCTCAAGAGAAACGTCAGATTCTTCTTTCAATTCGTCGAGCGACATCTGCTATTTGTTATTACATTGCTATAGCAATGCAGGACAAGTTAGTCCGTCATATTTTAATTAAATTCAAAGGAATAAATTTTTTTTCTTTTTCAAATACTTGTGTCAGAATCAAGAGCAATGTCAGTGCATAAAACTCCACAATCTTTGAAATAAAGGGTTCTAGCCAGTTGTCTAAAAAGCCGTGCCTTTTGACAAATTACCCTCCCATACATTTCAGACGAAATTAAGAGGCTGATCCTGCAACTAGCAAATGCAAATTGGAGAGGCCATGGCCTTGGAAAACAAAGAGCCACGAATTAAGAAACATAAAACAATTTCACATATTACAACATGATTGGCTGTACATAGGAGGGCCGTACATAATAGAGCATTGCCTAAAAGGTCACTTAGAAGAAATATAGGACCTAAGGAGGAGCTAAAGCACTAATAAGAAAATAAGAGACTGAGATTGTTGATAAAAATTAGTTAAAATTAGCAGAATAAGAATGTGAACCAGCAAATTAAATGCTCAGAGTCAAAAGACTCAAAAGGGTAATTTGTTACAGCACAGCTCAATAGACCCATAATGAAGCAACTCCTCTATCATTTGCTCAATGTGATCTTCTTCAAGAGGCTTGAACGGCTGATGATATTCACTTTCCACTTTAACCTTCTTCAGAACCCAGTTCCCTTCTGAAGATTCTTCTTGCTCCTCCTGTGGTCTCTTCTGTGGCAACATTGTAACGCTTTCGCTGTTTTCTGCAGGTAATTTACTTGTTGTGGAGATGGCATTCGTTGAAGCCATTCTTTGAGGCTCCGGCAACGATGGTCTAGTCATTTGCAGTGAAGCCATGTAGCACCTATGAAGTTTAGCGGTCAAAGTTGCTGAGAGAAGCTTCGAAGATGATGACTGTGACGCATTGGGGTTGTAAGGGAAGTTTGTTCTTGCCCTCGTGCCACACATTAACCTTGCTGCTTCATCGTAAGCTCTAGCAGCATCCTCAGCAGTTTCGAAAGTACCAAGCCATATCCTAGTTTTCCTGAAAAAATAAAAAGGAAAAGAAAAAGAAAAAGAAACGTTATTCTTTTTTTCATTTAATGTTGTGGAGTGAAACGTGCATGGGGGCGTGAAAATTAACAAAGGTGCACTTACAATATGGGGTGACGAATTTCAGAGACCCAAGAGCCCCAATGCCTTTGTCGGACGCCTCGGTATCGCTGTTGTGGTCTGGCCATGTTAGGGAAAAGAAAAGGAAACTTATTCTTTTGTTTTTCAGAGAAAGTGATGGTGGAAAATGTTATGTTTTTGAGTGATAGAGAGAGGTGTGTTGTGGTACCAACTGAAGGAGGAGGGGGAGGACGGAGAATGGGTTTATGTAGTTGTAGTTGGGCTTGTTTACAGACATGGCAATTTTTATTTTTATTTTTTCCCTAAACAATCTGGCACCCAATTTAGGCACAGGGGGTCCCACAGGGAGGATTTTGAGGTATAAATTTCTTTCTATTTACTTATCAGCTGTATGTTGGCTGTATTGCAATTTGTAAGCTATGATTATTGAGCAAGTGCTTCAAGAGAACAAATTCACATGTCTTTCTATGTAATTTTGTTTCAACTTTCAAATCTATGCATCATCTATTGTGGAGAATTATATATTTGGTCTCTTGTGGGGAGAGCTCTTGCACTAGGATTAGTTTTAAGTCCATAGATTCCTCTCATGTGAGTGCTGATCAGTAGAGAGCAAATTGTAGACAGTGACTAATTTTAGTCCCCTCTGGTGTGAGGTTTGAACTACAAGATCTTTGAACATGTCATTCTCAACTATATGTAAAGCACTAGTTGCCTTAACGAAAAATTTTTGAGAAGGATTTCAATTGGAGCTTGTGTCATTTTTTTATCAGATCACATCACATATTAGATGTCGGGACCATTTGACCAAAATAACGATCATATGTTGCAAATTGTAGTTGCGGTCTGTAGTTTCAGTTTCACAAAACAAACATCAATAAATACTGTTTACCATTGCATTTTCTGCTTTCAATATGTTAGTACCAGTTATATTATAATTGGGTCAATCCCAAGTTGAACACATCGGTTTAAGACAAAAGATCCTTGGACAATCATAATTACCCTAACATATCAAATCATTTGATCAAATCTCCTTCACTATTTTCAAATCTCTTAATTTATCAGAGCAACAAACCCCTCTCCTCTTTTCTTTATTTTCTGTGGGGGACGGGCGCAAATAATCAGGTTTATTAGTCACGGAGTTAAAGTATCGGTACTTGGGACAAGTTAGAAACAGTTATATATAGCTTTTCTCTAAACAAAGTAGCTGAATTTTGTACACCAAAAAACAAAAAAAAAAAAAAGTAGCCGAATTTTAATAGTGGTGTCTGTCACGCGGGTTCTCTTAACTTTCAAGCCTAAAGTATAATGTATACATGCCTGCATACATATATACAGTTGAACAACAATTGGCATGAAGTTTGAGAGTTTCGTTGTGTATTGATTTATTTTGGGGGAGTTTTATGCACATGTATTGTATGGCATAATAAGGGAAGCAGGAGCATATGAGACTTGGTATGAGTGAGGACTTCAGCAGCATTTTTTGGGTTTTGGTTGGTAATGGCCCATGTTCTTCTCTTAACTACTATTCACCAGCTTGTCCAGAGTTTATTGTTCACTATACTATAGATTATGCTAAATAAATACAAACTTATCCAGGATATAAATTATTTTTGAGATGTGTTATTTGTGGAATAGTTCTCAGAACAAAAATAGATTATTAAGTTTTAAAATGCATTCAAAGAGCAAAAACTCCGTTTTATGTGCTCTTAATTGTGAATGGTGACTATTGCATGTTTATTTATATCTCATCAGGTACAGGGGATATTTCTTTTTCTTGTTTTACAACAAATTTTGTTTGCGTAATTCACTGAACCGGAGCTAACTTCCATCCCATCTATAGATCAATCCCATGTGATAAACTACTAACGGCAAAATACCTTCTAATCTAATTTGAATAAAAACAATGATGGGGTCCACTCTACTATCTACTAGAGTGAAGTTCTTCTGTCCGAGCGCCACGTGTAGCCACCAATAGATGGTGGTCAATGAAGTGCTGTTATTTTCGTGGTGAAGAACTCTCACTCAGTTTATGTAGGCTTACAAAGCTAGCCAAGGATTGAAAGGTAAAACTGTTCTACTTTCTAGTTTTTTGGCAGAGTTTTGCTTTTTGTTTCTTTCTAAGCTGAATGAAAAGAAGAAAAATATAACAGCCAGTAACAAGGGAAGAGAAGAGAGAGAGAAGGGGGGGGGGGGGAAGAAAAAAGACAAGGAAAAAAGAATAGGAGACAAAAGAACAAGTAACATATATGTCATAGATTGAAAGATTTGGAACTTTATAAATATCCCTATCTATGTCTCTCCATCTTTACCCTTTTCGGTTTTTATTTTTATTTTTTCCTTGAAGTTTTTATTTTTTTTCGGTGTACAGCTAACATCAAATTGATATGCACAAAAGGTCAAGAAAGTGAACTATATTCTGTAAAATTATTAGGGTCCCACCCATACATACGCGTGAAATGGGTCCCACAACATAACATGGGTGATGAGAGCAAAAGCAGTGTTTATCTATTTAATATGGTTGTTTTGAAATAACCTAAAACCTCTCCCATGGTTTAAATTGCCCTCACCTTATGTTCAAGACACCCATCCTGTCCGTGTCATATGTGGACTCTCTTTCTCCTCACAGAGCACACACTACTTCACATGCCAACATGCACAATCCATTGAATTCAAATGCGAAAAAGCAAGAGTCAGCTGCGTGGCTTTAGGATATGTACATAACATGGGATTTTCTCTATCAAGATAGTAATGTACTGAGCAACTTTTGTCTTTTTCTCTATGTTGAGTCCTAACATGAATAAACACATGCATGAACATATAGATATTCATGTGAGTCAATTGTCTTTTCTTTGATTTGTTTGTTTCCTTCCTTTGGTCCTATCGTTGAATGAATATGCCATCGACATCGAGAAACGTTTACCTGTAAAACCGCCCCTGAAATTCTTTTCTTGTACCTAAAGCTAAAACAAGTTTCCATTCCCGACCACTGGTATATAAACATCTTTACACATAAGTAGTCGATGAGATTGACGACTAGTTCCTACCTATTAATTCAGTTCAACATTTTTCATTTATGAAATGAGAACAGCTGGAAATTAATGAGATTCACAAGTGCCGAGTCTGTTGACCATACATAACTGTAGCTTGTTATTTCTTTGTCACAAATTGATGGTCAAAGAGAAATAAATTTCACCATGATCAAGTTGCTGTATACATATAAACATACATACTTTTCAACAGTGAGCCTTTGACGCGGTTTCGTTGCTAAGCAAGCAAGAAAATGAAGGGTGAGCCGTGAGGGTGAATTAAGAGATGATGTGACAATAATATATATATATTTTTCTTTACCATCCTTGGTCCCCACCATCCCGCAGTTCATGCGCGCGATTGTGCCCATCCTACCTTATAAGTGAGAATGAATTTTCTGAAGTATAAATTTTTTTAGGTGGCTTGATTATATATAATTAAAATTTAACTATTAATTAGATTTTTTGGATCTCAAACTAAGCTCTATATTCCTAATTAATGATATAAATTTTTTTAAAAAAAATTCATGTAAAATTTTATATGAAATTATCTATTCCCCATATGTAGTGTTTTCAATTTTTGAATTATATTAAGGACGCCATGGAAAAGGCATATGCGACTTCCATGTGCATGTTCCTATTTTGTCTCCTTCAGTAACATGTATTTGCACGTATAATGGAATGCTATTTCTAACAAACATTTTATCAAGCAATCTTAATAATAAGTCCAACAGCTCCAATTAATATGCATTGTACACAAGTTTTTGTTTGTTCTCTTCCTTTATTATGGATTTGGATGAGAGTACAATTGAGTTTAAAACCGCACCGTCATTAAGGAAATGAAGTCATTAAAGTCTAAGATAAGTCTTGCATAAGCTTAGTGTGTGTGACTAGGCAATAAAGTAGTACATACTAAACGAATATTATGTTATTATATTAAACAAATGGCTTTTCACTGTTTCTTTGTAATGTTCTTATTGATACACTAATGAACAAAGTTTTCGTTTAATAAAAATTAAGAATGTATTAATACTTCATTAACTCAATACATTCATTTAAGTGCATTAAATTTATACAAGAATCTTCTAAATTCTCTGGTATATTATTATCGATTAGTTTAATAATTTGGTTGTTGAAAATTCGTGTGCGTAGTATTGACACGAAGATAAAAACTTCTTGTTTTGTTGCGTGGAATGTAGTCCTTTATCCACCCAATTGGAAGGTGCTTGGGTGGGAATGAAATGAGCTAGAGACGCAGTTTTTGTCCCCACAGAAATAAGTCAAGATGAAGCACATGCTTGGGTTACTGTGCAAAACTGCAAAATGCCAATACTTAGAGGCAAGGAAACCACAACCAATCCATGTTGTGGGGTTGTGCACTAAATAATAACATACTTCTTTTTTTACTGTTATATTTCTAGCATCAGCCTCTTCCTGTCAAAATCATCATAAAGATAACAGATAATTACAAAATCAAGGAGCTACTTTCGTGGCATGAAAGAGGAAATTAATCAACAAGGCTTTGAATTGCCTATGGAAGCAGTCTAATCAAATATCCTAAGTAGATTTTGGGCAACAGAATCCATGAGATGGTTTCAACATATACCTATTGTGTGAGAAGATAGCTTCAAATAAAAATGGCTTTACATAACGGGCAAGTATTTGAAATTAGGACAAGCTGCGATAATTGAGGAAGTGGAAAGAAAGTCGTGTGTAAATTACCTATTGTCATGTGACTCGATGTGTATGTGAAGACAGTTTTTCCCGCCAACCATTGCTAGCCAATTGAGTCTGGATTGTTGATTATAGAAATTGAAATTCATTGACGACCAATAAGAGAAATAGGGAAAGTTTCTTATTGGATGGTGCAAGTCACTCTGTTGGTCTTGATGAACTGGAGTTATCTGAATTATGAAAAAGATGCGGCAAAATAATTAGCAGCCATCTAGTGTGACTATGTCAAGCTGGAGTATTTTTTTTTTTAAAAAAACAAACTTTTATTGGTTGACATATAATCCAAGACAATAACCTATTTACATTAGTAGAACTCAAGAATAAATCGCGTTTTATACAAGTGGGAAACATCCTTAGTTCAGGGTTGTGATTGAACCACACAAGGCCCATTTAACATGAAATTCGTCTTTCTTTTTAAATATGTTTATCTCATCACGCACTGTATTAAAATACGTCTAGTCTATGTCTAAAAGTGATTGATCACAGTAAAAATAAATTATAACTCCAAATGAACTTTAGCTATAATAATATCAAAATATTCAAATCTTAAAATTTTCACCTTCAAAAGAATTTTATTTAACTACTGCTGTTGTCTCGAAATTAAGTAAGCAAATCTTAATACTGTAAAACAAATCGTATTGAATCTATAATTAAATGGATTTCATTTTTCAAAAAAATATTGGAGGACAAAAATATTTTTTTCAATTAGTGGCTTTTTATTTTAGCAGGTAAAGTTTGTTTATGAGTTGCAACGATCTAATTAATACTACCAATCACTTTTATGTCACTTAAGTTGCTATGCTTTCACTTGAGTTACCCTAATTTTTTCCCCTAAACTAGTTATTGGAAGGGAAAATGAGATCAAAATCAAACTTCAAATTTAATTGGACAAAATATATAATTAATCCAAAAAAAAACATATAATTAATCCAAAAAAAAAACATATTTTCTATATATTCGGGTGTGTTAACAAATTTAATTAAAAAATGAGAAGGGAGAGAAGGAAAAAGCTTATGGGGGATTTTACCCTATATATCAATATACTTATTATTGTACATGTCTTTCAACTATCCCACATGTCTTCCAACTGCTTAGCCATATCTATCTTAGCCATATCTATTTGGCACAATAAATTCGAGCATTGTATTTTGGCTTAGTTGTACTATTGAATTATTATTAGTGCACTCGTTAAAGTGAAAGTTTTGAAATTTTCAATACATTCAGTGCATTGAAAACTTAAAAAATCTTACTCTTTCAATGAAAACTTTCTTTTCTTGATTTCTTAATCAGTGCCTCTAGTTAGATAAACACTTATTATTATTATTTAGGTTTTTCTAACTTGTTTTAGGGCATTGGTTAAGGAATAATATTAGAAAGTTTTTAAAGTTTTCAATACATTCAATGCATTAAAAAATTAAAAGTTTTACTTTCTCAATCAAAACCTTACTTCTTTTTTTTATTATTATTTCTTAAGCAATGCCTTTAGCACACTAATTAAGAAAAACCTTACTATTTTGTAGTGAACTCACCATTTTTTTTTAGAAATATTATTTTGACATAATTCACTCCGTACTCTAAGCCAATACACCACCTATTCACCATTAGATAAGTGTGAAATCCAGTCCAAGTGAGAGCCATATCTCATCTAATGGTGAATGGATAGATGACCGGCATAACCTGCAATTTTTTTGCATGATAGGTTGATATTTTCAAGCCAAAAAAAAAATTCAACCAACATTATCCACTTCACTTGACCAACAGGTTGAAGCGGGACGGAACGGATTTGGCTTACAAGTCACTTTTTTTCTTGTTTTCATCTTTTTTTTCCACACAACAAGCATAACACTTGGGCCCTTTTTGGCCCATGCGCATATGCCTCAACCCTCAAAAAATCGATTACACATTACTAAAAAAAAAAAAATCAATTATAAGTGACTTATAAGTCTTAATCTACGTCTCTCAGTATATATGTGTTAGATGCAATAAGGAAGTTAGCTTCATCAGCATAATTACATTTCTTGATTACACACAAATAAGTGAGAATCATAACTTTTATAATTCACTTATTGTTTTTTTTCCCCTAATTTTCTTTCTTGTTAATATATTTATATTAATAAAATGATCTACAATATTCAATGTTATTTTGTTGTATTTAATTAAAAATTTCTTTTTTTTTTTAAAATTGAAGAATGAATTCATATAAAGAGAAAAAATTTTATTTTCTACTTTTTTTAAGCCGATCTGCCAACCCACAGTGAGATAAGATGGGTTGACATATTTAACCAAAATTACTAACGCGGATTAATCTGCTCCACCCCGCCCCACTTAAAGCTTGACCTGGGGCGGGGCGGAGCATGTTGGCCTATTCATTGAAATATTCTGGCTAGCGATCGAGAAATAATAATAATAACAATGTTAGTTTGACATAATTCATCTCGTATTTTGAGCCAACATGCCATCCATCCATAATTATGGCAAATAGGCCAACCTGTTCTGCCCCATCCTGGGTCAAGCTTTAAGTGGGATAGGCCGGAACATATTATCTTGTTTACCATTATTATGGATGGGTGATATATTGGCTTAAAATATGAGATGGATTATATCAAACTATATTATTTTTTCCCGATCGTTAGCCAAAATATTTCAGTGCACCGCGTGACACAGTGGTTGATGGGTTTAACATGAATCACTATGGTTGCTGTAAATCCAATATCCAAAGGTGGTTGGTTATCTACATAATGTCAATTCACGGCATAGCCTAGGCTGAACTTGGTGGTTCCAAAATGAATCTTTGACCACATTCTATTATTTGTAAAGCCCATCTTTACGTGTCCCAGAGTGAGCAACAATAATGCCTAGCCTATAAACTGTAACGTGGTTGAGGTCGTGGATCAAATGGCAATTATGCTGGCCCCTAAAGAACCACAACTGGAGGGACATGGCTTTGAGCCATGGGCCAGAGCCCCAATCCCAAAAAATCCCCCCCTTCAGAGACCAAAAAAAAGCCTACAAACTATAACGGAAAGGAAGAATGTTATTTTGAACAAAATTATGAAGATTTTTGCGGTAAAGGAAAATTATGAAGAACATTGCTATCAATAGCAGGTTTGCTGGCTTATGAAAAAATAAAGAATTTAACTACAATAGATATTGAGTTTAATTTCTATATACTATCAGCATAAATTAGTTGCAATAAACATTGAGTTTAATTTCTATATATTATTGGTATAAAATATTTTTATATTGATAATGCATAGAAATTAAACTCATAAACATTTAATAGAGAAAAATAATAATTACCAAAAAAAGTATTATTTCGTTTTTTTTGGTTAATTTATTAAAAGAATATTTCTTGGCTTTTTTGGGCCTTTATGATGCCGCAAGTGCACAACAGTTAATGGTTCTCAGGTTTGGTCCATGTGGGTTTTTTTTCCCATTCCGAGGTTTTCTACATACCCGAAGTTCTTATATTTTTGGTCGGTCCATACCCGAATTTCTTATTTAGCGTTTTGGAATGGTCTGAATTGTTTTCATTTACCAAGCCCATCCCTCATTTACCAAGCCCATCCCACATAACCCAATGGACCTAGTACACATTATAAGTGGGCTTTGCATGTAGACATAAAAAGTCTGTTTTGGACCGAAACAAGCAAAGAGTTGCACGATGATCTAAAAAATGAATAAATAAAGGAGTTGATTCTACCTTTTTAAGATAAAAGAGGGGCTTAGTGGAGATGGAATGCCACCATGATATGGGGATCAATCCTCTTTCCTCTGTGCTCTGTGTGTGAGTCATGACCAAAAAATAAATAATTAAATAAATAAATAAGAAATGAGATAGTTCAATGACAATACGGGGGTATTTTTTAATAAATATTTTACATTATTATAGTTTTGTTAGTAATTAAAAATAATATTTTTAATATTTTCTATCCATAAACCTTTCAAACTAAAGATTTCAATTAAATAATATAATATTTTTATAACTGTTATCGGAAATATATATAAACAAAAATGTTTTTTTTACGGGATTAATAAAAATTTGACAATAAATAAACCAAATAAATTATAAATATTTAATTCGTTTTATTATTAAAAATATATTTTAAAATTATAATATGTGTGCACAGTCCTTTTTTGTAATAAGAAAAATTATATAATTTTCTAAAATATTGAATATTTTACAAATATATTTATTATTGTAAAAGTATAAAAAGTATTTATTATTTTTTATTTAAAAATTAGATAGATGATTAAAAAGGTGTTCTAAGAAGATATATCATTACTCTTCTAATAAATTTTAAATTAAAGAAAATATTAGGCCCAATCTATACTGTGACTCCATGAATTAATTTTGATTCTCTATTTTTCCTCTCTAATAATTTAGAAATAATAATAAAACCTATAAAAGGCGTGGGACTTGGCATTTAGGGTTTTGTTATTTAGGGTTTTGCTTGATCTGTATCCTCTCCACAGTCGGCGCAGCGGAACATCCGTAGAGGAAGCGAAAATGGTACTCATCCATCAAAACCACAATCTTTAGTTTTCATCTCTGATTTGCAGTGATCGAGACTCCGTTGCAGATTTTTCTTCTAGCATTAGATTGATTTTGGGATTTAGGGTTTTTGATTAGATTAGATTTGATTGTTGTTGTTATTGTTGTTGCAGCCGTCGCACAAGACATTCAGAATAAAGAAGAAGCTGGCGAAGAAGATGAGGCAGAATAGGCCCATCCCTTACTGGATCCGCATGAGGACCGACAACACCATCAGGTCTCTCTCTCTCTCTCTCTCTCTCTTAACTCTTTTATTCTCTATCTCCCAATGCCTTTGCCTTTGCATCATTCACTCCCTTTCCCTAACGCTTCGCCGGTTTTTCCTTTCAGGTACAACGCTAAGCGCCGCCACTGGCGTCGCACCAAGCTTGGATTCTGAGGTGCTTGCGACCCTTTTGCCCCTAATTTCTTGAGCTTTATTGAATTAGTTAGGGTTTTCTTTTCTTTTCTTTATTTTTAAGGGGAAAAAAGTGTTTTTGGAGCTGTAATGTTTTGCATCTATTCTGAGACCAGTGTGTAAGGTTCTTATTTGTAGTTCGCTGATGTTGCAAACCCCACCCCTTTCTATTCTCAAGTAATTGCGATTCTTGTTGATTATATTTTTTTGTAGTTTATAATGGTAGCTAGATCTTCATTTCCCCACTTATCATAATAATAGATATTCATGATTACAAATTATCTAGACCTTTAACTGGTTGGCCAATGCGATAATGTTTCATGTCTTGCGATTCATGTGTAACGAGTTTTCTGCTAAATTCTCCTTTGTTCTTTTCTTTTTCGCCTTGTGTTAACTTTGAGCTATGAGTCGTACTTAATTTCTCTTGGTCACTTTTGTTAAACACGGAGTTGATTCAATAGTTGATATTCAGCTGATTAGAGGCCCTGCTATAGTTTTATACTATAATGTTTAATGTGAAAACACTCCTCCTCCTCCTCCTCCTCTCTTTGAAGTTTTCTTGACATTTGCTCGGTGCTATTCCTTTCTATGCTACTAGCCGCTCAGTTTTATTGATATAGCTTTCTATCATCGTGCTGCGATTGTCTTGATTTTTTTATCTCTTCCCTGGAATATTTTGGTGGCGATTTAGTGTCCCACATACTGACTTTGCGTGAATAGCTTCTGGAGTGGTGTCATAGGTGGTTCCTCTGCAATGTTAATCTAACAACCGTTTTGGATTTTCGGTGCAATTGTTAACCGATAGATCCATAAAACGATTAGTTTGTGACCATGCCGAATTGTGGCATGCGTACGTTTTGCTTTACTATGGGTTGTTGCTGGCGATATATGATAAGACATTATACTCTACATGATTATTGCTGAACTTGAATATACAAATCTTTAATGGCACGTTGGCTTTGTTCAGATGATCCTTCTCGACAAGGTAAAACAGAATGATAGATAGTTGATATGAAATATTTGGAATGAACTAGTTATCTTAATAACATGTCAAAATTCTCCAACTAAATGTACGTTGGATTCCTTTTTATCACGGCAATGTAAGCCTCTGAAAAATCTTTTTTAATAAATAGATGCGTAGTCAAAGGTTTTTTTTCTCTCCCCCTCCCCCTCCCCCCCTCTCCTTTTCTCTATCTCTTCTTCTCCTCAGACAACTCGATCGTGAGCCCTGAAATATAGATGAGCTTCCCGGCGTGATGTTATACTATCTAGAATATATCGTTATTTGTACGTCGTCCCTCTTTAACTTTTTTCGAATCTTGGTAGCCCATGACAAACTACCTTCTTTTAACTCTATTTATATAGAGGCTTTCGTGCAAAACATGGATTGACAGTTTTCAAACGGAAAATCAAACCTGTTAATGATACCTTTTGTGTTGGTCGTTTCTTGCCAACCAGTTTATTTTTGATCGAATCATTCATAATTGACAGAAACCCTTACTTTAACCCGTGTTTATTGTGATTGAGGATGGTTTAATAAGATCATGAAATAGAAAATTGCATGGTATGTCAGCTGGAACCCAAAAACGTAGAGGAAAATAAAGGCATCTCATTTCAGCTAAAATTCCTGAGGCAAGTGTTGCAGAGGGACATACAGAGACATTGATTTATAAAGTCGTACTATCTGCTGGCTGTCTTTTTCTGTCAGCCCAATTGAAATCACATGGATCATAAATGCTATTTCCCAAGAGGATTGGTGACTCTCCCAGTCATCTTTATCTGTATCTCTTGACGTTTCACCGTGTCGGAATTCCTTTGATCCAACCAATTCCCTAATTTGTCTGCCACGTGAACAGGAACATGGGTTTGGGAGTAAAGCACAGAATAAGCTAACTATACTCTTTTTCTTCTTCGAATTTTGCATCACCATATTTTTATATACGGTTGACTCGAGAGGATGGATCCCAAAAGGTTGTTACTTAGTAGTAATATCTTCTTTTCTGAATTTCATACACCCAAAGTAGGGAATGGAGGACAAAAATCAGATTCCATTTTTCCATAAACTAAACTCTATATACACAAATTTTTTCCCCAGAAAAGTGGAATTAATTTATTTACATTTGTTATTAACAATCCAATGCTCTTCTGCCCGATTTAGGCCAATCGTCTTTCCGAACGAATAATGTATTTCTACATTTCGGGGCAGAACTACAGGATTGCGTGTAATATAGAAACAGTATGGTTGGCATGGATGATCGGTATGTAATTTCGAGTCTTTGGTAAAAACCCAACTGGTTTGGTAGCATGACAATCACAAATCATGTTTTGGATTCACATTGTTAGCGTGTATCAAATTGGTGGTCACTATCAATGGCTGGAATTCACTTGTGAAACTCTGAGTGTTCCTCCAAGCTCAATGGGAACAAGAGGGATAAGTGAGTGGAGAACATCTGTGATCAAGGGGCGATAACTTGGTTCTGGCTGCACGCACAACACAGCTACAGCAGCAACCTAAGAAGCACAAAGTCCAATAAATTTAAGAGACAGTGCATGCATAATCCTAGAACGAACTTAATGGGTAATTAATAATTATAAAACTGGGAAATATGTGCTGAGTTGTGACTCCCAGGTTCACAAACCTGGTATAAGTGCTTCGGATCCATTGTATTCTTAATCACCGGATCCACAATGCTTGGAAGTTTGGATCTGTCTGTGAGTTGTGGCATGGCCTGCAACAATAAATAGTTATGTCATCTTCCATACGTGGGGATGCAACTCGATTGAATAAGATTCAGGGAATTAAAAGCAGCCCATACCCATGTGACAATAGATTGGCACTGAGCTGGTGCCAGTTTTTCCACAGGCTTCCTTCCTAATAGGAGCTCCAAAAGCACAACCCCAAAAGCATAGACATCGCTTTTATCAGTCAATTTGCCTGTAAAATAAATGAATTGCAATCTCTTCAACAAATAATTCCGACAGTTTTGTTACAGATAATTTTCACATTGTTCCATGAACATCCTCTCGCGTAGATGCGTAGATCCAAGCCGCTTCTCCATATTTTTCAAAAATCATTGGAGAATTGATCCATCTCAAGTATACTAACAGAATAAAATATCTATTTCAATTAAAAAAAAAAAATCCCTCAACAATTAAAATATACTCAAGCCACCTTCAAATTATCTCAAGTTTTCACCTGAATAATATAAAGCTTATAGGCGTTCGCCCTGCCTAAAACCTACAATGTTTCCCATTTTTCAGATAAGATACAATTACCACCTGCTGATAGTATCATTCAGATTTGTTTATATATTTATTTATTTTGTGAGTTACATTCCGGATACTAGTCTGTCACTGAGAAGAAGCAAACAGAGTAAACAAGGCGTATGAGATTGTAAGGTAACTAACAACATGGTCAATTTAAACAAATCTTAGATGACATGTCATGACATGTCAGTTGGGCAGGTGCATGACCAAGACTAGCACAAGATGCACAGATCGTATGTTTCAAACCCACCCTAAACTCATGACATAATTGAATACCACAAGGGTCCAAATGAAACAATATATTGGATCTGATTTGTTGAGACCTTAGCAATTCATTAAACATGCAGCAACCTGTCAGACAAATGCATATGCCGTGAAGTGAAAATTTTGTTTGGCATACCATCTAAAAGATACTCCGGGGCTACGTACCCCAAGGTGCCTGAAAGCTTGATGTTCTTCTTGTTTTGGGACCCATCAGTTATGGCAAGGCCAAAGTCAGAAAGCTGAATCCCCACCAATAATTATGTGGGGTGCACACATAAACGAAGCTTTAGTGAATACAATAAATGATGATCACATTGTATAATAGAAAGGGGAAACCATTTTTATAGCAATTCCAATATGGTATTTTTTTTTTTCACCTTGGCATTGAAGTTTGCATCTAAAAGAATATTAGAAGATTTCATATCTCTATGGATCACAGGAGGGTGACAGTGCTCATGCAGATATTCTAATCCTCTGGTCAGCATTAATAAACAGTTTGTTAACATAAAGCAATACAGGAAAACAGATCATTTTATAAACATCGGAAACTAATTAAGAAAGATAACCTTGCTGCGTCAAGAGCAATCTTCATCCTCATATGCCAAGTCAACGCCGAGCCCCGAGAAGGTCCTTCAACATGATTTTTTTTTTTTTTTTTGGGAAAATAACGATATTAGCATTAGCTGGTAATTCACTTCATTATTTTCCAATCTGTGTCTTCTACCCCGAAAATAAAGTAGCTAGCAGATGCAGAATTTTACCATGTAACTGAGCTTCCAAGGATCCATTTTGCATCAACTCATAGATGATGAACCTCGTGTCGCCATTAATGCTACAACCCAGTAATAGTATTATATTTGGATGCTGAATTTTGCTTAGCAAATCCACCTCGTTCTGCAAATTCATGTGAGTGTGACTATTCAATACAAGATAGAAAGAACACAAATTTTTGTAAAAACAGATGCAGCAAATGAAGAAATCACTAGCAGGCCTTAGTTACCTCAAATTCTCTCTCAGCGTTTTGACTTTCACAATGTAATTTCTTAACTGCAACAACCAAATTATCATCCAATCGAGCCTTGTAAACACATCCAAAACCTCCCTCACCCAAGATGTTACTTTGCTGAAAATTATTGGTGGTTTTCTCTATTTGCTTATAATCAATTATTGGAACACAACCCTTCATACCAACCGTCTTGATGCCACTGAATTTACTCAAAAATGTTGCCGCCGTGAGCCCTTTCTCTGCATCTTGACATTCAAAAAAGAAATCTCATTCTCCGGCAATACCAAAGGAAGCAATTTAATGTTGAATTTTCAGAACTGTGAAACATAAACATTAAATAGCAATCTGAGACAAAATAAAATAAATACCTGAGCTTTGAACATTTTTGTTTTTCCTATTGGATTTTGATGGATGCTTGCTATGATAAATCCAGAAGCATAGCAAACTCAAGATGACTGCACCAAGTGCAGCGCTTCCAACGACCAGCGATATAACCACTTTCGTGTGCGAACCTTTTCGGTGCTGTTCCTCTCCCACCTGAGCTCCTAATCAACATATACCAGTGTGAGAATAAAAAAAAAATGAAAAAAAAAAGACAGAGAATTTTACCAGCTAAAACCATTAACAAAGATTAAGCAAATGCATAAGATCCAAATGATGAGAAATATAAAAGAGCAAGATTGGCAATCAGCATGAAGTTTCAAGATAACAATAGCAGTGCATGTTGTTGGAAAATTCAGGAATTGAAATTTGAAACTGTTGAAGCTCAAAACGAATCTGAAGAAACAGGGGATGAATCAGTGTTGAATGAGTAGTACCAGGCGAGAAAGCGGGCATGGAATTGGAGGTGGAAAGTGGAGCAATGGGAACTGGTGCAGGGGAAATAAGAGGAGGGTGTTGTCGTGCAGCGGCGTGAAACCAAAAGGGTTGGTGGAGAATGAGGAACAGAGCGAGAATCATGGGAAGAAGGTTCATTTTTGTTGGTTGTTGTTGTGTGTCCTTTGAGGAATTGGAATACATGAAGATAGAGATATGTGAGGACTGAGGAATGATGCAGCCCGAAAAGTGAAAAGGAACACACACACACACACACACACACACACACACACACACACAGAGCACAAGCAGACAGAGAGAGAGATTGCGAGTTGTGAAGCCAATGCAAGTCAGTGTGGTGTTTTTGGATCTTCAAGGCTTGACCCTGCCTTTTTGGTCTTTCCAAAAAAAAAAAGCGAAATAAAAGGAAAAAGGAAAGTACTCTATTTTTTGTTTTCTTTTTGAGCACTCTCTATCTCGATTTACTTTTGTTTGTATTTTCTGTTACTGTCTTTCACTACAACGGTGAACACAGGAAAGTTTAATTTTAAGGTGGAGGCGCAAGTGCATGACAAACATGTGCACTTGTTCTTCTGTTCTGAGTTTCTGCAACCTTCAACATTTTCTTTTCTTTTTCCTTCTTGTCAAAAGTCTGATGCACCACCAGCATAAAGAAAAGAAAAGGAAAAAAAAAAAAGCCGTGAATGCTGCATGATTACTAATTTCAACATTATGCTCATCAAATCAAATAACTACACCTTAAAATGATGGGGGGAATTATTATTTAGAGATGACACCGTTTGGTGGTTCTTTTTCAACGCCTTCTAATCATCATTGCATATGCATATGTCTTTTTCTTAATAATAACTTGTAAATTTGATACGACTAATTAAATGCAATAATAACCTTTAATATTGACTAATTTTTGGTTTTGTATATACCTTTTTCTTTTGTAACAAATAATGACCAAGTAATATTAAATATATATTTACATCCATGTTAAAACTTTTATACATAATAGATCTTATACGTGAATATGCGGTAAGATAAACACATCTGACAACAGTGCATCAAACTTTCCCACTTGTACTGAACATCTTACGTTAACCTGTAACAATTTTATTTTTTTGGAAGAAAAATTATATGTATTATTGATGAAAATAATCCTTTTCAAATGTGCACTAATGTTGTTAGAGAAGTGCTACAAAATTAGAAAAAATATAACCAAAATTTTTGACAGAATTCATGATGACAGTTAAATGATATAAAGTGATAAGATCTATTACTTCATTCAAAGGTTAATCAAAATACAACATCGCTCTAGCAATAAATTTTTTGTAAATATTTTAGTTATATAGTATTTTTCAAGGTGCTAAGAGAATGCTAATCTAATTAGGTCAGTTACGTGATATTCTTGCTCTCTATTAGAGGAGAAGGAAGGGAGGGCATGCAAACTCTTTCCTTTTTTCACTTATATGGGGTATTATACTTCTTCTTTTTTGATATACATAGTCATGGCTAATTTTTCTAGCACGCTACCAAACTTCTTTGATTTGGTGGGAAGCTGTAACTGTTCATACCTACGTGCGTCAATGTCATCGTCCAATCCAAGGATAATCTAATGCAACCTACAAAAGTCTTGCGCAATACTCATTAATGAAAGGATAATTAGTAAAAGAATATGGTTAAAAAGAACTACTTCAGTCCATGGGTAGTGGAAGTAGACATGAAGATGAGAATTATTTGGCTGGAAAAGGTGGCGGGATTAAACAAATACACATTATAATATTGGTAGCAAAGTAAACACTCTTCACGTGTTAGGTACAGCATGGATTTGAATTTTGTACTCGAAGCACGACAGTCCAACTATTTTGGACAAATTCTTTTTAAATAAATACTATTTTACACAATTTGTTTATTTTTTTCGTTCAAAATAAAATGAAATATCGTTATTATGACGATGATTTTACGCTTATATTGACTGGGGAGGCCCAAAGCAGCTAATGTCTGCGATGTATTAGTCAAAAATACGACACGTGTCTAAATTTTCAGGGAAAAAAATGCACGAAAACGAAAATTATGAAACCATTTTTTATACTTTTTGCTTGGGGCAAAATTATGGAGCCGATGAACTCATCGAACTATGAAGAGGCCCACATTTTTCTCAGAAGGCCCACATAAAACTGGGGCAATGATCAATTAGAATGGTCCAATACATAGGTGAGTAGTGGCAGTATTGCAAATTTCCAATGTAGGCGTGCGCTCTTTCTCATAAATGACCACTTATGCCTTCCCATACCTTCCTCGCACTACGGACTTTTTCTTACCTGTTCGAGCTTCTGTTAGTTTTTCCTCTTTTCTTATTTCGAACAGAAGGTTGCTCTTTGACCCAAAAAAAAAAAAAACAGAAGGTTGCTCTATTTTAATGTGAGAACACACCCTAAACTTTAACAAAAGCTTAGAGTAATATGCTAACTTAATTTGTCTTTCTTGCTTATGCTCTGGGTCTTTTGACGGCTTCATTTTTTTTTAGTAAAAGAAAAAAAGAATTATTTGAATTTAATTTTGATATAATGACAATATAAAAGATTTTTATACAATCAATCAATTATATTTTTCTATTTATATGATAATTCAACTAGTGGATATAAGACTTAACCATATTTATTGACGTGACAAGATATAATTGAATAGCATTGTAACTACATCTAAATTAAATTAATTGTTGGCATATAAATAGTAAAAATTGAATATAAACTTTGTGAACGAAATACTTTAATACTTACCTGTTACAGCTTTCTTTCATATTTTAATGATTTCTTTTTCGGTATTTCTTATATAACTTTCTAAAGATTACAGAGAGAAAGGCTGTCTGTCCCCCCCCCCCCCCCCCAACTTCTTTTTTTAAGGGTTGGTTCTTAGCGCTGAGTAAATAAGGGAACTTCATGTTACGTCTTTATTCGTTCATGTCTTCTCACTTGACAAGAGATTAGGACGACTCTGCTAGTCTTATTCAGAAGAAAGATTAAACCCGAAGAAATGAGATCAAAGAAGTTATGGCAAGGAAATGAGGTTCGAATTAAAAGAGAAAATTGATATGCATTCCGATTAGACATGTAGGACATGGTTGGAGATCACTCACCCATACATTCATGCTCTAAATACTATGATATAATGACCGCATCCATTAGGTAGTGTTTATAGAATATTTACGCTGGTAACATCTACTTAAAATCGTAAGTTGAAATAATTGCATCGGAAAAGACCTGTAGACTTCGTGCTTGATTTGCATTTAAATTAATTTAAAAAAGACGGGAAGATAGAGAAAGAAAGAGAGAGAATTCTTCATTCATCACAGCAAGTCAGCAGTGGAATTTTGGAGATTATAAGTGTTTTTTCTAATACTTCGAACGCTCAAGTCCGAGAATATCTCCCCCCATTAATCTCCAAAATGCATCCAACAAAAAAGCAATTATCAACTTCTGTTACAATTAATAATTTGTCTAATCATTTGGCATATACAGTCAGAAAAAGTTGCGAGTTGATTAAGTTATTTGGGTAGTTGTTAATAAATCTATAATGGAGTTAGTATAAAGGAATATGGACCCAATAACTATAAAGTTCTTTGACTTCTTCCCCTTCTTCTTTTCTAGATTATTACGGATCAAGTCTTTTTTTGAGAAATATATGAAACATGAAATGGAGGGCCATAGATGTAATTCCAAATTAAGATTGGTTGAGGATCATACATGAGATGCTTGATTTTGAAAAAAAAAATGTTAAAGAAAAAATTGATATAAAATTTATTGAGTAAATCTTCACTTTAATATCTAAAGTTACACATGTGAGTTATTTAAGTTTATAAACTTTAGAAATTAATATTTTAATTCTTGAAGTTATAAAATGAGACTCATTTTGATGGCTTCCCATGTGATTTTTGAGATAACATCAATGAAGAATAAGTTTAAATTACTCTACTTACTTGACATTTTGGTCAGTATCCTATTTGATATATGTGGCTTTTTTGGCATATTTTTAAAAAATTTAGGAACTAATTTGAATCTATTTTTTTATCTGTGCCATGTTGTATGTCATGTAAAATGTCATCATATTACTTAATGTGACATATAAGCAAAAACATGATAGCACAACAACAGAAATGGAGTAAAGGACTAATGTAACTCTCTAACAAGATAGTAAAATCGCATATATGGGACAATGGAATAATGGTATATGGCAATGGAATTTTCAATGGAGGAGGCAACTATTTGCTTGGGAAGATGATTTGATTAATGAGATGATGCAGATTATAAATCGTCATAATTTTGCGGAGGGACTTGATGACACTTTGCTATGGAGATATGACCCATTTGGTTCCTTTAATGTTAAATCTTTTTCTATGCAAGATGCAAAAAGGCTGCCCTCTTATCCAGGGGAACGACCAATCAACAGCAAAGTTTGGAAGGGTCTACCTCTCCCTAGAGCTAAAGTGCTCATGTGGTTTGTAACCATGAATTGTTTGAACACAACGGAGAGGTCGAACAAGATTAACTGCTTGCCACAAGGAGATATAAAGTGTACCTTCTGTAGGGAAGATATTGAGTCAATTAAGCACCTATTTTTTATTTGCCCTTTTGCATGGAAATTCCGTACATCGTGCTTCCAATGGTGGGAGGTGAAATGGTGTATTCCAAAGAATCTATGTATATTCTTTGAGTCTTGGTTGGTGGCACCTTTTCATGGTTTTGACCAAAAAACTATGGATTTCTATGATATAAATGGTGGTGTGGACAATTTGGTGGATCAAGAACTGAATGGTTTTTGATAATTTCAAACTCATTTGGGAAATGGAGGTGCAACTCACTAAACTTAGGTTAGGACATTGGGTGCAGGGATGGCGACATTACTCCTTCCCAGCTGATTTCATTTATTACAATTTGAAGGAGGCTAGGAAATGGAAGCACAAGAAAAGAAGGACTAGACTAGCTACATAATGGTTTGTTGTTCATATATCAGATTAGGGGTGTTCGCGGTTTGGTTTTGTTTGGTTTGGTCCGATTTTGGGGAAAAAATCAATCGATCCAAATAATAAATTTTATTTTGGTTCGGTTCGATTCGGTTTGATTATAATTGAGAAATCAAACTAAACTAAACCAAACCAATTTAAATCGGGTTGGATTGATTCGGTTTTTAGTTTTTTAATAAAAAGTTTTATAAAGTATAAAAAATATATTTTATTTTGAGTAAATTAAAAGAATTAATAGATAATTATAAATCTAAAATATTGAGTTAAGATATAATAAGAATACTTGAATAATTTTAGTATTAAAATATTATAGAATATACTTACATATATATTTATAAAAATATAGATATGGATAAGTAATATATAATATATAATATATCTCATATACATATATAGTTATTAATGTGTAATATCTTATTAGTTTAGTTCGATTTGGTTCGGTTTTGAGAATTAAAACCGAAAATCGAACTGAACCAATCAATTTTTATAAAACAAGAACCAATTAAAACCAATTTAGTTTGGTTTTAATCGATTTTTGATTTTTTGGATCAGTTTTCGATTTTAATTCGATTTGGATCGATTTTGAACATCCCTATATCATATTGTGGTTACATGCTTAGATGGAGATAAGATCTGATTTTGTTTTGTTATCTGATGCTATCACTAGTTTTACTTGTTGTTTTGTTTCCTCTAGTGTGTTTTGTTATGCTTGGAACTTTTTTTGTTAGACTTTGCTCCTTCTTGTTGGAAGTGTGAGCTTGTTACACTTAACAAAAAAAAAAAAACTAATATGACTAATGTTTAAAATATTAATTTTTAAATTTTAGAGATCAAAATAACTCATACTTATAAATTTAAAAGCTGAACATTTACTTAAATTTATTTTACATATGCATCTAATTATCATCTCTATATCTATAATAAAGCCGCTGGGCACAAATAACCGCCGTTTGGTCACATTTGATATTACCCAAAATACCCTTTCTAAAAAGCAAATAATATGTAAAATTGCTTCACATTGCAGTTTTGCTTCACAACTCACGTTATTAGAGTTTACACCCTTGCTCCTATTCCTTTCACGTACAACACACACTACTGCACTCACATCCTCTACTTCTCATTTAAAAAAAAAAAAAAAAAAAAAACTTTACTACGCTAACATCACTTCCTCCATCATAAAAAAACTTACTGCACTACCATCGCTTCCTGCATCTCTCTCTTAACAATTTCTGGTCAAAAACTCTTTTATTCTATCCAAGCTAGCATATATGGTTATGCATGTCAAGCCGCTATATTAGTAAAACACACTAATAGGTATGCATTTTATCCATGTTAATCTGCTGTCTCTGAAGTTCTTGATGTATTATTTATACTATTATCTAAAGAGGTTGGAGCATTTTAACTTCCCTTTTCGTCACATTTTATTTTTCATTATTATCCCTCAACTTCTCTTAACTTCTTTTAACTTTTCTTAACTTCTCTCAACAACTCTAATTTTTGAATATTTTAAAAATAATAAAATCACTTCAATTTAATTTTTAAAAATAAATAAAATAAAATTTCAAATTAATAATAAAAAAGGTGGATTGATAGGCACTTTAGTGCCTATCAATCCACTAGTTAAAATAATTTAATTATTACAATAATTATTTTAAAAATTATATTTATAATATTATATAATTAGTTGATAGTTTCACATATTTTATATTAATAGTATATCAAAACTAACCTATAAAAAATAAGTAAAATTTATTCATATTAAAAAATTATGACCCCATAATCGAGCCTGTATAATTTATTTAACTTTGTCAATTCTAATTCATTCAACTACTTCGATTTAGCGCAACACGCTTTCTCTGACAAGTTTATTGTGGTATTTTCCGTTCAATTGATGTTTAAAATGTTTATCCACAAAAAATGAATATTCAACATTTATCTGATTTTTAATCATTGATTAAGTTAAAAAATAAATTTAACGGTTGATATTAAAGGACCATTCATACTCCAAATATCATGTAGAATATCATAATCAATTTTTATGTAATATCAACTGTTAGATTTACTTTTTTAATTTGATTAATGATTAAAAATTAGAATAACATTGAATATTCACTTTTATAGGTGAGCATTTTAAACATCACCTCCCATTCATGTGTGTATGTCCATATCACTTACGAACAAACCTACGTAGATGCTAGAGCTGGGTATATGGGCCACGATCCGCGGGTTGGTCCATTTAATCCATAATCTGCACCGTTTTAACCGTCCGTTTATTAGTTCGTTTTTTTTGTGGGTTTTGTAGAATAGATTTAGCCACTGGGTCAAACTACTGAGTCATGTTCATGGACCAACTCGTTAACCCGCATTTGAATTTTTTTTTTTTTTTCACTTTGTTGAGAGCTAAGTCTAAGGTCCGCTCACCAAGACCTACTCTTGACTCACTAGGGGTTTTCTCTCTAATAAGAAGGCCCAAAAAAATTTAAGGTAGAAAAAAAAAAGGAAAAGCCCAAAAAATGTGAAGGCAGGAAAAAAAAAGAGAAAAGATCCAAAAAATTGAAGGCAGAAAAAAAAAAAAAAGAAGAAGATCCAAAAACTTGAAGGCCAAAAAAAGAGAGGGCCCAAAGACTAAATGTAGAAAAAATCAAAGAAGGCCCAAACAAATCTAAACAAAAAATTACGTGTGTGTGGTACCATGAGCTGCATGCTCATACAGATACTAACGCAAGAAGATTTTATGGAACTTTAATTTAATACGTGATCAACCTGCTTCATTTGGTTTAAAAATAGTTCATCATGAACTAATTAAATTTGAGTTGGCTACTTACCCACCATTAATAGATGCTGTTGGAAGCTATTAAATATAAGATAAGAAGAAAAAAGGAAAAAAATAAGAAGTTGACTTTGCAAATTGTTGAACATTGGCCAATAAGGGATCCATGTCACATGCACCGTGCAATAAAAAATTAAGGCCTGAATTTCTTCATCTTTTTTTTTTTTTTTTAATCTTGATGAAGATATTAACCAATTATTTTGATAATAATGACAACAAAATAAATTTTATGATTAAATAAATTAGGGTATGTTTGTTTAACTTTTAGGAGGAGGTCTTTTAAAAAAAAATTTTAGAAAAATTACTTTTTAAAAAATAATTTTTATTTAATTTGAATATATCAAAAATAAGTTTAAGAAAATGACTTTTATTTGAATAGAATAAAATAAAATTACTTTTTATTATTAATATGTGAGTAATAATAAGATTGATTTTCAAAAGATCTTTTTTTAGAATAAAAAATAATCTCAAAAATATCTCTTTCAAAAAATCTTTTAAAATTTTAAAAAATCTTCTAAAAAAAATCTTTACATATCCAAATATATTAATTATTACCTGTTTTTATTCTTATTCTTATAAAAGGATTTTTGGGCCCTTAGAAGTATAACGGGCACTTATTAACTGTTGCAACTTTATTCTCCGGTCTGCTTTATGGTTGGTTCGCATCCCCTATTTCATTCACCGCTTTTAAATTATAACCCACCTTATAAAATGAGGTTTTAACATAAAATAGGGAATGCCTAAAGTAATGCCTAAAAATATAAATGTGATTAATGAGGACTAAATATATAATTTCCCAATTTAATATAAAAATATTAAAACCGGTGATAGGTTACCATCACCAGCAAAATTTTGTGAGCATGCAGCTTTTAAGAATTGTACCACGGCAAAACAAACATTTTCCATTTCTTTTTTCAAAACAAAGTAAAAGTAAGCACAAGAGAGCAGGAAACAGAGGAAAGGTAGCTTTGGGCCCAAGTTGAAGTTGTCCAATAGAAGGAAGGAGCGGTGACGGACAACCACTGGCCGCCTTTAAATGAATGTCGGTTCATTGCTCTGCGTGGCCCACCTCCGACGAGGATCCACATCAATCATCCTTTCACGACGTGCCACGTGTATGAAGTGCATAGGGCCCTTCATTCATTCTGTTCAGTAAAAATACCACCTTTTTTTTTTGTTTTGTTACAACCTTAACTTTGAGGTGGGGACACGTCAGGGATTGAATTTGGACGTGTTTCAACCAATAAAGATTTCGAACCCAAAAAAAAAAAAGAAGGAAAACCCCAATAAAGATCCAAAAAAAAAAAAAATCAACCAATGCCACAAGTCAACATTGTACAAACCGTGTTGACAGTTGAACCCGCCGACATGCCAGTAAGTTCACCTAAAGCGTAAAAAGTATTTTGTTGATAAAAAAAATGTCAGTATTTTCAAAAGTACATAATTAGAACTATGAATAAACCACAAAGTAATAAATTATTATATATAATTTATGCATATAATTTCGTAAATTTTTTTTATAGATTAATAAAAATATTTAATTTAATTATTTATTATTTTAAAAATTTTATAAATAAAATATTTAATTTAATTTTAATATAATTTTTTATATTTTAAATATATTAAAATTAATCTCATCTTAAGTAATTTTAAAATATAATTTTTTTCAAAGTAAAAATATAAAATAAAACATATATGAAATAATTAATAATTAATAATAAAAATAATAAGGATAATAAACTCAAATGGCAATGGTTGTAATTAAGTATAAGTATGAGGGCAGTCGTAGAGTTTGGGGATAATGACGCCACGGGATGTTATGAAGCCACGTTGTAAATCAGCGTTTCGGGTGAGGGATTAATGATTCACGCGCTCTTAGGACCGTGCTAGCCACCTCTCTCTCTCTCCCTCCCCCTTCGTACATGATTGCGTTTTGCCCAATGGATTGTGATTCAATTTTTTTAATTTAATTTTATCATTGTAAAGATATTTTACATAATAATTAATTATATATTGTACTTTTATACTTATTGCATAAAAAATCTTAACATCAGTCAATATTTGGATTAAATTTTGAATAATGTTATTACTCAAAATTATTTGCTAGTACTGTTATCAGAATTTACTCAGTAATTTTAGTAAGATGTATAGAAATTGATAATTTTTTAATTAAAATGTAATTATAAAATATTTTTATTTCATTTTTTGTATATAAGTATTCTCCGAATTTAGTTTAAATGCATTGATAGTATAAAATAGTTTTATATTATCAACTAATAGAAATAGTAAAAAATGTCAATTCACACAAATAACTACCTATTATAATGAGGAATCTATCATAATTTTTTAATTTTTCTTATTTTTATTGATTAATAATATAAAATAATTATATATTGTCAATATATATCAATTAAACTCTTATTCTATTAATATTATAATATATTTTTTAATTAAATATAAACTATGAAAAACAAAAGTAAAAGGTTAATCATCAATTTTTATTAATATAAAAAATTACAAATTTTATAGACTACATATAGGGAAGAGTAAATTAAAAAAAAACATACTCATTTATTTGAAAATAAAAAATAGTATTATATTGTTTTGATAGGCTGAAGATGATTAGCTCATTTGGTCGGTCTTTCGTTCAAGTAGTGCTATGACCTAAGTTCGATCCTTTTTATGACTTAGGTTCAATTCTCAAGTTCGATTCTCATGTTCTCCCATTAGTGGGTGAGCGGCAAATATTTCTATAAGTGCTCGATAAAATCGAGGTATGCTATAACCTTAAATTAGAGTAAGCCCTCCCTTAATCTAAACTTTTATGTATAGAAAAAAATATTATTTCGATAGTAATTAATAATAACATTTTAACTATTTGTAGATAAAAAAATATTTTTACTATTTAATATTTAAGATTGATTTTGATATACTGACAGTGTTATTAAATTAAATTAAATTAAATCATATTATATATAAGATTTTAAAATAGCAGGTAAAAGAGTTATATATATTTATTGATGTGATAACATATAATTAAATAATCAATAATGCATCATAATTAAATTCTTAATTTTTTTCTTAAACTTTAACTATTATTTTAAAGATTTAATTTATATACACTGACAGTATAAAATTATTTTAGATTGTCATCCAATCATATTCTCCTATTTGGATGACTTTTGGAGTAGTGGAGATAAATATCATTCATATATACTTATATAGCAGTATATGATTAGATGATAGTATAAATTTTATACTATCAGTGTATATAAATTAAACTCTTATTTTAATATAGAACTTTAGTGAATGTACATGTTGTAGAAAAGAGATGATTAACTTACACATCACTATATAAAAATGGTCATTTTAAGAAATGATTAATGTACTCTCTTTATTTTAAAATAATAGTCATTTTAAGGAAAAAAATATTTTATAATATTTGTTATTTTATACTTTTAACAAAAAATAATTATTTTGTATTAATTTTAATTTTATCTTCCTTAATTATAACTTTTTCTTTATCCCCTTACCTCTTTTGTTGATTTATTATAATTCTTCGATTAATGTAGCACATTTATAACTTAAAGAATAATTTGATCTTTCAATTTTTTAAATTAAAATTATTGAACTATTTTGTTTAATATTCATGTACTGAGCCATATCCTGGAGACATGTTTTGAAACTTTGCCTAAGTGTATGACCATAAGCCCTGCAAGCATATGAAGAATGACCGGCCTTATGCCATCATGGCCGAGCATCTTCGCTCCATATGGCGCATGTTTGGCATCGGATTTGGGTAGAATCGATTTTGGAAGGCAAAAATTGATTTTATTCATTTTTTTTGTTGTTTGATTTTTTATAGTGAAAATTAATTATGGTCTCAAGATTGATTTTAGGTTGAAGTGAAAAATTTTCACTTTTCAATTTTACCAGAATTGATTTTGAATATTTATTTGTAAATTATATATCTAAAGGTGACTTTGATTAATACTATCCAAATATAAATCACTTCTCAATTCAAATTAACAAATATAAATCACTTTAATTTAAATTAATTTTATCTAAAATCAATTCTATAAAAAATAGAACCACACAAGCTAATAGTCAAGGAAGAGCTATTATTCTACAAGTGACAAAGTATTTTAAAAATGGATAGGCTATATTCAAATACCACTGAACTTGTACTTAAATAAGGAATCCCATATAATCGGAAATCATTACTCTCCTATTAGGATAGTTTGGAGATTTTAGGAGGCCACCACGGGAGTGACTCTCAACCCTCTAGAAATAGGCAAAATCCCAATATTTAATGAATTTAATTTTGATATATTGTTAGTATAAAAAAATATTATATAGGGATTCAATCATGATTATTGTATCAATAAAAATATTTGACTCAATTATTTATTATCTTAAAAATTTTAATAATAAAAACATGTAATTATATAATAATATAAAACTCTTTTATATTAATAATATATCAAAATTAATTTCATCACTAATTAGGATAACCTAGTTGAAGAATAAAGTATATGAAAAAATATAATTTTATATAGGGTCTAGTTATTTGTGCTTCTTTTATAAGAAAAAAGTATTTTTTTTAAATACTACTGGTATCATTCATTTGTGTTTCTAAAAAGGTAAAGTAAAAAATAATCAAATTTTTTATTTTTTTTAGAAATAAAAATAATAGAAAAGAGATAATGCTATTAGTTAAATTTAAAAGCCACTTTCTTCCTATTGAATTATATCTTTATTCTTAATTTTTTTTTTTAAATGCCACTCCTTTCCTACTCTTTTTCTCATATTCTTTTTATATTCTTAATTGTAACTTCATAAAAAAAATATTTTTATATTCATCACATTTAAATAATTTAATAACTTATAATTTTAATAAAAAATACTTGTATAATTATATTCAATTATAAAATATTTTTTTTTAATTTTACTTGTATTATTGCTTCTATTTCTATCTCTCAAAAAGTATTTATTCTGAAATTTTGACGATATTGATCCATACTAACCATATTGTCATTTCTAACTCAAGTACTGTAGTCTTCGTATGTACCCACTGAGTCATTTCTCAAAGTGAAGCTATTCAACTATTAGTAAAGATTTATGTTATACAAATATTTGAAAATAGTTGTCATATTTATATCCGATATTTATCGTAACAAATATTTCATGAATATTTTTGAATATTTTTAATTATATTTTAAAAATTTTTACTTCATTTTTTAATATTTTTATATCTATAAAAATAAAAATTTTAAAATAATTAATAAAATAAATATATTTTAATATATTTATAAATTTATATTAACATTTAAAATATTATTTTTTATTTTATATTAACTTTTTATATAATATTATAACTATATTATAACTTATAATTTTTAAATATTATTATATCTTCATATCTATATTATATCCATATCTCATATTTATACTCGTGACTCTGAGCGGTACATTCGAGCACCATTGGCGGAGGTAAGAGCAATTCGTGAAGGGAAGAAGTAGTTTTTTTTTTTTTTTTTTTTCAGCCATAATGATAATGATAATGATATAATTGTCGCCGCGAAGTAAACTTCGTGGCAGCAACGCGTTGGAGGTGTGCTGTAATGGGACCGACCAACTCTTGTTCCACGTTACGTCCTAAAGCCGCCTCAATTCCTAAATAAATACCTGCCCCACTAGCCTTTCACGTCCTGTCTTAGTCTCTTCATAGAAATTTCAATTGCTAATTTGCTACTATTCACCTTCTCCTTCATTTCTCTCCTTTCTTCCTCTTCTTTACCATCTCCTGCGGTTTCTCTCTCTACAGTTCTTGTCCCATAGCATGGGCGTTGCAGTTCTACAGCCACAGGATTGTCTCCGAACCGTACGGTCTGGAAAACACCTAAGCTCTTCTCATCCTCCCACCATGAAACTTCCCAATCCCAACCCTAAACCTTCTAGAAGCACCCGTGCCCACCCGAACCGCCAGAAGCGGATCCAAAACGCCCCGCACCAGACCCGACCCGGATACACCGCCGAGGCGAAACCGCAAGTCAACAAGCTAGTCATGGGTCAGGTCAAGATCCTGAAACGCGGCGAGCAGCTGACCGAAACGACGCCGGATCCAAAAACGGAGACAGCCTACGTGGCGGCGTTCCGTTCCGCGGAGCCTTTGACGGAGATAGCCGGTGGGTTGTACGCCGGTTCTTGCGTGGCGTCGCCGCCACCGAGCTCCGTTCCGTTGCCGGTTTTCGTCACTAAGAAAATTGCAGCTGTGAGTGAAGCCACGAACGACTTGCGCAAGATGTTACGACTTGAATTTTCCTAACACTGTGTGAATGAACGAGGGTTTGAACAGTGGTTGTTCGGTGATTGGGGCGTTGTAGCGCTGGATCTTCTCTTATTTTTTCAGCGGGAAGGTCGAGTGCGAATCTCTGATTGTTTAGCACGTTGTTCAGATTACCGTACATACATGCTCTTACTGGGATTACTTTTGTTAGCTGTTGTTTGTAATAGATTCTAATTGTCTGTTTAGCTTTCGTGGATTGATAAGATAGGCTTCTGTATGTCTATGTAATACTTTGTGAAAGTATGTAGGATATAGAAGTATTCTCTTGTAATTTTATTTTATTTTATTTTATTTTCAAATTTTTAGTTAAATGTATCTTATTTTATTTTAAGTTGTCCTCCATCCACAATATCATATTCATCTCCATTGATGCATAATTGCAAAACAGGGGGAAAAAAAAGGGAAAAAAGAGTTGTTGCGCCTTGCACTATTTATTTGATTCACTATTTAATTGTGGGAATGGAAATTTGTTGATCGACTTCAAATTAGCAGAAAAAATAAGTTGAATTGCGAGCACCTTGACTCCAATAGAAGAATATATTGAAGAGAAGGAAGATTTGACAACAGTAGTGAATGTTCTTCAATCTGGCATAGGAAGGGGACAGAAATGGAAGCAAAGGACCTTTGTCTTTGAGGCTGCGCCTGCAGTGTTAACTGCTTGGCCTGATATTCCGTTTTGGTTATCAGAAGTGGCATTCTTGTTAACAGGTTCAAAGAGTAGTTTCTTCCGATGCTGTCTCATATCCAAGCTGAGTCAATCTGTTGTTCGCTCTCAGCAAAACGCTTTGGATGTGAAATGTTGCAAGTAACAATATGGAAGAAGAACACAATCCTGAACATGCTTCAACAATTTTTCTGCGATTGAGCTGTCTTTTGCAGAGAGAAAACTTGTGCGCATATAGCATTGGCAGCATTGCTCTTTGACATTCTGTCATTTTTTTCCTTCTTTGAATTGTTCATACATTGAAATCTATAATTTGGCAGGTTCCCTATCGCAGATGCTTTGGCTATTTATCTGATCACTCCGATGGTTATATAGTGCTGCAGACGCAGGACAGAGGAGATGATTTTATCTTTGCCAAGGGTAATATAACCTTCCTGTTTGCCTAAACTTATGATCTGAACTACAACATTGCCGGGTTTGACTTGGATTTCTACTTAGATAATTATTGATATTTTCCTACTTTTAAATTGTAATTGTTGAAATATTTGTTATCTTAGTAGGAAACTAATAGTAGGTTACTCCTTATCTTGACAAGAAGAGTATGGGAGTGGTTACTTATCAACCAAATTCTCGTAACATAGAATTACATATTAGGAAATTTTTTGGTAGAATTACATATTAGAAAAATTTTTGGGATATTCCGATAGCTTAGTATAGATAGAAGAGACTGCTAGAGTTCACAGATGCCATATTATTTAAAAATGTTGGTTGAACCTTGTTAAATCTTAGTTTGTTTGCCCACTAAAGAGGAAAAAAATCTTAGTTTGGTTGAATTGAAATTATAAAAAAAAGTAGAAAATAGAGAAATGTTTTGCATCTGGCTCTGCCTATTCTTTGGTCGCCCTGGTCTTTTACGCCCCCCCCCCCCTTTTCCGCCCCCAAAACCAAAAAAAGGTAGATTTGGGCTTTTTTTTTGGTTGGCCAAGAGAGATCTTATCTTGTGGATCTGTTTTTTAGTTATGAAAATTTTGAAATCATGGAATGGAAGCAATACTTGTAGTCCCCAAAATATAGTTATTTAGTATAGATAGATTTTGTACGTATTTGGTTTTGTTTTTGTAGAATTGATTTTAGATAGAATTACTTTTATCGAATTGATTTGATTAAAATTGATTTAAAGGTAAAGGGATTTATGTTCGGTAGTTCATCTAAAAGTGATTCTAACAGAAAGTAAAAAATTTTCACTTCTTTCATAATCAATTCTAGAGGCAAGAATTGATTCTGGGAGTCAACAACCAAATATCATCAAAAATTGAAAGGATTAATTTTGGGGGGTCAGAATAAATTCTAGATGCGGCAAACGTGCTCTCAAACATACTAAAAGTAACTCTGCCTATGTTTCCTTACATAGTTGGTCCCAAGCTTGGGTAGAAAAGGAGGGTTGTGTACAGTAAATAGCTAACGAAAAAGTTCGTTGAATCTTTATGACATGAACTAGAGATGGTTTATAACTAGACATTATGGCATTATCTGACCATGTAACTGCTGTTGTTGTATTAGTATAGATAGATAAGTAGCTAATAATAAGACCTTTATTTGTTGGAGAAATACTTACATGGTCCGAGAGCATCATGTGGGTGTATTCCTGGACCAATCATGTAAGTGTATTTTACATAAGATCCACTACTAACACACAATTCTATGAAAATGCACTTACATAATTGGCCGGAAGCACAGCCAGGTGGTGCTCCTAAACCATATAAGAATTTCTCTATTTGTTGGGGGTCTTGGAGGCTTTGTCGCCGAAGGATCTTTCAGTCTCTGACCTGTCATATAAAGCCAATGGTAACAATTGAATTCGGGTTGGGGGTATATGTAAGAGGGGGATCATATGTGCCGTCTAATTAGCTTGATCCAATTTCTTCTTGAGTGATATGCATTTCATGCTTTTGCCTCTTCATTTGCTTCTATTTTGTTGTCATACAAAGAACACAACAGAGGTAGGTTTTTTTGAGTAGCGTTGGATCAGTTGAAGGTATTCATAATATAGTACTGATGGACCGTCTGCTGGATCAGTTTTGAGAGTTTGTTTAACTTTTGCTTTTTGGAATCGTAACAGCATTAGTCCTGAAGAATCATGGATAGAACAGTTGGTTTAATAAGGAATAAGGACACATGGTTGCAGTACAATATATGGTCAAGTTCTTCTGACCAGTGATAGAATTAGTACGCTTTGTTAACATGTTTTTCTGCGGCGATGGTCTTTGTCCACTTCAATTAAAGTGAACTGGTAAGAAACATTCCAAAAAGAAAAGGCAAACCATAAAGTAAAATTTGTACCAAAAAAAACTAGAGTAAAATGAAGAAATATTGTAATGAGAGGCAGTAATGAAGATAAAGATTAAAGGGGGAAGGGTGTTATAATATAGAAGACTTGGATTGAAGTCGGAGCACTTCCAGAGACTGTTCTGTGACAAATTCTTGCAGTATGTATGCCTGGTTGACTGTGAAACTGTATGTATTTCCAAATCGTTGCTACCTTTTATATCTAAATGTTTTCTGCACTATTTTTGGAGATGAGCTGTATACATATTAAAATATATGCTTCTAGCCTTCTAGCGAAAATATGAGGCCAGTAAAACCATTTTATGAACTTCAGGGAAGCGGAAATGACTTCGGTAGATGAAGATTAATGTCTGTGATAGGTGACATTTTATAAATCACTAAGAGTTTGTTTAGTTTAACTTTGGAGAATTATTTTTGAAAGAAAATTTTTTAAAATAATTATTTTTGTTTGGTTTAAATATGTTAAAAATAAATTTAAGAGAATGATTTTTATTTGGATAAAATAAAGTAAAATTATTTTTAAAGATATAATTATAAAAAAAAAACACAATATGATGGTTGGAGATATGTAGATGAGGGTAATTTTATAATTTTATTTTTAATTCTTTTTTCTCAAAATAAAAAGTAAATCAGGAGTCACTTTCATAAAAATGAGAGGGTAAACCATCTTAACAAAATACTATACAAACTATGATTACTGCTGCCCAACGGTAATCGAAACGGCACTAAGTTTATCTTATTTTGCCCTGTCGGTTCTTGAAGTGGGGTTAATCAGACTATCATATGAATCTATATGTATTTCAAGGAAATAGCCCATAAAATCTATTTTCATTAATCAGATGAACAAAAAAAACTAACAATATTCATTAATGGTTGATTATTGCTTAAGAATTCCTAATACAGCACTTGTATGTTTGCAAGTGCAGATTTATGTAATTGATCCAATGCAGTTAAAAAAATAAAGAAGAGAAAACTTAGTTGTATAACGTTAAGCATCCACTCTAATGTTCTTTTTTCTTTTTTCTTTTTTCTTTTTTTTTGAAAAAAAAATTACCTCTTGATGAAATATATTTAGCTTCATTAAAGTATTTTTTTTTTGGTCCTCCAAACTTGGTAATAATTATACTTCTTTAATTTTACAAAGTCAGTCTAAGAACGAGATGCAATACGATGTTTGGTAAGATGTATCTTAACCAAGTTCAAGATCCAAGTGAATTCCACTGACCCAATTTGGACATGATTTAATTTTAATATAAAAAGTCTTATAAAATCATGATAAATGCGGTCTTATCTGACGTAATGAATTAAATATTTTATTCTTTATATGATTAACGTATTATCGAGCATCCTTTCACCAAATAAGAAAGAGCATAAGAATTAGTGAGAGTTGTCTCCACTAATTATAAACATACTATTATGTATATCCAATTTTTTTGATATTATTGAGACACTACGAATCACATATTGATAATTGTGGATTTTAGACGTATTATTAGTGAATATGTCGTGGGGAAATATAAGGAAATATATGTTAATAATTAGCAAGTTTTATTTTCTTGTGAAAGTGGTGAAAATATTTGCATTCATTATTAATTTATCACATTCACTAATAGTGCAATTGAAACTCCTAGATAATGATATATGATTTTCCAAATATTCAAATGATGTCCAAACAAACTTAGTATAGAAATATATCTGCATTATAAAATGCTTAATTACTCAAATGTATTCATATTAATTATTTTTCTGTAATTATGTTCAAAATAAATGGTGGAAGTACAATAAGATTTATATTCTCGAACAATATTAGTTTTGAACAATTGAATTTATTTAAAATTAATGACAATGTAACTTGCAAATTTGTAATACCAAAAAATCATTTATTTTTAAGATAAATTAACAAGTGAACTTAATTTTAGTACATTGCGGATATAATTTTGCAAGCTGTTATTCAATTATATGTTATTATTTTATTAAGATTATTAAACTTCTCCAGTATTTACTTTAAGAATTGCCTATAAAAATATATAACTAGCAGATGATATAATTTTTTTATACTTTGCAATCAAACTGTAAATAAATTTAAATTATGTGTATGAATTTTAATATACTATGCCATCTATTTCAGTATGTGTGTGTTTGATTTAGATTTTGCAAACTTGATTTCAAATAAAATTGATTTTGTAAATTTGATTTGACTTAAAAGTATATTTGTAGTAAAATAATTTATGTTTGGGAAGTTTTATATAAAAAGTGATTTTGATAAATTAATATTGTTTTGGATAACAATTATAAAAATTAATTTTAAACATGTAATTACAATTTGGGTCTTATTTATATATATTTGGTGATGGTTTTTTTTTTTGGAAACATCATAAGATACACAAAAATTAATTTATTGTTTTAATAATAAATTAAAGTTATTAGTTATAAAAAAATCTTTAGTATAAAGGGAAAAAGCGAAAAATAGATATAAAACTAATTTAAAAGTAATTTTGAGAAACAATAATACTACATAGCCAAAATTTGTGCCAAATTGGGATCTGGCATAATAATATGTCAAAGTTATAGAGGACCAGAGTAGAAAAACAAAAATCATGGGTAGCAAAAGAATACGAGGTATCTACCGCATTATGATGCCACATGTTTCAAGCAATGAATTTCCGCCATCGTATTTCGAGTTATAAAGCTCCTTTCTTTTGTGAAAAAATATCAACATAAAATGAAACATATTTGATTTAGGACCTGAAGCTCATTTTTGTCTCAAAACTCCCCTTCGGGTGAGTCAAACGCTCACCAAATATACTATGAAACTATTAGGATGTGTTTGGCAAAGGAAAGAAAAGAAGAGAAAAGAAAGTGAGAGGATAGAATCTGAAAGGAAAGAAATTGAGTGGATTTTTATTTTTTATGTATATATTTGGATGAAATAAACATAGGAGGAAAAAAAATAAAAGAAGAATTATTTTTTCTTATTTATTTATGTAAAAAAAGTTTAAAAAAATGGAAAAAGATAATGATACCAAATGATAATTTTACCTTTATGTAATTATAAAAGTTATTACAACTATAAATATGAAGTCATGTAAAAAATTAGTAGAAACATAAAAGTTAACATAATTTTTGTCATAAATTTATCTATCAAAATAATATAAATAAATATAATAGAAATTCACCTTCTATATTTATATAAAACCATTCATACCTATTATTTTAATCTAACAAGTTGAAAATAATATCAACCTATTAAATCAAATCAATATTAATAAAAATAAATTATTCAAAATTATTTAAAATAAAAATATTATTTTAAGGTGAATCAAGTCATCAACTATAGTATTACTCAACAAGTAAGCTAAGCAATTGCATTGGATAGTTGTTCTAGCTAGACCCACATCACGTTGCTTTTCGGACAATTTAAAAAGGATTAGATTGTGTTTTATTTCATTATCTAGAGCTAGATCTTCCACTGGTTTGAGAAGTAAGACAGTAACATAAAAACAGAAAAGAGGATAAAAGAAGCAGCCATAGCCAACATCTCAAAATCAAACACCCATAGCCAAAAAAAAAAAAAAAAAACGATAGAGGCAAACGTGGACAGTGCAATTATCTCCAGCTATGACGGTGTTGCTGCAACAGGTGGTGGATGGTGCATGCCCAGTGAGGGTAGATGGGAGGGCTGCTCTATCTCTGGTATCTTCTCTATGGATGAGAAGCAAACATTGAGTTGGGGGCTGCTAGGGATCGTAAAAGAAGTTGGGGTAATTTTGAAATTGAGTGTTTGAGGCCATTTTCCCTTGAATTTCCACCCATATTTGGAAGAAAAAAATAAATAGATTCCATATGCATTTTTCTACAGTTTATTCTTTCTTTTAGGTTTTCTTTCTCTAACCAAATAAGGGAAATTATATTCCTTCCTTTTAATTTCTTTTCTTTCTCTCTTCTTCCATCTACTTTCCTTCCAACTAAACAAAGAGTCGGTGTTTGACTTCAAAAAATCAACATTCAAACTCTCTTTCACTGAATGAAAGAATAACGGTAAGATGATTTAGTAGTAAACAAAATTTGACATAGTACATTTTTAAATTTCTGTTTACAATTCTAAAACCATGATTTAGTGAAAATCTAACTTTTGCATAGTCTATAATTTGGAGTTTTGTAAATGAAAATTCAGACATACTTTGCATAATCTATGGTTAAGATCGGTCTTTGTAAATGAAAAATTCAAACATGCTTTGCATAATCTATAATCTGGAGCTTTGTAAACGAAAAATCAACCATGCTAAAAGTTGGTTTTAAAATTGTGTAGTTAACTAACTAATTATGCCCTCGTGAAAGAACAACAAACAAAATGTAATAGTATAGGACTATAGGCTTTCAAAATTTGCGGTCTTAGTGCAAATCCCAATGGCGAGAGGGAGGCGTGAAGTCGCCGAAAGGAACCTTGTCATGCACTCTTCTTCTCTAATCATTCTGTATCCTCCCTCACTGTCTCCCCTCGTGTCAATTTAGATTCTTTTATGAGCTTTTTTCTTTGTCATTTTTCATTTTTTGTTTTACATGAAAAGTTATATAATGAAAATTATAGTCACTAAAACTTTTGTCTTGTACCAAATCTTTATATTTATATTTCCCTTTACAAAATTCCATCAGGTATATAACTTACATAAAAGGATTCAAATTCCATTGCGAAACAAACAGGAGTATCAATGAGCTGTGTTTAGACTTTTGTGTGTATATCTTGTATTTATATGTTAGGTGTATTAAGCTGTACCGAGTTTGAGTTTTATGGGAAAAAAAATAGTATAAAGAGAGTTTTATTCCATAATAAATTAACTCAACTTGAACTCTATTAGTTATAGTATAATGAATTTTGGATATTAATTATTTAGACCAAAAAGTAATGATGTAAGTATTAAATATTGATAAGGGAGTACAATCAATTTATATGTACGATATGTATATAAGAACTTCTTTTTTTTTTTTTTTTTTGAAAAAAAAAAGATAGAAAACGAATTACTATATGTTTCAAATTTTGTTCCTCAGGAATAAAACAAGTGCTAATAAAAAATGTTTGAGGTAAATTACAAATATATAGTAATAAATTAGAGAGCTTGAATAAAACTATGGATAAGAAGTAAATGTTTAAATATGTTCTTATTTCCTAAAATATAATAATTTCTGATTATGATTTCCTAAAATTTTTGGAATAGTTTTAGTTCTTTATTTTTAAATGCTACCACAATTAGGAGAAATTCCTAGGTAGACATATATTATTACCTTAGTGTTTAAGCATTCCGTTCATATTTTGACACATGTAAAAATGATAATCTATATGTTTCAGTCCTCATGAATACTATAAGATTATTAATTACTTTCTATTTATAATATCTATCTATTAATAATTACTAATATCTAAGTATAATAGTTATTTTTTTAAAATTATTATTAAATCATTAAACCATTCAACCACTAAATATATAGATATATATAATCTTTAAAAAAAATCAAAATATAAACTACTAAATATTAGTTTTACATGGACCATTATTTTTATATAAATTAAAATATGAATAAAATATCTAAATAATGATGTGGTAAGAAGTGTTTACCTAAAAATTTCTCCCACAAGTAGACGAAGGCATTAGATAATAATAATAAGAATTACTGTGTGAGGCATCATCACTTAATTTCCTTTTTATCTTATCTTCCATTTCCCTCCCATATCGCATCAGCGACTTTTAAAAGCCTTATTAAGAGACACCTCTATCAAGTTCACGAGGTAAATTTTAGGCCTTCAAAAAGATTATAAGAATCTATGTAAAAAGTTAACAAAATTCAATAGGTTAATTTAACGTAAAATTTTTAACCTCGTTTCGTTTGAAGCAATGTAAAAGGTGCACACGTAGACGATATAATTTTTTTCAAAGAGAAATGTTACTTGGTAAAAGGTTTTTCATTAGTATTGTAGAAATTATTTGATTAGTCAATTTTTTCAACCTTTTCTTTCTCACTTTTCATCTATCATAATTTTTTGTCGTCGCCTGACTTTTATAAATGCCAACTAAATTTGTAATAATTTGTATTACAAAATTTCATGCCAAAGGGTATAACTCTTTTTTCTAATCATTTTATATTAAAATTAGAGTTTAATTGGTATGTGTTAATAATATAAAATAATTTTATATTATTAATTAATAAAAATAATAAAAAATAAGAAATTATGATGAATCTTTCATTATAATGATAGGTAGTTATTTATATAAATTGATATTTTTTATTATTTCTATTGATTGATAGTATAAAATTATTTTATATTATTAATATATTAAAATTAAATTTTTAAAATTAATTGAAAAACTGAATTTTGTGCACGTGGATCATACCAAAAACATATAAGGAGATGCCATTAAAAATATGAAAATAGAAACTAACATTGAAAATTTAAAGGAGAAAAAACTTTGGCAAACATAATAAATAAAGAAAATAAAATAGAAAAAGGGTAGAGTGCCAGACGGTGAGTTGGTGGGTCCGGAGGTGCAAAAGAGCGCGAGAAGGAGCAGAAAAGAGTGAGAGCCCACAGTGGTCACACCCTTTACATACCATACCATTACCATTACCATTACCAATGACCGAAACCCCAACCTCATCCCCCCTTTGCTTTTAACTAGGGACGACGAAAGAAAACGAATAACTCCATCTTCATTCATCAGTCATCATTCTTCTTCACCGCCACACGATATCCCTCACCTCTCTCTCCTTTCCCATTTTTTCTCTTTTAAATTATTTGATTATTATTATTGTTATATATATATATATATATATAAAGCTATCCTTCCCTTTCTCTTCATCTTTTCCCCCACCTCCTGCGCCACCCTCTCCTCTCTCTTTCTCTCCCTCACACACACCACACGCACACTCACATCACCCTTCTTTCTCTTGTATGAGTGCAACCAGCGAACGCCGAGTAAGAAGAAGGAGACGATTATGATGACGATGATGGTCAACGACGACTGGGTGAGGACCGCCATGACCGACGACGCCGTCGTCGTCCACCTCCTCCTCCGCCTCAAGAACTCCGTTTCGCCCAAGTGCCAGGCCCTGCCGCCGCTCACCTGGGGGCTCAGGCAGCCCCGCTCAAGGGCAAGGCCAACTCCTTCGTCCCGCTGCTGCGACGCCGCCGTTTCAACCAGATGCAGCCCCACCACGCCCCTGTCCTGGAGCGGCGGCGCCTCGCCCTCCGCCACCCCCGACGGTTACGAAGACTCCAGCCACCACCACGCCGCCAGATCCAAGGTTCTTTATCTTTCTCCTCACCGCTATCTCTCTCTCTCTCTCTCTCTCTAATCTCTGTGGTGCGTGTGTAGTGGTGCAGTAGTATAAAGTGTACGACACATACTGCACCTGAGGAGCGCTGTGGCTCCCGGCGGTTGAGGTGGCTTCTTTCGTCTGGCGTCATCAGACATTCTTGTCTTCCGAATGACGCTTCCTTTTTGTTTTGTTTGACCTTTTTGCCCCTTCCATCTATTTTTATGAGTTTCCAAAGGCCACTCTTTCTCGGTTCCCGATCGCCCGCATCGTTTTCGATTCTCCGCTGACATCGGGTGCTCGCGGGCAAATCTGTCAATTTCCATACTTTATTTTCTTTCTTTTTTCCCCTGAAAAAAATTATACAAATTATCTTCCAGTCACTGACTCATTGTCTAATTAGATCTTGAGATTACGTATGGAGCATGGTTGTCGTGATTCGCAGCAGCTCAAGTTTGCTATGTTTCTTCTCTCTCTCTCTCTCTTTGTTTTAATGGGAAATGTGTTTCTTTTGATTTTTCACTTGTTTTTAATTTTTTTTTTTATAATTATGAAAATGTGGTGACGGAAATGCCCTCGGGGGGTGGTTGTGGCGTTTTGGTATTGGCGTGAGGTCAGCGGATGGACGGGAAGAGCTTGGCGTTAATGTTTTGGGTTAGCTCGCCTGTCATTCTATATTGGCCGATTGATTGACAGAAACACCCTTCCTAGGCTAGGTCCAACTAAGATTCCGCTGACACAGTTTTCCATTTGACCTGTTGACAAAAAGCAAAAGAGATTTGTAATTGGCCAGCTTCCACCAATTTTCGCAGCAGCGAAAGTTAACAATCATCCAGATGCTTTTTAATTATTATTTTTTTTTAACTGTGCGTTGAATTGAAGGAAGTCGTAAGAAATAGCAGTGGGAGCCTCGTCCCCCCGCCCGTTTGGTCAATGAAAGTCCTGGGATTGTGGGTTAGTGGGTCCCTGTGATGATTTAGATGGGGATGGGTGCAGTCGAGAGAGGAGAGTGCGTGGAAGGTTTGGTTCGTGATGCATAATAGATACGGGGGTGCATTTCATTCGCGTTACGGTCGTTGAGGGGCGGGTTCTAGTTTTGGTTGTGCCTTCTTATGATCCGCTACCGGTGGTGGACCTGTGTCTTCTGGGTTGGGCCTTCACTCATGTTTTCCTCTGTTCGTGCCTCTGAAAGGCTTGGTTGGTGCGTCGGAGCCTGTTGAAACGTGAGATAGACACACGCCAATCCACACCGCACCGCACAAGTGTTTATGTATGAGTTGGATGGGGGTTGGGTATGAGTATCACGGGGATGACAGTGAGTGAGGGAGTGGCGTTAGTTGAAGTTGGTGCCTTAAATAACAAAATTGATGTCCTTAGCATTAGGATTTGGTTTCGTGCGCAGCGCCAACGAAGAGGCAGCATCTGTCGCCCCAGGTCCACTCCACTCCCTGCTTTAATGCCTTCATCTGTTTACGCAAACTCCTCATAAACAATTTTTTTTTTAAAATAAAAAAATACTATATCTCAATTTAAATTGAATAATAACAATAATAATAATGAAATAGATAGGCTAAGGCTACCTCATCCTCACGTGATCAAGTCACGTGAGCATGCCAGAGAGGAGGGTCATCTCCATCACGCGCCTGCAGTGACGGGGGCTTGAAGTACTAGTACGCCAGGTGAGCTGGCCTATGTTGATTAGCTTAGTGGGATCTCACCCAAGTTCCAATTAGGAGAATTTTCTTTTTGTATTTTCCGTAATTCCTTTTCTATTTTACCGGAAGAATGGGTAGACTAGCCACAGAAAAATATTTGAGTGATTCTGAATTATTATATAATTATATTTATAATTAATGATATTATAATATTAAAGGTGGATTCATAAATTAATAATAAATCTCATTTAAAATATTATGATATCACTATCTGTGAGTTTAACCGTATAATACTCCACAACCATCAGATATTCATCCTAGGCACGTAGATTGAAGATGAGGGTTTGGCCCCGTCCTTGTCATTGACCTGCGACGTGTCGTAATGCATAAGCGATGCAGTAGTTATGAGGTCGGGCAAATCGCCGTTGATTGGGTTTATAAAGTAATATTTAAGCTATTAATATCTGATATTATAGGCTGCAACTAGGAAGCGTCAAGCATTCATTGCAACGTCCCACGCTGACAAACTCAAGCTCACTCTCCTTCCTTTTTTTCTTTGTTTCATTCTTAATCTTTGAATTCTGCAATTCTTTTGAGTTGCTTAACTGTCCCATATATGATTTAGCTACAAATTTTGGTTGTTTTTGTATTCTTTTAAAGTACCACACCTCTAGTTTCTCTCGTTATGTAACTGACACTATTACGCCAGATGCAGCTCCTGGTACTACTTTGCTAATCTTTAATGACTGGAATTTTCTTTTTCAGGCCACTGCCACGAGTGGATACACCGGCAACTCTGCCTCCACCAAGAAGTGCAGAAGAAAAAAGGTAAAGCTACCTCCTTGTTTCTTTTATTACTAAAACAAATTTCTTAGCTTCCGACTCTAACTGACATCTTGATCAATGATCTCTGGGTTGAGAAGTCGCTGGCAATGGTCTCTCTTTGTCTATATATGATGATACATATGTTATATTATATATGTGGTAATCATGATTCTTTTTGCCATTTCCCAGACCTTTGCAGAACTAAAAGAAGAGGAGTCCTCCCTACTAAAGGAAAGAATATATTTAAAAAAGGTATCTTTGATTTGCGGTCTCTTGGACACACATAGTTAGAAGGATATATTATTTTTAGGCCCCACCCTTCTTCTCCTTTCGAGTTACGTTATATATATGTATTTTGTATAATAGTTTATACAAAATCCTGTACACATAATATTTTTCTTCCTTTTTCTATTTTCTCTTGACTCCTCTGTAGATGGGCATGCTTGGTTACTAATATCACTCTTATTTTGCAGGAGATAGCCCATGTAAACGCAAACTTTGAGGCCCAGAGAGCTAAAAATGAGAGCTTGAAGAGAATGAAGGTAAATTCAAATGTTCTTTGACTTTTTTTTATTTTATTTATGCACATTGTGAATCATATCTAGTAGAATATTTTTCAGATATGTCCATTTCGTATCTTGCTTACCTCTATTTTTATTTTTATTTTTATTTTTAAAAATTTTCAGCTTGATTTCGGTTCAAAATCTCACAACAATCCAATTCCAAGTTCAAAATCTGATGAACAGCAATGTACGCTTTCTGGTCAACCCCACAACATAATGCCACCATCTTCTGGGGCCCTCGCGCATGCCACTACTCAAGATGAAACTCATTCACAAGCAACAGAATCGAGGCCAACCGGGGAAAGTTTATTCTCGATTCCAGATCTAAATATGATGCCGGCTGATGATGATTCCTACACAGACGCTCTATGTGGATCAATGAGTTGAAAGTTTATACCTACTTGGTTTCGTTGCACTGTGCGGTAGAACAATGTACAGGCGGAGAGAGCATTTTGAAGGCTCCATGCAATATAAACCATTGGAAAAAGTTGTACCTGGGAAACGTTTCATGATGCAACTACCAACAATTCTTATGAAGGAATAAGAAGTGGTAGTCATAAATGGGAAGAATTTCTGGGTTAGTTCTAGCCATTAAGATGTAGAGTAGAGATGTTAATGTTAGCTGGTTCCTCCGATTCCGAAATTTCTCGAGGTTTCGGAATTCTCTGGTCATGTAAAATTGTACCATTCTTTGTAGGTCAAAGCTCTTGGATTCCTTTAGAAGGGTACTTAAATTAATCTATAGTTTTATTCGTCCATTCCGTAGGTTGCACCTTCATCTCATTTCACTACAAAGCAAGTTGAAGGGATATAAAAAAGGTGTCGGCCCATTGTATGTAGGATTTTGTGGCCACTGCCATGATTGATGCTGGTGTGCCAGATTCGCCGACGCTGTCGGTGGACCCAATATCTTGGCTCCAATATAAGGCTAAGGGCATACAAATTGTTCAGTACGCACCATGTCAACACAATTTTAAAACTCCATGACGGTGAAGTTAGGGAGGATTGAAAGTTGACCTTCCAACCGGATGAGTATAGCTCAAGTTGTCTCGCCTCTAAACATGGGACTGCCGACTGTGGTTGTTTTTTCTCTCCATTTCACATTCTTCAACTGCCACGGTGTTTGACATGTTTGGAAATAAAAATAATTTGATTTGATTTGACTTGATATAATAATTAAATTTTATCTTTAAAATTTACTGAAAATGAAATTAATTTAAATTTTTTTAGGATTTAATTTGTACACATTATAATTGTAAAAAAAATTTATACAAATATTTAAGTATATATTATTATATCAACAATAATATTTGATTCAATCATATATTACCTTAAAAATCTTATAAACAGAAACATCTAATTGGATAACAGTATAACGTGCATAGTAATTAAATTATTGAATAAATTATTTAATGGAAATAAAATAATTAATATTTGTAATTGAATCTATAATCAAATTTGTTCGATCAAATTCTATTAAATTTGATAGATTTTATAAGATAAAGCCAAAAAATTAATAGGATCTGTCAAATTAATTTTTTTTATTTTTAAAAATTTTAAACATAAATTTGATTTTTAAATGAAGTTAAACATTTTTATTTATATGAAATCCAATTTTCTCAAAATAGTATAATATGATCATAAACTTGATGCAGCTCAGGCTGTGAACAAATAAGCTAGGTGAAGTCCAGGCTACTGAGGAGTGGAATGTTTTAGACCAAGCTGTCAGCAACTAAGATTAAAGACAATAGAAACAAATTCATAAAATAAATCCCATCATGAATTTCACATGGTAATATGTGCAAGAAAAAGAACAACATTAAAATATAAACTGATCATCATCAATGATGCTAGTAGCCATGTTGCAAAAATCTACTTCAAAAACCGGCAAACTTTGAACTAGTCCTCGACAACTCAAAGAAAAGAGAACCTCTACGCCAGAAAAAATAAAAAAGAAAATAAAAGAGCCCGAACAACATATTTAACTCTAGAACCTTTTTTGAAAAGCAAGGAAAGGACTAGGAAAAGCAGTGGATTGATGTATGAGTATGGAGTTTGTTTTTTAGGATCCCAATGAGTATAGAGCTGCACCGTGTTGTGTAGACTATAGAGCTTAGGACCCACCCCAAGCCCATGAACGAAGATATGATGATGCTGCCTACTCAATGGTCTTACGGCCAATTGGATGCTGGCCCAGCTAGCTGGCTACAAGTGGGTGGCTGCATGAATTTTAAAAGTGGCCTCGCAAGATATGCCTGGGCTTAGCCCAATTCAGTCTATGAAATTTTATAGGGCCCAGTAAAATATTTCATAGCCTAACTTACATGGAAACAAAAAAAAAGAAACCGAAAAAATGAAAAAAGAACACAAACAGGTAAAAAGATAATTCACAGCCCCTCTTTTCCATGATATGATCGCATCACCTGTAACAAATTTTAAATGAACCACGAGATTGTCAATGAGCATCTTCTATAATTAGGCTTCGAATAGAAGTTTTTACATTAATGATGGAGAAACTTTTGTAAGATTTGCTATATCATGTGAAAATTGTTTTACGAAAATTTCAAATGATGTAACAATGTGTTAGCCTTGACTACTTTGTGGACCTACACTATCAGCCTCAACCTTTTTAATGGTATACACAAGAATTAGTTTCTCTATTAGTTAGTTACTTCATAGCATTTGTAACACATTTTTAAACGAACTCTTTGTAACACTTAAGCATTTTTAAATTTGTAATGGTGCAACTTGGTAAGGTGTTGATTGTGACTTAGATATCAATTATTTTCTTAGTATTTATATTTTTAATGAGTTAATTAGTCGTTTTCTATTACCTGCAATTTGCAAGATATAATTATCATTATGATTTGACCTTTAACTAAATGGCTCAGGTTGAGGCATCATTCATAACAAATTTGCAGCTTGGACGTGGTCCCCTATTAATGTGTTGGAATGTTTGATGTGGGACTGGGGTAGGTGGATTGAAGTTAAAACCAAAGCGGCCATGTGATATATATATATATATATATATATTATAAATAATGAAATTTGAATTTATAACTTTATGTAGTCTAATCATATCTCTCACTGCTAGACCAATCCAATGGCTTGCCTCGTGAGGTTTTAATCTAGAATCAAGGTTTTTTTTTTTTTTCCTTTAAAGAAAAAAACAAATTAGCGCCTCTTAAGTTAGGGATGTTGGGCATGTTAGACAAACTTATGTTCTTCGTGAGTTTGAAATTACGTATTGAACTATGGGAATTCTCCATCATTTTTCAGAAGACCGTTTGTTGATTGAAGATAACAGAAGTGCTTTGATGTTATGACAGTCCTATACAGGCAAATAATGTTGAGATTTTTTTCCCTATTATGTAGATATGATGTTGATTTTTAATTAATAGTAAAGACAGTGAATAATTGTAATTACGGTTCTGATCATAGCCAAATTAGTTATAAATTATCAATTTCTAATAAAAGACTACGCTTCATAATTAGAAATATAGTCAAAAAATTTTAAAGAAAATAAGGAGAATTACCGAATAAAACAAGATTGTATAAATCAGTAATCTACCCAAAAGTTAATAAACATCTCACATTATTGTAACAAATAAATTTTAATAAACGTTCTTACTCTCTGACATAACCCCATCTTAAAAGTCTGCAGTTCAAATATCATTTAAACCTGGTGGGTGAAATTTATGAAAAAGAAATAAATTGCTCCCTGTTGTGTAGCTCCGGTTGACAAAATAACAAATTCAATACTTCAGAAGTAGCCCTTTCAATGTGAAGCATGTGAGGAAAGTTTCTGTACTCCGTGACATTGAAATTACAGACTGAGTTCCATAGTCTCCATCACCACTCATCAGAAGCCCTTTGTGACTGCAACGTTAACAACGCACTGTAAATTGAACCAAACCTTTCAAGTAATGACAATTTTTCACTTCCATCTTCTGATGTTACGGTGGATGTGCACAACTAACAACTTCGAAGTGTGTCCACACCGCATAATAATTAACTTGTATTATTTTTGCAAGTTCATATCAACAAATGGAGAAGATAAATGATTGAATGAATTATTTCTCGCGTTTCATTGTTTTAACCGTAGCCCGTACATTGTTGTCGTGTATTGATGGTGGCTCTTAAAATAATCACCACTCAAGCAGTAAATCCATTCTTCTTTAACTACTATGATCAATCCTCTGTTTCTTTTCTTCCCTTTTTTGGTCAACATCTTCTATTTCTTTTTTTACGGGCCCGATTAACAGATCTGGGCCTTATATGGTTTGATGGCTCTCTTCCATTCGTCTACTTTTTGTTTTATTTTATAAAGTGTGACATGTGAGGCCAAAAAAATTGGTTAAGGAGGGGAGAGACCTTTGTGGTTGGGGCAGATGGCAGTAGGAATTAGGTCACTCTCTTTGTGCCGGTTGGGAGGAAGGAAGCAGGGCATAGTAACTAAAATAAGAACGAAGGAAAGTGACCCAAAAGAATATGGAAAATATGGTACTATGGCACACACTTGAAAACGATTGAGTGCCCAATTGTTTTGTGCCTGTGCATGGTTTTTAATTAGTGTAGCAGGAAGCCTCAAGTATAGAGAGGATTTAAACGGTTTCCCCAACCATCAATTTTTGTCCTATTGTAGCATCTTATATAAATGGGGAAACAGCGCATTTTTCACATTGACCTTTCTCTTGTTTTAACCTACACTGCATTTTTTTTTTCTTTTGTAAATAATAATTACATAGATCACCTAACCCACCCTTGGCTTGCAACATGGATCCATTTCATTCACCCTGTAAGAATATCCTTATCACTTTGACCAGTTCTATTCACATATATATATATATATATATATTAATTTGCCATAAGAACTATCGAAAAGTCATAAATCATGTTGGTTTAAACCAGTACCAGTTGTATATATTATGCACAAGTATGTCCAAGAATGCCTGAATAGTCGTAGAGAATCATATTTTGTTAAAATACAAGCCAATGATCGGTATGCCAATATTCTTTCATTGTCATAATAAACAAACAATAACCCCGGTTGTATCGGCAACAGTGAATAGATATCCAAAACCATGCAAAGTTGGAATAACTGACACGCCAGTGTTCTTTCACAGACTTGAATTGTCAAATTTATGCGCCAACACCTACTGGAGACCCTTCATTTTAACTATTTCAAAAGAGGCTAACAACTTAACCCAAGTCTCACTTTTACCCCCTCCCTCCCTCACATGCATACTCTTGAAAACGTTTATTGTATTTGATTCCGACTTCTTCGCAATTTCCTCAATCAAGCAACCCACAAGGACCACAACCTACCAAAAAATAGAGAGAGGGGCAGATTGGTGTGACAAGACATGAAATTAAGAACACACACAACCCGAGCATCAAAATTGCTATATGGTTCAGAACCAAACAAAAACAGAAATAAATTTGGAAGGAAGTAAAATAAAAAAGAGATCCATCGAGCATATGTGATATGTCTGTGAACTCTGAACGCATGCATGCTTGCTCGTATCATATCAAATATGTGTGCCCTTTGATGCATTTTTTCCTCATCTATCATATCACCTACAATGCCTTGGTGGGGACACTTGGCCCCCCTTACTTATTCCGGTCGGTGTTACTGTTCACATTTGTTGCTTACCGAGTCCTGTTATTAGTACATGAGATTTGAGCTTGAAATCAAATATAATACATCTCTAATGTATTCATACATTATAATTATCTCACCTCTATGCGCACAAACCTCAGTAATCGTTCAGACTCATGTTATTATGTAATATCTATACGATAGCTATTGTTCCAGACAAAGTTCTAAGAGTCCAACCGGTCAAATATTAAACGTGACCGAATGGTCCATAGGCTAGAAAAGGGCTAATGTTTTTCAAGTGTAACGATATTAAGTTAAGTTTGCAACATATCTCTTATCATCAGTCTTGAGAGATTTTATAAGAATTGGTTAAACGACCGGAATCTGAACAAATAAATAGGGCGTAAAGTTACCTAAAAGCACCAATAAAACAATTAAAGACGCTGACAAGTATCTAGAGGAAAAACGATTATAACCAGGAGGAGTAAAAAGGTTTCTGGACCCATGTCTACCTGACACAAGCCGTTCGGCCCAAGGGAACATGTATGGTTGATTTATATTTCTCATTTCAAAAAACATTTTCCTCACCTATACACCTCCACAGCCGTGTCCTATATACACGCTTCACGCGCCTTCATTAGCGCGTGTAACTCTAACTCCTCGCGGTAGTTGAGGCAACGGTATCATACTTGTGTTGTTCAATTTCACATGCTATGTTTCCTATCAGTTACTGGTATACTATGATCCATGCAGCATCTAATGTGAAAAAAACCCAATAGAGGAAAAAGTGGAAGCCAGATAGCCAAGGGAGTAGGGCAAGATACTGGAGTTGAGGAGAGTGATTTATGTGGCCCAGTAAGGAAACAGTGCTTGAAAGTGCTCTTGTGGTCCTGGACTTGAGGAAAGCCTAAATTGGAGGCAGCTGAAGGGAGACAAAGGAACATGACGTAGTGTCAAGAAAAGAGCGAGGAGGGGGGGCCTTAACTGTTTTATGTATAGCCACACAACAACCATGGGAATACTAGCTAATTATCTATGCTTCAAACGTTACCTTATCTGATCTTTTAACTTAATCACACCCCAAATAGAAAATATGCTGATTTGAATTGAAATGACAACTTAATTTACCCTCCGAAAAAAAAGGAACATTAAAATATTTTCCTTGGCCTCTTTTTAACCACCAAGATGTGCAGGGCATAAGGATAAGGCATATAGGGAGCATCTTGCGAATCAATGCAACTTCAATCCTTGGTCTTCTGGTATAAGAACAAAACGCACGTCCTTTTTAACTACGCAAAGGTCATTATTTAATTTGCGTACCACTTTTTGAGCCAAATTCCCTCAATGTAATTGTTCCATACTGATAATATACCAGACTAAGAGTTCTCTAATATATATTCCATTTTGATTTGATCTGAGCGATCATTTTCCGCGATGAAGTGCACCATCACAAAAAAGGGCTTACACCGAAATGGGCATATAACAACAACAAAAAATGTGAACTTTCAAAGAATGAAAAATTTTGATAGATCCAGTTACCGTCATAATCTGGATAAGGCGATCACGTAATCCTGTGGTCAGTGCTGTTTGCCACTGTTAAGCGCATATTAGATTTTTTTTTATTTTTTTTTTATAGTTTAGATATCTATTACTCGTTAGATATTTAATTTTATAATATTTGTAGGGCAGTCAAGAAAAATTCAAAAGTCGAGACAATCTCTATCAATGAACTAAACAAGTATCGCGACTTTAATATTACATCTTGGTCTATTTTGAGACTAAATTTCTAAGTCTTATTACATGTAAGTTTCTCGCTTAACTTATATTTCAGAATTTGTAAACTTAATTTGTTAATCACATTTGAATTTTCAACAGCTGAAATTTAAGAGTTAAGATCCTTCCATCGTCCAATCCCAGCACAGTCACACACACTTTATACTTTGGAAAATTAGGGTTCTTTCAGGCAGTGCAATTCAAAGATTGTGATTACAACTATTTGTTTGTCTGTAGTCTACACCCAATCCCTTCCCTTACCCTTGGATAAGGGCATAAAGCAGTGGTAGAAGGAAAAACCGTGTGTTGTCTACCATGACGAATCTTCCAAGGGACCGGAAAAAAGCTACAGTACTTGCCCTATCCACTTTTGAAAATCAGCGAGAGTATTTTGAAAAAAAAAAATAATATTTGTCCTCTTCAAAGATTAACAAAGTAAAATAGTATATGCCTCTAAATTTTAATTGAAGATTTGTCACTGGTTGCCTACTTGCCTGTCTATGTTTGGCTGGCTGATCATAAGGTGTAAATGAAACAGGTTTTGTCAAATTCCACCATTAACTAAGACATATGACTCGGACGTACATATCAAATATAATAATGCTTTCGAATTGATAGGGATTTGATATGGTTATGTCACATTTTAGTTTTTGGACTTTAGTATGTGCCATATGGATAGAATTACTGACTTCTTGTTTGGTTATGTATTTGTAGACTTGATTTTAGATAAAATTAATTTTATTAAAATTAATTTAATTAGAATTAAGTTTATAGTAAAGTAATATATTTAGTAGTTTATTTAAAAGTAATTTTAATATTAAATAATAAATATTTATTTTTTTCAAAATCAACCCTAAAGACAAAAATTGATTTTAAGAACTAAAAATCAACCAACTTGAAAAATTAACAAAATCAATTTTGGGAGGTGAAAATTAGTTTTTACCCCCTCCCCAAACTGAAATCCAAACACACTGTTAATCTAAGTTTAACATTTTTGTGTTAGGGAATTGGTCAAAAGTCTTTAATAATGCAGAATATTAATGCTTGTCTAAAGTGGATTCCACACAAGTGTTTCCGTAACATGAATGAGAATATATTTGCATGAGACGAATCCCTTTCTCTGTTAATCGTCACCTTGGACCATTTTCGCAAACTTATTGTATATTTTCTTTAGAGAATAACGGGTTTTTAAATAATTTTCTAAGAGATTGAATTTAAGCTATTTTGAACATAAAATCACCTAATCCAACACACGCTCTTGAATTCTCTCCCTCTTTCTCTCTCTCACACACACACATTCACAAAATCAAACAGGAATTCATGGAAATAGAACCAGATTTTATGGCTTAGAAACTAGAATCTCAAACTATATAAGCCCTCACGGCTCAGGCCGAAAAAGATAATTAAAAGAAAAATGCATTAATTTGTCATACGTGGTTCTGAGGTTATGTACGTGTGTATGATTCTGTTATTTGTTAACTATAAACCTGGAAAGAATGTCACAAATTTTATATGATTATATTATGTATATCATAGGGCTCTGATATTAAATCACTTGCAGTACCTAAATTTTTCGTAAAAAGTTATTTTATTAAACGAACAATTGGATTATTGAAACATATTTTTGATGTACATATAAGGATATTGTTTAGATCTATCTTCATTCTAAAATGAGAAAAGCAAGCAAAGGAAGTGTTAAACTCTCATTGGTTAACTTACAACAATAGTTAAAAAAAAAAAAAAAAAAACCTTAAATTGAATCCATGCAATAAATTGAAAGATGATTGGCCCCATTTCAACCGCCGTACGTGTAGCCATGTAGGTTGATTTAGGAGACAGTTTTAGCCGCTCGAAACCTTCTTTCTTTTTTTTATTTAAGGCAGTGAAATTAGGAATTCTTTTAAGGGGGATATCGTTAGGAGAAGATGGTGACCCCAAATTTAAATGAAGTACGGAGAAGATAATTATTAAATTATATGATCAATTGCTTTAATTGCTCAAATTAAATAAAAGCTAATGCTATATATATATATAGAGAGAGAGAGAGAGAGAGAGAGAGCTCCTAATAGAGCTAAGGAAAAATGGGAAAGGGAATTGATAAGTAAAGATAGAATTTTAGATTCCATATCAATTAATTCTTTTTCATTTGGATTAAAGTTTATTGGTTATTTTATATTAAATATTTAATAGTTTAGTCTTTGGATTTAATTTTAATGTATTATTAATGTTAATATAAAAAATTTTCATGATCATTCAATTATATATTATCATGCTATTAAAATTGTTTCAATTTTTTATGTGAAATTTATTTAGTTTATATAATAATTATCTTAAAAATCATGATATATAATGTTATTTAATTGGTAAAAAATATAAAATATTTTATATTAATATTATAACTAGATTAATCTCTTAATTTTATAAGTTATATTAACTATCTTCCATTTTAATTACCTTTTTTAATATAATTTCTGAAACGTTGGAAAATAGTTTAAAGTACACACTTCTTTTTCACTCGGGGACACCTCAATTTTTTCGTGATCTAGATGAGGACAAGTCTCGTTGTACTCTGCGCGCTCGCAGTGTTATTTTTATTCGGAAATAATTTTTTGATTTTAAAGGTGCTTATAAATTAAAAAAGTGATTAAAATAATTTTAATATTAAAAAATTTAAATATATTTTATAAAATTATTTTTATTTATTTTTTTATTTAATATAGGTATAATTTAAAAATAATTAATATTATCTAAAAATTTTAATAGGATAATTATTTGTAGAAAAATAAATTTTTAAAAGAGGACAATTGTTTTTAAATAAAGATAGTATAATATGAATTAAATATATTCCAATTCATGTATTTGTGGAGGCCCACTAAAGATTAAAAATTAATGAATCCCAACTCACCGCAAACGAAAACATTATCATCAATCTTAGTCTATAGTCGGATTGATCAAGCTGACAATTAATTGGTTGTCTACTCAAATATGGTTAATTATTTATTATCCGTCAATCCGTCCCTAAAATATGCACTACTTATAATTTAGTCCAAGTTTATCTTTAAATTATACAAAGTTGTTTTGAATCTTTTTTATTATATTTAATATAATTGACATCATATTTAGTATGAACTAATTTGAAATGAGATTAAGTAATTCAATAACTTGATGAAACACGTATATAAACTTTAAAGAAATTATCTTTTTAATAATATAATATAATAATAATAATTTAAATTTAATTCTTATATACTGAAAATATAAAATAATTTTATAATATCAAATAATAAAATTTTAATAAAATATTAAATTATAATAAATAATTATCTATTAATAATTATTTATTATAATTTGATATTTTTTACAATTATTTTATAAATTTAATTTGAGCACATTGATAATATAAATTTTTTTTATACGGTCATTTAATCAAAATTTTTTATTTTCATAATTATTTAAAAAGTTTAATTGATATGCATTGACTGTATAAAACTGTTTTATACTGTCAACTAATAGAAATAGGAGAAAATAAGAAATCATAATAGATCTCCTATTATAATAGGTAATTACTTGTGTGAATTGGTACTTTTTACTATTTCTATTAATTGATGATATAAAATTATTTTACACTATCAATATATTTAAATTAAATTTTTATTTAAATAATAAATAATTATATCAAATAATTTTATTTATATAATAATATATAATTAAATATCTATATATAAAATTTTTATAATGATAATATATATAAATTCCATGCTTACTTTATTGATCTGTTGTAAATATTCTATCAACTTAGCCGCTATTGAGAGCCGTGAGGATTGTCCTGTGTGGTGCCTACTCGTGTAAATCGTGTGGGCCCATGAGTACCGTCTAAAGTCTAAACACCCACAAGTAAAACGACAAACGTGACGGTCTGTGATTGGGTTGAGTGTTATTACGATTTTGTAATTCCACGCCTTAACCCAAAGGTAGACCTTCCTCCCCGAAGCCTACGCTGTTTTCCTCCGCCTGGTTATATCAATCGCACCAACGTCAACTAGAATCACATCAACCAAAATAAAATGATGAATTTTTTACCTGCCAACCCACATAATGTCATCAATAATTTTTTTGCACATTAATTTATTATTTGAATTAATTAACGATCAAAATTATTTAGAATTTAATTTAAATATATTTATAATATAAAATAATTTTATATTATTAATTAATAAAAATAATATAAAATATTAATTTATATAGATAATTATTTATTATAATAAAAAATTTATTATAATATTTTATTTTTTATTATTTCTATTAATTGATAATATAAAATTATTTTACACTACATATTAATTAAATTTAATTATTTATTTAACAATATATATATACAGAATGCTGGCTCATAATTAAGAATTTTTCTCTCTTATCCTATCATATGTAACTAGCGCCTATCAAAGGTCTTATAAAGACAGAATGTTGGCTTAGAACTAAAATTTCCCTTCCAGCACATGTTGGCAGAATGTTGGGTTTTATATCACTTGTTAGATGAGTTTTACCATTAAACTGAAGTTATAGCACACTAATAGTCAGGGTACTTTTTTTTTTTTTGGACTTAAACTCATTATCACGTATTAGGGTTTTAAACTCATTATCACGTATTAGGGTTAGATTTGACTTCAACTTTACTCCGACCTTACCAAAGCAAGATGTTAGAATACTTAACAATTTATAATTAATTATAATTCTTACCTATAATTAATTAAATACTTGAATATGGTTGGTAATTAACTAAATAGAAATAATAAAAAGTGATAAATGCAATAGTTTAATTTTATTATTTTTATTTATTTTATGAAAATAATTTAAATTAATAGCTCTCATTGAAACAAAAATAATGTTCAATATTTTTGTTCCAAATAATAAGAATAATAATCGATAATTATTAGATGATTAAAATTATTTTTTTTTGTCTTTCCAGATTTTAGTTTTATTCTCTACATTGAAAAAAATTTGGTTTACATCCCTACAATGGTATCTCATCAAGAAATTAGTCCCTATGTTAGAAAATTATTATATGATATTAGTTTTTGTTGACATAACTAATAGGATCTGACATATATATAGCATGTTGTTAATATAGTTTTAAAACAACCTCTTTTAGACTTCTTTTTTAACTTGAAACACCTTTTTCTCAAAAATAGAAATGTGACCGAAATAATATCAAAATGTCCGTTTTTAAAGTTGAAATGATCTCGATCAAATTTTTTCATATCCTATGTCTGCTTCTATTAACCACATCAACAAAACTAGTATTATCTAATAATTTTTTAATGGTAATGACTAACTCAGTACCATTATTGGGACCAGATCAAAACTTTTTTAGTATATAGAGATCTAAACCAAAATATTTTTAGTATAGGAATTAAAATCAAAATCTAAAATATGTATAAGGACCAAAAATTAGTTTTAACCTTATTAGATTGCATGTATAAAATATTCATGCACTACTGTATAACTCAAAATCTAGAATATGTATAAGGACCAAAAAGTAGTTTTAACCTTATAGTGTGTGTGTGTGTGTGTGTGTGTGTGTGTGTGTGTGGGACCTAGATCAAAAACTTTTTTAGTATATAGAGATCTAAACCAAAACATTTTTAGTGTAGGAATTAAAATCAAAATCTAGAATATGTATAAGGATCAAAAAGTAGTTTTAACCTTATTAGATTGCATGTATAAAATATTCATGCACTACTGTATAATTAATGAAAAAAATGCACTACTGTGTGTGTGTGTGTAAAAAAATAAAACAAGTTTGGAAGAATAAAACAAAAGGAAACTATTGCTGTACCAAAAGTGGCATAAGCTAGATCGATGTTAAGGGAGGAATTCCATGTACTTGCATTTCAGTACATAACTTTTCTTTTTGGTTTGTGTTTCCTACATTTCATGGTATTAAGGGATATCGAAGAGAAGGTCTATATCGAGTAAAAGGTTCATTGTTGAAGAGAAAATAGCTTTATGAAGCCATTATTGGCCATAGAATGCATGTTCACGATGGTATTAGCGATTTAGCCTGCCATTATTACTTGCCCTTTCATTATTAAAAGAGGGGGGGGGGGAGGGAGATGCCACAAGCTCACATTTGATAAAACAGGGGATTAAATGTAATCTTTCTTTTTTGTTTTTTTGATTGAATACTTAATGTAACATGTCTATTAAGGATAAGGCTCCAATGTACTATATTTTTCAAGGTATGTGATACATCTTATAATCTAAAGGTCAAAATATGTCGAATTACATATCAACATTATAAAATTATTTTTTTCTCTCCTCCCCTTACCCGTCCTTCCTTTCCTCCTCCACATAAACCCTCATCGTCGCCTCTACCATCCTCGACCCTTCCTTCGGATCCTCCTCCACCTCCAATATCCTAGGCACCATCTTCTTCATCTCCCTACACACTCTCGCCACCTCCACCAACTCCTTCAAGCAAAATGGCATCGTATCATCAGAATATCGATGGACTCATCGGCATCTCTGGTGTCGAGCAGAATCGCCTCGTTGTCGAGCACCGTCATGGCAGAAGAAGCAATGCTAGTAGCGATAGGAAGGAGTGCAGTGGTGGCAAACTCGATGGAAGCAGCATACGTGAAGCTTCCTGGTGCGGTGAAACCGATGAATGCGTCACAACAATCCGACAAATGGCAAGACTGGACGATCAGAAGGGATGGCAGAGTAGTGGGCAAATAGTTTCAGATCTAGTGGCGCACTCTCATTCATGTTATCGGGGAAGAGAAGAGAGGTGTGACAGGGATTTGGTGGCACACCCTTGCCCATGTTGCATTTTTTGGTGCCCTAAAGGGGGGGGGGGGATACTAGCCTCCATTGTCGATGGGGGAGCCAAGGGCGGTGTCATGCATGGCTAGAGACGAGGCATGGCAGCAGAAGGTGTGAGAAATGAGGTTACAAGGTAAGGGATGAGTGTTGTGGAGCTGTTGGAGTGCACCCCTCAAATGTAGAAGCATACATAGTCTATCATATCAACACCATTAGATAAAGAGGTGTATGGTGCACCTTGTGAATTAAGGTGTAATGGAATCTTCACCATCTATTAAAAAAAGTTATGATTCTCAAATAAATCATCTTATATTTGAACTTATTTCACTTAAAGCATTTGGAAATGTTAATTGATGCCTCAAATTTAATTAGCATTATCAAGTATCATGATGTTGTTTATTTTTTAATTTAATCTCTTATGTTTCAAACAGATTATGTTTTTCATAATAATTCTATCATAAACTCCAACAAGAATAATAATTATATATTATTAATAGCGAAGCATGAAAATGATGTGACCATATAATAAGTTAACGAAAATTATTAATTTTTTTAGCAAGACTATAAAAATGTTACAAAATAGTAAATCAGTATATAATTTAAAATGTAAAAATTAAATAAAAAGAAAAAAAAGATAATAAAAAAGATAAAAATCCAAATAATTTATTTTCATCTTTTTTATCATATTTAGTACCTTATTTTACAAAAATTATTTATTTGAATTCAATTTTTTTGAAAATATTTTATAGAAACATACGATATCTGAAAATGGAATGCATATAAATCATCATTTTATTTTATGTATAAAGCGATAACAATTTCTTACTAATTTCTATATCTAAGTTTATTAAATTACCTTAATTACTAATTAATTAAGAAATACTCTTAAACTTAATATTTTTAAATTCTTAATGAGTGTTTCTGAACAACTATTTAACTTTTTTTCTTATTCTTCGAACTGCTGGCCTGTATTATCGAAAACTAAAGACTAACATTGTATTTGTTTTGCAATTAAAACTGGAAAACACGATTTTCGCAACATGTTAGAATAAAGGAGGATTGAGGCTCCTCTCATAAAAACCTCATTGAAAAGTAAAAAGTTTCATTTTTTGCGTTGAGAAAAATCTCAGCTAAACACACTATAATTAGCAGGACGAAATCAATGTCAATTGCATTGTCGGATAAAGGTAGTAGATGAGCTAGGATTAAGAATGGATATAAAAAATTCATATAATATAGTCATGCATAAAGTTTTAATAATAATAAGACAGTTAGCTTTGTTCTAAATCTCACAGAAAATGAAAATCTAATTAATAATAAAAATTTGTACATAATCAAATTATATAAAATTTTTAAATAAAAAAGATTCATTCCCACCATAACTACGTGGGGGCGTATAATGGATATGGAAGACCAGCGATAGTAGATGCCAAACACGTGGTGCTAGTGGTTCTTTTTTTTTTTTTTTAATTTATTTTTCATGAAAAAAAGGTGTTTTTTTTAATCACGCTATTTGACAGCAAAAGAGAAATTATTCGGAAGCTTGGAAGAGACATAATAAATTCATTGTCAATTTCCTTGGTTGTCATTATCCAGAGACACAGCTGCCCCCAGGACTTTAACAATACAGAGCATTTACTTTAATTTCCATTTATCGCTTGACTATTCGAAAAGGTTATATCCCGATGAATAGAACCAGAAAAATATATCACAATTTAAACTTTTATTAAGTATATATAAAGAAAACGTGTGAGTAGACGACTAATAAAACAGCATAGTAATTACCAAATAGCTAACGACAGTAGAGCTAAAAAAGTATTGAGTTTCGAATTTTGTTGAGAGTATTTTATTGATAAATCATAAATAAATATTTATTGCAATTGTAGCATGTTCCAGTTTTGAAAAAAGATGACTTATGCTCACATTAAAAAAACCAGTCACTCACCCGAAACTATTATGATTTATTATTCAGTCGTTACCATGAAGCCGTAAGCTATGTTCTAAGTTTTAAATGGAAATTTCCCGATGTCTTTTATCAGCCCCCCATTCGTACAAACTCATCACGTTGTGAGACTGTCACAGAAAGTTTTCATTTTATATAACAGCGCTGTAAATGTAACCTGGAACTTGGGAGTAGTTTGATAACCTCAAAAGTTAAATTAATATGGTATAAAATAGAATTAATTATATTAATTGATATAAAAATAAATTAATTGTTTGATTTGATATCTTAAAAATTAATTTTAACACATGTATTTTTTTTTTCTTATTCTTTTTCTTCTTTTATATCTCTTTTTTTTTTATTATGTTATTAAAAAATTAAGTTAGTGGACAGTGGTGGCGAGCAGTGGAAACGCTAGTAGCTAACGACAATAGACAATGATAGACGGGGTGGGCGGCGACAACAGATGGTGGGACATAGTGGGGGACGATGTGCGTTGGCGGTCAGCAGCAACAGATAGTGGTGGACGGGTCAGGCAATGGAAAATAATAGTAGCTAGTGACAATAAATGATGGCAAACGGGGCAGATGGCGATGGCGGATAGTGGTAAACATTGGTGGATGATGTGGCCATCGAGGGCAAGCGGTGGCGGATAGGGAAGGCGGCAGCGGCGGACGGTGGCAAACCGTGGTGGATGATGTAGCCATTGACAACAGTTAGTGGCAGCCAATGATGGTAATTGGCAGTGGCTGGTGGCAGTTGAAGGCGGCTCCAATGGCAATCAATTGCAAACGATGGTGGACGATAGCAATGAATGGTGGTGGACGTGCGACAGCGACCAATTAACAAGGTCAATGGAAAACTAAGTAATTAGTGTGAAGTAAGAAGAATAGAAGGAAAAAAAATTAGAATGAAATAAAATTAATTTAAAATTAATTTTTTTAAGCATTGATTTTAAATTTAAATTGGTTCAAATAAAAATTAATTTAAAAATATTTAAGTAGTTACCAAATAATATTTATTAAAAACCTAACCCTATTGTAACTTAATTATCCAATTTTTTTAGATTGCCAAGTATTTTTTTAGTTTTTTAAATCCTGCTACAATAAAGGGCTTAGCTTGATAATCGCTGTAATTTATGGGTATGTTTTACGTTTTAATTGATCACTACGCATTTATTAAATTATTACATTTTTGAAGATACATTCTCCTTAGTGCAGGATCAAGATAATTTTAAAGCTTGACAAGTAAATTACAAGAGTACTTGAAATGCTCGTAAAAAAAAAAAAAAAAAATAGAGAATACTTGAAATGATTTATCCCTCCTTACCATCACATTGCGATGCCGAACTTTAGCCCCGGTGAGACGCCCATAAATTTCACCTCTAGCTGGGGCTCTTCGTAGGCTTAGTTAGTATGACTTAATTAAAAATAAAAATTAAAAAAAAGGCAGAAAGAAAAAGTGAGAAAAGAGAAAATTAATAAAAAGAAAGGGATGGAAAAGGCGGGACCAGGGAGGTTTAATGGTAGAGGAGGACAAATTGGCGTGAACAACGAACAGTTTCCCCGGGAGTGGGGCCTTTAATGGACTGGACCCTACGCCCCCAAGTGGGCCCACATTGATAGAGGCGGCGGCTGCTAGCGAAGTGAAGTCAAATTTGCGAATGGTCCCCACTCTCCACTTGTACGCTCCTCATCTGCCAATGCAGGCGCGTGCGTGGTTCACCTGGTCCCCGCCACCTCCAACCCCTTCATGTGGTCCAACCTACCACCCTCTGCCCCCACTACCGAGCCACGTATGAAAATCACACACAACACATTCTATCACCAAATAACATTATTATTAATACAATTCTTTTTAAATGGTCAACATTTAAAATTTATTACACTCTACTTAATTTATTTTAAGTCATATTAGTCAATTATAATATAAAGATCTTTCGGCACTAATATTTTTTATTTATCAAACTTGAATATGAAATTTTATTTAAAAGAAATCAAATCATTTGCATCATTTAAGCCTTAATATTTTTTTTTAAGCTGTAATTGGTTTTTTTTAAATAGTTTAGTATTTAAGCTTTTGAATACAAAACAAATTAAATCAAAATACACACTTGTTGCAAACGATTTGTCTTCTCAAAAAGGGGAAATGAATTCAAATTCTAAAAAAAATAGCTGTTATAAGAACTTTTTAATTGTAATAGTACCCACTGATAGAAATTTCATAAAGAACAGAACAAAAAAATTAAAAAATGGACGCAATCTAATTCTTGTAAAGAGAATGATATGTATTAAGGAAAAAAATTATACAATTTTGTAGAGTTAATTCAAATTTTGATAAAATTTATTATAAATAATATAAAACTATGAGTCACAAAAGTTGTAAGTTTGTTGTAATTAAATTTTTATTTTCTCATTAATGATTACTACTTGATTTTAATCTTTAAAATCAAAGATAATAATTGCTCATGTAATTATCATATCAGCTAATAATCATATCATATCCCATGATAGTATGATACAATTAGAAAAAATAATCTTACTGTTTACTCACAATTCTCTCATTAATGATTCATATCGCATGATACAATTAGAGAAGTTTGTGTTCCTGTTTGCCCAAACAGTATGTTACGTCGTTTACGGCAAAGAAGAAAAAATCTCTCATTATCTTGCAGTTTATCTTTTCCGGTTTTTTGTTTTGTTTTGTTTTTTTTTTTCCAAAACAATATTGCAGTTTAGCTTTCCTTCTTTCTTTTCTTGTTTACCGACACTTCACAGTTACACCGCCACGGTATGATCGGTCAACCCAACGGAAAACACACAGATTTTGTGACGCATCGCAATATATGCAAGTGACGTGGAGTGTAAGCTCCAATGGTGGAGGAGGGGAGGAGGGGTACACACAACTATGCCATTACATATACCCTCCTATTTATTCGGAAAAAAAAAACACTCCTACTTTTTTTTTTATAGAAAAAAAGTTAGGTTAAGGGATAATTTTGTAGAACATATTTTTAAGTTTATTAAATATTTATATATCATCTATCATAAAAAAATTTAAAAATTAAATTAAATCATAATAATATATAAATAAAAAGACCAATCAGATAAGCCAATACAGTTGACAATACTCTCCTACTCTCATACATGTTAAGGAGTGGTTGCCATTTTTGTATTTGAATCTAATTTAATTTAAATTATATAATTTGGTTTATTCAATTTTTGATATAAAAAATAACACGCTTAAATTTTTATAATTAAAGATAATGTATGTTATGAAAATTCAAAAATAAGCAATTAAAGTATAATGTATGTTGATTAATTTTAATATACCACATATTTTCAAAAAGTTATGTTAAAGTTACGTTAATTTTTAATTCAAGAAATATTTTTAGTTAAAACTTTTTTTGTACAAAAAAAAGGGGTATGTCGATTTATAATTTAATTAATTTCTTAAAAAATGTATTCTATTTTGATTGATTTTTTCTTCAATGTTTAATTTTATTTTTGGTTTAGATTGAAATTTAACTACCCTACATATGCAAATTAACTTTTGGAGACTACCCTTTTGCTTGGTTGAAGAGAAATTAGAGAAAAAAAAAGAATAAAAGAAAAGAAAATAATAAAATTTTGAACTTATTTTTTATTTGGATGTAGAAAGAAAACAAAGAATAAATAAAAAATTGATGTGGGACTTATAGAAGAGTTTTTTCTCTATTTTTGGAGAGAAAACTAAAAAAAAAAAGTATTCTTATTTAAAATAATAATTTTATCTCTATTTTTTCTCTAATTTTACTTATAATAAATATTAAAGAATTATTTAATATGATGATATTATGTTTCTCCTTTTTTTTCTCTTTATTTTTTTATTTAAACAATATAAATGAAAATGAATTTTTTAATTTTTTAATTTTATTTCTTTTTATTTTCTCTCTTTATCTAAGCAAATGGTGCTCCTTTGTGTTCAATAATCCGTACCGATCAATCTTGAATCTTAAGCCGTTGGGCATGATTAAGTTACGCAAAAAACTAGTCATGTTGGATGTGGCATTATCGTACATAACTTAAAAACACATGTTTCATTTTTTTTCTCTATATGTGTCACATGGACTTCGTTTTATCATCAACGTTGGCTCATAATCCATCTATCGAGTGTATTTGCACAAATTCTCATGTAAGTTTAGTAGTTTTTCTATCTTATTCTAATTTTATGGTAATTATTGTTATCAATTTTTATGTAAAATATTCAAAATTAAAATAAACTTAAATAAAACAATCATGAGTTTGTCGAGAATTTGAAGGTGAGTAATAAAATTTCATATTGATTTAAAATAAATTGAGTGAAATACAAGTAAATGAAAAAAAAAAATGTATTGATAACTTTAAATATCCGGGGTTAGGAATACAAGATAAAAGCCCATTTATCAAAATGTTCTTTAACTTGAACAAAATTTGATTAGATCAAGTAATTTGATATTTATTTTTTTAAATAAGATTTTAAATTTAAATATTATAAATAAAAAAAATAATACTGAGACAATTTTACCTTTTAAATTAGATTAATTAGAATCTAATAAAGTTTGCATACTAATGATTTAGATAAAAATGAAACCATTTAGTTTTTATATATTATCTGTATAAAAGTTTTTTTTTTAATATTTAACAATATATTATTATATTATTGAACGTATTTTATTCTTCTAATAAATACTTCCAAAGACATACAATATGTGCCTTGTGTATATGTGTTAAATGTCATTAATTGTTTTTTTATTCAAAATATACATCTTTTAACTATTATCTTCTCAACCATAATTTTTTTTTTTAAAACTTTGTTAGTGCCAGCTACAAATTAAGTTCATACAAATATTTTTCTACTAAATAATAAATAATATTCATCCTTAATAACAGTAGTCATATTATTTATACGTTATTGAATAATCATAACATGTAATATAATATAATTGTTGGCATAATATAATCTATTAAATAAAATATCAACATTAAATTTGAAAACAGTCTAAGAAATACATAAAGTTTATAGATAAACCTCATGTAAATTGTATAAAAAAATCATTTTGTGGATAATAGTCTTCATTTAAATATTATTTTATATTTTTTCAGACGAAGACTTAGAAACAGTTGCAACAAATGTTTTCCTTTGTTCACCCAAAAAAAATGTCTATTTATTTTCCTATACGAATCTTGATGTGTTGTCGGACGTAATATATGTGATGTTGTAGAATCTGAACCTGAAATCGTTTTTTTTTGTTTTTGATACGGCTGAACCTGAAATCTTATCGAGTGACTTAGAAGGAAGCACGGAAAGAATATGTTGGTAAAAATATGCCCAAAGTAACATTAGTCTAGTATATTGCGTGTGGGACTTGAACTGGGGAGCAAATCTCCTCCGTCCTTAGTTTGTGCTTTACGGCGAAACACAGCACCCTCGGTTTCGGACCTAACAATATTAAACTGCAAAACCATAAGCGAAAGAAAAAAAAAAGGAAAAAAAAAACCCTCCATATGTTTACCACGTGATCTATGATTTCCATATTGATTAGATTTAATCAATGTAACTTGAATGTGTAGCCGGCGTAGGTCCACGCATACAATCTAAAGCTTTTCTCACATTATTGGCTCTACTAATATTACCCTATGTGGTCATCAAAACAAAAGTAAACATCTTATCAGTGATTAAAAGACATTAATTAATGTCATCGTAATAGATATGATGATCATAATGAAAGGTCGCATTGCATCGAGTTATTCTAAAAGATAATACTATTTTTACATTTTTAACACACTTAAATTTTTCTTTTTTATTTAGGAAAAAGGGAAACTGAAATCGTATTAAGATAATCTTTTTTTCATTTTTCTCTCCCTAAATAAAGTCTAAGGGGAATATAAAATAATTTAGAAATAACTATTTTCATATTATACAACATCTATTTACAAATGAACCAATATATAATTTTTTTGATTTTAGGATCAAACGAATTTTGATCCCTGTATACATTAACTAGCATTCGTTTTTAGAGTTTAACTAGGTTATATGATGCATGAAGTAATAATATACAGTAAAATTTACAAAAATTATAGAATCACTCAAAGAGAATATGGTTAACCAAGTTAAGATAATAATTTATTTGAGAACATGTATGTGGTTCTACATTTATTTCAGAGAGTGTGAGTGTAAAGCTTTACTATTTTACAGAATGAGAAAACTCTCAATATTTGTTCACTCATAAACCTTTCAACTTTAGTGTTATTTACACACGTTTGTGCATGTATAGTTAAAAAAAAGTGTTACTTTTTAATAGCAGAGTGGCTGTATATTTGCATAACCGTTGAAATACAAAATTAAAGTTTAAGTGGTGTTTGGAATGGTTATGTAAAAATAAAATTTGAATTAATTTATAAATTAATTTTTATATTTATAATATTTTAAATTATATTTAAAATAATTAAAAATAGAATAGAATTAATTTAATTTATATTTAAATTTTAAAATTAAATCAATTCTCACCAAATTTTTTTAATTTTGACAAGATTTTAAATATAAAAGAATTAAATTCTATAGGAATTAAAAATTAATTTATTTTTTATTTTTAAAATATCAAAACACAAGATTTGTCATTTCTATTTTTTTTTTTACATTCCAAAAACACTCTTAATTAACTTAACTCAAATTGGATTAACTTATTATAAAATAAAACCCTTTTTAGTTCTAGTCATCTCATTTATAAGACTTAAATTCGAGAAATTATTTAAAGAAATAAGAGTTAGACCACTTAAATCAATCATTTTTTCTAGTTATAGGTTAACTATTAAAATAAGCTAATAACTTGTTAAAAAATTAAATTTATCTCACGATGCAGTAACACATGATAATAGCATGATACAAATTTACATTAACAATATGATTAACTAAATCAACAATAACATATTTAAGTAAAATTATGATTTATATTTAAAAATGAATATTAAATTAATATTTTGAAATTAAATACAAATATTAATAAATATATGAAAATTACGAAAGACACCCTTTAACTTTAAAAATATAAACGTGAAAGGGAGCAGTTTAAGAAAATAATGCGCGCTAGAAATCTGGTGGTAAATATTGTTTACTTTCTTACTTTAGTGATAATTTTACTTTAGAAAAGCTTAATTCAATTTCGTTTCCATGAAACTTTATTTATCTCTGCAATGGTGCCCACTTATTTTGCCAATGAAACGGATGGGGTTCTGTAGAATGGGTCTGCATTATAAGTAGTAATTATAACCTGGCTGCCCAGTTAGAAAACAGAGATGTATATTAACAAAAAAGTGTATGAACAATAATTGAAAAAAAAAAAAAGGGGAAAAAGTGTGTGAATAATAATGTGTATACTTATAAAATGGAACTTAGTAGGACTTGCTCAAGAAGTAGTTTGGTATTGACCGGAAAACCACTCTACACAAAAACATAAAAAACCGCCTCATCTGTTTGTGTCTCCAATGTCCTTCCCAAGTTTAACCATTAATATATAACAAACACGTTCATAGTAAGTAACTAATAACCCACAACACCACACCCTACCTCTAGGCCTATACTTCCCTAGCTACTCCTACTCTCTACCCTCTTCGCTTGTTCCTCTTCTGTGCTCCTGTCTACAAATAAAAATACACGCCATTTTTTTTACTTTCTAGTCCAACAACAACAAGTGCTGCTGCTACACCAAACACAAACGCAAACACTTTCTCTCTTCCTCTGTTTTTCTAAAGATGAACCAATAGCTAGGAAGCTTGCTTGCACTCTGGTTTGTTTGTGATTGATTATATCATACATATTATGGCGTACCATAACCACCACCTCTCCCAAGACATCCCACTCCACCACCATTTTACAGACCAACAACAACCTCAACCGCCCAACAACAACAACCACCCTCTCTCCGACAACCCCATACTTTCCGACCACCTCGCCCCTGACCCCACCAACAAACCCCCCTCCGATCCTCACCCCAATTGGCTCAACAACGCCCTACTCCGCACCCACTACAGCAACAACGACAACAACGTTAACGGTAACAACAACGCCACCAATTTCCTCAACCTCCACACCGCTGCTTCTGACTCCACCGGCGGCGCCGCCGTATCCCAATCCTCCGGCCAGTGGCTCGCCCGCCCCGTCCTCCACCGCAACCACAGCGAGGTCATCGACGACGTCGCCGGCGCAGCAGCCCTGTCCCACGAATCCGCCGATTTGAAGGCTGCCGGCGCCGGCGGGGACAGCAAGGGCGAGGTGGCGGCGGAGAGCGGCGGAGGAGAGGGGTTGGTGAACTGGCAGAATGCGAGGTACAAGGCGGAGATTCTGGCGCACCCGCTTTACGAACAGCTTCTGTCGGCACACGTGGCGTGCTTACGGATCGCCACGCCGGTTGACCAGTTGCCGAGGATCGACGCTCAGTTGGCGCAGTCCCAGAATGTGGTCGCCAAGTACTCTTCCTTCGGACACGCCCCTCTCGCTGATGATAAGGAACTCGACCAGTTCTTGGTAAACTACTATTTGCTTCATTTCCTTTTCCTTTTATGTCATTCTTAATTTGTTATTTAATTGATACCAGAGTTTGACAATTTTTATTTTTATTCTTTAAACAAAAACCTTGGATTAATTGAGTTTTTGTGATTATTTTTGCGGGTGCAATTGAAATTTGAAAGACTTTCACTTTCTAGTGCAAATCGTAATTTGAATTGGCTTGTTTTAGTGGCGTTGGAATAATGAATCCGGTGTGTTCTTTGGGGAGAGTGAAATCGGGTTAACGAATCGATGACGAGGTTGCTTGTCAAAACAGAGGAGGGGGATGAGAGCATACGGTTACTGTTTGCGGACAGAATGTGAAACAGACAGGGTTGCCTTCGCATAATAATTAAGATGAAAATAAGTCAGGCGTGGGATTATGAATATTAATTTCAAAGATGCGAATTGATACGGAGAAAATGGTTCCAATTTGACTTTAAAGAGATGGTTGTTGAGCCTTAATTCATGCCGAATCCGAAATTTGAATTATGACCCGTAATTAAGATGGTTTTACCGTCATACCTCTTATCGACGAATGGTTCTGTGGAGTTTGTCTATTTAGTTATTCATTTTTACGTACACTCTCTTCTTCGAATCACATAATTACTTTACGTTTTTCATTCATCGCATATTTAGGAGTAGTTTCTTTCTAGTTTTGATTCCTGTTTTTGATTTCCTCCCACACGCTTTTTATGCTTCACCGTGTAATTACGTTCTTTTTTCTCCTCAAAATGAGCAACTCTGGGTCGGTATATTCCGTGCCCTTTTGCATCTTGATCAGAATTCCACAGTTTATTTGTTACGATACAGTTTACAAGTTTTGATGTTTTCCTTGATTGATGCTGCAGTCACACTATGTTCTGTTGCTCTGTTCCTTCAAAGAACAACTCCAACAACATGTCCGGGTCCATGCAATGGAAGCAGTAATGGCTTGCTGGGAGATCGAGCAATCCTTGCAAAGCCTAACAGGTGCAATAATTGTATTCTTTTGATTGTTACATATTAACCAAAATATAAGTTGTTGGTTGCGTGATAAATTGAAAATAACATGTACCAAAGTTATTGTCTAACATTGTGTGCTCACTCACTGATGTTCCTGCTATCATGGAACCAAACCAAACACAATATATTAGCTATTTATGAGCAACTTCCGGAAAACTGCAGGCTCAGGTTGGGGTCCCCTTAAAATTGGGAGTAAAATTTAGGTAGCTTTATATCAAAAAAATATCTATCTGAACTTTTCACTACCCATGATAAGGGGGTAGACCCTAAAATATTTTATAGGACAGTAACTGGAATCCGTGGACCGTGATGCTGTATGTTTAGTGCCTCAGGTTGGGAACTTAGGATAGAGTTGCTGCTGTTAATTAATTCATAGTCAGAACTATAAATTCTCGAAATCCGGGATGGCACCTATAGTGAATTGTAACCTCATGTTAAAATTTTCTGACAAGGTCAACCATCGATCAATATTGCAAAGTTCAGTGTGACAATAAATGATATCCAAGTACTTGCAGGTTAAGAGTAGACTAAATGGAGCATGGGTATAGGAGTTACAGTTTCCCATATAAAGTCTGTGGAGTTGGGAAACTTCAATAAATCTCGATTAACTTCATTAAAATATGAATATATATATATATATATATAAGCAAATAGTGTAGAATTTACACGCATTACCCCAGATAAAATGATGGTAATTTCTGTGTTCTAAGAAAGTATTAAAGACTATAGAGTGCATTGGTTACTTGTCCATATGTTTAGCATGTTATGGCAAACTATATTGTATAGTTTGGACTTTGGATGTAGTCGTAAGCTTTTTGGTTAGATTAGCTAACTTCTTGCACAAATGAACAGCAAAAACATGGCCATTTTTCCAAGTGGATGAGTACTAAAGTGATAATTTTTTCCGCATGATGTATGATCGACAGGAGTTTCACCCGGGGAAGGTACAGGAGCAACAATGTCTGATGATGAAGATGACCAAGTAGATAGTGATGCCAATCTGTTTGATGCTGGTTTGGATGGTCCTGATAGCATGGGATTTGGCCCTCTCATTCCAACAGAGAATGAGAGGTCCCTCATGGAACGTGTAAGACATGAACTAAAACATGAACTGAAACAGGTAAGGGATTGAATGTCAGCTTTTAAACTCTCCCTTTTTAGTCCCTTCATTTTAATTCTCTTTCCATATGATTGATCTCATGTTCTTTTGTTATGTAGGGTTATAAGGATAAAATTGTGGACATAAGAGAGGAAATTTTACGCAAGAGACGAGCTGGGAAACTTCCTGGTGACACCACCTCTGTCCTTAAAGCCTGGTGGCAATCACATTCCAAGTGGCCTTACCCTACAGTAAGCACTCAATGTTGGCTTTACTAACTTTTTGGAGAAAATCTACTTAAGATTCAACATATACTCTGCAAATTAAGCTTATACACTTAGTCCACATGTTAGCCTATAACAAGCCTAGAATATTATGTCCATAATTGAAGCTATACTCGGAAACTTTTAAGAAGCTACAAAATTAATGTTAATATTACCTGCTGCCTAACAACTCGCTCATCTATATTTTTGCTCATGTTAATCGATGTTGTGCTTTTCAGGAGGAAGATAAGGCAAGGTTGGTGCAGGAAACAGGATTGCAATTAAAGCAGATCAATAATTGGTTCATCAATCAAAGGAAGAGGAACTGGCACAGTAATCCTTCAACTTCTACTGTCTTGAAGAGCAAACGCAAAAGGTATTCCTATCACAAGAAGTCCTTTTATTAATTTAAATTTGCACTAGCCTTGCTCCAGTCTTAATTTAATAATAATAATGCAGGTGATTGTAGTGCTTAAATGGAGGAAAACTCGTGAATAAATCCCTGACTGTATTCTATTAGCTCTCTCTGCTGTTAATCATGCTGCATGGCAAGGGATTCAAGGAATGGCAATGAGAAAGAAGTAACTTTTAGCTTCTGTTCATGGGACAGGGTTAATACATATTGGAGCTAATATTAATGAATTATTTTACCTAAGTCTGAAGGCCTGCGGCACCCGTGTTGCAAGAAAATTAGGGAGTTCAATTAGGAATTGCATACACCGAAACCAAACGTGGGTATTTCCATTGGCGTATGATTTCTATTGATTTCTATTCACAATTAAATTCTTGTGAAATATATATAATAGCGAGGGGTTGTAGATGTACAGTAATAATCTGTGCATTTTTACTTCAATCATACTAATTTTGTTTTTTTTCCCCCCTTGTTCTTGAAGTTGGTATTTTCGATGTGAAGGTCAATTTGTTGTAGAAATGATATATATAGTAAGTTTTTACCTGTTATGCCTTAATGATAGCTGCCTAGTTGGTGTGGTTTGGGCATGGTGCTCCTTCAAGCGATCGTAGAGTCATAATTATGGCATAGGGCAACTTGAGTGGATTAGGAGCGTGAAAAGAGTTCATAAATTCATTTTTCATTTTTTTTTTGGGTCAACAGTTCATAAATTCTTTTAACCGTGTGTGGTTGGAGGATAAATATTGGTGTGGCGGGTTTATACAGTACCTGTAGATATATCTACAGTTTGGAAACTTCAGGGTGGAACAGAGAAAGCAAATGGATTTAAATTTAGAGTAGTTCTATATAGAATGAAGGAAAGTTATGCGGAAAATGACGAACTGATTTATGACCAATTACGTTTTACAACCATATATGAGAGAGACAGTGAATAAAAGGCAACAAGAAGTAGAAATAGTAGACGTGGATTCGTAAGCTTTCGTATTATTATACTTTGTACCCTTCAGCATTTCGCTTACATTTATTATTATTATTATTATTGTCCTTGCCAGATATTCTCAATTTTTTTGAGTGCTACCAATTCGATTCGAGACACTAGTGATGTTCGTCATAGCAATTTGGTTTGTATAAGTCTCCCAATCGTTTTAAGACAACCAGTGCTAAGAGATATTTGTTCTGTGCCATCTGTGTTTTGATGAGGAGCAAATATAAAAAATAAATGGTATGTACATGCTCGGCTCCATGAATCGAAATTAATTAATTACTTGATTTTTTTTTAATATCTTCCACGTTCAATTTATATAAGATTAATTTTTTCTCCGGCCCCAATTAACTACTGAGTTTTGACATTTTTCTTAATTAAGAAATTCATTATCAAAAGTAAAGACATAAAATTTTTATTCAACATTTTAATCTTTTTGTTTTTGGTCGTTCAACATTTTAATCTCATCTCTCTCTCTCTCTCTCTCTCTCTCAGATCAAGGCCTAATCACTGTTTTTTATCCTGGTTTTAGCCTTTTTGGTAAACTAGGCCTCATATTCTTGTTGGTCGTTGGCCCATCATCTCACATGTTTCTGTCAACATAATTTCATTTACTAAAACCGAAGGCAAAGCCTATTATTAAAATATTTATAATAATTATATTTTAAAGTTGAATGGACTCGGCCATGGTTTGGCCAACCAAAGCCTAGGAAACATACCTTGACCGTGAAGTTCTCGTGTCCACATTTTGACGAGAATCGAAATTCCATCGAGAGTTGAGAGTTGAGTCTTGTGTCAAGTGGCTTATACGTGTGTCTTATAATCTCTGCACTTCAAAATCGAACCTTTTCCCCTTCCCCCTATGTGTGTTACGACCCAAAAAAAAAAAAAAAAATCCATCGAGAGTTCACAACACTTGAGTTTTAAATAAATTTTTTTTAAAAAATACCTATCAAGAGCCTATCTTATCGTTTGAATTTGAATAAAGTCAATTTAGTCCAAATCCAGTTAAATGGTAAATCTAATAATTAAATGATTTATTCAGATATATCATTTGAATTGAATCGATCCATTTGTAATATAACTTATTTAATAATAATTACGACCTTTTATATATATTTTTAAAATTAATCAAAAGACATGTATAAAAAAATTAGATTAATTAATAAATTATTTGAAAAATAAATTTGTAACAAATAAATTTTAATACTTTTTCATGAGCTAATTGCACAGATTAGTCAATATACGAATGTTGCACGCCATGTGCATAAACCCCATGGCCGTATTGCTTTAATTAACTATGGAGAGCAGTTTCTTAGTTTCACACTCATAAGAGAGAACATCTATAAAAAAGGTTTAATAAAGTATTGAAGGTACCGATTTGGTACTCTTTCTTCAGGTGTCTGCCTGTCTATGATATACTGTTTATCAGAGTAAAGAAAATCTATATAACTATCGATTACCGAAAAAAAAAAATCCATCTATATTTTCGCTTAAACTAAATCATTGAGTGAGTTACATTATTCCCAGTACGAGTACAAATTTTTTAAATAAGGCATATAATGCATTGATAGAAAGAGGACCAGAGATTTTTTTTTTTTTCCTGATTATTTTCTAAAGTAAAGGAGAGAATCTGATGAAAAATACAATTGTTGATAAGGTCTTTTAATTAGTATTAGTCTCATATTTTGCATTATAATGCTCAACCAATTTACATGAAAATGCCCTTCTATATATACACATTACACATATTAGCTGATGAAAATTACAGACAGGATGGATAACAAATTAGCATATCTAAATAATCAATCCCGAATGTTTACGTTACTTATCCGTGTTTCCGATCCCAGATATTCCTTGTTTATCCCCAGTGGACATGCATATCGAGCCGAGAAATCAAGATAAACACCTTCCTCTTCCTTCTCTATCCCATCATCAAAATTAAGCACATAACTCTTCGAATCATACTGGAATTGCATTCTCCTCGTCTTCTTGTTCTTCGCTCCACCACTGTATGTCTTCAACGTTCGCATAAAATGCGTCTTCCACTTTGGCCCTCCGAAAATTTCTACCAACGCCTTCACCTTATTCAGTCCCTTCAACTTCTCCTTCAGTTCCCTCACCAACCAGTTCCGATGATGATCTTTCGCCACTTCTTGCTCTTCCTGACATGTGTCGTATCCATGTGAGGGTCTCCACGTAGAGCAAAGTCCATGGAGCCAGCCACAATAAGTGACTGTGCCTGTGTCTTCATAATCACAATCTCGTACACAGTCAAGTGCACATGCTTCTTCAAGCCTTAATGAATCTTCAGCCATGGCAACGGTACCCAGTTTTCCTTCTATACAAGCAACCAATTGCTAGAATGATATATATGGAGTCGTATATATAGGTTTATGTATGCACACGCAGAGAAACAGTGCCACATTGAAATATCAAATATGAAAGAAACTTTCGAAGTTGTATCCCTAATTATAGGTTAAACCTTTACGTAGATAAGCTACATTCAGATAAATATATATTCCAATGCATGGGCATGGGTGCACAAAAGCGGTATTCTACGGACTTATGATTCTATGACACGTGGCATGGTGATGAGTTTTCCCATGATTATGTTGTGAGGTGTCGAGTTCTTATTTGACTGTTGTTTGCCTATCTGACAGACTGTGGTGTATCAGTTATCTATAAAGATCTCGGGCATGTGAGGATTAGGGAGCTGAAGACTGCGTTTGCCGGCCCACCACCCTCTACAGAAGCTGGGGCTTGTGTGGCGTCCGTTAATCGACAGTTACGGGCCAAACAGATCCTTATAGTTTATCCTTTCCTTGCTTTTTTTTTTTTTTTTTTTCTCTCTTCTCATTGACAAATTAGAGGCTAATCACCAAAAATATAGTTAGATGTTTAAATGGGAACTCCCTAATAGTATTTTTTTTCATATATACATAAATTTTATAGTCAAATTCAGAACCACATATTTAAGAGATCAAAATCCCTTTTATAATGCAACCTTCTTTTATTATTAATTATTAATTATTAATTGGCATATAATTTATTTTATGTGGATACATAAAGTTTGTCCTTAGTAGTGGTTGGATAATTGAATGTTTGGATTCCCTCATTTGTCTCAATTATTTTATATTCAAGATTTTTCTTTGGAAGAAGAAAAAAACTTTCCATTCTTTCTCTCAGACTTGTGTGTTATATTACTGAATTGATATTTATTACATGCTTATTAATTTATTTTTTATATTTTTATCTTTATAAAAAAAATAAATACGAATATTAAAAATAAATTATGATTACATAATTGAAATTTAGGAATTATTGAAGACAAATATAACTAAAATAATAAATGTTTAAGTCATTATATTTATTTTAAAATTTTTACTTAAACTATTAATAAAAATTTATAATTTTGTGATGTTTATCTTTAAATATTTAAATGGATAATGATATATATTTACTGTTTGATATTTTTTTCTTAAAAAAATAAATGAGTAAGTAGTAATGAAAACTATAATAATAATCGATACTATTGTAATGATGATTTAAGAATAATAAATTGTGACCAAAAGGAATAATTTCCTATTCTCCTTTATAAAAGAATATAGATGATACAGATACACTCGTATATCCATGATATTTTTGCATAAGCCAAACTTTATGTGATAAGTTTTTAAAATGTAACTACATTTTGCAAGATATCTAACTTCGTATCACCCACACCCCCCCAAAAAAAAAAAGTGATCCAATAAAGCAAATGAGATGGTAAAATAAGGAGAAAAGTGTCATGTATTGATACAATAAATTGAACATGTAGGAAAATAATAGGAAAGAGACGAACTTACGAATCAAGTTAATAAAATTTAACTAATAAAAATAATTATAAAAGGCTAAAAGTTAATGAAATAAAATAAAATATAATTAATCTCAAGATAATGATTACAAAGGCAACCGACATAAATAAAAAATAATGTTGACTAAATTAATTGACGTTCTGTCGTTGGAATCAGGTCTTACAAAATTATTAATTGAATTAAAGATTTGAGTTTTTATTGTTTGATTAGGAAGAATAATCGAAGTGAAACAATGACGAATTGAGCCTAATAGAAAGCCCTAGCACATAAAACCGCCTGCCAACTTGTGCTTCCTTCCTCCACTGCAAGCCTACCTGCCCGCCGCTCTCATCGCCGCTGAGTCGCTGGTTCACCTCTGACATTCACGACCGTATGATGAGTAGTTATTACTTCTTTTACTTCTCAATTCCACGGCATGTTTATTTGAGAAAATTGTTCATTTCATGACTTGCAAATTTCTTTTTCTATCTGAGAAAATTTTGCTCTAGCGTGTGGCTGTGGGCTGATTTTTTTAATAGAGGAGAGAGAAGAACGGAAAAGAGAGGGAGAGAGGAAAGAAACAAATTTAAAAAAAAAAATGAGAGAAGAAAAAGGAAGAAAGAGAGAAGAAGAGAGAAAAAAAAAAAGGTCATATTTTTATAACTTTATCAAAAATATCATATTTTTAAATTTTTTCACAAAAATTTCATGTAAAAATTGATTATCCGTGGCAGGCCTTTTTTATTTATTTATTTATTTCAGTCCATTTGACTGCACTTAGTATTTGTTATCTGTGGCCCCAGGCAAAAGTTGGGCTTTTTTTTTTCCAAGAAGTTGCCACGTTCCAGCTTGATTGTTGTTGAATACATAGGAACGGGTCGAAATTGTTATTGGCCCAACCCAATCCGACGTTAAATAAATGGATTGGGTTTAATTTATTCCCAAACCCGACCCGACCCTTGACCACCACAGGATAAAATGTGTAGACGGCGGTGCGGCGTCATGTGATGTGTACATACACACATACAAAAGCAAGCCCAGAAAGAGAATTGAATTTTCGAGAAGGGAAGGGTGTCATCATCTCATCTCAATCTCAAGTGTGAAGTGAAAGGCAGAGGAGGAGGAGGAGGTGAGGTTCCATGGAAGCGGAAATGGTCTCCGATGCACCGGAGTGCTCCACCTCTACCTCTATGGAGGAGTGCTTGAAGCTGCTGAAAGGAGAGCGCGACGAGCAGCGCCTCGCTGGGCTCCTTGTGGTCACCAAGTTGTGCAAAGCAGAGGATCACTCCTCCCTCCGCAGGGTCTACGACGCCGTTGGCACTCGCTTTCTCGATCGCCTTCTCAGAACCGGCATGGGAAAAGCTGCCCCCACCACTGGAAACGGCCACAACAATAGTAACGATAATCGAGATGCATATTTGCGGCTTTCGGTTATGGTTCTTGCTGCTTTTTGTCGTGTTCCAGAGATTGCTTCATCCGAAGACATGGTTTCGAAGATCCCTCTTATATTGGAAGTCATGTCCACCCAGTACGCTCCTTTTCTTTTCTTCCCTTTTTTTTTTTTGTATTTTTTATTTCTTAAAATTTAAAATATTCACATTCTTTATCAATCTGGGCTAGAAATTGTGGCCACTTCTATTTTATGATCAGGTTATATCCCCGTACTTGCTTTTGTTGGACAGTTCGAGAAAAATGGGATCAAATTCAATTATTTGTTTATTTTGCAAGTGGTGGATGAACCGTTTAAACCTTGCGGCATAAAGTATTTATAAAGTTGTATATGCGAGAGTAAACAATCAAATTGGTGTTTCACCAAAAAAATACTCTGATTGAAAAAAAAAAAAAGTACTTTGAAATTTGCTAGTTATGTGTTCGTTCTTAAATTGTTTTGACATTTGTCACATGTCAAAATCCGCATGGCTCACACTTATTAAACTTCTATGAACCGTTTGAATTGGTTTTTTTTGAAAGACGAAAGTACTTGTTTCTTTTTTTAACTGTACTTTTATAAATTTTTACTGGTGTTTGAATAGAATTTAATTTAAAAAAAAAGTACTTCAATTTAAAAAAAATTAATTTATCATTTTTTTTAAAGTTAAGAATACTAATTTTTTAACAAATAGAAACAAAAATAATTTTTAAAAAAATTATCTTTTAAAAATATCTTTTACTTTTATTTAAAATTACAATATATATATATATATATATATATATATATATATTATCAAATCTTAGTTTTCTTTTCCCTTTTTGAATTTTTTTTAATAATTTGGCTATAAAAGTACTTTAGTTCTTTTCGCATCCAAACAGATTTATAACTATTTTTAATAATTAAAAATATTTCTCAAATAACCTATTCAAATACAAAATAATTTTTTCTAAAAATTAAAACTCTACTAAAAAAAAGTTTAGGTGCAAAAAATCATTTTTTCATCAGCTTTACAAAATGATTTTATTTTATCTTATTAATTTTTGTTAAATCTCTTGTTTAGATCTGGCTCATCGGTTCTTGAAGAATGCTATGAGTTTTTATACTTGGTATCAACTGCTTCGGAAAATGGAATTATGAGGCTTTATGAATCTGGAGGCATCAAGATACTAGCTTCTCAGATGCCTTCTCAGCAGGATGGTACGTTCTTATGTCTGCTGCATGCTGGTGACTGGTCTATATGGGACAGACTGAAATTGTTGTTGGTAAATTTTAATTAATTGTATCGGGATAATAATTTAGTTAGGAAACAAAATCTCACACCCCCTCTCTGCACCATTAATTTTCCTTGACACTTATGCAGGGTCAATTGGCACTTTTCTGCAGGCACCTGAGACTTATCTTTTGTGTCTCCAATGAGATGTTTTCCTATAATTTTAATTGAGATTTCATTTGTGATAGAAATTAAGATTAACATTCAATAAAATTAACATTTCATTCTTCTTTTTAGTAGCCATCTTCCTGTTGCATACACATCTCCAAACATGGGATTTATGAACTTCCACTTCTGCATTTTTCTTCCATGCACTATAATTCACAATAGTCAAACATTATGCAGGTTCACATCTGATGGAAATATCTATTAAACTTTTGCAATTGATTCTGAGTAGGATACCTGTGGACATAATCCAGAATGATAACTTATCTGAGCTCTCAGCTATTGTGAGTGTACCTTCTAAATATTTTGTATTTCAGAGTTAATTTGTTCTCATTTTGATTTTGTACTCTTGCCTCATGCTGTATAAACTTTAATAGCAATGTCTTTGAGTAAAGCTATATTTTTGGCATGTCTGTCAACAGGTGGCAGCAATAGCACGGCAGTTTGCTGTCTTGCACACTTCCTTGAAATTCGATGCTCTTCATCTCCTTAATGCCATTCTTTCTTCAAAAGATTCAGTATGTTATCTTGTCTTATTCTGTTGCTTTCAGAGGTTGTCTGTATGATGTAACAAAATTCTAAAATGCATGATAAATAAAAGGTCTTTTAACTGGAGCTAGGAGACTGAAATTTAGTCTATTTGGGTTGTTGTTTGTGCTGTAATATTTACCCAGTGGCAGTTGGATAAGAACTGGGCTCATGTTCTCCATGTCATCTTTTTTGCAATGCAGGTTGAGGGCATGCTTTTGTTAAAAATATTCTGCACTTAATGTAGGAAATTTTCGTATGAATATTGCCTATTTGGTTTGACAGTTGATATTCCTTGTGGGATCAACGTTTTTATTCTGCTGCATGGATAACACAAAAATTCTATAAATTGAACTGATTTATTTGGATTTTATTTGTGATCTTCACAGGTTCAATACTGTGTTATGTTCTTTTTAACATATCTGTTTTCTTATGTACATACATGTTGATTCATTTGCCTTGCAATTCTTTGCAATTGACTACAACTTCTTGGCTGTTTTAGGCACAACTTCTTGCTTTGCTCCGATCACTTTCCAAAGATAGCTGTTCACATAATATTCGCATTGGTATCATTGCTATTTTGCAGAATCGTGTTGGTATGTCGAGACAATTTGCTTAATTATGTGTACAAATGCCAGTTTACCCCTTTTTTTTCCTCAGTTTCTCTTTCTTTGTTCCCTCACTAGGTTCATTAAAGTTGTAATTATAGCAGTATCTCTCAGCTGATAAAGGTATATACTAGTTGTGTGATCTTGCACATTCAAAGGTCTAAGTCTGCAAGCTTTGTTATGAAAGCAAGGAGATTGTGGTAGTGATTCCATATTCTTTTTCTTAGCATAGAAAAGAGAAGGTTGGGATTATTGTAAGAATGCCTAAAGAAAACTTCATAAATACAAAAGCAAAAAAAAAAAAAAAAAAGAAAAAAAGAAAAAAGGGAGGGGGGGGGGGGGTAAACTGTACCTTAGAGAAAGGTGGTTGATGTTATTAAGGTATATTTTAATGTTCCATAAGCAGACGCATATTATTGTATTGGAGGAAAAGTTTGGGAGTTTAGATGAGGTGATCTTGAGAAAACAAAGTAGAAAAAATATAGATAAACCTAAAGATGATGTGGGAGCAGGCAATGGGGTTTGCATTGTAGAAAGGATTGGAGCAAAGGAGGAAACTTTTGAATTTCAGTTTTAACCTGGTTCTTGCTTGGTTTAGGAAAAGACAATGGTTCTAATTTGGGGCAACATAGCGGTTAAATGGTTTAGGATGAAGTAGATATAGGAAATGAGTCTTGCAAACTGAGTTTTGCTGTGATATCTCTTACAATAAGTACTCATCTTATTCTTCTCTGACTGTGACACTCTTTGCACAATTTCTGGATTGACTCCTCTCTTTGAGTCTGGAAAATTAGTTGCCATAAGGTGGTAGATGAAAAGGCACTTCTGCTGTGCCTCATGAGAGTTTACACAGATAATCTGGAGTCTGGACTTTTACATAGCTAAGCTAACAAATGTTCTTATTTAAGTCTACTGTATTTTGGGTTTGTCTGAAAACAAGAAAACACTAAATTAGATGAATTGCTTGTTTTATTCTGTATCTTGATCCGTAATTTATATACAGCTCCTGCTGAAAGGCTTCAGGCTCTCATTTTGGCTGAGTCTATGGTTTCCGTATACGGAGAAGATTGGTTGATTAACCAAGCAAGCACAAATGATTCACAACCTCCAACTCCGGCTGACATGTAAGCTGTGCTTGTTAAATGATAACTTTTAAGCTGACTGCAGTGTACACTCATAGTTTCATTTTCTCACTTCTTCATCTTTTAGGTGTCTATTGCTTGTCTTGGAGCAGTCGAGGGTTGAAATTGCTGTTCTGCTGAATGAGTTGGCCTATTTAAAATATGAAGCACCTCAGGATACATCAGCTACTGCTGAGGCAATTTTTTTGAAGCGGCGAAATGTTGCTGTTGCCTACTCTTTGGTTGAGAAGATAATAAAGTTAATATCAAATGTTGGTGGAAATGATGGTATATTAAAAGAAATTCAATTCACATATTCGAATTCTATAGTCCTTTGCTCAATTTCAATCTGCTTAGCTTTCAATTGTGGGCATATGCTGTGTGCTCTTTCACATATTACCATGGTTAATATTATTAGCTTTAGGTTGGCCAGTGTTGTTGGTAGCTCTTTTGGAACATATGTGGGTGAGATTACAAAGCTTTTAAGTAACTATCAAGTTATACTACGAGATTTCCATTTTACATTATGCAACTTCTGGTTATACTGGTTTAGTTGTCCTTACTGTCCTATAGGGCTATTAGTGTTTGATTATGTATTTATGTGGATTTTTCTTCTATTGCAATCCTCACTGCTCGAGAATGTGATTCTCATCTCACATTTGGTACTGATGTTGAAACTGTTGAAAACATGTCTTTGTGGGGATCACTGATACCCTTTCCCTTTTATAGGGAACCTGCTTGATGAAGGCACATTCACAAAGCTGATTCGGCAACTTAATGAGACAATGGCTGCTGTACTAGAGTATTTAGAAGATGCAAAGGTAATATTGATGCTTAGTTCTTTTATATAATTTTAATGATTAATAGGTCACAGCGAAGTATAATGGTCAAATTGTACAGGAACATGGGCAAAGGAAAGGGGATGATTTACTTGCTTCAGTGAGGATTATTGGGAGGTATGATCCTCCGTTGTTGCTACCTTCGCATTATTTGTGATTGCCTTTGGCTTGTATGAGGTTATGTGTTGACATTTCACCAATCCCTTGAATGATTTAATTCTAATAATGTGTGGAAGAAAACTTTCATCCAATTTATTAATGTGGCATTTGATGTTGTTTAGAAGTTTCAACAATGGTAGATATTTGTTTTCTAGAGGCTAATTGTAAATAGTACAGAAAATCTCATCCTATTTTAGATACTTTGTTTGTTTATTGTTTTCCTCCTCCTTTTTTTTATTTTCCCTTTCAATTTTTATCCTCATTGTCCTGAGAGGAGGTATGTCAAGGACCAACTATTCTAGAAGATTAAACTATTAGGTGGAGCTGTGGAGGTCTGAGAATGGTTTTATATTAGCATGCCCCTTATGCAAGAGCACTTCGGGCTTGGGAGCATAGGCAATGAATTGTCTCATGTTCTAATTTAATTAATTATGAAGAATGTGGGCAGCAAGGACCAAACACCTTACCACTTGGTCGTATCTTGGTTAGCTTGTCAAGGATTGGAATTTCATGAATTATGACTAGTTTTATATCGCTTATCATTCTCTGCAGCTATTGTTTTGTGACATCATTTTCTTATATTATTGTATTTGATGCAAAGAACATGATATGAAAGTTGGAACTTGGTTAAGAGTGTTTTATTTATTTATTTTTAAATAATAAATCTTCACATTTTATTTTGAAATGGGAAAGATTATGAGGTTTGTTCATGTATTTGTTTCAGCTATCTTGCTGAAGCGCCCCTTGCATGCAAGGAGAAGGTTCAAGATCTTTTAGGGTATATGCTTTCTGTTGAAGGAGAAGATGAGCAAAGGTATCCCTAAACAGATAATAATTGTAAATGGTAGACCTTTTGTCTGGTTATGTGTTTACCTCTCATGGTTAAGTAAGAAATGTTATTCAATGGCAAAAAAGGGGATTTTCTTTTTTTGGGGGTGCAGGGGTTGAAATTTGCACATCAATAGTTTTTGCTTAAATTAATTCTACATTGCAGCCCCTTTTACTCTGTGTGCTTTCTGCTACCCATGTTGTGTCAAATTACCATGAAGATTGAAGGATGCAAAGCTCTGGCTTCATGTGGAGGACTTAAGGCTGTAAGCTATTCTCTGATAATAACACTTATGTTTTTTATTTCTACATTCTTTTTGCCCGTCTCCTTTTTTCTTTGTTGGTTTATTGGTCATTGCTGCTTTTGCTTTAAAGGTGAATCTTTACATTTAAATCAACAAAATGGTAATGATTTCTTGATTATTGCATAGTTCTATATATTTAAATTGTATCATTATACTCTGACATGACTTTTACATTTATTGCAATGATGATGCCCCAATAACATCACTAGCAAAGCCTTTTTTCTTTTTTGGCTAAATATAATGGATTGATTTGCAGGTTATAGATTGCCTCAGTAAATTAATTGGGCCAAGTGGTTATATGGTTGAGGATAATGGTTGCATCTTCTTGGCATGTGATACAATAATGAACCTTCTACTGAAGGTGATGTTCACATCATAAAACCCAGCCTTGTAATAATACTATATTGGTTATACAAAGTATTAACGTAAGTAGCGCCTTTTCTACTACAGAAAGACAAAATTCAGTTGGCATTAGATGAATCAGCTTTTGTTGATCTTCTGAGAGCATTGGCTTATTGGTCAGGTACCATATTCAGTGGCAGCCTTTAAATGACTGTTTTCATTATGTACTATTATATGATTAAATTCCTTGCTTGTTTATCTACTTGTTTGCATTCAAACTTAAAAATTGATAGGTGCTCTGCTGCAAGTGGACTAGCATGTATCTAGAAAAGCAAGTGGTTTCTATTTTTCTATTGGACTAGCTTGTAGCTTATATAATTTAGTCGGGTTTCAGTTCAATTTTTGGCATATATCCATGAGAAATACATTTGGGGTCAGAATGTGATCACATGGAGTCACGCACAAATAGAGATGCAGTAAAAGGGGCAGAACTTTAGTTGTTCTTTGCCGGCAACCTAATGCTGAGTAACATTTAGCTTTTCTGACGACTTAAGCCAAGTGAGAGTTTGATGTTGCCTAGTGTGATAGTAAATTGAGTTAATCTGTTCAGTATGTTATCTGCTTTTGGGTGATATGGAATAAAGAATGACTGAAACTCTTAATATCAAAACTAGCATTGTGTCATCAATAATCGGACTGAAGGTAATTCTTGACAATCAAGTTTCAGTTACCAAAATAAAACTAAAATAAAAAAACACATAAAAGTCTTCAAAAGTTAATCTTGCGCACATTCTTGAAGAATGTTGATTAGAAATAAACCCTTATTCCATCTTGGAATTTAAGTTGCTATGATTGGTGTTGTGCTTGTCATGTGTAGTTCGACCCATGAAAAATTATGATTATCAAAATTGGAAAAATTCTATTAGATGGGATTACATGCTTCTTGCATAAATTTGTATACTTCGCTGACTGATCCTTGTACTGTTGATTTTAAATCTGGCAAATAACATCAATATAAATCTGTGATGTTGATTGGAGATTCCTTCAGTGCCCTTTATGTTCAAGAATGTATTAGTACCCTTTATTAGTTAGTAGCTAATATTTAATTCTGAATCCATTAACTTGAAATATAATTCTTTAATATTTTTAGTTTTAGAAAAAGTAGGACAAGTGGTTTAATATTAGCCACTAACTACTATAAGGTACTGGTATCCTTCAAAAAATAAGGACACTTGAGAAACTCCCTTATTTATTTATTTTTGAATCAAAGGAATGGAATAAAGCATCTATCTTGATTTTAGATTCTGAAACATGGTTTGTAGAAAATACTGTTGACATGTCGAGTATCATGATGGCGTCAAGCATTTGCGCACTGATATTTGACTATACATCAGAAGAGGCCCTTTTAAGCCATCCTGATTTCAACCATAGCACTCTCAACAGTCTTTATCAGCTCATTGCAAGATGTCTGGCTTCATCAAAACAGGTGAATTGTGAATTCCCTTTCTTCGTTGGTTAAATATAAAGTTAGTCAAAGTTGTACAAGAAAGTGTTACACATTATTATTAGAAACACTAAATGATTTATTTTTGCTTCGGTAGTATTACTTCCTATCTATTGTCTATAAATGTGATTGGTATTAAATTTATCCACGTTGCTTATCAATCATACTCTCGTGTGTTATCACAAGGTCATCCCCCCGTCAACGTCTTTGCCATATTTATTTGTATGTGTGGTCAATTTTATAGTGTGACTCTTCATCGCTAAACTTTGAAAATCTTTCTCTGTTTCTCTCCTTTTTGTTTTATTCATCACATGCACACAGCGTGACCTAGTCTTTTCCTGAAAGAACTGTGAAATTGCTCATGTGTCTGCGTGAGTTCATGTTGGTCTTGACACTATTTCCTGATTCCCTGCGTCTGTCTACACATCATTTCTAACAATACCCTCTCACGATATACCTCCTCCCATGCAAATGGAACCTTGATATTATTCTAGAAGTACACTCAGTAGTAAGAATTTAACTTTTGCAGAACTCTGAATGTTACAGTGGTTGACTAGATATTTGTATTTTGATTTCATAATTACTGATGGGCTTGATTTTTATAAATATTTCAGGATAATGAAGCGGATATGGATCTTTCTGAGATTGTCTCTGCTGGTGAATGTTTACTATATGCTAGTTATTTTAGCACTAAAGCCTTTTATGAACTAGTTCTTGCATTTCATAACTCTCATTGCCGTGCAGGTTTCTCTCGATGGGTTCATCGGTACCCCCACATCAGAGAGGCAATCAAAATATGATTTTGATCTTCTTGATGTGATTAGTTGTATGTGGATGCTTTTCAACTTTTGAGGTAGCATTACTATCTGGTGATTACGGTTTATAATGAGCTTATATAAAGTCATTGTTAATGTAGAAAATCTGTTGCGTATTTTTCAATCATGTGGAGTTACTACAGTAAATAGTTTAAATTATCTGGTAATTATTCTGTCAAGTCTCTTTTTTAATCATGTGGCTATGATAATTAAATCATGGTGTAAATAGGTGACATGCACAAAATGGGTTAAAATTAAATTTTTATGATATTAGCATTCATTTATAATTTTAAAATCCTTGTAATATTAAATATTGTTTACATTTTAAAATGTAGACTATTTTGACTTATAACATTGCTATTCATTATGAACATTTCTTTCAGGAATATTATACGAATAGGGGGAAAAATGAAAAAAGGAACTTAATATTCATGAATTGACTTTTTGCGATATCAAGCATTAATGAACTTAATTTTCAGGTAATTGACATATCAATGTAGGTTGACTTCTATGCACTTTGCAGTCAATAGTATATACTCATCTTGTGATTGTAGCGCATGTGATGATTTAGATTTGTGAGATGTATTGATATATCAATCACTTATGAAGTAATATAGTAATATAATTAATTTTAAGAAAATTTAAAAATATGATTAAATATATTTTAGAAATTAGTTATCATATATTAATAATATAAAATTATATTAATAGTATAAAATAATTTTATGTTATTAATATAGAATTATTTTGAAATTTTATTGTTGGGTAGTGTAAAATTATTATATATTGTTAGTGTAATTTTATATTATTAGTATATGATAATTAATTTTTAAAATATATTTAATTATATTTTTAAATTTTTTTAAAATTAGATATTATTATAGTACATTATAGATGATTGATGCATCAATATATATTATAATCTTCATCGTCAAATTGTAAGATGTATTATGCTCATTGACCGCCGAAGAGCACAATAGGTGGCGCCATCAATGTAATCTTTTGACAGCAAAAGAAGAAAAAAGTTTCTGTTGTCCATTCAAAAATTTCGTAGCCTGTTAATTCAATAAATTAGATATTTAAGTATTATTATGGCTTTTATAATTAAATTTTAATGTTCATTATAAATTTTAAAATATTTATTTAAAACTATAATTAATTATTTTAAAAAAATAATTATAGAGATTAAAAATGAGATTAATTTTAATATAATAGTAGTATAAAATAATTTATATTATTAATTAATTAGATATTATTATATATGTGATTTTTGGAATAATAATTATAGAATCAAGTATTTTTAATGATATAATAATATATGATTAGGTAATTATGTATAAATTTTTTATATGGATAATATATTAAAATTAAGTTCTTGAAAGGACTACTAACAAAAAAGAATTCTTATTCAATCATAAGGACTGGAGTTAAAATCCTATATTGATGATTAAAACTGATTTATAAGGATCAAAACTATTACTAGTGAAAATTATAGAGATATCTTATTTGAACTTAAAACTAAAGAAGAGAAACCCTAAAATGAACATTTAATTCACAGAAGAATATTGTCTTAGACAGGGTGCGCCCCGCGGTAATGCATCTGCAAAGCAGAAAAAGTAGGGAAAAGAAAAGAAAAGAAAAAATTATAACATTCCGCGGAGAGGCGGTCACCGCTACCTATATAAAGCAACGCAGAGGGACGCTGTCGTCAAAGTTCCTTTGCTAAGATTTTAAGGTATCATTCTGATCTTCCAAATGTAGAAGCTCAAAAGCCTGGTGCCAAGTCATCGGACATTGAACTTGCGGTGAAGACTGAATCTGAAAATCTCCTTACAATAAAGCGTTTGAAAAGCACAAGCTTGGTGGAGCCATTGTCGTTCTCTTCATGTCCTTTCTCAGATCATTTTCTTGGTTTTCTTTACGACGAAAATTCTATTCATTGTGTATGATTTATCCTGCTGAATACTAAACTCATGAATTCTTTAGAGCATTGTTAATATTTAATAAGATCTCCTCTTTCTTGCTCCCACTTATGAAAAAGACCACTGAGGTAACTAATTCAATGTCATGAACCATATAATACAGTGTTCTTCCTATTAACGAAAGAAAACTAGAGAATAATGATCTCCCCCAACCCATGAGTTTTCTCTTTATGGGTTATATGCAAGAAAAAGTTTCCTTTTTTCCTAACTGGATTAGACCTAATTTTTCTCAAAACAATTCATGGGACCTCAAAAAAAAACCCATAAAGCGAGAACAAAAACTAAACCTGTTAAATCATATATATTTCTCTAAAAACGGGATCTTTGGCAAGTGGGATTCATGACGTGTCCAATTCTCACAAAAATGGTTTTCCGCCCAAACTTTCTTTGCCCAATCAATGACAAGCAATTTCTATCAATTATTACTTCCAATTGATTGATTCCAATTCCTTCTAAAACCTTCTATTTTCTTCCAATCATTCCATTTTCCCATGTGATCAATTATTACTCTTGCCCACTTGCTACTTTATTTGACCAATCACATTATTCTTTCATAGATATCTATAACTTGCCACCAATACTAATAAATCCCATCAAATAAAATCCCTTCTCAATCCCATCATTCAACACATGGAAATGAGAAAGCTTATTTGATAAGTTTTTCAAATATTCAAAGATGAAGAGAAGGTTTATAAAGGAAGACTTACCAGTTCCCAAAATATATTTTCATCCAATGCCATAAATTAGAATCCTTTCTTTCCATCTATTAGAATACCTTTTGCATGCAACTTTTGGTCTATCCCAACCCTAATGGAAATATCTTATACTTTCAAAATATCTTATACTTTCTAGATGTTATCTACTATCTACCAGCTTTCATTACATCAATAGCAAGCTTTTTTATCTTCATCTTAAATTCTTTCCTTCTCTTCATTATTTTCTCTTTCTCATCCTAGACCCTTCTTCTTCCTCTTCATTTTTTTGTCCTTTCTTTTTATTTTTCACATTTCTTGTGCATTGTGGATGGTTGCTTCCTCTTGGAGCTTCTCTATATAAAATCACAAGCCCTTTTCTTTATCTTGTTCAAACATGATTTTATTCCAGTGAGTTTCTTATATCTTCTCTTCTATTTCCCTTTCCCAATCAACACTTCTATTTTTCCTCTTTCTTATTCTCATTTTCTCTGCCACAACCTCTTCTTCTACATCAATTCGTAGTGGAAGACAACTCAACAATGATCTAGTGGTGCGGATGTCTTAACCAACTCTTTCTTATTTGCTTGGTAAGATTTCCCCACTTTTCTTCTTCTTCCTAAACAATTATTGATGCTTTCTATTACTAATTGATACATTTTACAAATCCATAAGATGGTTGGTGCTGACAGTGGCACATGGTTGGTGATGTCTGGGTCAAGGCAAGGCGAAGAGGTGGAGACAACAGTGTCATATTAGTATAAGGCTGCTACTGTCTAAGGTAAATCTCGATTCAATTATTGGTATAAATATTTTCATCTTTTGGATTTCTGGTGTTGCTTCTATTTTCTTCTCCTTCTTGCCATTGCTTCTATTTTATAGTTTATGTTTTTTTCTTATGCAAAATGCAAGTTTGATTTTGCTTCTTACAATGGCTTCAATGGTTAATAAATATTACTTAATTATATTTCTTTGATTTGCTTTTATCTTATAATTTATATTTGCTTTTTTTTTACTGTTTTCCTTATTTTTGTTGCAAACTTCTTCCATTTTTGTTTTGATTATTATTTTAATCTGTACCAATTTAATGCAAGATTTTTTTTTCATCTTTGTTCAATATTTTTTTTGTGATTCAATTTGTTATTTTTATTTATTACTGTCATTATGATATGTAGTTGAATGTATAAGAAATTGGTGCAAGATGTTGTTCATATTGGTTTTTTGAAATATATCTTTTTATTTGATTATTTGATTTAATTGCTATTGTTATGATTTTGTTCCTTTATATTGTGTTCTATTTCTTTCATTTATTTTCATTTTAATTCTATCTATTGTTCTTTTTTATTGCTTATGAGTTTCCTATAGAATAGTCTATTTGTCATGTTCAGGAATTGGTATGATAATAACTATAACTATTGAGTTTATGGATGCTCATTGTTACACAAAAATGTGATATTCCAAGAATTGGTAATGTGTTACTAATTTTTTTCAAGGATTACGTATTTTGTTAATTTTTTGTATTATGCTCCTCCTTCTTTGACTATTTCCCTTTCCATTTTTTCTTGACCTACTATATCATATGTGTCTTGATACTTTCAGTTTATGTTTTAGCAGTTACCACACTTGAACTATTATAGTAGGCACATCAGTTTTTTAGAAGTTTTTTTTTCTTATAATAGAGATGCCATTACTACTATGGAACAAAGTTTGAATATCATAAGAACTCCATTAATTTAGTTGCTAATTTTTCAGGGCATCAATGGTGCAATAAAAGGTGAAACACTATTACAAGTAGCTGTTTCAATGTTTATATAGATAATGTTTTTGTTTCTAATTTGCCATTAACTATTACAGTGTAGTACATGATCTTGTATTTATTATATTTTGTTTTAATATTTATATTTAATTGATTGATCATCTTTAACCATTTTAAGGAAAAAAATATATTTTCTTTAATTGTTTATTTCTTATTTGGTTAGTTGATTTGCTTCAATCCATAAGAATAATGGATAATGGATACAATGTATATTTAGTACATATTTCTTCAGTACCTAAATGAAGTCAGTAACTTCATTCTTTCTTTTTACTTGAACTGATATGGCCTCTTAATTTTCTACTCTTTCTATTCAACACTTTGTTTATTTGATTCCATATATAATAACAATGGTTATATTTGATTGGTAAAAGTTTACTTGAAGCAAGCCATGAAAGAATTGATAGTATAAAGGATGGCATGATAGCAGAAATCGATTCAGTCACAGTAGTGGTTGCTATAAAGGTAGAAGTAAGGCATACTATAGCAGATGATCTAAAGTCAGTAACATGTGTGATGAGGCCAAACTTGAACAAGAATTTTTGTTATTCAGGTAGGGCAATTTAATTGAGAATATGTTTTTATTATGCAGCATAAATTGTAGTTCTTGGTTGTAGGCGATTATTTGTTTTGTTTGGGAGTAGTTTTTTCAACATGGCTTCATATATCCATTAGGTTAGAAAAATTCTTTTTGCTTGATTAAATTCGATGTATCTGCTTAATATGAAGTGTATTTGTTCATATATTGGTTAAGATGTTGTATAAACAATGTGGTATTTGCTTGCAAGAAAAGATTCATAAGGATAATCTTTTTATGCTAAAGTAAATTACTAAAAGTCACAGTAGGAGGTATTTTTTTAGGTGGTTTTTATAGGAGATATATTAATGTTTTACGTGTTTTGCTATAATAATTCATGCTATGTATGCTTTTGATTTGGACTTTTAGCTTCCATCCTTTTGTGAGGGTTGAGTATTGATATATCTACCTATAAAAAAAAGAAGTCCAAGAAAAGTTTTCTAACTGAAAGGATCAAAATTAAAAAGAAAATAAAAAAATTTATGATCTTAGTGAAATTGAATATGCACAAATAATATTTGGCAAAAAAATAATTTGTACTTATTTAGATTTGAAAAATACTAAAACCAAGATTATTTAGGTGGAATGTCCATGACATCAAAGGAATTTTTAAAATTAGTAGAAAAATTCTTCCTCTTCAAATTAGGACTTATCATAAGATGTTGTTCTTATTCTTTTTGTTTTTCATATTTACTAGTTATGTCATTTTATATAAAATTAATTGAATTTTTAAATTCTTCAATGTAAACGTTATACAAAATTTTTAGAATATAAAAGTTAATTGAGATTTTTTTAATGGTATAATTAAATAAAAATTGGAAATGTTGAACAACTGAAAGGATTATGACCAGCAAAAAAGTGTATAGTGTTGGGATAGGACTAAAGTTAAAGATACTAAGTGAGTGCAATGGATGTTAGCACACATTATAGATTAAGACTTATAATTTTTTATGTATCTTGAGAATAATGCAAATGTGTATTGGTACCTCGGGGAATTTAATGACGAATTTGACATAGATTGTACTTATGTGGAGTTTACAGCTACTATGATGCAGAGTTGTTGCTATCGAATCTAGACAATATATCCTTGGTTATCTAACTATATGGTTACTTCTTGTTCTAGGATATTATTTTGATGATTGGATGACTGTTATTTTGCACTATTGATATTTTTTTTCACTATTGAATAGGTAATAACAATGGCTGATACTAACTATATATTTACAGATAATACTAAATATTTATATTGCATAGGAGATAACATACATGTTTATTATATGAATAATAATTAATTTATCATACATTTTAATTATATAAGTCTTCTTATATTCAAATTTTTGTGATCTTTCCGTGCATCGCATGGGTAACCACTAGTTTTGTTCTAAAATGAATTTGATCGGTTAATAAACCATACTATTAAACCTTTTGATAGGTTATATTCGGTTCATAAATCACAAGATAGTTTATTAACGGTGCCGAATACACTGGGCAGCAATATACCACTTTTTTTTCGGTCATATACACAATCTGGTTTCTTCGTCCTCTTTTTTTTTTCCCTCTTTTTTTCAACATATTTCATTGATTAATAATCAAAGGGTTTATAGAAGAACAATCTGTTTATAAAAGAACACATGGCCAAGGTTATGAAATGGGCCATAATCTTAGAACAAAGGATGGAGGAACATGAACCCCTCCTCCTTGTCCTGGCGAAAGCTCCAACGCTTGATTTTTGGTAAATCACCAGGACAAGTTGGTAAACGTCTACTTATAAAGCTTTCAGAATCTTACATTTGAGTATATTTTGCCGTCCAAATATTCAACTACATGAATATTACCAATTTTGGTGTGGTTGATGTTCAAATTCTCAACTGTTGAGCATATAAACCAATGGCCTTTACATTTGCATGAGTGAGATGAAATTTCCTTCACACTATCGCACCATGTTACAGCAGAAGACACCGACCTCTAGATATTAAATATAGAGGATATCAAAATTAATAACCAAAGGAAAAAGACGAATAAATAGAAGCCTAACTAACATGATACATGGCTAGTAGTGGAAATACAGTTACATAAGAACTTTGAGCAGCCGAAACCCACGAATTTTGGCATCTCATTTATGCTTAAACAATAGCATACTCGAGAGTCTCCGACTCTTTAGGTCGCCACATTGACTTCTGGATACATAGCATACCTTCCTTATCCTTGGAGTAAGTCATGCGAACCTCCCACTTCATAGACCTTGCCATGCTCTCGAGCTCTTCAATGATCTCAACATTGTCACGGACAATAAGCTTTCCTTCAGGCCTGAGAATCCGATCAGCCTCAGCCATTACAGCAGCTAAATTGCACCTGTATGACCAATAACAAATTGTAAAGCAGATGACATATAGTTCTATACTAATCAGATGACCCAGCTTTTAGCTGGTGATCAATGAGATCAAATAGTTATTAGCACCTTTTCTTAAGCTTCGAAAACAGATGATCAGCATGGAGGAGATCATAGGACCTAGGATAGGTACTAAACGACTCACACCAATCATGATATATACCGAAAAGACCTCGTTCATAAATAATGGGAAGAGTATCTGGGGAGTCTATTGAAACCACATTCATGACCCAAATATTCAAATCCTTCAAAGCTGCAGCAAATCTGAAGCCACCAAGGGACGAAGATGTCAAACACTAAAGATAACAGCCAATTAATCATATATAATTCAAAATGTTTGAAACAATGACTTCTGCTCACCCTCCGTATATAGAATTCATATCCATGACATTCCGTACTTTTGACCACTGAATTCCCATCCCGTTTAGATAAGACTTGGACACTACGCGTTTCCAGTGTTTATAGTCGGCAGTAAAATCATCAGGGGCAGGCTTTCCATAAACTCCAACTTGGGAACTTGACAACCAGTAAGGAACTTTGGTCAGTCTTGCTGGCCACTGCTCTGGCCATTGTGACCCACGTTCTGCTGAACTCACTGGCACTTTGTGCATGCAAGCTTGCAATGGAATGTTCCTGTCACACCAAAGAGATTAGATGCATGTATAATACTACAGTTTAATTGAAATTTCAGCAGATAAATCTCCTAATGGAAACAAAAGTGCCTTATCTTTATTGATATGTTCCTTACTTCAACAAGAGTGGAGGGAAAAAAAGAGAGAGAGAGAGAGAGAGAGAGAGAAGAAAGATAGGACCCTGCGGCCCAAGTTTTCTCATATTATTACAGTCAAACATGAATATCACAGTTAGAACAGTCAAAAACTCCTTTTTTTATTTTTTGGGTTTTAATTTTGAAACAGCACCCATGTCTCAGTCAAGGAAGAAATACCATGCTGCATTAGGATCATCAGAATCTGGACAGATTGGAGGTTCATTCTTAGAACGTTTCTCATAACACTCATTAGAAGTTGGCTTCTTGTATACAGCTACACCAACTCCATTAACTTGATCCTTGCTGATTGCCACCAGTTCCCAGCACATTGCTTTTGTTAGTGCCTTCATGGCTGGCAATGAATTCATAAAATGTCAGGATTAATATAGCTATATTAAAATGCATAAAAGAGGCAGATATAACTCCAGATATCATCTACCATTCCATATTTCAACATCTTCAGCAAGCTTCTGATAAATAGGAGTAGCAGACCATACAAAGAAACCACCAGGCCGCAATACTCTATTCAGCTCCAAAAGAAGTTTACCACCTGCAGTTGTACAAAACATTAATAAAAAGTAAGCCTCCAAACTAAAAGCCAATGGCATTTTCATGCATTAAACATCACTATAAACCAAATATGTTATCTTAATATCTGAATGCCTAAATGAAGCTGGTTTAAAAAAAATGCTATACAAGGAATTCATCCAATCATGGCAATAAATGTTGGTCATCAGAATACCTTCAATATGCCATGGAACTCTACATCGTGCACAATGGACTACATCAAAGACTTTCCCGGGGAACGGAAGCCTCTTTGTGCCCATCACAGCAGAAATAGCAGGAATTCCCCTTTCAAGTGCAAATTGTACCTGAGCTTCATGTTCATCCTTTGGCGCAAATGACATTGCAAGTACGTCTCTTTCAAAGAGAAAGCCTCCAAAGCTGGCAACACCGCATCCGACATCTAATATAACACGTGAGCGTTTTCCCCAAGCAATGTCAGGTACAGTCTGTATCATCAAAGCTCTATTAAGTGAAATGCTCAACAAATTCAGGTAAACAAACTACATTACATAGAGCAATTCTAGGATGGAAGTATAAAGATCTCATCATCGTGTATTACTATGTTGCATAACTTCTCTTATTTGTAAAGAAGCTCATTTGTAGAACATGAAATGATATACAGTTATATCTGTGTCGTGTAAGTTTTGGTCATCTCCCAGTGCACTGAATGTGTATTTGCCCTAGTTAGACAAAAAAAAAGGCTATGTTTATCATCCTATGTAGTTTAATTTCCTCCATTGGCAATTGGTGCAGAAGTTCATTGTAGAACTTTTAATAAGTCTCAATTCAAATACCACAGCTGTACTGCCATTTATGTCTATCTTACTATTTGTTTCTTTCCTAGTGTGCATCTATATGTGCAATTACTACAAAATTTGGTCCAAACCCTGGATCAGACATTAAAGCAGAATCATAATCATATATATAATCATGTTGAGATAGCATCAAATGTTTTCTTCCCTCAGTAAATCATATTAAAGTGAAGGTTAGTCAGATCAAACTCAGTCATACTAAGCTGCCTTACATAATCTTTTAGATCAAGAAGATTTATACTTTCTCCAATGAAGTAAAATAGGATTGGCAGATAATGCATTTGTAAGTGAACATATAATGTAATATCAATTTATGGAATATGCAGCAAAATTTATCCGGATATATATTAACACTGAAAACAAGGAATAAAAGTCAATGTTGACAAAAATAACAAATATACATTTTACCTCTTGTATAAAGTCAATGTAATGAAGCGCCCCATGCTTGAACTGGGTTCCACCACCAGGAAAAGTAAGGTACTCGCCTGTAACTTTCACCCAGTTTTGGTGCCCCTTAACTTGAGCAAGCTTAATGTGTGGAACATTGTAATACCATATCTGCAGGAGAATAACTCAAAATTTTAAGAAAGAGTATACAGATGAAAGAGAGAATGATTATTGACAAAAATTGAGTTAATTTCTACCTTGTCTCTACTTTTAGGCCACTCAATTGAGCGTCTATATCCCTCAGGAAGACGGACAAGGCAGGTAGGAGGTTCTTCAGGACAGTGCCTCTCTCGATGTTCATAGTGTTTAGTACTCCGAAGGCCCCTAATTGCTTTCCAGTTGTCAAGGCATGGAATAAGGTCGGGGCCAGCAGTGACATTGCAAAGTTTCCAATTGTACCCAGTCAGCTGCTTGGATGATTCTTGAGACTCCTTTTCATTCTTTGACTCTGCTTCCTGAGTTGACCAAGACCCAGTTTGTGTTGTATTTTCATTCAGAAGCTCTGACTGGGCCCCAGAAGGGTATACCTCATTTGAACTCTGGTTTTTGGCATTATCATCTGTATTCTTCTTACTAGTGCCTTCATCAGATTCATTGTTATCACTTTGTTCCAACTTCTCCTCTATCCTACTATCTGTTGTTTCATTAGAGTTATCAGATTTCTTTTCACTTTCATCTGAATCAGAATTCTTCTCACTCCCATCAGAATCAGATTCCTTAGTCTCATCACCATCTTTGATATTTTCTGTAGCTTCTGAGTTTGATTCAGCATTTTCCATCTTGGAATCTTCATCCTCTGTTTTCTTATCAGCATCTTCTGTCTTAGTATCTTCAGAGGACTTGTCTTCTTGTTTTTCTGTCAAGTTAGAGTTGTCTTCAGAGGTAACATTACTGTCCCCCTTGGTTGCATCCTCAGGCAAGTCACCCGGATTATCTTCAAACTGCCGAGTATTGCTATTATTGATTTCACTCACCTGTTCTTTTACCTCAGTCTGTTCTTTCACTTCATTCTTATTCTCCTGAGAGGAGTCTTCTCCACCTTGCAATGGAACTACAGAGGATGATGTCATCATCCATACCCCAGCCAAGCATAAAGCCACAAACACAACAATAGTCACTGTTGAACAGTAACTCGATGATGATCTTCTACCATCTACTCTAGCATATTTGCCTAATGCCATGCTGTTGGAGGGTGCAATATTTCACAGATTATCTGGACCTAGACACAAACCAATCAACAAATAACAATTAAACAATACTCACATTATTAGGTTGGACTCGGCAACACCCAGAGTATGCTTGGTTCAATTGGTGAAAAGTGACCAATGGTGAAAATGAGGTACATGTTATTTTCCACTTTTTCATATTTATAGTTTTTGCTATGCAAAGCAAGTGTAAAGTGATTTTCATTCCAAATTTACCACCCTCCCCTTTTCCCATCTACTCATCCAAGCACACCCTCAGTTAGCAAAAGTACATGACACGAATTACCAAGCCAAAGGTGCACCAAATCGCTCGTGCAAAGACTAATTCAGGAAATCAAACACCAAAATAGCTAAACGAATCTAACGCTGTTTAAGCAAACAATTGAGGACCGAGCAAATATATCAGATACAAGTGAGATCAGATAGTTTTCACGCTTCAAAAGATAAAACAAACCATTTCCTATTTTCAAACAGTAATCATTAAAATTCAACATCAACACAGATTCTCAAAACGAAGCCGCATGCGAACCAATGAACCATTGCCGCGATCAATTAAAAAAAAAAAATCGCACAGGTTCCAACGGATTGAAAACAATAACAGACATGATCAACTTGAAACCAACGACAATCACACGGATCTAAATCATCATAAAACAAAACTGAAGAGTAGCACAAATACTACGCCACCGCCGGCGAAATTCGAATCAGAATATGCAATTTGAAAAGGTGAACATGAACATCATAGAGCAAAGAAGAGGTACCTCGGAAAATGAGCAGATCTGAGAAAGAAGAGGAAGGTGTTAATGTTAGTGTTATCACTCCATCACCATTGTGCTGCAGAGAGAGAGAGAGAGAGAGAGAGAGAGAGAGAGAGAGGCGTGAAGCGGAAGCGAGTATTGGAGTGTGAGAAGAGAAAATGTGGGTTTTAATAGCAGAGAGAGCAGACAGTAGAGAGTAGCAATCGTTCTTAATTTTTTTTTAACTCTTGTTTTTTTTTAGAAGAAAATTTGCCGACGGAATAAGATAAAATATTCGCGCAAGTGGATGAACTCGAGAGTAAGAAAAAGATTAAAAAATAAAGAAAAAGGAATTTTTGAGAGTGAGAAACTACAGACTAGGAGGAGAGACCGCGGGAGAGGGCGCGTGGAACAGTGTAAGCCGTGAAAAGCGCAAAGATAATCAGTGTTTACAAGGTACGCTTGCTGCACTAATTTCCTGCAACTCTTGTAAATATCTATGACCGATTCACCATCAATTCCAACCGAGAGGTTTTTTGACTCTATTCCCTTCGTACAAAGAATATCTTTTTTTTTTTATTTCGTTTTTTTTTCTTTTATACTCCCTTTGTTTTAATATATTTATTAATTTAAATAATTTAATATTTTTTTAAATAATTTAATATTTTTTTTAAATTAATATATTTAAATATATAATAGAGAATTTGATATATTTTTAAATAAATATATTTAAATACAATGGACAAATATATTAATACACAGGGAGTATATCAGAGAGAATTGATAGTTTAAATAAAAAAATTAAAAAATTACTCTCTGTTGTTCAGATTCAGCACATTTACATTTGACTCTTCGACTAAAACTAATATTTGTACATTATGAATTTAATTAATGGACTATGAGTTTTTATTTTGAAGTGTCAATATAATTCTTTTGCTAAAACTAATTTTTATTGCTGGGTAGTAAAACTTTTTTTTTGGGGTGGATAATGCTGGGTAGTCAAACTAATGTTTATACTTTATGGATTTATATCATCATCTAAGTTTATATAGTTCATTAACTACTATAAGTTAAAAAAAATCTTTATGTTCTTGATCTGCTAAACGATTTGCAATAACCTTGCAATTGTCAAAACAGGACAAAAAAAATCGATTTCTTTCATGTTGGCTAAAGCCTCAAAATTCTGCTAACAATTATTAATTCAAACGCTTCGCATTTGTTTATGTGAGGTAAAATTCTGGATTCAAGATTTTGTTAATGTTAATGAAAAAATTTAGTACATACAGGTAGTGTTGAAAGAAACCAATAAGTAGGATTTTTTTTGTTTAAAAAAAATGAATAAGTAGGATAGTTACAATCTTATTGTTTCGAGTACCAAAAAAAAATCTTATTGTTTCGGAACATTTTATATAAATATACTTTCAAATTATACATATTATATTATTATTAATTGAAGTTTTGTATTTTTCATTTTTTTAAAGTAAAAAAATATGTTTAATATAATTATATTTGTATAATTAAAAATTTAAAATGTAAATATTTATTTGAATAATTAATAAAAACTGTTATTTTCTCATTACATTAGTCATTAAAGCTTTAAATAATTAATGAGATATATTTATTATTTTATTTTTGATAATAATATACAAATTGTTCAAAAAAGGAATATTGCCAAGTGACCTACAACTTAACAAAAATATTCAAACAGCCCAAACAAGTTTGAATTTTTGTGCATTTTGACCAAAAGCTGAGTGTTACAGAGCAGAATCAACAACCACCGACAGGCGACAATCTTAGACGGAAGTCCATTAAAAATGATTGAACATTCTAACGTTACAATTTAAATTATTCTTAAAATTAATTTAATGTAGCAAATATTACTGAATCTGTATAACTTGGGTATCTTAGTTTTCCATATTTTTTATAATTTATAATAGAGTATAACACTCAGCTCACTGAGATCGGGCATCCGTCCATGCACAGTTAGATTTCGAACGTGACGGGCCATATTTACATTTTCCAAAAAAAAAGAAAAAAATGAGAACAATGTGAACTGGTATATAACTGGAAGGTAGGTGCAGCTCAATGGTCCATTCTGGACAACCACATAGATAAGGACCAACAAAGCGTAAACTTGGATCTTGTAGAAAATTGACCGGGCATTAATTAGTTTGGCAGTGATCCATTTTCTATTTCAATGTAGCAAGTTTGTGAGAACTGGAATTAGACTACCCTCCACTCCACTAGTGACCAGCCACCCACCCGCACAAATGTAAGAAGTAAAACTAATGTCATTTTAAAATTAGAATGTATCAGAATTAAAATTCAAGTTCCAAATATATAAGTTCACTCAGTATAAATGGCCAAAGAGTCTCCTACAAAGAAGATTCAGGTTCAAATTCCAACTCTTCAAATCACAGCTGAAAAATCTAGCTCTGATTGAAAAAGTTTCAAATTCCAAATAAAATTACTATTGAGAGAATAATATTAAAAAATTAATCTCACAGTATTACCTAGTAAAATTGATTAGTTAACAACTAAAATTCAAAATGTGTTAAAACCTTTAATGATGAGTTACAGATATTTAATACGAGCTACTCTCTTAATTAGGATTCAAGTCATGATTTTCACATATGAAAGAGCGGTCTCTTTTCCTACACTTTATCCTTCTTGGTTAAAATCTTTAATGATGAGTTACAGTAATCCTTATAAATCATTTATAAAGAAAATTTTGCTTCTAAACTTTAACTAGTCCAAAGCATGCGACAAAATGTCCACTGGTTATCATACCTTTCTTTATGTACGATATTAATAATGAGAGTGTTTGGATTTGATCGCTCCTTTCTCATTGAAATTGGGGGAACAATAACTCTTTCTTTCTTTTTCTACGATAAACAGTCATCATATTTTCGTAGAAGAGCACAACTATAATGTTACGTGTGCATTTAACATGAAATTTAATATGAATTATTAGTGCTGACATTTAGTTAACGCAAGAAGCAATTTGATACATTGATACATAAAATACAATTTTAATGATTAAAAACTTAATTTCTTAAAGTTAAAGACTACTTCACCAGTGCTTATTATTTTAAGGACTAAAACAAAAATTTATTCTAGTTACGATTGTATCTGGAGGATGAGAAGTGGATTTACCAATAATCCCATGTATCCAATCCCATAGTCCTTGAACATGCGACCAAAGTTGGTACTTGATAGTAACCTGGATTATCAATTGATTAATGATTAATACAGGTAACAAAAATAGCTCTAAGCAATACAACATGTCATGCTGTAATTGGGTCCCTTTCCCTTTCCCATTCCCATCCTCCATTTCCTCTTCCCCTTTGCAGGCTGTGGCAGTGGATCTGCTGTTCTCAAAGCAGATTCACCCCCCAATTACAGGTTCTTAAGCCTGTTCTTTTTCTTTTATGCGCAAATTGGTTGGTTATAGGGACTCTGTATGCATTATTGCAATGGGTTTGTCTATGCAACTTAAGCTTCTAATCTATTTCCCTTGTCAATTCGTACTGGAATTGCAACTGGTTTTTTCCCCCTCCTATAAACTGGGTGTTTCTCCATTGTAATGCCGCTGAGTTTTCTATTCAAAATTCAAATCAATTCCTTGCCACTTGTTATAGAAGTTACGGTCCCAGTTATAATAGAATTTATCATAGGTGATTAAGGAAGATGCTAATTAGGGAAAGACTATTAAAAAGAAAAAATCCATAAATTTGTTAATCTGAGATTTTTTAACCTACTGGAGCCTTGAAGTTCACACTTTACAGTTATCTCGAAAGAAGAACATAAGTCTCGAAATTTTTGTGCATCTTATCATAATTTTATTTTATTTTATTTTATTTTTATGTCTGCACTTAAATGTGGATGTGCCTACAAAGATGGGAATGAATTCATAAAATGCAGACAGTGTCTTACCGTCTATGATACTTAAATGCAGTACCACCGGTTCTTATATATTTACTTTTCTATGTTTCATATCTTTATTATCTTTCTGATGCATTTATTCTTATATCTTATCCCCTCACAGATAAGCCTCCGGAACAAGAAGGATCACTACTGATATTACGTAATGGTTGTTTCCTGATCTTGAATGTACGGACAAAAAGGAGGAAATATTTGCTGCTTTAGAGAGAGGCATCTCTCTAGCTCTGGTTGCCCTTGTTCTTTTTACAGCATTAATGTGAACAAGGGAGAAAACTTCAATCGGTACAACGTTACGTTCAGCTCAATTCTGGTACTGCATACGTTCAGATTGGTATTCCAGTTGGTTCAGATGTAACTAAAACAGAAGCATCTTCAAGAGTATAATAACATTTTATGGTCATGTTGTCCTGATCTTCTCTTTATGTTCTATTTTCGGTTAACTTTACTAATGATTATTTTTATGTATACTTCTGCTTAGGATTCCTTGTAGAAGCTCCAATTGATTCAATGAAAACTACAAAGCTGACAAATAGTGAGCCAAAATCTATAGGTCATATCACAGAAACTGGAAAAAGTGCAACTTGATATTGTGAAGGTAGATTCTCTGAATTGCAATACAATCAGGATAACTGGTCTTCTTCAAGAAATGAAGGTAGAATTATTTTGTTCTTTTTTTCTTTTGAAAAAAGTCATTACAGTGAATTTTGTCTGCTGCTGCATGAATGCGTGTCTTTTATCATCATTGTTCTGGAATTGCATTTTATGGGCTATTTTCTTTATGTACTAGCTCAAGTAGAATGTCAGGTTTCAGATATTAACTTCATAAGTTGGTTTCTCTTTATTCTTTTTGGATTGGTTGTTAGTCATGAATCAGAAGCTGTCTAGCTGGAGCAATAGCTTTTAGTTTTTCTTCTTCCCCTCGATCAAGTTTTGCAATTAGTATTACTTTCACTGTCTTCTTTTTTGTGCATGTTACTTCCACTGTCACGTATACTTTCTTGAATTACTTCCACAGTAATTCAAATTAGCGCATTCAGAAATTAGCCAGTACTTTAAACTAGCGCACTCAGCAAAATATTCTGCTGATTATACGCTCATCTTTGTTCGTTTGTTTTTTTCCTGCTCTCTTGGTTGCATACTTGAGCCTTGTATCTTTATTCTTCAATGAAGTTCCCATTACAGATTTGGCATTTGATTGGATTTGTATTTTGTAGTCTGTAATCATGCCAAGGGTAGATGGGGTGCGGACAGGAGGAGACCATTGTACTCTGGGTTTAGCTGTAAACAATGGTTGTCTCCAATGTGGTCATGTAGACTGACACAACGACCAGATTTCTCCTTGGAAGGATACCGCTGGCAACCAGAAAATTGTGATATGCCGGAGTTTGACCCATCTTCGCTTTTGAGAAAGTAGGTATAATCTTTTTTTTTTCTTTGATCAAATTGTGAGTATATATTTCAACCTTATCATCTAGTTGCTATGTTTATTCAACAGTTTGTCTGTACTGTTCTTAACAAGTTTCCAAATTTCAGTACATAACTTGCTTTGTGACTATTTTCCAGTTAACATAAATAGCATCACATCAGCTGCATTTCGATTTTTTGATGTATTATTTTGACAACAAAAACCTGGATTGGTTTATTCCTGCCTTTTTATTTTCTTGGTTAAAACAAATTCCTATTCTGTGTCTTATTTTTCTTTTGGCGAAAAAAGTAGAATTCCATGAACATCGTTTTTTAGCAATTTTGTCAGCACTGTTTAATGTTAATTTTGGAATATAGGATGCAGGCCAAAACTATAGCATTCATAGGAGATTCATTTGGCAGGCAGCCATTTCAATCTCTGATGTGTATGGTCACTAGTGGAAACCAGACCCTAGAGGTTGGATGGAAACATGGTCTTGTAAAAGCACCCGGAGCTATTCGTCCTGATGGCTGGGCTTACAGATTTCCAAAGGCCAATACCACCATCTTGTATTATTGGTCAGCTAGCTTATGTGGTCTAGAGCCCCTTAACATCACAGACCCTCTTACCAACGTTGCAGATCGCCCACCAGCTTTCATGAGACGGTTCCTCCATTGGTTCGACGTGTTGATTCTGAATACAGGGCACCATTGTAACCGGGGGAAGCTTACTGCAAACAGGTGGATAATGCATGTTGATGGAAAGTCACATAAAGAAAAACAGTTTAAAGAAATTGTAGATGCCAAGAACTTCACGGTCTACAGTGTAGTCAGATGGCTTGATTCGCAACTGGTTAAACACCCTCGTCTCAAAGTTTTCTTTAGGACTCTGTCGCCTAGGCATTTTGTCAATGGAGATTGGAACAGTGGTGGCAGCTGTGACAACACTGTCCCATTAAATAGTGGAAGTAAGGTAGCACAGGAAGGATCCAGTGATCAAACTGTTGAGGGTGCACTAAAGGGTACAAAGATTAAGATACTTGACATAACAACGCTTTCCCAGTTGAGGGATGAGGCTCACATCTAGCTACACTAGTAGAGGAATTTCTAATTCCAGTGACTGTTTGCATTGGTGCCGACCTGGAATCCCAGATACGTGGAATGAACTCCTTGTTGCTCAGATATAGGCTCTCTCACAGATAGTTTGAGCACCTTTCTCCCCCCTAACCCATCAACAAGAGAAAAAAAAGAACAGAAGATAAAGGAACAACATTCATGGTCTCAGGCTGGCAAGTGCAAAATGCTCGGGGATTGGAATAGGTATATTCTTTGTGGTCTAGGAAGACCATGTATTATTTTTTTCATGTTAATGTAATTTTAACGTATACTTTTCTGACTGAATAGAATTTGTAGGTAGGTGATATAGCTCCAATCTGCCTCTCCTTTTCAGAGTGAAATACTGGGTGGAGTTGGGATGGTGCAAGGCATCAGCTTATTGAAGCGATTTTGTAGCTTATGTCCATATAGTATAATTGGTGTCAATAATAAAATAGAGAAAATTAAATTCGTGCTCATACACTCTCTTATTCGAGAAATTTTAATATACTCTAATTCAATCAAAACATAAATACATAACATGCCACATAGAAATTGAATCTGTGCAGTGATATTGACTTCCTAATATCTTATTAATAAAATTTAGGCTCTGAAGTGTACTCTTGTATTATACAAAGAGACACTGATCAATTTTTAAAAAAGCAATTTTCTCTCTCGGCTCAAAGTGTTTGGAATATGAAAAAACTAAAAATGATTTGATTTGGAAATCAAATATTATATTTGGGTGCTTTAAAAATAAGAAATAAATTAATTTCTAATTCCCATGAATTTGATTCTTTTGTATTTAAATCCTATCAAAATTAAAAGGATTTGATAAAAATTAATTTGATTTTAAAATTTAAGTACAAATTAAATCAAATCAAATCAATTTTTAATTATTCCAAACGTAATATCATATATTATAAATATAAGAATTAATTTCTAAATTAATTTAAATTCTATTTTTATATAACCATTCCAAAGAGGATCCCAAGTGAGTTGGTAGAAGGAAATGAAGACTCGATGGTAGGATGTGATGACAGTTACCTTGCAAGTTGTAGCATCGGATGGTTATAAGGTAGAAGTAGGACTTGATGGTTGCAGTGGTTATAGCTAGGGAAGTTATTTCTGAGCAAAGGCAGGAACAATTATTGGCAATTCAAATTTGGAGCACTCTGAAGCTTTAATGAAATAACTATCATACACATTTAGTAAAATCTGATGATGCCGGTCTTTAAATAGGCAAAGAGTCACCAAATTAGGGAGTTCAATCTCAGAAAACACACTTGCAAACACCCTGAAATACTCCTTCATCATGCTAACAAAATGGAGTCAATGGAAAGTCAAGTATATTTTCTTGAACTCATTTCTTTTCTTTTAAGCTTAGTTTTTTGTTTCATCATTCCTCTTCTCATTCTTCTTCTCATTGTACTAAATTTCTTTCAACTTTACTTGATCAAAATTCTCATCTCATTCCTTTTGTTTATCTTTATATTTCATTTCTATCAATTTATATTTTACTTCATTTTGTGGCATATTTTACACTTAAAAACATCAACAGTTAACTAGAAAATGTCAAAAGATAAAAAGAATGTATTAGAAAAAATATTTTAATTAATAAGAGTTCTAAGTATGAAAGCCTACCAAAGGAACCACTTTTGTTACTTGAATTGAGATCCAGAAGCAAATTATCCTTGTCATTTATTTGTTTTTGACAGTAAGCAACACAACCAAGTAAAACAGTTACATTTGCATTTATGCTATAAAATGCTTGGCTTTTTTACTATTCTGGCCACTCCTTCACTAGGTTGCAATGACCGTCAATGATATTTTTACTTCAGGGGCAAAACCGTTATTTTCCCTTGATTACTTTGCTATATGCCACCTTGACGTTGACATTGCTGAGGAGGTAATATTATATGTGCATTATTAACTGGTTTGGTTGGGTGCGTAATGCTATGAGATTACTCGTGTGTCGCTCACCTAATTTCGTCTTCTACAGGTTATAAAAGGTATTGTTGATGGCTGCCAGCAGTCTGATTGTGTTCTTTTGGGAGGAGAGGTATTTTAGATGTTTATGATTAACTTTTAATCACTTTTTATGCTATAGTGAATATCTAATTGGATGTTATAGAATGTGTTTGTTTGTGATTTTTTTGGTAAAATATCTTTTTTTTATTGAAAAAATTAATTTTCATATATTTAGATAATTTTTAAAAAATAATTAGATTATAAAAAAATTTATTTTCAATTCTTTTTAAAAATTAAAAAGAATAATTTTTGAAAAAAAAAATTAATTTTTAACTTTTAAATCATATATAAAATTCAAGCTTCATAATCACCTTTTCTAAAAAATAAAATAAACGCACCCATAAACTTACAAAATCCTCGTCTGACCGATACAAGTTAAGAAATCATGAATAACTGCAGAATATGTTGTTAACATACAACCTTTTTGGCTTATTGTAAACCTCCGACATGACTTAAGAGCCAGCAGCAAATATTTTTGGCAGGTTATGGATTCTTGAACCTGGACTTGTTTTTTTATCAGATAAGTTTAAGCCTATGACTTTGACTACATTACCTTCAAATTCTCTACTATGATAGCTAAAAGTTCTTTCATTACTTGTTGCTCAGCCACTTGCACTTTTGATGTGAACAAGGCGATAATGTGATTTTTATCTAGTATTTTATTTTTCTCTTTTTACATTTGGTTAATTAATTAATTAATTAATTTTATACACTTTTGAGACTGCAGAGATGCCTGGTCTTTATAAAGAAGGTGAGTAGGATCTTAGTGGTTGTGGTTGGCATTGTAAAGAAAAAGATTCTGTAATCAATGGGAAGAACATTGTTGCTGGTGACGTTCTTATTGGTCTGCCATCTAGTGGAGTACACTCTAATAGTTTCTCACTTGCAAGAAGGTTGGTTTGCGTACAGCATCTGTCCGATTTTGAGAAATAGCAAGTTACCGAGGATGTACTAATATATCTTTACAGAGTGCTCGCCCAAAGTGCTCTTTCGTTGAAAGATCAACTTCCTGGTGGTGATGTTACAATCGCGGAAAGCCTTGATGGCCCCAACTGTTATTTATGTCAAAACAGGTCATTCATCATTCTTTGTGCTGCATTATAATGCTTGATAATATAGTTCCTTGACTTAATTAATTAGCAAGGGAGGGGTGAAGACAATTGCACACATCACAGGCGGCGGTTTCACAGAAAACATACATACCCCGAGTGTTTCCTAGAGGCCTTGGTGCTGTTATATACAAGGACTCATGGGAAGTGCCTCCTGTGTTCAAGTGGCTTCAGGAGGTAATACTTCTTTCTATTACCTTCCCTGAAATTTACAATTTTTGATTTTTCATCAATAATTTGTGTATTTTAATTTGTTCTTCAAATTTTTGATGCAAAGAAATTTAATTCTTTATTGATAATCTCTCACATTAGGCGGGAAAAATAGAAGACTCAGATGAGGCGAACTTTTAATATGGGCATAGGGATGGTGCTGGTTGTTAGTCCGGAGACATCAAATAGAATACTTAAGGATAGCGGCGAAACAAAGAAACTCTACCGCATTGGCGAAGTAATAACCAGCAAGGGAATCATCTTTAGTTAATTTTGGTATTGAGTTTTGATCATCATCTTGTACCTCCCTAATACTTTAATAAAAAAGTGCACATGGAGATTGGAGAGTTGGATTATTGGGAGCCTAATAGCTTTACCTACATAAACGTTAGGAAATTTGCAATAACTTGGCTCGTGCTTGAGTTGCCAGGGAAAATTGTTGTGATATCGATCTTGCGTTTATCACATAGTCATTGAGGTTTATTGATCCTTGCTTGTATTTGCAAACCCATTCATAAGGACATGAAATCTGTTGTATATAACTTTCTTACTTATTTTCAATTAGGACAATTGCGATAACCTTACATCTCTCGTATTGCTGTTTGTTAACCACGTAATCATACGCTCTCACTGTCATGTTCACTTGGATAGACACTTTCATGGAAACTGGTTTTGTTTGGTTGGGAGTTTGCAAGCCCAAAATCAAGTTGAACACATGTTGAACGGGATTGTGAGCTAAAGAAATATGTTTGGGTATTTTTTGTCAAAATCAATTTTGCTTGCAAACCCCCGTTCAACTGGAAGCCACTTATTGTTGTTTTTGCTTCCACAAGTATCACGTTCAGACATTTATAATTGCAATCTTCCAACTTTGTCCTTCGAGTACGGGTGAATTTCCATAACTGCACGCACACCACAAGCAAGTTTCATGTTTTTTTGGTGCTATGCACGCAAGTTTCATTTAAAAACCCATTGATTGAATAAAAATTGTAAGTAAAATTGTAAGTCACTTCGGGTTTTAACTTTTATTTTATTTTGTTTTTGTTTTTCAACACTTTGTTTTGTTGGTTTCTGTAACACAATAAAGCAGAAGACAATAATATTTATATAATTTTCTTTATAATAATATTAATATAATTTATTCAGATATCTTAAAAATAAAAATGAAATATTAATATAATTTTATTTATAATAATACTGTTAGTATAATTTTATTTATAATATTCATAATCATAATTATGAAATATCTTAAAATAATATTTATATAATTTTTATAATAATATTAATATAGTCTTTTTGAATATACTAAAAAAAAAATAAAAGGTCATATTAGAAGTGTAATATAAAATTCATATCTATTTTAATAATTATATATCTAAAAGTGATTTTGATTCATATCATCCAAATAATATTTATTATGTCATAATTACTTTTGATATAAAAGCTTTCAAATATAAATCACATTGACACTAACTCACTTTTTATCCAAATCAATTTTAGAAAATCAAGTTGAAGCAAACTTTGATTTACAAATGCTAATCCAAACACACACTTACAGTTAGGTGAAGATACTGTATAATCTTAGGCTGCAATTTTTTTTTTCCCGTTTGGCTGGAAAGTGGAAACTGAATTTGAGGGGATATTATGTTCTCGTGGCATTGGCTATTTGTTTAACTATCAACTCTAACACAACTCTAGGTGTGTCTGAATTTATGGGATTGGTTCACGTATATGTTTATATTTTATTAGAGTAAATATTCACTTGGATTTCTGAATCTGTATTTGTGCTTTGCATTAATTTTTTCACTTAAGAAATTAATGATTTAATTTTTGAAATTATGTGCATACTTTATTTTAATTTTTAAAATTAAGAAATTAATGATAAAGTTCCTAAAGTTACAAAACATTATTCACATTAGTCCTAGATGATGTTCATTATTTAACCTTCCGAAAATTAATCTTCAATGTTTTCTCTTTCTTTTTATAAATTTTAAATTTTCAGTCTTCTCTAAGCTCAAAAATCTCTTTTCCATTGTTTCACCTTTTCAAAACTAAACCCTTGCTAACCACTTCAATTTATATTGATAACATGATGGGCGGTGAAAACCGAATTTTTTTATTCCTTACCTTTTGTTTTTTATTTACCCAACCAAATAAAGCACAAATTATAGTGCTCTAATAGCATGTTTGGATTTATATTTAAGGGGTTAAAATTGATTTTGATTTCTCAAAATTGATTTTATCAATTTTTTATATTTTTTTATTTATATAAATTAAAATTATTTTTTATTTCTAAAATTAATTATGAGAAAAGAAAAATAATTTTACTTTTTATTATAATTATTTTTAAAAAAATTATTAAATATAAATCACTTACTTAAAATCAATTTTACAAAAATAAAATCAAATCCACTGTAAAACGAGGGAAATATGTGAAGCGACGGAAGATATAATAGCCAGAAAAATTCTTAACGGGCAATTACTATCCTTTTTCGCTATGGGGAAATAATACGTCACCTCGCCTTTAGGTCAACGAAGAGGACAGAAAAAACCTTCGACTGAATTTCCGTCGATTTGTCCTGTTGCAATAATGTATTTCCGAAGCTGAATTGTCTCCTCTAACAAATGCTCCAGTGTTGTTTTCTCTTTTTATTAAAGCCAAATATTCATTTTGTTTTTTTATGAAAATTTTGGACGATAAATTAATTTTTTAAAATTTAGAAATTTATATATAATATTTTACTATTTAAAAAACGAGGTATATTAATTCTTTTATATAAAAATTTTAAATTTTTTTTTGGTTGTATGAATTTATATAAAGAGATTAATATATTTTTATTTTTAAATAGTGAGAGATTATTTATAAATTTTTAAATTCTAAAAAATTAATTTATTCTTCAAAATTTTTATCAAGAATCAAAATAGATATTTTATCTTTTATTAATAAAGATATTAGACTTATTTGAATAAGTTTTTTAAAAAATATTTTCTTAGAAATAAAAATAAAAACAGAAACAAAAAGTTATTTTATATTTAAATATAATTATAAAAACATATTTTATCATCATCATAATTAATTAAATTATTTAGATGTGATAAATATAAAAATAATTTTTTAACAAAATTATAATTGAGAACATAAAAAAAATTTCTCAAAAAATGTTTGAAAAAATAATTTTTGTACATAGTAAATCTTTTTAAAAAATTCATAATTTTATTTTTAATTAAAAATAACTTAATTAAATATATCATTAATAAAAAAAGTGGAATGGTGAGGATAAGATGCCCTTTTCTGATAGATAAATAGAAAGTGGGAAGGTTGGTGACATTTTTTTAAAAAATTAAGGGCATATTTGTAAACACAGTTGTTCATCGATTTTTGGAATAATATTCTCTACCTTATACTATTTCTGATAGAATCATCATCACGAGCTCTCTATCTATTTTTTTTTTTAAGTTGAAAAATAAATATTTTATTATTTTATTATTTTAAATTTTTTTAAAAAGTATAAATAAACAAGTAAAACAAACTTTAAAAGTTTTTTTTTTTCATAGAAAGATATACTTTTTTTTTAGAATTTAATTTAAATACATCGATAGTATAAAACAGTTTTACACTGTCAGCCAATAGAAATAATGAAAAGTGCCAACTCATACAAATAATTACCCATTATAATGAGGGATCCACCATGATTTCTCACTTTTCCCTATTTCTATTGATTGATAATATAAAAATTTTACATTATCAATGCATATCACTTAAACTCTTTTTTTTAATCCTAGAAACATAATCAAAACACACTCATTATGAAATTTACACCTTTTTTTTTTACTGATTATACACTCAAAAATAAAAAATAATCATACAGAATACTATCTAAACAACATTTATTATATCCATATAATTTTTATATAAAGTTTGTAAAATTAAATTCATTTAAATTTAAATTTACAAACGCTAATCAATACACACCCTTAATTGGAGTGCATTAGATTTGTGAAATAATTTTTTCCATAAAATGCTCAAAAATAGAAAACCTAAAGTTGAAAATAATTGCAGTTTCCATGTCATGGCGCATACGAGACAAACAGTGTACGAACAACTTGAAATGTCAAACCCCGTGTTATATGGAACCTCATCCTTCCATTCCATGCATTTTCCTTTCCAACTTCCATCTTAGTACTCCACTGCATAGACGAGTAATATTGTCACTGTCAACCATATAACGTCAACATGTGGCCCTCAACTTTTTAGCTTCATATGAAGTAGCTGCATTATTTTTATGTCATCAAGGAGTATTAAGGGCAAAAATGAGGCCAGTTACTTCAATTGGCCCCACCAACTATTATATATGCTACCAGCACAGCCACTCCCTGATCACTTCATTCTCATAATATTAATGTTGTATCAGAAGGCAATGGCAGATACCAAGCTGAGAGGTTTTTCCTCCGATCAGAGGATGAACCGTGGCGGTTATGGCGGTGAACGAGTCCTGCCGCCTGTGAGAGGGCGCATCAAGCGTCAAATATTTTCTATTATCGTCCACCAGCTCCATAAGATTTTCTACTCCTGCATTTGCTTTCCAAACCCTTCAGCCAAATAGTGATGTGGTTCATCTGAATGGTGATCATTCTTATCATTGTTATTTTCAAGTTTCTCGGTCGTCATTATGGGATAGAAAAACAGTTTATAGAATAATACTTCATGTGTTTAAATAAATAGTTCTGAGATAGCCAAACAACATTAATTAGTTCAGGTGGTATTAGCTGAGTTTGCTGCAGGCTCTAGGCGCTCAAATAGTTTACCATTCCCGGCCACTCCCAACAAAAATAATCTTATTTGAGCATTTAAGATTTGATATGAGATATAACTCTATCAACATCGATTATTCTATTGCCAGGGCTAACACTATTAGTTAAAGAAAAATAGTATGGTTGACTGTATACTAGATGACAGACCTTTGTAGCATCAAATGATCAAAATCAAAGAAAAAGAAAATTGAGTTAGAGTTGTTGTCTTGTTAGTCATAGCAAGCTCTTGTAATGTTTTTAATTTGCATTTTTATTATTTCTCGATCGTACACTCTTTACTGGTTTAGTCTTTTATTAAATATTCTAACCTATTCAATGAGTTATGCTGTTAGGTGTCTCAAAATTCTGCAATCTATTAACATTTTTTTTTTCCTTTAAAGGTGCAATCTGCTTAGAATTTAATTTGTTACATTAACAGAAAGAAATTCTAGAGCTATGAGGTGCAATAGCCCTAGCTCTTTCGGATTGAATTGGAATGTGATATTATTTGAGGGTTTTCCTTTTTAATACGATTTTTAAGATGCCTATCATCACTTTATGCTTCAGAGACTGTCATCATTAAAGTTAGCTTATATAATTTTTGCTAAGAAAAAGAGAGAAATGAAAAAGAAGAGGAGAATACATCAAAAAAGAAAAAAGAAAAAGAAAAAGAGTAGAAGAGTAAGTTTAACTTTGTGTTGAAACTCACCGCAATTAGCGTGCAATGTTCAATTACTATGTTTAGTTTACGGTCAGGGAGGAAGGAAAAGCAAAGAAATGGGTTAATAAAATTACAATCTGGATAGACGTTTTTTATTCCCTCATGTAACATCAGATGATAATCAACACACAATTTCGTCACTCTTTCCTTTTCTAATCCAGTAATCCTCGCCATTTTGTCTGGACCTTGTACACGGTTTCAGACATTTAAAGAGCAAACTACTTAGTGTACTATGATAGCGATTGTTTTAAATTTAAATAATGCTTAAACACAAATGATACAAGAAATTGACAAAATGGAACTAATGAAGAATAATTTCTAATACAAGAAATAGACAAAATGGAACTAATGAAGAATAATTTCTAACAGCCTATTAAGTGCGCTATTAACATTTAGTTGACCTTTTTTATTTTTCAAACAATACATAAATGATAATAGTATATAAGCTTAAAAAAGAGAAGGAAGATGTGATTGTATAAATAATACATACGTGATACATGTGAGCTTTAATAATTAATTAGATGATAAAATAAAGTCATCCAAGTGGGTGACTATGACTCTAAGCGTCTATTAAGATTGAATATTATACGTGCCCAAAGTTAATGGTACAACGTCAGTAAAAGTGTGGAATTCTACATCCTTGTCTACTTTCCTTTCAAAGAAGGTCCTACCTTCCTTCGCTATTGGAAGGATTATTCCCTTTCGGATCATGTGCTTCCGATGTGCAGAGAATTTTCTGCTATGATGTTGCTTCCGATTTCAAAGAAGACGATTTTCTTATGTACGAAAATAAATCAGCTAATTAATAGTCAATTACTCGGTTGGTAATTTATAGTATGTTTGGTTTCTTGCTTAGAAACCCTTGGTTTGATCAAAAGCTTTCTTTCTTTCTTTCTTTCTTTTCAACTTTTGTTCAAATGACGGTTTCATTGGTTTAAGATTTTAAAATAGAAATTAAATTCAAGACGTTTTTAGTGGGGTTTTCAATTCTTTTTTATGGGAATTGTGAGTTAAAATTATCATAATACGGGATAGTTTGCGTAAATACGGGATTGTGGTGAGCTTAAACACATTTCACCCTACACTAAGTAGTGTTTTGAGTGAATTAATTTTTTAATGAATCCTACATAAGCTAAGGCAAAATGTGTAAGACCAAGGCTGCAAAATCTGCAGTTGTCTGACCAGAAGTCTACATGGTAGGGGGCGAAATTTGTAATGCATCCATAGTGAAGGAATCTCTGCTTAAAAGTCACGTTGCATGCTTTTCTACATGGTGGGGGGCGAAATGTGCAATGCCCACTGCCAAGTTATCTCTGTCACATGCTATGAATCTTAACCACTATTATTGGTTGGACTCGTAAGCTATATAAGTGGAGAGCAGTGGGTGTTAGTGATGTGCATTGTTAAAAATTCTCAAGAGGGTTGCGTTTGCGGAATCTAAAGCAGAAGTTGCGAGGTTTTTATTTTGCTGGAGTAAGGAGTTTCAAATTTGAAAATTTGAGGGTGGTGCTAGAGTGACAAGAAATATCTTGAGAGTGTGGAGTTTCAAATTTGGTGTGTGATCAACCAGGAAAGAAATAGACTGTAAGAATAAGCCGAAGCAATCGACGACATAATTCAACAATGGATTCAAATGGTCATGTTGCAGTGTGAATTTCTGATGTAATATATTTATTTTCAGAATTTGTTTGTTATGTTTAGAATTTTGTAGTGATATTACGTTTACAATTAATTTTAGCATGGTAGGATTCTATTTTAATCGATTATATCACGGCAAAGAGTTGTATATTTTTCATTGTAAAACAAGCTGTATTTTAAAAAAGGTTATTTATTTTTCTAGGGGTAGTAATCTTATGATAAAAATATATGAGATATATATATATATGAGGCCTCCCTTTTTTAGGAATTGATGATATAATAGATTTCAATTTAATAAATCAATAAAAAAAAGATTTACCTGCTAGAGTAATTTTTTTTTAACTTTTTTCAATTTTTTTTGCTGGTATTATTATTAGTATTGTTATTATTTTGCAAGAAAGAATCGATAACATAAAAGTAACGTTGAACAATGTAAAACCTAGCTCATGAGAGGAAGCAGCAGAGCTTTATAGAGACAATGGGGGCCATGGCCCCCCCAAAGTTTTTATAAAATTTTTATTAGTACATAGACAAGTAAGAAGAATTGGATAGCTCATATGGTATGCGCTCTCTATAGTTTTGCTTCAAAAGAGGTACCGTGTTCAAATCCCAGCAGTTTTGCTTCAAAAGAGGTACCGTGTTCAAATCCTAGCGCAACAATTTTCAACACAAACTAAAGGTAAAAATTAATGTAGACCATCAAATACTGTGAAACCGTTTCGCCCAGCCGCCATTCGTGCATCTTTATCTTTTTTCCTTTTTTTTTTTTCAAAATCTTCTCTCTGCAACACAAAACAAAGGAGGGCATACATCATATACATGGCATAGGTGACAAGCAAGTGGCAACACAACAATAATACAATTGACTCTATTCTCTTTTTTAGTACTAGTTTCATTGTCTTATATTCTCTTATTTTTCTTCAATTTTTAGAACATTTATTTTGGGAAAAGAAATTAATTTTTATTATATTATTTGTTGTACTTTTATCTACATAAAAATATCTAAGAGAGTTTCTTAATGTCAATGTTAAAAAGTAGTATTTTTTTATTTTAAGTATTTAATTGAATGCTTCGCTTTAATCTTTTATCATCTTTTTGACTCTTTCAATCTTTCCTATACTCTTTTGCAGTTTCTATAATTCCAAGTTTCTAATAATGAAAAATCAAAGAATTGATGCATTTTTTAAGAGAAAAGTCAATGTACAAGACAGGGAAAATATAGCTTCAACATCATCACGGGTTGTTGATTGTTTTACTACCCCAGTCATTAATGAAAAAAGTGAGAAACAACCTTCTAAGATTCAAAGAGTCATATCTAATGAATTTGATCTTAATTCTTTGGAATGAGATCCAAGGAAAGGGCTTCAAATTTGCAATATCCACCAAATTAAATGGATGATGTTAGACGAGCTTATCTAAAATGGGGTTCATATCAAAAGCATCTTGAAAGTTATCCTTTGTCTGGTAAAAATCATCCAAGACGATTTCAATATGCTTGGTTTGGTATTTTTCCTTCATGGCTAGAGTATTCACCTTCTGAAGATGCTGCTTATTGTTTACTTTGTTATTTGTTTAACAAAAAACCTAGTGGGCATCATGGATCTGATATTTTTATTTCTACGGGAATTAAAAGTTGGAAAAAGATTAATGATGGAAAGAATTGTGCTTTTCTCAAGTATATTGGGAATGATCCTTGTTCATCACATAATAATGCAGTTAGAGCTTGTTAAGACTTGTTTAATCAGGCTGGCCATATTCAAATTGTTATTCATGTTCAAAGCTCTGAGCAAAGTCAAAAGAATCGATTACGTCTTAAGTCCCCTGTTGATGCAGTTCGTTGGCTAACATTTCAAGCTTATGCTTTTAGAGGCCATGATGAGACTCTAGAATCAAAAAATCGAGATAATTTTCTTGAAATGATAAAACTCTTGGCATCTTATAATGATGAAGTTGCAAAAGTTGTGTTAGAAAATGCTCCATATAATTCTAAGTATACTTCATATCAAATTCAAAAGGAGATCTTGTATATCATCTCAAGTAAGGTGAGAAAGCATATCCGTGAAGAGATTGGGGATTCAAAGTTTTGTATTGTAGTTGATGAAGCTCGCGATGAATCCAAAAGAGACCAGATGGCACTTGTTTTCAGATTTGTTGACACAAATGGTTTTATACAAGAGCGTTTCTTTGATCTTGTGCATGTTAGAGACACTACATCATTGACTCTTAAAAAAGAATTATGTGCTATTCTTTCTCGACATGGTCTTGATGTTTCTAATATTCGTGGTCAAGGATATGATGGTGCTAGCAACATAAGAGGAGAATGGAATGGATTACAAGCATTATTTTTAAATGATTGTCCATATGCATATTATATCCATTGCTCTACCCATCGATTACAACTTGCATTGGTTGCTACAGTTAGAGAAGTTAATCCAGTTCATCAATTTTTTTCAAAATTGACTTTTATTGTCAATATTGTTTGTTCCTCTAGTAAGCGCCATGATGAGTTACAAGCTGCCAAGATAGATGAAATTGCTCATTTGCTAGAGATTGATGAACTTAAAACTGGTAAAGGGGCAAATCAAGTTGGCACTTTGAAACGAGCTGAGGATACTTATTGGAGTTCTCATTTTTCTTCTGTTTGTAGTTTGATAAATATGTATGGTGCAACTTGTTCTATTCTACAAAAAATTATTGTTGATGGATCAACTTATTCTCAACGTTGGGATGCTGATAATGCTTATAATAACTTGACTTCATTTGAGTTTATATTGATCTTGCACTTGATCAAAGAAATCATGGGAATAACGGAAGTTCTTTACCAAGCTTTACAGAAGCAATCTCAAGATATAATTAATGCTGTGCAACTAGTTCAATCTACAAAAATACTTATTCAAAACTTGAGAGATGATGGTTGGGAGGATTTGTTGAAAAATGTGAAATCATTTTGTGAACAACATGATATTCTAGTTCCTAATTTTACTGCTTCCTATATAGCATGACAAGGATGTTCTCATCATCAGAAAGATCATATTACAGTTGAGCATCACTTTAGAGTGGAAATATTTTTTGTTATAATTAATAAGCAATTACAAGAGTTGAATAGTAGGTTCAATGATCAAGCAATGGATTTGTTAAGTCTAAGCTTTGCTTTGATTCCTCAGGATAATTACAAAAATTTTGATATTGATAGCATTTGTTTTCTCGTTGACAAATATTATCCTATGGACTTTACTGAGCAAGAGAAGGTTAATTTGCCTTTCCAACTTCGGCATTTTATTCTTGATGCTTGTCAACAGCTAGAATTGAAAAATTTATCAACTATTCCTGAATTGTGTATATGCTTGGCAGAAACAAAAAAAAAATTAGAAGTTTACTACTTGATTGATAGGTTGATTCATCTTATTTTAACTCTTCTAGTTTCTACAGCTACTACGGAATGATCATTTTCAGCAATGAAAATAATGAAGACAAGATTGAAGAATAAAATGAAAGATGAGTTTCTTGTAGATAGTATGATTATTTACATTGAAAGAGAAATTGCTGAAAGCTTCAGTTCTGATTTAATTATTGATGATTTCAAGTCATTGAAAAAGCGAAGAGTAGCACTATAAGGTATTTTATAGTCCTTATATTTAAAATTATTTTGTCGTGTTAGTGACTTGTTCAAAGATTAAATATGTAATGTGTAATTAGTTTTAGTTTAATTGTTCTTATATATTTTACATATTAATTTTAATTTAGTTGTCATCATATATTTTATATACTAAAATCTTTGCCCCTCCAGGATCTTTCTTCAAGCTCCGCCACTGAGAGGAAGGTTGTCCAAACTCTTATAAAGACTATTTAGGTCATATCCTTAAACAAAATAAAATTCTATCACACCCTCTTCATGCCCAAATTCTAACAAAAGTGCTATTAATAAATAAAACCAAAATACTAGTGTTTAGGCTAGAAAAATATTTGTGTTACAAGAATTTATGCTTTTAAACCATCCAATTATGAAAGCCTTCTACTCTTGAATTTTGTAATGATATGAATATCTATGACATTAATTTTACTTTTTTTAAATATCATATATATTTAAATATAAATAACATTAGTCATTAGATTAGTTAAATTAGTCAGAAGGTGTCATATATTTAAATTCCATTAGCTATTAGATCAGTTATATCACATTAGATTGGCCATTAGATGAATATTATAATTTTTGGTGATTAGAAAAATTTTGGAGCATATAGTTTAGAATTTAAATTCATTGTTTAATATATATTATAGTTTATAATCTTTTAGTGTAACATATCATAATAAAGAAGTTATAATATATTAACATTTTGATTTATAAAAATATGTGCTATATTTGTAAAAGTTAGTTTTAATTTTAATTTATTCAAAAATTTATTATTATAGGAGGTATTTTAGTTCAATGAATAGACTTTTGAATTTAATTATAGCAACTTTTGTTGTAATAAATTTGTCTAATTTATTTTTTTTATGATAATAAAATAGGACGGTAAACAGATGCATATACAATATAAAAATGTGGAGCCACCACATCTTCGAATAGAAAAGTACTTACAGAGGGCGGACTCGATGAGGTTGCTAAAATCAAGAATTTTCATTTACTTCCAGATCTAATTAATGCATTGGTGGAATGATAAAAGCCAGAGTGTTACACGTTTTATTTAAATGGGCATAACTTTTAACTTGGAACTCAAATTCGCTATTATTATACTTTTCCAGAAAGCTCCAGACAAGCCCGTAAGCATTTTTGAAGGTGCTTTGGCCACTTTTTATTTTTGTATATATATTTTTAATTTTTTCCCCCCTTATATAATTTGTATTATTAATTTTCATGTGCTTTTATTACTGCTAGGGTGGTGGTTTGTGGTTGGTTTCCTTATTTGAAGCTAACATTGTCCATATTCTAGTGGTTATTCAATACTTTTAAAACATAACTATGTATAATATTAGTAAGAGGTTGTTGTGGTTTAGTGGTTATTTAGTCTTTCATTCACACAAATGTCTCGAGTACAATTGAGACTTTGTTTCGAAAGTGTCTTATATTTAGTGGTTCGCACACCTTGTTCTTGTTTCTAAAGTTTAGACCCTCTTGTTTCTTCATTTTCCTAATTTACGGTGAAAGAATATTGAGACTTTGCGGGTATTTTGTTCAAACTTCACAGCGAAGGATAGTACTAGAGAGTGACGTTGGGAGTGGGGCTAGGGGTTGGATGGCAGGGTGTTGAGTGTTCAATTTATAGATATCCAGTGTTAATAAACATTTTGAAGTTGTGTCTCTGCAGTGATAGCTTTTCTAGATTTCTTATGTGCTAGACTACTAGTAGATTTCAAAGGTTTTCAGTCATGAATCCTTTCGTTTACTTTTTCCTTTTTATTTTATAGTAAGGTTAATTTTCTTTTATAGATCTCATTTCTTCAATTAAAAAAGCATTATTTACCTGAGTACTATTTTTATATTAAAAATATTATTAATTATTAATGTAAACAAAAATATTATACAAATCTTATTTGATTGCTTATTTGATTTTTTTCAAATAGTGTAGCCCATAATTCCCATAAAAAATTAAAAAACCTTGAGCCATTCCTACATGATAGGGGGCAAAATCTCTAAGAAATTTTTTGTCTCACATTTCGCCCCTCTTCAAGTAGAAATATGTGTCAGATTATTTTTTTCACATTCCTACATGTTGGGGGGCGAATTCTCTAACAAATTTCTTCTCTCAAATTTCACCCCCCATCAAGAAGGAATTTGTGTGACACAATCCTACATCCTTGAGGGTGAAATCTTTAACACCAACCCCATATTCCCATAATAAAATTCAAAACACAATATTGACATTATATTGATATACTAATCCCATATATAAATAACGAAGTCATTCTTAGTACATAAGGTAAGAGTTTTTTTTTTTTTTAATGGAGTAAATCTATACTTTAGTCCCTAAAAAATCAAATACATACACTTTTATCCTCGAAAGAAATCACATTGTAACATATTAGTTCTTCTATTTAGTAATTTCAACCTTTATTATATGTATTATTGAAATGTAGTGTTTGAATTAATTCTAAGTTAGATACAGCATGATATTTAATAGATGAAAGTTAATGAAAGAACTAAATTTTTTTAACATATTTTAACTTTAGAGATCAAAATGTTAACAAATTTTCTTTCCGTGATTAATTAGTTAAATCTCGATTCTTTCATAAACCAAAGTGTATATTATCTCTTTTTCTTTTTTCTTTTTTTTTGACAAAAATCAGGGTAATGAATGAATAAAATAAATTAGAATAACTCACTTATTTAACTAATAGTTGGATTATTGGGAGCCTAATAGCTTTCCCCACATGAATGTTACGAAATTTGCAATGTTTTTAAGTATGCACCCATGCTTGGGTTGCCAGGGAGGATTGTTATTTGTTATATGGTGCGTTCTCACATGCACCCTGTTGGTGAAATCAAGTGTATTGTGCTCCTCTTTATACATTCTCTTCCCCTGCTTGATTTTTGCTTTTCTTCCACCCACCCAAGTTCCGCACTGCCATGTCCGCCTTGCACTGCCACTTCCACCACCACGCCATTGCACCTCAGCACCTCGCCGTTGCACCTCACCGGCAGCCACAGGGTAGATTTGAGGATGATGTCGGAGAAAGTATCATCAAATCAATGGCACCCGAAATCATTGTCAATGCCACTCTCTTCTTGCGAGAGAGATTCCCGGTATGTCAGCCTTCGTGAACATCACCGCCGCTGACAAGCTCCCGACGAGGAGGCTCATCTTTGAAGCATCCAAGGTGCAGCGAGGGGGTGCGATGGTGGCGGCGAGTGGGCTGCGATAGTCACGATGAGGGGACCACAATCATGGTTATGATGGTGGCGGTGAGGGGGCCACTAGGGTGGAATGGAGGGGGACTGCAAGTGTTGATCATAGAAAGAAGAAAGAGATGGAGTTATTTAGCCATATTTTCATGTTTGTTTAGCAACATTTTCTGAATGGGGGCAAAAGAAAAGGTCCAGCTGCACCACCAGATGCATCATGCACCATACTTCATGAGATGCGTTGTAGACGAAACCTTGTTATATATCAATCTTGCTTTTATCACAGGTCATTGAGGTTTACGGATCCTCGCTGGGATTTGCAATAAGGACATGAAATCTGATCTGATGTAAACAATTTTCTTACTTATTTTTAATTAGAACAATTGTGATAACCTTACGTCTTGTTTTGCTGTTTGTCAACCACATAATCATACGTTCTCACTGTCATGTTCGCTTGTATAGACAATTTCTTCGAGAGGTATGATATTTATACTCGCCTCTTCTAACATATTTTCCCGACATTTCACAGAAGATAAATATAAAAAGTACTAATAATTTTCTTTTAAATTTTGTTTTGTTTCTAGCTATTTCAAAAGAAAGCATGGTGTTGCTAGTGTGTCCATCTGTCTTTATGTACAATTATAATTTTCTTTTTGGGAAATTAGTTTAGTTTCAAACTCAGCTAGCTAAGGCTTGGTTTGATATTGCTATAGCTTTTTAAAAGTTCCTGAGGTCTCTTGGCTCTCTAAAAGCTGCTCTTAAAAAGTCATAATAGTATCGTTTGGTAAAATAATATAAAAATTGCTCTCAATAAGTAGAAGCCACAAAATAGTGCTTGGTAAAATTACTCTTAATATCTAAAATGACTACAATGGCAATAAATATCAAAGAAAATAATTTCTATTTTTAATGTCATTAAATAGAGTAAGGTTATATTAGTCTATTAAATTTTGGAGAGCACAAGCCAACTCCGAAAAGCATCCCATAAGAGCTCCCGAGAGCATCCCCTAGCTCTCAAAAGCCAAGAGCAAAAGTACTTCAGCTTTTTGGTTTACCAAACAGAAAAAATTGGCTTATACTTTTCATAAGACAGAGCACTTCTTCGAAGAGCACTACCAAACTAGGCCTAACTAGAGATACGGTACAATCTTATAGTTGAGTTTAATATTTAATTTTTTAATAAGTTATTTATAAATGTTTTTTTATAAGGGTTTGATGAATGTGGAATGTATTTTGACTATAATTATTAAATTCTCAAGTTAACTGGAAAACTCATACAAGTTTATGAGTTTAGATCTTTAAATTGATTCAACTTTTTTGAAAATTCAGACTTGGGTGAACTCAAGTAACTTAGATAAACTTGGGAACATTCAGGTCAACTCATAATCGAGTTCAATATTTTAGTCAAAATTTAGTCTCTTAAACACCCAACCAAAGTATTGTACAAGTAGCAATGGACTTCCAAAATTGAACATGCATCTCGGCATGTTGACTTAATTTATTTTAGTTATTAGCATCATAAAGTTCTAATTTTAATTTGTATTTTATATTTCGTGACTTGTGTTTGTTTAATAATTATCATGTTGCAAGTAATATTTTGACTGATGTTGTTTTGTTATAAATTTATTATATTATATTTAAATATAACAAATATCTTTAATTACTATTTTTAAAATAATTAAACTAGTATTAATTTATGAATTGAGTTTATAATTCAAATTTACGTAAACTTCACGAATTTAGGTAAACTCATAAGTTAGACCATCTTTATTTTGACCTTGTTATGAATAATCCTTCTCTTATCTTAAATCTCTAAGCGTCAAATTAATTTCAAAAAATATTTTTTTTTCATTTTTTATTTTTAAAATTAATTACAAAAATATTGCTTTACTCTTAATTTATTTTCTGTTTTTAGAATTTTGTTAAAGAAAAACTAAAAACTAAAGGGGTCTATTTAGTTTTAGAAAATATTTTGTATTATTATTTTCTAACTTCAAAATTAATTACAAAAGTATCGCCTTATTTTCAACTTGTTTCGTGTTTGTAGAATCTTGTGAAAAAATTAATAAAAATAATGAAATTTTATTTTTAGTATTTTCTGTACAAAATTTTAAAAATAAAAAATTGATTGAAAATAATGTTCTATTTTTTTAATTAATTTTAAAAAACAAAAAATAAAAATAAAAAATCTTTTGAAATTAATCAGACCTAAGACCCCAACAATAATATAGGGTTTTCTAATTTAGGAGTCAGAATAAAAGTTATTATACAGGCGATCTAAACTTAAGCGCTAGATGCCGAGGCATAAAGCAACTTGACATCTAAAGCAATCTAGTTTTTGTACATTCGTAAATAAATAATAAGGTGCTGGCCGAGGCTCCTTTTTCCTGAAATGACCTTTCAATGAAAGAATTGTAAAATATGGATTCCTAATGGGATTTTTTCACATTCCGTTGTAATGCAGGGTGGATTGTGATGTAGTTGTCAAGATTCTACTTATAGTGGGGCAAATTTTGGCATAGAAAAAATTGTTTCAGGATTCTACTTGCAGTGTGGTGGATTCTGTCCTCAGTCTTGCAATTCTTCCTTTTCTTTTTATGTTTGTTAATCTTATTTTGCATTTTTTTTGAAGTGAGAGCAAAAAATAGTATAAAAACTGGCATATTTACTAGTGTAGTGCACAAAAATATTTCATAATTAAAGGTAAAAAAGTTTATTTAACTAAAATATTACATCAATTTAAATAGATAATTATTATTTGTACTTGTTTTATATAATATAATTATGATTATATAAAGTAGATATATTTGATAAATAATATTTTTTTCATAAATTATAAAGATATAAATTTTGAAATCAAACTTTTTAGCATTAGTTTATGAAATATATTGTGTTTAGCGGAAACTTTACTAGAGAAACTATTTTATTATAAAAGTAGGTTTATTAAGACTCAATTTATGTCTAATATACAATTAGTTGAAACAATAAATATATAAAAAATAATTCATATTATAAATAGAAATTAGTTAACAAAAGTTTAAATTACTAATTAAAAAATTGAATTGATAAACCACAACTTTACAGCATATTATAAGCTTTAGAGTTTAAATATTTAATTTTAAATTTGATTTTAATTAATAATTATAATACATATTAATCATTATTCATGCAATTTATAGATTTGTATCATCCATATAATATATATTTAGTGTCACTTCAAAATACAATTTTTATGTTTATATCATCCGTGTAATACATGTTTAGTATCACCTATTTGAAATATTAATACTAGTTAAAAAAACCAATCTATGGCTATTTTTTGTGCCATTAAATTTTTTTAGGTTATTTAAATTTAAATTTGATTTTAATTGTTAATAATTATAATTTGTCCATGCAATTTATACATTTGCATCACCCATATAATAAATGTTTAATATCATCTCTATGTTTTGCATCGGTCATGCAATACATATTTAGTAGTACCTATTTGAGGTATCAATAGTAGTTAGAAAAACCAATCTGTGGCTTTTTTTTTTTGTCATTAAAATTCCTTTGGTTATCTAAGAATATTATAAAATTTCAATTAATGAGTAAGTTTTAAAAAATATATAAAATTTTCCATCCCCTCTTTTTTGAGTCATTAAATCTATGACATTTTTTCTTGTATAATCTATGTAGACATATAATGACCAAGGACAGAGTTAGCATTATTTTTTATCGGCATAAGTCAATTAGACACATTGTTGCCAATTTCTTAAGATTTGAGAAGTTGTACTTGCATTGACTCGTTATGAGGCCAGTTAAAACACAATATGAAAGGTTGGCCAAGATCAATCCGTTGCCTAAGCGAAATGGATGAGTAAGATGCAAGGGCCAAAATAGTGTGGTCTATACTATGATGAAGGACATAGTCGTAGATAATGTTCACACAAACCTGGATCAAGTTCATAGTGATCAATAAATTGTTGTTGTTTGGACATTTATTGGTTAATGTAATTTAGAATTTTAATAATTTAGACTTCTAGTTATTTAGAAGTGGGAACTATTGGCTCATTTTTTTTTTTGGGTCTATTTACACTCCCTCATATTTGCTTCTAATTCTTATTTTCCTTACTACCCTTAGTTAACATTAAAGTTTAATATATCGGATTAGATTATATTAGAATAAATTTCAATTTTAATTTTTAAAACCAATCTCATTTAATTTAATTTAAATAATCGATTAATATTATATAATATTTTTTATTATTAAATTTATACCTTATTATAATAATTTCATATTATTACATATTTTTGTTTATTTATCATTCTTGACTAAAAATTAGTTTATATATTATATATATTAAATTATTTATTATTTTTCTTTTTGATGAGTTAAATTACTTTACATTCAGAATTTTTTAAAGTTGAAATTTTTTGTCAAAAATTGATCAAATAAATTTAATTCGATTTAATGAAAATTGATTTGCATTATATCAAAAACAAAACTCGAACTATCAAAATTCAATTTAAAATCAATATGAATTATGTATTAATTAATTAATTAAAAGCACCAATTAACCAACAATACTATATTAAAGATTCTTGTTTCACTTCATGTGCCAAGACCCGCGATGGACTGGGTGGAGATCCGATCCAAACAATCTAAAATGTTATTTAAGTGAGAATGGTACATAAATAAAAAAATATAATAAATTTAAATTGTTATAGTAAAAAGTATAAATTTAATAATAAAAAATTATATTATATAATATTATACGGTTTGAATTGGTTTGGATCAATTTTAAAAATTAAATTCAAAATCTAATTCAATTCATGTAGTTTGTAAAAAAAAATCAAATCAAATCGAACTTTTTGCAATTTTGATTAATTTTTGATTTGGATTGCATTGATTTAGCACTTTTGATTGTGTTTAATTGGATTTGAACATCCCTAATACCCATCAATGGTCGAATGCTCCAACAATCTCAAAAGCTCCATCTTATATATTATGCATGTTCTTTCTTTATGAATCACTAACATCACTGATAAAGAAAACAAATAATGATGCATAAAAATAATACTTTAATAGCCATCAAATATTACACGGAGAAAAAAATAGTTGTATACATTAAATTGAGAAAATTAGAATTTTTTTCACAAAAAAAAGTATACCAAAATATTAATAGGAAAACTCAAATTCTCTACACTAACTGATAAATAAAATGAAACTAAAGCATACTAGCTATCAGACTTCAATTCAACTTTTAACTTTAAACACAAATTATGCCTTTTCCAAACCATCGCTTCACTATGCTCCAAAGCGATAATATTGAAAGCACCTACTAACCACACCAAATAATTAGTTCAAGAAATATATTATACTTGGGTGTAAGTTATGTGAAATATATATAGTATAATTTAATGTAATAATTTATTGTTTGGGATTTTTATTGTTTAGGTTTGTTAAAATATTATAAAATTAAAATTATGCAAAATGAAATAATTATATAAACAAGAAAGTATAATTATGAAATTTGTATTGAATAAATTATTTTAAATAATATTTGTAAATATTTATTTCATATAATAACTCATTATTTAAATTATTATTTTTTATAAACATGAGTATAGCACATTATTATCCGGTTGTTGGCATGCTCTCTGAGATTTTAGAAATTTATCTTCAGTCAATTCAACTTGATCGCACAACCATCAAAATCAGTAACTCCATGCCGTTTCCCAAGCAATGCCTGACACATATTTTGCAACATTGGCATGTTGAAATCAATACATTTAGTAACACCAAAGCCATTTATAGGCAACTCAAGGTGAAGTGCAACACATTCTAGTGTTACTGTACATTCTCCATAAGGAAAATGAAATGTGTGACACTTTAGTCTCCATCGTTCAACCAATGCACTAATAAGATTTAGAAAAATATAAAATGGCTCGATGTAGGAAAAGTCATATAATCTCGCGCACCATAAGTAAACGTCTATCACAGGTGGTGACTCTAACAAGTTTCTGTGTCGAGCTCGCATGGGTTTCATCTTCTATTACATTATAAAATAATAAATTAGATAAATCTATAAAACTATTATTAAAAATAATTTTTAATAATAATACCATCCAATAAAAAAAAACTTAAAAAAAGAAATTGGAAATCTCTTTTTTTATTAAGTTCAAATGTTAGAATATCTTTAACTACTCTAATGACTATATTATAAATAATTATTCTATTAATATTGAATTACACACACATAATATATATATATATATATATATATATATATATATATTACATTAAAATAAATAATATATTATTTTATCTAACTGAAAAACATGAATAGAGGAATAAAAAATACAATGTTGACACCTTAATATTATAAGAGAACTGATAAGGGGATGCACAAATAGTAGACGCATACGCGATGTATACTGAAAAGTGAGAAAAACAACAAAAATACTTGGATGATGGATCCTATATAATCATTGTTACTTTTATTCAAATTCTTTTTTTATTCAGAAAGTTAGTGCACATGCTAGTAAGTTTTATAAAAAAAAAAAAAAAACTTACCAGCATGAACAGTGTATATGCTAGCAAGTTTTGCGTATATGTATATATATATATATATATATATATATATATATATATATATATATATATATATATATGTATACAAAATGTAAAACGTACTAGTGTATCGTTAAAAAATACTGGTAAGTTTTTGGATAAAAAAAATTGAACAAAAGTAACAATGATTATATAGGACTCATCATCGAAGCATTTTTATCGTTTTGCTCGCTTTTTTCGCATGCGTCTTATTTTAGGTCGCAAAGATGCGTCCGCCAAACATTTTTCATATTATAATCTGCCGTTGAGTCTTGGACTTGTGCAGCTATGTGAGAGATTCCCGCATTCTGCCATACTGCAAGTTGGGTCCAATATTTGTCTCACGTTCTACCATGCTCCAAATAGAGTTTCAAGAAACCCTAAAAAATTTCCCATACTCTGGTAATAATTCAGAGCAACCCATACCATGAAAATTTTGTGATTAAAACATCATATTAAAATGGAAAAGCCGCTGGGGGGCATGGAAACAGGAAAATTCTGTGCGAATTTAAAAATAGGAATAAGGTCAAGCAAATTTGGATTTGCTACGAATTAATCCATATATATTCAAAAGTTTAAATTGAGCATAAGAATTTTTTTTTCATGTCTAAGAGATTAATGGCGTAAAGATATATTGGAAGGATTCATTTTTAAACATTATCAATTGCAAAAGTATTTTATATTATTATTTAACCATGCATTATTATGTTATTAATTCTTTTCACTTTTATAATATTTTTCCCTTAACTTTTTTATAATAACGTGATAATATAAAACTTTTTTAATGATAAACCAGTTAAGGGAGTTGAAATTTTATTGTTATAGTTAAGGGATTCAGCTTTATAAAAATATTAAAAAGACAAACATATCTAACTTGATAAATTACAAAAATTATAATACGAACAAAAACACATGACATAAATGTTTACAAAATTATTTTTCAATCAATAATTATCATTAATATATTTTTTTATTAGTGTTGGAGTCTTAAATTAGTAATCAAAACTAAGTTTAGATTTTAATGGATAACTTTTAGAGTTGATATCCTTTATTGGTTATTAAAATAAAGTTAAAGATCATTTTACAATATATTTCTTTCCACTAGCCATTGAAATTAATTTTTAATAAAAAATGTTAGGCTAGGCCTAAAATTTAAATACACACTCTGTATGATTGGTGACACACTTTTTATTCTGAATTGACAAAAATATCCTCTACTTTTCATAAAATCTAATATTGTATGGCTCTCATGTTTAAAATATATTTTAATCAATTGAAAATAAAGGGTTTATCCCCAACCATGTAGAGTGTATATTTAACAATGGTAAGAAAATTGGATTAGACATCAACCGGTGAAGGCACTGGTTCAAAGATTTAAAAGTCTAACCAGTTCAACCAAGGGTTCAACCGGTGTATAATAAAACATATATACATGTGATTAATTAGAAAGCAAAAAATCATATTAAGTCATTAATAATAACATAACTAATACAAAATAACATTTATTATGAGGCATTTTATTAAACATCTCATATGTAAAATCTATTTACTTTAATCTTCTCTTACTTTTTTTTAGAAAGTACTCACAGATAGCTCAACAACCATTTTCAATTTTTCACTTTTAAATTAATTTAAGAGTATATAATAAATAAACATACCAAAAGAATGAAAATTTTAAAAGAAACGAGCTTTTATTCTGACTAATATTTTTTTTTTTAAAGAAATGACAACATTTTGACTAAAATTTAAATAAAAAAAAAAACTAACCGAACCTGTCAACCGGCTTAACTGGTTTGCTAGTTTTGTCTAGTTCTAGTCAATTCCTCACTAGTTTTGAGGATAGACAGTATAAGGGAGATGATCAGACCGGCCTGGGGAACGATTCCCAATCGAACTAATCCAATCAGCCCATCCAATCCGATTTTCTTAACTGTGGTATTTAGACCGAGCCAAAATTTTGGTGATAGAAAGATAAATGTAAAGAATTTTAAAAGTCCAACTTCTACAAAGTTTTTTTTCAAAATTTTCTTTCTCTTTTTTTCTATTTTTTGAAATAGCTGGTTATATGATAAAAATGAAAAATGAGAGAGAGCATATTAGAGAAATTCTCAGTTACTCCCAGAGCAAAACATAATTTTTGCTTTGATTCATTTACTATATCACACATTAATTTAGTGAATCCCTCATGTCTCCTAAAATAAAATATTTTTTGAAATATTGAAGAAAAAAACTAAATATGGTTAATTATATCTGGGTTTTGATTCATTCCTATTTTCTCTCCCCTTCATCGCCTACCTTTCCCTTTGAGAAATCACCAATCTGGCCACTTCTATGTTCATTCCTTTCTTCTTTTTTGTTCACATTCTATTTTTTTTTTTTAAATCTTGGTTTGGGATTAATAATGAAAAAACGTTGCACAAGTATAAAAATAAGAATAAGATGGTCCCCGGAAGAAAGTGAATAGGACTTGTCATTTATTTGCTCCCTTATGCCAGCCTTGCTGTTGTTCATTATTTGAGCACGTGAATGGGTTCCCAACTAATTGAGTTATTTTGTCGCCGGCTAAAACAAAGGTGCAGTAGTGTGTTGTCCCGCAAGGGAGAAGGCCCCATACATGTGCCACCGCCGCACGGAGCTGTCATTTTGTAGAGTGTGAGTGGAGGAAAATGGGAAGGAAATAAAGCAAGAAAGAGGGACCTAACTGCGGTTACATTTTTTTTTTTTGGAGTTATAAAAATATTTTATTTTAGGAGACATGAGGGATCCAATAAATTAAGAATTTAATTTAAATATATTGTCAGTATAAAAAATTTTTATATGTACATCCAATCATATATTATCACATCAGAAAAAATTTTTGATATAACTATCCACTATTTGAATGGTCATATAAATAAAATATTTTAATTGAATGATAGTGTAAAAAAATTTTACACCATCAAATCGCTCCAATTAAGCTTATAAATTAATGTGTCACATAATAAATGGATTAGAGTAAAAATTATTGCTCTGGGACAGGGAGCAACTAAAAATTCCTCGAACATATCACAAGAGAAGCTAATCCAAATATCCAATTCCCGTTTCAATTGTGTTTTCATGTCAACTTTTATAGTATTTATTTCTGTTTTTATATAATTGATTTTAAATAAAATTAATTTTGACGTAAAATAATTTATATTTAATAATTTTTATAAAAATAATTTTAAGAGAAAGTAATTTTTTTATTTTTTAAAATTAATTTTAAAAATAAAAATTAATTATAAAAATAAAAAACTAAATATCATAAAAAAATAATTAAAATTAATTTTAACATTCCAAAATAAATTTTAACCTCTCCCACCACCAATCCAAATATACTATTCATCTTTTGTTAAAAGTCAAAAATGCATTTTTATCTATATCTGTACTAGAGCAGCAAATTGTCAAATATTGTCTGTTCTTCTGATTATCTTCTTTATTTTTTATTTTTTTGATTAAATAATCCTCTTTAAGTCTTTGTCATAGGGGTAGTAGCGCACCTGAATTAAAAAACACTATAACACAATTAAAATTTGAAATTAAGAAAGGTGGAACTGATACAAATACTTTTTATTAAAAAAAAAGATCTTCATGATAATTAAATAAAAAACTTATGATCTCTTAAAATATAAGAAAAGAATAATAATATTCTCTCTTACATATAAAAAATATACACCTCATTAAAGAAACTTAATATTTTTCTCTTTCTCTCTCTCTCTAAGCCACTCACTTAAATTTCTATCACTAGCTCTCCACCACCATTGTGGAGCATCGGAAATGAATGGCACCATGTCACCTATTTATAATGAATGATAGTTTTACATGCTTCACGATTAAGTAAATATGACAACTTGTTATAGCTTATTACACGGTAAAAGCAAGCAGCATTAATTGGCCAATTCTACTGTATTCCCTTTGACTTGAATTGACCACGCACCAAACCGCCTTTTGCAGCAACCAATTTCACGGTTCTAGTTCATTTGCGGCGCCCACTCCTTTCAAGTTTGACCTGACCCACGTCCACCGCCGATGAAGCTTGCGGACAAAAGAATTTCAACTCGAATTTGCATGCAAGTTGGCGTACAGCTTGCACTTAGTCATTTTCGTTTTAATATTTAGCCACAAAAATGACTTTGATGCTTTTACAGTAGCATAGTCATATTTTCTTAACAAATTGTCAAATTTCGGTATGATTCCCGTTTTTCTCATTAGTAATGCGAAAAAAATAAACTCTTTAATTGGTTAGACTGGTTCATCCGTTCATGCGTATATAATCAGGTTATTTACTTGCTTGTTGACCGCTAGAGTTGGTTCACTTATTAAAATATTTTTTCTTTTTTAATAAGACAAAACAACATGAGGCTGCTTCGTAGCTATTATACTACAAAGAGAAACGTTTATTGTACATTAAAAAGTCAATATCATGCCAATATCTTATGACTTGGGTTTGAAATAGAAACAATGAAATTTTTTTAAAAAATTATGAGTACCTTGTGCTTTGAAATGGATTTCCTTCAGTCGGAGATTATTGCAACTAAGGAAGGAATGCTTCTGGCTTGGGAGCTAGGAATCAGATCAATAGTGTTAGATGGTCACGCGAAGAACGTGATTGAATGTTTTGAGAGCAACGAAGCGGACTTATCACACAATGGAGTTATTCTTGCTCATGAATTCAATATTGCATCTTGGTTTAGTTACTTTTCACCTCATTTTGTTCCCAAACTTCACCATGTTTAACTTTTAGTAACATTTATTAATAAAAGATGTTGTTAAAACTCTTTAGTAACATTTAAAAAGTATTGTTTAAAATATAAAAAGTGTTGTTTAAATACTTCATTTGGATATTACTACAGAGGAATTTGTTGAAAGCATTTGACGTTGCAAAATAAGGAATAAGAGTCTAGTCTTCCTGGGTGTTTTACAGGAATCACTTTGCTCTTCATCCTAATCTTGTTTTAGTCAAGTGGGGTGTGTTTAGACATATCGTTGTTTTTCGGCAAGTGGTTTTGCGGCTGTGATTGGGTATGTACGGGTGTCTTATTTACATTAGTTAAATATCATGTTTCTTTCCGCCTCTTCACAAGAATTCTAAAATTTCGTTTCTTCTTCATCTTTTTTTCTTGACTCCCTTCTCTTGCCTGCCGTCCGCCTCATACTGTTCACAACCTGCTGCCCATCTTTTGTCCTTCGTCGCCGAAAAAGAATGTGATATAATTTGATTACTTAAGAAAAGTATTTTGTAAATGAAGTAATATAATTATTTTATCTAAACAAATATTCTAGAATAAAACACAAACTCTTATCTTGAGAGATAACTTTATTGCATTATCTTCTTGTCTATTTTTAAAATATATATTTCCTTCTTCTAAAAAATGGAGATAAGCCAAATTTTAATTTATTTAAAAATTTTTTGTTAACTCTCCATTATATCATGTTTATTATTATATTTTTGGCCAAAATTACCTCTATTAATAATTATACATATTAAGTTTTTTTAAAAAATAAAATATATGTGACTTATAATAATATAAAATATTGATATATATAATTTAATTTAATTTTTAAATTATTACTATATAAGAGAGTAAGTTATTAATAGTAACTATAATTTGTAATAATTATTTTTGAAAAAAAAATTATGTATTTCCTCATCTATTAATTTTAGAGTATTAATGTATATTTTGTTATAGTAAAATCACAAAATTCTTCTCGTTACCTTTTTCGTGATTCATCTTTATGTAAAATATTAACAAATAATTTTTATTTTTATATACATTAATGTATATAACAAAAAATTATATATATATATATATATATATATATATATCAATATTTTATATTGTTATAAGTCATATATATTTTATTTTTTTAAAAAAAATTAATGTATATAACAATAAATAAAGGGCATTTGGGTCTAAAATAAAATATTAAACATAAAATAATGGAGAGTTAATAAAAGACTTAAAAAATGGATCAAAGTGTAGCTTATTTTAGTTTTTTAGGGGAGAAAAGTGTATGTTTGAGAAATAAAAGGAAGGAAAAATGTGATAAAGTCATATCTCAAGAGAGCAGGTTGTATTTTACTCAAAATTTTTAAAAAGAAGGGAATTGAATTAAAGCATTTAATTTATTTTTGTATTTTAGTATTGAGGTCCCTAATAATTATAAAAATCGGATACCTATGATCCCTAGATCACTTGTAATAGATTATACATATAATGTGGCAGTTAACATACTAATTAGGCCACTAATAATTATAAAAAGAAGAGAATTGAATTAAAGCATTTAATTTATTTTTCTATTTTAGTATTGAGGTGCCTAATAATTATAAAAATTGGATACCTATGATCCCTGTTTCACTTGTAATAGGTTATACATGTAATATGATGATTAACATACTAATTAGGCTACTAATCCCTATCTCACATGAAGCCACGTGATATAAATCACTCGATACAATCGGTCTGGTCTTTTGCAATTGTTTAAGAGGACTGCAGACAAACTCATCTTTTCCAATTGAAATTTAAAAGAGAGAGATTATTGGAGTTGGAGAAATATGATTGTAATGTGTGTTTCAGATTGGTTGTTGTTGCCACTGCTAGCATGCGAGAGAATGGAGGGACAAAGTTATAACATGTAGCTTATTATATTTCTTTGACAAAATACCCTGTTGAAAATTTTAGAGGACAAATTAGTAGTTTAAGATTTGAAAATCAATAGACAATCCTTCATCATTTAAAAAGGGGATATATTAGTCCTTATGTATAGAAATTTTAAGAATTTTTTAGTGGTACGAATCTGTACAAAGGGACTAATATGTCTCTTTTTTCGAATGGCGAGGGGCTACTTGAAAATTTTCAAATTCTAAGGGGCTAATTTGTCTCCTAAAATTTTCATCAAGAATCAAAATAGATATTTTATCTATTTCTTTTTCTGGGACATGATGTGTAGCTTATCATATTTCAAAAAACAAAAAAACTTTAAATTTATAATTCTTTGTAATTTGAATTTTTTAATTATTTTATAAATAATTATGTATATGATTATATACATTTAGAAGAAAAAAATTAGATAAAATTTTATTTAATTTCAAATTATATAAATAAATTTTATAAATTATTACAATATATTACAAATAATTGATATACTAATATATCATCAAATTCCACCCATTAGATTGACAAATTACATATTACAACTTACAAATATGTTGTACCAAAAACACTGCCGTCCAAAACTATAGAACCAATTAGGAAACAAAAACACATCACTTAATTTTTAAATTATTTAGTTAAAATAATTGTTTATTTATTATTTTTAATTTACAAATTGATTAAAATAAATATAAAAAACTTCATGTATCCATAAATTTATATGATTATATATTTTTAATGTGGTGTTTTTGTATTTTAAAATTATTTTTATCAGATTAAAATTTTATTTATTTATTGCATAAGGTAGTAGACTCTTCAAAATTAAGCCGCTGTCCCGAGGATTTTGCATAGATGCGAAAGATCTCCAGCCGCCTGTCACGGTCAACCTGGTTGGTCTTTAAAAAGATAAGGCTGTCATCAACGAAAAAAGAAGTTGGATAACTAATTTTATTTATATTTTTAATACTATTTACTCCCACTGCAGTTATACTATCAGCAGGTTGGTAAGGTTTTTTATTAGAATAAAAATAAAAATATATAATAATTAATATATTTAATTTATAAAAATTATTTTTGATATTATTTTTTATTTTAAAAAAATTTTTAAAAATAAATATTATTATTATTTTTATATTAATAATTAAAAATAATTTTATTTTATTTTATTTAAATAAAATTTATTTTTTTAAATTTATTTTTGATATATTTAAATTAAATAAAATTATTTTTAAAAATAATATTTTAAAAAACTTTTTTTTAAATGATCTCCTTATAAAAGACTCTATTTCAAAAATTAAGCCAAACTGACCAATCTAGCTGGACGCGCGGACCCAAATTGAACACGTCCCAGCATGAGAGGCATATTCACCACAAGGCCCCGCATCATCAATCGTACGGTTCAATTATTGAACAAACAGTATTTATATTCTCATGACAAGTGTTTTTTGTCCTTTGTTGAGAAAAAAAAAGAAATATTTTTAAATAAAATTTTTTTTACTTTAAACTATTTAATAATCAATACATTAATTTTGAGCATTATCATTATTTTTTACTGTAATAACAATTTTAATATAATTATTAAGGTCTGTTTGATTTAAATTTTGATAAAATTATTTTTGAAATAATTGAAGTTAAAAGCTTTAATTTTAAAATAATTAATTAAATTTAATTGATATATATTAATAGTATAAAAAATTTTATATTATTATTTAATTATATATTGATATTTATAAAATTTTTATTATAATAGGTGATTATATTAAATATTTTTATAAATATAATAATATATTATTAAATATTTGTATAACTTTTTTTTTATATTGATAATATATATCAACTAAATTTATGTCAAAAAATGAGGTTAAAAATTGAGTTTGGAAAGTTACTTTTATTTAAAAATAATAAAGTAAAATTAATTTTAAGACATAATTACTAAATAAGACATTGTTCCTTTATACGAAAAAATAATGAAAGAGACATAAGTTTGGGGTAGTATAGTAATTGTATGTTGAGTACCCAACACCCAAACGAAATAGCTCAAAGCTCTAGAGCTTTCATCAAACCCAATTTTTGTAAAAGCGAAAAACACAACCAAACCATTTCGCTTTTTTGTCGCACACTTTTATACAACGCAACCGGATTTTGAAGGCAAACCACACATGCTCTTAACTGTTGATCGTTTTGAATTATTAGGGCGAGATGTACGATATTTGTACATATTAAAAATTTTAATACTCCAACACTTTTTTTTAAATTTTTTTTTATCAATTATTTTATTTTTTTTATAAATTTTTTTTCTTCTCTTTTTTATCTCTAAATATCTATAAAATGTCTGCCTACCCCAATAATCTCTCTCCACGTTTTGCACGCGCATCGGCGTGGTCGAGAACGAGACCTATTTTTTTATTTAAGTTTGCAGAGTTTTCTTCATAGGATACCTAAATATAATTCCGGAAGTTCCCATTTTTCAGTTCATTTTTCTCTGCATTTGACGCCTCTCTAGTCAAGTAATGGCAGAGAATCATGACAGTTCAACCATAAGTGACCCTTTTCTAGAAGAGTGGAAGAACGTAGGAGATGCATCAGATGAGGAGACAACGCTAACTGCTGATCCATCTAGCACAAAGACCGTCACTTTCTTCCGGACATGTCTTAATGGACTCAACGCATTATCAGGTCTTACTTCATCTATAGACAGACATGGTTCTTTTCATTTTAGTGCGGTGTTGGTGCATATTATACCTTAGCTTTTGCTTTCACCTCTTTATTTTTATATGTTTCATGGAATCCTATTTATGTTTCATCGAATCTTACTTGCGTTTCATGGAATCTTATATATCTCTTCTCGATGTGACTTGCTTTTTATTTTTTATTTTTTATTTTTATCTTTTTGCTTTATTTTCTTGATGTGGGCTTGCTCTTCACGATCTGCTCCCCTCAGCAATTTTCTCCCTTGCACAGCCCATATTCTCATGAAGTATACTGTTGGTTTGGTATGTGGTTTGAGATTCAAGAGCGGATCTAATTTTTTATTATTATTATTATTATTATTATTTTGTTATTGGGCTGCTCATATTAGATTCGTAAGGTTGATGAAGGTGATAAAGTTTTGTTGATTCGGAGTGCGGTGATCAAAGGTCAAAGGTTCTCTCGTGGTGGAGTTGATCAAGCTCTCAATTTTGTCGGCAATTTTTTTCTTCAGTTTGTTGTAGTACTCTTTGTCGCTTGTCAATAATTGAAGGTTAGCTCAAGTGTGCATATACAAAAAGGGAAACTTGGAGTTGCTAGCAGCAGGGGTGGAGCCAGTAAATTAATTTCAGGGGGTCAGAATTAGGAAACTTGGAGTTCGTGGCAGCAGGGGTGGAGAGCCAGGAAATTAATTTTAGGGGGCAGGATTAAGAACTACATATATTCTTTTAATTTTTTAAAAATAAAAAAATAGAATTTAATTTTAATATAATATTAATAATAAAAAATTATTAAAATATATAATTATATATTATCTTATTTAATAAAAATATTTGATTTTTATATTAATTAATTTAAAAATATTACAAATAGTAATATCTCAACATGCCCACACTCCCCCGTGGGGCGGCCGGGGCGGATAGTTTCGCCTCTGATCAAGCTCTCAATTTTGTTGGAAACTTTTTTCTTCAGTTTGTTGTTGTACTCTTTGTCGCTTGTGAATAATCGAGGATTAGTTCAAGTGTGGGTATACAAAAAGGGAAACTTGGAGTTGCTGGCAGCAGGGGTGGAGCCAGTAAATTAATTTCAGGGGTTCAGAATTAGGAAACTTGGCGTTGGTGGCAAAAGGGTGGCCAGGATTAAAAATAAAAACTATATATATGGCTTTAATTTTTTAAAAATAATAAAATTAAAATTTCATTTTAATATATAATTAATTTAAAAAAATTTATTAAAATATATAACTATATATTATCATATTAATAAAAATATTTAACTTTCAAATTAATTAATTTAAAAGCATTACAAATAGTAATATCTCAACATGATCCACACAGGTCCCCCTGGAGTTTCGCCTCTGATTGGGAATTTTCTGCTTTCCTAATTGGTCCATTACTTCTAGGCCTTCTTGTTGCAATTTTCAGCATCCCAAAGAACGTCAACTTGCATTTGGATGTTGAACTTGTTAATTGAGAACTCAAATGTTAATAATGTAGAACAATGGGACATGAATTTTGGTGGGTTGGTACTTGATAAGCTACTACTGTTAGTACTGCTGGGCTTAATACTATATCAGCATTCTGTGAAAAGAATTAGAAGCTTCAGCAGTTGAGAAACTGTGATTACTGATTATGCTACAGAAAAACTGTTAGATATCAATCCTGAGAAGGATCCTGGTTTGTCGACGCTACACTTCCCGCTAGGATTTTCCAATTTTTCAAATACATGTCAGGATTTCCCGTTGTCTAACATTGGTGTAAATGGAGTCTCAGAGGTGGAGGTCAATAGGGAGTTGGATGGTGGTGTGGTTAGGGAGGATGTAGGGCGGGGCACGAGAGGGGGGAGCAAAAGGGGGTAGCACGGTGGCCGAGGGCGAGGGTAGGGGCGGGAGGGCGGTGTTGCCAGGGCAAGGGTAGAGGTGGCAGCGGTGGGAACTTTGGGGGGCGAGGATAGGGCAATAGTAAAAAGAAAGTGGATGAAAATTTTGTTAAAGGGAAAGGGTAAAAGGAATAATTTCATTTTTAAAATATTAAAATATAAATATAAAATATTATAAAATTATTTTTTTATGTAATAAAAAAAATAAATCTCAATCATTATTAATTTTTCTATTGCCAAGATTCGGGGACTATTATTGGTCCTTGACAAACAATTTTTCTCTAAGACAGTTCCATATTTGATCCATGTAACATAATTTATGATTTTAATAGTTTGAACGTGAACTTTATGATAGGTCCCTATAGCATTATTTGATGCATGTAATTGAGTTCACTTAGTGGGAGCTTAGTTGCTATTGTTGTATAGTTATATGATATTTCTAATCCTTAATCCACTTTTAATGTTTGCAGGAATTGGGATCCTCTCCCTTCCATATGCTCTTGCAGCAGGAGGATGGCTAAGCTTAATTCTTCTCTTTGGTGTTGCCTTGACAGCCTATTACTCTGGGATTTTGATTAAAAGATGTATGGACACGAATTGTAATATCAGAACCTATCCTGACATAGGTGACCTTGCATTTGGAAAGGGAGGAAGACTAGTGATATCGCTTTGCATGAACGTTGAGCTATACTTGGTTGCCGCAGGGTTCTTGATTCTAGAGGGTGATAACTTGGATAATTTATTCCCCAACACTAAGATTGAAATGTGTGGCTTAGCAATTAGTGGAAAAAAGCTCTTTATCATATTGGTTGGCCTCTTTATTATGCCTACCGTATGGCTGGATGACTTAAGTCTCCTTTCATATGTCTCTGCCAGTGGGGTGATTGCTTCTGCTATCATCATCAGCTCAGTGTTTTATACTGCAATATCTGATGAATCAATTGGATTTCATGGAAAGGGAACTCTTTTTAATTGGGAAGGGATCCCAACAGCTGTTAGCTTGTATGCCTTTTGTTATTGTGCACATCCAGTCTTCTCCAGCCTGTACAATTCCATGAGAAACAGACGCCGGTTCTCTAGTGTAAGTAGTGCTTTGTCCTTTACTTTGATGGTATGTTTAGATAGGGGAAACAAGGATGGCACGGAGAAAGTACCTTTCGTTTTTTTGTTGACTTCCTATTAAAGAAGTAGGTGAATTGAAAATGAGAGATTTTCACGTGATCTTCCAAAACTTTCCCTTATGTATTTTTCATGAAACTTCAAAATTAAGTACAACCAAATTTAAAGGGTTTTTAAGATTTTAAATATTCAAATAAAAGGGAAGGAAAATCATTACTTTAGCCCTATATAATTTTTCTTCCCTTCCCTTCCCTTTTCTTCCTTTTTTCCTTTGATTTTCTCCTTCTTTTTTCCTTTCCCACATGCAAATATTGATCTTAGGAGGGAATGTTTCACATTCTCCTGATTGGTAGGAGTTTTACAAAAATATTTTTGGGAATGTTGCATTTCCAAGATTGATTTTAGGTCAAGATTTCCATTAAAAGATTCCTATCTCACATATGGGATTATAACATTTTCATAGAATGAAAATATTTTTCTTTAGAAAAAGACCAAATATCCTTATTGTTACCCACTGTCAGTTGTCCTCCAGCGCTGGACGCCCATCGCCAGCTACTGTCGAACCTCTGTTGGTTGCCACCCTCCATCGCCAGCTGCTGCCGAACCTCTATTGGCCGTCATCCTCTATAGCCAGATCACTGCCGACCGCCGCCCTCAACTAAGGCTATTTTTGGAAATGTGCAAAATATTTTCGAGAATTCAATCTGCCTACTAAATGCTCTGAAAAACATATACCTGGAAAAGCTATTCACAGGGATAGTATCCCCGGAAATCCTATTCCCGAAAATGAAAATTCAAACCTCCTATACTAAATGCTTTCTAAGTGACTAAGACAGATATTTTGCTTTGTTATGCTTTTGTAGCTAGGATTTTACGAATTTTAGAAGTTCAAATAAAAGAAAGAAGAATCATTACTTAGCCCCATATGAATTATCTACCTTTTGCTTCTTTTCCTCTTTCTTTTCAATTTCTTCCTTGCTTTTCCCTTCCCAACGTATTTTCTTGATTAATTTCAACCAATTTCAAGGATTTTAGAAGATTTCAAATTTTAAAATAAAAGAGAGGAAAAGCATTGCTTAGCCCCATATCAATCATCTTCCTTTCTTTTTTTTCTGTGATTTCTTCCTTCCTTTTCCCTTCACAACATGCGAACAATCTGAAATATGGATACTCCTACTCAAACAGGAGACCTACTCGATACCAGTACTCTTTGGGTATCAATCAAGCAAATAATAAAAAGATATTATCTAAATACAAATTAATTCATACAAAATATCAAATTTTACTACTAAATTATTTTGTTTGCTTTTAAATGAAAAGAATTACTATTTCATCCCTTCACATCTTGTGCTTCTTTAAATATTTTTGCCTAGTTGATACATTGTATAATGCTTTGATGAAAATTTGAAGTTATAATATTATAAATATTACATTTATCTTATGATTTAGTTACCTTTTTATTCATGATTATATTTTTATATAATATATCCTCTCATACATTGCCCTAATATTTGTAAGATTTTCGTGATCTGTACCTGTATCTGTGCTGGATTATATCACGTTCGTTTTTCAACTCTCATTATTTTTTATGTATCACATTGCAGGTCCTACTTGTATGCTTTGTGTTGAGCACTGCAGGGAATGCATTCATAGCCATCGTAGGTTATCTAATGTTTGGTTCCGATGTTGAATCACAGATAACTTTAAACCTGCCCAAGGACAAATTAAGCTCAAAAGTGGCAATATATACTACCTTGGTGAATCCCATAGCAAAATATGCTTTGATGTTAACACCAGTAAAGAATGCTTTGAAAGGTTTGCTTCCACCACAACACAATAATAGATTCACTAGTATCTTAATCAGCACTGCCTTGGTACTCAGCACTATCACTGTTGCCGTAGCTATTCCTTTGTTTGGGTCTCTCACGTCGCTGGTTGGAGCCTTCCTAAGTGTCACAGCTTCAATTGTACTGCCATGTGCTTGCTACTTGAAGATTTCCGGCACTCACAAGGTACTTGGGTTTGAGACAGTTGTTATAGTGACAATAATATTTCTAGGTGTAGTGATTGCAATATTGGGTACTTACACGTCACTCTTAGAAATAGTCGAGAATTTTTAATGGATCTACACACTGCAATTGGAGATTGCGTGTAAGTTCAGTTTTGGCTTCATTTTGGTTGATATGCAGCATTCTTCTGCAGCAGTCAGTTTAAATGTTGAGCTTAGAGTTTGTGTTTTGGAAAAGACTAATGTTATTTGTGGTGGTTATTATGAGACCCTCTCTAAAATAAGGGGTTTGGTACACATCCTAATTGGGCCAATAAATTTAACTATTTGTTTAATTTTATCCAGTTAAGCAATGAGTTGTCTGTCCTTACTTAAATTTATATTTAAATCCTCTTAATACTTTTTTCTTATGATTTTACTCCAGGCCTATTCAGAAAATTAAAATTTTCTTAATCCTAAACATTAAACAAATTGGTTATCCTCGTTTCTAAACACCCAAAAACAAAACTTTTTACCCAAAACCTGAAAAACCTCCATTTACAACTCTCGTGCAATTTTGTGCCACGGATATCTGTCACACCTGGCGTCCCAACTCGAGGCATTGAGGTTCAAGTTACCTTCCTCAAAACCACGACCTCCTCGGTCCATTGGTTTATCCTTCGAATCTTTTTCCTGGGACGATCAAGATCCAATATATGGAAGAAGAAAACATCAACAACAAAGCAAACACCATCCAAGACAAGGATATCTGTAAAGACAAGAAGACAGCATATTTTGTGATGATGGACGAAGGTAAGCTTTTGTATCTTTCTGTGGCCACTCTTGTATCTACTTTTTAAATTCAAATTATATTACTCTCTGCGAATTTTGCTTCTTATTTTTATTTAAGTCTTTATATGAAGAAGCAAAAGGAAGAATAAGGGAATGAATTTAGCTTCTGGACAGAAGAAACTAATGTGACATTTTATATTGAAGTACTTGATGTCTTTTATTATTTTGGATATTTTATATGTAATAGAATATAATGGAATGAAATGTAATGGAGTGGGTGGAATAGAAAAAGAATAAATATTGCTCCTCTCTTTTATTTGGATATCAAATAATGGAACGGAGAGAATTTTTGGAACTACAACAGAAAGTGATAAAAAGATAGGGTTTTTAAGTTATATATTCTCAACTCATTTCCTTCCATCCAAATTAGAGGGAAAAGAAATAAAAGTATTGAATGGAATGTAATGAAATAGGATACATCCAGAACCATTCTATTCATTATATTTTATAAAAAAATTACATTAACTTTTCTTGAGGCATATTAAAAATATAATTGGCACCTCCTAGATTTTTAAAATACATTTACCTCATTTATCTCCAAATAATTTTTAAAATTTTCGAGTTATTCTTTGTAAAAAAAAATAAAATTTCCCTATTTTCATCAACACCCATCCCATCTTCCCTCACCCAGATCTTATTTCTTGAATCTCTCCCCCATTTCCACATTCTATCACCATCAGCTCCCGTGCCCTTATCTTCATCAACATCACTGTCTCACAAAACCCATCAAGGTGTCAACTTTAAACACCACCAAGATTCATTGAACCACCACCAACAATTGAGTTCCTCATCTTTGTCATCATCATTGTTTCTACAACTCCATTCTTCATCGACAAGAACACGATGTTTAGAAGAACTTGTCAGAGTGGTGCTCACGGTGGCGAGGAAAAAAACTCATTCCTCAATTTGGAATCTTCACATAATTTTTAAATAGTTTAATTATTCTGCAAGTACTCATAGTATCACTCAATTTTTAATTAAGTCCAGATAATTTAAAAATTTATAATCAAGTCTCTATATTATAAATAATTTTGTAATCAAGTCCTTAGAAATAACCACCATTACAAAAAAATGAAATATTCACAAAATATTCCTTTACTCCATCTCCCTCTTCACCTTCACCTCCTCCCTCCTCCCTTTTGCACCAGCCAACACCCAAATCAAGCAATGTCCTCCATCATCATCTTCATACATCATCAAATGCAACTCAAAATCGTAACCCGTCACCACCATCACCATTTTCACTAGTTCTTCTATCCCCAACCCTCCAAAATAAAACAACATCCAACCAACAAAATAAATAAATATAGTAACTAAATCATTGAGTTAAAAAAAAAACTCTTCCAACAACAAAACACCCTAAAAAAACAAACAAACCAAATGCATTGCAACAAAATGCACACATACCAAGTTGGAGGTGGCTATGGTGGTTGTTTTGAGGATGGCAGTGCCACGGCTAAGTGGTGGTTTGGTGCTGGCAATGGGTGGTATGGTGGTTATGATTATGGTGCGGGTTCAAGATTGAGGTCAACAGTAAAGAGTTGTTACAGTGGTGAAATGGATGATAATGGTGATGAGTTTTGGTAGTGGGAGGAGGATTTCCAGGGAAGGTGGTGGTGACTCAATGTGTTGTGGTTGTCGCAGTTGAGAGAGGAAGGTAATGGTGGTTATGTGCAGTGGTTCTGGGAGGATGAGTTCATCGGAACGGTGAATGGCAATGGAGTTCGTGGCTGGGTTATGGGGCAATGGTGGAGATCAAAATAAAGAAGGTGACGGTGTGTTTGGAGTACACCACACTAAGTGGGTGTATCAGTACTCTATATTAATTTTAGTCATGAATTTATATTTTATATATATTAAATAATTTAGATTAATAAAGTGTATGGTGCATCTAACTTCAACAGGTGTACTATAACATTGTTAGGAGTTTTTTTGTAAGAGTGGTTATCTCATAGACTTGATTATAAAATTTTTTACAATGTAGGGACTTAATTACAAATTTTTAAACTATAAGAACCTAATTAAAAATTAAGTAAAATTATAGGGACCTATAAATTAATTAAATCTTTTTAAATCCACTCTCAACTTGCTTTTTAATTGTGAAATTAGGGCAGAGAAAATTATTCTGTACAAGGGGGGAAAGAGCCGAAACTCGTTTGATACAAATCTCAAGATTGATCTCGCCACTTTAATTTTGGTAGAAGTTCAAAAAATTACAACCCTACCACTAAAACTAGAAGAATGTCAAGTCCAGTTACCATCAACATCTAAGAGTGTTAGTTTGATTCATACTAAATTCTAACCATGGTTAAATTATATGTTTAGTATTTATATATGATATTTATTTGAAAATTTTTTTTATCCCTCCAACTTAAGGTCATGTCACTTTGGTTTTAAAACTTTAAAAATCACGTTACCATTTTTTTTTTTGGTATTGGTCAAAACACCGGCCATTTTCTGTAAAAAATTTCTTTATGAGAAAAGTTAATTTGCTTCCTCGATGTGACTCAACTTCAAGTACAATTTGGTCTTAAAATATACAAAATGTGACCATATCGGCTAATATTTAGGACCAATTTAGTACAAGAATAAAAATAAGAGTAAAAATTTATTGATTAGATTTATGAATAAAATTATATGCTGATCTAATCTCTAAAATTTTACACTTTACTTTTATCTTCATATCAAACTCATCCTTTGTAGAAAATTTTATAAAAATACTATTTAAAATGCATACTTTATAATTTTTTGCAATTTTTTGCACATTTTCAAAGTCTGCGGATCACAAAGAACATGACCTTAAGTTGAAAGCATAAATTAAAAAATTTCCTTTTATTTTAATTTTGCCTCTATTTATTTCTAAAAAATAATTTGTATACATACAAAATTGTTATTCTAAAATATAAAAATTAAATTAGAAATAAATATGATGTTATGAACAAAATTAAAAATTAAAATCATGTACAGAAACCAAAAAATATAATATTTTTAATCCTCATATTTAACACTCATTTTTAATTTAGTTTCGACACGTCATTAGCATATGACTCCTATAAATGTTAAAGGCAACAACAAATAATAAGAATGATTAAAAAAAGGGGAAAAGAGCATTCAACCCCTTAAACTTTCACTTTGTTACAAGTGGTCTGCCTCAAACTTAAAAATTTTCCAATTGAATCCTTAAATTTCACTCACTTGCAAATGGCCACCACCGCTATTAAATCATTCAATTAAATCTTCAAATTACAATTATTCTTATAATTATTAGATCTCATTTACAGTTATATTGAACTCACTTAAAAAATGCTATTAGTGAATGGCATGACATGATTTATGAGTGTCATGTGTCAAATTTTCGCTTTTTTTTATAAAAAAAAAATCTTTTATTATCTCATCTTATATTACTTAACATACATATTAGCATATTTAAAAAAAATTAAAAAATTATTTTGACAATAGACTGAGAATAATCATGCTTTCTTTCATACCAAACAAGCAAAGGTTATCACAAGGAATCAAATCAGATTAAATTTATTTTTAATCTATTTTATTTTTTAAAATACATATATATTTTAGTAATATTAGATAAGAAAATAAAGAAAAAATTTGTTAAAAAATAATGATGTGACACTTACATTCATAGATTTTGCCATACCATTCATTAATAGTCGTCTACTACTTAGCTCAATTACAACGAATACAAGAGAGAATCATTATAATTTAAAAAGTCAATTGAATTTTTTTTTGGTCAAAACAACAATTATCCTATTGGAGGCAATTTTATGTGAATCGGGTAGAAACTTTGTGAATGACAAAAACTCTTTCTTTTGAGTTTTAATGCAACTAAATATCTAAGGTTTAGTCAATTGAAATATTTTATAATTTATGCTGATTATTTACAAGTAAATGAATGTTTAAGGATTTAATTGAAAGATTTGATAGTTGGTACAAACTATTTGCAGCTGAGTAAAAGTTTAATGATTACATTGGAAGGTTTAGAAATTTGAGGTACTTATTTATAACTTAGTGAAAGTTTAAAGGAGGATAAATTAATTTTTTTCCCAAAAAAAAAAAGATATATGTGTACTAGACTTTTTATTTCCCCCTTTCTTGCTAATGATTTCTTTCTTCTTTTCTCCTTCTTTTCCCTCTCTCTCCTTTCTCCTTATTTTCCACATGAACTCTCTATGTATTTCAATTAAAAAATAGAAATTGCTACATTCCACTATGGGTATGTTTATGCTGGACATTTTGTGCAAGGCCTAGTACTGAACTTGTTACCTTCTTTTTTTCGATAAATAGAAGGCAAGCTCAACCAACTCTCCAAGGATAGAGAGGAGCCAATGATACAAGAAGAAAAGATCATGGTCCAAATCTAAAGAACATCAAAACAACACAAACTAAGAACCACCCCCACACAATTTAAAAAGTCTCACTGTTCAACAACATGGGGAACTAAAACAAAACAGAAAAAAAATAAAAAAACTGCATAAGAGAAAACAAGCAGCAAAAATAGTGACCAAACTGCAAACATGCCAGCACATGTCAGTGTCAAAGATTCTACGGTGGAAGATTTGACTCCTATAATTCGGCATTCCACCTCAGGTATTGATTGCATTTGTGCAGAAAATTCTTCTCTTGTCCATATAACCAAACTTGCAAATTGAGTATCTCCTCGGTGAAGATTCATTTCTAGTCTGTTCTTCCTATGTTTGCAAATACCACTTTCACCTAATTAAGCATCTATATGAATCATTATAGCCCTTTGTCCAGCATCATTTCCTTCTCCCCCATGTTCTTACCCCTTCCAAATTGTGAACAAAGATCTCGGGACCATATGGAATTTCATGGCACCATCTTTTTACCCAATAGCCCAGTTTCAATTTTGTCAGATAGTTTATATTCTCCTAGTTTATAATCTTGTTCAAGAAGACAGCCTGGTTTCTCTCATACCATACTAACCACACCACAACAAAAACAATGAGATCCACAACTTTTTCTGAAAACCATGAGTTTCATGCCTAAACATTGATCAAAAAATTGTATAGGTTGATTATGACAGCACCAAGAGTAACCCCACCATGAGAAACAAGAGCACAAAATCTTCCAAGTATGATTACATTCAAAAAATAGGTGGTTGATCGTTTCCTACTGGCAATTATATAATGGACACAGTACTTGATCATCTCTTATGATGTTAAGCTCCCTTAATCTTCCTTTGGTGTTCAATTTGCCAAGCATCAGCAACCAAACCAGAATTTCTGCTTTTGGGGGAGCCACATCAGCCCACACACCTGCTGTGAGATTGGCTAAGCTTGTGTTCTGATTAGATGATAAAACTTGCAAAATAAAAGATTTAACTGAAAAAATCATGTTAGCATTAAAAACCCACACCAAGCTGCCATCCTATTTGCCACCATCCATGGTATTCAGCAGACTTAGCATATCATTGATGAGCTGTTGCTCCCATAGAAAGATTGGCCTTCTCCACTTAAAGCTCCATCTCCATAAAGCTCCATCCCACACACCCATTTCAAATATGAATTTATTTTTCCACATAGAAGCAGCAAAGAGTCTTGAGAATTTATTTTTTTGGCATTCATCCCTTATCTACACGTCCCACCAAAAGAGGGTAGTCGTACCATTCCCTAACTTCTTCTTGAAACCCCTTTTGATTGTTTCCATAACAGCATCTCCCCATTCTTATATGCTGCATATCTGCGCCCATGGAGACGAGCTCTTTCTAACCTCTTGTGCTAAGAGAGGCTTCGTCACATCCGAGTCATGGATGGAGCATACTATTCTTTTCCATAGGAAGTCTCCATTCTTTGAGATCCTCCACTACTACTTAAATTGTAGTGCAGCATTTTTAATCTATAGATCACCAACTCTAAGACCACCCATGAATTTGGGTTTTTGAATAATTTTCCACTTAACTTGTTACCTTTCACATTAGATAAAAAAATATTTTAATTAGAAATTATTTTTATTTCCAATCCAAAGATAAAGATAAAAAGAAAAGAGATTGGTTGCACAAAAGGTCTAGCAAAAACATACCCTTTAACTATAGCTCCAGAGAAGCTGCATGCAGGCGATAGCGAGCACTACCATCAAAGTTGCATGAGCAGACAAAAAGGCGATGCAACCAGAGATTGTTTTTGCTTTAAAAAAAAGTTTATTTAATGCATGGTTGAGACTTAGCTTATTTTTAAAAATAGTCTTTTTTCAAGAAAACTGTTTCTAATATAATTTAGAGTTTAATTGGAGTGCACTGACAGTATAAAATTTTTTTACATTATCATCTAATCAAAACATTCTATTTGTATGACCATTCAAGTAGTGGGTGGTATGATTTTTCTTTGATGTGTGATATATAATTGGATGTCTGTGTAAAAATTTTTTACATTGACAGTATATTCAAATTAAATCCTATAATTTAATATATTTACTAAACAGAGAGAAGTTATAAAATTCAAAGGTATCAATACCTATTAATTATTTGTAACTAAAAATTTGTCACATATCTCACTAACTCAAATTATTAAATTTTTTAAAATATTTTTAATTATATTTAAGATTTATAATTAAATCACAACTATTGAATATAAAAAGCTATCAATACCCTTATAAAAATAAAGGTACCAAAGAAAATACCAAATTTAATTATACTTATAATTTATCATTAAAATAATTTTAATCTCAACACTAATTCAAACACATTAAAAGTTTGTTTTTGCAGTACTACACTTTTCTTCACTTGTTTTTTCAACCCACATATCAGGTTAAAGGTAATGGATAATAGTCACGCATCATTTTCGCATCACATGCAATGGTTGTATCATCAAAGACAATCACTGGTCCTTCCCATACGAAATGCTACCGTAAAAGTACCCGTCACTCTCACCATCCTGTCTCCCCTGCGGTTTCAATTTTCATTGTCCAGTGAAGTCTAATATGGTCCAACGTTACTTTTGGACCATTCAATGGTCCGCATTTGACTATCATAAAATTCTTATTAATTTATTTTTTTTAATTAAGATTAATTTTAATACATTATCAATATAAAAAAAATTATATTATTATTTAATTATATTTTTTATTTGTAAAATTTTTAAATAAATAATTAAATGAAATATTTTTATTAATATGTCAATATATGAGTAGATATTTATATAATTTTTTTATTCAACAATATATAATTAATTTTGGTACACTGTCAATATAAAAAAAAATTATTTATATATTATGAATTTAATTAATAGACTGTTTTTTTTTTTTAAAAAAAAGAGCACTGTAAATATAATTCTTTTGCTAAATCTTTTTCTTTTTTTAATGATATTGTTACTTCTGGGGCAAAGCCACTGTTTTTACTTAATTACTTTGCTACAGGCCACCTTCATGTTGACATTGCTGAAAGGTAACAATATAAGCGTATTGACTGGCTTGGTTGAGTGTTCAATATAAGATTACTCATGTTCAACAAATGGAAATTGAGTTTTCCTTTTTGCATCTAGATAATTGAAACTTTCAAATTTCTCAAGTAACTTCCTCTTCTTCAGGTTATAAAAGGCATTGTTGATGGTTGTCAGCAATCTGATTGTGTTCTTTTGGGAGGAGAGGTATTGTAGATGTTTATGATTAAATTTTAATCACTTCTTATGCTGTAGTGAATATCCAATTGGATGCTATAATCTTACAAAATCCTACTCTGAATGATACAAGTTAAGAAATTATGAAATAACGGAAGAATTTGTTGTTAACATACAATTTTTTTGGCTTATTGTAAGCCTCTGACATGGCTTAAGAGCCAGCAGCAATTAGTTTTTGCAGGTTATGGATTCTTGAACATTGAGAGAGAGGCTAGGTACAATGATAAGGTTATTACTTTATAATCTACAATCTTAATTCTTAAACTCTAAATCCCAAGCACCAGTTCAAATTTTAAAAATAGCCTCTCTATTTGCACATATATTTACCCTTCTCAGACTTCATTAGATGCGAGTCTTGTGTACTATACCGCTTTTTATATGTATGTATACGGATTCTTGAGCATAGACTCTTTCCCTAATTTTTTTTTCTGTCAGAAAAGTTTAAGGCTTTAAGCCTATGAGTTTGAATGCATTACCATCAAATTCTCTCCACACATAACTGTAGGTGTGTTTGAACTTATGGGGTTGGTTCACGCATATGTTTATACTTTATTAGAGTAAATGCTCACTTCAATTCTTGAATTTGCATCTGCAATTAATGATTTAATCTTGCATGTTTAAAATTAATGATTTTCTCTTTGACGCTATGATTTGCGTTAATCCCTAGGCAACACCGTTATTTAACCTTCTGAAATTTAAAAATATGTCAACAAAGTTTTTTAATCTTCAATTTATTTTCTTCCTCTTCAGAAATCTTAAATTTTGAATCTTCTTTATACTCATAAGTCTATCTTCTATATATTATTACACCCTTTCAAGACTAAATCCTTCCTAGCCGCATCAATTTATATTTGTACATGATGGATGGTGAAAATCGAATTCCCATATGTTCTATTTTTAACCTTGCACTTTGATTTACCCGACCAAACAAAGTACAATTTAATATAGTGCTCTACGACGAGGGAAATATTTGAAGTGATTGTGATCGATGGGAGCAATAATATCCAGAAAAATCTAAACAGGAAATAATGTGTCACCTCACCTTCTAGTTAAGGAGACAGGAAAAATCTTGAATTGGTACAAGGATCCAATATCTTTATTAATGAAATTAAAAAACATCAACACTGGAGCCTTTACTAGAGGAGACATAACAGTTACGGGGATATTGGAACCATTGGGATAATTTTTCTTCAAAAAAGTACTTTCTGAAAAATAGAAATTGAAGCATAAATAAAAATTTATTTTATGTTTGAATACTTATAAAAATATTTTTCTTATAAATTATAATTGAGAATATAAAATAATATTTCTAAAAAAATATGTTTGGGTAAAAAATAATTTTTGTGCATAAATCTTTTAAAAAAATTATAACTTATTTTAGATTTTAATTTTAATTAAAAATAACTTAATTAAATATATCATCAATATAAGTGGAATGGTGAGAGCGAGATGTTCCTTCCTAATAGATAAATAAAAAGTGGAAAAATTGTGTGATACTTTAAAAAGATTTAAGGATAGATTTGTAAACAAAGTGATTTCTAGATTTTTGACGTAGCATTCTCTATCTGATACTATCTCAGGTGTAATCGACTTAGAAACAACTCTTTATTTGTTTTTCCAAAAAAGGAGAAAATCAATTATTTTTTATTCTACTTTTTTTTTCCTGAAAAACACAAATAAACAAGTAAAACAAACTTTAAAAAACATTTTTTATATAAAAAAAGAAGCAATTTTTGTATCCTAGAAGCAAAACCAAAACGTACTCATCATGAAATTTATACCCTTTTTTTTATTAATTACATACTCAAAAGTAATTTTGAATAGTACTATCCAAACATTATTATATCAAAATAACTTTTTACATAAAAGTTTCTAAAAATAAATTACTTTGTTATTATAAACTCAATTCTAATTAAAATCAAAATTATAAAATCAAGTTTATTCAAATTTAAATTTACAAACTTTAGTACCAACAAAAAAGTTGATATAGTGACTGAGGCACATTACGGCCTCAGGTTGAACTTCGATTTGATCGATTCTTGGAGAAAATATGATAGAAGGGAATTAATCTTCTTTCTTAAAGATAGAAAGAAGGATATACTTGAAAAACCGAAAAAAATTTACAAATGCCGATGAAAACACACAACCTTAATTGGAGTGCATTAGATATGTGAAATAATTTTTTCCATAAAAGGCTCAAAAATATGTAATCTAAAGTTGAATATAATTGTACTTCCAATGTCACGGATACGAGATAAATAGAGTACGAACAACTTAAAATGTCAAACCCCGTGTTGTGAGGAACCTCATCCTGATCTATTCCATGCATTTTACTTTCGCACATCCATTAGTACTCCACTGTATAAACAAGACTGTGTACGTCAACCATACAATGTCAACATGTGGTCCTCGCCCTTATAACTTGATATGAATGTAGCTGTGTTAGGCCAATTAATTTGACCCCACCAACTATTATATATGCTACAAACGCAGCGCATTCTCTGATCACTCCATTCTCATAACATTAATGTTGTATGATCAGAAGACAATGGCAGATACCAAGCTGAGAGGTTTTTCCTCCGATCAGAGGACGAAGCATGGCAGAGATGGCGGTGAACGAGTCCTACTGCCTCTGAGAGGCCGCATCAAGCGTCAGATATTTTCTGCTATCGCTCACCACGTCCATAAGATTTTCTACTCCTGCATCCGCTTCCCCAATGCTTCAACCAATTAGTCGTGTGGTTCATCTGAATGGTGTCGTTCATATCATTGCTATTTTCAAGTTTCTCGCTCGTCATTATGGTATAGATTTTGTTTTTAATTACCAAAAAAAAATGTTTATAAGAAATACTTGTGTGCTTACATAAAATAGTTCTGAGATAGCCAAACAACCTTAGTTGAGGTTGTATTAGTTAAGTTTGCTGCAGGGTCTAAGCGCTTAGAGCATGTTTGTTTCCGCGTTTGGTGCTCCAAACGTTCGTTCATCTATCTCAAACGCAGTGACTAGATGTTTGGCAATTTTCAAGTTTGGAAATGTTCACCATGATTTTGGTGGCAAACCGATGTTGGAATGTTTGTTGCTTTCATGTTAAAAATTTTCACGTTCACTTTTTGTGGATGGGGATTTGATATTATTATCCTTGCACAATAATATTAATATAGTTGTATAATATTCTATTTATATTCTTTTCAGTAATTATACGTCTAAAAATGATTTTGGTTAACATCATCCAAACAACATTCATTTTATTATAAACACTTTTGAAATAAAAGTATCCAAATATAAATCACATTAATATCAACCCACTTTTGCTCAAAATCAATTTTAGCAAAATCAAGTTAATACAAACCCCAATTTGTAAACTCCAATCCAAACACACACTTAACGAGTTTACCATTCCGACTCCGAGACTGCATATCAGATGACAGACTTTTCTTTGTAACATCAAAACCGAAGAAAAGAAAACTGAGTTAGAGTTGTTGTCTTCTTATTCATATGGCAAGCTCTTGTAAGATGCTTTTAATTCGCCTTTTTATTACTTCTCGTTACACTCTTTATTACTACTTTAGTCTTCGGATTGAATTGGAATGTGACATTATTTGAGGTTTTTTTCTTTTTAATACGACTTTTAGGATACCTATCATCACTTTATGCTTCAGAGGCTGTCATCATTAAAGTTGGCTTGTATAATTTTGCTAAAGAAAAAGAGGAGGAGAAGAACAAGTTTAATTTTGTGTTGAAACTCACCCCAATTAGCGTGCATTTACTTTATTTAGTTCATTGTCAGTGGGAAAAAGCAAAGAAATGGGTTAATATAATTGCATTTTGGGTAGACGTTTTTGATTCCCTCATGTAAAGTCAGATGATAATCAGCACGTACACATTTCGTCACTCTTTCCCACCCTAATGGAGAAATTCTTGTGGGATCCTGCGGTAGCACATGACTGCGTTCTCCGCCAATCATGTAAGTGTATTTTTATGAATTTTATCACTAACATATAGTTTTATATAAAATATACTTATATAATTGATTAGGAGTACAACCACGTAATATTCCAGGACCACGTGAGTATTTCTCCTTCCCATTTTCACAAGGTTCCAGACACCTTTAATGAGCATACTACTTACTATACAATGACAACAATAGTTTTAAATTGGCTTAAATATGTTTTTAATCGCTCTAAATATTTGATTTTTTGGATTTGGTCTCTCAAAAATTTTTCACTTGATTTTGGTCTCTTATTTTTTAAACGTTACCAATATTAGTCTCTGTCGTCAACTGAGTGTTATTAAGTGCCAATGTAGCAATGTGAGATCTAATTAGCATTAACACATGTCAAAATCTCATGTTGCTAAGTCAACACTTAAGAACACTCAGTTGATAGCAGGGACTAATATTGATAATATCTGAAAAATAAGAGTCCAAAACCAAGCAAAAAATTTTTGAAGAACTAAATTCGAAAAATCAAATATTTAGAAGGACTAAAAATATATTTAAGTTTTTTAAATTTAACCAATTATTAAAGACAAAAGAATAACAAAAATGAACTAATTATAGAGTTTGAATAATTTCCAACATGTTATAAGTGCGCTATTAACATTTAGTTTACCTTTCTTTCTTTTTAAAATAAATACATACATGATACAAGCTTTAAAAAAGACAGAACGATGAGAAAAAGATGATTGTACATAAATAATACTCCCTTTATTTTAGAATATTCGTTTAATTTTGATATTTTAGGATTTCAGAATATCTATCCATTTCTAATATCAAAATAATATTAAATTTTTTTTAATTATATCTTTAATTTAATTATCATCTACTATTATTATAATTAAAATTAAAATATATGTTAGACCAATTTATTATTTTTAAATAAAAATAATTTTATCTATTTATATAATTTTATATTATTATCAAGGTTAATTTTTTTTTTAATCTATATATTTTTTTTATTTTAGACAGATATTTTGAAATGAAAGAGTGGTATATGACCAATGTAAGCTTTAATAGTTATAATGATAAAAAGGAAGTCAACCGAGTGGGCAACTGTATGCGTTTATTAAGATTAAATATTAATTGCACATGCCCAAAGAGTCAATGTACGACAGGGAAATTGTGGAATTCTACAACTTTGTCCATTTTCCTTTCAAAGAAGGTCCTACCTTCCTTTGCGAATGCGAGGATTATTCCCTTTGGGATCATGTGCATACGATATGCATAGAAGTTTCTGCTATGAACATGGGTTCCAATTTCAAGGAAGACGGCATTCTTACGAAGATAAATAAGTTAATTAATACTCCCTTTGATTTAGAATATTTGTTTAAAATTAAAAAATATATAAATTAAGAAAAAAATTAATCTTATAGTGGTATAAAATTATATAAATAAATAAAATTATCATTATCTAAAGATAATAGGTTAGTCTAATATATTTTTTAACTTTAATTATGATAATAATAGATGATAGTTAAATTAAGAATATAATTAAAAAAATTTAATATTATCTTAATATTAATAATAGATAAATATTCTAAAATTTTAAAATATTAAAATTGGACAGATATTTCGAAATAGAGAGAGTAATCAATCATTCCATTGGTAATTTATAGCATATTCAGTTTCCTTACATCGATCTTGCTTTTATCACAAGTCATTGAGGTTCATTGATCCTTACGTGTATTTGCAAAACTATTCATAAGGACATAAAATCTGATGTAAATAATTTTCTTGTTTTCAATTAGGAAAATTATGATAGCCTTACATCTCGTTTTGCTGTTTGTTAATTTACCACATGTTCCCACTGTCATGTTCGCTTGGATAGACAATTTCGTGGATATTGTTCCGTTTCAGATTTTCGGCTAGTTGAAAGACACTAGACAATCTTAGGCTCTTTTTGTCTGTGTGTGTGTGTGTGTTTAGTTTTGAAATATTATTATTCAAAAATATTTTATATTATTAATTAATCATGTATTATTATGTTATTATTCTTTTAGGAATTTAATTTTTATTGTTAATTAGCCATTGCTAGCAATTCGCTATTCAACTTTATCAAAATACTTTTTACTAATAAAAAAAATGCTAAAAGACCAAAATATTTAAATTGATAAAAAAAATTATAACATGAATAAAACACATGACGTCGTAAATGTTTAAAAAATTAATTTTCAATCAATAAATTTCATTAATATATTTTTATTAGTGTTGGAGTCTTTAATTAGTAATCAAAACAAAATTTAGATTCTTAATGGATAATTTTTAAACTTGACATCCTTTATTTGTTATTAAAATAAAGTTAAAGTCATTAGACAATACTTCTCTTTACACAAGCCATTAAAATTAATTCTTAATAAAAATTTTATTGATAGAAGGCACATGTAAAGAATTTTAAAATTCTAACTTCTACAAAAAAAATTTAAAAAAAAAAGTTACATTTTCTTATTTTTATTTTTTGAAATAGCTTGTTTTATGATTTTTTTTTCTTTTTTAAAAAACGAGAGCATATCACAAGAGAAAAGCTACTCGAAGCCCCGTTTCAGCTGTGTTTTCATTTCAACTTCTTATGTTTTTTTTTTTTGGGACGGGATTTTCAACTTCATTTTTGCTAAAAGCCAAAAGTTGATTTTGTTTTATGCATCTTTGTTCTAGATCTATACGACATTAGCAAATTGTCAATGCTGATAGTCTTCTTTAATTCTTTATCCAAGGGGTATAGTAGCATAGACATATTTTTGTAACAAATTGTCAAATGTCTGTATGATCATTCCCGTTTTTCTCATTACTGATGTTATGTTTTGTTGGATCTGTTTGAATAGCCAGCTCTCTGACTCTAATCTTATCGAGTAAATTTTGTTTATGTGCATCCTGATCATAACGTGTTTTGTCAGGGCTATTATCCGTGGATCATTTTACAGAGGTCGGCACTAAATATCAAGCTCCTCAGGTAGTCTGGTTCATGAATTATTTATGCCCGCGGATTCGGAAATTCCACGAAAAGTTTCAAGTGTGAATTCAAAACCAAACTTTATAGAACTAATAAATATCAACTGTTGAAGCATGAATTATACATTCAAGTTTTTAGTCTACAAGAAAAATTGTATCTATACCTTACCAAATTCATGCTCCTTTCGGTGCATCTTATTATCTTAATGCATTTATGAAGATTGTAATATATTAAAGAGTTTGATTTTGACCACAAAGCCTACCGATGCATAATATAATAGTCCGTGTAATGCATGGCTAAAATATTTTGATAGACTTTTTAACTAATTATTATTGTTAAAATTTTGCAATGGTGTAAACTTAATCGAATTTTTTAAAAATGGAGTATTGATCGTGATGAGAAAAATCTAAGTGAAGTCATATCCCTTTTTTTTTTTTTTATCGGTCATTGTCTAAAGTTGACATACACTACTCAAAATCTCACCTAATAAGGAGAAATGTTATAGTGACAGATGGGTCGGCGAGTAGAGATGACACCCGTGTAGGTTGGGAGCAAGCAGTGCCTCCTTACTTTCCATCTCTGCCGCCCCTTTCGCTCTTTGCTCATTCCTTATCCTTGTCTCAGAATTTTCTTTCTTTTCTCGTTCCTCAACTGCTCGCAAGTTCCTGCGAGGATCCCAAGCAAATAAAATAAATCATAAAAGTAAAAAATTATAATAAAATTAAAAAAATAGAAGTCACATAATTCTTGTAAGCTTTTTTAAATTGATACAAAAATATTAAAATAGACGTCTTTATAAATATAATATTATGAATATTTTAATCTATTTAACTGTGTGCATTAATTGAGCGAGTCGAGGATACCCCCTGCCCCAATCCTTGACTCTATTTGGGAGATTTTTATTTTCGTCCTGATCTCCACAGGAGGGGGAAAACAAATCCTTGAACTCGAGGCTTTGAATAGGTCAATTTTTGCGAGGATTCTCAAATGATGAAGAGAGTTGTCATTCTGATTAACGATGCCTTGGCCCTCAAAAATTTTTTTTTCACTTATAATATTATTACTATGTGAAAAAAAATAGTCCTTACTTGTGATTTGTATTGATCCATGCATCTAATAAGCAACTTGGCATCTTAGTAGGTTTTTTACTTACCTGTTGGTTGCTAGTGGTCCACTTATTAAAACACCTTTTACTTAAAACAATAACTTAAGATAAAAACGGCACGTCAAAAAAAAAAAAAAAGAAACTTATAAAAACGGGATGATGCTGTTTCTTATACTACAAAACAGCTACGCCAACAATAATAAAAAGAAAAGGAAAATACTTGCTCCTTCACGCGCGCCTCACTTGTACAACGCAGCAACAGGGAAATTTTGCTGTCCAGATTGATTCTTTGGGTGTGTGATACACTTTCATTTAGTCACATTTTTTAGATGTATATATTTAAAATGTGGTTAAATATATTTAATCATAGTTTTATAAATATGGTTAAATGTATTTTTTAAATAAAAGTGCAATATACACTCAAAGGGTCAAGATGCATCAGAGCACTAACCCACAACAACATTTTTGGATACCATTTGAAAAAGAAGAAAAATTAACTTTGATGGAGCAAAAAGCTGCTTGAAAACTAAAATAGTCAAATAAAATTACAAGGTTATTTTTTTTTCAGTTTTTTTACAATTGCTGTGGTGTAACATTCTCAATTTTTTTTCTTTTGTGATTTAGTTCATATATATATATATATATATATATATATATATATATATATATATATATATATATATATATTACAATTTATTTGTGAGAGCATATTATCAACCTAAACAGGAACATTAATGTAAAAATACAAGGTCAAGAAATCATAAGTGTAACTCAAAAGTCAATTATGTTGAAAAAAAATCATTGACTTATTTGAAAAAGATTCAATCATTAATAAATTTTATAATTTCAAATAGCGTCGTGTTCCATTTCCATAAAGATATGATGCATTTAATTTTTGACAAATTCCTATTTAAAATCTTGAATTATGAATTTGTAATTTTAACCCCCTAGATAGTTAAATGCAGGGGCAGAGCCTTGTATGTATGAAAGGAGCGGTGGCCCCCAGAAATTTTTATTCTATTTTATTTTTCTAAATTTCTTATTTTTTCTTATTTGACCCCTCTATTTTTTTTATTTGGTTAGTTTTTATAAATTCTTTACTTAATTACATATTTAAATACTCTAATAAACAATATGTTATGTATGTATACCTCTCTTAAGTTTTGATTGTAACATGTTTATTTTCTTTTATATATTGTAACTTTTATTTAAATTTTTTATAAGAGAAAAATTATAAAATATATATTATTTTCTATATAAAATTAGCTATTAAGTATTGACCTCCCAATAAAATAGTCCAGCCCCGCCTCTGGTTAAATCATTGATAGTCTCTAAATACGTGTATAAATTTATGTTCTCAAAGTTAAGTGTATTCAATCAACATTGATATATTATAATACTAAGTATATGAATTATTTATCACTTTAATTCTTTCTTTTTTTTTTTTCAGTTTAGTATGTTTAGTTGTAGTGCACTAATTTATGCAATTTTCCCCCCCGCAAATGGCTCAAGTGAATATCCTAATACTTCAAGCAATTGAAGTTTCCATGTCATGATGGAGCATAGGAGATGTTACGGTTGACCAAATTAAAATGTCAAACCCCGTGTTATGTGCAGTCTCACTCTTCCATTCCATGCAACTTCCACTCTGACTTTCGATCGTACTGCACCCCACAAATTAATGATCTTGTCACTGTCGACCAAACTTTGTCAACTAGGTTTCTTGGGTGTGTTTGGTTTAGAACATACAATCTCGATTTAAGGTTTTGTTTAAAAAGTGAAGTAACTTAGCCGGTGCTCAAAAAGTCACAAAGATAAAAACCAAAACAATATTACTTTTCTCAGCATATTCTCACCCCCACCAACTATTATATATATATATTACTACCACAAGCATTCTCTGATCACTCCAATCATCCAACGTTTATGTTTTATTAGAAGGCAATGGCAGATACTGAGTTGAGAGATTTTTTCTCCGATAAGAAGAAGAGGAAGAGGACGAGGCGTGGCAGTGACGGTGGCGGACGAGTCCTGCTGCCGCCTGTGAGAGGCCGCATCAAGCGTCAAATATTTGCCGTTATCGCCCACCAGGTGGTTATCATACTCCATAAGATTTTTTGCTTTTGCTGCCCCAACCATACGTTCAACCAATTATAGCAGTGGTTCATCTGAATGGTGATGATCATTCTTACAGCTAGATTTTGTGTTTAATTACCAAAAAAAAAAAAAGTTTATAAAATAATACTTTGTGTGTTTACATAAATAGTTCTGAGGTAGCTAAACAACCTTAATTACTTCTGCAGGTGTTACTAAGTTTGCATGCTCTAAACGCTTAGTTTACCATTCCCACTCCGTGACTGCATCTCAGATGATAGACCTTTTCTTTGTAACATCAAAACACAGAAATTTAAAAAAAAAAAAAGTTAGTTTGAGTTGTTATCTTGTTAGTTATTCATGGCATTGGTAAAACTCTTGTAAGATGTTTACAATTTGCTTTTTGTTTCTTTTAATTTATTATTTCCCGTTACACTCTTTACTAGCTTGGTCTTTTTTTAAACATACTTACATGTTTAATCAATGGTGCAATCTATACATTTTTTTTTTTTAAAAAAAGGTGAAACCTGCTTAGTAGGATTTGTTACGTTACTAGAAAGAAATTCTAGCTATGAGGTGCAACAGCCTCAGTTCTCTTGGATTGAATTGGAATGCAAGTGGCATTATTTGAGATTTTGTTATTACGACTTTTAAGATGCCTATCATCACCTTATGCTTCAGAGACTCTTTTCATTAAAGTTGGCTTACATAATTGTTGCTAAAGAAAAAGAGAGAAATTAAAAAGAAGAGGAGAAGGTTAAGCATAACTTTATGTTGAAACTCACCCCAATTAGCGTGCAATGTTCATTTACTTTATTTAGTTTATGGCCATTAGGAAAAGCAAAGAAATGCGTTAATTAATACAATTAAAATTTGGGTTGCCCGTTTTGGATTCCCTCGGGTAACGTCAGATGATGATGCATGCACATTTTCGTCGCTATTTCCCTTCCCGCTCCTTACGGTTGTGTCTGGGCATTGTATATGGTTTCGGACCTTTTAATGAGAACAGTAATTTTCGTGTACACTGTACAATGACGAACAACACTTTAAAATCTTAAACAATGCATCAGCATAAAAGATGCAATTAAAAAAAAAAGTTACAACAAACTACTAACAAAAATTAATTAATAGATTAATTTCTATGCACTAATAATATATCTTATCTTATCAATTAATATAATTATAAGAAAGTAAGAAATTATTATGGGTATAGAATTTAATATTATGACTTAATGTTAGTTTGAATAATTTGTGGTAGGTTACAAGTGTGTTATTCACATTTAGTTGACCTTTTATATTTTTGAAACACTACATGCATGATATATAAGCTTAAAAAAAATGACTGTATAAATAATAAAGAGCCATGCTGCTTGATCATAATACATTATTTTGGGTATCAATGACTACGGAAGATTTGTATATATATAAATAGGAAATTTTTATACATAATTGAAAAATCAGTGATTTTAATAGTAACTAACTATGTTATCACTCGATTCCCTACTTATTTATATGAATTTCCCGTTTGTTAACACATGAATCGTTAATCATCGATTGAGATCAAAAAGTTATGTCCACAAAATATTTTTCAATAATAAATACGTCATACGTGTGTCAGTTTTAATACTTCAGATGATAAAAGGGAGTCAACCAAGTGGGTATGACTCTGTGCGACTATTAGGATTGAAAAAGTCAACCAGGTTAATGGTAGCACAATGAAGATTGGATTCTACAACTTTGTTTACTTTTCCTTTGAGGGAAGGTCCTACCTTCCTTTGTGATTGCGGGGATTAGTCCCTTTTCGATCATATGCATCCGATATGCAGAGAATTTTCTGCTATGAATATGCCTTCCGATTTCTAGTCTTTCTTATGAAGATAAATATGCTAATTAATAATCAAGAGTATTGCTGTATAATACGAACAATTATCGTCCTAATCCATCAGGAGTAAATATAATTAGTGCAAACAAACAAGTTTTATGGAAAACATGGTTGGGTTTCACTCATGAAATAATGCTCGTATTCGAAAATAAACTAACATGCCAAAATTGCATCTAGGATAAGTTAGATGGATGCATTACAAGCATCATATGCTAGGATGTTGTTGAAATAAAGCCAATAATGACCTAGTGTCACAAAGGGATTCGAAACCTTGAACTCGTATAAGAAATAACTGTTGCTTCTATTTACTATTTACTGTGCCTTCAGAGTTTACAGCAGAGTTCCCTGTATACAAACTTGGTATCGGATGACATGGAAGGGTAATTAAATGGGGTTGAACTATTATGGTTGAGTTTGTTTTGTTTTGTTAGGTTAGTTTGTCAGACCATATCTTTGGTTGGGGATGAGGATGAGACAGGGAATTGATTTGGCATTCTCATTTTACAGCAGGATCAAGAATGTAATTGGAAACTTATGAATGACATAAATAGTGGCTGCATATCATAGGGTTCTCATACTTTTAGTGTAGGATTCATTGACATATTATGAAAGTCACATTAAAAAACTGTATAATTGGAATTATAATAAAGAAAATTTAAGTTAGAATATTTATCTCTGATTTTTATAGGCTAATCGCAGGTTTTCTTCTCCTAAATTGAAACCAGGATAGAGCAAATGTCTTTATCTATATGCTTCCTTTACTCACAATGGTGTTTAAACCAACAAATATTTAGGTGATGCAGTGAAAGAAGCAAAGGTTCTGGTGGCTTAAGTTACACGCCCTGGGCGGGTTTCCCCAACGTCTCTTCCATAACATGAGAAGAGAAAATCAAATACGCATATTGCAAATGAGTGCCATTTGTACAATCAGAACCCAAGAATTCAAGAATAACTTATAGTCTCTCCGTATGCAATTCTTCACGTCTTAAATCCTTCAATTCACGGGTTCTGCTGTTCTGAATTTCTTCCAAGGAGCAAACCCTTTTTTTTTTTTATTTAGTAATTCATCCTCCCACTTTCTTTTTTATGGCTTTTGTATAATGATAGAATGGCCAGCAACCATGTGAGAATGAAATGTTGCGATCAAAATACCTGGTTAAGCAAAAAGAAAAGAATCTATTAGTTCATGATATACAGTTATATACTATGGCAAATCTATTTACTCAGGTAATGGATTTTGATTGTTCCTTGAACTACAATAAAAAATTGTGTGCATTCAATTATTTCAGAATATTAACAATAACAGCAACAATCTTCTAAAACAGATTTTCTGACGAAAATTTCATAACTACCTGCTCCTGTCGCTGCTGCTGCTGCTGCTACTTTTTATGCTCCAATCTTTGCCTTGTTTAACGGATTCCTTCAGTGATGGTCTTGGAGAAACCTTGGAGCCATTCTGAACTTTCACCTTCTTAAGAGAAGTTGGAAAGAACAGCTTCAAGAGAAATGATTCAGTGTCCATGCTTTCAACCCGCATTATCTGACCTGGTTTATTGCTTTTGCTTTTCTGCACCTTGTTTGGCTTCTTGGTTTGTGCTTTACTACTGCTATTACTTTGCATGAGTTTGTTGTCCACACAAGTTTCATCTTGATGTGGTTGTGGGTGCAGCGCCTTCTCCTCATTCACCACCATGTCCTGGAAAGAGAGTTCGAAGCTTGACTCGGACATGCCTTCCACCATCTCCATAAGCTCCTTCCTCCCTTCTTGAATAGCTTTGCTCCTTGAAGTGTCCGAAAGGCTGCTACAACGATGGCTGCGAGGGAGAAATGGAGAATACTCAACTTTCAAGTTTTTTCCATTGCCTTTTTCTCCAGACACTGCTTGGCTATTGAGACCTGCTTCATTGCCTCCAAGTTGATCATAATCATCGTAAGAGGATATGGTATTTGATGAACTCCAGAAACTGAATTCTTTGTCTCCGTCACTCTCATTACGAGTATGTGCATCTTTCTGATCAGGCATGGTTTGAGTTTGAGAGATGAGTGAAAGGAGAAGGGTGATGGTGATTTTGAGTTGTAAAAGAATTAGGGGAAGCGAGGTCCATGTTACCATAGGAAAAGCAAGTCAATGTCTTTTTGTACATGGAGTTTGTGAAGCACAAGTCGTTGCCGTCTTGGATGGGAGTAAAAGTAAACGGTCAAGACAAGATATTCATTTTCCACATCTGTCTTCTTCAAAGTTTTCTTTCATAGAAACTGGGGTGGCTTGATTTCCACGTATGATCGAGTCTTTTAATCTAAAAAATTTTCAGTTGTCATCGGTGGAGATCAGAAGCATTATCTGTCCGATCTGGCTTTGAATGAGGATATATTGAGTGACATCAGAGTCTTCATCAAAGGATATTTTAGGTAGACTTAGGCTTCTAGAATCATGTCACGTCTTCGCAGGAAGGTTCCAAGAAAATCCGTGTTCTTTGATCCAAGACTAGTGAACGATGGGGACGAGCCATTGCTATTAGTTTCAAAGTATTGTGCTGTACTTTGACTGTTTCATAAGATTGTTATCAAAGAAGAATCTTGATTGTTGTCAGTTTAAATTAAAAGGTCTATTCTATTGCGTCCAAGAGTCAAATCAGGACCCCAAATTTCAATTTTATTTTGATGACACGATTCCACAGTCCACACAGTAGCCCGGCAATTGTCAGGGCCTAATCAATTCATTGAACTTCTTCATTTGTTACTTGATTACTTATTTGCTTCAAACTTAGTGATGAGTTATAACTTGTAACATCTTAACACAAACTCTGATGTTAGAATACTGGGAAGCCAATAGGCTAAAGATTATATTTTGGCCTATATTTAAGGGCTCCAGCCTCCAAGGCAGGGATCAATAATTAATTGCTGGGTTTGAAAGGTTTGAGGGTTTGAGATAGCAACAACTGCTGATATATGCTTACTGATTGGAGCAATCTTACTAATCATGCTTGCAATGATAATTCACAGTTCTGATGTATTCAAATCAGTTGCTACAATTGATTAAGGGATTTCTAGTTATAGCCCTCAGATAAAAATTTTATTACAATTGATAAAGAGATAATAATTCATGCCAAATGTGAGTCTCATAGATGAGGAGGCAACAGCAGTAGGCAAAATATTGAAGACCACATTCAGTTATTTGTGTGTCTCACAAAACTCATTGGAGTATGAAGATTATCTTGAGAGTCACGCTGACATATTACTCACATTCTGGCACAGACTTCTCCCCAACACGGCTATAAATACTAAAGGACGACCTGACCTAACTAAATTAGAAATCATCATCCTCATCCGGAAGAAAAGGGTAATCAACATAAGGTTGATATCCGGCATCCTTCAAATGATCACCTAGCTTACTGTTTATTACATATATCTCTTCAATCTCAGGATGGAACTTGTCCTTCGCCACAAACTCATGTCTGGCATCCCTTAATTCAATCCAACTACAAGCTGCTTCTTTCTTCAAACCTTTCTCCTTCATTATTCTTCTAATTCTATCGGCATCACCCCATCTGCAGGATGCAGCATAAATGTTTGCTAGCATAACATATCTTGCCGTATTTTCAGGCTCTAACTCAAACAAAGCTTCTGCAGCCCTCCTAGCAATGTCCAAGTTCCCGTGAACTCGGCAAGCACCCAAGACTGCCCCCCAAATTGCAATGTGATTCCTAATTCCACTAGGCGCTTTCTCAATCAAATCCAGAGCCTCGTTGAGTCTGTTTTTCCTTCCAAGCAAATCAACTAATAAAGCATAGTGATTAGGTCCAGGCTTGACTCCATATTGCCTTTCCATTGACTCCAGCAATTCTAACCCTTCATTATCTAAACCTGCATGGCTACAAGCAGATATCACTCCAAGAAATGTCACATGATTAGGCTCCACGTTGGCATCTATCATCCTTCTAAAGACAGCCAAGGATTCCTGGCCATGACCATTCTGGGCAAACCCAGTCAATAACGTATTCCAAGATACCACATCCCTCACAGGAGCCATCTCAAACAAAATCTCAGCTGACTTCAGATCTCCACACTTACCATACATGTCAATCAAAGCATTATATATGTACACATTAAACAAGTTATCACTATTGCTACTCCTTATAATCTGACCATGGACCTGTTTGCCTCTTCCTATAAGAGCCTCATCTGCACAAGCACCTAGAACACTCACAAAAGTTTGAGCACTAGGCCTTACACCCTCTTCCAGCATCTGCTGAAAGAGATCCAAAGCTTCAATACAACGCCCGTTTCTTGCAAAACCCGTGATCAAAGCATTCCAAGAAACAGTGTTCTTAAACGGCATGTCGTTAAACACCCTGCAAGCCTCATCCAATCTAGATGCCCTTGTATAAGCCACAACCGTTGATGTCCAAGACACAACATTCCTCTCTGGCATCCAACAGAACACAGAAAACGACAAATTGGGCTCACCACATTTTCCATAAGCATCAATCAAAGCGTTGTTAAGGATCACGTTCCACTCCATGCCAAGTATAACCGCCACCGCATGAACCTGACGCAGCCATTTAAGGTTACCCAAACAAGAACAACTCCCAACTACGCTAACAAGCGTGGACTCATCTAACATCAAACGATCACTATCCACTTGCATCACTTTGAATAGCCTAACCGACTCTCTGTGAAACCCGTGGCGCGTGGAACCCGATATAAGCGAGTTATAGCTAACGAGGTTCCGTCGAGGCATTTTATCGAACAGGTTATAAGCTTTATCGAAAAGACCCATTTTGGAGTACACAGAGAGGATCGTGTTCCACGAGCGCGTGGTCTTGTTGGGAAGATCATCGAAGGCCTTGTGTGCACTCTCGATGCACCAGCACTTGGAATACACATCGATGAGACCGTTGGTGAGAAAAGCGTCGAAGAAAAGCGCGGTTTTGATGAGGTGACAGTGCAGGGCTTTCCCAAGCTTCAAACTTTTCGCTGTGAGGCATTTCGAAATCAGTGATGAGTACTTTTTTTCGATGGAGGAACTGGTGATATCACTGGGAAGCATAGCCACGGTGCTTTATTTGAATGAAGAAAGCGGAGGATACAACACGAGCAGAAGGTTCGGGTAATGGGACCCACCCCTGCAAATTAAGGGTCTTTCTGCAAGATTGTGGAATGGGTAGAGATGGGTTGGTCCAAAAAGTTTGTGGGTGACCTTTCTTTCCTCGACTCCTCACCCTTAGCGAAGCTCTTGGACTCTTGCGTTCGATCGAAGTGCGTTCTTGACGCGCGTCGGGTTCATGGACGAATCATTAAGACACAGTTTTCATCGGAGATCTTCATTCAGAACAGGCTCATCGATGCTTACGGAAAATGCGGTTGTTTGGAGGACGCGCGCAAAATGTTCGGTCATATGCCACAGAGGAATACTTTCAGTTGGAACGCGATTTTAAGCGCGTTGGCGAAGCCCGGTTGTCTTGATGAGGCTTTGAACATGTTTTACTCGATGCCGGAACCTGACCAGTGCTCATGGAATGCCATGGTGTCAGGTTTTGCGCAACATGGTCGATTTGGGGAAGCAATGAGATTCTTTGTTGGTATGCACCGTGAAAATTTTGTGCTTAATGAGTACTCGTTTGGGAGTGCTCTTAGTGCTTGTGCAGGGTTGACTGATTTGAATATGGGTGTTCAAATCCATGCTTTGGTATCAAAGTCTCATTACTCATCAGATGTTTACATGGGTTCTGCTCTTGTTGATATGTACTCTAAGTGTGGGGTGGTGGCCTCTGCTCAGAGAGCTTTTGATGGCATGAGTGTGAGGAATATTGTTTCTTGGAACAGTTTGATTACATGCTATGAGCAAAATGGTCCTGTTGAAAGAGCTCTAGAGGTTTTTGTAAGGATGATGAATAGTGGGATTGAACCTGATGAAGTTACTCTAGCCAGTGTGGTTAGTGCTTGTGCAAGCTTGTCTGCAATCAGGGAAGGATTGCAAATTCATGCTCGAGTTATGAAATGGCACAAATTCCGGGATGACCTTGTGTTAAACAATGCATTGGTTGATCTGTATGCAAAGTGCAGTAGAGTGAATGAGGCTAGATTGGTTTTTGATAGGATGCCACTTAGGGATGTGGTGTCTGAAACCTCAATGGTTAGTGGATATGCAAAGGCAGCAAGTGTGAAAGCAGCCAGGTTGATGTTTTCAAACATGATGGAGAGGAATGTGGTGTCTTGGAATGCGCTTATTGCAGGTTATACACAAACCGGAGAGAATGAAGAGGCGGTTAAACTTTTTCTCCTCCTCAAGAGGGAATCGATTTGGCCAACTCATTACACCTTTGGGAATCTACTCAATGCATGTGCAAATCTTGCTGATCTGAAGGTTGGTAGACAGGCTCATACTCACATTTTGAAGCATGGCTTTTGGTTCCAGTCCGGAGATGAATCTGATATTTTTGTGGGGAATTCTCTCATTGACATGTACATGAAATGTGGACTAGTTGAAGAAGCATGCCTGGTTTTTGAACACATGGTGGAAAGGGATAATGTCTCATGGAATGCCATGATAGTGGGATATGCGCAAAATGGTTATGGCACAGAGTCCCTTGAAATTTTCAGGAAAATGCTGGTGTCAGGAGAAAAACCAGACCATGTTACTATGATAGGAGTTCTGTCTGCATGTAGCCATGCAGGACTTGTTGAAGAAGGGCGTCATTACTTCCAGTCAATGAGGACTGAGCTTGGTTTAGAACCATTGAAGGACCATTATACATGCATGGTTGATTTGCTTGGCCGGGCCGGTTGCCTTGATGAAGCAAAAAATTTAATAGAGGTAATGCCAATGCAGCCTGATTCTGTTGTCTGGGGATCTTTACTTGGTGCTTGTAAGGTTCATCGAAACATTTCATTAGGAAAATATGTGGCAGAAAAGCTCATAGAGATTGATCCCTTGAACTCTGGACCTTATGTTCTTCTTTCAAATATGTATGCTGAGCTTGGTAGATGGAAAGATGTGGTAAGGGTCCGTAAACAGATGAGGCAATGGGGTGTAATTAAGCAACCTGGTTGCAGTTGGATTGAAATCCAGAGTCGTGTGAATGTTTTCATGGTGAAAGATAAAAGACACCCTCGTAAGAAGGACATCTATTTACTTTTGAAAATTCTAACAGACCAGATGAAGCGAGCTGGCTATGCGCCAGAAGTTGATGATGATGAGATATGTGAGCAGGAAAGTGACTATGAACTTAACTTACATCGCGAAATGGAAATGTCAGTAGAAGATGCTGCAGTTGGATAAAATATGAAATGCTTTTTGGCTAATGCTTTTTAGCAACCTTCACTGGGATATTAAACTTTCTTTTAAATTTTGGGTGAAGGCCAGAAATTCATGATCACGGTTCCTCCAAAATGTTTTCAATGTGGTTAAGTTAAATGCATAAGCTATTAAGCTGTAGCTGCAGAGCCTTGAACGTACTCTTCAGTTTGTTGGTACCATTGGCCTCCCCTCCATGCAACATAGGTAAACTAGATACTCTCAATCTGCTGATTTTCTTGCAGTTAAACTTATGATTCATTAATTTTGATCATATGCTCTGTTTTTTGGTAGATAGATCATATGCTCTGTTTGCTTGCCAGTACAATGAGCTAAGAAAGTTTTAAGGGCCACTTTTACACAGTGGACATATCCTGTGTATCATATGGCACTTTGCCATTAGCATTCAGGTATTTTAAAAGTACAATAAAAAAGAATAGCAGGGATTGTGAGCTTAATTGCTTCATTTTTGTGTAAATCTTTAATTGTTTATATGCTATCCCTCGCACGATGTGTACTTCATACCCATAATGTAAAGTTGTAATTGAGATTAGGCTTAGTGAACAAGCATGGTGAAAAGCTTTTACTTCAGTTGCAGTATCACCCTATTTTTGCGATTTGTAAGAACAATACTAGTGAACTAAGGGAATTGGGCAACAAGCTTGTATTGAAAAGAAATTACCAGGGAAGAAGGAATCTAGATGATGAAGAGAGAGACAGTGGTGTGAATTAAGTAATCATCGAAAACACAAACCAATATAATGTCGTGTTAGTACAAGTTGTTGGCACTGACCAAACCTATACAGTCTATATACATTTATTAAATTTCTATTTGAAGAAAAATCCAAGACATGTGAACCAGAGACAGGGAGACAGAATCACCATAATTTTTATATGATGACATTTTGCGAGCATCTGTATCTAAGAAATACATAAGAAAAGAACCTGTAGATCAAGATGAAGCACAACATCATCCCAAGATTCTTCCATCTACTACTATCCCCTCCATACCCTTCATCTTTGAGCACATCTTCTCCCCTCACCACACATGCCCCAAACATGTACTCCAAGCACTTCTTTGAGTTGCAGAACTCATTTATCAGGAAACCTTCGAAGGGATACTTGTATAGAGATACATAATGCATGAAAATCCAGTAATTAGGAATTTCATGCTTTGATATGAAGTAGCCAGAGAACAAGAAGAATGAACCAATGACACCAGAAATCACCGCATTACCAACAATGAAATTAGGCACCAAAGCACTGAAACACACCACAACAGAATTTGCCGTATAAAGAATTAGCCAAATTATCAACAAAAAGTTCAGAAATGCTGTGAAATTCTTGTTTAGACCAACAAGCCAATATAAGGGCATCGTGAATAAGATGGCAAGTATGAATAGAAATGGCAAGAAAACTAGGCCATTAGCAATAGCATAGGAGGATACTCTGTAGCTTCCACTAGAGGTCTCCTTCATTAGAATCTCCCTTTCTTGCAGAAAAATTGGTAGAGCTTCTGTGGTGCATGATAACAAAAACGTTAATATGAAAGCAAACAGACCCACCCTTTCTTGTGCTCCCTCTAGCCCATCCTTGAGATGACAAAAAACAGAACCCAAAACCAACCCAGAAATCAGCATCTGAATAGTCCTACATGCAAAGAGTTCCTTTGTACGGAGGATGTTTTTGGAGAGCCTATGAGTGAGGATCATAGTTTCTCTCAATCTAGAATTGGCAAAATCACGAGTGAAATCCATTCCCTCATTGATTATTTCCAAGTCAATTACCCTGGATTGTTGAAAGAGCTGCTGCAGAGTAAACTTACCACTTCTACTCTCACCTTGATCACCAGCTTTCTTCCATTGCACAGACCCTGGCAATTGTTGTGGCACTTCTAGCTGAACGTGGTGAAATTTTTGCTGTTGCTGAATCGTCTCAATGGACTCAATGGCAAACTCAACTACATTAACATGAAGAGGAAGCTCTAAACCCATTAACCTTAGATTCACACCCAGCAAATCGACAGTCCCATGGTGCAACACAGAGCCATTGGCTAACAACAGTATTGAATTGAACATCTTCACTATCCTGAACCCGGGTTGATGGATACTAAGGATTATAGTCCGTCCCCTTGAGTCAGACATGGCTTTAAGCATGTCAATTATCTGCATAGCACTGTTACTGTCAAGGCCTGAAGTTGGTTCATCCAGAATCAGCACTTTTGGATCATGTACAACTTCAAGACCAATGGAAACTCGGCGCTTCTCGCCACCAGATATTCCGCGAACCCTGTCATCTCCAACTCTAGTCCTAGCTACATGGCCGAGACCAAGTTCCTGAATCAGTGACTTGACCCTGGAGCACACTTGTTGTTTAGGAAGACTTAGCCTTAGCTTTGCACTAAACATCAGTGTTTCTTCAACTGTAAGTAAGGGAAACAATGTGTCCTTTTGTGTGACATACCCAGAAAACTTTCTGAACTGAGCTTTATCTGCCTGCTTCTGGTTCACCAAGATAGAGCCTTTTGTTGGACTAACTTTACAGGCAAGAATCTCAAGAAGGGATGATTTTCCAGCCCCACTGGGGCCAACAATTGCCAGAACTTCCCACGGCTTTGCTATGCAGTTCACATCCTTGAGGACTTGCCTAACTCCACTGCATGCTCTTTGTTCAGCTTCTGCTTCCTCTGCTGGTTCCTGACCATCTTCTTCACTGTTCAGTTGTGGAGGTTTGCTGAAGATCTTAAGAGGTTGCTCTGTTGTCGTTGTGCAGATCTTGTAGTTGATACCTATTGCCTCAACCTCACACCCTTGTTTCTTCATTGAATACGTTGCTTGCCCTTTTTTTTTTACTATCTGTTTCAATCTCTCTCTCTCTCTCTCTTTTCTTCTATTCGCTTATTATTTACAAGTCCATTTGATTCTCTTTCTCGCTGTTCTATGTGGTTCTTGTAAACAATCGAGTGGTTCGAAGGGATTTCACTGCATAGACATTGACGCCCTTGAACTAGTATACATATTTCACGTGCACTTGTGCTTGCTATATCTCTGCCAAATTGCATCATGTGACATGGAAAATACAAATTTTTTAATGACCATGGGTTCATTCAAACCACCAATAAGATTAATCCTCATTTTACTGTAGGAGTACAACATAAGAGTTCCCTCCCTAAGATTTGAATTTGCGTCCTCCTTCTTAACGCGAAAAATACTTGAGTGGTCTGGAGCTCTATGCGGCTGTGCTCAACCAATAATATCATAGCCTTTACATAAAAGTATAAGTTAATGGTTGTGTGTGACATGGAAAATGCAATTATTCAGATAGAATAGTTCACATGGATGTGTATTCTTGGTTTATCATTATTTAGATGGATGGCTACAGTGCAGACAGTGCAGTCCAATGGCCAACTGTAACTACAAAACAATTGGAGGATGCTAAATCTGCATGCACTGTAAGTGGTTTTGGTCTTTTGGAGCATGGTTTGATTCGGGTATGAGCTTAACAGTAGCCCTTCAACCCGTTTGAGGCAATACCGTCCATTCCATAAATTATTATTTTGATATCGGCGTATCGTTTTCTTTGGCATTATTTTAACGTCATTTCAGACTTTGTTCCGTTCTTGTATAAGAATAACAGAAATGTTATGTTGCCCACGGTTTGCAGACATATACGGTTGACACCGTACAAAACTACTACAAAATGACAAAATTCCTACTGTAACAAGCTGCTGCTTGTTATCTCTCTCTCGTGTTATCTCTCTCCCGCCTAAAATCTTTTTTTTTCTTTTACGTTTCCCCAAAACACAGTCTCTTGGGGTCTCTTGCCCTTCAATCCCTAATCCCCTTCAATCCCTAATCCCCACAACCACCACCTTCCGACAGTCTCTTACTTTCTCTTGCCGCCCTTCAATCCCTAATCCCCACAACCACCACCCTCCGACCACCACCAACCCGCCAGCAATGCAGCTTCCACCGCAATCCAAAGCTTAAGCGAACAAGTCTCGCCCTAGCCTTATTGCAATGCCCCCACACTAGCCGCCAAGCTTCGCCGGGGTCTGACTGTGAAGCCCGACGCCACCACCGCTAACCAACCAAAAGTTACTTCTTGATTTCTTAGATGAACCTCAAGATAGCCCGCGATGGGTTAATAATCTCCGTTGCTGCATTATCATGTCGAACTTGTTTACATATTACATTTTGGGTCGATTTGATTCGCATTCCGTTCTAGAGAATTGATGAGTATGAATTTAATTTTTGAATCGTTATGCTGCATATGATTGTATTGGCTGTGGCACCTCATTTTTCTTCAAGGAGATTAAAGAGTAGTTTACATGTCTGTCTGATATATGTATTCACCCATTCAAAGATTCTGAAAGGCATCAGACATAGATTTTGATACTTACTGTAGTTTTGTATTTTAGGTGGAAACAGGCTAGTGTATACGCCTCATATACATATGGTCCTGTAGGTAGAGATTTCAAGGTATTGGTTGAAACCTTGCTGTTGCTTTTCATCTTTAAATAAGAATATCTACTTTACTATTTATGTGATTCATAAATTCTTCTCATGGTTACTCTGCTGCAGCGGCCACTACAAGGTCATCTTAAATGTCTTGCAACTTTAGTTAAAGAACTCACTATGTTAACTTTTAAGCATGCTTGTTGTACTAATACCTGCTATTGTTGTTTATTGGGGAAAATGCTTCAGATTGTCCTCTTAGAAACCAGATACCACAGAGACCCTGTTGGAAGTGATGGAACCATTTTGGGGATTCACAATGGTCATGGTTGGAGAGAGAGCTAAAGGGTCCTCCAACACCATTACCATAATTGGATCTTCTATTCAGGTACAATATTTAGTTGTCAATTGTTATGATTTCTGATATTAATCAATATGTAAATTTTATTCATGATAGTTAAACATAATAGATACTATGACATCTGCATCTTGACAAGTTTTGGCTACATTATAAACTGTTGCTTGTAATTTTGATGCTGTGGGAATATCTAAATTTGAATGAAAAGGGTAAAAAGAAAGAGGAAGTTTTATGTGGCTCAGCAAGTGGCTTTCTGCAGTTTAATATCTGTCCGGATTCTACTTATGATAATTAGCCTATCTCAATAGTATTCAGTTTTCTACTTGAAGTGTTGTACCTAAGAATTGAGTTATGTTCGCTTTCTTTATGCAGATAATATGACATTTTTTCTATCTTCCTTATTGAATATTATTTGGCATGTTAGCGTTTTGGTTTTCTTAGCCATCAGAAGGCTACACAACTCACGAGAGATTCCAGTTACTCAATGTTTGATTCAGCAATGGATCCGGGAACTTTGGTCCGTACGGGGCAAAATCCATGCAACAATAAGAACAGCAAAGCCTCGCTGGGTCTATACGAAAAAAAATTCTTAAAACTATGGGGACAAATTAAAAAGAAAAAAAATAAAAAGGAAAAAAACTGGGAGAGTAGTACAAACTACATGATTTATTGCCATAAATTTCACTCATGGAATGCAGATTCCTACCGACTTGCATCCAGTTACTAATAAATCTGCCTTGGAGACAGTGTTAACGGTACTGTTACATATAGTTGAACACTGAGTCTACTGGTTTGCAATGTATGTATCTATATGCTTTGAACATCTTCAGAAGGTCTAGGTTGCATGGTTCTTTGGATACCGTGCAATTATATTCCAATTGAGTTTGTTATGTTATTTTATCACTAAATTATATTTGCAGTGTAAGGAAATGCGTTTGACTGTTTGAAGCTTGAACTTTAATTAAGTGATTGTTGATTTCCCCTTATTACACGTTGGTGTTCTATGTGCTCACATTTTAAAATTGTTTTCCAATTGCTCAAGTGAAGTAGTCAAGTTTGTTTATCTTTTTAACGCCATTGACACATCAAGCTATTTCCTTTTTCTTGATTATCTGTTATGTTTACTCTAGAAACATGTGATGTGAACTTGGTCTTTGTGTAGCTTCGTTTGACCTTTTACATGATATGTGATTTAGATTTTTCTCCTTTATTATTATGCAAATTTCATTGACAATGTTCAAGGATATTCATATCGATATCTGTATTGTGAATGGACTTTATCATTGTTTTAGTTCCATAAAGATCAAATATACAATTTTTAGACTCTGGGAATTATGCTGTCAAACAAATTGGCTAGCCTTTGTAGTATAGTTTATTTATATTATACTTCATCTTTTTTCATATTTTTAATTGGATAAAGAATACATACTCTTACAAACTTTGCAGGTCTTGCATGCTGGTGGAAAATTTGGTGGGACCAACAGTGGCTACTCTGTTTCAAGAGGTTTACATGGTGTTGGTTTATCTGTTGTTAATGCCTTGTCTGAGGTATGCCTCCTTTAACAATTTTGTCCTTTTTTGTCAGTTCAAGTTTACAATGCATATCTGAAAGCATTGCATAAAGAATTTCAGATGGATATAGATGTTATGACTTACATTTTCACACATGTTGCATATTCGTATTTGTCATATATTTAGATTTAGATATTAAATATTAACAAATAATACCATCGCTTTCATATTTTGTTTCCAGTCAAAGGTTGCTAGTCAATGTTACCTAAAGATCCTATTCGATATCTAATTTAACAGGTGCTAGAGGTAACAGTTTGGCGTGATGGATTAGAATACAAGCAACAGTATTCTCGTGGGAAGCCAGTGACAACTCTGACATGCCTTGTGCTTCCAGATGAAACAAAAGATAGACAAGAGACATGTATTAGGTTTTGGCTTGACAAAAAAGGTTCATATAATCTTATGTGATCATGCATTTTCTAGGTTATGGTTTGTCTATTAACTGTAAACTTCTGTCTTACATATGCTTCACTTTAATGTCAACTTAATAATGCAGTATTCACGACTGCTATTCAGTTTGACTACAACACAATAGCTGGACGCATTAGGGAGTTGGCATTCCTCAACCCAAAGGTGAAGTTGTTGTTTTAATAATTTCTATTTGTGATGTCTCATTCAACATCCACTTTCTCAGCTGAAATGGTCTTCAGTGTGGATAGTTCTTCATGACATTTTATTGATGGCTTTTCATTACTGCATGAGTGTTTTGATCAGTGACAAAATTCCTTTCATGACTAGAAGAACAAAAACTTCTTCCTTGGTGTCAACAGAAATCATTAACCATTCATATGCTTTTATAGATGGCATTTTATGCTTGGTTATGCTTTGAATCTGCAAGTTATGCTGCTGATTGTTGTAGTGGCTTAAAGGGAAAAATAAATTCCATTTAAATTAAAGATAAATTATATGAAATTGGTAACAATTTAAGCTGTGCTTATAGTACTTCTACAGGTATAGTTTCATATTCACCTTAATCAAATCAAGAAACACCATCTATTGCTTATTGGACAATATACCCATGTTATACTCTCTTTCTTGTCAATATCATTGCTGATTGTTTTCTGTGCTTGGAAATTTGTTGAGTCCCTCTGTTAGTTGAATATTAGCTTGAATTTATCTTTCTGCTCATCTAACAAATGAGACTAAGTAGCTCGAAACATTCTCATTATGAGAAATGTTATTTTGCCATCCTTTTTATCAACATATATGGTGTCAACTGTACCTAAACCAGCAAAACGACAAAAGGAAAGAGTAAATATGATCAGCGGTACAAGCAAAAGAAAAGTGAAAAATTCAAAAACCCAAACCCCCACCCAAACCCGCGAGAGCGAGAACCACACCCACACCCGTGAAGAACCTCACCTTTCTTCCTCCCCCTTCACATTGTTGACTTATGCGAGCTTTGAACCTCTCTCCCGGATGGATTGTCTAAAAGTGTCCCCCCTCTCCTGCTAACTCATCCCCTAATCTGACCACCACGACCCACACCACTGGGAATCCAGCTTCCACCACAATCGAAAGTGACAGCAAGCAAGCCACGCCCTAGCCTCACTGCAGTGCCCTTAAACCAAATAAGCAAGCCTTGGCTCAACCCAAACCATCACCGCAGTACCCATATTGATGGTGTTATCTATTTTGAATTTTAGGTACACTCGTGGTTTTTCCTCTGCTTCTTATTATTTTCTTAACTTTCAATAATCCATTTTGAAGTTTTACAATTTGGAGAGTGAAAAAGATGAGATTTTTTTGAGTTGATCTAACATATTGTAACTTTTGGCCACTTTTTCGAGTCCTTTGTGTGTACAAGGTTGAAGGAGTTTGGTGATTTATGCGCGAAGTATGTCAGTTGTGTTTGCATTTGTTGCCACATTTCTATCTGACGACGATGACCTTGACTGTGTGTTTTGTTCTGTTTGTCCATGGTTGTTACTTATTCTGTGTTCCACTAGCTGGTTTTTTGGTCTAATGCAATTATGGGTTACCAACATGATAGATGGAATTGTTGAGAGATTTTGACTTGGCTGTTGGTGATGTGGACAATTTGAGTAACTAATCTGTTGGAGTTTAAGTTGATATTCATTATATTATTTTATCCAGTGCTTTGAGTTTGGGGTGTTTGTTTTCCTTAAATTGATTTGTTTTCAGTTATGTTAGGTCAATTCCTTTAACCTATTGCATAGTTGAGTTTGTTGATGTTGGTTCTACTAACCTAGTTGTACTTAGAAAGTGCTCCTGGTCCATTGAAATGCAAGTTATATATTTATAGGCTCCTGAACCTGTTTTACAAATTGGAGTAGCTGCTTGTGTTCTTGCAGTCGAAGCCCTACTATGCATGATCTGTAAGGCATAGCTTGTTCTCCTTGTACTCCTCATTCAATGATTTATCTCTCTCCCATACTAGTCTCTAGGCTATATGCTACTTTTGTCTTGTGTGGTCAATTGTTTGAGGAGTTTCTGCTTAGCCAATGGAATAGCTACTTAGCTCAATGCTCTATTGAATTGAATATTTACTCAGTTCTGTTCTGTGCTGTGGCCTAGAACTAATGAATTTATTTATTTATTTTCTTGGAAATTTTAATGACACTTGTAAATATGCTTTTGAAGCTGTGGATGCTAGTGTTCAATTAAACATGGTTTTGAAAGATGGTAGATATGTAGGGCATTTCTGGCTGTGTCAGAAAGAAAATTTACCTTGCTGCTTCTTCATAGTGATGTTTATTATGGAAAGAATCCAATCAATGTAGTTTTAGCTATAGCCACTTAAAAACCTAGCAACATCTGTGTTTAAGATTCCCTAACTGGTGAGCTCATCAAATGTGTAAACTAGATGTCCAAAATTCTGTGGAAATAAGATATTTACTTGCTCTTGATGAACTTGTGATCTTTAACCTTAATTAGAAAACAAAAATATCTCTTGAAGGGAGGGTGAAAAAATGATAAGATTTTAAAAGCAGAGTTTTGAAAAGCTATTTTATCCGAGATATGGATCACACGAACAATGCTGCCTCTGCACTGTGCATACAGCAAAGCTTTCCAAACTGAGAGAAGGATTGCTATATATGGAACTCAGATTTTCATTTTCTTATGCTTGTGTTTAGTAGCCGTAAGAATAAGAATGCATTCTTGTGCGTTTTAGACTAGTAGTTTTATCCTTTTGCCTTTATGCTAATAACTGTTAGCAAACTACTATAGTAAAGTTGGTTGAATAAAATATTAACTGTGGACCTATTAGCTAGGATTTGGCTATCTGCTAGTCCGTATTCCATGAATCTACACACTGTATTCGATGATTGGTAACAATAACTAAATTCTTTTTAAGACAACCTGAAGGATCTTGTTAAAGGCTACAGGACTGGTGATAAGATTATTGGGTAATGTTACTTTTAGCAAGGGATTTGGTTATCTGCTTGTTCTTGGCCTGTCTGTCTATATTTTGTATTTGATGAATGATAATACTAACTAAATTCATTTTTAAGACAATCTGAAGGATGTTATTATAGACTAGAGTATCAGTAATGAAATTATTGTGGTAGTGTTACTTCCAAATATCAGTTTTTCTTGGAATTGGGTAACTTCCTTTCCCATTAAACTTGTTCTTGTTCTTGTTGTCTGTCTGTTTTTTAAAAAATAAAATAAAATAAAATCATTGCATAAAAGTAAAGTATTTGGATCAGCTTTCTTTTTCTGTTGACAGTATGACTTGGAAGATAGGTATGAGAATTATAATTTCGAAATAGGATGAAGCAAATTAACTTTCTACTGACTTAGTTAACCATGTGTGGCCTGTGGTATTAATTGTTATTGGGCTTAAATAGTATGTACTGTGTTGGAATGCGTGGTTATTAACATTTGGTGTTTTATTATAGGTGAGTCAACGTCATACTGTTCGAGCAATATCATTTGATACGGAGACTGAAATGGGGCAAGGGAAAGCAAATGCTAGAAGTCGTGCTACAGGTTTGTCATGCTATTATTAGTTGTTTGGTTTGGGAGGGGGTGAATGTTGGGAAAGTTGGCAATACATCCTGCTTTCCCCAAGTAAGTGGGGTTGGATAATATGCATGGGTTCAACTTAAAGTTAATAGGTAATATTAAACAGAGCTTCATTGAATATTGGTGGTTGTGTAAACTTTATAATGGTGTGATGTAGTTGACCTAAGGGCCAATTGGAAATGAGTGTTTTGTCATAATTCGTGATAATAGGTACAGTGATGATGTTTAAATAAAGTAGAGGACCAAACCAATTTCACAAGCAAAGCAATTCAACCCTTACTGATAGCCTAATAATTGTGATTAGTCCACCACAAAACACTTGTTATTGTCAGTTTATTCCCAGTTCTTTTCTAAGAACCCTTTTTGTTGAAGCAACTTTAATTTGTCCTACACATTTTGTTTGGTGATAAATTTTTTCGTACAACCTTCACCTTAGTATGGGACTGGTAAGAAGTTATATCATTTTTTATTTGTTAGTTGTTGTTTTTGTTTGGTTATAATTTGTATTTGCCACCTTAGATTCTGTTATAAATGCTTTTTTGATTCATGAAATTAGTCAGATATGTTAGATTTTATAAGAAATGATTTGCGAATCCCTCATTTCTTCTATTTGACGAATTTATCAGTGTAACTTTTTCATTGTCTTTACTTGGATTTGCATTTCCCTATAATCCTTCTTTTGCAATACAAATTGTTCCATGTATTAGATTAAATATTCATAATGTATTCTAACTGTAGATATCTTTTCAATTGGCAGGCCAACATGTGAAGGATGTGTCGCCAAATGGAGATTCTACATCTGATCCTGAGTTTTATCCTTCTGCAGTGGGTGAGGACGGGAGCCGTTAGTCCATATAATGTCTTTTACGAAAATTTAATTTTAGTTTTATTTAGTGGTACAATGAATTATATGCTTATCTTACAATATTGTGTACAGATCAAAGAAGTGATAGTAAAGAATGGTCTGCTGACCCCGATAGCCCGGGAGCTAAAGGTGTGGCTAGACGGCCAAAGAAGCGTGATAGGAAGAATCAAGCAAATGTAAGTGTTAAGTAATACAAATGTGATCTATGTAATAAATGCATTTAAAATGAGGGACTGTATGAGTATTTTGCATTGTTTTGGTTAGGATAAGAGGGGAAGCTATGGCAGGTCTCTTGCTGAGAAAGGTTCTCGCCAGTCTAGTCATGGAGTGGTAAATCACGCCGTACTTGTTGTATTGCTTTATGATGTAGTTATTTAGATAATTTTCTATTGTGGCATCCATAGTGATTTTGTAAACCTAGATGTACTGATTGCAATGCGTGTGAATTTTAGGCTGCTTTTGGTACGCGGTGTTCACCTTTCCGATTGCGTGTGTGCCAAATTTTGATTTGAATAAAGTCGAGCTTGTGAAGGAGATGGGATTTGGCACAGTATTTGATGTCAAGTGCCGAATCGAGCGGGTATTATGCTTGGAGCTAGTCAATGCACTGGATATAACCAAGATGTGTATTTTCGTGAAGGGTGAGCCGATCCCACTTACATACCATGATGTAGGCATGGTTTTTGACTTGCCGGCTTCAGGTATTACAACCTACCTGTTTGTCATTGCTATTTATTTTTTTTTGGTACATGATGAGTAAGGATGCTAACCATGCAATATTAGGGTTGGAGATTCCTACATCATTGACTGAAGAGCAGAAGCTTTTGTTGAATGATTTTGACGGGGTCACTGATCGCAAGTTAGAGCAGATGATCCAGCAGGGCAAAGTTGATGATAGCTTCAGGCGAGCCTTCATCCTGTATATTATGTCTGGGTTCTTCTGCCCAACATCGAAGATGGCACCTAGTCCAAAGTTATTTGGTGCCATTGTTGATGTTGAAAATGTCAAAAAGTATAATTGGAGCCAGTTCATCTTCGATTGGCTTGTAGTTCAAATCACAAGCTACAAGTCAAGTCATCGGAAGACGGGGAGCATCGGCGGCTGCCTTTTCTTCCTGATGGTATGTAATGCATCATTATTTTTCTATTGCAGTGAAGCTTCTTGAAAAGCCTTTCTACTGATAGTTTATCATGCTTGTGTATACTTGTCTATTGCCTATACATACGTATATGTCGGTAACCTAATTTGTGATTTGACTTGGCATTGCACAGATTATATACCTTCATCGCCGGCCGCTTGGTGTTAGGGATCCGGCATCCACTGGTTCATTACTAGCATATTGGGATGAAGAAAGGGTGCGAAGTCGGATTCGCATAGAGAGAAGCTTAAAACAGGTAACTCGGGTAAATAGGATTATAGTCTGTTAAAAATAGTTACGTGGTTCTTGTTTTTTCCATGAGATTAAGGTCAATAACTTAATTTCGAAGTTTTTGGTATTGTGTATTTTCCACCGCTTTTCTTCATGCCATCCGTTGAATTTTTTGATAGGGCATATTGTATCGCACTCGGCGCCGAAGTGAGCTATATGATGAAGTGTGGTTAAAGAAGACTTATAAGACAGAGGTAATGGGGATTATTTAATGCCTCAATAATTGAGAAGGTTTACGATTTAAGCATATTTTCCTTATTTTATCCAAAAAAATTGATTAGCTTTTTGATAGGTCAATGGTTTATTTAAAATTATGGTTTTATTATATTTTATAATTTTATTTGTGAATTTAGTTATTGATTTTCGTTGCACAAGTATGAAGTCCAAAACTGATATTATAAAGACCTTGATTCTTAATATATGCATTTCTGTGAGTATATGCAATTTGTAAAAGGTGGATTCAGTGGGAGTGATTAAAGATTTAGGACTGGCATCGTAAATGAGGGAGATGCTAGCATCCGTTATCTTTTTTGTGCATAATTGGATGGATTTTGAGCCGAAGCTGATTCTCACTTCCTTAAATTGATGTCTTTTATTTTTGAAGCACTTATTTCTACTGAAGTTCTATTATGCTTGTGCCCACTTGCAAATTTTTTATTTCCCTTGACATAATCATGTGTATGCAGATTGTGCAGGACTGGGTTGTGGCACATTTGCAGATGCTGAAGGATATGGATGATGCCATTCTGGCAGGCAAATGCGATCTGCGCGCCGTGTTGTCCCTAATTTGCCAAGCTTCAAGGAGGCCGAACCTGCTGCTTATGAGAAGAAGAAGAAAGTGGTAGGGGTTGATTCAGATATTCGGGATGACCCTTCGCACTTGACCGGGAAAGGGGAAGAGAAAATGCTACTTGATCTTTATACGTACTGCACCCAGGCAGGGGTTGTGTTTAGTATGGATATTTACTTGAACGCTTTTTGCCCCAGTCTAGATACTTGTAATGAGCAAACTTACTTCAAATGATATTTCTCTAATTACTTTGGGTATGTGATTCAGGAATTTGGTTAGCATGTTTGGCCAGTATCTGGATCGGCATGATGCTCAAACACTGGGCCCCGGGGGCTGGATTAGTAATTATGTAATAATAACTCTTAATATCAGTGTTTTAGTTTGAATTGCATACTTGCCTTGGAGTGAACTGGTTAGTAACGAATATTCAATTGTTGTGTCAGGTTGTTACTTTTGCGGGAGCGATGTTTAATGAGTCCGAAAGCAAATGACGTAAAGGCGTAGGGGTCAAGTTATTGTTTGCCTTCATATTTCATGGTGATGTCATCTAACTTAGATATGTTTGACATGCATATTTTAATTCAGAATTGGTTCGGTGTGCTTATGTTTGTTTCTCTGAATTTAGGAGAAGGTCGCACATGGTTTGGAAGCCTTCAGGAGACGTCGCCACCAACCATGGGATACGCTACCGACTGGTTTCGGGGACCTTCAATCTGTCATTGCCACTAGCAACCTGGTATTCAATTTCATCGTCTGTGTCAGTCCATTTTATATAATATGGTTATAGGGTAATGATATTTTCTACGTTGTTGGTAAAGGTGTTTACGCCTATTGTGTTTGATCACCACTGGTGGTGCTATGCTTTCAACCGGGAAAAGAAGAGGTTATATGTGTTAGACTCTTTAGGGGGAAGGCATAAGGGTGACAAGGCTCATCTTGACAAACTGGCGGTATGGCGCTACAAATAACTTGATTACTTTATTTTATACGTATCCTCAATATTTGGCTGTTAAAAAGTCCATTGAATCTATTCTTTTTTCTAAACTTGTAGAGTTGATGGCATAGTTGGTAATCACTTGTTCACTCTTTCTATCCTTTGTACAATATTATATGAATATAGAAGGAATCCAGCAAATATTTGATGGAGCAAAATTTAAACCTTTTTGAGTTCTTTGTATTTGAGCTAAAGCCTTGATTGAGTTTTCACTCCATTTCAATAGCAAAGAAGTTGTTAGTAGTCTCTTTGTATCATGCATTTTGGTAAACATTGTAGAAAATAGAAGGATAGTTAATGGTCAATGATGGACACTGTAAGTCAATGAAGAAAACGGATGTCATGTGAGGATGCATCCATAGTGAAATTAAGGAAAATGGAGCAAGAAGTAAACAGGGAGTGTCTAGTAGTAATCTTATATTACCATTAGGATGATATTGGTTAATAGCATTTAAAAATGAAATTGTTGACTTCCTTGGTAGTAGAAAATGCATGCTCTGAATGTGAAAATGACTGGTACAAATGCAAACTAAAAAATGCATCCGCTATGTGCTGCCGAATTATATTGAATCTATTTCATTCTGTCAACCTGTAGGCCACTCGTTTCAAGGAGATGTTGGTGTTAACAGTGCCGACGTTGAATCCTAATGAAGTGGAATTGAGAGTTGAAAGTATTTTCCTGCCAAAACAAAAGAATAGGTGAGTTGTAGTGTGTTTTATTTATAAAATTTACTCTTCTATATTCATCAATTGGATCTATCATGTTAGCATAACTTGTTGTTTGGGGTTTTCGCCTTGTATGGTTCTTGTGAAGTGATGATTGTGGTTTGTACACCATTAAGTACATGGAGATGTGGGATGGGGTCACAACATACGAGGGAGGCAGCACCATGCCTGATTGGACTGAGGTGAGCTTTCTATTGTTTGGTCCGTATCTTGGAACTATAGTAGTTTAGTTTCACATTATCTAACATTACAAGTTCGATTGCCACAGGATGAGGCTGAAAGGTTGCGGCGTGAGTTGCTAACCAGTTGGGTATTAGATAAGAGAAATGTGTGCAGAGCAAAAGTTGCACACGATGCAGGAGTTGATGCGCTGCTATCAACGGCATCCCCATTCACGCCTGCATTCCCATCAAAAAGTGCAGATGTCTCTTCTTGTCGCATGGACACTCCAATACAGGCCTCTACTAGCACTGCCAATCGAGATTTACTGGTGTATGAAGATAATGCCAAAGGTTTGTGCATAGATTGATGGACATGAAGTAGTTATATGCATAGACAGGCTTTAATGATTGTTAAATATAATTAGTATGTCAATTTGATTGTTAAATATTTCCTGTCTATGTTAAAAGGTGTTGATGGTGAAGATGGTAGGACAGTTAAAACCCAGGAGAAGCCGAGATCAACCGTTGCAACGAGGGTCAAGACTTACGGAAGAAAGCGAAAGCCTGCACCTAGAACGAGAACCCCCTACACACCATTGCGTCGTTTGAGGCCAAGAAAGTGATAGTGGCATACAATTGCTTTTGGTCTTTTTGAGTGATGAGGCTGGCCTATCCTTTGTCCCGACTATCTTAGGGGAACAATTTTATGTATAATTGGTAAGGAATACAATGATAGGTTTGCAATGGTCTGCTCCAAAAGTCCTCATCTTTGTTTATGCACACCAAATTGATAATTCCTACACCACTGCTTTTGAAAATAAAAGAGAAGACTTGATAAAATCATTTGAACATGGGGCTGTGGTTCCTCTAAAAGGAAAGACTCGGAGTTTTGCTTCTCTGATGCATGGTACAAATATTCAGTATAGTGCGATATTTTGTGAGAATATGTATGTGTATATCAAGTTATGTATTTTTTTTTTTAAAGGTTTATGGTTTTATGTGCTCAGGTCTCTTAAATGTTCACATGCAGCAAGTATTTGGTGCTACAAAATGATATCTCTGTTAGGTGAATGCGGTTGCTGACATGGAGATTTGAAGAAAAGGTGTTGACCTAGACAGATGCATCCATGCACATAACCTGTGTAAGAAAAGACTCAAGTCTCTTCAAAAGGAAGCTTATAGACTGGCTGGGATTACAGTGTTCGTTAAATATGCCACAAGACTTCACGAAGGTGGTCTACAAACACTTTAAGCTGAAAATACCTGATGGGCAAAAATGAGAGGAGAAAATGAACATGAGACCTACTAAGTAGAAACACAGGAGTTTGTTAACCTGTTGAGCATCTCCCCTCATGATTGATTGAAGTCCACATTTTGCTGTTGTGTCATACTTGGGTAGCTTTCCCCTGTCAACTTGTATCTTTTTTTTTTTACCTTTAGTGGTGTTAGAACATAGGTAATATGTATTTATTCCAACATCCATAAGTAGAAACACAGAGAGCTGAAAATATTATTTGATTTAAGATGTTTGTGCCTTACTTGAACAAAATTTAAATGTGTATCTTGTGTTGACACACTTTGTAACAATTTAGCTATGATTGTGATTTATAAAAATTTTCTTTCATCACTTGAATTTGTGAAATTAATAACGTGACTCATTTAATTTCGACAATGTTATCATTTGTTATGAGTGGACACTTCTGGTTCCAAATTTCGTAATTCTTTGATCTGTAACAAGTAGTTATGGTCTACTCTTGACCCAAAAACCAAATGAAAAAAATTCTCTTCTAATTATTTCTCTAAAACAAATTGTGATCCATGAGCTCAATTACTTTAGAAAAATAATTGCTGCAGAAGTTTATAATTTATGAGTCCAACTAGTAATGAAGGATCAATTGGATACGAATCTTCCAGTAATGGTGTACATAGACTAAGTGATAATGATTGGAGTTTATATATTCACATAAGTGATGAGGCACATCATCAACCATATATTTTTTCTCATAAAGTTTCTCTAAATTCAATACCTTTCAACCACTAAACATGGCTTATGCCAATACCTTAGAAACTGAACATGGTTGGTAATCGCACTCCAAAAAGTCAGTAACTTTAGTTCAAAAAGCTAGTAACTTTATTAAAAGTCAGTAATTTCTCAGGTTCCTGATTTTTGGTTCTATTTCCTTTGGGGAAAGGATGGGTGCATCCAAACAAGTTATGACCGCGCCCCTTCATGCTTGGTTGATGAGGGGAGCTTCATTCCCGCTTGGGGAGTGCCTTCAAATACCTGATTACGAAACTGAACATGGTTGGTAACTGCACCCAAAAAGATGGTAACTTTAGTTCAAAAAGCTAGTAACTTCTTTTAAAAGCTGGTAACTTATCAGTTACTTTGAGTTTTCTTCCTATTAGCCTTGTAGAATGCATTGGTGCATCCAAACAACTTATGACTGCCCCCCTTCATGCTAGATTGGTGAGCGGACCATCATTCCCACTTGGGAAGTGTCTTGAAATGCCTAATTACGAAACTGAACATGATTGGTAACTGCACCCAAAAAGATGGTAACTTTAGTTCAAAAAGCTAGTAACTTCTTTTAAAAGCTGGTAACTTATCAGTTACTTTGAGTTTTCTTCCTATTGGCCTTGTAGAATGCATTGGTGCATCCAAACAACTTATGACCGCCCCCTTTCATGCTAGGTTGGTGAGGGGACCATCATTCCTACTTGGGAAGTGTCTTGAAATGCCTAATTATGAAACTGAACATGGTTCGTAACTGCACCCAAAAAGCTGGTAACTTTAGTTTAAAAAGCTAGTAACTTTATTAAAAAGCTGGTAACTTCTCAGGTTCCTGATTTTTGGTTCTATTTCCCTTGGGGAAAGGATGGGTGCATCCAAACAAGTTATGACTGCACACCTTCATGCTAGGTTGGTCAGGGGAGCTTCATTCCCGCTTGGGGAGTGCCTTCAAATACCTGATTACGAAACTGAATATGGTTAGTAACTACACCCAAAAAGTTGGTAGCTTCAGTTCCAGAAGCTAGTAACTTCTTTAGAAGTCGTAACACTATCAGTTACTTTGAGTTTTCTTCCTATTGGCCTTGTAGAATGCATTGGTGCATCCAAACAACTTATGACCACCCCCTTCATTGCTAGGTTGGTGACGGGACCATCATTCCCACTTAGGAAGTGCCTTGAAATGCCTAATTACGAAATTGAATATGGTTGGTATTTGCACCGAAAAAGCTGGTAACTTTAGTTCAAAAAAAGGTAATAACTTTTAATAAAAGCTGGTAACTTATCAATTACTTTGAGTTTTCTTTCTATTGGGCTTGCAGGATGCATTGGTGCATCCAAATAAGTTAAAACCACATATCTTCATGCTACAAACCTTTAACAGTTTGTTAAATTCTTAAGAAAATGTATATCACAAATGATATCTCTCAACCTATTGTTACATAAATTTAGTCAAAAAGCTATAACCTCCACAAATTTATATAACCTCAACATTTAAGTACACTTTAAATTGTCACCCCAAGAGGCATGCTCTGATAGCTAAATCAGGAAAGTTATAAACAATAAGACCGACATATCGATGGGCAGTTAATTGGACAAGAGTTCAAAGCTTTTCGCTCTGACTTATTGGCTTGCATCTGATTTTACTCTTTCAAAGTTACCCTTGACAGTACCAAATAAATTAAACATGCAATATACAAACCCACTGCAAGATACCAATCAATTCTTCATAATCCAAATCATACTTTGTTATACAATATTCATTTTTATTATAGCCAATTAAAATTGCAAATAGTATATTTGAAGGCACATGGATATTATGCAATATCCACCATAAAACTTTCCTACACCACATAGTACTACAAAGAACAGATAATTGTAAATAACTCAAGTGCCATCAAATAAACTGTCTACTCTATTACCCTTTTAGACTCCAAATACAAAAAATTAAAACAAAAAAAATCAAAATCTTATAGCATTGATCTGTGCCCTCCCAAATATTGTCCAATATGCTCCAGATATTGTGTGATTTCCTATTTGCCTACTTCCCTTGTCTTGTTATGCAGCACATCCATAGTAACAAAACAAAAAAGATGTGCTTCATGACTGTAAGTGTCCTTGGAAAAAAAATTGGCTATGTAAAATGTACACCTGTAATCCTAGTCCTGCACATAAAATATTAAAACATAAGGAATAAATGAGAAAAATTTTTGTTATTTTAACTATAACAAATGCACTACTAATAATCCACTTACCTATACAAAAAGGAAGGCATCATTCTCCATTTACATTAGCTAGTATATCTGTATTGCTTACATATAGCAAATATCACTACCAAAAGTCAAAATCCTTAACATAATATTACAATGACTCCGCAACATTTTCAGAACTGTCCTTAGCATATGTGCGACTGGGGAGGTGTTCCTGCGGATCAATATAAGGCGATAGTATAAGTAAAATAATCCCAAATTAGACGCAAAAATACCCAAATTGTTTACATGCCTGCATAGATAGTCCAATATCGGCAGTAAAGCCTTCGAGCAATGACACAAATCCACCTTGTTGAACAATTGATAGTTCTGAAACCAAACAAGTTTCTTCACAATTGGGAATCCGCCTTCATTGACAGGAATACCCCTGCTCTGGCTCTAAGCAATATTAGACAAGCAACAATTAGTGCTCACTTCATGTCACACTCGTGGTAGTTGAATCATTGTTAATTGTCCATCCCTATGAATCTATCCCTATGAATCTGGCTCGCAAAATCAACATTCTCACTAAGTGCATGTAAGAATAAAATAATAGATACCATAAGTCCATAAATACATCGCAACAATCATTACACAATATGGACCATTTTTTCCATATTCAAATAATAGATGCACAACATCCTACAAAACAAAGTATTTCCTGAATTTAAACATCATCTCCTCAATACAATTTATCTCACAATTCACATCAAATACCAACAACAAAGTGGAAAAAAAAAATAATTTGCATATGTAGATTAAGACCAAACCGAAGTTACAGATTTAATGTTAAATCCATGCACACACACAACATGAAATTTTCATCAGTCACATTCATTGTAGGTCCAACCTCCACCGAGGACTGTATGGAGAAGTTGCTTCCACGTTGCTGGATGACAAGTCCGTCAATGGAGTCCTACAGGTTGCAATCGAAATCAAACATTAAGATTTATTTCCATTGATACCATTTGAGTAAACACAAACAATAACAGATGATATAATAAACTAACCTTCATAATTGACTTGACACCATTCATGCTTTGCTTTCTATATTTCTGCACAACCTTCTCGCCATGAGAGATCTTTCTCTTTGAGGGTGGTCGACCTTTACGTGCTACACGGGAAGGGCTACGAATTTGAATCGGCTGATCCATACACCCCTCACCCATGGTGGCCTCTGAGCAAGTGTCCTTACAAGTTGCATTCATTTCCTTTTGAGAAGAAGCCATTCCATGCATATCACCAAGGACTTTATCCAGTGCACTATGGAGGAGATTGCTTGCATCATTAGATTCTGCAGCTACTTCTGCCACATTATAGAAATGCTTGCACAACTTATCAAATCTATCTGACCTTGGTTTTAACTCAGTCACATCATAATTGCTTCTAATGTATGAATGTCTCCACTTGATTTTCTTGCTCCATCTTGCCAAAATATACTTCGAAGCCACATGCTTTACTCTTTCAAGAGCAAGCACAGAAAGTGAGTGCCTACACATAATGCCCCTAAATTCAAACAACAAGCATTGGCAGCTGACATCATGATTTTCACGATTAAATTTAACTTCATACAAAACCTCCTTCACATAGCTACCAACCAAAAGCTCCTCAAACACATTGTAAGTGGCAATAATCCCCTCCACACATTTGATGGATGTGCCACAATTCATTTTCCCTCTGAATTCAGCTTGAACTTCATTAAACTTTGCATGTGTGTATTCCGCTTGAAATTGTTTTTCAATGAGAGAGTTTGACCCACAGGGAATTGTAGTATTCATGGACCGAAAATCTGCTTCAAACTCCTTTCTCGCTCGCTGCTCCTAAGAGCATTGTCATACTGCTTCACAAATTGTTGCAGGCTTGTTTTAGAGTTGACATATCCGTCAAAGAAAGCATGTATGCTCTCACTACGTTGGGTGGTGGACAACCCTGCCCAGAAGTACTTCCTCAACAAGACTGGAACCCACCTATGTCGCTCATTGAACAATCCACTCAGCCATTCATTTTGTTCAAGTTGAAATTCTTTCACAAACAAACACCATTTGTCATTAAATTCTTGCTCCGTGAGAGTGTCATAAATGGCTTCCTTCATTGCATATTTCATTCCCTTATATGCTGCATATCCTTTGAGTTTATCAGGGATCTTTCTCATTATGTGCCACAAGCACCACCTATGACGCGTTTTGGGCAAAGCTATCCCAATTGCTTTCTGCATAGCCTTACATTGGTCACATTAGACCTCCAGGATGCTTCCCACCCATGCATCTAATCCAGCATTCAAAAAGCCAAACAAATGATTCCGTATCTTCACCTGAAAGCAAACCACAGCCAAACAAGATCGATTGGCCATGGTGGTTTACACCCACAAATGCCGCAAATGGCATCTCATACTTATTTGTCAAATACGTTGTGTCAAAACTCACAACATCTCCGAAGGCTTCATATGCAGCTCTACTCCTAGCATCTGCCCAAAATATATTTCTCACACGAAACTGATCATCAAAATCAATGTCATACCAAAAATTACAATTCAGCTCCTTCATCCTATCAAAGTAATTTATCAAAGCTTTGGCATCTCCTTCCTTCCCAATCGCACGTCTTTCCTTATTAATGTAGTTCCTCACATCTTGTTCAACAAACGGAAGATTCTCATTCTCCTGCATCTTGTACAAGAGCTTGGAATGTCTTGCTGATCCTCACTCCTGCCTCATCATTTAGCTCGACAGTTCTCTTCACATGCAGACTGATATTCTTATTTGCCTTATACATTCTTGATTTCGTAGGGCTAATATCATGACTATGGTCAAGAATAACTGACTTTATAGACCATAAACCGTCTGATGCCTTGCTTGCAGTAATCTTTGCACGACATTTTGCAACTTGTGTAGGTAGTGTCTTCAATGTTGCTGGGATTTTTGACACCCGGCTTCCCTCTCGTGTGCAAGCAAGCATCAGATAATTTAACTCCCCATCATCTCCTTTTTTTGAATTCCGTATTTTCCATCCAAAGCCCATCACATTTGCATACTTTTGGTAAAATGCTTTTATTTCTTCAGTCGAATGAAATATCATCCCAACACTTGGCTCAACTATTTTACTATTGCCCTTAAAGGTATCAACTTCCGGTATGGATCCGACAACCCAGTTCGCATCACCACCACTTGTATCTTGCATGAAGTTTTGGTGCATGTGATGGACTAACCTACACAAAATAGGAAAAGAAAATTAACTGGGCTCTGCTACAATATGAAAGAGTACCCTCCTTTGCATCATGTGTTCTTTCATTTTTATTGAATAATTCATCCAAAAATAAAAGTCATTATCGTAATTCATTACAACTTCATAATCCTCTGATAACTTACTGATAGTATAACACAACTTATTCTTTGGGATAGCTATCACTATCTACATAAGTGGTATTAGCACAAAGCAAATAATTTAACTGAAAAAATATGTTTATCATTATCAACAAAGCATAAATGACAGATTTTATGTAGCAGCTAAAGAAAGAGAGCCTTCAAACATTCAATTATTTCTTTAGCATTAGCAACACTCCTAAAAACTCCTAAAAACATGCTGCATTGGAAGTAGACAGTATCAAAGTACATACCAACATAAATTACATGAATTTGACATTTTCCATCAAAGTCACAAAGTATATTTAAGCTAGATTGGTGAGGTTTTGCTTCATCTCCACATGGGGAGTGACTTGATATGCCTAAATAAGCACCTGCACTTAGTTGGTAACTACACCTAAAAAGCTAGTAACTTTAGTTTAATAAGCTAGTAATATTTTTAAAAAGCTGGTAACTTTTCAGGAACTAAGTTTTGGTTCTATTTCCCTTGGGGAATAGATGGATGTATCCAAACAACTTAAAATCACACTCCTTCATGCTAGGTTAGTCAGGGGAGCTTCATTCCTACATGGGGAGCAACTTGATATGCCTAAGTAAGAACCTGCACTTGGTTGGTAACTACACATAAAAAGCTAGTAACTTTAGTTTAATAAGCTAGTAACTTTTTTAAAAAGCTGGTAACTTTTCAGTAACTAAGTTTTGGTTCTATTTCTCTTAGGGAATAGATGGGTGTATCCAAACAACTTAAAACCACACTCCTTCATGCTAGGTTAGTCAGGGGAGCTTCATTCCCACATGCAGAGCGACTTGATATGCCTAAGTAAGAACCTTCACTTGGTTGGTAACTACACCTAAAAAGCTAGTAACTTTAGTTTAATAAGCTAGTAACTTTTCAGTAATTAAGTTTTGGTTCTATTTCCCTTGGGGAATAGATGGGTGTATCCAAACAACTTAAAACCACACTCCTTCCTGCTAGGTTAGTCAGGGGAGCTTCATTCCCACATGGTGAGCGACTTGATATGCCTAAGTAAGAACCTGCACTTGGTTGGTAACTACACATAAAAAGCTAGTAACTTTAGTTTAATAAGCTAGTAACTTTTTTAAAAAGCTGGTAACTTTTCAGTAACTAAGTTTTGGTTCTATTTCTCTTGGGGAATAGATGGGTGTATCCAAACAACTTAAAACCACACTCCTTCATGCTAGGTTAGTCAGGGGAGCTTCATTCCCACATGGAGAGCGACTTGATATGCCTAAGTAAGAACCTGCACTTGGTTGGTAACTACACATAAAAAGCTAGTAACTTTAGTTTAATAAGTTAGTAACTTTTTAAAAAGTCAGTAACTTTTCAGTAACTAAGTTTTGGTTCTATTTCTCTTCGGGAATAGATGGGTGTATCCAAACAACTTAAAACCACACTCCTTCATGCTAGGTTAGTCAGGGGAGCTTCATTCCCACATGCGGAGCGACTTGATATGCCTAAGTAAGAACTCACACTTGGTTGGTAACTAAACCTAAAAAGCTAGTAACTTTAGTTTAATAAGCTAGTAACTTTATTAAAAAGCAGGTAACTTTTCAGTAACTAAGTTTTGGTTCTATTTCCCTTGGGGAATAGATGGGTGTATCCAAACAACTTAAAACCACACTCCTTCATGCTAGGTTAGTCAGGGGAGCTTCATTCCAACATGGAGAGTCACTTGATACGCTTATGTAAGAACCTGCACTTGGTTGGTAATTACACCTAAAATGCTAGTAACTTTAGTTTCATAATCTAGTAACATTTTTAAAAAGCTGGTAACTTTTCAGTAACTAAGTTTTCATTCTATTTCCCTTGGGGAATGGATGAGTGTATCGAAATAAGTTAAAACCACACCCCTTCATGTTAGGTTGGTGAGCGGAGCTTCATTCCCATGTGGGGAGTGACTTGATATGTCTAAGTAAAAACCTGCACTTGGTTGGTAATTATACCTAAAACGCTAGTAACTTTAGTTTAATAAACTAGTAACTTTTTATAAAAGCTGATAACTTTTCAGGTACTGAGTTTTGGTTCTACTTGTAATTTGCATTTTCCACCAAAATCACAAAGTACATATAAGCTACATTACATGTTTTCAGTTATTCATACTTTGATCTCTTTAGACACATGCACAAGAAGCTTACCAAGATAAAAAAAGTCCAAAATTATTGCCTCCACTACATGCTATATGTCTCCTTTTCATACAGGGAGTGAATCTCTTATTAGAGAGTAAAACAACTATGGTCTTCTATGTTTATAACAAGATGTTCAGTTTATGAATAAATGTGCAGATTACTTACTTTGCCTAAAGCATGACAAATATTCACTAAACAATCTTATAACCAATAATCAAGACAATCTTTGCTAATATTTCTACAGATTATAAAAAACTATGCTAAGTGACAACCAAATTTTACCCTCAATGACAATCATTATGTTATCCTGACTTATTGTTGGGAAGAAATATAGCTATCACTTTGAAAGACCCTAATTATGAGGACTCTTTTTGACAATCATAACAAGAAGGACATTATGCAACTGCAACATATAGTGAACCTTAACCAACTCAAAGTGAAAAAGTAGAGTTTTCATTACTGCTGTACTAAACAAAGCAAAGCAACTAAAGATTAATCCATTTACGCGAAGTCATTTTGACAAACTCCTCCACCGATGACTGCTCATTTTCAAACTACCAATGATTAAGCAAGTTCTCATATTTTGCATAATTCCCAAAAGAAAACACATACATCAAATAGAAGTAAAATCATCAACGCAAATGGGTTTACTAAACAGATACAGTTTTCAGTTCAGACATAAATGGGTTTTCAACAATAATCATACATGAAAGTTACTAGCTTGTTTGGATGCACAGTCTTCAGCAGCAAAGAAAATTTATAAGCCAAAGAGAAGAAGAAACAGTAGCACACGCATACCTGAGGCAAGAGGGCGTCAACGTGGAATCGGAACTGCAAACTCAAGCAAAGTGTTTGACCTTTTGCTTCTACTGTCAGAGTCTTCAGAGTGAGAGAAGGAGCTTCAGAGCGAGAGAAGAAGCTAGACGCGTTTTGCTTCCTTTGATTCTGCTACCTTCAGAGGGAGTGAGAGATGAATCAGAGTGAGAGAAGAAGCTAGACGCATTTTGCTTCCCTTGATTCTGCTACCTTCTGCCACCTTCGCGTTTTGCTCCCTTTGATTCTGCTACCTTCGCGTTTTGCTCCCTTTCATTCTGCTACCTTCAGAGGGACCTTCAGAGGGAGTGACAGACAAAGCTACAGAGTGAGAGAAGAAGCCAGACGCGTTTTGCTTCCTTTGATTCTGCTACCTTCAGAGGGAGTGAGAGAAGGCATCAGACTGCAAGAATTTTTCACTGTTTCTTCTTCTATTTTTCCCGCTCTACTCCACTTGCTCTACTACTCCACTTGCTCTACTCCACTTTTGTCGTTTTCTTTATTTTCATACGGTGTCAACCGTATGTGTCGCCCAAATCGTGGGCAAAATAACGGATCTCTAAGAATAAATCTAAGTTTTGCGAAAAAGAATAATTAATGATCGAAGTGTACGTAACTCTTGCAGGAAACTAATCTCTATGCAAGATTTCCTGAATGAATTAGTTATTTAACATTAAAAAATTAGCTATAGTAAATGATAATGAGTAGTGCAATGAGGGACTGCTTATGGCTTTATGCTTACAAGCACAGACTATTCAATTTGAGTATTTAATGAACATGATTACAGAAGATATTTAATAAAAAATAAAGGGCTAATGATGTAATTGTTGAAAAAAACACTAAGCACGCACCCGCAAAGAACACTGAGAATTAGGAATTAACAAAGTAGTGGTGGGAACTCTATGAAACAATACAATTTCATCGAAAAAGCACCCGTGAACCCTTTCTCTGGTCAATTAGGGCACATCCTGACCCTCTTATATACTTGCCACCAATCTACCTGTAAACAACTCATTATCAAATAATAGTAGTAACACTTCGGTGTGCGGATTAAGAAGAAAGAAAATATTACCTAAAAAGGAGTTTTCTTTTCTTTTTTATTCTTTCTTTCTCTAAGTCACTTAACATTGCCCGTGAACCTCTCTTTTACACCCTTCAATTATTCAACTCCACCCCTTAGTCCTCAACCCTCACCACTATGAAGTTTGTGACCATATACAGAAGTCCAAAGTCGAATCCATAGTAAAGCCCGTATAATATTGGAATTGAACGAGTTTTACTTTCATCAGACAAGAAAGCTTGTGATTTGTTTACGAATCAATGGTCTCTCTTTTGATTTTGTGGCTCGGCTCTAATTAGTTGGAACTATTTTATTTTGTTTTAAAAAGATCAGAGCAATATTGACAGTGAAACTATTTGCACTTCACACTTGAGGGATACTGTTTACCTGATTTTCTTAAAAAATAGACAATGAAAATAATAGAAGAAAGAAGCTTAATTTGCTCTAGTTTATACAGGCTAAGCAACATAAGAGAATATTATTCCTTATGAATGGCCATCCATATATATATGTATTAATTTGTGAGGGGCATGAGGCCTAAAAGATTTTGAATAGTTCTAGATCTTGAAATCTAAATTCAGGATCCAAAAACCAGCCACAGCCAGCAATAAACCTGTCCTTATTTACTAGCGCATTGTGAGCTCAAACTGTATCTGTTTTCACTTTTATAATCGGTAGTATCTTGTCGTGTCGGGAGCAGCTTTCTCCAGCTATATATTAATTACAGTGAAAGTACACGAGACCTTCGAGTGTTTTGTTTAATACTAGTTGCATGTTTGCTTGAATAGTAATCCAAATGTAATAACTATTGTATTTAATTTGAATATTATATTAATTGATTAGTAAATGATGATGGCCACTTTCTTGTGACGAGTACGAATTTGAATCACCACTAGTTTATTAATTAGAAAACAAGATCTGTGTTCTTGTCCTGCTCCGGTTATGAAAGGCGGTATGAGTACCTGCAAAGATTTCCGATGATGCTTAATAAGTTTAAGGGGGTGGTGTTTAATTTCGCTCTTGTTTGGTGAGAGTAACTTACCTTAAATAACAATTTGTATATGAGGTCCATTTATCATTCCTGTGCTGGCGATGCCATAACATATGATTCTTAATTTCAAGTGATGTTACTACTGCTGATTACGGATCTACGATATATTTTAGGTAGTATAATTGGTATTACCTAGTTTCTTCTTTCGTGTGAATTGATGAGACCGAATACCAGCTTTACAACGATTCTTCATATAAAGTGGAAAAATAAGATTCTTTCTTGTCAATTTATTAATTAAATTTATACCCTCCATATCTCCTCCGGCAAACTGTGTTAACGTGCATTTGTGTTCACAGTTAATCAAGTCAGAAGGCCTCAGTCGCAGTCATTCTGATCTGTTGAGAGGTGCACCACTGAACTTCTCAATTTGAAACACATGCAACCCATGAGGTGCAGTGCAGGGACAAGATTTATATATAGCTGGTCTATGACAAATTTCTCATGCTTCTCTTTCTGTGACTATGTATATATTGACCTTAATTGTTAGAATTTTATTCATATTTCGTTAGGATTTAAATTTAGTTCTTAATTCTTTTTATTGATAGGTCGTCTGTACTCAATAAGTTTGAATATATTCTCGTAGAGATAAACCTTTTCTTTTACTCTAAACTCATTTAAACTAAAAGATATTCTTTGTGTCAAAAGAAAAGGAAAATCAATTTATATTTTGTGGGACGATATTATGTTTTAATTATGATAAGAATTATTTATATCACTAGTATCACTTTTAATGATATTTCAATTATTTTAATCTAAATCACTAATATCGGAATGCCATTAGCCCCAACTAATAATGATACCCTAATTTACGGTTGAAAATAATGTAAAAAAATTATACTCATTAGAGTTATCATTTAGCAATATGAATAAAATCCATTGAATTAGCTGGTCCTTTTATACCTTTGATGCCATGTAGGTCACCAGTCATATGAAAGAATCTTTTTTGGTTGGGCCGTTTTGTTATGCTTCACATATTTTAATTTAAAAATAATTATATATAGATACATCATTAAAATCTATTTAGTAGATAATAAATAATAGAATAATCGCAGGAAAAAATTAAGATTGAAAAATGAAAAAAGAACCATAAAAAGTATATTGTACTCGAATTTTTCCAGAAAAGTTTTTTTTTGGGGGAGGGGTTGGGAGTTGAAAGCATGTTGCTTAAAGCAAACTATATGTAGTTGGCCGCTCCCTCAAAATATTGTTTTAGAGTCTTGTTATTAGAATATTTTTTAGGACATTAGTCATAAAACGAGATACTTTTTCCTTAAAGTAAGAGTGAGATTTAATTTGAGTCTTCATTAAAATAATTTATTGGGATTTTTTCGGTATGTTTATAAAATTTAAAGGTATAGATATCCATTAATTATTTATAGTTAAAAATTTATTATGTGTTCTATTAATTTAAATTACTAAAATTTTTAATTTTTTTAATTATATTTAAAATCTATAATTAAATTGCAATTATTAAATAAAAAAAATCAATACTCTTATAAAAATAAGGATACCGAAAAAAAATCCTAAAAATTTCTACCTAAAAAAGTCTTTGGTTTTTTTAAGGCGTTCCATCACGTTGTATAAAAAATATTTCTGTTTAGGCTTAACCCTTTGTTCACACCAATACTATTATTACCTAGATTGCTAGAGGACTAGTGATGGATACGATTTGGAGACAAGATCCTTTAGAATAGACTCTCCCCTAAAACCAGAGCGACACGAAGAGACTTTTTCTCAGAAGAGTAATGTTACATGCCGTGCAACTCATCTAACTGGCATTGTAGAAAGAAATAGCGTCTGTGCGTGTAACACTATTCTTTAGTAGCAGAGATCTATATAACTGCTGGCCGGTTCTATTGGTGCAATTGCAATGTCTTCCCTCATCTTTCAATTAATTAAGCATAGTTTCTGCCCCGCTCCCGCTGGAACGGGAAAACAACATTTATAACTATTCAAGATGGATTGGAGATTCCACAAAATTACTAACAGTAACAGAAGATTTAATCAAAACCTGAAAAGCGTCATCCGTTAAAGCAAAGGTATCATGTTCTGTGGCATGATTCAGCGTACACTAACACGTGGGCATTGTCCCACTGGCCGCTAAGAAGACGATAAGGGACGTTTCGCAAGATGAAATGAACTTTCATTTTTGGAAATAATATTTTTGGGGATGTAATTTTTGGGAGTAATTATTTTGGATATGGTATTTTAAATATATTTAATGTATAAATTAAATTTTTTAAAATATTTGATAGATTTTTAAAAAATATTCTTGACGGAGGTAGTGATCGTGGCCAGTTGGTGGTGGGTAGTTTTGAGTTATGATAAGAGTATTTTAGTCATTTTATTATGGTAAATATTTCATTCTCATGAAAATGTTAAACTTTTATAAGAATAAAAATATTTTAGGAGTAATTTTCCTTCTCAAAAATATAATACTCCTGATATTATTACTTCAAATTTTCTATTAAATAGGAGAATATTTTCACATTTTTTAATATAAAAAAATGCCCCATGTCAAATGCCCCTAAAGCATTGCTCCTAAAACAAGTTAAGAATTCTAATTATGAGCTAGCACTTAGCCACATTGATAAGAGTCTTATAATTTAAATATCAAATGAATTGAATATATTAAAAGGTTTTTTTACTAAAATAAAATAAAAAAAATTATTTATGTAAATATCCTGTTTCAAATTTATTTTCGAAAATATTCTATTTTGATGGGCTATTGGTAAATCGTGTGAGACTGGCACGACTTATGAGTGTTTGTGCACTGCCTACAAATTGTGCCAACCTCATACGATTTATGGTTCAATGCTGAACGCTCACGTAAATCGTGTAAGGGTCACACGATTTACATGCAACTAAATCACACAGAAATCGTGGGAGGGTGACATGATTTCTATGTGTTTAAGTTACACGTAAATTGTGTGACCCTTGTACGATTTATGATGTGTTTTGCCTATAAAAAGAAATCATGTGAGGCTACTGTTCCATTCAAAAATCGTGGGAGAAGAGATTGGGAAAATCGTGTAAGGTGGAATTGCAAGAAAAAGAGGAAAATTTTGGTAGAGAATGGCTCAAAATAACTTACGTCAATTAGATGAAGTTGGACATATTTTTGCACATCTTAAGGAAAAGGTAAATTTTTACTATATTTTAATTTTATTTTATTTAGAAAATAAGATATTTAGTTTAGCTTAATTATTATAATTAGAAAAGAAAATATTTGTTTAGTTTTTAGATTAGTGTAAAAAAATTTGGTTAGTTTAGTTTATTTTTTATTAGTATAAAAAATATTCGTTTAGATTAGTGGAGAAAAATTTGGTTAGCTTAGTTTAGTTTAGATTAGTGGAAAATTTTTTTTGTTAATTTAGTGGAGAAAGATTTGATTAACTTAGTTTAGTTTAGTTAGTTTAGATTAGTGGAATTTTTTTTTTGTTAATTTAGTTTAGTTTATTTTTATAGGAATAAAAAATATTAGTTTAGATTAGTGGAGAAAAAATTGGTGTATATTAGTTTTGATTAGTATAAAAAATATTTAGTTAGTTGAGTTATTTTTTTTATGAAAAATTTAGTTTATATATATATTTTAATCATTTTTCATGTATTTAAATTTAGAATTTAGCTTGATATAGTTAAGCTAATTTTATATAATTTAGTTGTTATTCTACTATATTCTATTATAAAATTGAATGGTAGTATTTATTTGCTTTATTACAGAGTATTATGAAGTTTAATTTAATTAGTATTTATTTGGTTTATTATAGAGTTTTGTTTATTTTAATGTTAATGATATTACGTTTATGCTTTTTAGCCATATCGAGTGGTAACCACTGGGCGTCGCCGCTTAATGATATTACGTATGTGGGAAATGAGTCAATGGACGGTGAAATTGAGTATATGTAGAGAAAGTGATTTATACAAAAATCGTGCCACCCTTACACGATTTATAGTTGATTATCTAAAATCATGTGAGGGTCACACAATTTACGTCTAACTTAAACACACAGAAATTGTGCTACCCTTCCACGATTTACGTGAGCATTGAGTATTGAACCATAAATTGTGTGAGATTGGCACGATTTGTAGGCAGTGCACAAATACTCATAAATTGTGCCAGCCTCACATGATTTATCAATAGCCCATAAAAATAGGATATTTTTGAAAATAAATTTAAAATAGGATATTTACGTAAATAATTATTTTTTTATTTTATTTCAGTAAAAAAGCTTATATTAAAATGAGACACTAAAAGAACAAAAAAGTAAGAAAGACTGAGCCCTGTAATAATCTACATTTGTCAACACCTGTGTTACAAATTATAATATCCTCCTAATAATATCTAATAAATGGGTGGAAAAACATTTCTCTATTGTAAATTTACAATACACAACTATTAAACAAAGTTGCCTCCACCTATGCAAAAAGTCTTTCTGCATTAAATATTAAATATTTTCAAGCAGTTTTATAGTTCAGATTGTGGTCTATAACTATAATTGCGATCATAATAGTACTGTTGCATCACACTGCATCAACAATTGTAATTGCATTAGCCATATTTTTTCTATAATTACAATAATTATAATGTAATCATAATTACGACCGCAATCGTAATTTAAAATCATGGATAGCCTAAATCTCGTTATCTCACTTGCTGCCCCTCTTTTTGTTGAGAGATTCTTAGGTCGTTGCACTTACTCCAGCTAGTCAATGAAGATAAAGCCACTTTTAGGTTTTGCGGGAGGGGTCCCTATGACAGTCTCACTTAAAGTAGAGCTAATCATGTACGGCTTCAGTGGATTGACTCACCTTTAGATTTTCACCTTTTGGTCCTCCCCAGATTTATGCGGTCTTCCACTAGGAATGGTGTCACCTGGTACATATTTGTTGCATGTTTGCATGCGTTGGGTACTGACTTAGACTCGCGTAAGAAAAGTATACGTGCATGGCATATTATATGGATGACACGACACGATGTGTTATACAAATCAATATAAGAATAGTGGGCGAAATCCACCATGAAAAGTATATAACTTACACGTTAAAGTTTTCTGATTAGGTTTCATATATATATATATATATATATATATATATGCAAAAACCACCAACAGTCTCCTTAGCTCGAGACAAGGAGAACATCCTAAGAAAATAGAGAAAGAAAAATAGACTAATTGATTGATCTTCCGCTTACATTTGGTTTCCATATGTAACTAACGCACTACATACACACATTTCATTCTCACTCCCTTACTCTATCGGACACGTACTATTACCATATCTGTGACGGGTTAAATATCACCAGCAGCTGTGACAGGTAATTAGGCATCAGTTTTCATATTCACGTGGACACGGGCAGTACCTGATCAGTTGAATAAAACCAATAAAGAGGCCTAAAGAAGAAAAGGGGAGAAGTTAATTATACTTAAAGAAATAGGGATAACATTTTATTCATATTTTTCACTAGGAAATATTCTCACATTTAGCCTCTGGGAAATTGATCCTTGTTCAGATTTTGACGTTTTGCCTTCCATAACCTCTCTGCTTTTAATGTTCAACCATTGAAGAGAAAACTTCCACATCAACAAATTAATAAAACAGAAAAAATTAAGAGAACTGCCTAAAAACGAAAATCTTTCTATTAATAAAATGTGACGGTTATAGAGTATGGCGAAAACTCACATGTTAAAAATCAAAAGATTCGGTATCATAAAATTGGTTAATAAAATGGTGTTCTAATACAAGTCAAATTTGATTCAAGAGAGATATTGCCAAAAACAAATTTTGGATGGGGAGGTTTTTTTTTTTTTGTTTAAATAAGTTATTCAAATACACTCAAAAACATTCTTTCCTGTATTTAAATTATATTAGGCGACAATTTTTTTCTTTAATATAACTTCATTTCCAATACTAAATATACCCTTCATATAATATATATTTAGAGTTAAAAAAATATTTATCATGCACAACTACAAAATGATCTTAATCTTATATTGATAAAAATGTTTAGTGATTTATATATTAGGACTTTCAATACCAATAAACGCATAGGTTAGTTGGTGGGGTCTATCCTAACTTAGCCAAAAATCTCAAGTTCAAATTCTTAGCAAAAAAAGAATTTTTTTGTTCGTATGATTCTATTCAGCTTGAGCAAGACTATCTTTAATAAATTAATATCTATGATTTCAACCAAAAATATTAGTACAATCAATTCTATCGAACACGTATTCAATCATCAATCCCTCAAGGACAGGTTGATTAGAATGATGAGAAAGCAAGCCATTTCAAAGGTACCCTTTGTTGGGCTGGTGATAATAAAATGACAACGCGAGCTTAAATCTTTGTTGTGTGGAATAAAAAGCACATATAAGGCATGTCAAAAATTGACACGGTGGTTGAAGGTTATTGTCCACACATCGAAAAGATGCCTTCACTAGCTGTCAAACAAAACTCCACGATACCCCATGATACGGTTTTTATTTCCTGGATATGGCATGCAGGGCCCTAGCGAGGGATGGTGATAAGGATCAATGCCGATATCACCAATGCTAAAAGCTAACACAACGCGGTTAAAACACTTGTCCTCGGATCAACTTCGTGCCGGCTAAAGGTGACCTGCCAACTACTTCATGACGAGGGATACATAAACTTTTTCTTTTTAGTGAAGCGTTGATGATGGCCCATGAAACACATATTTAGCCATAAAGTAATCGACTATTATTGTTTTGTTGTTTACGTAATACAACGAATTCCCACTTCGCGGCTGATTAATGTTTATTACATTTTTGTCCGATTGAGTACAGGAATAACTTTATTCTATTTATGAATAAGACATGGTTTTGTAGGGATGAAGCTGGTCGAAGACTATGATTGATGATCATAAAATTATTGTGAAGCTTGCACACAAGTGCAAAACCATAAGTGTTTCTCTTTTAGTCATAATTAAAAAGGGGGAAATAAGGAAAAAATGTTAAGGAACCAGAAATTTTTTCAGAGTTTAGTTATTAGAATGATATGAGATAATAAGTAAATACCACTTTATTTCATTTAATAATCATCATAATTTCTGCAAAAAAAAATGGTAATATTTTCTGATTATATAACATTGCTCTAAGAAAATTTGAAAAGAAAAGTATATTTTTAAATATTATTTTCATAATTAACTGTCGTGTTTTGGTGTGTTAAACACTTGAGATCCCTATTAATTTTAAGAGGTAGAAAATTAAGCAACGTCTCTGATTTACTTTGTTGACCATCATCCTCGTATCAGTGACATTCAGAACCTCAATTGTTTACCATCCAACACTTCTAACGCTACAACGATGAAAATTTCAGGTGCCTTTTACGTTTAATGAAATCTTTAGGGTGTAAAGTTTACGTCAGCTATCAACAATCATTATGCTCTTTGAGGCTAAAATGAATGGTGCCTGTGAAAGTATGATGACGATGAATAGCATATTTGAATTATGTACATTCAAAACTTTAGATTGGGGTATGCTTTCATTTACAAATATCATGTTTCACAAGAATTATAATTAAACTTTATCTGAATATATATGATTTTAAATTTCAAATTATATTTTGAGTAGAAATAGCAAAATATCGCTTTTCTATTGAAACTATAACAGCCCAAACGTGCCAGAACAAGAATACTTGTGACGCGTGTTGCTCCAAAGAACCTTTTTCTCCTGTCAGTGCCCACCATTTAGATTTCTCCACACACTTGTACAGATATTTGTCCAGGTCTGAGATAAGACGTCACTGACGACAACGATTTTACGTGATTACAATTCTTTAAGAGATGTGTTATTTGTACCACTATAAATGATAGACATCCTAACATCTACTCATAAAGATAAAAATAAAAAAATTATAAAAAAAATAAAAAAATGAAAAAATAAGAGGAAGAGGAGAGAGATAGAGAGAGGATGTCAAAGTATGTAAGAAAATAGTATGTACAAAAAATATTTCTCTTCTTTATGGGTTTTCATAGAATAAAATTATGTAGAGAAACATAGACATAGAGATCGACAACGCAAAACAAAAATTTGTGAGGTAAGTTTTTATTCTATCCGCATCAATCTTCACGTAACATAATAATACGAAAAACTCATTTGAAATGAAAAGTTACTATACTATATTGTATTATTGGTAAATTCAAAGAAGTAATAAAGCATGTTCAAAAAAAAAAAGTAAAAAAGCAATTGGTCCAATTGTGCAAAATATGACGCTTGACTTTGCATGCAAATGCAATACATCATTAATGAGAGGAAAACCCTATTGTCATGGATTATGCCAGTTCAGTTAAGAGAAGAATTGATAATTAAGTGAACATGGAAAAGGATAATTCAGAATGCGGGCAAAGGTGGGCCTCAAGTCTCTTAATATTATCATTGCTAAGTTAACTAGCTAGCTCTATCTATATATATATTCGATACTTTAGTGTCTTGAACTATCAATGTAGTTAACTTCTTTTATTAGTTTCCTTGGCCGCCTTTAACCTTCCAAGACCAATTTTCTTATGACGGTATTTCCAAGTAGCGCCGCCTTTCTTCCAGCAACTCAATTGTAGCTTTTTGTGAATAATAATCAACCAAAATCTATCTCTCTCGGCGTCTAAAATTATATATAGCGACAAAATTATTAAACCAAGTGCCATAGTCTACTACCAAACTCAACAACACCGTTCGGGATGATGACAGATGGAAGCGTCAACCTTCCTCCTGGGTTTCTCTTCTCTCCAACAGATGAAGAACTCGTTCTTCACTTTCTCTATTCTAAGGCTTCTCTTTCGCCATGCCATCCCAACATCATCCCTGATCTTGATCTCTCTCTGGCTGATCCCTGGGAATTAAACGGTATGCTTCAGTTTCGTCCCCTAATATTTAGTGTTCAATTTTTCAAAACTACACACACACACACATATATATACAATTAAATTGAATATCAAGAATATATGAGTAAGAGACGCAAACTTGATACTTTAATCATCCCTACCGAATGCCTTGTATCTTTTTCTTTGTGGTGCCCATGTTTGACATATACAGGTAAGGCGTTGTCAAGTGGAAATCAATACTATTTCTTCACCAAAGTGAAGGAAGAAAGAACCACAGAAAATGGGTATTGGAAGGAAATAGGTAAGACCGAACCTATATTGTCAGCCGTTGACAAGAAAGTGGGGATCAAGAAGTACCTCGCATTCCACATTGGAGAAGCTCCCCAAGGTACTGAAACCAGTTGGGTAATGCAAGAATATCATATTTGGTCCTCTGGCCTTGACACTGCATCACATCGAAGTGCGTGGGGGAAACGAAAACACGTAAGTGACTTTATTAAGTTAATTAAAGATATGTAAGTTTGATTCATTTAATATAAACTTCTTTGTAGAAATTAGTTTTTCTTTGTTTATAATATAATTTTTTTTTTAAAAAAATTAGTCGTAAAAAAATTTATTTAATTATTTTAAACTTTTTAAAATATCTTTTAAAATAAGTCAAATAAACAAGTTTTAAAAGTGATTTGTTTGAGATTTTTTTAAAATAGTATTTTTAATTAAATTATATATATAAATATAAAATAATTAAATAATTCTTTCAAAAAATTAAAATTAAAACTATTTTATTATTTTTTATAAGTTAAAAATTACTTTTAAAAATTATATTATAAAAACACTTCTTAAAAACTTACGCACCCTAAATATGTTTATATACAAGACCAAATGTTGAACCGCCAGCTTATATTGATTTTCTCCCCAAGACAGGATCAAAGTTGGAGCAAATGGGTTTTGTGCAGAGTCTGTGAAAAGAACAGGTCTCAACAAGGTGTAAACTACCATAGCGATCATGACGATGACAGTGGAACAGAGCTTTCATGGCTAGACGAAGTTTATCTGTCGTTGGATGATGATCTGGATGATATAATTAGCTTGTCTAATTAATTAGATTGAATTAACTCACGTTACACTGTATCAATATATTATGTGCATTTAAGTGGTAAATTAGCCTCTAGTTACATGCAGTGCCACTATCTAACGCGTTAATGGCTTGGTACATATTATGTTGAGTATCTATTTAGATTTAGTCAATGGCTTGTTGTTGCCTTTCTACTACTGTCCTCCTCATAATTCAGCTTGCTAAAATGCAGCTGTGTGCAGTTTTCTTTTCTCTCTCTCTTTTTTTAATAAAGAAGAATTTTATTAATAAGAAGAGGGAAAAAAAAAATACAGAAAAATTGAAGGATATAAGAGATTCTCCTGACAAAAACAATATCTAATGAAAGAAAAAAAAGGTAACAATATAACACAAAAAAAAAGTAACAATATAACAGAGTTTCTTATTTCTCAACATATATACTTGATAGGGTAATTCATCTAAAAAAAGGTCCAACACCTAATAATCTTATCTTACAAGACTTGCTTATACTAAAATCTACCATTAGATGATGTAGATGATACTGTTACAAATATTTAGCTTACTTCCTCATCCCAAAACCAATAAAACTAGTCAACTGGCGCTCCTAACTCTTGCCATTTTTTTCCCTTATATTTGGATTATTAATTATTTAAAATGTAAGTGTATTTTTCAGAGAAAAATGTAGAATATATGTTTGATGACAACAAAAAAATTACAAAGACTTCTTACAAATTCATGATTTTGTATGTGAGCTTATATTTTTTGAAAATAAATTTTTACTCATATTTTTTCAATATTATGAAGGGAGTAAAAGAAAAATAAGCACTTAATCATCTAAATTACACTTTCAAAATTGTTAATTTTACACTAATATCAGTTTTTCTTACTCTTAAAAAGAGGTGAAATATTACATACATTTTTTCTGCATTACTCATTCATAAACTTTTCATTCTTATATTTAAGAATTTACTTGTGATACACTATCGGTATACTATTCTAATTCTCTAGAATAGGAATCAAATAAAAATATTAAATTAAAAAAGATAGAATTTAGGAACAGATTTTAGGAGCTGAGCTGCTGGGGCTCTGGTCCCCCTCAAAAATTTTACAATAAATAAATAAATAACTAAATATATATATATATATATATATGCGGCATCGCTTTCATGTTTCTTCCCCAAGTTGCTGGGTTTGAATTCCAGTCTCTCAAGCTTGAACTTTTTGACCGAAAATTACTCATTTATCACTATTTATACTTTTTACTTTACCTAACTTAATCTCTCTCCTACAATTACTTTTTTTTTTTTAATCTAGATAGAATCATCAGTATCCGAGTTCTATTACCAAGAATTTAATAAATTTGGCCTAACCTGACTAATGTCTCTAAAGAGGGTAAGAGTCTTATAATAAGAATTTTTTTTATTCCCAAAATTTGAATTCAAGGTCTTTAGTTAAGAAGTCAAAATACCTACCACCTTACCCAAGCCCACGTTAGTCTCCTAACCAATTGCTAAAAAGAAATAACTTCAACCATATCTATCTACTTTTCAATTTAATTTTTTTCACCTATTTATACTTAGAGGAGCTTAGATCATGCCATTATTGGAGCAAAATGGAGAAAGTGAAAGTATGATTAATTATTTTTAATGTTAAAATAATTAACTTTATTTATATTTTTCTTAGTTTTATTTATATTATTTTATATGTAATTTACTTTTAAGAATAAAAATTTACATATTTTACAATAATCAAGAAAACAGAAAAGAAGTAAAATAAAGTAAAAAGTGGATTTACATAAAAAATATTCGGAGTTTAAAGAGAAACAATAGTTGGTATATTTAGTCTTATAAATTATTAAATTGAATATGTTCTAATTATTTCATTTGTTTATTTATTTTAAATGAATATAACATAATTATTACAATAGTTGTTTATTATTATTTTTTATTATATTTTCATAATAATAAAGGAGAAGGAGGAAAAATTAGAGTGCTTTATGATAGAAAAACAATATAAATTTGATACAAATTTTAAGAGAAATAGCATGTACAATTTCAACGAAACTTTATATATATATATATATATAAAAGAAATTTTTTATACAGTAATATAATCATGTATTGTCACATTTTTTACTTTGACAATCATTATCTCAAATATTATAGATTTACTAGCATATAATTAAATAACAATATAAATCTCTTTATAATAATAGTGTATTAAAATTATATTCTATTTTTAAATGTATATCACTTTTTCTAAGTGGCATGTGTAAATTTTTTTTTCAGGTCGAAACCACAGATATCTTTCTATTGAAAACAATTCTGTTTGAACTGAATAGATCCGCTTAATTGGCAAAATGAATGTTAACGTAATTGTGTACTGAACTCGAATTTAGTGGCATGTGTAGATTTGAAAAGATAAGAACAAAATAACGTATCAACTAAATTTACAGTGAGCTGGAGCTGGTTTTAGTTCCAATTTAAGTAAATATATTAGATGGATACTGCCATAATGAAATGTAAAACTGCATGTTAGAAATTGTATATCTGTAAGCTTTCTCTAGATTTTTTTTTAAATAAAAAAAGTGGGAGCCTTGTCTAGATTTTTATTCATGACATTAGAACACTAATTTATAAACAGTGATAAATGAAGGTAAACATATATGTGTCATTATTCGTAGTATTTATTTTTGTATAAGATCTTCCACCTTATATCTTTTCCTTTTTGACAGACATTCGATGAGGCAATTAGGAAAAACGGAAGGCCGTGTGATGGCGATATCTCTTTAGATTTTGAATATACTCAGATTTTGAATATACTATGTTAGAGATATAAAAGAGATCTAGCACTTTATGTAAAGTTACTTAACTCTCTTCACAAGTTTCAGTAACAATAAGTCTATAGCTTATTGCCCTGTTATTGTCCAACTATACTTATATAATATAAGATGTCGAGATTAATATATTTTATAGGGAGAAGTCTAAAAATCACTCTTCGACTTTACACTTTAGGTCTTCAACTTTAAAAAAGGGTAAAAAGAGCCTTAAACTCTTAAATTTGTGCAATTCACCATCAACTACTAACAAACGTCAATTCTTGGATCTTAAAATGCAAGTGAGAGTCACGTGACTCATTCATATGTAGCTCATGTGAGCGTGGTATTATAATATTACATTTGAGTCTTAATCAAAAACTTAAATCCCAAATTGCTTGCTTCTCCACCCCCTCCTTCCGTAAACAAGCTCTACCTTTTTCCCCCTTCTTCTCATCTTCTCTGACCTATTATCTTCTCTTAACTACGGTAAGTGCGCAAAGGTTGAGATAATACCCATAAATATGCCAATATTTGAAAGGAAAAAATTTCAATAAAAGATACAAAATTGAAACTTTTCCCAAACCATTTTTAGAGGTTTTGAATAGAGAAACCAACATTCCACTATTATCCATGAAGTTTCAAAGCATTAAAAGGATTTAAGTGAGCAATCTCAAGTCCTCCACCAACATTCCTACTTTCAGAAAGAGAAAATGCTTTTGTTCTATCCACAAAAGTGGCATCCACTTTTCTAGGCCTTTTCCATCCAAAATCAATACCATAAACCTCAAATTGAGGTGAATAAATAGGGGATTAAGTTTAATCTATTCCCCTCCCCAATAGCAGATTGAACCCTAGACACCCCAATTTTTTACCTCATTTAGCACTCCATCTATCTTCTTATCTTAACTATTGCAAAAAGCGCTCGAAACCTATCAACTGTTGTTTTTTATCATTAAAGGGCATTGTTGTGTGAAAAATGAAAAGAAAGGGAATAAGGAGAAGAGGGTAGAGTGTGTTTACAGGAAGAGTGGGTGAAGAAGAAAGCAATTTAATATTTAGATCTTCTAATTAAAATTCAAATATAATATTTCAACACTACCCTCACATGAGCTACATATAGATAAGGCACGTGACTTTAAGTGTCTCTTACGTCCAAGAATTAATTTTTGTTAGCAGTTGGTAGTGAATTGCGCAAATTTAAAAGTTTAAGGTTCTTTTTCCACTTTTTTAAAATTGAAGGACTGAAGTCTATCAAAAATAAAATTGAAGGGTAGTTTTTAGACTTTTTCCTATTTTATACATGATTTATTAAAATTAATTATTTATGAATTGTCCTATTGATATAAAAGAATATTATAAAATATTTCTATTAAAATAAAGCACGTGCAGATTTTTCTCACATTATATATATCATAAGAATAAGAATTATCTTCGCATGTAAAATCTAAGAATCATTGCTCAGTAAGTCACTAATATATATATTTTTTTCATTGTCTATCTCTTCTTCCACTTTAACTCTAACAAAATCAATAAACAAACAATTTCATTTTTCTTGGGTCAATCAATTAAAGTCCGAAAGAGCAACAAAACTGCAAGACCACGAAAAATGAGAATTAAAGGGCAAACTAAATGGGCTTTAAACTTGGTTGAATCTATTAACCCAAAAAAAAAAAGAGGTTGAAACACAAAGATAGGATTGGTGCCGAATTGATAATGACAACATGGGCTTAGCGCTGGACTCACGCCATTGACGCCAAGAAATTCTTGGATAAATATAGGTTTAACACATTATGCGTATACACGCTGACAATAAGAGTGAATTCCGCCATTTTATTTAAAACACACTCCTTGATGTAATTATTTAAGACATATTTAATTATTTATGGGACCTATTAATTTTAAAATTTAATTTAAATATATTGATAATATAAAATAATTTTTTATTATAATAAAAAATTTATTATAATTTATTATTTTTTTTAATTTTTATTAATTAATAATATAAAATTATTTTATACCAATTAAATTCTTAATTTTATCATGAATATATATAAATATAGGATGGTAAATTTGTTTCTATTTTTCCATTGACGCTGCCTGCTATGTTCTGACGTGGCAGTCGCATACCTACGTCTGCTCCTTGTCAATCCGCAACGCACGCGGCAACTCCAAAACCATTTTTATATTATCATATTTCACGCAAACAAAAATAATCCAAGAAAGATAAAAATCGATTTGTATTCACTGAAGTGTCGTGGTGCTCCTCCCAATATCCTCCTCGTTTTCATTCCGATTCGAGTCTTGCGTTGTTGTGATGAGGAAATCAACGACCATACTCACCCAGCTCAAATCGAAGCTCAACTTCTCAGCTTCGGTTCATCGAGCTTCCTTCAGTTCTGGGGCCACTCCTCTTCTCCCCAATCAACCGCACCCTAATTTCAGGAGCAACAATCGTAACTGCAATGCAGTACTGTCTCTTCTCTCTTCACGGCGATTTGCGTCCACCACAGCACAAAATCCTTTGACTTTGAACTCCATTGACGATGCCAACCAGAATCAGAATCAGGTACTTTCTTTGTCTCTCACTTTAAATTGAGATTTTCCTTCCTTCTTTCTGTGCAGTTATGCACGCAGATTGGGTGATTCGCTTTCGTACTTGCTCCCCTAAAGCGCGAATCAGGATCGTTAATAAAAAATTAACGGTACAGATGACTTTTTGTTAGAGATGGTGTATTTCCCCCTTTCATCCGCCTCTCAAAGAATCCTTCAAATCCTTCAAATTTATTATCTTTAACCATCCTCTGAAAGTTTAAATAATCAATTGAATAGGTGAATAAAATAGTCCATGATTTATGTACCTGAAAAAAAATAGTTGTTCTTCTTTTTCTTTTTTTTTTAGGCGAGGTGTCTGGTTTCTTTCTCGTCAATATATATTTTTTCTTCTGGAAAAATATATAAAAAAAGAGAAATATACGTTTTTTTTTCAACAATAGACACTTTTTGGTCACTAACAATACTTGTTTTTAAAACTAATCAATACGTCATTTTTTTTTGGTCATTTGTAATTTCCGTGGATTTTTTTTTTCTGGAACTATTTCCGTGGAATTGAAATGGGCCTGCCTGACCCTTCATTACTTGGGCCCAGGCCCAAATAAAAAAACCCTAGGTTGAATGCCTTTATAAGGACCTCGTGGGCACTAGCTTTGTTGCTATGTCCGCTTTCAAGTTTACGATATCGTGAGTGGTTGATGAGGGTGGTGGGTTAGGGTTTATGCGAAAATGCAAGATTAGCTTCTTGATGGGAATTCGATGAATCTACGGTCCCGTCAATCTTCTTTACAACTTGCAATATCAGAGTCAGCAGTGTCACTCGTCTGAATTTGATATCTCCTGATCTTTCAGGCCCTTTATCACTGCAACATTGTTCCTTTTCTTTCTTTCTTTTTTTTCTCAATTTTTTCTCTTTTTTTTTTTTTTTAAATCTTTTTAGAATTGACTTGATGAAAGTGGTGTCTACATCTACATTGAGCAAACGCACTCTGTCCCAAAACCGTGTTTGACACGAATGTTTTGAGGCAATTTCTTCGTTTGCGACAGTAATGTGATTCCACTAAACTAAGAATTTACCCGTTTGGTCTGGTATTCCACGGCTGTCGGGCACCTTGATGGGATACACATTATTTTGTTCTTGAAAGAAATCGTCAATCTTGAGTTACACTTTATTGAGTTATGCAAACCCTAGAAGATTGTGGACATTGAAATTTGAACAACGAACGTCCATCTCCTTACTCAAAATATGAAATCGATAATTGTTTGAGCCTTTGATGAACCGAAATCTAGTTGTACGATGAAATCTTTAATTCATAATATTTAATAATCGGAAGCTGGATGACCCAATGAAGATTCAGTACGGAATGTTTGAGCCTTGAGGAGGATTGCAACGTGAAATCTTTAATTCATAATTTTAAATCTTGAAGCTAGAAGAAAGGTGAAATATTTAATTCATAGTTTTAAATGGTGAAGCTTGAAGATCCAATTGCAAGGTGAAATCTATAATTCATAATTTTAAATTGGGAAGCTTGATGAGCCGATGCGCAAAAAGGTATTCTTGACCCTGAGCATAATTTAAATATGAATGGCCTTGACGATACTAATGACTAATCTTAGTTCGTTATTCACAATGTAAATGTAAATTTAGGATTGCATGTTTGAGCATTGATGATGATGATGATGATGAAACTTGGATCAATTTGAATATGCTTGTGAGACATCCCGCTTAAATATGATCAAATAATGATTAAGAAACTGATGAACTAACTACACAAAATCTAATATATAACTAGGGTGAAATTAGCTGTCGAGCTTCATCTTTATGCATTCTTGAATTAAAAGTAGCATAATGCCCAGTTCTTCTACTTTATGTGTGTTTGTGTACTAATTGGATATGGCAGGTTATAGATTTTCCTGGAGGAAAAGTGAAATTTATTCCTGAAATGAGGTTTATATCTGAATCATCTCAAGAGAGAATACCCTGCTACCGTGTCCTTGACGACAATGGGCAGCCGATTTTGGGCAGTAATTTCGTCCAGGTTTTCACATGACTGATACCATTACATTGTTCTTGAATGTGCTCAGGGAAAATACGTTGAAAAGAAACTAATGGATATCGATAAAATTAGGTTGGCGAGGAAGTTGCTGTAAAGATGTACAATGACATGGTTACACTCCAAATTATGGACACCATCTTCTATGAAGCACAAAGGCAAGGTAGATTATCCTTTTATGCAACGACAATTGGAGAAGAGGCTATAAATATTGCATCAGCTGCAGCTCTTACCATGGATGATGTTATTTTCCCCCAGGTTAAAGGCACAACTCGGAGAAAAAGAATATTTTTGTGCTTTTATATTCGTTTCATTAGAATATGAGCGTCCTGGACTCTCATTAGGCACTTATCCTCTTGATTTACCATAATTTTACGAGTGGCCTGACTAAGGCTAGAAATAATCTAACAGTAAATCTGATCAAATGCAGTATAGGGAACCGGGGCCCCTGCTGTGGCGTGGTTTCACATTGCAAGAATTTGCAAACCAGTGTTTTTCCAACAAATATGATAATGGGAAAGGAAGACAGATGCCAATCCATTATGGGTCTAACAAGCATAATTACATTACTGTAGCATCAACCGTTGCGTAAGTATTGAAAGCTTCAATTTACAAGACTCTGTTGTAATTTTCTTTTTGTTTTTTGGTGTGTGTCTTAGCACCATAATTGTGCACAAAACGAAATGTTTACGCATATGTACAGTACACAAATTCCCCATGCTGTTGGAACTGCATATTCCTTAAAGATGGACAAAAAGGGTGCGTGTGCTGTCACTTATTTTGGTGATGGTGGCTCAAGCGAGGTAATTATACAGTTGCCATAACAACAGACAATTTCTCCTTTTACTGTAAAGGAAGTTTTCTTGGGATTTAAACACAGCATGGGTCTAGAGCTTAAACTTTGTTCTTGAAAATTTTTAAAGGAATTCAAGTAATACAAGTATCACTCAGCACTAAAAATTTTCAGCTTTCAATATCTTTGATGGTTTTGGAGGGTTGCCCATGCTTTTCTTTATTTTGAAACCATCTCATCCGAGTAAATAAGTGCAATTGAATGCTTTTGCTTTCATTCGCAATCATTGTCAAGGACCCACAATATGTGGAGTGAAGTGTTTTCACCTACATTCTAATACATTGTGTAACACCAGGGAGATTTCCATGCTGCTTTAAATTTTGCAGCAGTTATGGAGGCCCCAGTTATTTTTCTATGCCGGAACAATGGATGGGCTATCAGCACCCCAACTTCAGATCAGTTTCGAAGTAACTTTTGTTTCCTTTATTTCAATATCTCTGCTTTGGTTAGGTTTCTAGCATTGTCTTGTACTTTCAACATCTTTAGCCATGTTGTTCTGGGTTTTCTTCTGTTCATGCATAGGTGATGGTGTTGTCGTGAAAGGACAGGCATACGGAGTCCGTAGCATCCGTGTAGATGGCAATGATGCCCTGGCCATTTATAGTGCTGTTCAAGCTGCTCGTCAAATGGCAATTAGTGAAGAGAGACCAGTACTAATAGAAGTAAAGTGATAAGTTTTCAAGTCATATTAAGAGTATATGGTATTGTCTCATATCAAGACATTTTAACAGCAGGCCAATGTATCCTTTTCTTTTTCCCCTTTTTCAGGCTCTTACATATAGAGTGGGGCACCACTCCACATCGGATGACTCCACCAAGTATCGTCCGGCTAATGAGATTGAATGGTGGAGATTGGCTCGAGATCCTGTGGCTAGGTTTAGAAAGTGGATAGAAGGGAATGGTTGGTGGAATGGTATGGCTGAGTCAGAGCTTAGGAACAGTCTTAGACAACAGGTAAAATATCCATGTCTGAAAATCCCTGTTTGGTACTGGATACCGAAGTACTATCTCAAGTATCTTGAAAAATCTCTATGCCAAACTTGAGCAACTTCCTAGATTGACTGGTAGTGCAACATAGAAAATGGCCTAGAAAATGTGGGAAAGGAAGTGAAAATCCTCATGGAAAGTGAAGGAAAACGATGGAATGATGAGCTTAGCCTCCTCAACAACCATTAAAACTTTCCTAAGTTCCAACTATGAACTATTAATAGGTAGACTTCAGGACTAACTTGTTGCGATATTCACTTAATCGTCCTCAAGTTTTACATGTATCATTTACTTATAGGCGTGTTGTGTATCAATAATTTTCCCCGAAAGAAGCCGTGTCCTCAGCCCATAGAAGATAAGATGACCATAATACTGGAATTATATTGTTTGAATTAGATATATAGATGGCCTTTTGAAATCGTTCTTCCTTGACTAATAACAAATGACACAGCCATAGGGCATCCAATAATTTGGTTTATTGTGTCTTTTTTTAAAAAAAGAAAAAGAAAAAGAATCCTTTATCGTAACTTAAAAATAAATTTTGCTAAGGATCTTGCGGTTTTATGATCATAATCATGAAGATTGGAAGTATTATTCTTTTTAATTTGAAGTAGATTGAATGTTAAAAGTGTTATTCAATAGTTCTGTTCTAACTCAGGATGTTCCTGCTACAGCTTCTGCATGCAATTCAAGTCGCAGAGAATTTAGAAAAGCCTCCAATTGCAGACATTTTTAGCGACGTTTATGATGTCTCTCCATCCAATCTTCGTGAACAAGAGCAATGGCTGAAAGAGACTATAAAAATGCATCCACAAGAATACCCTGCAAATTTTTCTGTGTAGTTATCATAAATTCAATAGCCTTATTATGTACATGATAATATGCTTCTGTTGGCACACTTGTATTCTTCTTCTATGAATAAAATGTATGTGCATACTTTTGTCCTGATCTTACAATTCGATCGGGTATTTGCATCTATGGGTGCATTAGTAGCTGTCTCTGTTGCGTGATCTGCTAATCAATATTGTAGGAGGGCAATTGACCCTGAGACAATCCAAACTTTACACACCTGAAAGGAAGTCTGCTTTCTAGCCAGCAGCTTTGAAGACTATGCTAGCCTTTACTTCCGGACCCGGCTATGATACCCCATTGCTAAAGATGGAATGTTTTTGTTCCTTGGTACTGCGTTGGTACGTGCAAGACCGGTGGTTTACATCATGAATCAAAACTATAGTAATAAAAAAAAAGGGAAGTTTTAGAATGCTCATCCTAAAAGGTGAGTGTTCAATGTTCATATAGTATAACCTGTGTAATCTTTTTTTTAATCTTTTTATTTCAATTTTAATAATGATAAAAGACTATTTTACCTTTAACTTTAGAGTTTAATTGAGGTGTATTGATAATATAAAATTTTTTTACACTGTCATTTAATCAAAATTTTTTATTTATATGACCATTTAAGTAATGGGTGGTTATATAAAATTTTTTTATTGATATGACAATATATGATTAGATGTCTGTGTAAAAAATTTTTACACTGATAGTGTATTCAAATTAAATCCTTCACTTTAAATCAAATTTTCTTTTCAAATCCTTAATATTTTTCCTCTATTTCTTCCCGCTTCAAGAAACTACCGGCAGTTCCATCCTCATATGTTTTAATGCCCAAAATCTTGTTTGACTTGCTGGTTGGCACACCATAACTACTTCCCCAACCCTCTACTTTTCCAATCGTCTTCGGTTTAGAATAGAAGAACCATAATCTTGTTGAGAACAATTAATCTGAACACTCCCGTGCTAGTGCAACCCATTTAAATCAACTAAATGGTACCCAAAAAATTGTAGATGCTAAAGAGACTGTTACTCTCTAACAACGCACATCTTCTAATATTTTATTTAACTTACAAAAAATTACATGTCAACATCATTCACCAGTGGTTGCAGTGGTAACGATGGTTTCTGCAACAACTCTATAAACTTTAACATGATTGTAGATCAATGATTGATTCGTTTTATCATAACTTTGTTTTCTTAAATCATCCCAAAGAATATTAAAAAACAAAAAAAAAAAAAAAGCAAAGTAGAATTGAATATTCATATCATCCAGATTTGCAAGATTAGAGCCCCATCATCCGCCTTCCGAAGGACCTCCTTACCGAGAAGAACTGCCGCGCATTCGTCTACTCTGAGATCACCGCTGCCACGTTTTGCAAGCCCTCCGACACCCACCTTGACTGGTGGGGCAGGCGCTACTTGGAGATGGAGTGGCCCAGCGATCGTGGGCTTTGACCTCAATGCCACCGTGGAGCGGCCGCACTGATTGGGATCAATGACTGAAACTCCATCACTGTGAACAGTTTGGTGTTACCGGAAATTCACTCTCATTTTTTTTTTATAATAATTAAAATTATACAAAGTTCACTAGTTACTTAATGGAGTATGATTACTCCAACTTACCTATTAGTATATTAAACTCACTCAACCATTTTCCACCATTAGATTTATAGGAAACTTTAAATCAGTGGTTTATTTTTAACTGAACATTAAATGTTTGGTTTTTAGGGGAAGTATTCTAAACGCCTCCATAAAAAAAAAGTATGTAATTGGTTTTTCTTTTGTGATTTGATTAAATTTTAAAAATTAACAAAAGAAAAGTGAACTTAGGAAAAAGTCGTAAATGGAAATAACTCTTCTTTTCTAGATTTCATTGTTGTTTGAAATATTCACGATAATTAATGATAGTTTGATCAAAATTAAGTTCATAAAGTATCAGTTTCAAACCATTTTGCACTTGTGAAGATTTTTTTTTTTTTTTTTTTGAACTGGCACTTGTCAAGATTTGAAAGACGTACCTCTCAGAATTCGATATTAAGTGCACATGTCACTGTTTCTTTTACTGTTTTGTTTCCATAAAAGAAAACTAAATTCACATAATTTTTTATCACAATCATCAATTCCTTTTTCTCTTACTGATATTGATTTTTCTGAGATTTTTGTTTCTATTTTAAGATCTTTATAATAATAATAGTAGTAGTAGTAATAGATAGACACAAATGGGAATTTACTTAATATTTTTGACGGAAGAATTTTCTCAGTAGGTGGAACTGAGCTGAAACAATTGAAATGCACTAGTTTTTTAGTTGCGTAAATCTTTTTTTAGGCTTCTAAACCGACTAAACGTATTGATTTCATCGTTTTAGTTCTTTCAAAATTTTGAAATAAATTTAGTTTCTCAATTGTGAAAGGTAACATCAAAATAAAACAAAAAAATGTTGATATTAATTTTATAATTACTGAATTAAATTTATAATATCTTTCATAATTAAAAGCTAAATTAATGTCATTTTAAAAAAAATAAATAAAATCAATATCATATTGACATACTCTTATATCTTCTGGGGTTCTAAATTCATTTGCCAATACTTTATCTGCAATATTAGCGCTAGATTGAGTCTACTTTGCGTACAAATTCATCCACAAACGTAAGAATTACTTCAAAACATCATCAAATCATGAGCTTTCTTAAAATAGAGGCCTCTCTCCTCTCTACAACATAGGCCGTAGAATTTAACTATAACTCCCACTTGGAGTGGACAACCACCAAAACGAAACGAACCTGACTTTCTTTCCTCTCCTTTCCTCTCGTTTGTAATTTTCATCAAACGAAGCAAAGATAATTATCCTTCCTCTTACATCTTTGTCCCTTCTTTTTGATCCATCTTCATATCCATTTCTCACTTCCAGTTTATCTGTCCAAGAGCAAGACCCAAATCATTTTCTTCTCGATTCAGTTTTTGCACGCAAAGCTCACTAATTAACGTTGTTATTGTGCAACATAGTATGTGTTGTTAGTGCTTTGTTGAAAGCCAGGTAATGCATATTTGACACATGAAATTAAGAAAAGCCTATAGGATTTTATATAAGAGAAAGTGAATGTTGTTGTAGCAACAGAAGAGGTGGTGACTGAGGTGATTAGGAAAAATGGGAGATAAAATAAACAAAACGGATGACTATATAGTGTGTTATGCACCAACCATGATAACAACAAATGGGATATGGCAAGGTGACAACCCTTTGGATTATTCTCTCCCTCTTTTCATCTTGCAATTAACTTTAGTTGTGGCTGCCACCCGCATATTCGTCTTCGTCCTCAAGCCATTTCGCCAGCCACGCGTGATTGCCGAAGTCTTGGTTAGTTAATTTCTTAACCAGCACTAATTTAGTGATCTCATGGCATTGCATCAGATAAAACAATAGGTTGCAAATCATCACATACTGATAGATGTTGTGTTTGTAACATGCATGATTACACAGGGTGGAGTAATGTTGGGCCCTTCGGTGCTTGGGAAAAATGAAACATTTGCTAATGCGGTGTTTCCTCTGAGAAGTGTTATGGTGATTGAAACAATGGCAAATGTTGGTCTCCTTTATTTTCTCTTCTTGGTAGGGGTGGAGATGGACGTAACAGTATTGCGCAGCGTAGGTAAAAAAGCAGTGGCTTTGGCAATTGCTGGTATGGTCTTGCCCTTCATCATTGGAGCTGCATTCTCCTTCCTTCTCGGTAGAGAATATGAAAATAACATGAGCCAAGGCACATTCATCCTATTCCTTGGTGTTGCTCTCTCTGTCACGGCATTTCCTGTTCTTGCCCGGATTCTTGCAGAGCTCAAACTTATCAACACCGAGTTGGGTAGGCTTGCTCTTTCATCTGCACTCATTAATGATGTGTGTGCTTGGGTTCTCTTAGCTTTAGCCATTGCATTGTCAGAGAATGAAACAACTTCCATTGCTTCCCTTTGGGTTCTATTGTCAAGTGCAGCCTTTGTGGCCTTGTGTGTCTATGCTGTTAGGCCAGCAGCCTCATGGATAGTCAAGAAAACCCCTGAAGGAGAATCCTTCAGCGAGTTCCATATATCGCTCATATTGGCGGGGGTTATGATCTCAGGTTTCATCACAGATGCCATTGGAACTCATTCTGTTTTTGGAGCTTTTGTGTTTGGTTTGGCAATCCCAAGTGGACCACTCGGTGTTGCTCTTGTGGAAAAGCTTGAGGACTTCGTTTCAGGACTTCTGCTCCCTCTCTTCTTCGCCACTAGTGGGCTAAAAACCAACATAGGACTCATCAAAGGATCCTACGCCTGGGCAATTCTTATTCTTGTCATTTTTCTGGCCTGCATTGGCAAGGTTGTCGGAACCCTAATGGTTGCATTCTTCTATGAAATGCCGGTATGCGAAGGAGCTGCCCTTGGCTTGCTCATGAACACAAAAGGTCTTGTTGAAATGATTGTGCTTAATGTTGGAAAGGACCAGAAGGTACTAATACGATACCACTACCTCTGTTAATTCCTCTCAATGAGTTGTCTGCTCATGTTGATTGTTGATCATTTACAACTGCTTTCAGGTTTTGGATGAAGAATCGTTTGCGATCATGGTGATCATAACCGTAATAATGACTGGAATTATTGTACCTGCCGTGTCATTCCTTTACAGACCATCAAGGAGGTCCATACATTACAAAAGGAGAACCGTTCAGATATCAAAACCAGATGCAGAGTTCAGAGTCTTAGCGTGTGTCCATACCCCTCGAAATGTACCAACAATGATCAACCTCCTTGAAGCCTCTAATCCAACAAAGAAGTCCCCAGTATGCGTCTATGTGCTCCATCTGGTCGAACTTAGCGGCCGCACATCTGCCATGCTCATTGTTCACAACACTCGAAAACAAGATTATCCTGCCCTTAATAGGACTGAAGCTCAATCTGACCACATAATCAATGCTTTTGAAAACTTTCAGCACCATGCTTCTTTTGTCTCCGTCCACCCCTTGACAGCAATCTCCCCTTATTCCACCATGCATGAAGATGTATGCAATTTGGCAGAGGACAAACGTGTTTCCTTAATAATCCTTCCTTTTCACAAACAGCAAACAGTTGATGGTGGAATGGAAGCAACAAACATGGCATACCGAGCTATCAACCAGAATGTACTAGCAAATGCACCGTGCTCTGTAGGAATTCTAGTGGATAGAGGCTTAAGTGGCTCTAACCGCTTGGCTGCGAATCAAGTGTCTCATCATGTAGCCATACTATTTTTTGGAGGACCAGACGATAGAGAGGCATTGTGCTATGGATGGAGAATGTTGGAGCATTCAGGAATAAGCCTTACTATAATGCGCTTTGTCCAAGGGAAACAGGCATCTGAGCATGTGAGGCAACCTAGCATCGGTTCGAGTGAACCGAGTATACTGACAGTGGAAACAGAAAAGGATATGCAGAAGCAGCTTGATGAAAAGCTTCTACATGAGTTTAGAATGAGATATGTAGACGACGATTCGGTTGATTACTTTGAGAAGGTGGTTAACAACGGGGAGGATACGGTGGCAGCAATAAGGACAATGGATGACATACATGACCTTTTCATTGTTGGGAGAGGTCAAGGAGTGATATCGCCACTCACAGCAGGACTCACTGATTGGAGTGAGTGTCCGGAGATAGGCGCAATTGGGGACTTGCTAGCATCCTCAGATTTTGCAGCTACTGCTTCCGTGTTGGTAGTGCAACAATATGTTGGGGCAGGCTCACAAGGAGATGGGTTGGAAACACCAGACAGTGCAGCACATATAAACCAAGAATATTTCAGTGAGATAAACCATCATGCAGCACCACCAAGGGGACATAATGAGTTCAGTACAGACCGTTTGTGAGTAGCAGTTTTTAGTGCCCAATTATAGTCCCCAGAAGACAATTTCAAATCTGCCCCCTTAACCATAGCAAAATACAGAAGAATTTCCCGTTCCCTTCTGCAACATTGATTCTTGTATCGTGTCTTTTGTACATTCAAATCTTCTTCTCCTTTAGGAATGTACATACAGTTTCATACATCTACATAAGCACAATTTGTTTTGTGCTTCAATGGCTGGGTCAACATAAGTGAAATTGAGTAGATTATGTAATGTACTAATATGGTATTCAATGTTGGTTCTTGCTTTTTTGGCTGGATGAGTGAGATTAAGTGACGGTTAAGAGATGGCAGCCAGAGAAGTTTAACAAATGTTCCGTTTATCATTTGTGGGTTTTGTTTTAAGTTGAAGGAAAGGGTCTAGTGTGTGTGGAACTTGCAGAGTGTGAATCAAAAGAGACCTAAGTTTTGCTACATTTTAGAAGTTTTGCACTGAAATGCATATAACATTTGTCAAACCATTACAGGAACAGGATTGGTTTTCGCGGCCACGTCTAAAATGCACCAATACACCACTAGTGTACATACGCCTTAAGTTAGATTGAGGCGTTCTTTCATAAAATGCTAATTAATGGTTGAGATTTATTACTAGCCACCTAAGAACTAGGTTTTCATAAGTCTGAATTTCTAAAATAAAATATACATAAATCAGGTTTTTTGTACGTGTCAATACAGAAAAAATGAGAAAAACGATAAAAATGCTTAGATGAATGGTTCCACATGATCATTATTCTTTTTGTCAAATTTTTTTTTGTTCAAAAAGTTATCAGCATATTGCTAAAACTTACCAACGTTTTGCTAGAATTTACCAGCGTTTTACAAGTATTTACTAGCGTCTTACATACTCTAAAAAATCTGATTTTATGAAGAATAATAATTAGTGATGTGTTAGATTTATTCGTTTTGGTACCCCTTGATCAATATTTAATACAAAATTTGAAAAGAAAAAAAAGACACAAAAATAGCAAGCTAGAGTAATTTACTAGCGTATTGCTAAAATTTACTAACATTTTATTAGAATTTACCAGTGTTTTGCAAGTATTTATTAATGTTTTACATACTCTTAAAAATTTGATTTTATGAAGAATATTAATTAGTGATGTATTAGATTTATTTGTTTTGGTATCCTCTTGGTCAATATTTGATACAAAATTTAAAATAAAAAAAGACACAAAAATAGCAAGCTAAAATAATTTATCAGCGTATTACTAAAACTTACTAGCATTTTCCAAGTATTTACCAGCGTCTTATATACTCCAAAACATCTGATTTTATGAAGAATAATAATTAATGATATGTTAGATTTAATCATTTTGATGCCCCCTTGATCAATATTTGATACAAAATTTGAAAAGAAAAAAAAAAGACACATAAAGAGCAAGCTAAAATAATTTACCAGCATATTGCCAAAATTTACCAGTATTTTGCCAGAATTTACCAGCATCTTACTTATTCTTAAAAATCTAGAGAAAAAGGTAGCAGCATGAAGAGCTAATCTATGACATAAAAACCATTCAAATAACAAGTTAAATAACTTGAAGATTGTGTGAAATATGTATTTTATACAAACTCGTTTTCCTAGACATGAACCATTTTACACCACTTTATGTTAAAAAATTTGTAGGATGCCCTTATCTATATAAAAACTTAATTCACAAATTAAGGATTCATGTGAAAAACGTGCATAACAGAACTGCACAATTTATATATTAGATCATAGCTACCATGTTACCATGTTAAATAAAAGAATATTTTTTTGTCTAAAATGCCATGTTAAAAAATTTGAAATATAATTAAGTATAAAAGCAAAAAATTGTGACTTTATTGAAAAAAAAAAACATAGTGATATTATGTGTTCTTAATTATATTTCAAATTTTATAAAGGATATAAAAATTGTTACATGCATAGTTCCTAATTACATCATTTAAAAATATTGAATTTATATTAAACTTAATATATTATTCATTATTCCAGAAAGGAAAAAATTTACCAATGTATTGCATACATTTACCAGTGTTTTGATGCAAATTTTTTAGCATTTTTTAAAAATTTATCAGCATCTTAAAAGCTCTTTAAAATTTGATTATTTGGAGAATAAGATTCAGTGTTATGTTAAATTAGTTCAATAATGTGCCCTTAGTCAATAATTGTTAAAAAAATTGAAAAAACAAAAAAATAAAAACAAGTATTCAAATGAAGACATTTTCCAGCGTATTGCATATATTTATTAGCGTTTTTAAATAATGTACCAATATCTTAGGAACTCTTTAAAATCTAATTATTTGAAGAATGAGATTCAGTGTCATATTAAATTAGTTCATTAATGTTCCTTTAGACAATAATTGTTAAAAAAAATTGAAAAAGCAAAAGAATAAAAATAGGTACCCAAATAGAGACATTTACTAGCATATTGCATATATTTATTAATATCTTAGGAACTCTTTAAAATATGATTATTTGGAGAATAAGATTCAGTATCATGTTAAATTGGTTTATTAATATGCCCTTAGTTAATATTTGTTAAAAAAAAATGAAAAAGCAAAAAAAAAAATAAAAATAAGCATCCAAATAGAGATATTTATCAGTGTATTATATATATTTATCAGTATTTTAATATAAAATTACCAATATTTTAAAAAAATTTACTAATGACTTAGAAATTTTTGCTTTGCCCAAAACCTTATCATAATATACTTACTAAAGTTTGCATGACAGTGCAAATGACAGCAACCATTATGAATATATAACTTGTCTTTGTTTTCATAGTCCATATAGCAATTTGCTCATGCTTTCCAATATTTCCTTTTTTCATCTTTAATTTTATAATAAACATAACTCACTCCTTTTCTTCTCATGGTGGATTTTACTTTTTTGCTCTTGCAATTTGGAAAAGATTGTAGCTTTTGATGAATTATAATTGTTGTACAAAATACAAGAAAAAAAGAAAAAGAAAAAGAAAAAGAGTACTTTTTTATATTAGGGCAAATACAAATATGGTTGCATATAATTTGTGGATCGAAATGGTAGAGCTTAAACTTTAACTAGAGAAAGGTGGATTGAAAAGACTTGAGTTACTCTTGTTCTCTTTATCATTAATTTTTGTTTTTTGGGTGACGGCGGTGGTGGAGGTGAAGGAGGAGGAAAGGTGTGGAGGGATGTAGTAAGAGTTTGCCAGAGAAAAACTATTTGTGCGATCAAATAATCCAAACCAAATTTATGTTAGACTTTTCCACCCCACAACTGCAAAAAATATTAAAACATGTATGAATCGACTTTAAAAGGTACTCACCTCTAATTATCAATCATAAACCATATTAAGTATATAATAATATACGGGGCATCAAGCACCATGACAACAAATACTTTATTTCGCAGACTTTATTTCGCAGATTCAAATGCCGATCCAACAGTTAAACCTCAAAATATTAAGACAAAAAATAAAAAAATTCGTTGACTTTTTTCAGAAGAAAAAAAAACTTCGCGGCCGTGTGTTACTATTACCATCTGAATTATTAACACTTGACCATAATAGACAATTCCAAACCTAATCTTCATAAATATAGTATGAACGGGGCAAGATTTAGATAAAAGCCGTTTGTGTGTTTATGACGATGTATGATAAATTATTAACCATCCATTGATTTATTATCAGAAATAGAAACATATATTTTAAGAGTAATAATAAAGGCCTAATATTCTATTACTCAAGTATCAAATTTTTTTTTTCTGAAAGATAATGTACGGTCGTCCAGAGACATTTTTCTAATGATGAAAATAAGAAAGAAACAGATTTTATTTTAAAAAATGACACCAAATTTTGTACCAAAAAATTAGCACTAAATTTGTTTATGCAGTTATTTTATTGTAAAATGCGTGAAAAAAAATTGGTATCGCGTAAAGGATGGCCCTATTTTTTGTTTGATAAACTAAAATTTAGGTTGAAGAGAATACTAATTCTAATTTAGGGTTAGGGTATGCATTTTGATTAATTAAACACTTACAAAGATAAATATTTAAGCTGAAAGTAAATCAGATGGGCCAATTGTTATTGATATGACCCTCTTTTATTATTGATTAGAGGAAATTGTTACAAGTATATACATCCCTCATTCATCAATTTGGAGAATCTTGCTGTGAGCTGTTGCCAATAACTGACTGTGATGAACAAATTTCATCTGATACACATAGCGGCATTATTTCTTGGGCATCCCTAAACACGTGGATTATAATGACAGTTCAAAAACCACCAACAAGTGGACCCTCATGAGGCAGCAATTGGCAAATTTAATGATGAGTACCTTATTAAAGCGTGAGGAGAACAGGAAAAAATTGGAAACATGTAATGATTGAATTTCTTGAAAACTAAAAGATATCATATCGAAAGCTTCATAATGTGATTGTTGAATTGTTTAAAATGACATAAATTTCTTTAAGAACAGAATTTCATATTATAAAGCAGGCGCAATGTCAATTTGGCGTATGAAATGTTGGACCACTAGTGTCTAGTGTAGTAATCTATTCTACTTTAATTTGCACAGAAATTTCATCTTTTGTCGTGTTTCTTAGAGACTGAAAATTGCTTCTTGTAAACTTTTAAAAAACATATCACCTTATATTTGAGGGCTTGAAGTAGAATAAAATTATAAATGCACATAAAATAATAAGAGATCAGTCATAGTTGAATAATAAAAAAATTATATTATTAATTATATACTAGATTATAAATATAACTTTTAAAGTAATTATTAGACCAATTAATATTTTTAATTATATGATAATATATATTAGCCAATAGTATAAAAATTTTTGCATTAATAATATATTAAATTTTAATATGAACTTTATAAATATAAAAATAAACATAAATATACTCTTTTAAGATTTCACGTGAGGTACGAATGTTGTCGTTATCATGATATTCAATTGTTTAATTTGACCATCCAAATGGCTAAACACGTACTCCATCAAATCCTCCCTCTTTGATGTACATCTAGAACCCTTGAAGACTATAACCGCCTGTTTTGAAAATTGATGCATGAGGAGAGGGTGTTTATCATAAACATTCCTTGCCATTCTTTCTTCTCACACAATCCCATCACTTGAGTGCGAAACACATAGTAACGAATTATTATTAAAAAATAAATAAAACTATATTATGCTACATGTTGCAAGCTTATGGGCTAGCTGATAAAAATTTGAGTAGAATGTCATAATTTTTTTGTATTGATTTCTCATAAATTTAACTTATGATAACTCCTTATGTAAAAGTTAATTTAGTAACAATATTTATCAAATAATTGTTGATAGGAATTTTTCATAGCGACAATTAATCTAAACAGTGAACTTTTTATTTGTGAGAAATTATTATATGCTCATGAAAATACATGGTTTAAGAAATTGTAATAATTTATTTTAAGTCAAATATTTAAAATTTATTTAAAATAAATAATAAACTAAAAAGAGTTAGATGTAATGATAATCGAATTATATTCTTAGAGAGAGAATTAAGATGGAGAAATCTCGTAATTGCAACAGTATATAAGAAATTCATCTCACAATAATATTTGTAGAGATACTTCAAATATTAAAAAATTGATAGGAAAAGCTTTTTTAGAGAATATATTAAGAGAATAATTATTATATATCATTAATATAAAACAATTTTACATATATATTCAGTTACAATTTAGGAAGCTGTCATACCATCTTGGGTGGTTGCCCGTTGTTGGATGACATGGCAATTTCTGATTAATTATTAGATATCAATATAAAATTACTTTATACTTGTAGTAAATAAAAATTATAGTACACCAAAAAAACAGTGCATAAAAAATATTTCTCCTTATTAAGAGAGGGGCTACACAATTTATGATACTTATATGTGCATATAAGCTGCAAATTCAAATAGTAATTAAAACCTTGTAACTGACCTGCATCTTAAAATAAAAAGCCATTATAAATATTGCTCTTAACTATTATGATGATTGCACGAGTTTGTAATATACCTAACATTTTATATGTGCTCATTTGTTATATTACGCTTTTGTCGTGTTTGAATTAGTGGGTATTTTGATTAATCTCTTTCTCCAATTTAAAATGAGATTATTTAAGTTTAGGAAAAAAGTATTTTTATCATGCAATCGTTTTTAATACTTTTCTTTAAAGTTATTCTTTTCAAATTTAAAAATACTTAAACCTCTTATTTTAATTCTTAAAAAATCTTATATAATTATTTAAATTTTTATACATGTCTTTTAATTTTTGGTAAAGACCGTTAATATACAAAGTCTATTGGATTTTAACTAATTTGGCTAACGTTTGGCTAGCTTACAATAAGAGTAAAGCTCTTCAAATACTTTTTATTATTATTATTATTATTATTTACAAGATTCAAACTTGGCATCTTATTTGATGGAAATAATTGCTGAAATATTTAAACTGACTAAGCATTAAATTATTGATACATGTCTTTTAATTTAAAAAATAATTTTTATTAAAAAAATTCAAACAAGCAAGCCTTTAATTAAGGACAAGCCATTTATATTAAGATTAATAATTTATAAGAATATTTTTTATAGCCTAGGTTAATGAATTTAATTAAGTAATTAGTACTATTAAAATATTATATTTCTGCCACACATCATATGCTTGTCTATTACTAAACTAGTCTCTTAAAATTACTTATAATATAATTATTAAGTTATTTTTTTGATTTTTCATAGGTATTCTTTTACTATAAATAATTCTATTTGAATATTATGGAGCAATTAAATGGAGCGACTCTCCCAACTCAGATTTGAGCCATCACTCATCACTTTTTCTTTCTTTTGATAATTATTAGAAAATGGCTCAAGGCTCTAGAAAGAGAGGACCAATACAAAGACTAAACCTCCAAAAACCACCTAAAAACAAAAAATACGTCAACCACCCAAAGGATCTAACACAAGCCACCTAAAGGTCATCAACATCTCAACTGGCGCAAAACAAACAAAAGCAAAATCAACTAAAATGTTAACACTAAAACAACACACCCAAAAGAAAAAAAAAAAAAACCTGGATCACAAAAATAACGCTATACATCCAACTCCAAGACGCTTCAAGAAAGACTCTTAGAACTTGTTCTTCTATTTTTTTTTTTTTTTTTGCCACGTTTTCTTGCTCTTGAACTAACACTTATCTTGCCTTTTCTTTCTTTTCGATTTTTTGCCATAGCCCATATTGCACCAATCTCATTCAGGGAAAAAAACCTATCATTTTTCTTAACTCCCATGATCTTCGAGCCTCCTCCACAATTTCATCATTTGAATCAATTGCTAAAATGTCATAATGTTGCTCCTTATTTTCTGATACTCCATCATCAGTCATAAATGGTTCGCCACATTGTGGTATACTAGTCCTCTTATCACTAAACCAAACCTCAATTGATATATAATTATTTTAAAATTATATAGAGTTATGATTCAATAGAGTTACATCTATTTTAAAATTATGAGGAGTATTATAATTTATTCACTAACAAAGAGAAATTAAGTTCTTAAGAATAGTATTTTATACATATTTACAAATCTTAAGAAAAGTCACTAGAAAGTGGTCTAGTAATGAGGGAATTGGATAATATACATGAAGTCAAAGATTTGAAATTCATTGTCATTGATGTACCAAAAAAATCCTAAGAAATCTGGTTATTTTAAAAATCATTAATAATAATATTTATTAAAGCCACGCTAATATATATATATATAATAGTGCTTCACATATTTAGAATATTTCCAAAGGCAGACAAAATAGTGTTCAAAGGCTACATTTTCTTTTCAGTAATCTTTACAATAAAGCTATATTGGTGACCCTTTTTTTGTCAATTTGTTCTTTGGTCTCTTTCTCTATTCCCATTTCTACTTGTTGCCAAACTTACCTGTTCTCCGGGGAACATTTATTTAAGCTTGTTTTCTTTCCTACCCACTTGACAGAGATGTAGAGTATAAATTAAGGGTTCCAAAGACAGGTTAAAAATTTAAAAAGTAACCTCCCAAGACAAGGTAGTTTGTCTGTTCCCTCTCATTTTGTGGTCAAGGCTTTCGTAACATTAATTATTAAAATCTTAACCTAACTAGACCTATATATAATTATAGCAATGTTATAATTTAATTGAAAAAAAAATCCCTCCTACTTACGAATAATTCGTGGTAAAAACAGAAAGAGTGCATGAAGTTAAGGATCAAGATCAATTCACCGCCAATCTGACATTGATCACAATCAGATGGATGACTTTGGAAGCTCAGAACTGTTGTAGAATATTGACAAAATGGTAATGAAATGGAAATGGTGGTGGTGGAAAAGTTTGGCCAGTCAAAACTCGTAACGTGCACGAGTCAGACCAAAGCCTGAGTATGGATAGTGTGATTAATTGATGAAATCAGTCTCAAAGATTCCCTATGATGCATGCACATTGTTAGTCTCCTATACGTGCATGCATTCAAATTTTGGTACCTTATACTTCTAGTCTATAATGTTCAAAATTCGGGTTCTATTAAAATTCTGGTATTGGATTAATAGAAAGTGATAAAATTGTTAATCTGATAAAAAAAACATAATCCAATCATGAGTTTTCACGTTATTATCAATTAACATATGATGATATTCACCGGTATTACGTGCATGTTAAGGCATAAACTTGTTTTACGATAATCTATACATAAAGGAGGTTTGTCCAATTTTAGTCACATTTTTCTTATTCTTAAAATGTCACTATAATTCATTTAAAAACAAATAAACTATTCAAAATAATTATTAATGAAATAATTACGAAAATGATAAGCATTTATAATTTTATATTTTTGATAGTTGAAGATTACCTAGCTCAGCCGGCAAAACCGGAAATTTTGATGTTTTTCTAGAACTGCGAGGCGGCACGCGCAGTACAACTTCCACATTTGATACTGTTTATGACTATTGAGTGCGATCCCTTAACTATCTAATAGCGGTATCTACTCTAAGTTATGCAGTCACAGTCCTTTTATGTTTTGAAAAATTGAAGAAGTGGAATTCTTTTAACTATTTTATTAAAGGTAAAGACTTTTCAATCTCGACTGAGGGTGGAAAACAAAACAAAGGCAAATAATTCTCTCTGAAGCTACCTCTTTATCCTATTTTCCTTTTCTAACTTTTCTAATAATGTATAATGGGTAAAGGACGAAAGCAACTTGAGGTGAATTGAAATGATGTGATACTATATGATTTGAGTTCATAATTTGGCAACGTGCAATAAGCCTAAGTTGAAGATCTATTTTGGGAATTATGAGGCTCCATCAATATGGTACTTATTATATATCCCAAAATTGATGGTTGAACCAAATTTCAATTTTCACTCCGCTGTTAAGTTCAATGAAGGAAGAGAGTAGAGATAAGAGAGTGCAAGATAGAATATTCCTTTCCTGCAATTTGAGCCACAATAAATATCAAACCATCTACTAGTGGCCTCTTATATTATTGCGCCTCTCATGAGCCTTATGACTATCATTAAATTCAGCTTCTCCCTCTATTAAACGCAGTAGCAAACAAATGACCCAAAAAAAAGGAAAAAAAAAGAAAGAAAGTGGCAACCACAAAACCCTCTCCATTAACTCTACCCAAACAAAAAAAAAAAAAAAAAAGAAAACAAAAGCCACAGTTGTTCGCTTGTTCTCTTGCTTTCTCAACTCTCAGTCATGAATTCAAACTTCAAAGACATAAACAATAATAATTTTCCCTCTCGGTGGGTCAGTTTGACTGGATTGATAGAGAGTAGTAAGGTGGGGACCAGTCACACCAATTATTCTATATTATTAGTTGCCACCCCTAAGATAAGGTAGTCTGCTTCTTGGACCTCTGTGTGTGGGTGTTCTTTCCTGTTTTTTCCTACTAAGATTGCACTTTTTTTCCTCTCTCTTTCTCCACTGTCTTGTCTGTCAGCAAGAACTGCAAGCTTACAGAAACTTCCCATACTGCACACACCCCTCTTTTCTGCATCCAATTTGGAATGTATGTAAGTCCCCTTAACTTTATAAATTTAATTTCTTTAGCCATCACTTCCTCAATTGATGCAATTTATAATTAATGGTCCATTTCCTAGTCCTCTCCTATATCATATCCCATTTACCACTCAGGCACCGCTTTCTAGCTTCTTCCTCTTACCATTGATTCTTCTGCTCTCTCTAGGCTTTAGTAACCAAAGGAGAAAAAAAAAGTTTTCTACTTTCTAACACCATATATCTTTTATGGCATCAGTGTCTTAGTGGCTCAAAATGCTTGTCAATTGTCATGTATTGGCCACACCTAAAGCCTCAAACTTTAAGCCGTGCAACATCATATCTCGACCGCCCCCACTTTTGATTTTCTGTCACTTTGAAGTTCCATTAGAGATATAACAACAATTCTTTTTGATTCTTTGATCTTTGGAATTTTGTTTTTTTCAGTTTCTTTCCATGAACGAAGCCCGAATTGAAATCACCATTCCCCACTTGTTCAGATGCCCGATAAGCCTAGACTTGTTCGAAGATCCTGTGACTTTGTGCACTGGCCAAACCTATGACAGGTCAAGCATTGAAAAATGGCTAGCTGCTGGTAATCTCACATGTCCTGTCACAATGCAGAGGCTTCATGATCCATCCATTGTTCCCAACCACACTCTTCGCCATTTGATCGATCAGTGGCTTCAACTTGGTCCTCAATTTGACCCTGGCAACTCAGCAACAATCGATTACTTAGCTGCTATAAAACACACCCTTGAGTCTCCTGAGGCCACCTTAGAAAACAAGCTCCAAGCACTCCAGAAGATTAGTGTTCTGTCTGATGAGTATTGTTCTTTCAAGAAATCTTGCTTCATCCAGTTGAGTTTCTTGCCTTTACTTCTGGAACTGGTTTTTGGAAGAGTTGATGCTCATGAACTCTCACAAAATCACATGGAATTCACGGAGGTAGCACTTTCTTGCATTCTAAAGTTGCTTCCTCTTGTCACTTTGGAGCCTCTAAATGTAATCAAAGATGAGTCCAAGTTATCAACGTTCCTGCTATTATTTGAAAAGGGAACTAGCTCGGTTAAGACTAGTTTGTGTAATCTTATAGATTCAACAGCAGCAGCACAGAGTACACAAGAGGTATGTCACGTGCTTGGAAACACTCACAAGCTATTGCATGAGATTGTTTTACTCGTTCGCCAAAATTGTGAGGTTTCTAAGGCTGCAATCAAGGCCATGTCAGCATTATGTTCCTTGCAATCCAACAGAGAGAGTTTGGTGAGAGCAGGAGCAATAGATGGGGTCATAAAATACATCTCAGGATCAGAAACAAGGCAGAAGAACTTGGCTCCAATGGCAATGGGGATAATAGAGAAGCTTTTGGCGCTAGAGAGTGCTAAAGTGGCACTAGTGAACCACCCTAATGGTATTGAAACTTTGGTGAAGATGGTGTTCAGGGTGTGTAATCAAGAGTGCAGTGAGAGTGCTGTTGGGGTGCTTTTGATTCTTTGTCGTGATTTTGGACGAGCAAGAGAGGAAGCAATTGGGGCAGGAGTTTTGACTCAGTTGCTGTTCCTGCTGCAGAGTCAGTGTGGCACCAGAACAAAAACAAAGGCAAGAATGCTGCTCAAATTGCTAAGATCCAAGTGGAATGATGAACCAAGGCAAGTGTAGATTGTCGAAATGTGAATAATAAAATCAGTATTTTGATGACTTTGTGGGGTCTTATTGTCGCTGTGCAGTGTTTGTAACCATATACTTTGTAATCTATGATTATCACAAAGGAATTTAAAACTCAGTTTTTGGCCTCATCATCTAGCAATCTTAGGGGCGCGCACACACGAGTTAAAATATCTTACTGGTACAGTTTGATTGCAACCTGCCAGTGCCAACCAAATTTCTTTGATGATGAGGGAATTCAATTTCTGAAAAAGTGCTACCAGTTTGTTGGCCTGAACTGTTTAGTTGTTAATAAGAACTTAATTATAGAGATTATAGAAATTATTTCGTCGTGGATAATTTTACATTTTTACTTTGATTGAAAAGATATACTAAATGAGAACAGGAAAGATAAACAACATCAAGTAGATAATTAGTTTTTCAGTGAAAATTTATGCACTGTAGGATGTCATTGTGTATCTTACGAGTCCATTCTCGATAATGCGATGTATTAGCTTTGTTTGGTAGAATTGATTTTGCATTGTAAGTTTGTAACCTCCAACGTGGTGAAAGTATATTGACTAAAGTAAATTTCTCTTACTTCAGCGTAATTCGTTCCACTGAGCGTTCATGCCAATACAAATTTCAGTTTTGTTAGTTTTCACAAATTGATAAGTAAAACTGAAATTACTTAATGCGACGCAAATATGAATTAAACAACCCCTAATGGTTAAAAGAAGAAATGATTCGAGACAAAATAAAATTGCAGGCATGAACCGTATATCCACTATTAATTTTAATTATTATTGCAAAATATATGACATAATATAATAAGACAACAGCATAAAATATGTGTAAAAAGTAAATACCTTTTAACATATATAAAACTAGGTGAATATACAACTATATATATATATATATACTAACAAACTCAAACTAGTTAGAAAATACAAACTTATGAAACTACACAATCAAAGAAAATGACATGATTATCCGATTAAAAATTGCATTTGTTTTGACAAAAATAGTCACTTTCTTGGCTGTATTGGTTCAGAAAATGATTTTATACAAACCCAATTAAATAAAAGGGATAATGTGAGTGCATGACCATGAGAGCCCACTTTCCCAATTCTTTGACAAAATTGAATATAAGAGCCACCTTAACCACACAAGTTATATTATCTCTATATATCTTGTGATAGGTAATGTTGGTAAAATGACATTGTAACCTAATCATGTTATTTTTTATGTGAAAAGTATATGGTACATTCAAATCATGTGAAACTAGCGAGTGGGGTATAAATATAATTAGATTATTTGGTAGCCACATCTCTTTCACCTTTGACGCATCCATTTCTACGGCCTCTTAACCCTATTGGAGGCACTTTATCTGGGAAACAAAATGGAGTCACATCCCCATGATACGAGGCTCGTAAAGGGTCATCATGCGCCTTTTGATTTTAGGTTGAATGAATTGGGGGCACCAACTATAAAAATGATTTCAAAGGACAAAATCCTTTTCCACCTTTTCTTTTCTTTTATTTATGTTCTTTTGGTTTTTCTTCTTTGTTATTTTTATACTTTCAACGATCAAAAATTCGATTCCACCCTTATATTAGTGCTTTAACTCAACATGAGAACTTTTACCCAACAGGCAGGTAAGATATACATGCACGACAGTGTGACATGAGTGGTGATTGCCCACCTTGTGAAGGCTCTAGTGCATTTTTGTGGACCAGTTGGACAAGCACATGTCTCTGACCGAACCCAATGTATGTAGTGGCAATTGACAAACAAGTTTTCCGCTGGTTTTCTTTTCTTAATAAGCAATGCTTATTTGTACATTAAAAGTAGATAATAAAGATGTATATTATAGAGAGATAAAAGACACAAAATTTTCATCTCACTTATTACAAATATTTTATATTTTATATTTTTATAAGAGATTAATTTTGATACATTAATATTCAATTATATATTAATATATAAATAAAAATAATTAATTTTTTTATTTATTATTTTAAAAATCTCCTATATAATCATACATAATTAAATAATAATATAAAATTCTCCCATAGATCAAAATTCAATCCTTTTTATAATGTCCATTCATTTTTTATATCAATTTTTAATGTAAAAATGGGCTACAGCAATCATGTTGGCAGGTTGCCGATGGCATAACTGCTACTTGATGGGACTTGGGTTCTATGGAATCTCCCTCTCTTATTGTCATTGCACAGAAAAGGGCCCAAGGAGTTGGGAGATATTAATATGTACTTACTCGCAACTTTAATCTCAAAATCTGATGTCCATAAGGCCAAATCCTTTTCCAAAGAATTCGTGAGGTATAACTTGAGTGGATTATAATGTGCTTGGAAACATTGAATATCCTGTGTCCAAATCTGTTGGCGGAAACTAGGGGAAGGGACATTCATTATTATTTTTGCTTTCTTTAATTAACATTATGTGTGGTGATAATGAATAGAGAAATAATATTTTGACAAAACCCATTTCGTATTTTAAGAGAACATACCACTTATTCGCTATTGGATGGGTGTACAACCCTCACTTAAATTGGGTTTCATATCTATCCAATGGTGAATGGATAATATATCAGTCTAATATATGAAATAGGCTATATACAAATAACATATCTCTTATGAATATGGTTTACTCGCAATCTAATTAAATTATCCATGTGGGATAAATTTATATGTAAAACTTGAATTCGAATTTCGCCAGCGTAGAGTAATTTCACACGTCTGGACTTGGAGAAGTCTATCTAAGAATTTCACACAACTATGAAACTTAATATTTTCAATCCTTTAGGCATTAGTCCATAATTCCGGCGTAGAAAGTGAATTTTCCAAAGTAACAAATCACTAGTTATGCTTTTTAGATGGAAAAACCGCGCCAGTCCAGCACACAGGAGCAAGCACCATTGCAACATTACCGGACACTTAAGAGAGGGGTCCATAAAATCTATTATAAAATCTAAGTCTAAGGTCAAACAAGAGGTATCTGCAGCCGCACTTTCAGGCATTCAGAACAGAGTAGCACCGCACAAGCACCTACTCAAACCTACATCACTTATCATACCGTAAAGAGACGTTGCGTTAATCGTTATTCTAAGGAGACGCAAAGTTTTATCGACGTTTTACGGAATAATATTTACAGTAACGTACTAATCAAGATCCACGGGAAATAACTAAAATAAAGATTTAAATATATATATTTTTTATAAAATTAATAAATTTTGATTTTAATTTTTAATAAATTATTTTTTGTTCTTGATTCAAATATTTTAATTTTAATTTCTAATTTTTTTTATTTTTTATTTTAATTTAAATATTTTTAAAATTTTGATTTTAGTTATTATTTAAATATAGGAAGGGTGACATAACTATCCATCATCTATATCATCACTTAATGAAGGTAGATTAATGATAGAGATTGAAATTAAAATTTTTCAAAATATTTTAATCAAAATTAAAAAAATCTTAAGGACTAAAATTAAAATTTCTTAATTTTATAGAAACTTAAAATATATTTAAATCAAAAATAAAATTCAAAACAGTGTACCCAAAAAAAAATTCAAAACCTTTTTGTTGAAATTATTCGATCAGATAAGTTGAATCAACTTTCCTAATACGTAGCGCGATCAAAAGACAGTCACATGGAGAAAAAGCACATCGCTTGTGAGCAGTGTGCTAATCTATCGAGAGGTATAGGGTCAAATCAGTTTGCTTAATTGATTTAATCAATGTAGTTGTGCAAACCACAGAAAATATTCTAGTGGGATTTTTTTTTACCCTCACATTTTTTTAATCATAAAAAATCTCAGTCTATGAAAATTATTTTATTGTATAATAAAATATTAATAATAAGTAGAGCCGTATAATACAGTACGTTGAAACCATTTAATGAGGAACTGTACTTCTTACAGTAAAAATCCAACTATAGGCAAATTCTGCCATGCATCTTATAAAATAATGGATGTGATGCATCTGTAGTTGCACTTGTTTTTTTCACACATTTAGTAAATGTAGGTAAATGAAGATAAAAACGTGGTTAAATGAATTTATAATGTGGTTAAATAAAATTTGTGAATGTGGTTAAACAATGTTCTATTTATCTTCGTCCTCACTCTTCCCTCGATCCACCCTGTGACTGCCGCTTCATGCCCGGTAGTTTTCCCTCGTCCAGCTTCAGATGAAGCAACTCCAAGCAGCTATTTTCACCGCGGAGGATGATCAATAAGGGCCAGAGGGCAGCTTGTCATGTTGTGGACGCGCTCATCGCCATCAAGCGTCATAGTGGCAAAGTTCCGGTGATGAACAATGCTTTGAAAAAGGCTATAAAGGTTCTGGAAGATCGGAGAGAGAAGAACCCTACCGCAAAGATTGTTCAGAGGTGGCACCGACGGTCATGAACCACTATTCTCCACCAACCCTGACATCAGTAACAACAATAAGAAGAACAATATTGTTGTGTGGCAGCATGATGGCATGACGCAGCTATGAGGCGAAGGCTGAAGTGGACATGGTGGAGTGCGACGAGAAGGTTGGAGCTGGGTGGCGGAAGCAGCTGTGTGTGGCTGGGAGAGAGAAAATAAAAAACAAGAGAAGGGGAATAGAAAATAAAGAAGGGGAGCACAATACACTTAATTTTGTACCTAGGTACATTGTAGAACGAGCCTTTAACTATATTAATGCTACAACTGTACCACTACAGCAATTTTGAAGGAATTTTGTTCTTTTTTTAGTAAGAGATATTTTTACATATTTCATTAATTTAAATTATTTATAAAATTAGTTTTATTTGATTCTGAGACTGAGATTATATAATTTTTGTGCAAAATTACTTTCTTATAATTCAAATTTATATTTTCATTTTAAGAAGCTAAAATTATTTACCTCCATGATCTAACTTTTTATAGTTTCCGGAAAAAAAAACTTTTGTAGGCAAATATTTAATGAATGATTGCATTTTTTTTTTGTTGGATGTGAAATGGATTGATATTTTGATAAGTATTAAAAAAAAAAACCGAAGACGGGAGATGGTCAATGCAATGACTAATCACATTAAAAAGTAGGACGATTTACATGATATTCAATTATTTTTTTTCTAAAATTACGAAACATATAAATTCAATTTATTTAAATTGTTTATGAAAATACTTCCTATTCAACTGTTTCTACTTACAAGAAAATGGAAAAGATCGCTTAGTAACACTAGTTCAAGGCTTCACAAGAACAGAAATTTCTAACCCCCAAAAAATAAATCAGACAAACAGCGTATCTCCGATTGAAAGCTTACAGACAGCACTGCTGCTTGCAAGATTACAACTTAATATTGGAGTAAAACAATACCCAGCTCCAGAACTAAGAAACTGTTTCATGAATTTTGGAAAATAATAATTAGTCTCAGATTGCTTTCATACTGATCAAAAGTTAGATCAACCCCGTCGTCCAGACGTTATATACAATTTCAAATGGCTTTCTTAACTTGATATCCATGATTCTTGCACGGGTACATATACGAAATTAAATGAGACTCAACGATAAACAATATAGTCCAAGCAGACAACCATCATCATTATATTACACATAATATTCATTACATAACAGGAACCTGGAAATTTTTTGGAAGGCTTCGGCAGCTGCTAAATAACCAATAAACTTGTGTTAGAAATCTGATTCCGAAAATGGATCCAATGCCCTTCTGTTGGAGATCTTAAAATGCAGTAAGTTTCGAGTGAAATTAGCATCAGCAACAACCACTTGTGGCTGCATCAGACTGGGGTGGCCTGTCCTTAAAAATGTTCTTTTTAACCCCCTTAGAGCCCTCAGCTAAGAGGCTAGGTGTATCAAGAATCTGTATGCATACACACGCCAAAAAAAGGGCAATATTATGGTCATCTTCTATGATATTGATATATTGTTTCTAACCCCTGAAAAAATGCAATCCATTTCCATGTGCCTCCTTTAAAAACTCTTCTTTATGCTTCAACTTGTGTCAAATTATCACTTTCCCAAGCTTGCGCAGGGTAGTTTTTCACAATTAAACAATACTACCTTTCGCAATTATATATAAGGGGCATATTAGGAAATGGGCAGCATACATGTCAATCAACATACCTTCAAAACAAGCTCTTCAAAGCATTGCTGTACATTTACACGAGTTTTGGCACTGCATTCAATAAATAGGCAACCGTATTCCCTGGCAAAGTCCATCCCCTCTTTCTTTGTCACAACTCTATCACTCTCCTGCGAAGCAAATATTATCCACCTACACGTCAAGTCCTCTAACGGAATGCATGAAAAAGATACGGTAATAGGCTCTAATATAATGCATAAGTCAGAACAAGAAACAAACGAGACATGTGGCAGACTAGACACATCCAAGACTTGAAGTTCGGAGGATTTGCATGTGCAAATTGCATCTTATAGAACACGACTAGATGTAATTCAGGATTTACATTTACTTAAGTACTGCATAAAATCAAACAAACAGCCAGCCTCCTTATTTATTTATTTATTTACTTATTTTTAATTTAGAGGAGGGTAAGCAATCTTGCTAAAGAAGTAGAAGAGACAATGCTAAAAACGAAAGATAAGTAAGCATTCAAGGCCAAGCAAAAAAGGGGAGGACTAGTGATCCGCCCAGAAAAACCAGAAGAACAAATGCAAAACAAGACAGACCAAAGAAAAATGTACAGTAGCCAAAAAAAGCTCCCCAATCTCCTCGTACATTTATAATGGAAACTCCTAAAAGGCCACACTGACTGCCTGACAAGTGACACCCAAATGGAAGCCAGGAAAACCACTATATTCCATAACAGATGGGAGGCAAGAGAGTTAAGATAAAAAACTCAGGTGTCGGTGCTCCATCTATATAAACAACATAACCACACAAAAGGGCACAGTGCCAAAGAAGTTCTCTCTTCCCTCCATGCTGTTTAAATTGAATAGACAGAAATTGATCTAAAAACATCCAACAGTATTTTCTCTGCTCCCAAGTCTCCTAACAATTTCTCCAGAAGGAACAAAATCCGAGGTACAGGAATAAAATTTACTTTGAACAAGTCAAGCATTGACACCCAACACATGTAGCCAGAAATATATGTATAAAGTTTAGTACTAAAAACACATATCTTGATGTGATTGAAGAGTACACGAGGAAGATGAAGATAGAGTCTATGATTATAAACTTCCTAAATACCTTATCCACTTTGTTTCCTACAAGCATCTTGATGCAGTCTTGATTTGTTGAATAAAGGTCTATTTCCTTTGCCCACACTTCAGAGAGATTTGTAAATGTTTCTCGCCGAGTTACATCATACACTGCATCAATTAGAGAAACAAAATGAATAAATTAGCAGCTAGTCAAAAACTAAAATTTGAACAGTACATCTGCCGGCAGGGAGGGTACATTTCCCAATTTCCAAAGACCATTCAACACATTGCAGCTTATACAGAAGACCATTCAACACATTGCAGCTTATACAGAATTACAGATATGCCAGAGATTGTCAGGTGAACCCAATCAACTTAGAACCTAAATTCCAGTAGTTTCATCATTAAATTGCCATGGACCAAGTAGGCAACAGAGCAATTCACTTAACATGCCAAAACATAATGTCCATAGGAAATTATGTTTCCACTTTCCAGTATTTATTTACCAGTAGCCTCATTGATGTTCAATGCAATGTAAAGTTCTCTAAAGCAACATGAATGATTTTCAACCCTCACAATGATATTGAAGTGGTATTCAAGATTCAGCATAGGTCAAGAAAAAGGACTTAAAGGTTTACGACGTGTATTGATTTGTAAATGACCAAATAGTTGACATGCTCCATATATGCTTGAGAGCATCCAGAAAGGATTATCTTTAAGATCCCCTCTTCACTTCTCCTCAACCATTACTGCTCCTCACTTCTACAGTGCTCTTAATAGCCACCATTACTTAGAACTATATCACGATCATCATTGCTTTGAAAAGATTAGCGCTATGGTAGCCTTTTAGTTTGATTATGTGAAGCAACAAAATTGCTTTAACCACAGATTAAAGGCATCCATAAATTAGCATGGAAGAAAAGTTTGGCTTTAACTCCTCTCAGCAAAGAACCAACTGACTCCCTCATACCATACCATCATTACAGAGTGAATCATAGACCGTACCGGATTGCCCTAACAGTACATTGTCAATATATTCTAGTCTAGGTTCTCATGGAAATTCAAAACATTTCACCCAATTAATACATTTATAAGTGCGAGGGTGGTGAGTCAAGAAATGGAGAATTGAAACTCACCCATAATGATCCCTTGCGCCCCTCGGTAGTAAGAACTTGTCAATGTTCTGAATCTCTCCTGACCAGCTGCATAATTAAAAACAAGCAGAATCAACCAATTATGACCCCCCCCAAAAAAAAAAGAAAAGAAAATGTTCTCCAAGATGACCATATCCACAGTATAAGGTGAAACATTAATGAGCAATACCTGTATCCCAAATGGCAAGCTTAAGCTTTTTACCATCCATGTTCACATATTTGACCTTAAAATCAACACCTACAAATAATACATAGAAACTTGGATCCAACAAAGAAAGGCCAATAATGAGTTTTGGAAATGAATGGGAAAGAACTAAGAAAGGAACCAATAGTGGGGGCGAGATCGTCGAAGGTGTCGGAGGTGAAACAGAGGAGGAGGCTACTCTTGCCGACGCCGGAGTCCCCAATCATCAACAGCTTAAACAAGTAATCGAATTCCTGGCTCGAACTCGAATCCATCGGAATCAACTGATTCAATCATCAAATAATCACAAAAAATAAAATTCATTGGCCATTCCAATTTCATTGACCAGAAATCGATTCTGAAACTCGCCAATTTGTATGAAAAGAAAAATGTGCATTGGCATGAAAATACATTGGATTAAGATAGAGAAAGGGAGAGATTTGCATACCTAAGAAAATCAAATCGGAGAGGAACTTGGTAGTAGACGAAATTGAGGGTGAATTATTACTATTGGCAACGAAAATAGACTGGAACCGTGTCCGAATTACCAGGCGCCGTTCCAATTTTTTTTTGTCATGAGTTTAATTTATACGCGTTCACAACGTAAAATAAATTTATATGGCTAATTAATATAAATATAAAAAAATATTAAATTATAATAAATCTTCCATCATAATAATTATCAGTAGTTATTTAATATAATTTAATATTTTTTATATTTTTATTAATTAATAATATTAAATTATTTTATATTATTAATATATATAAATTAGACTATTTTTCATTTCTCGAATTCATTATTAATATAGAGTTCAATTTATATGTATTAATAATATAAAATAATTTTATATTATTAATTAATAAAAATATAATAAATTTTTTATTATAATAAATAATTATTTAATATAATTTGATACCTTTTTATATATCTATTGAATGAGAACGTGCATACAAATTAATCTCACTAATATATGCTGCTTTTTGTCTCGTAAACTTGTTACAGGCTGTTTTTCTGCTTGAAATTGATATGATAATTGATATGGTTAACGAACATACAAAGCTGAAATTAACATGATAATCCATAACTTCGTTTACTCCTTTTTTTTTTTTTTTTTTTTGGCTTTTGGGGTAGGGGAAGGAATTATTTGTAAGTATGTAACATGTGGGACAAGATTTCTTCTTAACCTAATTTTTTTTTTTTTTAACCAAAAGAATGATAATAGATTACCAAGAAAAAGGTATACATAACTTAGTATATTTGAAAAATCTATTGGGTTTAATTTATATATATTAATAGTGTAAAATATTTTTATATTGTCATCTAATTATATATTATCACATAAGTAAATATGCATGATATTCACTTTCACTACTCCAAAAATCATGCAAATGAAAGAATTTGATTGGATGATAATGTACAAAAATTTTATATTATCAATATAAATAAATTAAATCTAAAACTAATTACCCTGCGAAAAAGAAAACAATTAGCTGACAAAAAGAGAACTAAAGATTTTATTACTTATACCTTAATATTTATCATTTAGACATAATACTTATTTATTTTAAATTAATTTATATTAACATAAACTAAACTATTAATCATGTTTTTACAGCAATGGATTGCCAGCCTAGATAACTGATTCCATTGAGAGTTGGGTAGAATGTGGTTATGTGCTTTAGTCTCTCTTATTGTATTAAGTCTTTGTATAAATAGATAAACCCTTATGTAATTATCAGAATTACATTACAATCAAAATATCAATTCTCAACTATTTAGATTCTCTCTTTCTTCTACTTTACCTTTTCTTTGTTTACATTACTTCAATACAGTATCAAAGCCAGGTTTGAGACAAATCTAATAGGTGATCGATGCCCTTCCATAGAAATAGCCACCATTTTGCATAGAACCAAGTCAAGATTTGAAGATCCAGATGATTTATTAGTCAAATTTGCTTGATGAAATAGATCCGACGATGTGGAACTAGCCTGCTTTTCAAGTCGAGACTCAACAGCCATCAATAGAGCCTTGAATTCAGAAATTCTGTAGGGATTAATCCGAGACAAAATCAATGCTGCAAATGCATTGTACTCCGCAGGTAAACCCTCAAGAATGACTTCCAAGTGCTCATGCTCGAAAATTGGGTGACTGTTAGGGATAAGTTGATCCACAATTACTTTAATGCGAAACAAATATTCAAAGATCGTTCGGTTACCTTTCGAAGTGTTGCGGAGCTCGATTTTCAGTTGGAATGCCTTGGCATGATCATCGATGCAATGTAATCTTGAATCTTCGACTAGATCTGCCATGCTCTTCTGCAACCAACTTGTGTGAAGAAAGAATTGGAGAGAGTTGAGTAACCAAGACACAAGTAATTGATCCTGTTAACGCCATTGTAGGAACTCTTTAGAGAGATTCTGATGAAGCTCATCCTCCAGTGAAGAAAACTTAGGTGGAATCAAAGTTTTTCGATCTAGAAATTTCTCAAGGTGATGGCTATAAATCATTGCTAAGGCTTGTTGGTCCCAAAGAAGAAAGTTCATATCATCTAGTTTCAACTGCAAAGGATGATTGAAGGTCATCATACCATGAGGATGAGAAATCAGTTGCGAATTCACCAGCTGTGACGATCGAGAGATAGTGACTCACTCGAGACCTCCCATAGGGGAAGTTGAAGCTCTGGATACCATGTTGGTAATTAGAAGTTGTGATCAAACCTATGGTAACACTTGAAGGATGAATGGCCATGTTTCGTTCTTAAGGAGACTATGATACTCATCTTAATTGCCTCAAGCCATTTGGGGTTAGAGATGGCTGCAGGAATAGATTCGAGTGTAGTGTGGGTGAGATAGACTTTTGGTTTAAAGATACAAGATTTAGATCTGGTTTGCATAGAGTGATGAGGAAGAGGATTTGGACCGATGGGGTGGCCGGGAGGGTGGAGATGGGGGTGGTAAAGGAGCCAGTGAAGGATTAGGCTTTGCAGATAAGTGTGGTAAGGCTGGGGATAAGTCAGGTAAAGTTGGTGAAGAAAAGTTAATGTTGGTTGAGAATGAAGGGAGCTTGTCTTGGAGGTAGAGTAGGGTGAGGCAGAATGTAAGGGTGTTGGGGATGGGGGTGGTTAATACATGCTACCAATTTATGCAAAATCCAGCTAAAGAACATTGGAAGACTGTAAAAAAGGTGCTTCGATACTTGGCAGGCACTATGTCTCATGGGCTTGTGATCTCACTTTCCTCTCATCTTCCTCTTGGGGCTTTTGTGATGCGGATTAGGGTGCAGATCCTGATGATCATATTTCAACTTCATGGTCTTGTATATTCCTTAGACCCAACCTCATCTCTTGGTGGTCAAAGAAGCAACTTATTATTGCTCACTCTAGCTTAAAGGCTGAATATAGGAGCCTTGCTGGCACCGTGGCTGAGATTTTGTAGCTTCAGTCCTTGCTTAAGGAGCTCAATATTGTCACTCCTAAGCCCATTATCTACCGCGACAATTTAAGCACTGTTACGTTGGCACACAACTTGGTTCTTCATAGCAGAACAAAGCATATGGAGCTTAATCTTTTCTTTGTCTGTGAGAAGGTTTTGGGATAGTAGCTAGAAGTTGTCCACATTCCTCCTGAGGACTAGCTAGTAGACATTTTGACTAAGGCTCTGTCTTCCTCGTGGTTCCTTCACTTTAGGAACAAACTTCAGCTTGTTCCTCTCCTTGGTGCTCCTCCACCATCTCCTTTAGGGGGCATGTTACCTCAAGGATCTAATGCACCATCCATTGCAATTGTTGAGAAGTTATGTCCATTGTTGCTAGCTCTAGGAGGGTTTGGATTTAGGGGGCATGTTAGAGCAATGGATTGCCAGCCTAGATAACTGATTCCATTGAGAGTTAGTTAGAATGTGATTTTGTGCTTTAGTCTCTCTTAATGTATTAAGTCTGTGTATAAATAGATAAACCCCTATGTAATTATCAAAATTACATTACAATCAAAATATCAATTCTTAACTATTTAGATTCTCTCTTTCTTCTACTTTAACTTTTCTCTATTACAATCTTTCTTCTACTTTAACTTTTCTCTATTACATTACTTCAACACATGTAAATTTTTCTCTCTCTCTCTCTCTCTTTCTTTTTCTTTAATTAGTTTACTTTTAATTTATTGAATTAAAAATATATTTTATTTCTTTATTTTTTTCAAGATTAATAGTAATATATCAAATGTTTATAGGTGAATCACTTTTTCAAAATTGTATTTTGATAAAACAAAAGAAATATTTTAGTATGTTATAATTATAATCTTAATTTTATTTTCAAAATTACATTCAATACTTTTACATAGACAATATTTTTTAAAGTTCAATTTTTGTAATATATGATTTAAATATGAAAAAAACTCTTCAAAACTTTAAGTAAAAATTAAAAACATATTAATATAATTTACATTTTTCAATTAAAATTTTCATTACATTTAAGATTTATCAATATCAAATTTTTTTTATGTAGGTAGATATTTCAATAATTTCTCATCGATCTCCCAGATAATTTTACATGTTTAGTAATAATTTTTTACAATTTTATTTTACTTATTTTTAATGTTTATATTCTAAATGCAAATAACAAAAAAATATATATATGTAGTAAATTTATAAAGCGCAAATACGTTACTAAAAACATAAAAACAGAATAATTTTCAAATAAAACATTTTGTATAACAATTTTTCATATTTAAAAGCTTAGGAGAAAGAGAGGTTGACAGCAATTCTTAATCAATATATTAAACATTAAGAATGCAATGAAATTATATCTAGGATATAAGAAGTTATTCAAATATATGCCTACACGAAAATAATGATATTAGTAAATGCTAAATGTATATGTTATGTACCTATAAAATTTAATGAGTTTATTGTGTATAATGTTTAAAACTATATTTATGTAAATATTAAATTAACTTGGTCTAACTTGATAATTAATCATACCCTATCTGAATTAGGTTTATATTCAATAAACATGGTCTGGTACAAAAATTAGACCGAATTTGGATTTGGTGAAATTCGTTTCAACCAGTACTTTGTGCACTCTTAATTCTAATTCTTATGTAAAGCTTTTAGATATCACGAAACATTGACATGATTATGTGCACAATTAAAAGACAAATTTGATATGAAATCCCAATTCAACTATCCTTATCAATAAGTCTAACACCGGAAGAAACCCCAAAAAAATGTTTTCTATTACGGTCTTGTATAGGACATTATTGTATGAAACTAATAAAGCAATCTAGGACAAAACAAGTGGTAACATTTTTATTGTTTGAATATAATTTGATTCATAACTACACACAATTAAAACATTTTAGTATATTTCGTAAATTCAATATAAGTTATTGATGGAAACCTTATTTTTTATATATTTGTATTAATTTTTAAATATATTATTAACATAAAATTTTTTATACAGTTACTTAATCATATATTATTAAATCTTTATCTGAAATTCATATATTATTAGATAATAAAAATATTTGACCGTTGTGTGTGTGTATTTTGTGACGGGACATGCGGCCATTGTGAACAAATTGGGCGTATCGGTGGACCCAGATAATTAAATTAAGGTGACCACATAATTAATCACTAGAATAACCTACTTGAGTTAGATGCGATCTCGTTTTGTGCAGCCCACACATGGACAAATGTGCATCGTGACAGTCTTCCCCTATGAATAAAGAAAACACAAACAGAATGCTTGTGGCGCACCAACGCGTAAAATACTACTACGTGTCCTATGACTATGATCCCTCCCGCGATGGCCGCTTCCACTGTGTTGTGCCAGCTTTTCAGTCTGCCGTACCACCACCCCGGACAGCACCTGATCCACACTACCTTAAACAGAAACAAAAACACACACACACACAATTTACTTTGTATATATTATTAATATAAAATTAAATAGATAAATTACGTAATTCATCCTTAATTTTATATTATTATATTAATAAAAATATTTAATTTAATCATTTATTATTATAAATATTAATATTTAATTAAATAATAATATAAAATTTTTTTATATTGTTATATATGTTAATTAAACTTATATATATATTTCTTAATAAAATATATATATATATATATATATATATATATATATATATATATATTTCTAAACTATCAATATATAAATTTATTAAATGTAACTCGCGATAAAAAAGGTAAATTATCCAAATATTAAATTATTTTTCTTCGTAGAACTTAATCTAAAATTATATTTTATTTAAAAAGACAAATGCCGAATTAATTGACAATATACTTGCCAGCGGCGGTGCGAAATCAAAAGGAGTACCGGATTTGACAGAACACTACAGCGAAAGCGTGTATAACGGCCTCCACAAGACTGTCACACACCAGACAAAACCGTATCAGAGGTTTTTTTCTCTGAATTTCCGAAGCGGCCCCACCTTCATTTTTCTCAACAAGATTCTCATATTTTTACAACGTCGCTGAAACCATATGCAATACGCGTCAATTTTCTTCCTTCACGTCCACCCACTCTCTATGCGCCACCTTCCAAACGTGCCACACCCACCCTCTCTTCTCTTCTCTTCTCCTCCGTCTCCACCACCTCTTCCAACCTTCCCTAAACAAACCTAAAAAAATAAATAACAATAAAAAAAAAACTCTTTCCCCCGTCAATAATGGAATCGGAGAAAACAACCTTTGGTGGTGTCGTCCTAGGAACCTGTACCAGACCCTCATGGGCCTTCCTCTCTCTCCTCTTCACCCTCGTCACCATCATCTCCCTCCAGTTTTCATCCATCTCTGTCTTCCCCTCCGCTTGGGTCCTAATTCCGGGTTCCACCCGACCCGACCCACCCTCCTCCTCGGCGGATCCGACCACATGCTCCGGTTTCTTCCGGTCGGTTCCGCGGAGGAAGGTGGTGATGTCGATCGAGGACTTCGGTGGCGTTGGCGACGGGAAAACCTCGAATACGGAATCATTCCGGAGGGCCATTCGGTACATGCAGCGCTTTCGGGATCGAGGTGGGTCCCAGCTGAATATCCCCAAAGGATGGTGGCTCACTGGTAGCTTTAATCTCACCAGTGATTTCACGCTTTTTCTTCAACAAGGTGCTGTTATTTTGGCCTCTCAGGTGCCACTCCTAACCGTTATCTTTTCTTTTTTACTTTACGTTCATTTTCTTGTTTTCTTGGGTTTCGTTCTTTTTTTGATAATTTCTTTTTGGACTTTAATTTTGTGCGTTTTGTTCTTCATTGTTTTGTTCTTCAATTTCGTCTGGTTTAAGTATCTATTCTAAAGTTGCAATTTTATGCGCGTTGATATTAGATTATTTTGTGTCAATAAAAATATTCATGGACAAAATGGTGTTTCTATGTGCGAATTCATTAAAACCAGCTTAGTTGAATGAGTATCCAGCTGCGACTTGGGCTGGTGCGTGTGATTTCGATTTGTGTCTTTCTGTGCATAAAAAAAAATTGAAATAAAATAATGCTTTTAAATGTCTTTCCTTTTTGTAAGAAACTTGCAGGGCTTGTTTTTTGTTTTGTTTTGCTTTGTTTTTTTTTTTTTTTGGTTTGGATCTTTCGGTGGAAAAGTGTGGCATGTTGCTTTTTGACTTCTTTGACAACATATGGTTACGATTACCAACCACATGGAATGGACCAAATAATGCCTGTTTAATGGTACCATAATGGTTTTTGTTTATTCTGTCTTTAGCTTTGTGTTAATTATACTTCTGCCAATATGCTGAAAGTATGATTTATTTATGGATTTAGAGTTTGAATTCTCAGGACCCAAAAGAATGGCCTATAATTGAACCACTGCCATCCTATGGAAGAGGGAGAGAGAGGTTAGGAGGAAGGCATATTAGCCTTATACATGGGAATGGCATCCGCAATGTTATCATAACAGGTAAAACTTGTGAACTTTTTCTTTTTCTTCACTTCCTTAACAACGAATTAATCAGAAAAAGAAGTGTCCTTTTTTTCCCCGTGGGAAAGGTTCCGTGATGGTCGCTGTTACAGTGGCCAAGAGCACGGACATTACATAAGAGTGTGTGGGGCAGGATTTTGCCTCCCCCTCCAGGTAGGACCTATGTACTACGAAAAATAGAGAAAGAAGGGGGGAAAATGGAGTTTTGAAGGCCACAAATGTCAAAAGGGGGTTAGTTATATTCTGTCCTTCTTCTTCTTCTTTTCTTTTTTTTTTTTGGAGATTGAATTAGAAAATGCTTTCTGAAACAATCAAGAAAGTAAAAATAGAGAAGAAAGTTTCATAAATTAAATTTATGTATAATTTTATACATATTACATATAAATTTAATTCATAAAATTTTCTCTTTCATTTTTACTTTTATATTAAACTCACCCTTAGTTTCAAAATTTTCAACGCGATTGGTAATGCCATTATCAAGGGTATCCCCGTAAATCCTAGATCGCAATGCTATTGTACCCCCGTTAAATAATCAAGTGTATGGTTCACAGATATTTAATTAGTTATTTTGTTCTGTGCAGGAGATAATGGAACAATTGATGGTCAAGGGAAGATGTGGTGGGAACTTTGGTGGAACAGAACACTGGAGCACACAAGAGGCCACCTCCTTGAACTAATGAACTCGGATAATATTCTCATATCAAACCTCACCTTTCGAAATTCTCCTTTCTGGACCATCCATCCCGTTTACTGCAGGTTTGATCTTTTTGGCTATTTTTCTCTTCTACTAGTGGCAATGTAGCTTTGGATACTGCTAATTATATTATTTGTTTTAGAACACACTTCAACAGCTTTTACTGATTTTTGGGTAGCAATTAATGAATTAACCCATAGTTTAGTTCAGTTGATTGAGGGTCTTTTTACATTGTGCGCAACTGTATCCCATCCTGTCCAGTTCTAGGAATGGGATACATGTTATTATAAGTATTTAACAAACTCAATTTAAGTACACCATGTTAAAATTAAAATTAATTATGACTTGTTAGTTCTTAGCTTTTGTAACTGCTGAAACACTTGAGATTAAAATAAACGGCATCGTTTCGTTTCAGAAATGTTGTGGTCAAAGGGATGACAATCTTGGCTCCTCTAAATGCCCCAAATACTGATGGCATAGACCCAGGTTTTCCCTTTATTTCTATTTATCTTATTTTTTTTGCATTCTGTTATCCTGCTTGGCTTTGGGCATCTTATGCATGAAATCAAGTGGGAAAATGGTAAACATAAATCATGTTATAGTCTCTCACTACTGAATTTCCTTCCTGATGATACAGACTCAAGTGCCAATGTATGTATTGAAGATAACTACATAGAAAGTGGAGATGATCTAGTAGCCATCAAGAGTGGTTGGGATCAATATGGAATCACCATGGCCCATCCTAGCACAAATATCATAGTCAGGAGAGTTTCAGGAACTACCCCAACTTGTTCTGGAGTAGGAGTAGGCAGTGAGATGTCTGGAGGAATTTCAAATATTACAATTGAGGATCTGCATGTGTGGGATTCTGCGGCTGGTGTTCGCATAAAATCTGATAAAGGCAGAGGTGGCTACATAGCCAATGTTAGTATAAGCAACATAAGAATGGAAAGAGTCAAGATCCCCATTAGGTTCAGTAGAGGTTCAAATGACCATCCTGATGATGGGTGGGATCCAAAAGCTGTTCCTAGATTTAAAGACATTTCTATCAGCAATGTGGTTAGTGTAAATTCAACAAAAGCACCAGTTTTGGAAGGTATAGAGGGCTCATCATTCGAAGGCTTATGCTTCAGAAATATCACCCTCCGTGGTGTTGCCTCATCTGCAAAATGGCATTGTGAATATGTCTCTGGTTCTGCCACTGAGGTGTTTCCTGTTTCATGTCCTGAGTTGAAGAACACTGGCAATTCATCGTGGTGTTCACCTTCTGACGCTGGAAAAAACCAGGGTTTTGCTCACATTACTTGATTAAGCAGTATGAATGAGCCTTGCTTATGCAGACTTTTTGGTGATACGCAAAAATGAGCTGGATTGAATTGAGCTTTTGAAGCCTAAATCAATGTGACATCTTCCTGCCGCGGGTAGCATGGACATATGATCTGATCGGTTTGTGATTGGAAAGTGCAGGGTACCATTTGATTGGGATGTGTCCCCTCTCTCGCCTTGGTTGGTGGCTATAGAAACTTGGAGTTGCACCTTGGCTTTTGCTTAGTTAGCGGTGTAACCAGTGATTCTTGTGCAAAATTTGTTATTACTTTTGTATAGGCAGTTTATTCAATGGGAGAGTACACAATAGAGTACACTGAATGTAGAGAACAATCTTGGATCTTAGATAGCAGATCATTTTTTAAGATACAAAGATACTCACGCGAAAATTATTGATTAATATAATGCGAGCGGCATCGATACTGCAGTGAAGTGGTGGCAACATTGATGGTCATGAACTTGGCTTCACCTTGCATAATTAGATGGCATGTGCTATATATGTAAGGGATATTATTTATTATTAATACTTAAACGCTTTTTTAGGTATGTGATGATGGTATTGATGGTGGCAGTGTGGTAACAAAGATAGGGATAGTGGAGTAGTGACAATAATAAGTAATAAAAATTAAAAATGAGTGATGGACTGAATGTGGGTGATAAAGGTGGCAGTCCAGCGCTAAATTTGGCTGTGGGTGGTGATGGTCATGGCAAAAGTAGGGTGATAAGCTTAAATGGATTAAAGTAATTTTTTAAAAATATATATATAATGTGCTAAACTAAAATTTTATTTATCACATAGTGTTGAACAATAATTCTCCCATCAATATAAATGGTTCGATATTTACCTGAGCTCAAATAAGATTAATCAAGGTCTAGCCAATTTTAAATACTCGTAGTTTGAGGAAAAAAAACAATAATTCTCCCAAACCTCTAGCCACTACTATAATAACGTTTCATAATGTACTGTAGGGTCCTTTTAGAAGATTTATTTATAATGGTAAATAATAGTCAATAATGAAATTGAATGAAAAAAAAAGAAATGATATAGATATATATATATATATATATATATATATATATATATATATATATATATAGATATATGTATGCCACATTTTTGTTTGGGAGTTTGATGAAGGAAGAGAGGAGAGTTTTTGTACTCTTGTTTGGGAGTTCAATGGCTAGTAATAGAATGGAAAGTTAAAATATTCCTATTTTCTTAACAAAAAATGATTGTCTCTCCCAAACTCTCCAATACGGGAGACAATAAATTTAACATTTTTTATGGCAACGACGGATCTTATAATCTCTCTTTAGCCATTCCATGTTTTTCTAATAATAATTTCCAAACACATATTTTGTAAAATTGACTTTACCAGTCCAAACATTACCTTAGGAAAGGAATGTATAGTATAATCATTGATGCCCCAGTGGCAAAATAAAAAATAACCTGCAAAATGATTGGAGCTGCGGAGGGAGTGGTGAATACTGGCGGCTCATGGACTGGGCTACGCTGGGAATAACTTGTCCGATACTAACTCAATATTTTGATTGGACTATTTTTTAACATGAACTTGATCTAATTATGACCAAATTAATGATTGATCGAGATCAATCTGGCTGAAAATTAAAAATTATATGGATTTAAATATTATATAGTTGAATGATAAAATTTTATAAGTAAAAGTTATCTTTTTTTCAAGCACCAAAAAACTAAAATTAAGAAATATTATGTAATATGTAATTTGAAACATAGATATCATTATAAAGATATTATTATTTTATGCATAAAGCGTTAATTTAAGTTAAGAAATTCTATAATTTGTTGTAAATATTTTTTAAAGGTAATAAATTTTAAAGCATTATATAATATTGAATTCAGTGAATCCAATCCAAAGCATAACTCAAACTCAAGTCAAAAAAACTATATTCGGATTAAATTTGAAGAACCCAACCCAACTTAATTAGTTTCGGATCATTCTGGGATCATAAGGCCAAGATTGGTTCATGAGCATGTCTAGTGAATACAAAGGATTTGCTCTCCTTTAGACAACACAACCTTCTTCGCTACATCACAGCCCTACATAGAAAACTTAGGCCTTAAAATTGACAGATTATCTTATTTGAATTTTACGATTTTGCAAATAAATACATACTCAAACCCATCACAATCTCAGTAGCTGCTGCTGCCATTCCAGTTAACAGCATTGGTGGATCATACAAGCACTTCCACTCGACCCAATAGATTTGATAGTGTTTCTTTCAATTCAAGCAAATGCACTTCACACATCACATTATAGCAAAGCCAGTAGTGAACTCCAAGAATGTCATTACTTGTATTTCTTGCAACCCCAAAACTCATTGCTAACTCGTCGCATCAAGACTTACTTATGACATCAACATCTTACAATCATATATTATATAATTTAGAAGAAGACCATTATTCACTCATAGCAAAACTATAGCAGGACAACATTGACTAAGTGGAAAATCAAGATGAAGATGCAGTCCCGTTCTTCCATTTTCTTCATGCTCTTCTCTGTGGCCTTTACCAGCATCCAAGTTTGCTTAGCAGACTGTGATAATCTACAGGACACATGCCCCGCAGCTCCACCCCAAAAGCAAACCATATTCATCAATGGCCTCCCTTGCAAGAACCAAGCTAACGACACTGATCAAGATTTCAAGACCACGGAATTAAGTAAAGCTGGTGCTAGAGACGATTTAGGCTCAGCAATGAACATTGTTAGTGCTTCCAAGTTTCCTGGCCTTAACACTCTTGGCATCTCCATTGGTAGAATTGACATTGAAGTGGATGGGATGGTAAACCTCCACAATCATCCAAGAGCTACCGAAATGATCTTTGTCAACCAAGGCATATTGGTAGCTGCATTTCTTGATACACAAAACAAGCTTTTCCAAAGGATTCTAAGGGCAGGTGATGTGTTTGTGATCCCTAAGGGTTTGTTCCACTTCTTTCTAAACCGTGGATCATCAGCTGCAGTTGTCTTCTCCGTGTTTAACAGCCAGAATCCGGGGCTGGGATCCCTCAGTGCTAGTACACCTTCTGACACCACATTGGAATCAGTAGAGAAACTAAAGGGGAAGCTCACCTCACTTTCTGACCCAGAACTTCATAGCATTACTGATTTGACTTCACAAGTATTAGAGATCATTTACAGTTAGCCATTTCATATTGTATCATGAATCATGATTCATGACTTTGCAAAATGTTGGTGCACACTTAACTATATATATTGATCGCCTGCTATATGAGTTTGTGGTCTTGTGGGCAATATAGTGTCAAAATTGTATTCCACTTTGTAGTTTCATTCTTTTTTTTTTTTATGACAATATATGATCCCTTGTGAAACTAATTTTGACTTCTGATTATATTTGAGGTAAAGAAATTCAACTGTATGTTTTTTAAGCCCATCCAGGTTATAGGAATCTGAAACAAACATGATCACAGCCAAACAGCATTGATTTGTTTCCAATGGAGATATTTTCAATCGTATTGAATTGAACTGTTTCTTTGCGTACCCGTTGCACTTTTACTGGCTTTCCTTAATCAATTGTCCATTGGTTTTCTCTACAGACCGATCAAGACATGGATGGTTGACAACCTTAAACATTTTCACCAATCATGTGGACTTTGATGACTTTGATGCGTAGGTACCATGCATTAACCAAGACAATCACTAAGGAATGTAAATTTTTGCTCCTGGATTCCAACTAAAACCTTACTAAGTTGCTAACATTCTGGCTTACAACTACAGACTAGGTGCTCTTTATTGGAAGACACGAGACAATGTCTGAAATTTTGGGTATTAATTTTCTCAACGTATAAAATCTTTAGAACGATAATGTGCATCTCTCTCTCTCTCTCTCTCTTTCCCAGTTAATCCATTAACTTTCATTAAAAAAAAAGAGTAATTATATATCGTGCAAAATTTTTTAATATAAATAGCGCGAATCACTTGAAAAACGAGGAAAATATATTTGTAGTTCATGTATTATTGGTAATAAATTAAAATAATACAGTCGAAGATTCAAAATTAATAGTGTCATGTCATATTTGTGAAAAATTCTTGTATATTTATGGAGGAAGAGTTATTTCTTCCTCCACATATATTTCAATCATAAAATAACTAAAAATATGAGAAAAAAAAACAATAAAAAATAAATAAGTGGTTAAAAAATAATATAAAAAAATTCTTCCTCCACATAATATGAAAAAATAACTATTAATTTGTACTCGTTGGTCTTTACTAAAATGGATTTCTCTACTAACTAGAAAGGGTACATGCAATGTAGGTAAAAAGGAAAATTATTTGTCTGAGATATAACATTTGTTTTGTACACATTTTAAACAAAGGAATTGAACTATAGAAATAAATATAAAGTAAATCATACAAACTATTTCGTGTTTATTTGGATTTAACTTTGATAGAATCGTAAACATTCTTTGCATTATCATTTAATAATGTAATATTAAATTACAAATAAACTTGACTATTATAAACATCATCGAATATGATATACTATAAAAAAAAAATAATGCTAACTTGCCGCAAAACTATTTTAAACTCTTTGTTGTTAATAAATCATTATTCACGACATGTAAGTACGTACTTATAATTATAAGAGAACCAACTTATTAAAAAAAAAGAAAAAAGAAAAAGAAGAAGAAGAAGAAAACGCCAAAACTTAAGTATTTAAATAGATAGCAGTTACAACTTAGAAAAATATAAAGTAAGTATAATTAAACGAAGAAAAAGAGGCTACTAAAAAGATTGTGATCCTTCCCTAAGTACATATAATTAAAAACAACCGAAAAATGAACTGTAAATTATGAGCTAGACCCTTTAGTATTTGTCTTTGTAATGGCACCAGCTATATGTGTAAAGAACGTCAAGGTCCCCCAATAGTGTCATCATGGGCCGAAGAACTTCCCACTCCAAGAAAGTCTATGAAGGGAATTACACCCTTTTGTTGAAGAGGTTCAGGTTGTTGTTGCTCATCAGTGTTCATAGGCAACTTACAAAGTGCGTGTGGATGTTTACCAGTGTTACTGCCCTTGATCGAGTCCTCAGTTGTGTGAGCATAATTAGAGCCCTTGAAATTACGCGGAAGGGGAACAACCTTGCCAATAGTTGGAATTCCTGGGGCAGTGAAGCTGTAGTAACTCCCAAGAATAGTAGAAGGACTATTACTATAAGAAGGAAAATTGTCCAAACCATATGATGATGATTTCTCTCCAGCAATTGAAGAAACAATTGAGTGCTCTTTGTAAGCTTTACTAGCCACACCAGAAGCATCAAAGCTCGATGTGATGGTTGAAGAACCGCTAACTAGAGTCAAAGGATCAGTTGATGCATGTGAGGAAGACGCACCAAAGATTCCCGTGTTTTTGTTGTAGTTTTGCAACATAAGATTAATACTTGAATATTTATGGCCCATATTTGTGTCATCAGCAAACATTGCCAAGCGCTCTCTCTTCCTTCTGGCTGTTAACACATGGAAGTGATTCTTCACAGCATTGTCAGTTCTTCCTGGGAAGAATCTGGCTATTGCAGCCCATTTGTTTCCCTTCACTTTGTGAAGTGCTAGCAGCATTGCTTCCTCGTCGTCGGTGAATGGCTTTTTAATGATATTTGGGTCTAGTTGATTGTACCACCTCAATCTGCAACTTTTCCCTAGTATGTATACAAATTAAATAATGAAAATTTTCACTCTTCAAAATAAATTAGTTCTTAATTACAAGCAGACTGAGAATAAATAATCATGCAGGCAAAGAAAAGGAGAAGGTATATAACTAAATAATAATGTTGTTGTACACCAAAAAAAATATATATATATATAATAATAATGTTGTCATGTATATATACAAAATATTAATTACCTGATCTTCCTTCAAGATGTTCCGAAATAAAATTCCAATTTTGGGGACCGTATTGCTTCACAAGTTGCTTCAATCTCTCATCTTCCGCGGGTCTCCAATGGCCCCTGTTGCAACTCTTTCTACTCTCAGTCTCGCTGCTACTGTTGCTGCTGCTTCTGAGTCTTCCCATCTTATAAAATCTATATGGAGGGACAATAAGAGAAGGGCAAGAGCACACGAGAAGGGTTTAAAGTATATAGAAAGTGCTTAGTGAATGTTCATTTTTTCCATAAGAAAAAGTGACATTGAGGGGTAAACTTCCACGCCCTGTGTATATGATGTATTGTAACACTAACATATGATCACTGTTTTTAAATAAACAGGAAAATATTATGTACCCGTTCAACCTAGGCTTATTATAACTCCATTTGCAAGTTCCCCCCTTAAATTCCTCTCGTCTATGATCTATAAAAGGACTTATATATGCCTTATTGTATATAATATATGACGGGGAAAATCTCACTTCAGCAAGCTTGCTTAATTTATATATGATTGTTCATGTTTGGAAGTATTTTTCTTTCATGCAGTTTATTACAGCTACAGATAAGGAAGTTCATTAATGTGAGTAGGTAACTGCATGCTGTTAAAAAGACAAAGTCCAACTTGACAACAGGTCACGCTTATATAAATAGGATCCTTTTTAAGCATTTACAAATCGTACAAAATTAGCTCATTTTGCTAACCCTCCGTGATTGGGTGTGGTGTGGGACTCTCATGCTTTTTGGAATTTGGATCATCTAAAATATGATGATAACAAGAAATCCTAATATTGAGCCGTTTGATTAAAATTTTGTGAGAATTAATTTTTCAAAAATAGAATTAGAATCAGAAGCAAAAGTAGAAATAGAAAATTATTTTATATTTAGATGTAATTATAAAAATATTTTTTATTAGAATTAATTAGAAATTGTTAAATTATTTGAATGTGATAAATATATGACTCGTTTGATTAAGATTTTGGAAGAAATACCTCTTCAAAAATAGAACCATAAATAGAAGTAGGAAATTATTTTGCGTTTGGATGTAATTATAAAAGTACTTTTTATTATAATAAGAAATTATTAAATTGTTTGGATGTGATAAATATAAAAATATTTTTTTGTATAAAATTATAATTTAGTAGATAGGGAGTAATGTTTTCAAGAAAAAGTTAAAGATAGAATGGTAAAATAGTATGAAAAAGTAGTGAATTCAAAATTTGAGACTAATTTCTTTCTATTTTACTATTTCTATTTTTTGGATAAACAGCTCTCTATTTACTTTTTAAAAAAATAGAAAATTTTGTTATTTTTTACTTCCATTTTTTTAGAGAAGCACAAACAAATAATACCAGAAGTATTTTTTTTTTCAGTTTTTTTAAAAGATACTTCCTTTCCTTAAAGAAGCAAATCCAAATGCACTCATAAAAGTATTTTCAGTATAAAATTACAATTTAATAGATAAAAAGTGATATTTTTAAGAAAAAGTTAAGGATCGAATAATAAAATAGTATAAAAAAAAGTAGATTTAAAATTCGAGATCATTTTTTCTCTCTTTTACTTCTACTTTTGGAAAAAAAATAGTTCTCTATTTACTTATCCAAAAAAAAAGAAAAATTAATTATTTTTTATTTTTATTTTTTAAGAAAAGCACAAGCAAACAACACTAAAAGTACTATTTTTTTTTCAAAAAATTTTGATAAAAAAAAAGTGCTTCATCCAAACGCACCCATCAAACTAGCAAAGTCAATTTAAATGCCATTATAATGCATTATTTTTCTGTTCTAAACAAGTGTGATTGTTCAAGGCTGCTAAATGCATTCAGTATTCCTTTTATTTGCACTAGTGTGATCTCATCCCCAGCTATAACCAATTTAATATCCCTTAATCATTATATATCTCAATATGTTGGGTTACAAGTTGTTCGTACAATATGTGGTTAATTAAACTTTGAGAGCCGGTAGAAGGAGACGTGCTTACGGTGGTAAAATAATGTACGACAAATTTGCATGCACTATGCAGTTATGTATATAAACGCACAAATACTTATGCTCTCAAGTTATCACAATTTTGTGATAACAAGTGGCCGGTATTTAGTTGAGGGATATATATACATACCTACGTATACTCGGGCAGTTCTCACCCCGTGTAATTGGCATTTGGTAAAGAGATTTTAGATATTGTGTATTCTTAAATGATTAAGATTATACATGCCAAGCTATATCAAACCCTTGCCTTTCCAATTTGAAACTTATTGCCTGTGTACATACACAAACTACCTTTGTTTTTTGGGGTCCAATTTCTATTAATAACATGACCACTGCTGCGAGGTTATTCACTAGTGAACGTTACCATACGTACATATACTTCGCTGGCCCACAGTGCTTTGCGCTTTGTTAGTGATTAGCGAATCAACCATCTTGCTTATTTATTTGGCTACATATCAAATGTGCATCTTCGTATTTGGAGCTCTAATTAACTTATTTTGCAACCATGTATAATGTAGAAATTAGGGTGTCGTTGTCACGATTCGATCCTGAATAAAACTAAAAGCATCAATACTTTGAGAATGTGTCCACGATTATTTCTGAGGCTGAAATGATATTTGTCCGTTTAATATGGCTTCAAGATTCAACCTAAGTATCAGCATCTTGACAAGCAAGATTACAATATTATATGGATGTAGTTAAAACTTCATGTAAACGTACCTACACAAGAAAATTTGGCATATCAAATAACGGATCTCTGTAAATGATTTTGTAAGTTATATTTGATTAAAAATATATCAGGAAGAGAAATAATTTTACATGAAAATGAGTTCAGTTGTGTCAGTCAAACTCACTAACTCGGTTATTTCCATTTTGGTCATTGACTCCTCCGGTAAATTGTTTCAAAAGGTAAATTTCCTTTTCAAATTATAAAGTACCATCATATTTAATTTGCTTCATAGAGCAAGAAAACACTACGAGTGCCAAAGGTAAATCATGGCTTGTTCCTTATCTTATACGGTAACAAATCATATTTTTCCACATCCCATAGCAGGCTATAGTGAAATTTTTGAATTGTGATATGGCAGCAATGACCCATAACTCATTTACAATTTTTGCTCTTCATCTTTTGTTGAAATATATTGATTATACATTGTCAATGTGCTTTAAAATTAAGCATCTAGCTAGCTTTTTTTAAAAAAAACCTATATCTGTACTTTGCACATAGAAAAAAAAGGAAAGGATAGATATATACCTTATCATAGTTCAAACTACCATTTGAAAAATATTTTTGACTTGTGAGATATATCTAACCAAATTAAAGAGAGAGGAAGAAGCAAAGTACAAGCTGAAGTAATTTCGAGTTCAACTATGTCAAAGTAAACTGTAATTTGCCTTCCATTTATTCTATAGATTTCGTGTGATACCTTCTATTACTCTCAAAATCTCCTATGATCCCTAGAATCATACACCCAATCTCATAAAGAGATAGCGGCTAATATTAGCCCCACAAGATACCTATAAATAAATATATATCTAAAGGAGGCCTGAGGAAATGAACAAATGTGTTAACTTGCTTACAGAAATCAACATTCGATCGACCTAGATAGATTAACCAACAGTGTGGAATTGTGAATGGGCTGAATAATTTTTCTTCAACGTCTTGCTCACTGACCGATCACACCAGCACATGAATGTCTAACTTGGCTTTTATTCAATCTAGAATTTTTCATTCTTCTTTACCCATATGCGCAAGGCAATTTAATGCCAGCAACATCCTATACTCCATAAATAGTAAAATCAAAGTTGGTTGGTAGGTCTTTAATTTAGATGTCCTTTTCATTTTGTTTTGTATGACAACCAAACATACCAAATCTTTTTAGTTAATGAATGATATTTTTTCAGGAGAAAGTGACACAGTGAGCAGCTACCCCGCTTTCATTGTCTCCTGACCCTGAAGGGTTAAACTTCCACGCCCCTGTATGATGTACTGTAATTTATACTCACCCTTTTTGCTTCCTCAGCATGCCGAAGCAAGATTTGAGAGAAATGACATAATGAATCTAGAAATTAATTACAAGTTCTGTACATGGATATATAAGCGATAAAGGCAGCATGAAGCACTATTCCAAAACATTACTTTTATCTATCACTAGTATTTCTATCCGAGCGTTGCACTGCTTTGCACTGAAAATATATATTTTTCATTTATAATTAGTAAAACTTAAATTATTTACTGTTTGTAAAATATTAAGAATTAATAATCACAGTATTTAGTATGAATATATAAAAAATATATATAAAATAATTTTACACTGTTATCCAATAAAAATAAAGAGAATTGCCAACATAATTTATGTTTAGATAATTATCTATGACATAACACTTTCCATAATTTTTATTAGATAATATTATAAAATTATTTTATATTATCAGTGCATTACCAATTAAATTCATATAATTATAAAAAAATATTATGTTGTTATAATATAAAATATATTTAACATATAAAAAGTGAAATTTTTTTTTTGGGTCGGGTAAAAAGTGCAAAATTTTAAATAACAGAAAATAATATCTACCCGTTTTACCTAGGCTTATAACTATTTGCAAGTTTCCCCCTTAAATTCCTCTCCTATATGAGGTGTAAGAGGACTTATGCCCTTATTGTATATGACGGGGAAAACCCCACTTCAGCAAGCTTGCTTAGTTTATGTATGATTATTCAAGTTTGGAAGTATTTTTGTTTCATGCAATTTATTAGGTTTACAGATGAGGAAGTTCATTAATGTGAGTTGGTAACTGCATGCTGTCAAAAGGACAAAACCCAACTCGATAATAGGTTACGCCTATGTAAATGGGATCTATTTTAAGCATTTGCAAATCATACAGCTGTAGCCTTAGCAGACTTGGGAAAAAAACAACTTTCATTCTCTTAGCCTTCCAGGATTGTGTGTGGTTGGAACTCTCATGCTTTTTGGACCATCTAAAATATGATCATAACAAGAAGGAAAATATGGTACGAAACTCAATTCGTCAAAATCAATTTAATGAACTCTCTTATCGTGCCATGTAGCAAAGCTCTAACAAGAAATCCTAAAAGTAAACCAACAAAATCAATTTAAATGCCACGATAATGCATCAATCTAGGTTGTTCTAATCAAGGTGAGAAAGTGTGAGAGTTCCCATTCACCCAAGGCTGTACATACATTCAGTATTCTTTTTATTTTCACTGCTCATCCCCTGTAAAACCAATTTAATATACATGTCTCAATGAGTACAGTTCTGAGATGGTACACTATAACATTTTTCAAAAGTTACCGTTCGAAATAAAAAAATTACAATGGTAAAAGTTTTTGTTACGAAATAAGTTTAAAAACATGCTAGAGGACATTTTTGAAAAAATGCATAGTAATCGCATACTTTTCAACTTATACCATATCAAAAACTTCTAATATTGTAAAATTTCAATTCTATGTTTTAATTTTCTCATCTCAAAATGTTATTTTCAAAAAACATTACAACGTACTACCTGAAAAAATGTAGCATCGAAGTCATGAGAAGCTTGAAAGAATTGATATAATGAATCTGGAAATCAATTACAAGTTATTCATATGGAAACATGAGCAATAAAGATAACATGAACTAATCTTTTATATTGTCCTGTACCATTTTTTTTTTTTGGGGATATCTACCACCTTTAAAATTCAACATCTGTGCTTACCAATTATTTCCTATATGCCATACAGATTAAAATAAAATTTGGTTGGTAGGTCTTCAATCTAGATGCCCTTTTCGTTTTGTTTAGCATTATTTGACGACAAACAAACCAATTCTATTTGCTTAGCGAATGATAAATTTTCCAGGTGGAAGTGTCAGCTGAGCAGCAACGCTGCTTTCATTGTCTTCTGATTCTGAAGGGGTAAACTTCCACGCCCGGTATGATGTATCATTGAATTGTAACATACTAATATATGATCACCAGTTTTTATAACTCTACATACCAAAAAAGGATTAGAAAGAAATGACATAATGGAGTCTAGAAATTAATTACAAGTTGTGCATACAGATATATAAGCGATGAAGACATCATGAACCTCTCTCTTCCAAAACATTGCTTTTATCTACCATCTGTGAGAAAATCCACAGCATGATAACTCATTGACAGAATACATGGTCAAATGTATTAGCAATACTTATCCAACTAGTAAATACAGGCATCAAAATATTTCTTCTTTTGTGATCAAAGTCCAGAGGTGCCACTAAACTAGCTCCAGCCTGTTAAGCCTAACCTATCAGCAAGATTGTACATAACCAATTGATCCCAAGCTGGCCCAAAGAGGCGTTCCCCTCCGATGGCAAATGTTAGAGCCCAAGAACAGAGAAGTGCCGAGAATACAGCAAACCCAACTGCTGATCCGACAACATCTGCACAAGGATGTCCCATAAATTAAATCAACTAGAGAAAGGAACGTGGCTCTAAAATTTTAAATAAATTTACTCAAAACACGTCAAACAGATTCAACAATCCAACCATAACTACCAAAGCTCAGATCTCCCTCCAGACATGAAACTATGCAGCTTTCTCAATGCAATCCAGTCCAATCCAATTGATACCGATTATTATTAAAAGCACTAAGTCACACTAACTTATTATCAACTTCAGATATAAAACTTGAAGCAAATAATGCATAATGAGACACAATGAATGGAGAAGAGAAGGCAGGGTAGCGGGGGAATATATATAGCTCTTTCCTCTACAATGAGAATTCAATAGCTACTCTACACAGGAAATTCTGTCATGCTTATAAGATCCGTGACGCTAGATTTGTCCATATGGTTCACAAAGAAGCATGGTATCTCATATCAGGCAAATACCAGAGCATGATGCAAAATGAATTTTAGCGTTTAAGTACTCAGTATAACACGCTCCTCAGCATCAGAAATGAACGTCAAGCAAATTACCTTGGCAGCTTTACATTCCAAGATCCAATATTTCTGCAGATACATAATTTACCACTTAAACAGCTTACCATTTCCCATATTGCACATTGATAAAAGAAAAAGCTGGCTCACCAAAGAATGATTAAAAAAAAGGTAGTGTGCTATTTTGCGACTAACCAAATCATGATATACCAACAGGCAAAGATATAAAAAATAAAAAAAATAAAAAAAAAAGAAGTAAAAGGACAAGGTCAAGGGCTTCAGAGTTCACCATCAAAGCATACATTATTCAACACAATAAATTTGGGTTATCTGTCGCAACCAAACCGCATATACCGTTGTTTGATTTGTCTTTGATTTCAAATTTTCAAGAAAGCAAAAAGTTGAATCTTGCACCAGGCATTGATTTCAAATTTTCAAGAAAGCAGAAAGTTGAATCTTCTCTCTCTCTCTCTCTCTCTCTCTCTCTCTCTCACAAAGAAAAATATTAGAAAAAAAAAATGGAACCTATTTGGCACCAGGGAACCAATATTATGCTATTTGAGGCTGAAAATATACTTGATTAGGCAAGACTATCTCAACTACTTCAAATAAATACAAGATCAAACATTTATTGAGCAAATAAATAATTCCCAATTATCCAGTTAGAAGAAAGAAACAATCTTGATATGTAATAACTTAGCAGAACAACGCATCACTAATAAAGAACACAAGAGAATGGCAATTGAAAAATGAGAAAGAGAAAGAGAAAGAGAAAGAGAAAGAGAGAGATACGGACAGGGGCGAATGCGAGGGAAGGAGTGGGAGTGGCGGAGGACGGGCCAGAAGTAGAAGCAATTGACGGCCCAAAGCAGAGGAAGAAGTGCGAACCCGAACTTGTAGAACCTCCGCGCGTAGCTCACCGACTCTTCCTCCGACAGCCCCAGTGGTCCATCGATCGTTGGCCAAATTCCCACCGAACTCCGAATCACGTTAGGGTTAGGGTTGGGGTTGTTACCCTGCAGCTGCGGCTGCGACTGCGACTGCGACTGCGATGCTTCCATCACCACCGCGATCTGCCGTGGGATCAACGGTTCTATACTCTATACACTGGACACTGAGTCACCTATGCTACGCCTCCTATTGATCGCTGTGCCAATTCCTCCTATTGGCTCTCTAATTGAGCCTTCAATTTTCGTGTTAAAATTAAATTAAAATTACGTGGCAAGGCTATGATAATAGGTGTGTTCTACAATGCACCCTATAAAGTATGGTGCGTAATACACCCTATACACAAAATTGGGTCCACCGTGCTCCTTTCCCCCATTTTCTCTTCCCCTCCCCTGTTTTCGATTTTCTTTCACAATTCTACTCGGCCAATCAATGCGTACCACTTAGCACCACCGCGTCAGCCGCTTCGACCTTCCGCTTCAGCCGTCGCGTCACGCCACTGCGCTAGTTTCCGGTGTCGCGCTTTAGCTCCAGGCTCCGACCTTCCGGCGCGCTCCATTGCATCGTGCACCAGCTCAAGGCTTCGACATTTTGCTTCAGCCACCGCATCACGCCACCATGCTGGATCCCAGTGTTGCACTCATTGTGTTCGATTCAGCTGCCGCGTCACGCCACCGTGCTGGCTCCCGGTGTTGCACTCCAGCTCCGGGTGAGTGATTTTGCCAGGTGAAGTCCATTTCCTCCATTCTGTCTCGGCCACCAAGGGAGGGATAATCAAACCTTCTTGATGCCACCATCGAGCACCGAGGAGGAGGAATCAACCTTGTCAACGGAATTGGAGAGCACCGCTACTCCTTCGCCTCTGTCCAAGTGCTGCAGCCTCGAAAATGGTGGCCAGCAAGCGATGTTGGAGCACTCCTCTACGGTGGCCAAGATTGTTAGGAGCATGCCGATGAGCAGCTAGTCATGGCCACCGAGATCGCAGTTCAACAACCAGATCTGTGGCAAGACGAGAAAAGAGGCGAGGAGGAGATCATTTAGCGACATTCTCATGTTCATTTAGCCACACTCTCCGGTTTATTTAGCCATACTCACCCCTTCATTTAACCACACTTTTAAATGCAATTAAAAAGTCAATCCAATGCATCATACACCTTGCTTTATAAGATATATTATAGAACACCCCCTAATAAAAATATAACTTTAGCAATTACTACCAATAAACTCACATGAATTGATAATATATAATTAAATAATAATATAAAACTCATTATATTCCCAAAATATGAAAATTAATTTCTAGACTATATTACTAAACTATTATTTTTTTAAAACTTTATTTGACCCAATGAAACCTTGAATTTAATTTTAAAGTATTAAAAAAAGATAATAGTGATTTAATCTATTTTTCTTCTTGGAAACAAATTGTTATCAAAAGCCATTATCAGACCAAAAAAAAAAAAAAAAACACTAGAAATAGTCTAGTAATAAGAGAGTTGGATAATATGCATAAAGTCAAGATTCAAACCTCATTATCAACTCAAACCCTAGCCGCAACAACTCCCTTTTTTTTTTCCTTGCAAACCAGTTTCTCTTCTATGTGATCTATTAAGGGGTATTCATCCCATGATAGTGGTTTATCCCCTCTATAGTGGTCTATGACCCATTCTTTTCTTTCCTTTTTTTGTTTTCCACTTTTGCCTTGCAAGTTGTTTTGTTGTGATTTATCCTATTTGATGAGTTTCTTTTGATAGTAATGATATTTGTATTCCGTGATTTGCATATCTCACAGTCATTGATATTTTAAACTATATCAGAGAATTGCACTTAGAACTGGCGATACATCGGCAACATCTACTTGTGATATATAGTTGGATTGTGATTTTTTTTTATATCTGTGTATTGGCACATATCTTGAGGCACTAAACCTCTAATCTAGGAAATTCAGCTATACTCTATGATTGTTACTATATTGTTTTGTATCGAAGGGTCAACTATGATGTGTAGCTTAGCTCAGAATTGGTATGGTACCCTGCCTTGGTACTTTTGAATCGTAAAATACATAGTTGTTAGCTGATTTCTTCTTCTATACAATTGATGCTAAAAAGTTGTATTAGAACCTAGATTAGAAATCTGTAATAAGCTCATTTAAGCTTTCGTGATCAAAAGTGTGATACAAACTCGTCTATGGATTGATGTTTATTGTTTAGAGCTATATAAAATTCATTGATTATAGTCTTAGGCTTAAATGTTGTTTTACCCTATTATGTTATCAATTTTCTTGTTGTAAGCAAGATTGGTCTTTGATTATCAATCAACGATGTTTGATGGGCAAAAAGCGAAAAAAAAACTCATTGCTTTCGATGGAGGTAAAAATGTTTATTGAAACACTCAATTCCTATCATCCTTCGTTTAGACTGACCTGGGGTAAATGAATTGAATTCATCAGATTAAACTGGCAATAAATATCCGTTTCAGATACACAATACAACAACCATATTAGGCTCTTAATGATCCTATGCCACGTTAGATCTTTGAATAACACAAGTCTTAATATATCAGAATAAATAATTCTCAACACTGAGGGAGGAAAAAGCTTATGCTTGACACACACATGATGCGGATATATAACAGCCAAAAAAGATTTTATAAAAGATGGAAAAAAGAAAGAGAAAAGGAGAGAAAGTATGATACATGCCGCAAAATGCAATATCAACTTTTTTCTTTTCCCTGAGAATTTTCAATCATATATTAAACAAATCGTAACATGATACGTCGTGGGTACACTGGAAGTCATATGGTACAGAATCAAACCGAAAAAGGTTAGAAGCAATTTTTCCTCCCGATGCAATCCAAGCAGCTTCACCATCCAAACGCTCAACCAAAATATTTCATGGGCTAGAGAGAGGTGATGATGAACCAACCCCAAGTAGCTTTCTTCCAAATTATATATTTAAAGGGTAGAGAGTCATTGATACCATCTCTTGACAACAACTCAGAGACCTGGATGACTTCCAGCTTCACCCACAAAATCAAATTCTTATCACCTAAGAACATAGGCATTTACTGCTACTCAGGATTGAGATCTCTCCCGGATTTTGGCTCTAGCAAAAAACACTCCAGCCAAAAGACCTACAAATTGTACTTCTACTTCAGTGGTGAAACAAAATGTAATACACACATTGTGCTATTGCACTGTATAATAATAATAATAATAATAATAATAATAATACCACTTTTGGATCAGTTAATGTAAAGAACTAACCAAACAAAATGCTAGTAGAGTTCTCCACGCTAGTTGGGACTTTAAAGAGAAGGATCCCGGCAACTGAAAGTGGGATCTTATTCAGCGAACCTACAAGGCTGCAGATGGCAAACTGGCGCTTAGTTACATCAAAAAATTGCTCCTAATTAATTAAAACAGTGACACATTTCTGATATAGCTAGTATGGTATTAAAGACTAGAATCTGACAACTGTTTCAAAAGTAATCCCTAACTAGTTTGAGTTATAACAAGTTGAATGCATAGTCATTTCACAAAACCAGAGAGGCAAGACTCTTCTGCTTCAAATAAGATCATGCCAACACTAAGCACAGGACCCTAGACCAGTAAGATGCTAATATGAGCCAAACATACCCAAGCAGCTTTTGTAAATAACATGTAAAACTAATTCAGCCACTCATCTAACATGTCGAAACCTGCCAGGTTCGGTAACATCAGATCTATTTAACCTACCTCATTCTGGCCTGATGTACGTGAATTAAAAATTCAATTTCAAAATAGACTGGCAGGGAGTTGTTAATACTTCACATATTTGAGTTTACAGCTTGTAGGTATCTGAGGAATTGGCACTTCTGATTATACCTGTAAGTTGTTGCCCCAGTCTGATGAAGAAACCACATGGACGTGAAGCTAATTGCTAGACCCAAAAAACCACTGAAGGTCATCACCAACCAAAAGCTAGGCAATCTCAGAAGTGGCCTGTCAATTGAAATACATAATATTTAATAAGATCTGCAGATCGAAAACAGAGTGAATAGCTGTCTACTTCTGTCACCAACTTAACCTAAACAATTTATGACATAAAAACAACTTCTGGAGATTCCAGATCTGTGGATTTGTATAGAGAAACACAAACACAGAACAAAAAGGAAAACTTAGGATGTCCTCTTGATTATTCATTTTAACCAATGAGATAACATAGCTTTCAAGTCATGCAAAGCACATAATATTAATGTCACTAACAAAATGTAGAGGAAAACTTACGTTCTTAAGAGATAATCCACCTCATTGAAAACAAAAACCAGGAAAATTCCCAAAGGCAAAGAAAGGGTGTTGTTCAACAAGACCATCGAAAACTCATTTAAATCTCCTGATTTAGTAACTTGCTTTGCCGTATCCATGACCCTTCGTAGGGTCAGCTGCAGCAATAAAATAAAAACCAACAAATAATCAGTAAATGTGGCTAAAAGCTAACAAACAGTGCTATCTACATCACAGTCCATAGCACTGCACATCAGAGGGAGAAAGAACCAGCCCAAGGAGCTAAAAAAGACACTACATCCATAATAACAACATTCACAATCAGATAATATCTATGGCATGTGTTCAGATCATACTTGAGACAACCAGAAGTAACTAGGCTGAAAGAGCAAAATATATTAAGTTATGAACATTACAATACCATAAAAAATTAATAGACTTTAGCAAGATAACGAAATTATTAAATTTATGTCATGTACAATGACATTGGATCAATATCAAATTATCAATATTGATTCCCCAACTCTCAAGTCATGAATTAGAAGTTATACATGCAAAACAGCATTGCAAACAGAATAAATTTTTTATAAAGTTTCCTACAGTATCGTGTTGAAATTTCATTAGAAAATCTAGACGGTAATGGAAAGGTAAGGAAAGAGGAATTAAATAAGGAAGCTTGTTATGTCAACAAAGCTTAAAATCACAGAACAAAATACTCACAGAATATGATGCTGTTAAGAAACAGTTTAGTGTCTGCCAGGCATAGCCAGTTGCATTAAAAGAGAGATCAGTAATCCCTCCAGATATTGCTGAAATTATCTGCAAGATAAAAGGGAAACACTTTGAAGTAAGACCCACAAGAGCTAATCAGTATTGATCAATAATTTTGTTCTGATTAGACAAGTAACATCTTCCCTATAGTGACTACATCCTTTGACAATTAAAATAAAACAATATATTGGCTAGAGTAATGGTTTCAGGAGATGCATGCAAGCAACCCAGAACTTGAATAGGTATACCATGTGAATCCATTCAATCTACATTAACACTAGGGTCTCAAATAGCCAAAAACCCAGGGCCAGCAAGATTCATATGTTAAACGTACCATTAAAAACAGAGCAGTCCAGACTCTGCTGTCATGGTGCTTATTGAACAAGTACATCTCACCGACAGCAGTTATGACATTAGTAACATTCTTCAGGACTGTCACCATAGCTACATTAATGTATTTCAAACTGCACATAATACAAATCATGATAAGCAAAAATAATGCAAGCAAGCAAGAGAGAGAGAGAAACAGACTACTCAATTGTAACTTCAGTACATACACTGACACTGGCACAGATGGTAAATGTTTAGATCACATATCTGACAAAAAAAAGTTAGCACTCTTTAGGACTTTGACACTCCCCAAATAGGAACAAATTTTCCGTAACATAGTTTTCATTACCAGATTACTCATATAAACACAATCTCTTTGAGCATATTCTGCAAGATAATCATTTTTTTTTTCTCAATGAAGTTCCATATCTGATATTACATAGTAATTAGAAAAGACAGACATAAGAATATATAGCATTTAAAGAGCTAGAAGCATCAGTCACTAAGTAATGGAAAAAGATCAATATATTCTAATGAAAGAGGGAAGCAAGGCATTATAAATTTACATTAGCCACAAAGTTGAAGACTGCATACCTAAACATGCTTGTAACGAGCATTCCCACAAATATAACATTCACAGGCAACCAGACTTTAATCAATTTCCATGTTAGTGGTTCGGTTGAAGCTAAACCCAGAAGGCTCAATATAGAAACAATAACCACTGAAATGAAATTCTGCATCCACATAAACATCAACAATTACATCATTATACTAGAAAGGCCTATACATAAAAGAGGAAAATATCTAAGGGAAACCAATTACCTGGTACAACATCAAGGATATCCCAGCATTAAAATTATAGCTGGAAAGTACAAACTTGTTAACCAATATCATGCCACAGGATGAAAGGCAATACGCAATTCCAGACAATAAGGCTTGATTGTTGACTTTAACTACCCTGCTATTTCTTGGAGTCCCTACCCTGCTATTTCTTGGAGTTCTCTCTCTGTTCTTCTCCGACTTTCCATTTTCCAAGTCATGTTCATCAATGGTAGAAGGCTTCATCTTATGTGATCCAGGTGTGGCCTCAAGCACGACCACCAGAATTAACAAAGAGAAAGAAAAAGAAGCGTTCTTGCAGTGATCAGAGGCAACAAAACTTGAGAGTTCCACAGCATCAACAAGTACAATAAAACTAAGACAGAAAATTGTGAAAAGGAGAAAACTTCTCACAAACCCATCTGTGTTAATGATCAAAGCGAATAACCCATCAAGGGTCACAAAAGCAATCGTTCAAATACCAGAGAATTAGATGAAATAGGAGGCGAAGAGTCAATGAAACGATTAAAAAATCAAAATTTTTTTTGAGGGAATGAATGAACCCCAGCAATGTTTGATGTACGGAACAAAAGGGGGACTCCGAGATTCAAAAGTGGAAGCTTCTTTGCGTTTGAAGAAGCTACGAACTTCTGTGGATTTGTGTCTTTGTCCTTTCCCCAATTCTCAATTAAACTGTGGATTGGCCAAAATCCCCTGTTGCTTGGGCTCAGGATAGCTTTGCATAGATACTTATAGGTCATAAGCTTAATTATTGTTGTTGTTATTCAATTGAGATTTTAGCATATATTCCCCCTTTGATTCCAATTCTATTTGTTCCCCCAATTTCCGCGGGTGATATTGCTACTATTAGCCTCAAAAGCAGTATCTTAAGTATGATTATAGTTAGCTTAGAATAATAAATAACCCATTTAAAGAGCTCTGTGTTATCACGTCATGCCCAACGTGGAAAAACAATGTTAACTAGGCGCTTATAACTTCTTTAAATTAACATCGAAACCGTTTTTAGGAGACAATTGTAGAATTGAATAAATCAAAGGGGAAAAAAACTAAGGTGATGTTTGGTTTTATCATTTTCTGTTTTCATTTTCACTGAAAATAGAAAATAATGATGAAAATATATTTGGTTGAATCTTTTTAAAAATATTTTAAGAAAATATTTTCAAAAATTAGCGAAAATCTGAGAATGTCTTTTTCATATTTTTAGTTTCAGAAAATGTTTTCATCCAAAATATGCGGTGGCAAATTTGTAATAAAGTTGGAATTCATTTTTTTTTTCTCTTTTACTTCATTGATGCTTCTTCTCCCACTTGTGTGCTTTAGCCCCTTGCAGCTTCTCCTTCTACCTACTAGTGCCGCCGGTGATCTCCCCTGTCGAAGCACTAACAATCACCGCTCGATGACTACCGCCGCCATGGGTTGCTACTGTCATCATGCTTGGAAACATTGTAGTCGCGGTCTCCACTATCAATGCGGATGCCATCTCCACCATCTCCATCAAGAGCCCCGCGTATGTTGCTTTCTCTGTGCCCAGGGTCGCCTTATTCGCCATGACCGGAAACTTGGCGGCCACTTCCTCCACCACACCTGAGATTGCAAAAGTCGTTCCGCTTGGATCTCCGTCCTCTCTACTCCTATCTTCGAAGCCGTTACTTGCTCTGCCTTTCGTTGCCAGTCACAACACCAAGATTTGGTTCCTGCAAATCCGATGTTGGTCATTGAGCAAGCTTTGCCTACTCCACCGTGATAGGGAGCCCTGCGGCCGAGATCTGTGACTCCTTGATCAATTCGCCATTGTTGATATCTGTTTATGTTGCACAAGAATATGATGTTTTTGTTGCTGTTAATTTCTTGATTTGTTGATCGATTTGGTGTTGAATTTTTGATGTTGCTATTTCAAATTGTAGATTTGTTGTGGTTGATTCTAATTTTTGATCCGTTGATGTTGATTTCTCTATTTATTGGTGAATTTTGGTCGTTACTGCTGGAGCTATCATGGTTGTTGAATTTATTTTGGTTGAATCAGGATCTGTTGTTGAATATTGATCTGTTGATATTCCAAATCTAAATTGAATAGTCTTTGAAAACTCTTATAATATATAACATTCCTTTTTGTTTAAAATATTTTAATTATGTTATATATAATACTTAAAACTTCACTTCTCTTGTGGCATAAATGGTTGAATTGTATAATATGTAAGAGCTAGAAACCATACTTTTATTATTGTGTTAAACTCTCCTGCAAAATAGTTGCAAATGAAATATATGTAGATATGTTAGAAGATGACAAGAGAAATGCAGTATAACGTGTTAGAAATGATTCAACCATATATAAACTACACCCACAAACGACTTGTAACCCTCCCTTTTTTTGTAAGAACTACTTGGCCCCCAAAATCTGAAGAACAGTTTAATCTGTAACTCTATTTCTACTGGTCACCTATCTCAATTTTTTTTTATATAATCTGTTCTCAATAGAAGATATTTGATTATTTGTCTGAAACTTTGGATTTTGATATAGCCCAATGATATCAATTGATACATTGAACTGGATTAGAACTGGCATGAGAGGCTATAATTATAATTTACTCAGAAATCAAATTATATTTTAAATATATTTTGTTATTACAGGTTTGTAGTTGAAATTTTAGTAGATGAACAAAATGTATAAATCAAATATATATAATTCTTATTATTTAGTGATAAATATAATTTCATTATCTCAAATTTAATTTTGGAGATATATTTTGAAAGCAAACTAACTAAATATATTTTGTATTGTTTTCATTTTTTAAAAATAAAATCTATTTTTATAAACCAAATATATTTCTTAAATTCAAAAAATCTGAAAATAATTTTTTTTTAAAAAATAAAAATAAAAAATATTTTCACAAACTAAATACACCTAAACTTTTTCAATTCATTAGGAATCACATCAGAAATTAGGCCAGTTGTTATGTAGTTGTTGACTTGTAGCAAATATTCGTGTCCCAAAAGACAATATGATGACGTGCCCACAATGTTAAGGTTACTTGCCGCCAGAGAATTGCAAGATGTTTGACCCAAAATGCCCTGTGCATGATCCAATAGAAAAACCAACACTATTATTGAAAAATATTAGAAATGTGAGTAAAAATCCACTGACTTAGGCCAGTGAAAACGCAACCCAAATTTTGAACGGCTTTGTACGCAAGTGGACTTTTTCCTAATGTGTGTTTTTGACGCGACTTTTCCTAATGTTTTAGTTACGCTTCAACTGAAAAATCATAAGCTCAGTTCCGCAATAACTATATGATATGACATCCTTTTCAATGGCAGCAGCCACCATATGAGTTGAGTCACCACCTCAAGATATTTCTATTTTAATGAAATGCTAACCAATTGTGTATAGTTTGGACCAAGCAAAATACCGTACCAGTTGGACCCTGACCGGGAAGGGACCGGTGGAATAATGATCGATACTTTAAGCTCTTTATTAACCCTATTGGCTTAATGAAAGTCAACCATGGCTATTTAATTAAAAGGAAAAGAGTTAATCATGGCTTGACAACCGTACCAATCTATAAATTTCAAGGGAGATCCATGTGATGGCACTGGCAGGGGGTAAAGGGCTTGGGTTCATAACTAATTTAAACAACCCCCCATCTCCCATAATCAGGAAATTTCAAGATCAATGTAATTTGCTCAGAAAAAGTTACAACACTATGATTTGAATATATCGAGCTAAAATATAAGATTTGACTAACTCTTCTGCATCATATACAAAACTTAACTACCCTTTCCTTTTCCGGGTGCTACCCCTATGTTTGGACGGGATCATGGAGGAGTTTGGATGGGAAGGGAAGGGAAGGGTAAATTTCGTTTTAAGTAAATATCCTCCTTATTTAAGAGACTATTTAAGTAACCTTCCAATCATCTATATTTCAATGCCTATGGGAAAATAATTTCGGAAATGAACAAGACTTGTTTACGAATTAATCTTTTTAATATAGGCGGATTGCCTGGCTTCAATGAAACTCTTTATGGTAGCCGCATCTCCATGCATGACAACTTTCCCATCCTCCATGTAGATGGCACCATCTGCATAGTCTAGTTCTTCCAAACGATGGGTGACCCATAATGCAGTAACTTCTGCAGAGGTGTCCAATGAGTTCCTAACAGCCTTGATGACCCCGACCTTAAAAGCAATAAGTGCAAACTATCTATCAGAAAGTTATCCATCTATCTAATACTTGCATAATTTCCATTGTGAATAAATTCAATTGTAGGCATGAGAAGTGAAGCCACGTTTCAAGTTAACAGAATGTTTAGAATAACAAGACCCACATAAGTACATGTTGTAACACAGTTAAAGAGAAGTGCAAGCTATCAGAATGTGCTGGTCTTACACCTACACTATCTATCTTCGTTTATTATTTTTTGGTACATACCAAAACTATCCATCTAATATTAGCACAATTATGATTATGAATAGATTCCACTGAAGGCACCAAAAGTGAACCAACGTTCCAAGTTAACAGAATGTTTAGAAAAAGAAGACCCACATTGTTAGATGTTATAACACAGCTAACCTAGACACTTCAATTGGCATTTTTCTCTGTCAGTGTGCATTTGTCATGCAGATAAAAGGCCTACAAAAAGAAAATGATATGAAGAAATAACAACAATTGCCGCTAGTAATTTGTAGATGGTAAAAGTTCCTTGCGTCCAGCCTTTTCCAGATCTCAAGCATTACGATTTTTTAACAAATATGATATTATAAATCATATAACATAACAATTCATACATCACCTGGTCAGTTTCATCTAAGAATGTTGTGAGCTCATCCAACAACAGAACTTTACAAGCTTCTGCTAAAGCACCAGCAATGGCAACCCTCTGTTTCTGGCCACCACTCAGAGTTTGGACAGATCTCTATTTATTGCAACACAGGGAAAGTTCATTTAATGTTAAACTTTACAAGCTTCTTCACACATTTTTTTTAATGTTAAAGTGCAAGGCTGCCGGCTCATAATACCTTTATGTAGTCAGAAAGGCCTACAGCATGCAAAGCTCTTGACACCCTAGATCTTACTTCCTCATCAGTCAAACTGAACTTACCAAGACCAAATGCAACATCAGCATCTACTGTAGGCATCACCACCTGCAACATGTGTACTGCATCATGTTTCACAGATTTCTTATATACATCATACATAGATTACATACACATTCAAGTAGTGAAATTTAAGGTAATCTTTCTCAGTGTTTACAGGTTGATAACAAAACCAACTATTTCTTTTTATATTTTGTGCATGAAACTTATTTTTTTTCCCAATTGCAATATTTTAACTGAACTCTAAACATTAAAGATAATATTCAAATGGAGAATAGTTTGAAGTATACTTTAGCAAGCATATATAGTCCAATTATTCAAATTCAGATAAAAGCACTATTGCCAATAAAGAGAAAACTCTTGCTATTGATTAGAGCTCGAGAATAAAGGAATCAAGCAAATTCGCGATGCTGTGACAATAAGGAAAATTTATAAGGAAAATATAGAGAAGATCTGACAAGATGGCATGCACTTAACAAAACCGTCTTCATATTATTTCCTTTTTGCTACTTTAAATTCTAGAACTAGGAAAGAACAGTTAATATGTAAAGTGACATCATATTTTCTCTCTGCGTCTGCATAGCAATCCACAAAAACAGAAAAACATTTAGTCTATTGTGCTTGTTGTCAAAAAATAAATAAATAAGTAAATAAACAAACAAACAGAGGCCCCTTCAATAGACACTTTGGTTTGCACAGCTTACATTGGTAAGTTTTACCTGAATATTTCCTAAAAATGCATTTTAGACTACGTAAACCTAAGTAGAATGGAAGATCTAAGCATCACTTGGTAGTTGGTACCATTTGAGATGCAAATGAAAAAGAAGGCATGCTCTAAGAAACAAAATATTCAAGAAGATCAAGCAACATCAATCAAATCTCAAATCTTGAATGTTAACTGGATAGTAGTTTTAGTCAGGACAGTAGCAATGGCAATAAGAACTAAGGAAAGAGTGATGGCCAATGAGAATGTATTCTAGCCAAAGTTTAAATAAGGCATATGGATAGGTCGGAAAATGCCTCAAAATATGTTTAAAATGTAAATCTAAGTACAGCTTTGCACTTAGCTTCAGGTTGCAGTGTTAATTTATTCTTCCATCAGAAAAAAAAAAAAAAAAAAAAGATGGCATAAAGAATCAACTTGTGACTTTTATCAAATAACCACATTTTAGCAAATCAAGTCAAGACACAACATGCGAGACAACTTGAAGTTGAAACTTGAAACTTCTTTCTACTCCCCCAGTAACATGGTTCTCAATTCAATGATATTCCCTGAATTAAAATGTTGTATAATCTCAATAGTTCAGCTTATATTTTCATTCCCATGGAAAACAAGTCCAATGAATTTCCTTTCAAATACAGACCCAACTTCTCCAGTTAAAGATCAAACACCAACAAACACCCAACCTTAAGCCTAGAAGAAAGATATCAATGAGCCAAGTAGCACCAAAAGTAATATATGAGACAAAGAAAGAACCTGATGGTCTGGATTCTGAAAAACAAAACTTTTGGGCTCATTCACATACACTGTTCCCGAAGTTGGATTCAAGAGGCCAGCCAAAATCTGCACATCCGGGTCGGGCTTACTTTATGAAGTATTATCAGACAGCACAGAACTCTCACTTTTGCTCACATCTCAAAGCAGTAAGTAAATACCTTCAAGAGGGTAGATTTTCCGCACCCATTGGGTCCAAGAAGCATCCAAAACTGCCCAGAAGGAATGCGAAGTGAACAATCCCGAAGAACAGGCACAGCCTTCGCTTGCCTCGTTGCCGTGAATGAGAAATTCAGATTGCGTCCTTCGATGGCGATATTATCCGCACTGCCACCGCTCCTGAAAAACCAAAGTGCGCAAAACATGAGCAACACGCGACTTCAAACAAAACAGTAACAAAAACTGTTTGAGGAAATGCCCAGATGAAAACAAGAAAAAACATAAGGCTCCTGAACCTGGTACTGTAGTTGGGAACTGCAGAGCAGAGTGGAGGAACAAGAAGCTTAGGGAAGCAAGTGAGAGAAGTAGAATTCATAGCATTATGCGGCTTCGCTCCTCTTTTCTCCCTAAACTCTTCTTTCTAGTTCTTCAGTTCATTCCTCCAAGCCAACAAGAACATAAGCAGGCGAGTGGAAATTCCCATGTGGGTCAAAACCTTTGAGGTATGGACATTTGAGTCCTCTCTGCCTTGTGACGTGGCATGTTCTGATTTGTTACACTTGACACATCACCAACGGATTTTTGTCCCAACTGAAAGTACCATTCTCTTCTTATCTCGACTCTCTAGCATGTAATGCGAGACACATGGGCACTGTGTCTCTGTGATGGCGTTCTCTGTGACCCTCTGCCACACTTCTTCTTTCTTTCGGGTTCCTAGCTTCCCACAAACTTTGGCAAGAAGACATGTCCATTTCCCGTTGATTCGTGCAGCGCAATCAGGTGAGTCAGAGGGCCAAAAGTCCCCACAGACAAAAAGTGAAGGGTCATCTAATGATCAGTCTTCAACTACTGCTACTCCTAAGAAGAAACCCGTCTATTCCAGTGAGTCAAGCAACCATTAGAATTAGACAAGTATTTTCTCTTAGTTTCAGAGACTAAAGGCTCTCTTTGACCACTGTATGTCATTTTCTTTTTGTTTGTGGATAGTGAAGAAAAGTCAGATTGTAAGGGTGGACAAGGAGAAATATCTCAATAGCATCAATGTAAGAACACAATCATTTTGCACCTTTTTCCACTATTTTACGGTTCACATATTCCTTTGGGAATTATTGGTTTGGTTTACATTATAATATATATATATATAATCTGTGAACATTGACGTGTTCAAGTTTAATGTATGTTTCAGTATCTCTCTGTTGGGCACCCACCTTATTACAAAGGATTGGACTATATTTATGAAGACCGTGGCGAGGTGTGTAAACAGCACAATATATCAAACTAGTCTTGCAAGCGACGGTTTTTTTTGCTCCCCCCTTGTACCATTAATGAATCTAACTGAAAGTGTGAAACTCTTCTAGGTCCTGGATATTCGTATATTTGAAACAGGAGAGTATGCACTTGTAAGTGACATATATCTATCTCATTCTCACCTTGTTTACATGTAATACCGAACGAAGAAAAGAAAGGAATTTGCAGGTCACATTTTTTTCTGATCAATGCAAGAAGAGACGACTGCGAGAATGAAATCTATATCTTTATAATGACAGTGATGTTCTGTAGGTCAATCAAAGCTAAAGCTTAGAGCAAGCAGTGGCATGACATATTATGTACTCATTTCCAATATTGGAGAATATGCAATTTAAACGTTTTATTCTGATCAAAACCCTTGTTTAAATTGACAGATTGCATGGGTAGGGATCCCCACTGCTCCGGCTTGGCTTCCTACAGACATGCTTATCAAGGTATAGTTTAACTGGTTTCCAGTGGCTGCCACCAATTAAGTAAGTTGCATTAAGGAAATTAACCTTGCATGGCTTACTAGCCTTATTTTATATCTAATACAGCATTCATAACACTCTTCTGCTCAGTAGAAGATGGGTTCCCTTCCCGGGTTCAGTAATAACTGTAAATTGACCATCTTTCTCCACAGATTAATATATGACTCGTTTCTTTTCATTTTAGCAGCTTTTAAAGTGACAAGGTTACCTCACTTTTTCTTTTTCGCTTGCAGTCAGAGAAGCTCAATTATGAGAGGCTATGACCTGCGGCTGGGGTGCAGAGCTATGCTAAATAGATCAATAATATTTTGTTTTATGATGTTGTATTGTTGTAAAGAAGTATGATTAAACATATTCAAAAAAAAAAAAAAAAGTATGAGTAAAGCTTGGTTGGAAATCCCATCTGAGATTCTATCCCATCTATATATAGTCTAGCTTTGTCACTTCAAATGATTTGAGACAATCATTACTGCTACCCAGCAGAAGTCTTTGGTGATAACTATCATTTTATTTGTGCCTCACTATTCTTAATAAGTATATGGTTAAAGCTCTGATACACAGAAGAGCGATCATCAGCAAATTCATGAGAAATTGAAACCAATATCTTCATTTGCACATGAAGGTATAGAATCAGTAAGAACAATGTTTGTTAGAATACAGCAACACAATTTATTGTACATGCTAGAAAAATAGAATGAGTATCTTTACTCAAATTGCATATAAATGCTTACTGCTTGACTTCTGCAACTCCTTGTCAGGCCTCAACCTTGTTTGTATATGTAATACTATATAGACAATTCTTTGAACTGCCATCATACTACAGCATACACGAGCTCCTCCACGTAATTCCTGCATGTGACACATCCTTTGGTGCATCTCTTATTCAAAGAGAAGAAGAATCACTATAGCAGTAACGTAACAGATTGGCAACACTTCTGCTGTGCTTCTGCAATTCTTCCCTTCCACCTCACTGCTTCTTTTTAAGTACTTTTGCAGCAGACATGGTAGCCTGACAAAGCATAAGATAAAATAAATTCTTGTAAAATCTTAAGAATCATACTTGCATAGACATCTCCCAGCATGGCAATTGGTAAACCGAAGTTAAAAAAAGACAAGACTAATAACCAATTCCCCTCTTAGCACGTTTATTGGAATTCATAAGATTCACCAAGGAAGGAAGAGGTTCAGGCACAGGAACATTCATTGACCTGTACAACTTTCTGACGCTTTCACTCATGCCTGAAGGTCCAACATTTAAATAAGAGGCACCCTTATTAACTCTTGTCTCCTGAACCTCAGATTGCTGATACTTAACTTGAAAGGAATCTTTTCTTTCCGGTGACCTCTCACATTTCACTTCAGCATCCTCCCCACCGTCCAAGAATTCTTGTCCTGCATCGCTTGAAATTGTTTGTGAAAGGAGACTACCGGCTAAAACATTACACCCTCCTCGTGAAAAGCCAGCATCTTGGAGACTCAACCTTGCTCTTCCAAATAACGTAACAGGCAAACTTTGGCCAAGAAGAGACACAGGTGTTTTAGTGTCCGTGCGCTGATTAACCGGCGATTCATTTTGCACACAAGGCCGAGGGGTTCCTTCAACAACAGGATAACAGCTTACAGATTTTACCAATGCATCAGCATCATCAGAAGCTTTGGCAGTAGTCATATCCAGAAGCTTCCATATAGAGCTATTGAGAGCTGCTCTAGATTTAAAACAGTGTTTCTTAACATAATCCAGCTCCACAGCCCTGCAGCTGGGGGTTGTTGAAACAACCCACCTAGGTGCAAGAAGTTGAAGCGCCCATTCCAATTCTTCCTTGGATGAGTGCATTGAGTAACAGACATGCCAAACACCAAACTGATCCTTAACCGCTTCACTAATCCTCTTTTTCCTAGCATTTTCAATATCAGAGAACCCTTCTTCGCAAGCATACCAGTGCGCAGAAGGGCGGACAATGAGAGGCCCAGGCTGAAGACTTGCCTTGGCCTCAACCAGCTTCGCTTTCGCTCTCTCATATAGCCCTGGAGATCCATCAAACAAATGGAAACGAGAAGACGGATCTTCACAGAGAATTTCCGGCACAGTAAGTTCTAGATTCTTGAAACATCCTGGATTTTTAGCCTTATCAACAAATATCTTGGCTCCAAATGTTCGCGAAACATTAACAAGTATCTCTTCCTGGCCGAGCATGTCGCAGGTTAGGTACACTGTCAAGGCATCAGGATGCTTCCAAATACAATTAATAACCTGCTGAATAGCGGAATGCTTGCTAGGCATCCCCTGAGAGAAATTACCAAAAGTACAATCCAAGAAAACACAATCAAGCGGGCAGCGCGGCGGCTTCCCCTTCTTCCCAACATACTTATCAGGCAAGTTCCGCAGACACTCAGGCGTGAGCCGGCAATCTCCCGTGTGCAGAATGTTGCCAAATTTGCCCTCAAACAAGAACATCACAGCCCCTGAATAATAATAATAATAATAATAATAATGCATACCAAAAAAAAGAAATGAAATGAAATTAATCTATTTCCTAATAGCTTAATTTAAATGAAATACAAAAACAGGGTAAATTAAGAGAAGTGATTCAAATTATTACATACCAGGGCAGTGATTGGCGTCAAAGGCGGTGACGGTGAAGGGACCGGAAGGGTCATCGATGGTCAGGGATTGACCTACCTCGATGGAGACCAAGGAGGAAGCGTGTGGGTGAGGGTGAGGGTAGCGCTGGAGGAGGAGGGTTTTGGTGAGAAGGGTGGAGTAAATGGGGGAGGAGAAGTGGGAAGCGATGCCGGAGGAATGGTCCTTGTGGGCGTGGGTGAGGAAGTGGTGCCTCTTCGATGCCTTCGACGAGGGACTCCACGTGTCCACAGAGAATGGGAGCCCTTTCGGCATTTCGATCGGCATCTTCTCTTATGCTTACGAATCATGAATGAATATCAAAACAAACTTTAACCAACAATACAATTTTTGAAATTCGTAGCGAATCGTAACACCGTTGCAAGCGGTGATGGATCATTATTAGATCTCGCAAAACCCTCGAGTTCCTAACTAAACCCCCCCAAACAAAAATTCGAACCTTACTATGGCGGTAGAAGTTGAGGTTTGAGGAACAGCACGGTTTAATGTGTTATATGTCCTGTCCCATGGAGAAAAACAAGGCTTCGTTCGAAATCAGGAGGCTTCCCGCGGAATCTTCAGCATAAAAAATATATATATACACTGTAATAATAATTTTCCCTTCTTTGTCAGTTCAATATAAAATATATTTAGTTTAATTTTTGAGAGGATTATTTTTAAAAGTAAAAAAGGGAATGAACATTAACATTCCCTTAAAAAATAATAAGGCTACAAAAGAAGTTATAGCAATGAAAAGTAAGGGCTGGCTGACCGCAATATTTCATTCAAAACATTCTTTTCCAACCAGATAACTATAGGTTGCTGGAAAAAATGGAATTAGTGATAGGAAAGAGTTATAAAATCTATAATTAAAGTTATAAGAAAGTTATAGATAATTAATTTTTAATGTCTTAATAACTATAAAATAGACGTAATTATTTAAAATTTCATACATTATTAATCAACGTAAAATTACTGTGAAAAAATAGCGTAAGTGTATAACTCAGACACATCTGTAAACATTTATACCGCTTTGTTGGGGGATCAGAATCCTTTTTTTTTATTTTTCCAATTTTTTTTGGGGTCAACGCTTAACTAGAGACTTGGTGATTATGAAAAGGGCTGACCGATCCGAACATCGAACAATGCTTCCATAACCCACGTTGCGTAATAAATTTAACAACGTAGTTTGTGACAATTCCTCAATTTGCGTGCAACTCGTTCATTTCGCAGTATTCCAACAAATATGTTTTGAATCTACACAATAAAAATTACAGAATAATTTGTTCCCATTTTTTTTCTTAAGATCAACATAATACTTGGTTAGTTTATGTGTATAATTTAAATAACAGCTGAAAAATATTTTGACAATTATTTCTTCTGCCAGTAGAAGGGTTATCTGCGTTGTCAATTATGAACTTTATGAATCATTGATCAAGTTTGCAATGCTTTCAGACCACATACACCATAAAATGTATCAGTAAAACTAAATAGAAAGTATTAAACTCACTATATCAATCATAACGCGTGATATAAATTGCTTTCAAATATTTTGGGTATTCGGGACAAATGGACTCTCTTTCAAGCCAATACACTTGTAGGCTTGCTAACAAACAATACACTGGTCAGTAGTAAGTCTGAACTATGAATTGTAACTTAAAAAGAGAGAGTATGTATGAAAAATTACTCATTTTTTTTTCTTCTGCCATGAATTATGAATATACAACATAAACGTTGCTACAAACACAGTAAACACCTTGCATTTACAATAATCAATAAATTGTTACATGCAGCTAGGTCTCCCCAGTCTAATACCTGCATTGAGTGCTCCTACCGCTCACTTCTTCAGTCGCATAGTTCCCACGTATAAAGCATCGACCAGAATCTTTTAGATAGAGTGTTTGTGCTTTCAGAGTAAAGATTGAAGCTCAACCATAGACCACAATGCATGCTGGGGAAACCATTGAAGATTTTAGTGGAATTTACAATGGCAACTCAAATGAGTCTTGTTCTTGGGGATCCACCAGGTGTGTGGGCTCTGTATAGAGATGTTTCATGCCAAGGATCAAGAGTGAATGTGGCGTTCGATCTCATCGGATATGACGGGAGCGTATTTTGTCCCATCATTGTGTAAGTTGGATGAGGAGGAGAAAGGAAACAGCTCCTGTGTGCTGGTCCATACTGTCGCAATGGACTTGAACAGGGAGATACTGGTAAAGATGTTATCATTCTTGTGTTATCTCTGAACAAGGGAATTACAATTGCCAGTCAGTCCGAGTAACTTAAAAATCATGAAGCATATGTGTTGAGAATCAGAATCATGCTTTAATTATAATTTACAAATAACAACAGGTTAGATATTTTACCTTGGGCTCCTTACTGCTCGTGAGGCCGGAAGGGCTGCCTTTGTTGCATAATCTCCATCGAGTGAAGTTATACTTGCTTTATTGGAAAGAATCTCAACTGGCTGCAAATTGATCCAAACAATCAGAAAGTTAGTTCCATTGGTGGGAACTAGCAGGCAAGAGGCCAAAGCAGCATATCATATCAAAGAAAATAAATAAGCATCAAAGACTATACCGGCGTCCGGCTTCCATCATGCATGAAAGGGAAAGCATCCCTGGTTATGCTGACATTTGCAGCTTTTGTTGCTGACTGATCTCGAATAAAGGAGTGATCTAATAACCTTTGGGCTGTTGGGCGAGCTGATGGATCTCTTTGTAAGCATAACTTAATGAAACTCTTCGCATCATTTGAAAGATGCTCAGGAATTTCAGGCATATCTTTGCTGTTACCAATTTTGAATATCGCAGCTACCTGTTTAATCCAACATTAAAAAATAATGATTTTGGTCCTTCAAAATCTTCAAACAGGATCACAACAAATGTGAAATTCAATGCTAGCTCTAAATATCCAATATCGCACCCCTTCATATTGATTCCAAGGAGGCTTCGATGTTGCCATTTCAAGAATCGTGCATCCCAGGCTCCATATATCAACTGGAAGACTATAGCCATTTGTATTCATTACAACCTAAGATAGCAAACATCAGGATACAAAGGAAGAGAGAAGAAAAAGAAGAATAGGGAAGGATGTGCATGTTGCAAAAGAAATTTCACGATCTGGAAAAGGGGGAAAATCTTTACCTCAGGTGCCATCCAGTATGGACTTCCCTTGAAAGAAAGCATTGAGGCAGAAGCATTTGTCTGGTTCAGAACAGCCATAATTCAGAGATGATTTCCGTCATAAATCAGGAGTCAACCAAAATAGAAAATTATTCATTTTGCAGCTCTCTAAACTAGCTTTGCTTCCTACCAGTATACTCTCAGGTCATATAGCTCTACATTATAAAATGAAAATATAGAAACGAGAGAGTGCAATGCATGTGTGACAGTTATATGTGTTCTTGATTTCATTATGTATGTGAGTGTGCACAATTGTGAGAGAGAAAGCACGTGCATTCAAGCGAAAGGAGGGGAATGTCTCTCCCACGTTCAGATATGAGTGGTAGAACTACAAATTTTAACCTTCAGCTAAAGAAGCATTTTTAAGGGTCCACTCTCCATAAATTTTACAGCTTGTGCATTCTCTAACTTTTTTGTACCAGAAATAATAGATATTATTCACTATTGAAATGAGCTAGAAGCAATTCATCCTTTACATCATATGATACACTTACATGTTTAGCCATTCCAAAGTCTGCCAGCTTGATTTCACCAAGAGGGTCAACTAGTATGTTGGCCCCTTTGATATCCCTGTGAAAATAGAAACATACAGATTATTTGAGAGAGAGTAAAGAAGCAGCAATTTCATGTTATAAATAGAGTAGGAATAACCAAATTACCTATGCACCGTATTTCTACCATGAAGATAGGCAAGTCCCGAGACAATCTGCCTGGTATAATTTTGAATAACAGGCTCCTTAAAGGGCCCATATTCCTGAAGTAATTTATGAATAGAACCACCAGAGACATATTCCAAATAAACTGAAAGTGTTTCTTCTCCCTGCAAACATGGCATACGTATATTTATAAATGGATCTCATTCATCATTTTTTAAAATTTCTCTTTCTGTGTGTGCACATGGCTATAATATGCACATACATGGCATACAGGATTCTAAACTTGGAATGTTTTAGGCATACCAAGTCACTCCCATAGTATTGAACAATGTTCGGATGCGAAAGCTGACTAAGCATGCTTATCTCCTGCAATCAAATGGAGAACATGTTACAATTCATAGACTACCACATGATAATAGGGCATATTAAAGCAAACTCCAATGCAACTGTACAAAGAAGATCTGCGAAAGTACTATAGCATGTGTTGAAGGCTTAAAGCATCATGCTTAAATCTTCTGAAAAAACAACAGTATTACCTGATTAAGTTGTTTGAGGCACTCTCTTGATGTTTGATCATCACGGATAACCCTGACTTCTTTTATTGCACACATTTGTCCATTTTCACTATGAAAGTAGCAATAAAAGCATTTTAGTCAGGTAGAACAAACATAGGAAGCAGAATATATATAGTCCAGTAATATGTTCAGAATATGGACATTTGTGCACAGTGCACAATCCAAAAGAAGGCTGATGATATCATTCTGTAAACAGATCAGTTTTTCATTATTGCCAAAACCAACTGGCATTATAATATTTATTTTGTAACTTAAAGATTTGCTAATACATTACAACCACCAGACAGCAAAAGCTACACCAGGAGTGAAAATTATACACAATAAAAAGTTGTTGCAGGCTAACCCAAAAGATATTTGATAGTAAATTTCCTTCACCGGGAAAAAAAAAAAAAATACCTATTGAATCCCGCATAAACTTGCCCAAATGTTCCCCATCCTAGAAGCTTGCCTTTCTTCCACTTGGACGAGTTACTGGTAGTGTTTTCTAGCACTCCATTTGGTCGTGTGTTGGAAAGAGAAGAAGGACTAGTAGGAGAGCCTGGCGGAAGAGGCAATGGATGACATTCAGTTCTTCCATCTTCTTGCCTGCCTGTAGGGGAGTCAAGACTCAAAACATGCAACCTTGGATGAAGCGGTGATGTAGGGCTGGTGGGTCCTCTTGAACCAGGACCTGGGCTTTTTGACCTCACATTGAACTTCATGTCACCTTGTCCTCTAGCATAAAGAAATGGCACAGATTAGTTTAGCAGAAAGCTCCAGAAGAACACTGAACCACCCATATAAACAAACTGCAAAGCGCATGTTCTCCCTGTTTCTTTTCCAGAATGAGTGTACAGATTATCACTTATCAGTCTCAGATATTTTATAATTACAACCATCTAGTATCCTTGAATGAACTATGATAACTATTGAACAACAGTAAGATATATACATTTTCGCCTTAGTGTCTCCTAAACCAATTGGAATAAGTAAGAAGCCAGAATCAGATAGAGGGGGGAAGAGCAGGTAGTTACTAAAAAAAGGGATAGGGCGGCCCAGTATTAACAGATCTGTCCATCAAGATTTATATCTTCATTTTCCCCCAAATGAATCCATAGAGGAAGTCTGGAACTGCAAATTTCCAAATCTCCAGTAACACTAAAAGATTCTTCAAAGCACAATAGTTATAAATCATTATTCACGGAACATAAACAATAATCTAATCTGGATGGAGAGCACAAATACCGGAAGAAAATTGCATCAAGGCATGCGCAGACATACACATGCAGAGCGTGTGAGAGAACCCTTTTACAAAACACGTTAACTAAAAGGGGAAGAAAAAGATAAAAATTATGGGAAACGAAAGTTGAAGGCAAGAAAAGGGTGAAAGGGAAGGAAAGTGTGCAATCATGTGACAGGGTAGGCAAGTTAACAGCAGGAGGCCTTGTAACAGATTCTGATTGTGAGTGTAGGCAAAACTGAAACGAAAAAGGGAACCCATAAATGAAAGCAATTATGGTCCAACTATACAACACCCAATACAGAGAAAGAAGGAAGAGAAAAGGCACAGTCCTAGGCTCCGGAGTAAAAGTAACTTTATCTGATCACTGATCAATGATCAATGATTACGCTAAACTTTGCCACAACACACCCTCTCCAACAACAACAACAACAACAACAACAAAATAGGGATCAATCAATCAAACTAAGTTCACCATAAATGCTACAAATTTAGTAATTTACAGACCCCGACCAGGAAAAAAAATATTAAAAAATAAAAAGACCAAAATAAGGGGAAAAAAAAATTGAATCATGATTGAAAAAACGAACCTGGTGGCATTGATCTGAGAGTGAGGGGTGATTGGATGATCATCAAAGGAGCCAGTGGAGCTGACGCTGGAACCGGACACGGAAGCAGATCCGAAGGTAAGGCCCTGGTCGTTGCCGAAGCTCTGGATGGAGGAAACGGAAGGGCGAGGCAGGGGGACGCCCTTCTTCTCGGCGGCGCCGTCGGAATCGAAGCAGGAGAATCCGGAAGAGGAGCCGCCGGCGCCTGCGGCAACAACGGCGGGGGAAGAGAAATCCCTGCTGACCCTGGGGGAGTTCCGGGAGAGGATGTCGTCGAAGCTGTGGTTGGGCTTGTCGGGCTTATGGGCCTTCTTGGCAGCAGAAGCAGCATGAGCACCGTTGCTCCTGATGAAGCTGAAGTGACGCGCGCCATGTGGCTGCTGCACTTGTTGCTGCTGCTGCTGCTGCTGCTGCTGCTGCTGCTGCTTGGTCTTGCTGGACTTTCTACCCCACCAAGTGGGCATTCTAAATTGGAAAAAAGAAAGAGTGAGAAGAGAGTTTGGTGAGAAAGTGAGAACGAGTCTCTGAAGAGGAAAGAATAAGAAGAAGCAGAAGAGGGAGAAGAGAGTTTGGAGTAGGTTTTGTGTTTTGGTTTTTGTGGGGAATTGGGGGCAGGAAGAAGCGACGAAAGAGGGGAGGTGGAGAGGGAGAGAACAAAAGAAGGCTACAGTGGAACAACAGCTAAGGATGCAATAGAGAGAGAGAGAGAGAGAGAGAGAGACGGCAAACGGTGGTTGGATTGGATAACTGACGTGGCAATTTCTTAGAAAGAGAAAGCTTTTTCACTCTCTCTCAAGTCTCAACACAACTCAACTCGCTTCACCTCAACCTCAACTCCCCCTTGTGTTTTTGTGTCTGCGCGTACGTGTGTGTCTGTCAGCCTGCTGTTAACGTCCCAAGCAAACTCTGTCTCCTCGGTTGAAATGGCGTTTCATATTATTGTTACCCTTCCGTTGATTTGCGACTGATGTATTTTAGGGAAAAAAAAAATTTATCTCAAATTATTTGTTGAAATATTGATTTAGTTTTTATTTTCTTAATTAAATTTAATAATTATAATTATTAAAAACAAAATTTTTAAGGAAAACAACAAAAATTAATAATCAATAAAAATTAATTTTAATATATTATCAATATAAAATAATTTATATTTATTATTTAATTATATATTTTTATTTATAAAATTTTTAAAATAATAAATAATAAAAATAAATATTTTTACTGATATAATAATATATTATCAAATATTTATATAAATTTTTTAATATTTATAATATATTAAAATTAAAATTTTAATTAAATTATATTATATTATGTTTAAATTTATTTAATATTAATCTATTTTAAAAATTATATAAGAATGAAATTTTAATATATTGTTAATATAAAAAAATTATATAAATATCTTATTACATATTATTATATTAATAAAATTATTTAATTTAATTATTTAATTTTTTAAAAATTTTAAAAATAAAAATATGTAATTAAATAATAATATAAATTTTTTTATATTAATAATATATCAAAAATATTTTAAAAAATAATTATAAAATAGACAAAAGAAGTGTGTCTATTGCTTATTGGTTAGTTGTTGCTGCCCTGGATAGACCTATCACCTGTTGGTTTACACTGTTATACGCATTTTTGTCAACAGAGAACGGACGGAGAGAGAGTAAGAGAAAATCCACATCGGTAAAAAAACGAGAGTCACATTGGTGATTGTGCGCTCGTATATTCTGCTTTACAGTTTGCACACGCTGGAACTGGAACGGCCAGCCATAAAGCATCTTGGTTTAATTTTTGAAAAAAAATTTTTAAAAGAAGCTTTTTTTAATTATTAATTTGAGAGTAATAATAATTTTTTTTTTAATTTTAAAAAAAATTTTATAAAAAAATCTTTATATATCTAATTATATTAATTATAATATATTTTTATTCTTATCCAAATAAACAATCTTCTAAATCTCCAAAAACATATTTAAGCGGACAATATCTCATTACATAAAATAGTACTACTCGTCTCGCTAATAAAAATTGAAAAAAAAATGTTATTTACCGAATTTTTAAAGTCGAATTAGGATATTAGTTTAATATTAGCATACAATAATTTAATTTGATTCGAGGAGGGAATGCAAATTAATTCAGACGTCAAGTGACTATAATAATAATAATAATGTATAAAAAATAATAATAAAGGAAAAAAGTAAGTGGGGGGCTTCTTTTTTTTTTTTTTTTTCCTTACCGCGGTTGAGGGTTCTGTAGACTTGAGGTTGAAGGTGGGGCGAAACCGTGTGGATAGGGATGGGTATAGGGTCGAGGATAAATTCGGTATTTACAGCAATTTGTGCAGTACACCGTAAGCTTTGCGCACAAGTCATAACATAGAGGTGTGCGCGTGCGTCACCAACATCGGTCAGCCACCTCAACATGACATACATACATACATAGATAACATTTTGGGTCCGTACGTACGCATATAAATGCCCTCTGTGTCTGTGACCGCTGTGCAGCCTGCCAGAAATTATTCAGTGTAAAAGATTTTTTTAGGAGCTATTAGTTTACTTTTCATGACGTTGGCTATGTTACTGAATTCGAGGACAATGTTTTCTTTTATATATTTTAAAAGTAGCAAATTATCACATGATAAAATGTCATGCGAGACCAAAGCTAAAATCCATAAAATGAGTCAAAAATTGTGTCCATAATTGTAGGAGATACATGCTCTGTTTATGTATTTCTTTTCATAATTTTGATTTATAATGCTAGGTTAATAAAACACTTACGTAGGCTAGTCAAAAAAAAAAACACTTACTTATCAATATTCTAAATACAAATTAATTACTTGACAAAAAAATTTTGTACATTTACTTAATGTAAAATAATAATAATCTTTGTTTTTCTGTCAAAAAAAATAGAATAAAATAATTACTTTTTTCTCTTAGTGGTTAAAGAGAAAATAATGATAAAAAAATAATAAATATTACTTTTTTGCTTGGTAGAGTAAAAAGAAAAAAGAAGATAAAATGTGACTATTAAAATGACATTTAAACCCTTATTATATGATTAACATAAAGGTAAAAGAGGGGTACTTAAAAACCAAAATAATTGATAGCTTTCGTCTCTCATCTTCTGCACACAAAAGAGTAAAGTTTTGCATAAGACTCACATGCAAAATTTTTCCTCCTCCATGTTTTCTTTGACAACCAAACAGATTAAAATTTTTTTAAAAAAAAAATTCACAGTTTTTATCTTTCACTTTGTTTCTTTCTTAATGTTTTTCATCAAACCAAACGATGGATACTGATTCAAACTAGCTTAAATTTTGAAGTCAGCATGTTTATTAAATATATTAGGGGTAGAAAATGATGCATAATAAATTTTCTTACAATAAATTAGCATAATTTTTGCTATATTATTTTAGAAATAATTGCATTGTTTTATTTTATGAATGTTATCTTTATTTTTTATTTTTTGATAATGGTAATGTTATCTTTATAGAAATCTTATGTTGTTATTGGAGATTATATTTTATTTTTAATAAATTATTTGTTCCCTTATTTGATTATGATTGGAAAGTCTAATACTTATATATAACCTTTAGTATAAATTATAATTATTAATTTTTCTTTACATTATTATAATATATCGTATTAATCAACTATCTTGTTATTTGAAAAATATTTATTCTATATTTTTTTTTTCCTGACTTGAAGCCGATACTTTGCACAACTTACACAATCTCAACATGTTCAAAATTTCCAGTTCCACTATCAACTTGGTTTCCTCGCATGAGTCGGCTGATGCTGCAAGCTACACAGTTAACAATTAAAATATATACATATATAATAAGTAATCATACCATTATTTAACAAAAACTTTTGTTTGGCACACAATTTGCTATTTATTGAATGGCAATAATTACAAGCGCAATTTTTATTGAACCGTAAAGTGGAAATTCCCAAATCATAGGAACAAAGCACAGGAATGGGACCGCTAATAAAAGAATGGTTCATTTTCGCTCTCTGAATCGGGGTCGTATTCCGTGTTGCGTCCATGGTTTATGTATGGCTATGTTCGAGTAATTATTGGTTCGTCTTTGAGCCTCAGCTATTCGATTCTGCCCCCAAAGTGTGACAGGTTGTAGAAGTGCGAAGTGCTAAGTGCTAACTTCTCTCAGCATGCGATTAATTGTATCTGGCCAGGTTCTGATCCCTAACTTGAGTCATTCTCCTTTAGCGTCAATGTGTATCCATTCCAGACTTTCATAATTAATTATAAAAATATTACTTTAAATAATATTATTTTCACTACTTTTCATGGAGCTTAAAATTAGAAAATAAAATGATATTTTATAATTAATAATGACAACATATTAATAAAAGTTAAATAAAATATCCCAGATCTCCACAAAAGAATCTAGTTAATTAAATATGTTTTTAATTATAAGAGTGGGTGGGGGGAAAGGACTAGTTTTTTCGTCTATGTTTTTATTAGAATAACTTTACTGGTTAGTTGTATTTTTGAAATATCTTGACCGTATATATAACTGGTTTCCAAGTTCACACGTGACAATGATTAAGAGACTGTTTGGTTTATGGTTTATAAATTACGGTTTGGTTCAATAAAAAAACAAAAAACAAAAAATGATTGTTTCACTTTGATTAAATTATGATTTGAAATTAAAAGTTATATTCCTAAAATATAATTCAATATAATTTTGTCAAACATATTAAAACGAGTTAAATCTTAATTTGCACTATTTAAATCATAATTTGAATTTTTTTTTTAACGGTAAACTAAACATACCTAAGTCTGGAATGGATCTACATTTTTGGAGCATTTCGATTTTTCCTGTTAATTGAGATTCATTTTGAGGAAAGTGTGTTTAAACAAAAACTAAAAAAGAAAAGTACAAAATCTATATATGCAAAGTTAATTTTTAAAAGGTTTAATTACTCGGTGTGAATACCATATTTTGTCCGAAATCCAAAAAATAAAATAAAAAAAAATAAAAGAAGAGAAGATAAGAAGAAAGGAAAAGAAAGTTAGCTCATTTTAAAATAAGATGATAGCTCAATCATAAAATATTTTAACCAAAAAAAAAGAGAGAAGAAGAAAGAAAAAAAAAGAGAGAAAAGAAGAAAAGAAAAATCAAAATCAAATCAGAATAAATGGGAACAAAATCTGGCTAGTATCTCTTAATTTTGGGTACAATCAATTTTGACATTTATATTCAAATTAGATCAAATCCTCCAATCATCATTAAGGCCAAATTTTCAATTAGAATTATCAGATTTAATAACAATTGATGACTCTAACACTTATAAATAGATCAAATATTGAGAGGTGAAGAGGGATCTTTTTGGCAACAAGAGAAGAAAATAAGAGCAAAATATTGCGATTATGTGCAAGGGGGGAACAAAAAAAAAAGACTTAGAAAAGAACCAGAATTGTTGCAAGAGATATAGAGAAAAGAAAAGGTATTATCATAGTAGAAAATTGTTGCATTTTGGTATCACTCTTGTGCTTCATCTTGTTCCTTTTTTTTTCTTTTTCTTAGCATTGTTACATTAACTCATTTTAGTCCCTTCAATTTAACGCACTGTCAATCACTTTTATTGCTTTGCATTAGTATTCTTTCAACACAACGTACACTGTCATTCCATTTTCGCCATTTTGCATCAGTTTGTTTTTATTCTTCACAAAACACTCTCATTCACTTACACAATATCATCATTTCACAAAGACAAAAACGCAAAGGAAAACAAAATTACGCAAAGTGTGGTGCTGCTCATTACTTTTGGCAATGGTGTTGGCTGTGGTGCATTATCATTATTTTGGAGCACCTATGTGCCTCTTTTTTTTATTTCTTTTATCATTTTTGTTTTGTTTTATTTTTTATATTTTGTCGTTTCTTTTTTAAAATGTTGGGCTTTTTTTCTTGTTTTTGGGCATTTATTTTTATTTTTTTATTTCTTATTTTACTTTTGATTTTATTTCTTGTCCATATACACAAAATAAGTTCCTTTTTTACTCAAATAATAAGAACAATTTTTTTAATCTTTAAAATCTATGCAACAATCTCTATCATTGATATATGGCTTAGCCATCCTCAAGAGTTATGAGAATTATAAGGATTTATTGTATAGCTCATGCTATCCTAAATCTTGTGCAAAAGTAGATTAGTTTTTTTTTTCTTTTCAATAATCTTTTTCATAAATAAAATCAATTCAACATATAATTATTTTCTACAAGAACTACGTGATTTTGAATTCCTCATTGCACCAGAGGATACGTAGGAACGATTAATCTCTGTCAAATCAAAAGTTAAATTTTCTTAAATTTGGTTCAATTTTAATTTTTTAAATAATTGTAATATTAATTTTACTTTCTTTTTCGTTTGTAAATAATTGTTGTATCAATTTCTATTTCTTTTGTAAATAATTATAACATTAATTTTACTTTCATTTCTGCTTGTAAATAATTGTTATAGCAAACTCTATTTCTTATGTAAATAATCATGACATTAATTTTACTTTCTTTTTCTTTTGAAAATAATTGTTATATTAATTTCTGTTTCTTTTGTAGATAATTGTATATTAATCTTGCCTTTTTTTGGGGAATAATTATCATATCAATTTTACTTTTCTTTCCTTTTATAAATAATTATCATATTAGTTTTAGTTTTTTTCTTCTGTTTTGTAAATAATTGTGGTACTAATCTTGCTTTATTTTATTTGTGAATAATTATTATATTCTTAAGGGGAAAAATAAATATTATTATAGTTACCAATTAATTTGCATAATAAACTCTGGGGTAACCGTTGCAAAATGGATGTATTAGGGGTGCAGTGGGATTAAGTTTCTACCCTTCCCTATACATAATTGGACTCCCAAATCCAGTCTCTTAAAGACCAATTTTGCAAAATTAAAAGGTTTTTCCAATTTTTTCCATAATAAAAATTGATGGCGACTCCATTGAATTATTTTTCAATATTTTTTGTTCTTTCAAATCGCGTGACCTCCAAGACGCGTTGTGACACTTGGTAGTAGGTCCATATAGATTGACCAAATTTTTAATATGATCCCTATAATTTAAAAATTTTTAATTAGATCTAACATTGAATAAATTTTTATAATCAAGTCTTTGAAGTAATTTAATGTTACAAAATTTTTTGAAATTTTATATAGTTTTAATAGTTTTTCACTCAATTTTATAAATTTAAACATAAAAATTTATTCAATCTAACTGAAAATTTTGTAATGATGGCTTATTTAAGAAACTTGATTATAAAAATTTATTTAATATAAAAACTTAATTAAAAATTTTTCAATTATAAGAACTTATTTAAAAATTGAATCAAACTATAAAAACTTACAAATTAATTAAACATTTTTTTTTCAATATTCGAGTACGATCACAAAGCCATAAGAATATAGATTTGTATGGTTCTTGGGAAAAATTACTTTATGTAACTATCATCCCGCTTTATTTTAAGAGCAAATTGATCGAAGGCTCCAAGTTAGGTGGGCCTCTTATTTTTCACATTCAATGGACTCTTTATTCTTTTTATTGGTGGTTCATGCTGTGATTGTGAGACTTCTGTAGGGGTTTTGGAGCTGCTTGGACAATTATCTTGATTAATTCGGAGAATTGGAGATATACTTTGCTTTTAATTAGTAATTTTAGTTTTTCTTAGGGGAATAATTAAAGCATCTCCCTAGATTCCTAGAAGCCGAAGCCGCCATTAGTACACAGTTTAGTGCTTCGGAAACCTTCTTAGTTGTACGCTTGTAGTATTGTTTGATTGAGTGCGATACATCATACATGTGGATGCATAATCATTTGTATTTTATTTGAATTACCATACCCGATCTAGCCGACTGTTTCTCATCTTTCTTTCGTTTTTTGTCTGAGCAAAAGAGGAATTAACAGTGGAGCCGCTGAAGACTCGTTTCATGCTTCCTGTTGTTGATCCATTTGTCCTTTTGTAGATATACCTCATCTTTCTTCCTGTTTACTTTTATATGAGTGCCATATTGTAATTGACAATACTCACTCATCCGAGTCAATTTTTCCTTTGCACTGATTTGCTTGCTGCGGGGCCAGTGTTGGAACAGGATTGTCTTACAGCTCAAATCCCTTCAGCATACCCGAAATTTGAATTGAAACCAAATCAACAAAAGAGACAGAGAGAGAGAGAGAAGGAAAAAAGGGAAAAAAAAAGTGATGAAAGGAACAAGTACTTATTATTATCACGTATATATGTGACCAGGAGGCTATATATAAGGTAGTATCATTGATTTTAAAATAAGAGATTATTAGGTGTTTTACTGGGACAAGAAAATGTAGAGGGTTTTTTTCGATAATTAAATAACAAACAACCCGTAAATTTTTACATTTTTTGATAATTAAATAATATATTTCACTTCAACTACGTGGACTATAATTGCTTAAGCTAATGTAATATTAAAAAAAATACACATAAGTAACCTATTTCATTGTATTTATTTAAGAGATAACAGTTATATATAAGTAATTAAGGATAAATTATATTCCTAATTGATTTTTGCAACAGTATAATATACTTTTTTTTTTGGGTACGCAGGGTTGGTTGTATTCCTATTATTTTGTTATATATTGTTAATTCTAGTCTTTTTGACATAATAAATTATTATCTGTTATAGTCAATAAAATTATTAATATATATATATATATTAATAACTGATTGCATTATAATATAGCATTATAATTATTATGAAGCAATCGGTTGCATGGGTTCTAAGCGTGCTGTTAAGTGCAACATGAAAATTCTGTTTTCTGGCCTATTGAGTTTGGGAGCTGCTGGCTTCTGCCGTCCGCGACACTTCTGTGAAATTTACCAATGCATTTAATTTCTCAAGATTTGTATGGGTTACCATGCTAACAATTTTCCGTCTGAAAAAAATGGTGAAACTTACACAAAGGATGATCTATTGATTTATGACTTGGGAGTATAACTTTTTTTTTGGCAGTTCCATGTGAGTTATGATGCGTCCTTATTTGATCTATAAATACTTCCTCCAATTTATAACATATGTCACTTTAACAAATTACACGGGCATTAAAAAATCTAAAATTAAAGTTGAATGTAAATATATTCATCAAAATATCTTTATTTAATAACTAATTTATTGTATTAATATTTTATTATTTATTATATTTAAAATTATATGGAAAATATAATTGAGAATTTTATAATAAATTATTTATAAAAATATGAGAATGATAGATAAATTAAACAAAAAAATTTATTTAAAATAACAGATATTATAAATCAGAGAGAGAGTAACATATTTATTTTCTGATTTCAAAATATCTAACTCATAAGTAAAATTTTTCTTTCATGGCTTTTGTCCAAACTACATGAATCAAATCTGGCATATGCTGCGCACCACTATAAATTTGTCAACTGTGGTACGGAAGACGTGGGTCGTCGCCATGCAACTTGCATAAAAATTTATATTTTGTCCATTAATGCTCTTCTTCAGGTCAGCCCACGCCACTGATCTCCCTTTTCGTTTTCTTTTCTCCCTCTGACGATACTGCGATACTTTATATAGTCTTTTATTGTGCAGAGCATTTAGAGTCAATTTGTGTTTATTTCTGATTAATGTATTGCCTTAATTAGATGCAAGCCATAAGTCACTATTATTGTATAAAGATTACGAAAGTTATAAATGTTTGAATAAAAAGTAGTCTTAATTATATTGCATCGACTAAATTATTTTCCTTTAAAATACTTAAAATATCATCAATTTATTAAAATATTTTTTATTTATTTGGTATAAATGCTTGAAAATAAGAAAAAATCGACAAAGTATTTGAGTAGTTAATAAGCATTTTCAATTTTTTTTAAAAATTATTTTATACTATTTTTTATTACTTCATTAATTGTTTAATTTCTAAATTTTTAATATTTATTTATACAATTTTGTTCTCTTTTCTTGTTTTGTCAATCTAACATAATTATTTTTTAATCTTAAGACTAGTAAATTATTGAGTGTCATTTAAGGAAATGACACTTATAACTTAATGGAGGGAGTAACAAATCTTTTAAGCTTTAAATATTCATTAAAATTTGTAATATGATATCACCTTTAGAATGAAATAATTTTTCTTTTTCCCTGAATTTAAAATCTAGAACTAGAAGTCATCTTTTAAAACAAAATAAAAAAAACTTTTTTTTATAATTTTTCAAAATATCTCCTTACTCAATAAATAAAAGATTAATATCCTGAAATATAATCAAATATCTAAAGTGGAAACTCTTTATAATAATATTTTTTTCAAATATACGAATCTTATAATAAAACTCAAAATCATATGAGTAAGGGATCTAAATTTCTTCGAATCGGACTACATCTTGTTGGCAATAAAAATAATAAGTTATAGGCACAAACCAAGTGGCAAATTCGACGACTTTCCTGCGAACAACGACAACATCTAGCTTGCAGATATTTGAGGTTTCTATTAACGATGACACTCATGGCTAGATATGCTTGTGACCACCTGCCTTCCCTTGTTTTGGCTTCACACTATGAGGTTGACTGGTCGAAAGCAATATATATGCAACCCCCATTATCATTTACAGATTAAAGGTCCTAATCCATTCCTCAAAAGTCTCTTCTCTCTTTTCAACAGTGATCGATTCTTGCTTTAATGTGTCTTTATTCCTTAATAATGCAATATTAGCGCAATTAAGCATGAGAATGATAGGTTTCTAGAATGTACATCCCTTTTTCGTTGTACAACTCACACATCTGAAAATTGATATGGCGTAGTGGTCGCCTCAAATTAAAATATAAAAATGAGTATAACTTAATTGAGCTTCATGTAAGTAATAATAATTTTTTTAATCCGGTAAGTAATAATTATATAATTTTAATATATTGTCAGAGTGATATTTATTTTATATAATTATTCAACTTTTTTTATTATATTATTAGAATTATTTAACTTTTATAATAACTACCATAAAAATCATATATACCACAAGGTGTGATTTATCAATAGTTTAAAAAATTTTATAATGATAATGTATTAAAATTAATATCATAAAAAACTTAAAGATACAAAATTTATTGAATATACCTTATCCCCAATATTAATTCTATTTCATATAAGTGTAAAAATACTATGTAGCTAGAAAAAATTATGCCATCTCTTCTTATGTACGGACTAATTATCTTTCTATAATTTTGAATTTATTAAAAATTTTTAATATATATACATAGAAAGAGAGAAGGAGGAGCATATTAAGTGGAGAAAGTGGTTAATTATGAAGTGAGAGGAATAAATCTTATTATGTAAATAATCAAGATTAAAATATAAAATTATATTAATTCTCTAAATAATTTATATGATCTTTAATAATTTTTAATCTTGATTATTTATTTATTTAATGATTAATATTTACTTTTTTTTTCTCTTATATAAAAATAACTATCTCATTTTATTTTTATATAGGAATCTTCCAATTGATCAACCAATTCTACTATTCAAAATTAATATAAATTTTAATAAAACCTACAAAAACATTATGCTTATTTCAACTTTATTTCCCATTTCTTAAACTTATACCAAGCGAAGGAAATATTAAACCCTTCCCCGCCATCCTTACAGAAATCAGGTGTGGAAAGTTATGTGAGAGACATAGTTTGAATATAAACCATGTCCTATCTGAATTATTAATTAATAAAAGAATCAAAAATTATTTTTTGTGTTATTTAGTATTATTTTTGTAAATTTTACGCTACCAATATCCGGACCTCAACATTTCAGTTCGGATTGCAAAACCCGAAATATGTATAATTAAATTTCAATATATTAGAGGCGGCATCCTTAATTAATAATTCACTTAGAAAAATTATCGGTGATGATCATCAAAGCGAAAGGTTGGTGAATGATGATTCCATATAGGAAGACAAAATGGTGACTAAGAAAAGATAATGGGAATCTGATTAGTGCAATATTTTATGAAAGAGAAATATTATTTATATATACTATCAATTAACATTTTTGACACCTTTTTTTAATCTCTCTCTTTTCCTTCTTTGCTTTTTCATTTGTTTTCTTTCATAATTTTTTTTTCAATTTTATATGTGAGTGTTTGAATATCTATATTAAAAAATAGTATAAATAACGATCCTCTTCATGAGATATAAAGGTTTTATTTATGAATCACCAATTGTTAATCTAGTGTCTGATATTGATAGGTCAGTTTGAGCTATTATTATTTTTATTCGCCCAAAAAGCTTTACGATAGAATTAGGAGTCCGATTTTAATTAACTTAAATAAAATTCAGTAGTTATCTCCCCTCTAAGCCACGTTTTTAATAAAATTGTTTCAAATTAAAAACTATCAATTGATAGAAAGAGACGTCAATAAAGATAAATATGCAAACTTTAATTAATAATATTTCTATACTATTTTATTAAGAATTATTATTTTATCAAGTTTGGTCACTTTATAAAAGTGAATTGCGGGATTGCCAGCAGCTTCAGTGTTTGTAACTTCAATTCACTCGTTGGTAGAAATAAAATGTAACTTTTTATATTTTAAAATGTAATTATTATTTAATTAATCTTACATGTATAAAATATAAATTAGAAGATTATATGTAACATGAGAATTCAATTTTAATCAATTGTTAATGTATAAGTTTTTTTTTTATACAATCATTTGAAATTATTCTCGTAGCATAAAAGAAATTCCTTTTTCTTCTCATAACATGCTAATTTTTTATTTTTTATTTTTTACTAAAAGAATTGCAGTCGTGCCTTATCAAAATGTTAGCTTCCATATAATATTGTTTATGAAAGGAAAAAACCCCCACCACGAATCCACAGCAGCCTCAGCCTCAGCGGCTGCGTGCGTGAGGATAGAGGAGTTTTTTTTTTTTTTGGTCGAAGAATGGAGGAAGTTTTATTTTGGCTGTAAATCCTGGGTTCCAGAACCTGAAACGTGTCGTCTAAAACATGGTGGGTCATGAATAATGCAGTTATAACTGAACCTTTGTTTATTAATTTTATCAATCAAATAACATTACTGCATGATTAGCGGAAGAAAGAAGATATTTCCATTTGGGAGTGAAGAATGGTCTGTTTCAATTGGCACCGGGAGCCCATACCCCTTTTAAATATAAATTATGTTAAATTCGATCAACTCCTCTTAACTACCTTTGGATCTATGAGAAGTGCATATGTGTATAGTAGGACCAAACAATTATGCGTATTAATTACAGAAGTAGATGAGCATGGGCGTGCATAAATGCATATGTGCTTCGAAATCATTTGGCTTATACGTATTCCTTTTTTTTATTTTTTTAGGGCCCTAAACCTGCCCTATTGAATTTAGAGAGATTGGTCCCTAATAAGGTTCTTAGATGCCCTCTAATAAGAGTATGGTCGAGAAAGTAAGGGATAGTAAAAAGAAAAAGGGTTTTATTAAACTGTGCCATTAGAACATTGGTTAAAAGAAAAAAAAAACTTTTAATATATTTAATGTATGAAAAATTTATCTTTTTAATGTATTTTTTTTTAATTCGTTAGCTAGTGCTCTAAGTGCATTAGATAAGCCCAAAAGAAAAAGTAAGATAAAGTGCATTTGTAGAAGTCAAACTTTATTATAACCTTTTCATACTTTTAACTCTTATTAATTAGTAACACAAGACTACACTTGTCTTTTTAAGTCATGAAATTATAAAATTTCACAGTCCATCTTTATTTTTTATTTTTTTTTATGAAAAGAATGTAATAACATATATGAAGTTTTGCAAACGTAAAAATAGGAAAAGGAAAAAGAAATTCATTTAATTAAAATACAAACCGTCTTCAGCAACGCGTGGACACTAAATAAATACTACTTTTTTTTTTGGTCGGGGAAATAAATTCTACTTTTAGTTTTCATCAAACAACACAGGAACGATGGAAAGGCCGAATGGGAATATATGGGCTGGGCTGCAGTATGGATACGATGATCCCTTATTCCCTTATCTTTATTCATTGCCCTTTTTATCTTTGTGTTAATAATAGGGCTGATGTGAGTAGCTTTTGGCATTTTTGTTAAAGCTGATGAGAGTGAGAGGTTCAAGTTGAGGTTGGTATCATCTTATCGTGACAACTAGAAATGATTGAGATGGGATCTTCTTTATCCTTCCAAAACCAAAAGGCACATATGCATGTGTTTATTTTATTTTTTTTAATATATTATAACTACTATAGATTTCGTTTCATGTGGCGTTAAAGGCCAATTTGCCGGCGTTACGTTATCATAGGAAATCTTATAAGGGGAAATTTTGATTAAAAGAGAAAAAAGAGACAAGGGAGGTGGGGGTTGAGGCAGAAAGCAGAATTGCAAGAGGGGGGGGGGGGGAACATAAAAATAGAGGAAGTTGAGCTAGCCACAATGATGATGACGACTTTGGTAATCCTATATTTTTCAGAAGTACCTTGGGACCGGATATATAATTAAGTCCAACATTCTTAACCTTTTCAAAAACTGCAACTTTAGTGTGAATCATATTTCACACGTTCGATTCTCACTTACCCCATGAATACACGTCCAAAACGAAATGATTTCAACGAGTTCAGCTAAGACACTCAAAACTTTTCTTTGCCATCATAACTGGGGTTTGAAACTTAGGATCAACAAAGGTACATTGTGAATTAGACAGAAATCAGGATATCTGTAGGCTTGAACCCTGTCACTTTTGCCCATTTTTTGGTGACTTTACCCCAAAGAAGCCAAGTAAAATTTTGAGCAGCCTGTAGTGAAAAAAAGACAAATTTGAGCTAGAATAGTTACGAAATTGCAGAAGACCCAACAATTTTTTGGTGCCCAATACTTTTAATGTAGACGGGAAATGCACGCTTTTATTTTTTAAAGACCATAACGATGTTGCAGGGACACTGGGCTTTGAAAATAAAGCCTACATTTCGACCGCTGTAAATATTAGCATTCAAATATTCGTTTTAGTTTCTTTGGTATAAATAGACTTTACCTTTGATTAATAAAACTTTGTTTAAAAAAAAAAAACATTTTTATTCATGACCAAAAACTTGTGCTCTTATTCGAAGACAAAAAAAATGACCCTTTTTATTGGCAAAAACAATTTAGTTTTATAAAAGTATTTGAGATGACCAAAAAAAAAAAAAGAAAAAAGACAGAGAGAAAGTTTTCGGGCATAAAACAAAAGGACGAGTAAATATCAACTTTGGAAAAATTTTGAATTTTTTTTCCAAAAAGATCGATTTAAAAATATATTTTAAAGTTTTTTATGCATTCAATATATTGAAACTTTAATGTTTTATTTATTTATTTTTTTAATTTCTTAACCAACACTTTAAAAGTATTGGTTAGTAAAACTCACATATTTGTGAGTGTGATTTGTTAATTTAATTAATATTATCAATTTTTTTTACTAAAGGCTAATTTAATACATTTCAGAAACAAATTTAATAACAAAAATATAACATTAAATGACCTTTTTTCTTGTATGTAGAAAGTTTAGGTGTGGGTTATGTACTAATTATCTTATCAAGGTTAGAATAAGTTCTTTGATCTCAAGAAATATTTTAAAAAAATTTATGAAATCACCTACTAATGAGATTTTTATATGAACCGCTTCTTTACTAATTATGTTAAAATTAAACATTAAATGACTTGAGCATATATTTAAAAAATTTATTTGATAAAGGATTAATGCAATATTTCATATTTTTTTAACTACCAAAATAAATAAACTCAAGAATTTTAAATGATGAGGGACTTTGAGCAAGGATCAAACCTACAAATCAATATGACATCCGATAGGAACACAAGCTATGCTTGACAGGAAGATAAAACATGATGATAAACAATAAATGTAAAAAGAGATTTAAAATGGAGTGAGAAGGAAATATTATAGTTATCTTCTTCTTTTTTCGCTTTTTATGTGAACGTGATTTTTTTTATTATTTGATTGAAGTCAAAAACATTATTTTTAGCCCATTTCAACATTATAGCATAAGAGACTAATTGTGTATTTAAACTAATTTATTTTTTGTTTGAAATAGTTTGTAATAAAAAAATAAATATAGAGACATTTTCTCCAAAATTTAACATGCTATAAATATTACATAGTAAAGCAATAGAATTTTAGAAAATCACCAAAGATAAGCAACTACACAACATAATTTAATAAAATTTTAAAATTTTATTAGCTGATACTACAAAATTATTTTATACTATTAATACATAAAAATTATTCCCTACAAATAAAATGAGTTGATTTGATTTTCAATCATCACATGATCTCAATATATTAAGTATAAAGTAATACATACATCTACGATCAAACATGGATTGAAAAGAGTTCTGTAGAACTTTCTGAATCATACATTTTTTAATATATCTAATATGCGTATATCAATGTAGCTTTCTGAAAAATAAATATTTGAATCAATATGTAATTTTAAAATTTAATTTATCTTTTATATATTATATATTATTTATATGTATAATTGATTCATTTTAAAAAGTAAGTCTAAATATCTGATTGAAAAATATTTAAATACAATTATTTAATACGTCAAGTAGTTTTAAAAATTATTCTAATTTATTTATTTGATATCATTCCTTTATTTGTTCATTCTTCTTAGTTTCATATTTTTTTTATATACTATGTAACAATAAAATAAACCTTAAAGGTATTTAATTTAGAAATTCTTTCAAAACTCTTAAACATTTGTTTAATAATTTACTTAAAAAATATTATGTAATAACTTGATATTGATTAAATATTTATTAATATGTATAAGAATATCATATTTAAATTTAATTAAAATATATAAATTATGCAAAGTCCAAGTTTGCTGCGTGGTTTTGATGCAAAGTCCAAGTCCCAAGTCTGGGTGGTTTTTACGCAAAGTCCAAGTCTGTGTGGGTTTTATGCAAAGTCCCGCTTTTCTCGTTGGGTGGGTTTTACGCCCATCAACATTGGGCTAATGGGCTTGGCCCATAGGTAACAAAATGGGTTAATCGGTTCAGTCAGAGACACTTAGAACTTGGGCTTAAAATTTCTGTCCCCACTGCTCTCTCCGACTTTTCTGTCTCTCCATCTAGACTTAGTTTCTTGGTTTTGTCTCAAATGCACCTCACAAAGTAGGGAGCATTATGCACCTGTTTGTGCAGGTGGACTTCTCTTTTAACTACATTCAGTAAATGTGGCTAAATGATGTGAGGATGTGGCTAAACAAACTCAAAAATGCGGCTAAATGAAATTATGAATGTGATTAAACAAACTTGTGAATGTGGCCAAACAATGTCCTGCTTATCTCCTTCCTCTACCTCCCTCGATCCACCCTCGTGGGCCATGATTTTGCCTTCGCTGCTAGCAACTCCCCCTCTTCCCGTTGCAGATGAAGCAACTCCAAGCGGCTGTTTCATCATGGAAGATGACCGAGAAAGGCCAAAGGGTAGCTCCCCGCACTAACATTGCCATTCTTGTTGTCATGGCACCTAGTCCTCGAGTGCTGCCATTGCTCGCTGTTCGATCGCCGCCGCAAAGGAGGAATGAAGAGTTTTTGGCTGCAGATCTGTGTTATTGTGAGAGAAGATGGAAAGGGGTTGGTGGAGCGCGGCATTATGGACCTGGTGAGGGTTGGCTTCTAGTGAAGGACTCCAGTGGTGCATTGCAAGTGGTGCTGGTTGTCGTTGTGCGCACCGATGGTCACCAACTGTCGTCCTTCACCAAGCCTAACATCAACAACAACAAGACGAGAAGGTTGGAGCTGGGCGGCAGCATGGTGGCATGACGCGGTAGTTGAAGTGGACTGGTGGAGCGTGGCTAGAAGGTTGGAGCTGGGTGGTGGTGCTTAGCTGGGTGAGAGGAAATCGAAAACAGGGGAGGAGGAGGGGAAAATGGGAAAGGGAGTACCGTGCACTTGATTTTATGCACAAGGTGCGTCATGCACCTTACTTTGTGAGGTGCTTGACAGAAGCCACCCTAGTTTCTTTCTCATTCTGCCACTCTTGGAAGAGTTCATATTTTCGTCTACCAAATGTTCTTGTCATCGCTCTTCAATCTTGATCAGTTATATATTAGCAACGTATATAGATTCAGCAACAACACCATAATCTTGCTGAACTTCGAGAGTCTTGCTTCTATTCTCCGGTGATCAACACACATTCAAAAGTCAAAACTAACAGGTATTCTATGTCCCTTCTTTGATGTGTTCTTTCATGGCCTTTTTGTTTTTCTCCAACCTATTATGAACCAAAGATAAGGTTGTATAGCCATCACCAGCAAGAACCTGAGCCACAACACTAATCCAAATTCCGTCTCAGAAGAACGTTGGGAGTGAAGATGAAGATGAAGCAGAGTAACACTCACTCACTGCTCTCCAGAAAACAACACTCAACACAACCTCCTTTCTTGCTAGAACAGGACATTCTCTTGCTGTCAAGATTCTCGGGCTTATTATTACGAGCGATACTACGAGCCTTATATCACAGTTCTTGAATCTTGACCATGGGAAGACGCGGAAGGACTGGTATATTACGCTGCATGTGCTCTCTCTCTCTCTCTCTCTCTATATATATATAATTATATATATATATATATAAATGGTTCTTCCTTGTCTTCTGCCCTTTGAATTCTTTTGCAGGTCACAGATCCTTAACAAGAATAATGATGTTGCTCTTGGGTACTTCTTGATGATTTTATGTCATTTCATTTTCGTTTTAGGTGATATCATATCTTGATGAAGGCCAACGGTTTTTTTTTTCTTTTTTTTGGGTATGTATGCAGAATACTACGAACGCAGATTATACGACTCTTCCTACACTGGCACAGTACTGAGCTTCATTTTCATTATCCTTGGATGCGTATCATTTTATGTTATTTCATTTTCGTTTTTGGGTGGATATCATTTCTCATATCTTGCAAGCCAATTGTTTTTTGTTTATGTATGCAGAATACTGCGGAGATGTAGTATCAGACTCTTCCTCTTCTGGATTCTTGGGGCATTCTTAGCCTCCTATGCAGCTTCAAGAGGTTAATCTTATGCCGTGATTGAAGTTAAGTCTGTCTATGTTTTGCTTACTGGGCATAGTAATGAGCTCCTTATACACTCTTAATTTGAAGCTTTATTTCTGTTCAGTCTTTGTAATATTTAAGTACAAATAATCATTCCCAACTTTGATTTCTTTTGGTTGTTTTGAATGAAAGGTTGAGGGCGATTAGAACTCTTGTATTTCATTAAACCACTAACGTAATGGAGGAATTTCAGTTAGATTACAAATACCGACTTTGATTTGGATCAAAGGGGAAGATCTTTGAGAGTGATCCACTATCATGTTCCATGGAATGCGTTTTTTGGGTAAGGTAACCAATGCAATCTTTCTATATATGACTCCTAGCTACACCACACATTAATATTTCCTTTACCAGTGAGACTCATTTTATATACAGTATCCGAGCCCCCAAAGTGGAAAAAACAAAAAAAGAAGGAAAGATCGAAGAAATCGTGTAAGAACTGAAATTTCTTGAAGCGAACGAAGCTGCAGAAGGAACGATGCAAATCTGGCATTCCACTATTCCTGAATAGTTTGAGACATTCACTACAACAAACCAGCTTAACCTTAGCTCTTCTGTTTTGTTATGTTTCGATTAATAGAAGGCCAGTCTACAATCTACAAAATAAGTAATTGATTACACCAGAATATTATCATATTAAGTAGCTTGAAAATAATATCAGCAATGTTTAAGATAAAAAAAAAAAAAACAATTTATTGAATGTATATTTAATTTGTGTTACACTAATGGAATGATTTGCTTCTCTTGGAAAATTAAAGTAAATGAAATGGACTGGCAGACCCACATGATGTTTTGGAAGGAAGGGGGCGTGATAGATCAGCGGCACCGCCATCACCATAGAGCTTCGGAGTTGTCAAGGTCGTTTCATGCAAACATTTGTGGCTACATGCATTGACTTAGAGGTTGGTTAATTGGTTAGTTAATTCACAGGTTATATATTGTTAATTTCGTGTTGTATATGAATTATAAACCATAAGAAAGAGAGAAAAGGAAAATACGACAACAGAAAAGAGCAACACACTTTTGAACAGTTCGATGCCTTTTCTCTCCTTTTATTTTTGGCCTTGTCCTCCGGAAACGGTGTTCTTCCAGTCATTCCTCTGTGCCTTGTCTCTCTCTGACATCTAGTCACAACTCTCTCCTTCTGCCGCGTGTCACCTCATTGTTCTGTACACAATATGTTAATTGCAGCGTGCTGCAGGAGATGCCTTCAGCATCTTCTGAAAATTTAAATCCATTTTCTCTCCTTTTCTCCTTTTGGGTTTTCATTTCTACACTCATAACACAAGAGGTGCATTTCCATAACATAAACATTTTTTTTTTAACTTATTTAATTATTTAATCTCTTTGAGAATCTAAAATGTTATGCATGCATGAGGGCAAGAGAAGGTATGGGTTGTTTGATGATGATGATGATGATGATGATGGTAATAATGAATGTGATGGATATGGATGATGATGCAGGGGAAAGACGGAGTGGTGAAGGCATAGGGAGGGTCGAGGTGGTCGACAGCAATGTCGAATCTCGAGCCGGCACCGCAGACGCTGATACGGCGGCCGTCGAGGAGCGCCGCCATGACGACGTTCTCGACGGAGGTGTTCGACAACGACGTCGTGGTCCCGTCCTCACTCGCCTCCATCGCGCCCATTCTCCGAGTGGCCAATGAGATCGAAAGCGAGCGGCCCAGGGTTGCCTATCTATGTGCGTTACGTTCATCTTAACACCTTACCTTAATTTCATTTCATGACATGATAATAATAAAAATAAATAAATCATAATATATAGCAATATTCGTTTGGAATTGAAATTGAAATTGCTTTGTTAATTTTTGTTTTGGAAGGTCGATTCTATGCGTTTGAGAAGGCTCACAGGTTGGATCAGAGCTCCAGCGGGCGTGGTGTGAGGCAGTTTAAGACGTTGTTGCTGCAACGATTGGAGAGGGTACGCACTATACTATAATATACTATAGTATAGCAATAACCATGCACACTCACTATTATTTTTCCTCATGCATAAGCATAAGCATAATATATTTTCTTTTTCTTAGCTGGCTTTGATCACTATTTTATCACATTTATGTATGTATGTTTGTATTTCAACTGTAGGACAATGCGTCGAGTCTTGCCTCCCGAGTTAAGAAGACAGATGCAAGGGAAATACAGGCTTATTATCAGCAATACTACGAGCATTATGTCAGAGCTCTTGACCAAGGAGAGCAAGCTGACAGGTGCACATAACATAATAATACCCTTTACTGTGCTTTATTTCTTTGTACAGCTCCTGCCACTGATCTATGCTTAACCAACTCTCGTGCAGAGCACAGCTCGGTAAAGCTTACCAGACCGCTGGGGTCCTTTTTGAAGTGCTTTGTGCCGTTAACAAGACCGAGAAAGTTGAAGAAGTTGCTCCTGAGGTTAGTCTTCATTTGTATACATATTCATTTTCATTTTCATTTTCATTTTGGCAGTGTTCTTATATATCTTGGAGGGCGCCGGTAACAACAATGAATTTTGTGTATTCAGATTATTGCAGCTGCTAGAGATGTCCAGGAAAAGACGGAGATTTATGCGCCTTTTAACATTCTTCCGTTGGATTCTGCTGGGGCTTCGCAGCAAATTATGCAGCTTGAAGAGGTATCTGTATAAGTATCCCTTCCGCCATGTGATTGGTGTTTTGTTTGGCATTAATGCACTGAGTAGTTCCTTGGCTTGGCTTGGCTTTATTTCCAATGTTGTAGATTAAGGCAGCTGTTTCTGCGCTATGGAATACTCGTGGCTTGAACTGGCCCAGTACATTCGAGCAACCCAGGCAGAGAACTGGAGATTTGGACCTGCTTGATTGGCTTAGAGCCATGTTTGGGTTCCAGGCATGTATTTTGCTGCACCCCCAAGATATGACTAACCAAATTTTTTATGTAGCCTCCACAAATTTCTTATGTGTATTTGGTTTTATTTTGGCTCAGAGGGACAACGTCAGGAACCAGAGAGAGCACTTGATTCTGCTTCTTGCTAACTCTCACATAAGGCTACAACCCAAACCTGAGCCTCTCAACAAGGCACCTACCTGTCTCTCTCACTTCTTCCTCTATTTGGATAACAATTAGAGCTTAACCAGAAATCAAGAGAGAACTATAGTCAAAATTACACCTATATAGTTATGATATGAGGGTAGCGAGTCGATAAATTCCACATTAACTTTTGTTATTTTAATTGGACAATTTCAGCTTGATGATCGCGCCGTGGATGCAGTGATGAACGACCTCTTTAAGAATTACAAAACATGGTGCAAATTTCAGGGACGAAAACATAGTTTACGGTAGGATATAACAGTATCTCCTTCAGCAAAAAATTGTCCTATTTTTTCCCCCCATCGAATTTTTAAGAATGAATCTGCAAACTTTTTGTGCTAAAAGTTCTTATCTTATTATTTTACATAGACTCCCTCAAGGTCAGCAAGAGATACAACAGAGGAAGCTACTATATATGGGATTGTATCTTCTCATATGGGGTGAAGCATCCAATGTTCGTTTCATGCCAGAGTGTCTGTGTTACATATTTCACAATGTGAGTGCACATCTTGGCGTAACTTTTTCTTTTGGTTTTAGGGTCTATTAGTAATGTTTCTGCACGTACTGATAAAAACCTACTATAACTTCAGATGGCCTATGAACTTCATGGTTTATTGGCTGGAAATGTCAGCATTGTCACCGGTGAAAATATCAAGCCCTCTTATGGTGGTGAAGATGAGGCATTCCTACGCAAGGTTATAACTCCCATATACCGAGTTATAGAAAAGGTATGATTTTTTTCTGATATGTTCATTGTCAGCATACTTCAGATACTACTTCTCTTCTCGGTGATGAGTTAGTTATAATCAAGTTGATTAACACAGGAAGCCCAACGAAGCGGAAATGGAACAGCTCCTCACTCAACCTGGTGCAACTATGATGATCTAAATGAGTATTTCTGGTTAGTTTAGCCTATTTAGGTTCATATTTCTTATTGAAAGAAAGGACTTGTTTGGTTTGTTAGTTTCATCTTTCGTTAGTTGACAATTTTTTTGTTTTAACTTTGGCTGCATTCTGTTGCAGGTCACCTGATTGCTTTTCTCTCGGATGGCCCATGCGTGATGATGGTGAATTTTTTAAGTCAACATTTTTGGCCCCGGTATTTATTTATTCTCTATGAAGTTAATCCCCTGAATGTAAAAACACTTGTTTGATTTCAATGCTAGTATAATATAAATTCTATATATCAGGGAAGAAAAGGTGCTCCCAAGAAGACTGGAAAAACGGGCAAATCAAATTTTGTTGAGACCCGCACATTCTGGCACCTCTTCCGCAGTTTTGATCGCCTCTGGACATTCTACTTACTGGCTCTGCAGGTATTTGTTTTCTTCATTCAACAGAAAAGGAAATGCTTAAGTCAATGTTTCTCATGATTGTTGTTTCTGACATGGCCTAAACATTCTTGTTACAGGTTATGATTATTATTTCATGGAAAGGGATTTCATTGATGGAAGTCTATAGAAAAGATGTCTTATACAAACTCTCTAGTATATTCATCACAGCAGCCATTCTTCGCTTACTACAAAGTATGATATGTTCACTTAAGAGGCTTTGTATACGCAAAGTTACAAGAATTTTTTCACTGACATCTCTTTTTTTTTTTTTTTCCTCTTTATTTTGATTTAGGTATCTTGGACCTGGTTCTGAACTTTCCAGGATTTCATCGTTGGAAATTCACTAATGTACTAAGAAATGTACTCAAAGTCATTGTTAGTGCTTTTTGGGTTATCGTTCTTCCACTCTTATATGTTCATTCCTACGATGGTGGCCCTGCGTTTCTCAAGAAGATGCTTTCCTTTCTCCATAATTTTAAGGGCATTCCACAAATGTATATCTTGGCAGTTGCAGTGTATTTGCTTCCAAATGTACTAGCACTTCTTCTCTTCTTTTTCCCAATGCTCAGGCGTTGGATTGAAAACTCAGACTGGCACATAGTTAGATTCTTCTTATGGTGGTCCCAGGTACTTGTTTCATCAATTTTCATTCACATGCACATTTGATTATTTCTCTTCATAATTATAAATTGAAATCGTTCTCTTGGTGTGAAGCTTGTTTAATCTCTGTTGTTCATTGTGAAATAAATGCAAATATTGCTTGTTATTCACGGATCATTTGTTCATACTAACTGGCTAATAATAATTAATAATACTCTTTGTGAAAATACATGAGGGTATACAGGAATTGATAAAAGAGTATTACTTTTTATGAGTAGTTATTTATTTTCACTAAGTAGTTAATAATTTTAGATAAACTTGTATGTTTGATTTATCATTTAGATAACTTTAAACGATTATTAATTATTATAGAGTGGTCGTTTATTTTTAATAACTAGTTACAGGAAATAAATATTTTTATTTTCAATTAAAGTATATGAAATTGTAACAAAATTGCATAGTGGTTATTTATTATTATTAAGTAGTTATTACTTTTTCTTAACGATAATTTAATATTAAATAAAATAAATTAATATTTCTCTTTAAATAAATTGTATGTGACCTTTTTTTTCTTAATAATTTGAACATTTTATATCCCTAGACACTAAATTACTCTTCTTAACCTCATTCACATTATTTATTTCAACACTCCTACTTATTATCAAGTGGATGACCATCATACCTGAGGCCTGATGGCACTAATTTTTGTTCTTAAGCCACTCTTCTCTGGATGTTCTAAATGCATGAATACTATGAGTTAGTGACTCTGAATCTTCTAAATAATCTGGGATCTTTGAGCATCAAGTGTCCATTTTCTGAATGATTCTTTCAACATGTGCAGCCAAGAATCTATGTTGGAAGAGGAATGCATGAAAGTCAATTTTCTCTCTTTAAGTGAGTTTCACAGAACACTATGTTATTCCAGTTATTTGTTTGAAATTTATATCATCATCTAAATTCGTTTTTGAGTTTCAGGTACACTCTTTTCTGGCTGCTTCTTTTGGCTTCCAAATTTGCATTCAGCTATTTCGTCCAGGTAAATTTTTTTTTTTTTTTACATGTGGTACTTAAATATTTTCCTAAAGGTGCTTTGTTAAGTCGTTGGTTCTCTTTTAACTGTTGTCTCTATCTCTCCAGATCAAACCTCTAGTCAAGCCAACTAAGGACATAATGAGCATTCGCCGTATTGATTTTGCTTGGCATGAGTTTTTCCCCAATGGTAGCTTCTTCTTCTTTTTAGTTACTCCACTGTAACTTTCCATCAGTTCTATTGATCTATAGTCTAATATTTCCTGTCTATGCAGCTCGACATAACTATGGTGCAGTTGCTGCACTATGGTTACCTGTAATTATGGTGTGTATGCTATACTTCTTGATTATGTTCACATATATTAATCTTATCATTTGTACGGGATGAATTTTTAAATTGTAATATCTCATTTTATATTATGAATACAGGTCTATTTCATGGACACTCAAATTTGGTATGCCGTATTCTCAACTTTGTGCGGTGGCGTTGTTGGAGCCTTCGATCGTCTAGGAGAGGTCATTGTCAATTTTATTTTATTTTATTTTATTTCTAGCTTGCTATATGTGGAGAGAATTTGAGAATTGACTATTTTATTGGTTTTCTTCATTTTTTTTTTTTGTAAAATACTTATTGTGCATACAAAAAGATTGAACCTATTTAATCAAGAAATTTACGCGACCCGTTTTGATGCATGAAGTACTCGATCACCACTTACTTGTATTTTCATTAAATTTTGAAGCTATTATCTATTTGCTTACGCAGATACGCACTTTGACCATGCTAAGATCACGGTTTCAGTCGTTGCCTGGTGCATTCAACACGTACTTGGTTCCTACTGACAAGAGACGGAAAAAGAGATTCTCTTTTTCAAAGCGATTTGCTGAGGTTTCTATCATATTTTCATTGCTAACTAGAATAGACTAAGCGAAATGTAATTATTTATATATCTTCACTTACGTTTCCATGCTTGTATAGATTCCTGCAAGCAGAAGGAGTGAAGCTGCTAAATTTGCTCAATTATGGAACGAAATTATTTGCAGTTTCCGTGAGGAAGATATCATAAGTGATAGGCAAGCCCTTAGAACTAAACTCTTTAGTTGTTTTTCTTAGTCCTCAATCCTAGCTTCCGCTTTTTCTACTTCATATTTTTTTTTTTTTGAATTTTTATCCATCACCGATTAAGGTCTAAACTATGTTTGCATCACTGCAGGGAGATGGATCTTTTGATGGTTCCTTACTCATCAGACCCTAGCCTGAAAATAATCCAGTGGCCACCTTTTCTGCTTGCAAGCAAGGTCAGTGTAATTCAATTTTTTTTTTCTTTAATGTGTTTGTTACCATTTCATATAACTGATTCCATGTCTACCTTTGTAGATTCCTGTGGCACTAGATATGGCAGCTCAATTTCGTGGAAAGGAATCTGACCTTTGGAAGCGCATTTGTGGAGATGAATATTTGAAATGTGCTGTGATTGAATGCTATGAAGCTTTTAAAAATGTCCTGAGTACTTTGGTGGTTGGTGAAGCTGAAAAAAGGTAGCTTTTAGAGTCTTTTGTGTTGGTCTTTGTCCATTTTAGTTTACACTTCATGATAGAAGCTATAGACATGTCATTAGTATCAAATCATTATCAGTAGTTCTGAATTCACTATGATGGAACAGGACAATCTCTGTCATCATTAAGGAAGTCGAAAGCAACATCTCTAAGAATACCCTTCTTACAAATTTCCGAATGGGATTTTTGCCGACCCTTTGTAAGAAGTTTGTGGAGCTTGTCGAAATCTTGGTGAGTCATTCAAATGAAAACTAGTCATATCTTCACTTTGTAGTCTTAAATGGTTTCTTGACTCTAGCTATCTTATTTGGCAACTGAACACATTCCTTTCTGTTCACAGAAAGATTCAGATCCTTCCAAGCGAGGAACAGTGGTGGTCTTGTTGCAAGACATGTTGGAAGTGTTTACTCGTGATATGATGGTGAATGAGATCAGGTTGGTTAATCACTCTAAACTTGGAATATAATTTTACTGGTGGCACTTTCACTAAAAAGTTATTAATAATGTTTTCTTTTTTCATGACGTGATCATCATCAGTGAATTGGCAGAACTTAATCATAGTAGTAGGGATACAGGAAGGCAACTTTTTGCTGGCACTGATGCAAAACCGGCTGTATTATTCCCTCCTGTGATTACAGCACAATGGGAGGAACAGGTAATTACTAATCAGTAATATTCTCATAAATTAGAGTAACTACTTTTTTTGTAGTTCATATTATTAACTATTGAGATGCTTCTATAACTCATGAATCATTATGCTTGTTTCAGATTAGACGTCTTCATTTAATCTTGACAGTAAGGGAATCTGCTATTGAGATTCCAACAAACCTTGAGGCACGCAGAAGGATTGCATTCTTTTCCAATTCGTTGTTCATGGATATGCCGCGTGCTCCACGAGTTCGTAAAATGCTCTCATTCAGGTGTGTGATGCTTAGTTCTTGTGCAGAACTCATGGCCTTGAAGAAATATGCCAATGTCTATCCTCTACTGATTGCATCCTTGTTTGCAGTGTCCTAACTCCATACTACAGTGAAGAGACTGTCTATTCTAAGAATGACCTTGAGGTTGAAAATGAAGATGGTGTGTCCATCATATATTACCTGCAAAAGATCTACCCTGGTATGCAATAGCTAACACTATATATGGTTTGACTGAATTCTGCCAATAGTGAAAAGGATTGGCTAAGATGTTTTGATTTTTCCAGATGAATGGAACAACTTCATGGAGCGACTTGAATGTAAGAAAGACAGTGAGGTTTGGGAGAAAGAGGAGAATGTATTGCAGCTACGCCACTGGGCCTCGTTGCGAGGACAAACTCTTTGCAGGACAGGTATACTACGACTTCCCCCCAATCCATCCCCATATCCCTCCTCCCATTCCCATATGCAAGGTTTGGCCCACTAATATTTTTCCTATTGTGTTTATAAACTAATGCAGTTAGGGGAATGATGTACTACAGGCGGGCTCTTAAGCTTCAAGCTTTCCTTGATATGGCTAATGAAAGGGGTAGGAATCATTTCCTTTTATTCTGAGCGAATTTAACTAAATCTAGTTGGTATTGTGGCAGTCACATGCAACCATGCAATTCACTACGTATATAATAAAAGACTTGTCATATTATTGACAAAAGTGTAGTTATTTGTATCTGTCATAATTATTGTATGATTTATTCTGCTATCTTTGTGGACAGAGATACTGGATGGCTATAAGGCTGTTACAGTTCCATCTGAGGAAGATAAGAAGAGCCAGAGATCCCTGTATGCCAGCATTGAGGCTGTTGCTGACATGAAATTCACATATGTTGCTACCTGTCAGAACTATGGGAATCAGAAGCGTAGTGGAGACCGCCGTGCAACAGATATCCTGAATTTGATGGTTAAGTATGTTATTGTCCTTCAACTGATAAATAAATTGAAGTCAGTTCATTTGGATATTTTTGTTGCACTTGATTTAAGAACACAAACTTATGGTTCTTCATTTTTGTAGCAACCCCTCGCTTCGTGTGGCTTATATTGATGAAGTCGAAGAAAGAGAAGGCGGGAAAGTACAGAAAGTTTATTATTCTGTATTGGTCAAAGCTGTGGACAACCATGACCAAGTAAATGCCATTCATTAATGTCAGAAAATAAGTTAATTCACTCATGCATGGTTACCGTAGAACTTATGGTTTTTATCATTTTTTTGTATAGGAAATATATAGAATAAAACTGCCGGGTCCAGCAAAATTAGGAGAAGGGAAGCCTGAAAATCAAAACCATGCCATCATTTTCACTAGAGGGGAAGCTCTTCAGACTATTGACATGAACCAGGTAAAACATTATAACCTTTTGAAACTATATAACAAACTGACACTGGTTGTCAGTGCCCATATATTAAGATAGTTTATTTGTAAAATTGTTATAGGATAATTACTTGGAAGAAGCTTTGAAAATGCGTAACCTTCTGGAAGAATTTAGTGAGGATCATGGGGTGCGCAGACCTACTATATTAGGCGTTCGTGAACATATCTTCACTGGCAGGTCTGATGAATTTTATTCCATGTACAGTGAACACTGTGTCGTGTTAAAATTTCTCTGTTATTTAAATCTATCTCTTGCTCTACAGTGTTTCTTCCTTGGCTTGGTTTATGTCAAATCAAGAAACAAGCTTTGTCACAATTGGTCAAAGAGTTCTTGCACGACCCCTGAAGTAAGTACACCTCATCCAAAGTCAAAAACAGCAATTTACTTTAAAAGAGAAATGCATGCAAAATATATGAAACCTCATCCAAATGTTTTTCGTTTGGTTCAATGCCAGGGTTCGATTCCACTACGGTCATCCTGATGTTTTCGATAGAATTTTCCATATTACCCGTGGAGGTATCAGCAAGGCTTCTCGTGGCATCAATCTCAGCGAGGATATCTTTGCTGGTAATATTTTTGAAACATGTTTCTTAGCACTCTAGTGATGTTTTATATTTCTTCCTCAGCACTGCATCACATCCCTTTTCCCTGCACAGGATTCAACTCTACACTGAGACGTGGGAACATTACTCATCATGAATATATACAAGTTGGAAAGGGAAGAGATGTTGGTCTCAATCAAATCTCACTCTTTGAAGCAAAGGTGGCCTGTGGTAACGGAGAGCAAACAATTAGCAGGGATATCTACCGGCTTGGCCATCGTTTTGACTTTTTCCGCATGCTATCGTTCTATTTTACATCCGTTGGATTTTACTTCAGCTCAATGGTAATGGTTAATGCATTTAGACTAAAGCAAAACTTTGTTACTTAAAAATAAACTAATGGTGTATTTAATTTTTTTTTTTTTTTCTTTCGTTTGTTGATTTGTTTAGTCCTGCATGCATATGACGAGAAGTCTTTCTTCTACTTATGAGCAGCGCTATATGTGACAAAAATGTTTTCGTCGAAAATGCACGAAAAGAAAACGGGTGGTGGTCAGTTTTTAACTAAACAAATAAAAAATAAAAAGTAAAAGATAAAAATAAAAGCAACGGTTTAGATTTTTCGTACTGGAATTCGTGCAATATTTTTTCGTACCATGTATCATTTCACTCTACTTATTCACAGGTTGTGGTCCTCACGGTTTATGCATTCCTATATGGCAAACTTTACCTGTCATTGAGTGGATTTGAGGCTACAATAGTCAAGTTCGCTAAGAGAAGAGGAGATGACACACTAAAGGCAACATTGGCTTCCCAATCCCTTGTTCAAATAGGACTTCTAATGACTTTGCCCATGTTCATGGAAATTGGACTGGAGAGAGGCTTCAGAACTGCTGTGGGTGAACTCGTAATAATGCAGCTGCAGCTAGCACCCGTTTTCTTCACTTTCTCACTTGGAACCAAGATGCACTATTTTGGACGCACCCTTCTTCATGGAGGAGCAAAGTACCGAGCAACCGGGCGTGGTTTCGTCGTTCGCCATGAGAAGTTTGCTGAGAACTACAGGATGTACTCTAGGAGTCACTTTGTGAAAGGGATTGAGCTGTCAATGTTGCTCATATGTTACAAGATTTATGGATCAGCAACACCTGAGGAAGCAAAGTATGGGGTTCTCTCATGGTCAATGTGGTTCTTGGTTTGCTCTTGGTTGTTTTCTCCTTTCCTTTTCAACCCATCCGGGTTTGAGTGGCAGAAGATAGTTGAGGACTGGGATGATTGGCAAAAATGGATAAGTAGCCGGGGCGGCATTGGTGTTCCTGCAAACAAGAGCTGGGAATCATGGTGGGATGAGGAACAAGAGCATCTGCTGCACTCTGGATTCTTGGGGCGGCTTTGGGAGGTTCTTCTTGCCCTGCGTTTCTTTGTTTATCAGTATGGCATTGTGTATCATCTCCAAGTAGCTAGAGGCGACAAGAGCATCGTGGTAATTATCCTTTCTAAGTTAATTTCATTTTTGTGTTGTCATGTAGCACCTATATTTTTGTACTACATAGCTACAACATTGTCTCATTAGATCTCACCATAACAGAAATGAGAGTATACATGGAGAAGAGTTTTCTGACATGCATATTTTCTCTCCAGGTTTATGGTCTGTCCTGGCTAGTGATAGTAGCTGTCATGGTTACCCTCAAGGTTGGTATCCAGTGATGAAAATGTTCATTTTGAATGAAAGCATTCTCTCTGCTTTAGCTTGATGTGATTTTTTATTGATTGGTGGCATTGGAAACTGCAGATTGTGTCCTTGGGTAGCAAGAAGTTCAGCGCAGACTTCCAGTTGATGTTTCGTCTTCTCAAATTGTTCCTATTTATTGGAGCCATTGTCGCTCTGTGCTTAATGTTCACACTGCTTAGTCTCACTGTTGGAGACATATTTACCAGCCTCCTAGCCTTTTTGCCAACAGCATGGGCACTTATACAGGTACTTTTTTAGTAACCATTCCCCCTAATCTCTCATTTGATCATGCTGAAGATACACATTTGACCTTAACCGTATGTTAGCCCCTTGATGGATTTAAAACCACTTTTTCTGATTGGTGTGATGTTATTATATCTGTACAGATAGCACAAGCATGCAGGCCATTGGTGAAGAGTGTAGGAATGTGGGGGTCTGTCAAAGCTTTAGCAAGGGGCTATGAATACCTTATGGGAGTGATTATCTTTACACCAGTGGCTGTATTGGCTTGGTTCCCATTTGTATCAGAATTCCAAACTAGGCTGCTATTCAACCAAGCATTCAGCAGAGGGCTTCAAATCCAGCGTATTCTTGCCGGTGGCAAGAAGCATAAGTAAAGAACCGAACGCAGCAATATTGTTACAGACAGAAGATGAGATAAGAGTACACGCAAACTCAGAGATTTAAGCAAAATTATGTCACACACCACATGCTGCAATTTGGACTGTGTATGGTAAAAAAGGCCGGTATGATTTGTGTTTGTTAGAGGTAAGAATTCATCCAGCCTTCGTTGATAAAATATTGATTAGTGATGAAAACTGAAAAGAACTATATCCAAATTCCAAAGTGCTATAAAATTGTATCTAATCCTCATCATTCTTGTTATTCTTTCTCCATGTAGAAACTGAAGAATTTAATATAAAATTTTGTTTAATTGTTTACCACTGTTGACTCTCTGTTTCAGTATCCTCGTAGTCCTAATTCTAGCTTCTGCAGCTTTCAGGGTAAAAAAGACAGGTTTAATTATGCTTGTTAATGGCAAAAAAAGAATTCTTCCAGACAGTGTTGATAGAATCTGCAATGCTGATATTATTAGCTGGTAGATTTTTTTGTTAAATAATAGCATAATTAAGTACTAGCAAAGAAGTTTTTTCTTACAAATCATATATTCATTAATATTAAGTACTGATAATTTATTTATAGTTAACCAATAGCTTTCATACATTCCTTTACTTGATAAATTATAAAGTGTAAGTAATTGTTAGTTAAGTCAATTTAATACATGAAGAAGCACCACAAGACTTTTATTTTTGTATTAAATAATATTATTTGTACATAATATTTGTAGACTTCTATAAATTTTATTTAATTTAGATTTCATATCCTATTTAATAATAAATAAAAATATTATATACAAATAAAATTACTATATCGCATTAGTGACCTGAGTGTTCAATGCGCAGCAAATAGACAAGACGGCCGAAGCAAATGAACAGAAAGTAGAGAAGGCATTGAACGTAAAAGCAAACTCTATCGACCCTATAACGGAATGAATGATTGGATTGGAGTCCGAAAGGAGGTTATGCCTTCCCTAACCAACAAGCAAGCCAAAAAGCTCAAATAGTACTAAACTAATAAAAGTATTATTATCATATAATTAAACAATTAATAAACAATTTCCCAAAACGATGCTATTGATGGGGCTACCTCAGTAATATACTTTTCATCATTCATCATCTGTCAGTCACTCCCTAAACTGCAAAATTACAGCTCGCAAAAACACAACTCCTAACCTATACGCTAAACCCAAATTAAAAAGCCACAGCTTGCAAATGCAAACCACTGTCCCTCATTTTCTTCACCCAAACGCGAAACTAACCAAACTACGCTCCAAATAAATGCCTCACAATTCCCGAGAAAGAAAGTAAGTAAATGCCTCCAATTCCAAGGGAAAGAAAAAACATTTTGACAGCCCATGACCATGAAGCTCTTCACAGTCCATATGTAACTCCTTGCCCTGCCCCCACTGCCAAAACAAAAAAAAGAAAAAAGGACAGAGCATCCTCTGATGTCACCACAGCACACATAACAGCAACATAACATAGCCTCTTTCTCATTCATCACTCTCCAAGCACTCACCTTTCTCTAATATCTGACACCCCTTTTCGATGGACCGTTCGTCTCGCCGGCGCCGGCGAACATGGTGCTGCTCATTCGCCGTTCCGCCGTCGAGTCCCGACAACCTGTCTTCTTCAACCCATTACTCAAAACCGCGTCAGGGAAAGTCCGGAACACCCTCAAAACCCAATCTTTCGGTCCCAAGCTCCCCCCAGAGCGCCAAATCCGGGTCCCGCATGGCGGGTCGGATCGACCCGCGCCGGATCTTGTCCCCCGGCAGAGTCTCCCCCATCGACTCCGATCCCGCCGCCGTCGATTCCGCCGGTCCCGACCCCTCTCCGGCCGCCGATTCGGGGACCCAGTTGCGATCCCGGAGCTTCCTGGCACCACCGGCACCGGCGCCGCCGCCTCCACCGGAGGAGGAGGTTTCTGGCGCAGGCGGTGGAGGCGTGAGGGACGGTGTGTTTGACGTGAGGATGTGTTTGAGAGGGAAGAATGGTGGGTGCGTGGTTCTGGAGCTGAACTCGGTGGTTCTGTGCGCGAATTCCGAGGTTTTTGGTGGTTTGATAGGTGACTACAAGAAGGGTTCAAGTTGTTCAAGTGGTAGTGGTGGCAGTAGCAGCAAAATGTGTAGGATAGAGGTGCCTGAGGTGGAGAACTTGGGGGTGTTCAGAGAGACCATTGAGCTCATGTTTGAGGATGATGTTACTAAAAGGCTCACCAAGATTGGTGTTTCTCGATCCATTGACGTTTTGGAGGTACCTAGTTGTTACTGTTTTTTAATTTTTATTTTGTTTTTGTTATCTTAAAATTTGTATGCTAGTAAGCGACATATGACTATGCTCTTTATGCAGATGTTATATGATACGCTTTTTTTGAGTTTTGGGAATGAACTGGTTGATTATCTGAGAAATTATTAGGTGCTCATGAATAGTGCTGTATCCAATGTTAGAGTGGCATTTTAACTTAGGACTCACACTAACTTATGTCACTTTATTATTGGGTATCACAATCCACTGGTGATCCACGTGCATCCAATAATTTCGCTGATTATAGTGGGTTCAAAGAGTGGCATGAAATTAAATGAACGAAACATGGAGCAATTTTCAGCAAGATGTAGAAACTTCCATTTGAACTTTTTGGTGATTTTGGTGTTGGAAGCAATTTTTATTGTGTTTGAATCATCACATTAGTGCTATTCTTTAGTCTCTTGCATGGTTGTACGTTTGTATTACTAGGTGGCTGCAGGCATCAAGTTCACGAGGGGTGTTTTGTCCTGTTTAAAGTACCTTGAGGCTGTTCCTTGGGCTGAAGAGGAAGAAGAGAAATTAAGGAGCCTATTCACGAGATTTAGGTTTGATGAAGCAACAACAAGGGACATCCTAGGTAGACTCTACTTGAATTATTCACAAGATTCCCAGCCAAATGTAGCACTACAGCTTATCTGGTCTATCACCAAGTCTGTGGATGCCAATGCAAGAAATGAACTGAAGTCACTTGTCAAGGGTCTTCTAAGCAAAAGCTCAGTCTATGAGAAGAACCATCTTGATTTCAGCAAGGGGGATCTATATTCTGTTTGCCACTCATGTCTGGCTTCTCTAGTTAGCCTCTTTGAGGAGGCATCTGACACCATCCCTCCCGAAAGGTTGACAAAAAATAAAGATATGAATAAGCCTCTGATCGAACGCATTGCAAGGCAGGTTGATAACATCAACTGGTTGCTGGAAATCATGTTTGATGAGCAAGTTGCAGAAGACTTTGTGGATATATGGGCAGATCAGCACCAACTTCTTAAAATGCATGATAATGCATCCCCCATGGTTCGATATGAACTGAGTCGAGTGTCGGCAACTCTGTTTGTTGCCATTGGTACCAGAAAACTACAATGCCGGTTGGAAGCTAGATCAGGGCTTCTGCAGGCATGGTTCAACCCTATGCTGTTGGACTTTGGTTGGCTGCAGAGATGCAAGAAAGGGCTTGATATGAAGGCCTTGGAAGAGGCTATGGGACACACACTTCTTACTCTACCTCTAAAGCAACAATACATGCTGTTTATGGAATGGTTTCGGTATTTCTCAAAGCATGGCACTGAATGTCCAAATCTAAGCAAGGCATTCCAAATTTGGTGGCGCCGATCATTTTTAAGAGGCTCTGAAACTTATGCCATTGAATCAAGGTGAACTAAGCAAGTATTTCTCATTTTGACTTTTGTGTACTGTGTAAAGAGTTGCAAGTAGGTGAGAAATTCTGAACCATGTACACTGAATAAAATAGATAAACTCCATAAGATTGTTGTATTAGCTGCTTCATGCCTAAATGGTATCAAGTTTTCTGGGAGATTTTTTTGGAAAGGCCTAGGTCCTATTCTGTGTGAGCTTTGGCGGAGGGGCCTTCACCTTTACTTCATGAATCATGACTCGCAGTAAAAAGGCTCTTTCTTAGTTCTTACAGCACCAAAAAAGCAAGCTCTTTCCCTTGCACCTTAAAGTAGAAAAGGGTTCTTTCTTCTTCCACTTCTGTTGTCTCCATCCTGTTATCAGGCATAAACTCTCGTTTGTTTTTACGAAGTTACTCACGTTTTAGAGTAGCGCAAAATCTTTTTGATTATGGCATTTAGTCAAACTCTATCTAGAATACAGCGTGCAGAATGAATATAACTCAACGAAGAAATATGCAAAATGCTTGTCTCTATTCTCAGAAAATGCTGGTTTAACATCTCCCTCGCAGCTCCTGTAGGTTGTCTCCGCTATTTTGGAAATTGAACTCCTGACTGACTTTGATGTTACTTGCTGAATTGAACACGCTTATCACTAATAAGTCAAAAAAATATAGTTAATAGATAAGGCGTAACTTTGCTTAAATGTATTACTATGTACCTTGGGTTGAATTAACTTCAACCTTTGAGTTTTGCCGAGACAGAACGATGGCCTTTTAACCAACAAGACTTTTTTTGACGCTCAGGTGGGCTTCATATACTTTTGGTTTTCCTTCATTTTGGACTAATTTTTCTTTTTTTGGGAAAAATTCTCCCAATAATATTTTAATTTAAATTGTTTTAGGCTAGAATGAATGTTCAGTTCACTTTTAATTTCATGCAGCATTTGTTGTCCTTATAAATGCTATAAGATTAGCACAAAGAAACCACAAAGTGTATAGATTAAATTAAAAATATTGTATTATACCCCAAACAGGCCACGTTATAACAGCGACAAATGAAAGAAACTAAATTAAAAATATTAGTTTTTATAGAAATTAAATTATATACCAATACCCCAGAAAAAATTATAAGCTTTTTGCATAAAATCAAATTTAAAATGAATTTCACGTTTAAAATCTAAACATATATATTAAACATTATTTTAGATACAGAACCTTATTCAAACGCCCATTTATTTTAAAATTAACAACTATTATAAACAAGCAGATTATTCTATGTTCAGTTTGAACAATCTGCATAGCTTCAAACCATGATACGCGTGATTGTTAAACCAAACAACATGCTGTAAATATTAATTAATATTCAACGTAATAGATGCGGAACAACTCCGGGCATAACCAGACACAAATTAATCGAACATAATAGTTTATAAGATATAACAAGAAAATTTTTGAACCCAATGATTAATCCAACCTAATATTTGGGACCTAATTGCGACATTCTTATCAGTTGCCATCATGTTAGCTTATTACAGAAACGAATGTTCAATCAAAATTCATGCCACAGTAAAGTTTTTAAATGGAAATGGAAAGAGAATCAACATCAGCAACAAGCGGCTATAGTTCTATCAACTTTCTTCGATACTCCCTCAACTTTGAACCTTACTTATCTTGGGTCCAACTTCCATGTTATTTAGTCTCCCCACAACAATGGCGTCTCAAGGTCACTCAACTCCAAGAAATCTAGAGGATCGCCAAAACACAGGTCATCACCCGTAGAAAGCATTTCATTAGTATATTCACCTTCCTGGCCAAAGGAATATCCATGTCCATCTTCACCCAATTTGACAAAACTGTCAAGGTCTCCCAAGTCCTTAAAAATATCATTCGGATCAAAATAAAGCCTGCCTTCAGCATCCTTTGATTGAGCAGGATTATCAACCTTCTGTTATCACAAAATTAGCATAAAAATAAGAGAAAGAGATGGAGGCTCAGAACTTGTATAGAACAAGGTAAAAGAATAAAGCATCACGAGTCTGAAAACTAAAAATAAAGGATGCATAGCAGGATCTTTTATACAACATACAAAGTAATTCCAAAGACCAGGAACAAAATCACCAAAAAATGTTTCCACAATCAAAATATCAATTAGTGAAAAAAAAAACCACTGAATTATGAGAAGCTAAATGCAAATGAAAGTGATAGAAAAAAAACTGTTGACAGATAAAGTCAGAGACTTCAAAGATTAGGGAACATTTGACCAAGCATAAAAAGAAATACAGTCATGCAAAAATTTCCCCAAAAAATTGCACAAGCGCAGTAGGAAAAATTAGATTGCACACCTCACTTATGTTTTCCTTCAGAGCCGTTGTGTTGCCTTCTTTGAAAGAATTAAGCACTGCTAAAACGTCATCTTCAACTTGATTACTTGGAGCTGAAGGATGTGTTGAGCAAGAAGGCATTGATGCTGATAGACATGAAACATTGGCCAACCCATAGCATCCACTTGTAGAGGGATGCATGTCATTTACAACAGAACTATGACATAGGATAGGTTGAGCAGGAACTGGAGCAGATATAGCAGCAACAGTGACAGATTCGACACAATCACTTTCCTCCTCTTCATCCCACTCTTCCTCGTTAAATGGTTTTCCATATTGTGCACCATTCCTAGGACCAGGACCGTCCTTTTGGAAAACCTTACAGATTACATAAGAGTCCTGAAATAAAAATAAACCAGTAGACTAATTAAAATAAATTCACCAGAATAACAACCAGAAGAATACAAGGAGACAAAAATGAACAAACTATTAAGAATGTGAGAAAAGATGCTAAAGTAGTCAGATGCACATTAACAAGATAACAAGTAAAGCATGCCATGCTTAAGCATATGCAGCATATCTAAGGCTATAAACCAGTTTATAGTGTAGGGTTTAACATGAAAAGACAATTCTACTGTTAAGCCATATCCAACAAAAGAGGTTGCAGCATATAACCTGCTGACTGCTGTAATCTTCGTGTATTGAAATATGCTCATCAGCAAAGAGCATCGCTTTTAGTGAAACATAAGGCAACAATAGTATTAGTAGCAAGAATCCTAGATATCCCTATATACACTCACAGGCACAAGCACTAGCAGTTCACAACAACCAGATACATAAATTTCCTCAGTCAAAGTTGTAACATATTCAATTTCGACACATGAGAAATCAATGGTTACCTGTGGAATGCCTTTTTCAGAAAGCTCCTCATCCTTAAGTCGAAATTCATGCAGGACCCAATCAGTTCGTTCTCCCTTAGGCGCTTTGCCCCTGTGAAACACCAGGGTTTTTATCATCCCCACAACACGCTTCTTGTGTTCAATAGATCTATCCTTCCCAGTAGTCTTCCAGTACCCACCTTCTGTTGCCCGATTCATCCTCCCTCCACTCGCATACTTCTTTCCTCGAGGGCAAAAGAAGTACCATTCCAAATCCCCAGTTTTGAGCAAAGCATGACCTAAAAACACACAAACAAAAAAGGAACCCTCATTTAAGAAAAAAAAAACAAAAAACAAAATACAAGCATGAGGAACACAAAGAACTCTACTAAACCGAAGAGGAATTTGCGAGCAAACCTGGTAGATCGCACGGAGGATACTTATATATGTCAAGTTCAGCAATGACATCATAAGGGAATTTCTTCCCCAGCACCTTCCTTTTCAGAAAGTACTGAACCAGCTCAACATCAGTTGGATGGAACCGAAACCCTGGAATCAATTTCATTTCGGCTATCGCAATAAAAAAAGAAAAAAAAAATCCCAAATAGGAAATGCTTCAGAATCTAGCAACTTTTCTTAACAAAACCACCCAACAACAAAGAACCTCCTCACTAGAAGTGAAGAAAACAACCAACCTCGAAGGAAACCCCAATAAGAAAGAAAAACAATGATGTTTATGAGAAGAAGAAGAAGAAATTAACTAGAGAGTGATGAATCGAATCAAATAACCCTAATAATTCGGAGCGAAGAGGGTGCGAAGCGTCAAGTCCAGTGGCGGAAGAAGAAATTGCGAGAACACCAAAGCCTCCCCCGGTTCATGAAGGTGAAATGGAACTGGAAACCCACAATGTATGACGATCCCTTTCTGAGAACAAAAGTCATCGGCACAGTGGAACCCTAAAAAAAACATTGCAAATTCATCCAACAACGAAGGGATTATTTGGATAGAAAAGCCGAAGAGAACCCAAAAAACGTAAAATTATTATTGGAAGGCGTTTGCGAAGAGAGGATTAGGAAGCTTACCAGGGAAGGAAGGGGGAAGGGGGGAAGGAGGAAGGAGGAGGAAGGCACTGACTTGAGACTCCGCACTCCAAATCGTTGAATCCTCGACTACGAGAGCGAGAAGTAGAGGCCAGGCTTTTATTTATATTTTTTATTTTTATTATTGGGCTTTTCCATTTTTTATTTTTTTTATTTTTGGTCGTGTTTCTTGTGTGAGGGGTTTCTATATTTTAAGGGTTTTTCTTCTTTGCTTTCTTCCTACACTCCTATCCTTAATAAGGGCAACGCGCCAAAGAAATTTCCATACAATTTCAATCACTAATAACTAATTAATATTATCAAAATAAATTGTTTGTTTGTATGAGCTAACAAAATAATATTTTATGAGGAAATATTATTCTATTTTTTATTTATAATCTTATCTTACATTTTTAACAAAATAATCATATTTTATAACAAAAAATAATGAGTACTATTATTTTTATTTTTACCTTTGGTTATTCTTTTTTTATATACATAAAATTGGCATCTATTAATAATGGAAAACTTTTATGTAACAAAATATTTTAAAATTTAATTTTAATATACTAATAATGTAAAATTTTTTACACATTATCATATTATTAAAACTATTTGACTCTTACAATAAGTATCTTAATATCAAAATTAATCTATTTTTTTAGTTAGCACATTTAGCGTATTATTTGAAACTAGATACTAAATAATTTAAAATAAATAAAATAAAGTGAACCAAATAAGAAGCCCATGTATCGCTTTTCTCTAATTATAAATAATGAATAGACACTTACTTGCAATGAGAATATGAATAAAAAAATTATTTAATTATTTTTTTGGGGTAAAAATTTTTATTTAATTATAAATTAACACAAGAAACTCTCAGTTTTTATATTTAAAAATTAATAATTGAAATTGGGAGATAATCTCTTGCACAAGAGGCATCAATCTATGAAGCAACATTTTTTTGTGATTTCTTTATAAATTGCATTCCGCATTGCAATTGGTCAAAGTTGAGAATTGAGATAAACCTTGGGGTGTTGTAGAAGTTAACAAAAGCCAATGATGAAATTTAGGCCAGTAACAGCAATGCCATCAGCTAATTATCGACTTAATTTTGCATAAGTTTGATTTTTTATAAATCACTTTAATGAAATGATTAGCAAATAATATGACTAATTGTATTGATAAGTCACTCATTGAAATTCATGTGACAAGTTTTTCTTGTGCCCTGTTTAAGATTGAACCAAGTTTAATTATTAATTAAAGTAAAATGATTCAAACCAATTATTATTGAATTAGAGCATCAACCTTAAATACATGGATGACAAGTAAACACATGGATGTTATTAAGCCTATTAAGCAATTTCTCTGCTAAATAGAGACTGAATGAGAAATATAGAACAAATAATTTCAAAATGAAAACAGACAACACAACATGCTTTGTGAAATCTAGAGTTCTTAAGTTAAAGCCAGGTTAGAACAGGTTTAGGAAAAGTAGAATACTTGGCTCCAGAAGCAAAGGCACCAAAACTTTGTATGATTGATATGAAGGTGAACAAATTTCACCATGAAAGTAAACAGAATCAATTACACATGATGCAATCAAACATCATTAAAGAATTTTGATAACAATTTCCAGTGTAAGTATTGAAGAATCAATCCTGGGAAGAGATGGGATAGATCAGCTGAGATCAGGAAGAAATAACACAGCATTTCGCCAATACTGGAGGTATCCCCTGATCACTCCCAAACGAATGTCCAAAAGGCACCAACCAGGTCAGTATCTGCCCAATGGTTACAAGGCACCCTCAAGACTTCTGATGAACCAAAGAGTTTTATACAGTACACATATCAACATCCAATATAAACCTGGTCCGTACTCCCGCTAAAATCACTGTACAGTTTCCACTATCTCTCGCCATTAGGAGGCTAACGCAACTTCTCCAAGCAGCAGAGCTTCATTCACAAAAAACAAGGCAAAAAAGAAAAAAAAAATCAAAAAGCAAATTCAAAAAGACTCGGCTTGAGTAATTTAGCCTGGTACACTTGAAGTATTGTTGCAAGTCAGAACGTTCCTCTACCGGGGGAAAAGAGGCTGCTGCACCCTGCCACCTATTAATTCTTACCTTCCACAAAAACTCTAAAGCCACACCACAGTGAACCAACCACAATCCAATGACTTAAAATTGCAACACTATTTGACGATCATTCACTGTGCAAGCTTAGTTAAATGGAACAAGCATGTGATCACCATTGACAAATTATCTCACAATATTCCATTCAAAACCCGTTGGTAATAATCATACTGCCGTGTCCGCCATGCATCCAGGCTACTGCTAATAAGTGTAAGCACCAAGGATACACATTGCTGCCAGAAGAAAAAATGAAATAAAACATACATTTAACAATCACATCCAACAAATTTTTCAGTTAAGAAAGTAACTAATATTAGTATTGCAACCTCTTCTGTTAAACTGAGATGGAATCGCTTCCGTAGGTTCTGTATTGTCCGTGGACCACCTTTAAAGCAGGGGAAACCAGAGTCCTAATACAAACATTAGAAAACAATAGTTCAGGATCCAGCATTCATGAGGGAGAATTTTCTCCTCTCACGTCCACACACATGCATAACAAAAGTAAGAGGCCCACAGCGGTACAGGCACGGTTGAGTGTCAAAGACTATATGAGGTCACTTAAAAACAGGTACTCATGATCATGCTGCAAGATAAGTCAGTCTGCAAGGTTACAATCAAACATCATCTACAAGGCAGGGGAAAGCTCTATTTCTCTAACCTCTTATCAAACAAATGTAGTGTAACCTTTTTGCACAAATTGCTGTTTAAAGAAAAACAGGTTGCATTTTCCTTTCAATTGTTTGGGTTGGAAGGAACACTCCCAAGACACAGCAAACTTTGTTTTTCAGCCATGTTCTAGAACAACTCAACAACGTCACCAATTTGCCATCCACTGCCAATTATCTAAACAACTAGATTTAATTGACTAAAAGTCATGCTGAATACAACCCATCCACCACTTCCTTACCAAAAAAACAAATTTTTGTTTCAATCTTGGAGTTCAAAGATGTCCAATGTGTATGCAGAAATTCTTAAGCACTTCATTGTCCCTGTAGTATGATAGTTAAGCAACCAAAATTTACTATAGAAATCAAAGATAGCTGCTCTTTGCACAAATATGTGAGCATCCAATTACTCATAAATATGAGACACCATGCATTGCTTCAACTCCATAAAGGAGGAAATATAATTAGATATTTTCAGTCAGTAGACAGCTTGAAAGGTTATTTGAAAAGGCATAAACTTTATAACTAAATAAGCTAAGTTAGACTAATCAATCACTAATCTTAAACAGCTTGCAATGACAGTCAATGGCTAAAAATGGATGTTGGCATAAAGAAGGAGAGGGCAGCGCTCAGTGTGTCTAGATAAGCTTATTTTGGGTTCAAAACAGCTTATAATGAAAAGCTTCCTGAGATAGCTTTAAGAAAACGATTATATCCTAAAAGCAGCTGTTCCTGTACATACCATAATTATTAGGATTGGACCACCACCAAAGTGGACCATAATAAAGAGATTTTGTTCTGATAGGAGAAACTGGATATTATCACGCTAGACAACAACACAAGTAGGCTACATTATTAGATGAAAATGGAACCACAGGGAGCTGACATTTACATACCTGCAACATCTCAACAAGAAGGATTATACGTTCAGCATGCTTACGGCAAGTAAGGAAGCCTTGAATGCATAAAACCTGGATTACAGGGGACAAAGCAATGGACAAATTTAGAGCCAATAAATGCAAAGGCAATCTGCAGATATATATAGTCACCAGTACCTTGAAATAATCAAAGAACTCGCTTGGAATGCCCTCAGCATCGGAATCCATGACCTAGCACAATCACACTATCATTGTCATTGTATAGAGCTAATAACTGATCAAATGGACAATAAAAGTTCAAGTGAATAATAAACAGCAAATGGTCTCAATTTTACCTCAAGAAGCTCTCGGGTTAATTTGAAAGGTGCACTTTCAAAATTAACACCACCAGGTGAATTTGAAAGCATGAAGCCAAAATCAATATGTATAATATGACCTTCTTCGTCCAATAAAAGGTTCCCATTGTGCCTATCCTTCACCTGGATGACAAGAAATAAAAAATGATAAGTGGGTAGAACACAAACCCTTCAATAACAATAAACAGCAAAAAATTATGACTTAAAATTACAATTTAAGCCAGTAATGCAACAGTTATAAAAAATGCATGCATGAGCATAATAAGATGTTTCACACCTGCAGAAGGTAGCAGACGAGGGAATATCCAGCCATACTTTCAACAAAGTTCCTCTGAAACAAAAAAAGAAAACATTATCAAATTATAAAAGAAATGATATCTTCTCCATTTTTAACATAAAATCCAGGTGTTTTCCACCATAGAATAAGTAAAATGATCCAAGAAATATCATTCAAATAAGGAAGAAGGAAATAACCCTTTATGTTTAAAACCTGAAAGAAGCCACACTGGAAAGTTATGCCAGAAAATAGGAAGGGGAGGGAGAGGAAGTATTCAGTTACAGTAGATCGCATATTGATAATGAAAGTATTGTGATGGAAAACTAAAAATAATAACTGTTTTATTGAATTTTCCACTCAGAATTCACTACTGAAGCTGATATGAGATGATATCAGTCCATAACAGAGATGACTATTTACAGTGTTTACTCTCCTCACCCTCTCTTTGAACAGGAAGGGAAAGATACAGCAGGTGCTTCTAGGGACCTGCAAACATACCAAACTTTCCTACTCAATTTCTGCCCAGTTCAGTGATGGTTCACTGGTTTTGGTTCGAACATTGAATATTTTATATAACAAGACTGGTGAGGTGACCAGTCCACAGTCCAACTGGCTTGGTTCCAATTGTAGAACTTCTGCTCGTAACTGTACCCATGCTTCTTGGGATGCTTTCACTTGAATGTGAGAGAGTATTACATAACTCTCTTCATTTAAAATTTATTGAATGGTCCATTTTCCTTTACTTAAATATATAAACAGGCAACTCTTCTTTTCAATGTTTTTTTGATAGAACAAAACTATATTAGAAGGAAACACAAAGTAAAGAGGATAAGAAACCCCCTCAGATAAACTAATATGAAAACGAACAACCAACAAAATCAAAGTTACTTTTCAGCTCTCTTCTTTTGGTGAATGTATTACCTGTCAATCTCACATGAAATTAAAATGTCACCAAAAGGGGGTCTAGACTTTAGAAGGTGAAACATCATATATACCAGCAGAACACATGACCAATTAAGAATTCATAGCAAATTATAAGATGAACAAGATCAGTTCATAATAACAGTCTATCTTTGCATCTCTGAGTTACCTGGGCAAGTTTAAAACTTGGAGAATTTTCTTGATACTTGGCAACAAAGAATTCACGTAAACTCAAGATATTGGGATATCTACTCTTGATAGAATGTAGAGAAGCCTACAATATAGAGAAAAGGACAGCTAACAATAATAAGATGAAACTATTATTAATAGGATGTAATATATTATAATACTTAACCTATACTCCTATTTACTCTCCTATTTATACTAATAATAAGGTCAAGTACTGGCACTAGAAGCACAAGCACAAGCCTACTAAACATAAGACAGAGTAGTAACCTAATTAAATAAGCCAAAAATCAGGAAATATAAGAAATCGGCAAAGAACTACTAAGATTATTTCCTCAATTACATGACTAGTTTGATTTGACAATATATTCTACATATATTCTAAGGTTATCTAAAGATATCCTAACTAACCTCCATGAATTACATTTGAAATGTGAAAGTACAGAATTACCGTATCTGGAATTGTTTCAATAAGAGCTGTGTAAGAAGAAGTACATAAAACTTCATAAGGATGCAGCCAGAGAGGTAAGCCAGCTTCTTGGAAGATATCTGGCATCAAAATCTGATAATTGTAAGCAACACATTAAGAAAAACAAGCAGACAACAGGTCTAAAATAAAATACAATCACGTAAATCATTTAATCTTAGGGGCATCCAACCTATTCACTAGACAATTACTTTCATGCTTTTACAAACTTCCCCTCTAATTTCCATCTAACGAGTTGAAAACCGCAACCAAGTAGATTTAGGGTGTCTCAATGTGCATGTCCAAAATTATACATAAAATGAGATCATAAAACCACACATTGGTTCTTAGAAGAAGAGGACTTTACATGACTTGTGTTGCCCTGCTAGATTAAAAACGAAGTGAGAATGAAATTTATTTAACAGCAAGATTCAAACCCGCTTGGTTGTTTTACAAAAGTAGACGGGCATCATTTGGGATTTAAAAAAAAAAAAAAGGAAAGGGAAATGGAACAATAGCTTGAAACAAGAATTTTGCTGTTTAGAGACATCTTTACATTTCCTTTTCACTTCCCTTAGTATGTCCCAGTGTCCAGTTCATGCCATGCTCATCCAACAACAACAATTCCCCACTAGGTGGGGTTCGCTAAATTGGCAAAGCAAACCATTGTGTCCTATCATAAACCATGTTTGTAGACGAGCTACTTAAATTTAAGTTCTTTTTAATGGTTTCGTCTACAGTTTTTCTTAGTCTCCTTCTTCTATAACTATTGGGTTAGCTCGATCTACTCTTCTTAATAGGATTGCTATATATCTTCTCACCACATGACCAAACTACGTAAAATGAGATTCTATCATTTTTTTTTTTTCACAATAGATGCTACCCCAACTTTCTCTCTAATGCCATGCCCAAAGTAAATGCAAAATGAATAACCAATGAAAAACTAGGGTTATCAGTCAGAACAGCATACAGAAGCAAAAACTATCATTTTTGTCACCCTAAGCCTACTCAATCAATGCATGCTTAAGCAAATTCTAAACAAACATTATTTAAAAAGAAATAACAGAATTCAAGCCTTTTGAGATACATCTTACAGACCATAATCATAAATAAATAAGAGCAGTTGTTGAAAGCAAATACCAAAGACAAAATGATAGGAAAAAAACAAAAAAGTATTTGCAACATAAAGGACATTAATGGAACAAAAGTTTTAAATTCTGAATATGAAGGGGCACACGAAAAGAGAAAGAGACCACCAACCATAGAAATGTGAAATAAGTTGAACTGCCAGATGCTCCTGCCTGCAATCGTCACCACTCTTTACAATAACCTACATGAAAAGGGAAATTGTGTTATCATGCTTGAAAGAATTATCATTTTAAAGAACATATTCTCAAACAGAATAAACAAATAACTCATCTAAAAAAAAAAGGACTATACTTTGCACTTTTTTTACTTGGATAAAATAGTTCAAATAGAAAATCAGTAAATAAACAAATGACTTTCCTTTAGGTGATAAAAAGTTATTGATCCAGAGATATTTTATTTACTGAATTCATGCTTACATGACTTTAAAAAATAATGGCATTTAAAGCAAATTCTTTTGATTGATAAATGTACTTACAGATCTCAAGTCCCAACCAGGTAAATGTCCATGAATGGAAGCCTTGCGTATCCTCTCTTTCTTTGCCTCCCAAAGTTCACCAGACAAGGCATCACTGGCTTTGCGGGCAATTCCATTAGCCTGTCGGAAGGAATCATGTCATGCACAACAACTCCATATTTGAAAACAAAAATGAAAAACTTACGTGTCTTACCCTTGGTTGTGCATCTGATGAATCTTGACCAGCACCTTTCAGAGGGAGTCCAAGAGGTGCTTCCCCTTTAGCCGCCGCAGCCTGGCGAATTTGAAATGTTAGCAAAAACTATTATTGTAACATGAACTGGGAAATGTCAAACAGAGAAATGAATGATCTACTTGTCAAAAGATATAATCCAAACTCACACCTATCATTTAATTATGTTACATGTCATGTTGTGAAAGGCAGAATCTTTCAACAAACAGAATGAATCTACATATCCCACACTATTGATTAATATCAACAACCTATCTACTGCATGTATGCATAGTTTAATGATTCAAGTTATTGATTATACTATCATGTAATGTGATAAATTGGCCAATATTTTTCTATTAAACATTAATTATGTTGACTAGCGGACATGAATCTACATGCACTGAAACAGTGGACTTTATGCTGCTGCAACAACTACATATTGTAAAATCAGCTGAATTTATTTATTTTGGACTACAGACACTGATAGTATGAAATTAGAAAGTTTCAAGCTAAGAAAATGGATACACTCAATTGTAAGGTGACAGTAAAACAGTTTTGACCACATTAAACAAGAACAGTAGGAACCAGAATTAAGGCTTGAGTACATTAAGACTTATTTTGGTTTTTTGTAACTAGATTTATATTAAGTTAGAAACCAGAGAAAGTGCTTTGGATGCTTGTAATAAGAATTTGTCTTTTGATTTGGTCCCTTTGTGAGTTGACAGGACAGAATCCTTAACAAGTCTGACACCAAATGAAGACTTAAAAATATGAAGCTCAACAGCAACATAGAAGAAAATAATGCAAATAGCAGCCTTAATACTAAAAATCACCAAAAGACTTGCCTTTACTTCCTCTATTGCCACTGTACTTGGAACACGACGATGTTCCTTCCGCCTTCGTGGTGCTTGTTCCCCAATATCTTCCATTCTAACCCTGGGATCAGCTGTCAACACTACACGTACCCACTCCACATCACTGTCATATCCTGGTCTTGCCATTTCACTTACACCCTTACTATAAGCAGGACACCAACTGCCACCATGCAGATCCACTTCAGTATTCCCCGGCTGACCATGTAATTGTGCTTCCACAGAAAGACTCACACTAACAAAGTTGACTTTTGCCTCAGATACATGAGTCATTGCCTGGCCAATTGCCTGGGCAGTCGATCTGGACATCCTATCATTGCTATTACGATATGCCTCTTGTGCTGTCCATAATGGATAAGCCCAAGGTGGTGGTTTTTGCAAGAGAGCATCTCCACTTGCCAAAGGAATTCCACCTTTAGAAAGTTTCTGAGAACTGGATGCCTCCTTGGAATTGCTATAACAAATGTTTTGCAGTCAGGGGGGTGTATCAGAAATATGCTTCCCATTTTATGAACTGCTTTTTTTTTCAAAACTCATGAGGACTACTATGAAAGTAATACCTTGGCATCTCACATCTCAATACTTCAATGCAGATCATGTAAGGGGCCTTCTCCCTAGAATTCAAGAGAACAGCTTCATCTTCAGGTATATGAAGCACACGGTACATGCCCTTTCCCAATGGGAAACAAACTCCTAGGAATAGGAAAAGCAAGATTCATATAGAAGTAAGAAAATAAGTGAATCCATAAGCAAAGGAATGCATAAACACTACTTGCCAAAAAAAGTGAGTTTTAAAAGCAAAGAACTAACAACAGTCAATAATTCCCAGTACAAAAGGGAAAAATTTATCAACAATTCCACTAACAAATGGGCCCCTAAAAAAGACCAAAATGAAAGTTTCTAAACATGCAAAAAAAAAAAAAAAAAAAGGCCATGATAGATACGTGAAAATCTTCACCATTTTTCTTTTATTTAAAAAAAAAAAAAAACCTGCAAATCTGCTGCTTGACAACCAAACCATTTATCAAGGTGTTATTCCAAACAAAGAAAAATACACATGTAAAAAGTCTCTGACTCTGCACCCTGATAATGGCATTACTGCAATGAAAATTTTTCTGACCACTTTTTGGTAATAACATGAAATCTGCTCAGACAAAACACACAACAAATAGAAGAATCCCTTGAGCCTTATTGAACATCACTCACATAATATCATTCAGAGTTAGGAAGTACCTCCAGTATTCTGTGCCTCTGTCAAATGTAAATTGATCTCTGCAAGTGACTTGAAACACAGAAATAACACAAATATGTGTCAGAAGCACATATTGGAAGAGGTCCAAACATGTACATAGATGCATACACATTTCCATCTCTAACTATGTCAGCCAGATAAAGAATAAAAGGGAAAAAAAATTCAAAGAAAATCTGAAAAAAAAATAACCTCACACAGAGCATGTTTTCGGTCTTCAACTGGAAATACATCCACTAACCCAAATGATGTCTCACATAATGACAGCACAAAATCCAATGACTCATGGTATGCTCCTTTCCGGAACTGCGATGGATTAATTGGAAGTGGGGGCTTTGTTTCTGATTTCTCATGTTGCTTTGGCGATCCAGGATGCTTCTGCCAAAGTAACATGACAAAATCCAACTCAGGCATAAGGATGTGATATATGGCAAAATGCCCTATTGCCCTTACTCTAATATTAAAAACCAGAAAAATATAAAAAGAAAAAAATGAAAACAGATTTCAGAATGCATTAATACAAATATTCCTCTTCCAACTCTAACCGACAGCTACAATCAGAGACGTCACTTACAAGGATTATTTCTCAAGACTCTATCATGTGTGCAGTATGTCCTGCACCCATGCCCATAATATGACTGTTATTGATAATGAGTGCATGTAGCCAATCATGTGGATGTTGAAAAAATAATCAACGTCAAAATCTATAAGACCGTAAAATGGACTTGGTATGAAGATGTCAGAGTGTCATTATGATTAAAAAGAAAATTAATAGGTGCGTCATGTGTGTCAATATGGGTTCATCAAAGATTTTTGGTTTACATTCCACCAAAAGACAAATAAACTAAATATTAATCATTAATAAATATTCGACAGACCTCTTTCTGCTTCTTTGACCCCAATAGTTCTGAATCTTCAATTGAACGGTCACGATCTCTAAACAATTTGCGGAAGAAATTCTCTGTACCTGGACTACTTTCAAACAATCCACCATTGTTTTCATTGGCTGAACTACTTTTACCATCTTCAGGGTGCACACGAAATAGTCTTTTGAACAAAGGAAATTCAGAAGGCTCTTCTTCCTCAACATTGGCAGTACCTTCTTCAATTTTATCATTTGCATCTTTCTTGTCCTCAAATATATCCTTAAAGAATTTTCGAAAAAACCCTTCTTTTTCATCCTCGTCAGAAGGCCTTGCACCTTTCTCTTCAGAATTAGCATTATCTCCTTCATCATTCCCATCCTTCTTATCTTCAAATTTTTCTCTGAAAAACTTACGGAAAATTCCCTCTCTCAACCCCTCTTTCTCCTCTTCTTCCATTGTTCTAGTATGCGTTTTATCCTCGGAATCATTCTTGCTATCACGAAACAATCTCTTAAAAAATCCCTCCGAACTTGAGGCCAAATCCTCATCCTCACCTTTATTGTCCCTTAAGAACCTTTTAAAGAAACCATCCTTTTCAGAGTCTTCATCATCACCTCTACTGTCCTTTAAGAGCCTTTTAATGAAATTATCCTTCTCAGGGTCTTCATCATATTTCCCAGTGGACTTTCGGAAGTGAAATACATCTCGAATTTTCTGGCCCAACTCATCCTCACCTTTGCTACCCCTTAAAAGCCTCTTGAAAACACCATCCTTCTCAGAATCATCATCATCTCTGTCCACTGACTTCCTAAAAAGAAAAGCATCTCTAACCTTTGGCCTTGGCATCAATTTCTTAAACAACTTGTTCTCATCAGGAGACTGCGGACTACCATCCTCATTCAAATTATTTCCCGAAGAAGGCGAGAACGACAAAGACTTCTGAGGAGACGGCGAAGATGTTAGCGACAGCAGACGCTTCGAAGACAATATCCTATTCAAAACTTGGTTCTTGCCTCCGGGGCTCGCAGGTGTACTTTGAGGCCGTATCAGGGGCGGCCACTCGCCCATCAATGTGGCCGCAATCTGGCACTTGTCCTGGATCCTACTAATCCCTTCATTATCATCATTGTCCTCAAGCTCAGCCAACAAGAACCAATGCACCTTCAAAGCAATCTTAAGGGACTTGGAGCAAATATCAATGACAAACTTATCCAAAGAGGGGCTAGGCTTATGTACCATCATGTAACACACTTGGAACAAATAGCTCTCAATTCCTTGCAATGGAAGTGTATACATTCTATTACAAAGATAATCACGCACCCCTGAGTGATCATGCTTGTACAAGTAGCTAACAGCGATCCATTCACAGAAGAAGGACGAATCAAAGAACCTGATGAGCCACCCATTCTCACTGGTCTCACCGGTCAAATTGGACCTCGACGCGATTTCTCTGGGCTCATCGACATAGCCACGAGTCAATCCTAAAAGCCTCACCATCCTCAATCTACCATCATCAACCCCCGAAGGGGTTAACCGCTACCAACCCCTCCCAAAAGCACCCTAATTTCAAATTTGATCACCCAGCTAAAGCATACTCTTAATTTAAACCCTACGAATCCCTAAAACCTTCGCCGAAAACCCTAATCCTGCCGCGAATCGAAATCGCCACCCTCATCGGTTATCCGATTCGGGCGCCTACCGCAGATTCCCGGGAACAAAACGATATTGAGCAGGAAACCCTTGCAGCGATCATGGAAACAACGGAGCGACACAATATCGAGAAAATAAGGGTACCGAGAATTGAAGCTGAAGCATGAGCAATCGTGGAATTCACACTATAAATCGCAAAACACGGGTTCCATTCGATGAGATGAATGCATGGGAATTGCGTGGAAGGTGATATGTGAATCTGATTCGAACCGCACGAGAGCGTGAAATTGAATCGAATGCCGCAACGGATCTCTTCGAAACGACGGCATTTTGTGGAGGTTGTTGCGGTGGCAATAGTGCGGTGGCGGTGGTCGTCGTTTCTTTCGTTATAGAGAGAACAACGACAAAGCTAAGGTACGAGTTAATTAAAAAAGAGTAAAAGTGATGGGGGGAAAAAAAAAAGAAGAAGAGAGAGACCCAAAAAAGCGAATGCTGCTAAAATGCGCTTAACTATAAGCTGCGCGCCGCTAGGTTCGCGGGGCACTACTTTTATTTCCCTCCCGTTGCAATTAAAGTGAATTTTACGTTAATTGGAAAAAAAAATAAAAAAAAGTGAAATATGATTAGTGGATAGATTCTATATAATTTACGTTATTGGAAAAAAAAAATAATTTTAATATATTGAGAATGTAAAAAAATTTTATATAATTGATCAATCATATCTTTTTATTTATATCATTATTTATATATTAAGTAATTAAATTAAATATTTTTATTAATATAATAATATATAATTAGATGTTCATATAAAAATTTTTTATATTAATAATATATATAAATTAAATAAAAAAATGAAAATTTCATCATTAATGACTGTCAGGTGCGACATCATATAACAAATAATAGAGATAATTATTACGCATAATTTTAATCATATAAAAACAGAATAATTAAAGCTACCGAAAAAAAAAAAGAATGGTTGATTCTGAAAAAAGAAAAAGAAAAACCAAATAAATGCATGAAATTATAATTTATGACAAATCTGTATAAGAAAGCTCTGTGTAATCAGCTAAATTCGAATATGTATAAAAAAGATAAATAAAAATTCTAATATAGTTCTTGATAAATTATAAACTAAAATGATCATTGAATCTTGTTTATAAAAAAAAATTATTAATAATTATTTTATTATATAAAAAATATTATATAAAAAATTTAATAAACAAAATTCAAAGATTATCTTGATTTAAGGATCATTTTATCAACATCCAAAAAAGATATTCAAAAGTAATATAGAATTTTTGTCACAAAACTATATATATAGTATCAAAAAAATAAATAAGTCACTAGAAGTAGGTTGATAATAAGCAGTTTAAATAATAAATATAAAGTTATAAGAGGTATTTAAAAAAAAAAAACAAAATGATAAATACTATATCAAAAAGATAAATACTTTAAATAAAACATTCACCATGAATTTGTTAGAATTAAATTAATATTAATTTTAAAATATTAATATTAAAATGGATATTTACTTTTAATATTAAGAATTTAATTTACATGTATTGATTATATAAAATAATTTTACATAATCAATCAATAAAAATACAAGAAAATATCAAATTATGATGGATTCCTTATTATAATTGATAATTACCTAATATAATTTGGTATTTTATTATATTTCTATTGACTGATAATATAAAAAAATTTTACATTATTAATGCATATAAATTATTCTCTAATATTAACTTAAACTTTTAATTTGATTAAATGCCAAGTGCCAACACAAAAGGAGAAAAAATGGAATTACTACTTTAAAAAATTTTATTAAGTGCTTTTCAATTTACCGTCACAAGACATAAATTAAAGAATCTTATATTTTATAGAGAAAACAAATTTTTGAAGCGTTCCATTAAATGAAAAATAATCAGTTATTTGTTTATTTGAATTTTTCTTTAGTTTGTCCTTTTTTTTTTTACGACATATAATTTGTCTCTACTGTTTCATTTAAAAAAAACAAGGGTCTACATATTATCCTACAAAGATGTGTGGGCAGTCCAACCCAAATGTTTGGAACACTCTTTAACTTCTCTTACTACATTAGGGTGTTATCAAGATTTGTTTAGAAATATTTTATTAAATCGGACCATACATCAACCTAAACTAATTTTAAAAATATGAGTTTAATAATTGTTATCTCTTTCACAAATCTTAGTATAAGGACAAAAAGGAAATAAAGCATCAATTGAATCAAGGAAGAATTTGAGAAGGTTCAAGCAAGCAAGGTTGAGAAAGATTGATAGGAGAGGAGCACAAAATAAATGGTTGTTGAAAAGAATGAGCTCATGAGGAAGAGATTGACTAAGAAATTATGAAGATATTTTAGAAAGAATAATATTTTCTATTGACATAAATGATAGCGGCTTGATGAGCCAAGGTCGAAGAGAGGACTAGTTAGAGAAGTTTAAAGGATTCATGAAGGCATAGAACATGGTAGGGCTCATAGAAGCTCATGAAGCAAATCATTTGAACTATGGTCATCAATGTGGTAGAGGCTTTCAAACGTTAAGTCATGCATTTATTATTTTAGAAGTCAAGCATTGGAAGAGCCCATACACAAATCAAAACATGAGATTAAAGAATAAATGTGGATTTGAATATAGTTTAAGGTTAAAGTTGAAGAACGTTGGATAATAGGTCTCGTTTTTAGAGATTTTTTTTGTTTATATATAGTACTTGTAGGATTAGAAGGGAAAAATATTTTGAGAAATACCTTACACATCCTCTCGTACTCTGACATCACATGATACGCAAGGAAAAATCAAGTACTCTATCACATTTTATTTTCTTTTCATCTTCTTTCTAATTTCTTTTTGATTACTTTTAGTTCATCTCTATCTAATTCTTTTGTTTTAATTTCAATTTATTTACTTCTTACATTTCAACTTTATATTGCTTTTATTTCGATTTTTCTTTCTTTAATTTATGTTCTTATTTTAGTTTATTGACTTTTTTTTTACTTTGTTTATTTTAATTTTGCTTCATTTTATTCTTGAATTGTTTATAATTTCCTTTTATTTAAATTTCTTTCATTTTTTTTCATTTTACTTGAATTTGTTTCTTTTATTTATTGTATTTATTATATTTTCTTTACTTCTTTTGCCTGCTATTTAAAAATTTTGAGAGCCCATAAAAAGAATCACTTTCGTTTCTCGAATTGAGATCGAGAAGTAAGGTTATGATTGTTTATTTATTTACTAACGAAAAAAATCAGTTAAATAGTAATATATATATATATATATATATATATATATATATATATATATATATATATATATATATATATATATATATATATATATATATATATATATATATATATATATCAGAAAAGAGGAAAGTGGAATTAAATATAAGCAAAGTCAAATTAAATATACATGTATTAATACTTGTTTGCAAATATCCATTACACTTAATATGTATGAGATCATATATTCAAATCTTATTTATTATTGATATATAAAAAAAAATTTAGAGTTTAAAATTGAAACAAAACTTTTCAATTCTAATCATTATATTTGAAATAATACATAAAGTTATAATTATAATTTCACAAATCAATTTCATAAGTGGCAAGGGAGGATATATCGAGACAAGAGAACGACAAGGGAAGGTTACCCTTGCCACTCCACTCTCTTTTCTTCAAATTACTCTCAAAACTAGCTATATTACCGGTGCTTTGCACAGGATATAGGTAAAGAAAAATAAAGCATCTTAAAATATTATTTTTTAAAAAATTTATCTTTTATTATATGCTAATTATTGTATAAGTTTAACAAAAGAAATATATAACAATAAAAAATAGAAAAAAATTACATCTTGAAAGAATAAATTTAATATCTTTTGCTTGTACATTTTGAGATAATAAACAAAAAGTAAAATCAATTTTTACATTTTAATTAATTATAATTATTTTAAATATTTTTATTAATTTAATTATAATTTTTATTAAATATTATTTTTTGCTAAATATTACTTATTATTTATTTATATTTTTAATAATTTTTTATTCTAATAATTATAGAAAATCCAACTATTATATAATACTATGTCCTTCTTAAAATTAAACTTTGATATTTTTCATTTGTGCTTTCTATTATAAAATACAATAAAATATATAATAAATATGATTTTAATTACTTTATTGTAAATTTTTAAAAAAATATTATTATTTAAATATTTATTATGATTTAATTATAATTACCTTAGTTTTGTTATATTTTATCAATTATTTTATATATTTAATAAATATTTTTATTAACATAAAAATATAAAAAATTAAAAAGATACCTTCGATATTAGAAGCTAATCAGGCTTAATTTCACATCTTAATACTTGATTAATTTGTTTATCATTTTAGAAATATTCTGCATATTTTATTTAAATATAATAGAATAAAGTTAATATAATATATTATAGCTTTATCACTTATTTGATGCAAGCAATAAATTGTATAAATTTATCCATCAAATCCCCTTATATTAAAAAAATTGATATCTTCATCAAGTTTAAAGCTGTAGGATAACATTTGATTAACTTTTGATGTATAAGATTTATTTCACTCTTTATTTTTATATATTTTATTTAAAGAAAATGATTGTTAAGTAATATAATAAAAATAATAACAATTATATAAAAAAATTAAATTAAAATTTTAATAAAAACATTATTAATAAATAAATATTTATATTTTAATATTTATTTTTAAAATAAATATAAATTACTAATAAAAATTATTATTTTAATATAATTTTCTTTTTTTATTTATTATGAAAAAAGCACAAGAAAAAAAATTAAAATATATAAGAAAAAGAAGGCATTATATATTTGTTAATTTTTATATTTTATTAAAAACAAAAAAATATTTAAATAAATAATAGAAAAAAATTCGATATAAATAACAATTTTAAATAATAAAAGTTAATGGAATTATATAGATTATATATATATTAGTTATGTGAGTGTATTTACTTGATTTGACATTTGTTAATAAAATATTTGATTTGACATTTTTTGGAGGGAAAAAAATCTGCAATGAGTGTCTACAGATTTATATAAATATATAGATATATAGAGAGGTGCCTTCCGTATAGTGTGTAATGCACCTGATTATTTGGCATCATTCGGATAGTCTTAAAATACTGGACACCATGGATTGAAACTGGTAACATGTGGAGTGGGTTCATTATGAGATAAAATTGAAATTAAAATTTAGTGATTTTAAATGATTTATGAAGCTGTATTCATGCAAAGAGATTGATTTCCGTCCTTTGAATATGAATCTTGGATGTTGATTTTGTTCATTTCATATCATCATTTTGGTCGTCCTCCGTCTAGTGAGAAAGAAGGAAGGTGTGGCACCTAGGTATGTGGCCGGCCGAAGGGTATGGAAGTTGCCAGAAGTAGCGGGTCCGACGAGGACGTATATATAGACGACGATGGATGTGGTGCAATTGAAAAGCCAGACAGCAGTTGTCGGTAAGATACACGAATGAGGTTTATTTAGTGAATTAAACTGACATGGTATGGTTGAAGATAAACCCAATTGTGAAGGGGTGATCTAATTGAAAGACTTTTAGAGACTGTTGGGTGAAGTACTGTATGTGTTTGATTAACTTATGGTTATATTAGTTGAACTCTTTGTTGGCTTTGGTTTGGGGTTGGAAGCCATTTGCTTAGTAGATGCAGTGATCATTAAGTGCAGTTGTAACTTTAATCTCATAGCTTGGGGGAAAATCCAAAAGTGCTAAGTTTCGTTGAGGTCGATTGAGGTTGGTGGTGGTGACAAAAAAAAATTTAATAAGGTAAAACTGACTTGTTAAATTGATGGGGAAGAATTCATTGTGTTCATCTAGAAGTTGAGTGGAACTTGTGACTTTATTATATGTTTGTGTGTTAGTGTAGTATATGGTCCTTGTATAAATTGTCCATAGTGCAGAAAGACATTTTGATACATGCTCGTATGAGTCATGTAATTTTGACACGCAACCTACAGCCCGCAGGTTGATTTGGTTATTGACTTCATGTTTCAGAAGATGAAGATATGTAATGAAACAGTTGGCTTGAGTAATTCAGAATTTGCATTATGTACATTTATTTCTTTTCCTAGTTTGAATGAATAATTTGAGACACATTAGAAGTATGTTGAATTCGATAAATCTTATTAGATTGTTGTTCGTTTGCGGCAAAACAGACTATGGAGATATGCTTGATATGTTGTATTAGAAAGCACCATACTGTAGACTCGACAAATTTATTGTTAAAAGATTATGAGTATTGAAATATGCATAAATAAGTGTAAATACCTCATCACAGATTACTGTTCCCGTCCTCTAGCAGTGCAAGTTATTCGATCTCATTCAGCATGCAGAAGACGCATTTCTTTTTTTGCTACTAAAACACGTGTTTCTTTTCTCGGTGCAGCAATGAAAGAAGAAAGGAATTTTTCTCAAAAAAAAAAAAAAAAAAAGGAAGAAGAAAGGAATAAAAAATTATATTTCGTAAGTTAACCGGGAAATCCTCCAACAACCGGTTTTGTTACACGGTACATAACGCACCAAACTTAACACGCCGCATAGCATAACGCGCCAGCATGGATATGGAATATAGAATATAGATTAATTTAGTTAAGCTAAATCGTTTAATTTTACATCATTTCCTTCCTTGTCATCCCTTGCAATATAGTGTCACCCTAAACCCAATGGCATAACTGGGCAGAAGGAATGGGCTGAGCCGTCCCACCTCTGTAACTCTCCGATAGCCGGTTCTTGATTTTCGAGGATGGAGTCATTGGAAAGATGACTTCAATTAATATTCTTCATAATCTTTCTATTTATAAAAAATAAATTAAATATTAATTTTTTAGAATTTAAAAAATATTTAAAAAATTAATTTTGATGTACTATTAATATATTATTTTATATTATCATTTAATCAAATATTTTTATTTATGTGATAATATATTATTATATATTTGTATAAAAAAATTTTATAGTGACAATATATCAAAATTAAATTCAATATATATATATATATATATATATATATATATATATATATATATATATATATATTATTTTTCAATAATCTTTTTTTACAATATTTAAAACTCTTTTCTTAAGTATTATAAAACTTATTAAGAAAATAGTTTTAAACATATCAAAATTTTTCTACTGACATGGATGAATTTTATATATATTTTTCAATAATCTTTTTTTACAATATTTAAAACTCTTTTCTCTTAAGTATTATAAAACTTATTAAGAAAATACTTTTAAACATATCAAAATTTTTCTACTGACATGGATGAATTTTAAATAGAGTAAATAACACAAACCACCATTGAAATTTGATGTTATAACACTTAGCTCCAAGCTTATAAAAATATGTACTCCACCCCACTCATCACAAACAAACTAACGGTAGTGTAACTTGAGTTAACCATAACCAACCATCTCATACGAAGTTAACCACACCCCCACCTTCACCCCTTGAGGTTTGATGACCTCGATTGCTAACTTTCTATTTCCATTCCCACTATCCTAAATTATTGTCACATAAGCTGTATTATTAGCTGCTAAATCTGGGTAGCTATTGCTCATTGCAGCAATAACTGCTGGCAATGTTGACGGTACAACGACACCACATCTTGGATCGACATTAAACAAGGCATAAATCAATAGGGTAAAAAAAAGATATGGGTTTGCTGATAACAACGTCCATGTTGACAAAATTTGACAATCAATTTGCAAGGACATTAGCCTCAAAAGTTGACAAGCTACATTAACCCTCTCCAATAATTTGCAAGGAGAGCTTCAAAAGGTGTTAAAGCCAAAATTGCCACTACCCATTACATTGTTAAGACCATTAAAACTAGTGGGGTGGAACCAATCTCTTACGGGTTTAATGATTCTAGCTTTGCACAAGCCAAGAACATGGATCTGTTCTTAGTTCATTTAGGACCATTGGTTTAAGAACCTTATCTCAACTCATTGACAAGTTTCAACACACCAGCAACCATGTCAATTGCACTGTGCATGACTCATTTTTGCCTGCTTTTCTACAAATTTAGCAACAATGTTCAACATATCTGTTGTGTACACCATGGCCAAGCTACTTGAGCTGCTTGACCTGCCTGTAAAATTTCCCCTCTCCTCGACCCATGCTGTCTTTCGAATTCTTTCATCCACTTAGAGTCGATGATTTCGCGCACCCACCCAGGCACACCTCATGATGGTCTTTATCCATGTATATCAATCCCACTTTCACAGTAAAAAAGCATGAGGATTCCAACTTCGAGGCAGAACAATTTTTTTGGTGGTTCTGGTGGCATTGAAGCCCGTTTTTTTTTTTTTTTGGATAAAATACATAATCCAAGAAGATGTGACTTTGGTTTAGCGTACGTTTAATTTAACTCTTGCGAAAATATCTTTGAAAGAAGGTCTTTTTAAAAAAGGTTTTTCAGAGGAATTACTTTTAAAAAAATAATTTTTGTTTGATTTGAATATGTCAAAAATAAGTTTAGGAGAATGAGTTTTGTTTGGATAGAATAAAGTAAAATTATTTTTTATTGTTGATATGAGAGTAATAGTAAGATTTCTTTTCAAAAAGTCTTTTTCTAGAATGAAAAGTAACTTCAAAGATACTTCTTCCAAAAAACTTTTTAAAATTTTAAAAGATCTTTTAAAAAGTAAGAAGTTAAACCAAACACTATTATTTATTGTACAAAATTTTTTTCCTTCTTTTAGAAGATATTTTGATGGATACAAATTACAATCTAAATAGGCTCTAAGTTAGGGAGAATATTTTGTTGGAATATTCCGCCAATTAGAATAAACGGGGTGGATTGCATATTTTTCGTAAGTTTGGGGTTAAGTGTTATATTATCAAACTTCAAGAGGGTGATTTGTGTTATTTATTCTTTTAAATAAAATGAATTTCGTATACGTGACAATTTACTATTCACGATAAAAAACATTTAACGTATTAAAATTTTAAATACCATTTGTTTATAATTTTAAAAAATAAAAAATTGTTATTCCTTAACCATTTCGTTAAAGAATAGTAATCACATCACGTGTCCGATCCTTCACCCCTCATAGGTTTCTTTCTTTTCTGAAATAAAGAAAAGAAAATTTTGTTTAATAATTAAAAGACAAGGTTACCAAATCATATCTGGAAAATGAACCAACATTGTGTCGTCCATATGATTTCGTGAGGCACCCGTATCTTCCTATTTCAAAAGTTTAAAGACACAAATAGGTGAAGGCAAACTTATTTTGTGACAAAGAGCACTGTACGGAGGGACACAAGCATGATTTGGATTTTTTGACCAACGAAAAAAGAAAAGCACAATTTGGATTTTTATATAGTAGGAGTAGAAATGTGCAGAGGTTCCAATAACAACTATAAGATAAATTCTGATATTATTTTAAAATTAAGTGAATTTAATTCAATTCCAAAAATTAACTTATGAAATTGTCCAAACTTTTATAATAACTATCTAAATTATATACTTAAGCAATATGAGACTCTAACATGTCTCTCTCTAATTTTACTTGTCTTAATGCAATTGCTATGTCAAGATTAATTTGAAAAGATGAATCAACATTGAACCAATCGTGTACCTACTACAAAAATTTATTGTGGTCATTTTTCAAAATTTTCAATTTTATATATGATGAAGTCCAAAAGTAAAATGAAAAGCGAATAAAATGAATAAATTTGTAAACACTTACAACAGTTCAATCAAGAGAGACATGTTTTGAGAATGGATCATCACCGTTGAAAATCTCAAATGACAAAATTATGTGTTAATTTTTACTATTGATTAAGAATATAGAGTCAAGTATAGGATCCACAAAAATATCTAATCAATGGTAAAAATTAACACATAATTTTATCGTGTGAAATTTTCAGTTGAGAGTATCCGTTCCCGACATGTTCTACACTTGCCATTGTCCTCTAATTGATTATTTATGATTTACTTTTAACTTAACTTATTGAACAAATTTTAATTTCTAAAAATTTCGTATTTTAAAATTATTAAAATGATTAATAGGTAATTTTTTATTATTTAAATACATAACTAATAAATTGTACTGTTCAAAAAGTAAGATGTTCTTGCACTCTCAATTAATTAATGTTGTCAAAAGCGAAATTTCAATAAGGTAGTGTTTGGTATAAGATAATCTATCTGGATTATTGGTAGTATTTAATTTAATTAATTGAGTTTATAATATTATCTTGTTTGAATAGGTAACATTGCTGGCAATCCAAATTTCTAAAATAATATAGATTATCATTAATATGCTAATATAGATTGTCTCTCATGGAGGTGGCTATGTGGATTACTATCAATGTGGCAATTCTTCTACTATTATTATTATTATTATTATTAAAAATAATATTAATTATTTTTAATTAATATAATTATTAATTATATTAATTATTATTAAACATTAATGTTATAATAATACTATTATAACTACTACTACTGCTACTAATAATAATAATAATAATAACAATTAATTATTATCTAGTAATTTTTTTGACATACCAAATAGGATAATATAAATTATTAGTTAGATTATCTGTGCATATCAAATACTACATTATAACATTACTAGTAATTTAAAAAGTGATAATTTTTTTAAGTAGAAATTTGCGTTACTAATAATTTTAGTAGGCAATGTGCAAACACTACCTAAAAATTGTTTCTATAAACAAATCCTAAAGCCAAAATATTATAAAAACACATATGTTACATAGGGTAAAAATTATTATTTAAAAAGAATACCTTTGCATTTTACTGATTTATATGTATTTTAAGTCATACTTGATTAATTAAAATTATACAAATTCCATAACTAATATAATCAATTCATAAGTAATGAGCAAAGAATATTTTTAAAGCTAGCACAAAAGTATCTTCAAAATTGAACAATAATATAAATACCAAATATCATAACGTTGACAATAATAAAAAGATACCCTAACTTAGCATATGTTATAGACCCAAACAAAAAAATCGATTAAAAAAACTACTTAAAAAAAAAAAAGAGATATGAGTTCGTCTTATATTCTTATTGTATTTGTACGATAAAACTATCGGTCATGGGATAATTGATTGATTAATTAAAATAATTGTCAATAATCCATCTAGCAATCGTAGTATGCTACGACCTACAGTATTGGCACTTATTAATAGGCGTCTTCTTTTCGTCTGGTGTCATACTACGAGAACAAAGCAGACCGTTGAGTTTAGGGAGGAGAAACTATTTATTAATGGATCAGATGAAGATGAATGGGGTTACCATTACCGAGTCTCAAAACAAAGCCAGACTTGCTATTCTGGAACTACCTCACATGATGAGTGTCCCTATGTCCCTCATTGCTGTCATCAACCTCAAGGTCCCCAAAGCCATATGGCAAGCTGGTTCCAACACTCCTCTCTCTGCTTCCAAAATCCTCACGCATTCGCCCCCACGGTGGTGGTTGTGACGCCGAGAACCTTCAACGCATCCTCTGCTTGCTCACTAGCTATAACATCTTGGTTGAGCACCTCAGTAGCAGTGGTGAAAGGAAGTACCCCCTCACCGACGTCCGTAAAACTCTTGTTACTGATGCTGAAGGTTTATCCTTTGCTCATTGCATGCTCCAACATCATGAGGTTAATTTTTTAAAGTTTTTTCCCCCTCTTCTGTCATAGATTTTCAAGTTTTCTCCGGTGGAATGTGTGTGTTGGAGATATATATATAAGAAATTTTTTAGGTGCTTTAAAGGTAAGAAAATATGATTAAGCATTCCTTATATTAATTATAGCTAGGAGAGAGATCGATTGAAATTGATATAAGATTTTAATTTATTCAACTCCTAAATTATAAATATTTACAATGTTAACCATGCTGGAATATTTTACAGTCTTGTATAAATCAAATCGTAACTAATTGGATTCGGATTAATTGGATGTTAAATTTGATTAAAATTAATTGTTTAAATCCAAATTATTGTAATTACTATTATTATTGAGCTTATTGGGTCCATTAGAGCTATGCCACAGCTCATTGGTGGACATTGTTATGTCTTTCTTTGTATATAGGTTTTACTATAATAGATTGCTTGACTTATCACTTTAATGACATAGTGAAGATGCCCCTTCTCCTAGTCAGTTATAAATAGGTGTCTATTGCCCCAAAATTCACATTTTGTCTATTTGCTAGAATAGGAGGAGTTCTCCTTTCCCTCTAGCCTTCTTAGCCAATCTCTCTTCTCTTTCTTTGTTTCAGATTTGAAGAAGAACAAGGAGCTGTGGATCAACCTTCTTCTTCAATCAATCCTGGTAATCTCCATCTAATCATGCTTATGAGTTTTGTTGATTAATTTGCATGCTGCAATCAAGGTTAAAATCCAAATCTAGTGCCATAGAAATTCCAACAAAAGGTATAAGAGCTTAGTTTTGATCTTTGATTATAACTGTAATTTAAGTTCTGAAGTGAGATTGGGTGTTTGAGAGAGATAAAACTTAAATGCATAAATCCTAAAAGAATCAATTAGAGTTTTCTAATTCTGATCAATTGAATCAAAAATTTCTTGAGAGGTTTGGTTTTTGGTGTTGTCCTAAGTTGATCGACACCCAGATTGCAAGAAATGGTTTTGTTTTGAGAGAGAATTTGGAGAAATGACACTGAAGAACCCTAACCTTTCTCACTCAAAAACCCATATTGACTCTTGGTCAAATTTCTTAAAATTTGTTTAGGGCTTTTGTACCTTGTGTTATTTCGAACCTATAAAGACCAAGAAAATAAAATTTTGTGCAATATTGAGAGAGAAATCAAAGAAAAACCATATAAGCCCTAACCTCTTCCCCTCCAAACCTAGATCTTTTTATGTTGGGGAATCACTTCAAATTTTTTTAGGGTTATTGTTGCTCTTGTTTTTACAAATTTAAAGAGCTAAAGAACACAAATTTTGGTTAAGGTTGGAGGGAGAAAACATGAAAAACTCGAGCTCCCAGCCACGGGTTTTCCCTTCTCATGTTTTGGCCTAAAACAATATGAATCTGTTAGATTTCTTGATGGACCATGTTCAATTGAAGCTTAGCTTCAATGCTGGGCAAGAAACACATTCAAAATATTTTTATAAGATTTTAGTAATTTGATTTATGCAGTCCAAATGGGAGAATATTTGATAATTTTGTGGACTTGCATAAATCAAAATTGGATTTAATTTTAAAATCCAAATAAGTTACATGCATTAATACTACGACATATTAAGGTTTTGAAAAATATTGAGCATTGGGAGTTTCCATTACTTAAACATAAATTACGTAATAGTCAAAGTGTTATTACCTTTGGTTAAAATTTCAATTTCCATAAAGGAAAAGTTGTTTTAGGTGACGTGATGCACCATTATAAAATGAGAAAAATAATTTAAATTTTGAAAATCTGTCTATGTTTGGCTCCACAAGTTGACAATCATGTGCTCTTTTGATTTTTGAGGGGAATTTTGCCCACAATTTGTTATTTATTGTATACCTTTTGTGCTCATTTTGTGAAAGTTCAATGAGTTGCTCTTGGCATTGTGGGCATTTATTTCATATACTCAAAAGTTTTCTTGCTTTCCCATTTTGGCTGTACTATCTTTACCCTTTATGGACATTTAATATTTTACTAGCGTTGCATTGAGAGTTATATTGATAATGAACTTACCCTTCAATTTGTCTTTATTGACGTGATTCTTGATGATTAAAATTGTGTCATAAGGTTTTCAGTATCCTCTCGATATTAGCTTTAGGGACATGATTTTAATATATATGAGAGTATGCTCATGTGTTAAATTTTGAGACCCTAAAGGGTATTGCAATTGCATAAGAGCTCCATTTGTTGATTGGGTATTTTAGAGCAATTCAATATTTTGTGAACTTTGCTTTCACTTATAATGAAGCTTATTTATGTTAAATAATAACTATTTTATGGATTGCGAATATTGTTGGGTTATGTAGATCATATACACAGCCTTTGATATGACATTGTTTGATATAATCATTGTGTAATAGAGAAAAATAATTTAAATATATTCTTAGATATTGTTATATAATTTTAACATTATTATTTTCTCTATCAAGTGGAATAGACTTGTATATCGAGATTCAGGACCTTTGGGCAGGACTACAATGCGCAAGATCTCTAGTTCCATTAATCGCCAAATTAATTCAATATGAGAAAACTAATTAATTTATACTTATGTTATAATATGTTGGTATATGGTTTTCTCTTTTCCCATTGGTCTATCATCGCTTTATTGTTCAAGACCCATAAAGGCATTTTGAGTTTCTTATAATACATCATAATGGTAACTCCCATTTATATACAAACTTAGAGCTTTATGTTTTGTTCGGTCCTTATTAGTGGTTAAGTATAGGTCCAAAATGTTTCCACTAACATACTAATTTTGTTATATCATTTATAATTTGTTGTTGTTTGAGTTTGCGATGACAGAGAAAAAATATTTGTCGTAAGTGTCAAAGACACTTATGATCTCCTCAATTATATAAATAGAGTATGTGAAGCCAATTCTATGAGACTTTGTGGCTGAAAACTTTGATAACTTTACACTTTTGTGATTCTCTATAATTTTGCATTGTTTGTTTCTAGAGAGAATGATGATGAGTTTCAAATTCACATTAAGCACTCTACCACAAACTATTGATTATCCCACTACTTGCTATTGTACCATTAGAGTATTTTGAAATCTTATGGCCTCTAATAAGAATATTTATATTATTTTGATATATTGGATTAGTGGGAGAAGCGTACACTATTATTGTCTCGAGACTTAATAATATTTTTGCCATATATTATTTTGCATCATTTTGTAATTATATGGCATACTGTGGTTGATTCTTCTCAAGTGTATTCCTACAGAACTTATTACTGTTGATCCCCTAACCAAAAGCTAGCTGTTAAAGGTTTTATTATTGATTATGTAACCCATATGGATATATTGAATTCCTTTTGGTGCTTTAGGTTAGTAGGAGCTTGTTTTGTAGGTTTATTATGGCCTCATACTATTGTTTATGCAATTAAGTCTGCGCAACTTAATTTTTTATCCAATTTTGCATAATGACATTATTGTTGAGATATATCGGACCTAGTCTCAATTTTGTTATACTGAAATATTTTATTGAATCTCAAAGAGCATATCGGACGAATGCTTATGTTGCCATATATTGTTGTATGCACTTATGTTAATATGACACATATTGGAGGCATTTCAGATTCATCTCTATTGTATTGAGATTTATTAGATCTCATATAGCATATGGGGCGAAAGCTAGGGCTATTTGTTGGGAATTACACTCTAGTAATATATTGGCATGCCATTTTGTTCTTGTGCATTCCCATTTACTCATATATCACTATTTGTCAGGTCAATGGAGAAAAGTATCTCACGTGTATGATATCAGTACTCCTTCGAGTATGATTTTTGCATTGTTGAGTGCTTATGATCTTATATTAGACCATTTGGTTGAGAGTGTTGTATCAATTTTTGACATCATGTTATGGCTACATATTGTGAGTTAAACTAGGATATTTGTTTTGTAATGATTTGATTTATTCCATCCAAGTAGGAGGCTGTTAGAACATTTTGTGAACTTGCACAAATCAAATCTTGTTTAATTTTGGACCCAAATTAATTAGATGTCAAAATTGATTAAAACAAATTATTTAAGTTCAAATTATTGTAATTACTAATGTTATTAGGCTTATTGGGCCCATTAGGGCTACGCATTGCTCATTGATGGATATTGTTATATCTTCTTTTGTGTATAGGCCTTGCTGTAATGAGTAGTTTTGGCATTTGCTCCATCACTTTACTGATACAAGGGAGAGATCCCCTCTCTTAACTGGTTGTAAATAGGTGTCTATTGCCCCATTGAGACAGAATACACATTTTGGCTATTTGCTAAAATAGGAGGAGTTCCTCTCTCCCTTTAGCTTCCTTGGTCAATCTCTCTTCTCTCTCTCTCTTTGTTCAGATATGAAGAAGAACAAGGAGTTGTGGATTACCCCTTTTATTCAATCAGTCCTGATAATCTCCACCTAATATTGCTTATGAGTTTTGTTGATTGATTTGCATGTTGTAATTTGGGTTAAAATCCAGATCCAAGGCTATAGAAATTCCAACTAATCATTTGTGTCAAACTTTAAAAAAAAAATGACATCGATAAAAAATATAATTAAATAGTCTTTATTTGTATATTTTTAATAAATATTTATTTAGTTGATTTTTAATCTATATAAATAGTATATTAAATAATTTTAATTTAATGTAAACTTTTACAGACACAGTCTATTATATATAAGCTTTCGATTTAATGGTGAGTTGTGTAAAGAAAAAAAAAAAGACTTCAATAAAAAAGTTATTCAATGATTTTAGATTTGTGTTTAACTCACATTGTGCAAATTGATCCATTCTCTTAGTTATATTATAACTCATTGCTATTACTTATAGTTTAAATGTTATATATAATACAACAAATGTTGAATAATATATATATAGGAAAGAATAACCAAAATATTTCTTTCTCTGTACATATGGCTTGATGCAAGCTTGGCCATTGGTGGAGGAGACAGTGGAGGATTCAACAATGGAGCCATTCAAGAAGGCAAACGGAGAGGATGCAACAGCGTAATGCACAAAGTGGCTAGATATAATGAATTTGGTCGTTAAGGCGTTGTCTGGGATGTCTATACCCTTCACGAGGGAAATGTTGGAGTGCTACGACGGCTTTGAAGTGGCGGAGACACTAGTCGATGTTGGTGGTAACAATGGTATCTCTTTACGCATGATCATGCAAAAATACCCAACTGTGCGGAAGCGGAAGGGCATCAACTATGATCTGCCCCATATGGTGGCTTATGCACCAGAGATTCCAGGTGCATATGTATTTACTTTCTTTGACATTGGCAGTGACGGATTTATATCATCATTCTTCATTGGAAAGAATAGGGTGTTTTCAATTTATCAATTTGTATATTGCTATATAAGTCATTATTTTGCATGTTCTTAGAACCTTTTTAAATTTGCCTCACATGAGGCTGGCTCGTATATCTTATAATTTTACATAGTTAAGATACTTTGTTATGAAAGTATAAATATTTTAATGTTGGGTAATACTATTTGTACATAGATTTATGGAGGTTAAAGTCAACATTTAAGAGAGAGAGCAACAGAAAATTTTGATCTTGTTTATCCTCACCAAATATTTTTTGTCATTCTCTCTTTTGGACGTCTATTCTTAAAGTTCATAATTTATACAACAGTGCTATTTGGCTTGAAAAAGAAGCATTGTATATTTACTCAGCAAAAGGCAGAAATCATGGCATGATAAAGGCTAAAAGAGAAAGCCAAGTCATTGGTAATGACTTCATACGTGCCTATTCGTGCCAAAAATTATTTTTGTAGTTTACATACAAAGAATATTCCTATTTAAAGTTTGTTTCACGTCTAATTGTGTATATATATGCGTGAATGTACCCTTACTTTTGAAGCACCGGCCATTTTGGAACGTGACTTGTGATTTGTTGTTCGTAAAATAACACTGATTTGTTTTCTGGGAAGACGTAAGATATACTATTTACTTTTGGCTTATCTATTGTAGGTGCAATCCATGTGGGGACGCGTTTGAATCTGTTCCCAGTGCGGATGCTATCTTCATAAAGGTTTCTCTCTCAATTTATATCTTACGAATAATTTTTAACTCAAACATATATATTATAATAAAACATGATTTCCCTCTAGCCTATATTACTTATTTTTCTTATTGCTCGAGATAAGTGACCGTTAGGTTGGTTATAGTTTGTTATGATGACAGCTGTGGTTAGTTATTGTTTCAGCTGTAGCAATTACTTAGTTACCGCAGTTAGCTTACTATATGAAGACTCACTCAATGCAATGTAATGTCAGATTATCTCATAGTGAAACTTTCTCTCCATTCTTTACTTCAAATTCTCTCCAATCTCTAGTACTCTAGCGTGGTATCATAGAGCCCTCCTTTTTTTGTTCTATGCTTTCTTCTTGATCCATGGCAATTCCTTCACCCTTCATGGATGCTCCACCTACTTCACTGGAATTCTACACGGCCTCTTCACCGGCATTCATCCCTGAGAAGTTTTCTATCCTTATTTCCTACAAGTTGACCGATGAGAACTTTCTTCTGTGCCAAGAAGAGGCACTTGCAACCATCAAAGGATAGCGCCTCCAATCTCATCTTCGGAAGGAGCAGATTCCAAAGATGTACCTCACTGATGAAGATGCAATTGCAGGTAATCAAAATCCTGAATTTTGTGATTGGGAACAACAAGATAATATTCTTCTTGCATGACTTTTAACATCTTTGAGTGAAAATATTCAAGTAAGAATGGTTGGCTATGTCTTTGGGTATCAAATCTGGGAAAGAATCGAGAAATTTTTTGCTTCTCAAGCACAAGCCAAAGTTCGTCAACTGAAGACTCAATTGAAGAACGTTAAGAAGACTTCTTCCATGAATCTGTACTGGCTAGAAATCAAGAAGTGTGTCCATCAATTGATTGCTATGGGAGCACCAATTGGCACTAAGGAGCACATCGAAGCAATTTTGTATGGACTACCTTCAGATTACTCAGCTCTTCTAATTTCTATAATTTCAAGGTTGGATCCGTACTCAATCGAAGAAATAGAAGCATTGCTTCCAGCAGTTGAAGCTCGAGTTGAACACTGTCCCAACCAAGAACTTGCCTTGCAAGGTTTTCCATCTCAGGTTCAAGCTAACTTCGCTCATGCTTGTGGTCGAGGTTTTGCTCCTCGCGGCAGAGGTATATTAGGTCGTGGAAGATCAGGAGACTTTGCTTCTCAATCATTTGGTGGAAGGCCACAATGTCAATTGTGTAACAAGTATGGGCATTCTGTTTAGGAGTGTTATTTCCGATTCAACCACAGTTGTCATCATAACAAACTATAACCAACCTAATGGTCACTTATCTCTAACATGAGATTACTTATTTCTCTCATTAAATTTAAGTCTGACTGACATGGCACAGCATGTATGGTTATAAGTCACCACATGGTACCTCTTTCTCCATGTTTTTTTCAATTTTTATTTTGCCATGTGTACCTGGCACCAGGTTTCTAGCACTTTATTTGGCTCTCTAGCACCACTCAAAATAAATCCTCCCCTTAAATTTGCGGTGTTCCTTTTTTTCGTTCTTTTTTTCGTTATGATATCTTCAATGGCAACACAACCACAACTAAATTTTAAATACTTACATTTATTTTGGTATAGAATTTTTTTTTTTCTTTATCAATTGCATCAATAGAGTATCAAGAGAGCAGTAGCGGGCAGGACTTTAATTTAAAATTATTGAATGGTCCATTGATTTTCCTATGCTTGAATATGTAATCGGTAACTCTTTTTTTGTTTTTTTCAATCTATTTTTCAGATATAATAATAGTATATTAGAAGCAAAGAAGGGATGCATAAAGGAACGAAGATGAGAAATGTTGTGTCTTAGGTTTGGTTTGGTATTGTTGTGACTTTTTAAAAGTTATTGAACTCTCTAAACTCTCCAAAAGCTACTTTCAAAAAGTTATAGTAATATCATTTGATAAAATAATATAAAAATTACTCTCAATAAATAAAAGCTATAAAAGTAGTGTTTAATAAAATTGCTCTTAAAATCTAAAATGACTATAATGGAGATAAATACTAAAGAAAATAATTTTTATTTTTAATATCATTAAAAAGAGTAAAATTATATTAATTTTTTAAATTTGGATAGCACAAGTTAACTCTGAAAAGCACTCCATGAGAGCTCCAAGAGCACCTCGTAACTTTTAAAATCCACGAGCAAAAACACCCCAATTTTTTAGTTTCTCAAATAAAAAAATTAGCTTATATTTTTTATAAACTAAAATACTTCTTTAAAATATACTACCAAATTAAGCCTCCTATAGTTGCTTTAAACAACTCTAAGAGATTTTTGTTTTTGTCGTCAACAACTCTCAGAGTTTAAATATCAAAGTGGTTTGATTTTTGGTCAATGGTGAGAATCAAATCCAAGAGCATAGCGATGCAATGCTTCAAAGTCCAACTTGACATGGGCCGAAACGAGAAAGACAATTTCTGACAGGCCCAGAGCTGGATAACAAATAAAAAGAGCCGAACAACAAAAATTACAGATGTTGCCTACTCACGAGCGAGAATCCAATCTAGATGTAGATGTAGATGATATACCAAAGTGTTTTACATGAACCATGAATGCTTGAAATGAAGTGGATTCATGTGCATGAACCATGGGCCAAAAGTTTGGGCTGGTGCAAAATGGTCAGCTTGCCCCCTTTGCATTCCACAAAATGAGGCCCATATACCTTTCTTGTAATTTTATGAAATTAACTTCTAGATTGATCAAGGTATAAAAAATAATTTTCAAAAAACAATTCTAGGTTGATAAGGCCTCGTCTGGGATGTCTGTCTCCTTCGTGAGGGAAATGTCAGTGCTACTACTGCTTTCAACTGGATTAAAACAAAAAAAAAAGCTTTCAAGGGATGGAGACCAATAGAATCCCATATTGGTTAGATATGATTTATATAATCTTTATTAATATCGGGCAATCCTCTTTTCTTTTTGGGGGTTAGCCCCCAATGGAGCCTTTTTTTTTTTTGAGTGGAGGAGGGTTTAGGGCCTCAAGCCCTAAGGGATCGAACACGATCCTATGACCTTGGGGTGCACTTTGCAAAGGTTGCACTATCTTCTGCCATTTGAGCTTTGGCCTTCCATGTAGCAACCCTTTTCTTCTTTTTTTTTTTTTTTTTAATTTTGGTTAGGAGGGGAGGGAGTTTATATATCATAAATCAAGCTCCGCTTAATATCAAACTCAGGTGCAATTAGTGAAAGGCGAACAATGCCTCCGCTTAAACCTCTGCCTCAATTGCAATGGCAACCCTCTTCGTGATTTAACTTGTTTTTCTTTTTGCACTTTGGGGGGCCAAAGGCCCAGGACCTCTAAATTCTTTGCTTAGATGGATCACCATATTTCAGTTTTGCCTAAAAATTACCAACCAACACGGGAAATATCATTTTGTTCATGACGAAAGAGTGGGACCAGGCCCATCCACACAGGAGGATCCAACAAATGGACACAAAAAAATTCGACCCAAAAAAAAGACACAAAAAATATAGAAGTAAAAATAAAAACCAATCAGCTAGATGGGTCAAGCACAATACATCAGGTCCTGCACTAGCAGTTTTGCCAAAAATGTAATATGTGTTCATAAAGTGGACAAGCAATTGTTTTTGAAAAAAATTTATTTTTCACGTGCGCATGCTCCGATGGGTCAATTTTTTGGTGGGGACTTGAAACTGCAAATTAAAATATTGTTTTCATTTTACACAATGTTACAATCACAATATATCTTTCGCAAAACAATTTAAATCAAACTAGCAGTTATGCCGTTAGGAGTGCTCTAGTAATTAAAGATTTGGATAGTATACATAATGTTCTCAAATGTACAAAAAAAAAAAAAAAAACAAATATAGCCATAAAATGTCTTTATAAAACGTTAAGCTTTCTAGGATAAATGACCCTTTGTCTATTGCAACTAGCTTTTTCAAAGTAGTTATTCATTCAAGTTTTTACAATATAATTATCGTGTAAATTGTGGTGAACGTGAATAATTGTATATTGTCTAATATAGATAATCGGTTTCATTATTTAATGCGGTGCTCATTAACTACACAAAATAATATCCTCTTAAAAAAAGCATGAGAAAATTTACTCATAATTTGGAAGACATAAGTAGGTGTTATAATCTGCAAAAGTGGAAAAGTTAAACAAGAGAATTAAAGATAAAATAAACTATCTATTTCGACATTGAAATTGTGATATAGAATTGTTATGTTAATTTTGATTTTTTTAAATTGAAATTAATTTAGAATCTTAAATTTTAAACAATTTTTTTGTTTCCAATTTTATATTTAAGTTTGATAATGAATTAAAACATTAATTGTAATTATAATTATAATTATAATTATAATTATAATTTTATTTACTTTTTATGCAGCTTTAATAATAAGGTTATTATTATAATTATAAATTTATATTCTCTTTCTTCAGTTAATTATACATTCTCTGTTATTGATCATGTTTACATTTTCTATCTTTAATAAATTATACGTGAGCTTATTTATATATTTTTATTGTTCAATATCACTTTTTACTTGAATTAACTATAAGGACAAATTGTTAACAAAAAAAATTTAATTAATCAAAAAACTATAAGGACAAATACTTCCTTTAAGAAATATTTCGTGGAAAAATATTCCTTTTTTAATTAAATATTCCAAATTATATATAAATTGAATTACTGAACTATTAATTAATATCTAAGGTCACAAATTTGATCCTCCCGGCCGTGAGAATGTTCAATATATATTTTTGTTTTACTTTTTTTTTATTTTTTTTATTTAAATGAGTAATTGCTAACAATAATAATGCATATATTATCGTGATAACAAATTTAAAATAATGAATTATAATCAAAGAAGTAGTTTCCTTTACATAATAATATAGACTAGCGAATGTAGTACTTGATTAGTTGACTCTTCATTCTATATTTATTATTTATTAAAAAAATTAAATACCATTTGAAATAAATTATTACAATATAGTTAAAAAGAATGAAGTATTTATAGATAACAATAATAATAATAATAATTGAAAAATTTAAAATATTTACATAATAATATTTATTTTTAAATTTTTAGTTCAAATGGTTAATAACATGTTGTAATTGTATTATATTTATTATTAAATATTTAAATAAATAATAAATAATATTATATTTTTATTAACGAAAAATAAATTGACAGGTACTACGTAACGCACAATTCACTAGTCTATACTATTATATTAAGAAAAAAGCTTCCTTTATTCTTTTTTTATGCTAGAAAATAACTTCTTTAATTATAATTCATTATTTTTAAATTGTCATCACGATATTATTATTATTATTATTATTATTATTATTATTAGTAGTAGTAGTAGTAGTAGTAGTAAACACTCATTCAAATAATAAAAAATCAAAAACAAAAATATAAGCTATTAACCATTTAAATATTTATAGATCAATACTATAAAATATATAACATTCCATCTACAAAGAAGAAATTACAATTTATTAGAGAGAATATATAATTTATTAATGAGAGAAAAATGTATAATTTATTAAAGAGAGAAAATAAATTTGTAATTACAATAATAACCTTAATTATTAAAGTTGCATGGGAAGAAATAATGAAATTTTTGGTCAATAAAAAGAGAAGGATCCTAGTCTTCATCCAAAGAGGTAGAGGATGCTGTCTTTAGTTTATTTTTACAGATTTTGAAGTGAAATTAACTTATGCTGTAATAAATATTTTTAACGTTGTAAGTCTTCAATCTCAAATCGTAATTCTATCTCATTTATAACAGAAAATAAAAAGGGCAAGGAGAATAGTGACAGTGGTGAAACCAGGACTTTGAATTTAGAGAGACCAAAACTATAAACTAAACATACACCTTTATTAAAAAGACAACATTTAATATAATGATAAATTTAATTTGTATGTACTGTCAGTATAAAAAATTTTTACGTAGACATCCAATCATATATTACGACATCAGTAAAAATATTTGATTCAACCACTCATTACTTTAAAAATTTTATAAATATAAATATTTAATTGAATGATAATATGAAATTTTACACTGTGAATATATAAAAATTAAATTTTATATATATATATATGTAGGGAGGTCATGGTCCACACATCTCCCCCTTAGTTTCACCTCTCCATAGTTAAATCAAACATGTTCAATTGTTAGTTGAACAAAAATTTTCATCAAAAAAAAAAAAGTCTCATTTATTCCGTGATGCAAGAAAATAAAAAATAGGAGTTTTGAGTGGTGAAATCTGAAAAGAAGACAACCAAACAAGGGAGAGAAGAGTGGGGGGCACCCTTGCCATTCCACTCTCTTTTTTAAATTATTCTCAAATATTATTTACTTAAGTTGGATCATTTTATTTCATATTATTCTCTCTCTTATCATCCTTTGAAAGATAGTGTCACCCTCAACCCAATGTATATTTATAATAATCTTCTTATTTATAAAAATAAATAAATTTTTCCCATTTTAAAAATATTAAATGTATCTATTTTCTTCAATAATCCCTTTTTAACAATATTTAATACTCTTTTATTAAGTATTTTAAAATTTATTGCGAAATTATTTTTAAAAGTACATCGAAAATTTTCTACTGGCATGGATGAATTTCAGAAACGTGACATTTTACTAATCGCGATAAAAACATTTAACATATTAAAAATATAAATAATATTTATTTCTAATTTTAAAAATAATAAAAAATGTTATTCCTTAATCATTGGGTTAATGATTAATAATAACATGATTCACATCACGTATCATCCTTTGCCGCTTAGAGGTTTTTTAAAAAAAGAAAAAAAAAATAGAAGAATTAAAAGACAAGGTGACCAAAACATGCCCAGAAAATGAGCCAACATTTTGCCGTCATTTTTATTTCGTGGGGCACACGTATCTTCCTACCATTTCAAAAGTTTAGAATTTAAAGACACGAAATAGGTGAAGGCCAACTTTTTTTGTGATGAAGAACAGCTTCATGGGGCCACACGAGCAATTTTGGATCTCGGTATATTCTCCTCGTACAAACTTCAGCCTTGGATCCCTCTCTAATTTTACTTGTCTTTATGCAATCGTGGCCGTTAAGGTAGTCTAACATAACTTTTGGACCATCTCATGGTCCATTGTTTATAATTGTTAGATATAATTTAAATGGTTTAAAATTTAAAATTATAATAATTGTATAAAATTATAAAATAAATAATAATTATTAAAATTAAAATAATATTTTTGAAAGTTACAAAAATAGTCTTCATTTGGCCCCTAATTTTCCATCCAATCCTTCACCTTTCTCCACTTTCATATCACCTCGCCGCCGCCACTCTCGCCGCCCCACCGCCATAGTTATCACCAGTGCCAGCGCCCTTGCTGTTTCCGGTCTCTCATGCCCTTTATCTTCTCCACCAAATTCAGTACCTTCTCTTTTCGACTTTTATAGAAAACTCCCTTCAAAGGCCAAGTTCTGGGTTTTTTGATTAGTTGGACTTCTGAGTTATGGGCAAAACTGTATATTTTGTGAATGGTATACATGAAAAAAGTATACCACATAAGCACACCCACGAGTGAACCTCATCCACCATGAATGTAATTGTGACATTCAGATTCTGATCTCAAAGCATTTCACCCTTTCCATGTATACCCATGCCTCCCATCAAGCACCCTTTCAAGCAGCAACTGCCTCAACCAAGCTCAAGGTAAAACCCAAGACCACTACACTGTCAGTGACAACAAAAAATGCACGCATCAAAGGGGTCTCGTAGAAGGGTCTGTGTAGCTTTTGCTGAAGTGCATCAATAGTTGGATCACTACTTTTCAAGGCTGGGGTGGTGAAGGATGAGAAGAGGGGAGGTTGAGGGCTCATTTGGCCCACTTGACAGTATAAAATATGGTTGTATAAAATTTAATAAAAATTTAATATTATATATTATTTAATATATTATTATATAAAATATTGTGTTATATAAAATTTAATTAGAAAAAGAAATTATAATAAATATAATTTTTTTAATATTAAATTTAAAAATTAAAATTAATATAATTATTTTAGCTATTTTTTATTATATATAAATATAGTTTATATTAAATTTATTTATTTATTTTGAATATTTTTTCATAAATATAAAAAAAATCAAAGAAAGAGAGAGAAATAAAGAGGGAGTTTTTATATATCGAAATTCAAACATGCCTAATATCATATTCCTATATTTTGTTGTATTTTTTATTATATATAATTAAATTTATATTAAATATTTATTATTATTATTATTATTATTTATATATTTTAATAAATAAATTTTATTCATATATTTTTATATTAGTTTAAATAGTTATTTTATAATTATATTTATTATTAAATATTTTTATTAATTAATATAATTTTTCATTTATATGGTTTTTATTTATAATTATTTTTAATAAAATATATTAAAAATAAAAAATAAAAGTGTCCTTATATATCAAAAGATAATAAGGCTTAATATAGCCTTTCGAAACTGGATTAAGTTATCTATCATTTTAACGTATAAAGAAGGTTTGGGCCCCATTTGGTATACTTGATAGAATAAAGCATGATAAAAATTTAATACTGTGTAATGTTGGGTATGTCATTATAAAAGATATTGTATTATATAAAATATAATTAGAAAAAAAAATTATAATAAATATAATTTTTAAATAATTATTATAATTATTTTAGCTATTTTTTATTATATATAAAAAATAATTTTATATTAAAAATTATTTATTTATTTATTTTTAATATTTTTCATAAATAAAAAAATATGAGAGAGAAAGAGAGAGAGAGAGACTAAAATAGAAATTCAATTTTTATACATAAAAATTTAAACAGGTTTAGTATCACATTCCTATATTTGGTTATATTTTTTATTATATATAATTAAATTTATATTAAATATTATTATTTATATATTTTAATAATAAATTTTTATTCCTATATTTTTATTTTAGTTTGAATAGTTATTTTATAATTATTTTTTAAAAATATTTATTTATTATTAAATAATATTATTTTTATTTATATATTTATATATTTATATTATTTATTTAATAATTAATTTTTTTAATAAAATACATTAAAAAATAAAAAAGTGAAAGAATCCTTATACATTAAAAGTTAATCCGGCCTAATACAGTCTTTGTAGGCTGTATTAAGTTATCTATTATTATAATGTATAAGAGAGATTTGATGGATAAGCTTATACAATACGTTGACTACACCAAACAACGAATAAAATCATAACGTATTGTATTACCTTATCCTATCATATCTAATACGGCATGCCAAACACCTCTTTGATAAATAAGTTTATACAATATATTAATTGCATCAAATAATAGATAAAATCATAATATATTGTATTACTTTATCCTATTATGCCTAATACGGCATACTAAACACACTTAGAAAAAAAAAATGATAAACGGCTGAAATGGAAGATTTTAAAGTGAAAATAGGTTAATTTAGTAATTTCACAAATTGTGAGGGCGGACCATGAGAAAGTCCAAAACATATGTGGGATTATGAGGTATTTGTTTGGAATTTTTTGGACAAAAAAGTTTTTTTTATTGAAAAATTAGTTTTTATATATTTAAATATTTTTTTAAAAATAATCAGAATCTTTAAAAAAATCTGTTTCAACTTTTTCAATTATATGTAAAGGGTGTATTTGTTTGTGATTATTTCGCCAAAAAATCACTTTTTTTTCTTAAAATAAAATACTTTTCATATATTTGAATATATTTTAAAAAAAATTAAAATCTCAAAAAATATATATTTTTAATTTTTTTGTAGAAATTAAAAGGAGTAATTTATGAGAAAAATCAATTTTTAAATTTTTTACTCATATATAAAATTTAAATTTTATAATTATTTATTTTAAAAATTGAACCAAATACACCCAAAATTTAAGTTTTAAAATTATTTTTCTTAAAATCTAAAACAAACGCATGCTATGTTTTCCAGCACCTTACAAAAGTTCTTCAATTTTTAAACCAACCGTGTACCTACCGCAAAAAGTCATTGTGATCATTTTTAAAATTCTTCAATTTTATATATGATGGAGTTCACAAAGTAAAATAATGAAAAGTGAATAAAAGGAATAAATTTTGAAACACTTACAAAAGTTCGGTCAAGAGATGCCACTTTCCTCTAATCTATTAATCTACTTAGGTTTGATTTGGTATTACTGTGACTTTTTAAAAGCTACTGAATTCTTCCGACTCTCTAAAAACTGCTCTAAAAGAGTTATAATAATATTATTTAGTAAAATAATATAAAAATTACTCTCAATAAGTAGAAATTACAAAAATAATATTTGATAAAATTACTCTTAATATTTAAAATAACTATATTAGTTATAAATACTAAAGAGAATAATTTCTATTTTTAATATCATTAAATAGAGTAAGGTCATATTAATTTTTTAAATTTTGAAAAGCACAAGTCAACTCTGAAAAGCACCTCATAAAAGCTCCCGAGAGCATTCTTTGACTTTTAAAAGCTAGGAGTGAAAATAACTCAACTTTTTAATTTATCAAACAGAAAAAATTGGCTTATGCTTTTCATAAGCCACAACACCTCTACAAAGAGCACTACCAAACTAGACCTCATTCTAATAATTAAGACTCAAAATAAGAAAAGGTCTATCATGTGTTAATTTATCATGAATTCTAATTCTCTACCATTTTTCATAAGTTACTATTAAAGGAAATATTTCAATTTTTTATTTATTAAAAATTAAATAATTTCATAATTTAATCTACATTAAATATATTACCTTGATTATCCCAACTAATATATCTTAAATGATACACTATTAAAATATTTCTCTATCCCTTCATTTGAGGTAGACAAAAATCTTTTAAATTACTTTAAATAAAATTCAAATTTCATTATTTAATTGACATTTAATAAAATATCTTGATTCTCTTCTCCATTAACAATTCTTAAACTCATTATTACTGAAATCTCTCTCAGTCCTTTCATTTGAGCCACACAAAGATTTAATAAATTAATTTAAATAAAATACTATGTAATTCTAATAATCGAGACTCAAAATAAGGAAATATTTGCCATGTGTCAACTTCTCATACATTTTAATACATTCTAATTAATGTATACTATTATTTTACAAGTTTATTACTACGTAATTACTTGATAATTTATAAATGGTTTCCTAACATAAAAGGTAATACAAGTATTGAACAATTTGTTGGGCACGTGTAATTGATATATTCAATCTTTGATTTCTAAAACTAAGGCTCGGGGACGACTTTTTTTTTTGTCTCTTATTTTATTTGTTAAAAAGTTTTTATATGGAAATCTTTATTTAATGTTTTATAAAAAACAACTCTATCTTAAGATTGTACATCTAGAGTTTATTACAGCTACACCCAACATTTTTAAGATACGTGTTTTTATTTTATTTTAAAAACTTTTTATCCTTGACTCAAATTAATACTTATTCCATGATTTTCACCTCCTTTCCTTTGTCAAAGCAACTCTATGATCTCTCTCTCTCTCTCTCCATCTTGGATTCCATTCAAATATTTTTTAATTTTCTTCTCATCTCTTCCCAATTTTATTATTTATCTTCCCTTTGATTTGGTTGTTTTAGGTTTTTTTTTCTTTGCTTTATGTTATGTTTGTCAAAATTTGTTTCTTCTATTTTTTGATGATTTTATATTTGTTTTTCTCTCTCTTTTGGACATCTCACTTTTCCTTTATCCTCCCTTCCATTCAACTTCTTTCCATTTTTCTTTTGTTGTTTACGTGGGTTCCATATCAGAACATAATTTATGAATTTTAAAAAACAATTTCAAAACTTGATTAGTTATGATAGTTGATTGTATTTAATTGTTAGCAAAAATAATTGATTTGTCCTTTAACTTGTTTTCTGTTTTTAAATTCATTTTCTAATTAATAAATATTTCAAATTCATTCTTTAAATAATAAACATTTCAAATTCGCTCTCTAATTTTTAAAAACCAAACACATTTGTCCTATTTGCAACTTCTTCACAAATGTTGTTTATTGCATTAAAGGGTAGATTTTAAAATAGATTTCAAAATATAATTTACTACATAGGATATCATGTATATTATTTTTGCCAACTAATATATCAAATAGGATTTTTTTTGTCAATATGACTAACATCGTTTACAAAGATGTGTTTTGTCCGCTCATAAAAAACAGCATACGCAGCAATCTGCAAAGCAAACTGATAATTACAATACACAAAAGCACAGGAGATGAATGAGACCTTGAGATCTTGCAACAGAAAGGTAAGCCATTGGATTTCATAGGTTGTGGCTGCCAATGCCCTGTACTCAGCCTCAGAGGATGAACGGGATACTGTAGGCTGCTTTTTAGTCTTCCATGAGGTCAATGCATCTCCAAGAAAGATGCAATATCTAGTGAAGGAATGGCGAGATTCAGGGCAAGCATCCTAATCGAAGTTGCTGAAAGCTTTGAGCTAAAGTGAGAGTTGCTAGGAAAGAAAAGGCCATAACGAGGTGACCTTTTGAGAAACCAAAGAATCTGCAATACAGCATTGTAGTGAGCATGCATTGGAACAAAAAAAAATTGGCTTAGATATGTCATAGCAAAGCATATGCCTAATCGAGTGTTGCTGAGATACAGGAGTTGCCCCACAAGGCAGCGATATGCAACAACATAAGGGAATGGATGGCCATCATCCTCGAGAAGCTTCATAGTGTGGTTCATGGGGGACTTAGCTGGCTTGCAGCTTAAAAGACTAGTAGAATCAAGGAGCTTAAGGGTATATTTACATTAACACAAAGCAATGCCATGAGTGGAGCGTGCAACCTCAAGACCAAGGAAAATTTTGAGAGGGCCTAAGTCTTTGATCTCGAAGAGGAAGTCAAGTTGCTACTTCACTCGAGTGGTCTCAGCAATGCCATTGCCTTTGAGCATTATATCATCAACATATACGAGCAAGGTAGTGAAGGAACCCGAATTGGCTTTCATAAAGAAGGAATGATCAGCTTGGAAATGAACATATCCGGTAGATACCAACACATGATAGAGCTTTTCATACCATTGTCTACTGGCTTGGTGCAAACCATAGAGAGACTTGCACAATTTGCAAACCATACTGGGCTAGGGAAGAGTAACCCTTTGATGAAGCTCCATGTACACCTCTTCATGTAAATCTCCATGAAGAAAGGCATTGTTGACGTCTAGTTACTCCAAGTGTCAATTCTGGGTTGAGGCAATGGCTAATAGAAGCCTCACGATGCTGAGTTTTGCCATGGGAGATAATGTTTCAAAGAAATCAATTCCCTCAATTTGGGTGAATCCTTTAGCAACCAATTGCACCTTGTATTGCTCAATGCAGCCATCAGCATGATGCTTGATGTGATACACCCACTTGCAACCCATAGTTTGCTTGTCAGAGGGAACAACAACAAACTCCCAAGTTCTTATTTAAGCCAAGGCTAATAATTTAGCTTCCATAGCTTGCCACCAGCACTCATGTTTAGCTGCTTCTAGGTAAGTTTTGGGTTCATGTTGGGAGGATATGGCTAGGACAAACTATTTATGGGATGGGGAAAGCTTAGTATAAGATAAATATTGAGATAGTGGGTACCTTGCAGGAGAAGAATATGGCTCAACTGTTGTAGTTGGTGGCCAAAAAGTGATGATAATCCTATAAATAATAGGCAACCTACGTGTGTGTGTGTGTGTGGGGAATGTCTGGGAGGGGGCGGGACAAGAATGGTGAGGGTTAGCTGTGGAGGAGGCAGGGGCTGCGGAGGTTAGTACATGGGCATGTAGTGTCTTGGAGGGGTGGGTAATGGGGGAGGCAGAATATGGAAAGAAATAACTTATATCATAAGTTGCATCCAAAGCATTATTTGAATTACCAGGACTTATAAAATTATCATTGGAAAAAGAGGAATTTTTTTTAAAGGAAATTGATTTTCATGAAAAATCACATTATAAGAGGTTAAAATTTCTCTAAAAGTGAGATTGTAAACTAGAAATCCTTTCATGCCAGCTTTGTGACCCAAATAAACATCCTTCTTAGCTCTAGGATCTAGCTTGGTCCGTTGAACTGAGAGTGTGGAAACAAAACACTCACAACCAAAAATGCAAAGCATAGAGAAATCGGGATATTTGTTATCTAAGACTTCAAAAAGTGTTTTATTTGATATAGACTTGCTAGGAAGTCAATTCAAAATATGGACAACATGAGAAATAGCAAAATTCCAAAAATGTTTTGGGAGGTTAGATTGAAATAAAGGGGCTTGAGTAATGTTTAAAATATGTTGGTGTTTCCTTTCTACAATATTGTTTTGTTGAGGTCTCTCAACGCATCATCATTGGTGAATAATGCCTCTACTGCTAAAGAAGGAAAACATGTTGAATTCTGGTCCATTATCAAACCTAATAGTTTTGATTTTGCAAGAGAATTGTGTTTCAATCATGTTGATAAAGGAGATGATGCAAGTAGGGACCTTAGACTTGTTTTTCAACAAAAATAACCAGGTATGTCTCGAGAAATCATCCACTATGGTGAGAAAATACCTAAGTTCATATATGAAAGTAACAGAGAGAGGTCTCCAAATGTCCATATATGGAGGTAATATATAAAAGTTAGAGGATAAACTTGAATAGGGGTCACATCCCATCCAATGATTATGGGATGGAATGTCGGCATGAAGTACAATGATGTCTATGTCAAAAAAATATTTGTCTTTCCATATTTACATTCATTTTGGCATAGAAGTTTTTTCTTTATCAATTGCAACAATAAAGCATCAGAACAGCCGAAAGACCGTAGTGTAAAGAACTTTAATTTAAAATTATTGAATGGTCCATTAAGTTCCCTATGCTTGAATATGTAATCGGACAACTGTTTTTATTTTTTTTCATCTATTTTGTCGATAGAAAAATACTATATTAGAAGCAAAGAAAGGATACACAAAGGAATGAGGATGAGAAATGTTGTACTTTTGAAACCAAATGTCATAAAAGTTTTAGTCCCACATTACTTCAAACAACTCCGAGAGTTTGCATATCAAGTGTTTTACATGAACTATAAATGGTCTCTCTTTTTTTTGTCCCCCCTTAGAGAACTGTACATGAGCTATAAATGACTGAGATGAAGTGGATTCATGTGCATGAACCATGGGCCGAAAGTTTAGTCAAGTGCAGATTGGGTCTTTGCGTTTCATAAACTCAGGCCCATACACCATTTTTTGTAATTTTTATTAAATTAATTTTCTGATTTAATTAAATTAATCATTTTCTAGTAAGCATTGACTTGGTATATTATAATATGTTAGCTTTGATGCTTGCTCTAGGGAAGCACATCTTTGCTTCACCATGAAGTGCTGATATTGATGAATGGTAAGCTAACGCATGGATAGTGAGCTAGAAGTAAGTCAAAATTCATTAAGAGGGTTAAATGGTTTTAGTGAAGTGCATTGTTTTAATTAAGTTTTGAAACCAATAACAAAAAAGAAAAAAGAAAAAAATTCAGCTTGGCTACAATTTGTCCCCATCTTCCATGAAGCCCTTTTTTGACCACCATTTTAGTCGATGAAAACAGACTTGGGTCGAGTTAGGAGACTGGTGGCTCATATATATATTTTTAAATATATTGTATAAACTTGAATGAATAATTATATATCTTGAAAATGCTACATCTAATATAATTGCTGTATATAAAGGATCAGCTATCCCAAACAGCTTAATTTTTCATTTTTATGTGACAAATAGCTTAAGTTTTATAAAGATGTTTTGTGATAATGTTTAGGGCTCATCTTACTATGGTAAAGTAAAAAACTTCACCATTCAATGGTTCACTTCCATTTCACGCACAAAATTACAAAAATGGACATCTTCCACCCCATCTTCTCTCCTCGTCTCCCCAACAACCTGCGCGCACTGCTTCAACCGAGTCTTCTTTGTAGCCAAATCATCCCCTTCACAACAACCACGTATCCATGTACACACTGAAATTTGATTTAATTAATCACATGAAACCAAGAAATAGTGCATAAATAGCTCTTCCAAATTGTCCTTCAACAGGTGCTCAGCCGCCGGCGGTTGTGCTCGTGGTGGTCCTTGCGCACGTAGTGGTCCCTTCCCATGCCAATTCCAATGTATACAAGAACCAAACACGAATGATTCTCGGACAGCCTCTGTATCCGTGCTCCATGACAAACTCCGCGCCCTCATCAAATTCACATATTCTGCACTCACCGGACCATGAGGAGGTGATCGAGTGGCAATGAAATAACAATAAAGGAAATAGTTAATGGTATAAAAATTATTTTATATATCTTTCAATTTATAAGGGATATGAATGTAAAGATCTATGAACAACTAAGGAAAGTAAATATAATTTTAAAATTTAGAAGAGGAAAAATATATTTTTAATAGAATGTACGAAAGGTCAATATAATTTCTGTTAATTTTAATAAATTTTGTAGTATATTATCTCAAAAAAAAAAAAAAAAGAAGTATCAAAATAAATGTCTTTAATTATTTTTTTCATAAAATTATCTCTTTCTTTTATCAATTAAGATTTGGTCTAATGGTAAGGGATTAATCTATTACAATGTAATAAATTATATTTCAAATTTTAGTTGAAAGAATCATCTATATTTAAGTGTCCTATAATATTTAAATGAGATTATCTCTAATGAAAAAATATATGTGAAAAACTAAAAAAATGTATCTCTTTTTTATTTAATATTTTCTCTTGTTCAAAATAATTATTACTTTGAGCAAAAACTTTCTATTCATATTATCTAACACTCTCATATTTTAATAAAAATTTTTATTATAAATTTTTTTATTTTATCCACTATACAACTTTAGGTACATTTGTTAATATTGAAATATTAATATAATAAATTTATTATTAAATAAGAGTATCTTAATAAAAAATTTTATAGTTAATTTTAAATTTTAAATTCTTTAATATATATATGATCAAAATAATAATTATTTTAAACTGGATAAAATATTTTTTGGGTACAATATTTAATACTATTACAACTTATTTAGAAAATATATTTAAAAAAGTATCAAAACTCTTCTATTGGCCGTGGTTGAACCTTGAACAGAACTTGTTATTTAATCCGTGATGCACGAGTCATATATTTTGTTATTATATTATAGGGGACTGTTTCTTTATTGGTTTTTTTGTGGGGTCATACAAGTGTTTCATTTCAGAGGCAAATAATTACAAGCTTGGCATCAGAGACGGGCATATGGATGTTGGGAAAATAAAACAAAAAGCAAGGACATCTTCTTGGGTGGGTGTCAGTGTCAGCACCGAACCCAAGAAGATGTGGTGCCGGGACACACCAGTCAATTCGCTAGATTTCCTCTATCGGTGCTTGAGCCACCAAATCCAATCAATTATTACATGAGTAATTATTACTCAAGAGAGAGATTAATAGGGATCATTTCATCATTTTTGAGTAATTTGCACCGCTGCACCTTCCCAATCACTTATACACAGCTGTATTAGATGGGACATCTTACTTTTAATTTTGTATTCCACGAATTTTTAGAGATAGCACGCGTCCCACTAAATCGAGACCAAATCCCACCACCATTTAACATATGCTAAGTGGCATTATAATATTATTATACAAATTTCTATTATCATTGCTGATGTTAAAATATAATAGTTATATTTTATTTTTTAATTTTTTATTTTATAAATATCAATTTTTTTCAATTTATTTTTAATATTTTTTTCAATTTTTCTCAACATTTTTTCATTCTTTTCATACTAAATTTATTCTTTTTTTCTTTCATAAAAAATGGATCCAAATTAATTTAATTTAAATTTTTTTTAATTACTTATAAAATTTTAACTTATTTCAAAATCCAAATATCCAAAATTCTTAATTTTCAAATCCTCAAAATTCAAATCCAAATCTAAATTCTAATTTTTAAATTCCAAACTTCTTCCTAAATCTAAATTTTTTATTTGTAACTTAATTTTTAAAAAATTAACTATCAACTAATATTATTTAAAAATTTTGAATTTTATATATTTGTTCAATTCAAAAATAAAATTATATATTAAATAATATTTATAATAAAATATTTAATAATTATATTGATATATATTTTTAATTTAAAAAATATGTGAAACCAAAATTAGGATTTTTTCATTAGAGTGAAGAGTTCCATTTTTAAGATGTTTTTATTTTTTATGATGCATTGGTCTACAATTATTGATGTGGCATGTAATGGGACAAAAAGTGGGACCACTCAAGCTTGAGGATGTAACTCGCCAGGATGATAAGGTTGGCCTGTGCTCATCTTTGATTTAAGGGTAAATTACATTTATTCGCTTAAGATTTTATGATATTGCAAATACCCCAAATTTCTACAAATATTACATTTCAACCCACTTTTCCATAGATTTTTCGGTTCCAACTTCAAGATTTTATTCTAGTATAGTTATTTCCCATTTGATAATGTAAAAAATGAAATCAGAAATCAGAATTATTAAGTCGAAACTCAAAATGCATATACCTAATCCATAGGCCCACCAAATGCCCCCACACACCACTTCTTCCGTGTCCCATGCTTTCGAAGTTTCAAGTTTCAAATTTCAAATTAGTGTCGATAGAGAGTGGAGCGGAGTGCAATATTTATAAAAGTTTGGGGATATTTACAATATCATAAAACCTAAAAAGGATAAGTATAATTTACCCTTGATTTAAACTTTCACGTGCTGCTTAGTGTGATTTGGATAAGATACAGGGACGGAGGCTAACGAAGTGCGCATTTGATAGAAAATGGTGTCGGTTGTAAATTCAAGGCCAAATTGCATTATTGGTTGTAAATCCAATGCCATATTACATTACTGGGATGCCTTATCTTCAATATGGTTTTGAGCTTTGAAGCATGGAAACTCCAAAACAATTGTCATACTTGTATTTGATTGTATAGAAATGATATATCTTTCTAAAAATATCTTTTTAACAATCCTCTTAATTATTAAATATAAAAAATATTGAACATTTTGAAAATATATTTATTATCTTAAAAATATGAAAATTATTTATTATTTTTCTTATTTAAAAATTAGAAAAATAATTAGAATAATATTTTAGAAAAATATATCATTACTCTTAATATTAATATTTGTTGGGTACTTGCAAAGTATTTGCTGATTAAGTATTGCAATAAATTGGTGCCCCATAAATATAAGTTAGTTGTTATGAAACATTAAATTTTGAAATTAAACTATTGAATTTGTATTTAAATGAATCCAGTTACTACTAGGTTCCTTCAAATATTGTGTTTCTTTAAATATTCTTGTTTACTTCAGATATTTTATAGCAAAGTTGATAAAAATTTAAAGTTGGAATGTTAATTTATAATTTTATGTTTTTATATGATATATTCTTCCATATCTATATCCTAAATTTTTAAAAAAATTTCGTATTCTATACTCATAATTATACTCATATCTGTACCAGTATCTTTGCAAAATAGGTTTTGAATCAAGATAGCCAATTTTTTTCCTTGCACATAAATTACCAATAAAATTATAATATTATTATTTATCACCACAATCTACCCTTCTTTTCGGTTATTAATGTAAATTTTTCACTATTTATATTTGACTCCCCAACATCGATTAAATAAGTACATAGAAATATAATTTTTTTATATTATTTTTTAGTTAATTATTTTTTTTGCTGGTCAGGTATTTCCACACTATTTAAATTAATGCAAGTTTAACCTCTTATGATATAATTAGATTTTTTATAATTGACGTTTTGAAAACTTGTTATTATTCATAGTACATTTTATTGATGAATTTCATAATTTTAATTAGAATTTTTTAGTTGAAATTATGATATTTATAAGATAAAAGAGGAAACTAAAAGCCACTAGGAGTAATTTAATGGTGAAAGATTTGGGTAGTTTATATAAAATCTTAAATTTAAATCTCATTACTACGAATATATCCAAAAAAAAGAAGAAGAGGAAGCTGGAATTATATTTGTTTGGAAATATCCATATCTCTGTTTGGCGCAAGAAATTATACATAGAGTTAGACCTTCAAATTAGAATAAACTTCTCAATTCCAAATTTTATCTTTGGAATAAATGATAGAATAAAATTTATAATACCATAAATCAATTCTATGAAATTGAAAAAGTAATTAAGGCAACACCATATTAGTTCCTAACTTATCAATTGTAAAATTTAAAAGTTAAAACTCTCCTTGTAAAGTCTTTATGATTTTTTACTAGCAATCATATTTATTGAAATTTAATATGTTTATAAAAATATTAAAACATCAAATTTTCTATTTTATAATTCATACACATAAATCATTTTCACAAAAAATACGTATACGTAAAAAAAAATGTTATTATTGTATTATAACATTAATTATTAATTTTAAATTTTGAGACAATATTTTAAATAATAAAATTTAAATTAAATTTAAGATTAAAACCATAATTCATGTTCCAATTCTTTATTAAACTCAAATATGAAATTTAAGATTCCAGATCAATTCTACTTAGAATTAGAATCAATATTAAAATTCTATATATCACGGTACAAATTTCGACGTTTAATTGGATATTTGTTTTGAACTTCTTCTTTTTTTGTAATTTTAATTCTCTGGTTTTTAACTTTTATCATTGTCGATTGTAATTCCTACTTTTTTTTTTCCGAATCATTAGTAAATTGTCTCTTGCTTTTTTTAAGAAGATATTACTTTTTGTATTTAATGAGCACAACATTAAATAATAAAATCAATTATATATATTAGACAATATATAAAGGGTCAGTTTTTTCAAAAAGCTTAATTTTAATTTTTTTCACGTGACAAACAGCTTAAGTTTTGTAAAGGCATTTTGTGATTATGTTTATGGCTCATCTTGCTATGGTAAAGTGAAATTCAGCGGGTCACTTCCATTTCATCAATAAAATTACAAAAATGGACCCCTTCCATCCCACTTTCTCTTCTCATCTGTCCGCCATCTACGGGTGACTAATAGGTTCATCTCCAAATAATATAATTTATAGTTACTTGAATTTAAATATTTGATTTAAATTATAAATTCAAACCAATTTTCAATGGTTTCTATTCAATCAATTTAATTGATATTTTATAAATTAAAATTTTAAATATATAATATTATTAATAAAAAATAATTTGACTCAATAAAATAAATAAATAAAAATAAAAAATAAAAATAATTTATATAATATATATAAAATGATATTTAAATAAAATAATATATAAATATAAAAAATAAATAAAAGTTTAATTTTAACAATAAAAATAATTATATTATATAATATTAATTAATTTAAATTGAACTGACTCAATTTTAAAACCAAATCTAAAATTTGATCAATTTTTTATTATTTTTATCGATTTAACAAATTAAATTATATTTGAACATTCCTATATATTGTGATTATGACATTGTGACTTTTTGGCAAATCATTCTGTTCTTGTCGGCATTTTTTTGGAAAAACTGGAAATTGATGATTCATTAAAGGAAATAATTTATCGGTCCCAAAAAAAAAAGTAACTCACCAAGGAAATTATTATGTGGTTTTTAAGATTGTTTATTATATTTTTACAAGAAATTTGTTGATTTATTGTTTTTAAAAAGTAATTAGGGGATTATGGTATTTTTATATTTTCTTATTCTTTCTCTCTTTTTTTTTTGTCTTCTCTCTCCTTTTTCTTTTTTAATTAATTTCCTTTTTCTTTCTCCCTCACTCTCTCGTGTGCTCTCTCATATTCTCACTCACAAACACGCAAAAAAAAATAAAAAAAAAATCAAAACACACACAATACATGCATAGGCACATATATAAACAGTAAATATACAAAAAAAAAAGATAATCACAACTTTTGCTTATAATTTCTATTAAAATGATATTTTTTATTTCATTTTATTTTTAATTTTATTAAAATCACAACAATGAGTTGCAATTTTTATTAAAATAATATTTTTTTAAATCTTACTTTTATTAAAATCGCAACAATAAGTTGCAATTTTGTTAAAATAATTTTTTTTATTTTTCTTATTTTATTAAAATAGCAACAATAAGTTGCAATTTCTAGTAAAATAATATTTTTTTATTTTATTGAAATAGCAACAATGTGTTGCAATTTCTATTTTTTTATTTTATTTAAATTTTAATTAGATTGAAATCATAATAATGTGTTACGATTTCTATTAAAATAATTCTTTTTTTAAATTTTTGACCTCTTGAAATCGTAACTAACTATTGCGATTTCTTTAAAAATTACCATATTTCTTTAAATACATAAAAAATATAATATTTTTATAATAATTATATATAAATACAATACCTAAATAAGTGAGCCAAATTATGTTAGCCTGTCCTATCTTGGTGGCTCTGACACAAAGGGCACGTAGAAAGGTCTCCATAGGTTGACCCATACAAAAAGATAAAAGGAAAAAATTCCTATAAAGAGACCTCGACACAAAAAAAAAGGGGTGGTCCCTATTGAAGAAAAAGTGTAAGTTCTCCTGTCCTTGATAATAAAGACTGGAACCAATTGAAAGGCGACTGTAATTAGGCAATGACTTAAGTACTACTTATTTTTGACATTATATATTATAATACTTTTTGTAGACTATAACTTTTTTATACAAATCTATAATTTTCATAAATATTGTAGTATATTATCTAAAAAAACAAAAGAAGTATCAAAATTAATTCCTTTAGTTAATTTTTATTCAAAAAATAAATTAAATAATGAATATTTTATTTATAAAATATTAAATGTATCTCGTTTTGTATTTAATACTTTTTTGGATACAATATTTGATACTCTTTTTAAATATTACAAAACTCATTTAGAAAGTATCTTAGAAAAATATCAAAACTCTTTTGTTGACTATGATTGAATTATAAATAAAACTTGTCATTTAATATGTGATACACATTTATAATTGAATTTTGATGTACTATCAATTAAAAAAAGTTTTACACAAACATATAATCTTGTATTACTGCATCAACAAAAATGTTTGATTTAATTATCTATTATATTAAAAATTTTATAAATAAAAATATATAATTAGATAATAATACAAATATTTTTTATGCTAATAATGTATTAAAATTAATTTTATTTTGTTATTATATAATTTAACAAATAAGAGACCTTTTTTTTCATAAAAGTGTTTCATTTCATAGGCAAAGAATTACAAGCCCAACATTAGAAACGAGCATATACAAGTTGGGAACAAAACATTTCCTCCTTCTTTTACACTTTGTTTGGACGATAATAGAAATTGAGATGAAAGAAAATAAAGAAAAAAAATATGTTTGTTTGGATATAAAGAAAATGGAAAGAAAGAAAAGTTTGTATCATATAAAATGACATATATATTCTTAATAAATATAAATATCTTTTAAATAAAATAATATATATTATATATGTATCTTATTTTTATTTAATTTATTTTATCATATAAATAAATATTTTTTATTTAGCTGTAACGACCATTGAATCCCGTATATATTTTATCATATATTGGAAGACAAGGGTCTTCGTTGTGTATTTGCTCCAAATAAAACTCTTGATGATCGGAGACAAATGCTACAATAAGAAACTAGCAGACACACTAAGAGCAATTTCCAAGTTTGGTCCACAAGCCTTCCATCGTGGATCGGTTGGCCTTAATTTAGGTAGGGATGTTAAAAAAGCTGGAGGTATATTGACCAGGAAAGACCTAAAAAGATATAGTGTTAAACAAAAGGAACAAATATCTACAGATATTCTTGGACTAAAGATCCTTGGCATGCCTCCTCGTTCAGGTGGGCCTCCAACGATGCTTGTAGGTCTATGTATTATTGTATTTGACTACATTGTTTTAACATATATATATATATATATATAGGTTATATCTTTATTATCATTGGACAAGGATTTTGCTAATCTCATGTTCTGTTACAGCTGTTAAACATTCTAGCACAATATGAGCTCCCTTCAGGCCTTTTTGGCTCCCTTGGGATCCACACAGAAATTGAAGCTTTGATACATGCTTTTTGCTGTGAGAATGAACCTCGGGGATCCTGATTTTGTAAATGAAACATGTACCTTGGGGAAGCCTTGGTTATATTTTCTTAGCCATAATGTTCGAAAGTATTTTTTTAATTGTGTTGTACAGTTTATATTTTGAAAAAACTTTTCACTCCACTTTATTTTTATTAATTATATTACCTCACATGATATTCTAGGCGACACAATTTTTTTGAAATTATCTTTTTAATTTTTCTATTATGCATTGAGGTGGTTGGGTGAATGACTTTTTTTTTTTTGTTTAAAAAAAAATTATTGATTCAATTTAGGAATTCATTATGCAAATGAGCATTTGTAAACGTGTGTCAGTACTTTCATTATAAAAAGAAAAGATAAGTAGCACATACTCTCCTTTAAGACATTTTAAAATAGCTAATGTTATTTTTAATTGAAAATTGCACTTCATACTATTATAAGAATATTCTAATAGAACATTCTCATTTATTTTATTTTCACTTATTTACCCAAGTTATGGTGCCCGACACATATCTTTCACTAGATTTCCTTGCGTTGGTGTTTGAGCCACCAAACCCAACATAGGTAGGGGGTGTAAGCGGATCAGATGACCCGATGAATCTGAACCGAACCAAATTGATTAAATTGGTTCTAGTTATCGAGTTAATCGAGTCTAATCTGATTAGATCTGACCAATATTTTGTTCGAGTATCGGATTAGGGGATTCTTAACCCGAGACTTGACCAAACCTGAACCTATACATTCTTTTTTTTTTCTTTTTTTTTCCCCAAAAACACAGTAACACTCTTTCTCCCATTTCCAGATCAGTAACCTCACACACTCTGACTCACCTTTTACATGAGAAAGAACTCAACTCAAGCACTCACCCACCACTACAAGCTTAAGCCACCGCCACCTTCTTAAGCCCGTTAGCAACCACAACACAATACTGACCACACCACTGCACCGTCAATCATGAAGACACGGACCAACAAGCCCTAGCCGCTAGTGCAGACACCATCACCTACCACCACTGTGCCACTGACCACCACCATCTTTAGTCCTCGTTTGTCACATCGGTCACCGCCATCTCTGCCACGACTTCAGGCTTTTGTTGCGTGATCTCAACCCTTGTTTGTTGTGTCATCTCCATTGACCACCATCGCCTTCAACCCTCGTTCGTCAGTCAATCTCTACCAACCACCACGACACGATCTCAGCTGTGTGAGCTCCATTGGCGATGCTATCCTCTCCGTCGTTGTCTACATGCTTCATGAATATGCATCGCATCAACGTTCATCTTCTACTTGTCGCTCACAGTCGTCCACCACTATTGCAGATGCAGTCAGCCAATCGCCTCGATCTGGCCTATTTCTCCATTACTGCATCTCTGCCTGTTCTTCCACGCAATTCTAGTCCCTTGTTCTAGTTATATTATTTAGTTTAATTCATATTTTGAGATTAGGGACTTTGGTATTTGCTTTTGTTTCTATTAATTTTGATTATTCTAAGAGCATAGTAATTGAGAGGCTTTTGAGCATAGGGTTTTTGAGATTTTGCTATTCTTCCATTGTTTCTTTGATTTTGTTGCTGTTTAATTCATATTTTGAGATTGGATACTGGAACACCCAAACCAAACCAATCAACCTGATTATGCCCCTAAATGTAGAGACCTATTCGCTGTAAGAAACCATTTGATATGTTTTAGACTTTGACACTGTGTTTGGCTTTTAGGGTCATGAGGGCCAATTGGGCTTAAGAGTAATTTTGATGGCAATTTACGCGTCTCATTTAGTCAATGGGGCCCACTAAATGTGCTGGCCAATTTTTGTGCAACCATTAGAGTTAAGTGAGGATATAGGACATGTCCATCCAAAATGGATTGTGCCCATTTCTAGCATATTTAATGAAGTCAAGACATGTGGTCAAAAGTGCAGGTTTTTTTAAATATTTTTATTTTGTAAATATCAATCCTTTTTAAATTTTTTTAACAATTTTTTCCAATCTTTTTTAACATTTTTGGAATTATTTTTATATAAATTCTACTCCTTTTTGGTTTTACAAAAATATATTCAAATTTATTTAATCTAAATTCTTTTTTTAATTACATACAAAATTTCAATTTTCAATTAGTTTAAATTTTTAGATTTTAATTTTCAAAAAATAAATGCATAAAATTTTTATTCGTAATTTAATTTAAAAAATTAATTTTTAATAAAAATCATTTGAAAAATTAAATTTTATATTTTTATTTAATTCAAAAATAAATTATATATTTATAATAAAATATTTGATAAATATATTAATATTTTTATAATTTAAAAATTATATGAGATCAGAAGTAGGGTCAAAGTTATAACCTTCCATTAATAAAAAGAGTCTCATTTTTAACTGACTTTTACTTTTTATAATGTATTAAGTGATGAGATAAAAAATGAGATCCAATGTAAAATTAAAAATATAATGGCTTGGTTGAATACTGGTCTACTACCAAGATTGTTGGAGGTTCAAGGGGCACTATAGCATATGCACTTCAAAGGTGTTTTAGTATCTGGTATTCATTGGCAGTTGGTTTTTTAGGTGCTATATTTGGGTGCTATTTAATTTGGTCCATACCCACTTTTGGATGATGCCATGGTCCAGTCTGCCCTGAGTACTTGAAGAATGTCCTTAGTGAGTCAGAGGGTGCTAGCATCTTTCTCATGAATGTTGTAAAATATATCCCGGAGTCGCTTGCCGGCCCTAGTCCTCTATTTGTAGATTGTTGTCTTCTCACATTGATCAATAGTGAACATACACTGCACACAAGTAACACAATAGTCGGCTTTATTATAACAAATAAACAAGCATAAGAATAAAAAATAAAATTAATGAAAAATAATTATTTTATCCTCCACTCTCTCCATCATATTTGCTGTATAGCCTCAGGCGCCTTCAAAAAACTCTTATACGGGCCACGAAAGTTCTCTAAAAACACCTCGGTATTCATGTGCAAGCTCGGAGTTGGTGGAATCCAACTGTGTCAGAAACAATAGACTAAGTCAAGTATTTGTCATTTAAATTTTCTATCACAATTAAAAATTAAAAATTCATAATAAATTTAAATTTGAAAATACTTATCAGGATTTACCATCATATCTTTGCTCCACATGTTGGTTCATGGAGCCCTATGAAGAAGAAGATGATGAGGCCTAGGCACCCTACGAACTAGGTTGGCTAGGGGTAGGGGAAAGAGTGGAACTAGGTACGGGTGAGATGCGATCCTCACTTCCTGCAGATGGGTGTGGAGATAGAGTGGGTTTAAAGGAGAGCAAAGGGTGAGACTCTAGCTCTATTTACTCAGGGTTAGGTATTATAACAAACTCCTAGCCATGTAAAGAACGATCAAGAGGGGTGGATGCAGTAGAATTGGTGGATACGGGGGCAGTGGAGGTGGTGGATAGAGCTTGAGTGCGGAGGGGTAGGCTATGCTTCCTTAGTCTACCTTTGCCTCGTTCGGAACCAAATCCTCGTCTTGCCATAGATGACCTATATAATATGTGTGTAAATTAATAAACATATGAAATGAACATAATATGAATATAAATATGAATGAAAAGAATTAAACTATAACACTGAAGTAGATATGCACAGAATGGAAAACATAAAAGATATATTAACTAAATAAACACACAACACTCTTAGCACCTTGTTAATTTGAAAATTGAGGACTATGGTATAATATTTATTTAATTAAAGCAATATTGTAATTATTCAAAAAGAATTAAGCAGAGTCTCCCCATAAATTAGAGCCTTCAATGGTCATGTAGGGGGCGAGAGAGAGAGAGAGAGAGTAGAAAGAGAGATGAATGTCACGAATGAGGAAGAAGAGGAAAGGGGCTCGCATTTTAACGTTCGGTGTTAATATTATCGACGAATTTTTTGTCGATAATGAATTAATGAAACAACTCATTTCATTAATTTTATATTCGTTAATAAAAACCAAATCTTTTCGCTAATCAATAATTACCGACAGATTTACCATCAGTAATATGGAAACCCAAGAGTCTTAGGCGGTTAAACGAATTTTCAAATACCGATGGAAAAATTCAACAATAATCTTAAAGAAAAAATAAAATAATTACTGACAAATTATCCGTTGGTAACGTCAACCAATTAATTTGTTTACTAACAAAAAACTCATCAGTAAAATTTTCATTGTTTAGACATTATAATTTGAGTAAATAATTATATACTGATGAAATGTCCGCCAGTAATTTTTTAATTTATCAATGGAAAATTAAAAATATATAAAAGTAAATTTTAGATGGTTGCTAATGGCATATCCGTCAATAAATTATGGCGCCATTAGGCACGAATATTTATCAATGCCTTTATCAACGGATTATATTTCTGTCCATGAAATACCACGTCAATTCTTATTTTGAGTTTTTCAAACGACATTTGTCGATATGTTTGATGAATTAAACCCGTTGGTAATTTTCGTCAATTATTTCCTATTTTCCAATAGTGATATTTTGTAATTAAAATTCACTCTAATTTGCAATAATTATATAAGATTAATTTTCATGTACTGCCAATGGAAGACTAAGTTTTATACTATTATTTGATTGTATGCATTTATTCATAAGAATTTTATGATAGTGGATAGTTTAGTTAAACACTTTTTTTGATGTAGCAATATATAATTAGATATAGATAAAAAAAATTTCAATGATAGCATATCAAAATTATATTCCAATTATATAACAAAGTTATTTAATGTTGATGCATATAGCAATATTATTCCTTGAGTTTTAACTCCTAAGGGGGCATTTTGTATCCGAAATGTGTGGGAATGTATGATTCTTATGTTTGGTATATAGTTTAAATAAATATTTTTGGGTAAGTTGCATTCCCAAAAATAAAAATTGACTTATTTTCATTCCTTTTTCTACTATGGAAATGTTAGATTTCCTTGAGAAGAATGTTTTCATAAAATTAAAAAGACAAAATTATCTTTGTTATTGACCGCCACCGGTCTGCAATCATTGTTGCTTGATCGTCGTAGCAGCTACCACTACTGGTAGTCGGATCACCATAGTCAAACCTCTGCCAACAGCCCCCGGATACCAAACCTTCACCGCCATTGCTATTTTGTTGGGGGTATTTTGGAAAAGAAAATATATTATTTCCAAGAATGTCATTGTTAACTAAACACAAAAATGCTTTACTCCCCAATATAATTTGTAAGATTTATGAGAAATAAATTTGCATACCATACATGTCTAAAACTCAGTTATAGGAAAGCTATTCTTGGTAGGGGTGTAATCGAGTTGGTTCAGATCTGGTTTTGGGAAAAAATAAATCCAAACCACTCAATTTTGATTGGTTTGATTTGGTTTAAGCTCATAAAATTTTTTTACTAGATCTGAACCAAACCTAAACAATCAACTTCAGATTAGTTCGGTTTAGATGATTGGATTACCCGCTTTTATTTTTGAATTTTTGTCAAAAGAACATAATAAAAAAATAATAAAAGTTACCATAAAGTATCAAACTATTCACACAAATTTTACTTTCTCGTTCCCTTAAATATAATAAAAAATATATGATGGCATGTCAAACACAATATTACACGCACAAGTTTTAAGTTTAATAATCTCTTCCTAGCAAAACCAAAGGAACAAATAGAAATTATAGCAAAAGTCTTAGCAGGATAACTATAAGAAAATTGCAAAATGAGTATCAATCACCAATATATAAATTTAATATTTAAAACAACAACTGCCAGCTACATTGATTGAGTATATCTGCTCTAAATCAAATGCAAATTGGAAAGAATAGAAAAATCAGTAATAACACAAATAAAATCTGCATATTAAAAAAAAACCTACATTCTATTAAGTCATAATAGTCGAACATTTGAACGCTAGTTCAAGAAGAACATGAACCACTAAAACAGAACTCGTGCAGCAACAATGTAGACCTGTGGAGCGTGGCTGTGGAGATGAGAGGTGAAAGGACCTCGGCTGTTGGGAGAGCTCGTGAAATAGTGCAGCAGTGGTGGCCGACGGACTGAGATCGCACAGTGGAAGTGAAGAAGCAGACCGTGGCAAGGTTTTACACGGTAGGAGGTCGATGGATGGGCAAGGGTGGATGTGTAGGTGGTGGTATGTGGCACAAGGGAGGAGGTCGACAGACGGATGGATGAGGGCTATGTGAGGTGGTTGATGGCGTCTGGTGGCTAGGGCTTGTTGGGTGAGTTATGCAAATCTCAAAATGAGGGGTGAGGGTTATTTGGTTAGAGAAGAAATGGGTGGTCCAAATAATTTTTTTTTTCCAACAAAAAAGGGAATACAGATAGATATAAGGTCTTCGGGTCGGGTCGTGTTCGAGTCTCACACTCCCAAATCCAATAATCGAACCAAATACTAATTGGATTTAAATAGCTTATATTCAATTGATCCAATAACTTGAACCAAACTAAATCAATTTAGTTGGTTCGGCTCGGTTTATTTCGATTGATCAGGTCGGCCTGATTTGTTTCTATCCTTAACTCCTGGAAATGCTATCCTGATAAATAAAAAATTATTTCACATACCAAATATCCCCTAAAGGGCTACTGTGTTTTGTTTCTCCTTTGGGCTATTGTGATTTGCATAAAATTTTTTATCGATAATTGATTGATTAATTTAAATAATTATTAATAATCCAACGACCAATCATAATATGCTATGTGCCCATGACTTAACACTTATAAATATGTGTCTTCTTTTCTTCTAGTGGCATTCTACGAAGTATTACAAAACAAGCTGTTGAGTTTTGTGGAGAAGTAACTATTAATGGAGTTGACTAGTGGGGTTACCAAAAGGGTTGCCAATGGGATAACCAATGGGGTTGCCATTACTGGGTCTCAAAGCAAAGCCAGACTTGCCATTTTGGAGCTAGCGCACATGATGAGCGTCCCCATGTCCCTGATTGCCGTCATCAACCTCAAGGTCCCTGAAGCCATATGGCAAGGTGGTTCTAACAATCCTCTCTCCGCATCCCAAATTCTCACCTGCATTCGTCCCCACGGTGGTGGTGATGCTGAGAACCTTCAGCGCATCCTCCGCTTGCTCACTAGCTATAATATCTTTGTTGAGCACTTCAGCAGCAGCGAGGAAAGGAAATACTCCCTCACCGACATTGGTAAAACTCTAGTTGACGATAAAGACGGTCTATCCTATGCGTATTACATGCTCCAGCATCATGAGGTTAATTTTTAAAATTTTATTTTATTTTTCTTCTAAATTTATCATTGATTTTCAAGTTTTCAGTATTAAGTTTTGGGGTTTAACTCACTTTTTGAAGTAAGAAAAATTCTTGCTCTTTACTATTTAACCCCTGTCGCATTAATTATACCGATGGAAAGAATTATAGGTAACTTCTCACCTTAAACATATAAACCAACATTTGACATTATTAGGATATATGAAATTTGTTACAAGTTGTTAATTGTAATTAATCAAAGAATTTTAATTAGTAAGTAATTAGTTATATTTCTCATACTATATAATTATGTACTAGACTCATTGTAAACACTTTTGATCATTTTGTAAAATTTTATCATTTGAGTTTTCTCTCCATTTTTCTTTTTTCTCTCTGCTACCCTGGATTTCAACAGACATAAAATTCTGCAGCATGAGGTTAATTCTTCAAAGTGTTTTTCTCAAATGTAATGTGTGTGAGGGAAATATGCATGTATAGGAAGCATTGATGCGAACTTGGCCTTTGCTGGAGGAGGCAGTGGAGGATCCAACAACGGACCCATTTAAGAAGGTAAATGGAGAGGGAGCGATGAGCTATTACGCGAAGCGGCCAGATATGATAAACTTGTTTGGCAAGGCAATCGGTGGAATGTCGGTACCCATCATGAAGGAAATGCTGGAGTGCTACGATGGGTTCCAAGGGGTGGAGACACTGGTTGATGTTGGCGGCAACTATGGTGCCTGCTTGCGCATCATCATGCAGAAATACCCAACCATGCGCAAGGGCATCAACTATGATCTGCCTCAAGTGGTTGCCTATGCACCAGATATTCCAGGTGCTTATGTACTTACTTTCCTTGCTATTCGTACTGACAGATATCATCATTTTTCATTAGAAAGAAGGGTCGATTTTTCCATCTTCACGTGAAGAAGTGACATGGTGTCACAAATAAGTGATATGTGATAGAAGTGTATTAATACATTAATCATTTATGATGTATTATAGTAATATTTAATTTTAAAAAAATTTAAAAATATAATTAAATATATTTTAAAAATTAATTATTATACACTAATAATATAAAATAATTTTATATTATCAGTGTAACCAAAAAATTTTATCAGTGTAATTTTAATTATTATACAGTGACAGTGTAAAATTACACTGACAGTATAAAATAATTTTACACTGTCAGTGTAATAAAAAAATTTTATCAATATAATTTTAATTATCATACACTGACAATTATACTGGTACTATAAACTAATTTTACACTATTAGTGTAATCAAAAAATTTTATCAGTATAATTTTAATTATCATACACTGACAATGTAAAATTACACTGATAATATAAAATAATTTTACACTGAATACATTGATAAAATTTTTTGATTACACTGACAGTGTAAAATTATTTTATACTGTCAGTATAATTTTATACTGTCAGTATATGATAATTAAAATTATACTGATAAAATTTTTTGATTACACTGACAATATAAAATTATTTTATATTATCAGTATAATTTTATACTGTCAGTATATAATGATTAATTTTTAAAATATATTTAATTATATTTTTAAATTTTCTTAAAATTAAATATTACTACAATACATTATAAGTGATTGATGTATCAATACACCTCTGTCACATGTCACTTATTTGTGACACCCACATCACCTCTTCACGTGAAGATGAAAAAATCCATCTTCACCGTATCATGACCCAAGAAGGCTAGAAAGAATAAGGTTTTCCTCTTTCCAACTGAAGTAGATCAATTTATGGAAAGTTTTTCAGAGGCAGATTTTTTTTTTTTTAATTTTGAGTGAGAATTTTAAAATTTGTTTTTAAGTAGGTAAATTTATTTTTATTTTTATTCATTTATTATATATTTTATAAATTTATATTTATATTTTATAAATTTAATTAATATATATTATTAATATAAAACTCTTTTACATATTTAATTATGTGTTATCATATAAATAAATATGAAATTATAATTATTTATATAATAAAATATAATTAAATATTAATATAAAAAAATTTATGCAAATTATGAATACCAATTAAATATTTATTATTATTTTTTTTTTTTTGTCCCTTAACTTTTTTCAACTTCTCTTCCTCCGTCCTAAATATGCTTGGGTTTCCGGTCATTTTGGATGGTAGCTTTTGATTTGCCATGACGTAACATAATGAAAGCTTCTGAGATGTACTTTACTGCAGGTGTAACCCATCTGGGCGGCAACGCGTACGAATCTGTCCCCAGTGGGGACGCCATCTTCATAAAGGTGTGTCTCTCAATTTATATCTTGCAAATAGTAATTTTTAACCCAAACATCATAATAAAAACTTTAATTTTAATGTATTATTAATTAAAAAGTTTTGAGATAATTATTTAATTATATATTATTATATTATTTATTATACTTAATTTAAAATAATTATTAATAAATTATAGTTTAAGTGACACTTCCTTAATTCATATGATAAGAAATTTGTTAATTTTTAATCAAGAGTTAATAATATATAATTAAATCACAATATAAAATTTTTACCAATATATTAAAATTAGTTGCACAATCAAATATGATTTTTCTCTAGCATTTTTTTAAAGAATTTATTCTGATTTATATTACTGTTTAAAAATATCAAAGTTTAATTGATATTACGTCAAAATAAAAGAAATCATCTATCACAGATAAAAAATAATGATATTTTATTTTTAATGGACTACATTGAAGTTTTTTAATTTATTAACGTCATACAGTAAAATGTCGAATGTTGACTATTAAGAAAAAAAGGTTCACAAGACATTTTTACTGTGTTTGATTAGAGGGAGTTTGGAAGGAAGAAAAAAAGAGAGAAAAGAAATAGAGAAGAAAGGGACATGTTCCCTTATTTTGATTATGAAAAAAAAAAGTTAATTTTAAAATAGTCTTTGATGAGTTATGGATTAAGATAGTTATTGAATTATGTTTATAGAAAAAATTAATTAATAATTATTTTATTATATAAAAAATATTATATATAAAATTCAATAAACAAAATTTAAGAATCATCTTGATCTAAGGATCCTTTTAGAAATATTCATGAAAAAAAATAAAGAATAAAAGATTAAATAATATATGATAAAAGATGTGTCTTACATAAATAATATAATTTTTTTCCCCTACTATTGGGCAGAATATCATGGAGAATGGGATGGCATTTTTCCATCTTGTTCTTCTTCACTATGGAGAGAGATGGCAGATGAGATGACAAAGAAGGGGAGGGGCTTAGGATGTGTAACACCACTTAAGTGTTGTGTGGTCCTTTTTCCCTTTTATCTATTTTTTTACAAAATAATATTTTTAAAAATTTTATCTAAATAATTTTAATTTCTCTATAATTATATTATTAAAAATAAAAAAAATACCCAAAACACAAATTATATAAAATTTTAAAATTTTTTCGATTACCAACGTTTTATTTTAAATGGACATTTTATTTTAAATAAGGTATTACATAAGTTTTGATTTTCTTTTATATTATGTTAAGAGTTTAAATAATAGCTGAATAATATTTTTTGTACTGTTTAGTTGGTAAAACATATTTTTAGATAATATTTTTGAAATATTAGATTAACTAAAAATATTAGTTCTATTTTAAATAATTTTGAATAATTTATTTTTATTAATATTAATTTGATTTAATAAGTTGATATTATTTTAAACTGTTAAATTAAAAATTTAGACATGAATGCTTTTGTATAGATATAGAAGGTCAATTTTTATTATATTTATTTATATTATTTTGATAGATAAATTTATGATAAAATTGCATTAACTTTTATATTTTCACTTTTTTTTATCGGACTCTATATTTATAGTTGAAATATTTTTTATAATAATATAAGGGTAAATTTGTCATTTGATAATATTATCTTTTTCTTTCCTTTCACTTTCCCACACAAACAAACAAAAGAAAATAATTCTTCTTCAATTTCATTTTCTTTCATTTTCCTTTCATTCAAACATATTTATGGAAAATACAAATCTACTCAATTTCTTTCCATTCAACTTTTTTCCTTTCATTTTTTTTTCTTCATCCAAACATAGCCTTTGAGTACATTAATGTTTTATTACGTATTACTCTCAATTAGATTGAGATAATATTGGTTTATTTTTAAGCTAAAAAAATTACAAATAAAATCGTATTTTATCAATAAGTGTTTTTCATTGACCATACTAATAAATTAAATTTATGCGAATTGTCAAGAATCGTATTATTATGTAAGTAATATTTGTTTAACCAATGTTTGATTGTTTTAAGTAATTTAAAACTTATTTTTTAAAGTAAAGTCTCATATTCGAATCTTATAATTAGATAAAAATTAGTGTTATAAAAATTATACTTCTATAATAGATTGACTCAACTCGAGATAAATGAGTTAAAATATAATAAGTTTTACATACTCATGATATGAAAAAAAAAATGTAAATAATATTTAAATAAGTTAACAAGTTTTATTCTAAAATCATATCAAGGGACAAAGAAGTTGAGCTGATAGTACAAACAAACTACAATGTGAATAAGCGATTAGGAATGAGTTAATAACGATTGATTTGAATAATTTACATAAGATTTGATACTATAATAGCATGATATACTCGAGAAAAAAAAAATCACAACATAAACACAAAGAGGTTTGGCTTTCTGAAGTAGATTGAAAAAAACAAATGTCACATCACTTAGCGTGTGTTTATTTATTTATTTTAAAACAATTTTATAGTATAATTTTAATCTTTTATAAATTATTTCTTTTAACTCACGAGAAAAGTATTAAAATATGTATTTTTGAAAATTTTAAATTTGAAAATATTCAATTATTTTTTTTTATACATATATTTTAATTTAAAAGAATATTATTTTTCTTAAACTTTTAATACTATATTTTTATAATAACTGAGAAAATTGATTATAACGAAGTCAATATTTACATGCAGATTTTGACACAATATGGGTAGATATAACAACTGTTGGTTTTTTCGGTTGAAAAATAGATAACAAATGTTGTTGTTTAAATTGGTTAAAGTAATTTTGACCTCCCACATGAGGTTGTAAGTTCCCTTTTTTCCTTTTTGAGGAAACAACTTTTATAACAGTATCGCGTAACTTTTAAACTCCTATGATAAAAAAATTTAATCCCATAAACAATTTAAATACATCAAATATGTAGGAGCATTATATTTCACATTCACAATAAGTAATGTATTCAACATAAATTCAATTTTTTTTATAAAAATTAATCATTAATTCATGAATTTTAACAATCTGTACAGGTTAAAACCTAAAAACAAGGTATAAATACTATTTTGGTTCTTATAGTTATACTAAGTTTTTATTTTGCCATAAGTAGTTATAGTTTTCTATCATTTGGTATTTAACTTCTAAGGGACCATAACCAAAATAAATTAAACTACAAGGACCCATCATTTATGAAAAATAGGGACCAATTCTTTATAAATAATAGCAACTATAGGACCATAACTTAAAAAGATAAAAATTATAAAGATCAATAATTAATTTTAGAGACTAAAAATTAAATTTTTAATAATATAAGAACTAAAACCTAATCAAATAAAGCATAAGGAATAAAACCAAATTAAAAACTGTGAAAGTTATAGGGACTAAAAACTTATTTAAATTGAAAACAACATTTATATTTATTAGATTAGTATAATTACTTAAATAAAATATATAAAAAAGATTTATAAAAATTAAATCTTAAAAACATTTTTTTATTTCTTAACGTTATCTTATTTGCACATACTAATAAATAAAATCCTTAGTTCAACAAATGATTGTATTGAATTGATAACTTCAAGAGCCAACCAAAAATATTTGCAAGTAAAACAAATGAACGAATAGCGCTGCTCGTTCCTAAATATTCAAAATAAATATTATCTCAAATAATCAGAAATACATACTTTAATGTTAGAATTAGTTATCATTTTTAAAGTTATAAAAAAATTTAAATCAATTTGAAAATTGATATATTTTAAAACACATTCAAAATTAATTAAAATCTTTATTTCATAATAAATATATTATTTTGATTTGATAGAATATAAAAAATAACTAAATTAATTTATAAGAGAAATTTTATCTGTCACATTAAAGAAAATTTTTGGTCCTTAATATATGTCATTCTTATATATTAATAAAATATTTATAATTAACTATTCAATTTTAACCTTAACACTACTCCAAACATACCAATTATTGGGAAAATAGTGCGACATTAATAGGACAAATTAATTAGATGCTGAAAATTGAGTAGAGTTATTTTGTTAAAGATGTTTCATTATCAATTCTTGATTTTAAGTTTGTTAATTCCCTCATTAAACTCAATTCTTACATTATTAAATAAATTTCTATTGAAGAAATATTTTACAAAATTAATCATTAAATTGAAAGTTCATATATTATAAATCATATTTATAAAATTTTATATTAATCTGAAATCAATTAATACACTTTTTTTGTATACATTTAAATCAACATAATAAATATTTCTTAAATGTATGCACAAAAAAAAAAATTATTTGATCACATTCTTTATGATGTTCAATTTTCTTAAAATTTGGCGCAAATGATCTATATAATATTTAGTTATAATTCAATAGTTAAATTAATAAAAATTATATTTTATAAAAAGTTATTAAATATGTAAATATGTCAAATCTTATACTGGTGTCAATAGGTCGATCCTTATATACAATCTGAATAGCAGGAGTATTTTATAACTCTTAAAAAGGAAAATCATATTTAAATCTAACCAATTTCCAATTTTGATGATCCAATCTAATTAAACCTACTTCAACTTCAGTACCGAAAAGCCTCCTCTAAACTTTCTCTCATCAATTTCAACAAGAGAAATTTCATTACATCAATGTATGAGCTTGCAGTGGGTACTTTTGGGATGGACGGACGAGGAATGCACGCAGGTATTTCGGAATTGTTATAAGGCGCTTCCGGCGGACGGAAAATTGATTGCATGTGAGCCAATGGCGCCAGAAGTGACGGATGAGAGTCAGAGAACAAGAGCATTGCTAGGGGGTGACATATTCGTAATGGCAATGTACAGAACTAAGGGGAAGCACAGGACTGAAGCACAGTTCAAGCAGCTTGGCATTTGGGCTGGGTTTTCTCGTTTCCGTGCCTTCTATGTTGACCCTTACATGGCTGTACTCGAGTATCAGAAATGATCAAGCGGTACGGTAGGCTGTGGAGTGTGATGTTACCTGTCTACTGATTCATGAATTATGGGAAAAAATAATTAGGAACAGTATTGAAAAACTCTTTGATATTGTTTGTAACACGTTGCTTTCACAAGTAGCAATAATAATGGCAGACCATTCGAGCACAAGGAATAACACATACTGTATTGATCAATATAGCACAATCATACACCACAATTGATATCTTGTAGTTGCTGATACAATTTGGTAACAAGAATAGAAGGAAGATAACCAACTGAGAGAGAAATAGAGATACTCAAGTGAGGGAGAAGGAAAATATCCGAGAGGGAAGAAACCATTGAATAAACCACACATTTTTTTTATTACCCCCACATTAGCTTTCCTCTTTCTTTTTAATCCATCCAACCTTTTGGCCATTAGGCTTGGGCCGAACAAGTTACATTGCTCCTAAAAAATAAATCCCTTAAATTTGAAATTGGCCTATCCACTTATCTTTATATTGCAGACGGCAATGTTTTTTTTTTTTTTTTTATATAGCACAACCACAACTATAATTTTTTTTCTTTTATCAATTGCAACAAATCAAGAGAGCCGAAGAACGTAGTGCACAGAGCTTTAATTTAAAAATATTGAATGGTCCATTAATTTTCCTATGCTTGAATAAGGAAATAATGAATATTTTATTTATCAAATGTTAAATGTATCACTTTTTATTTAACACTTTTTTAGGTGCAATATTTAATACTCTTTTATTAAATATTACAAGACTTATTTAGAAAGTATATTAATAAAAATTTCGAAACTCTTTTATTGACCATGATTGAATTTTAAATAAAACTTGTTATTTAATCTGCGATACATGTGAATTTTTTTTTTCTCCTTTGGTCTGGGAGAGGAGAGGAGGTGCATTCACCCTATTTCAGTCTGAGCCTCATCTGCAGCGTTTAATATATTTTGTTTTGTCATAAAACTAAAAGTGATTCATTTCATCGGTTTTTTTACAAAAATAAATTTTAAAAAATCATTATTTACATATATACTCTATTCTCATATTAATTTAAAAAATATCATAATTTTAGTATATTAGAGAAATCAACTTAAGGTGAGCCAATTTGCATATGCAAGGAAATCGGCCGGCCTATCATAAGCTAATTTCTCTTTACGTGTTTTCTATAAGAATGAGTCCCACTCAAATGGAACATATGTTGCTATTAGTTGGAATACTAACATTAATATTACTTATTTTAAATTTATTTACCTATTGCTACATTTTGCAAGAAAACGGAATTTTATTAACATAGTATTATTCCCTTTTTTATCTCATTTTAATTCCATTTTCACATTAATTCAATCAAATCCTCACTATTTTTCCAATTCACGGGATCAATTTCACTGTTTCCCCCACTTTTATTTTATTTTTGTAAAAAAACCTTAGTTGTACAACTATAGGATTATATAATTCGTACTTTTTTCCACTCACTTCCATATATCTAGGTTCTCATAGAGTTGTTCTTTTTTAAGGAAAAAAATTCTTCCTCCTCATAACAGCACAATTAGAGATGGCAAAGTAGGCCGACCTACCCCAATCTGCCAAAAGCAGGGCGGACCGAATTAGAAAGACGGGTTCAATATTCTAGTATGTCCCGTTTAAAAATGGATTGACAGATTGGTCTGCCAAAAAATAAAAAATAAAAAAATTATTTTAATATTTTTTATGAGTTAAATTACTTTTAAAATTAGAAAATATATATTAAATAAAAAATTTACTTAAATAAAATAGAATAAAATAATTAAACTATATAATTTGTATCTAAATTTAACTCAAATACAAATATAATAAACTAATTAGGATATATAAATAAGTTTATAAATAATAATTAACTATAAATTTATAATATAAAGTCTATAGTATAAAGTTTGCAAATTAATAAAAGTATAATAATAACATAATTTATAATAAAAATTTAAAATTTTTTTAAAAAAATTCTTAAATCTAAAAAAAAAAAAAGAGATAAACTTGACTCGACAGACTAACCCACCCCTGCTCGTCAAAGCCCGTAGGTTAGGTGGGTCGAAAATTTTTAACGGGTCAAATATGTCAACCCAACCCGTTATTTTTAACGAATTGAGCCTATTTTACTATCTCTAATCACAACCATCAAATTATGTTCAGTCCCGTCATTTTTACTACTTATATAAATTTTAAATAGTGTGATATTTTTTGTTCTTACATTATTTTGAATAGACGTCGCCAACTTGATTGATGGGTCCATGATGATTAATAGTATATGGCCAAAATTACAAAGAATAATCATATTATTATACAATACATATAATTACAATAATATCAAGTTCTCTGCTTAGATTGCTTACTAGCTATTAAAGTGGGGGAAACAATGTACTTGATCTTGTGAATTAGGAAAATAGTGAGGCTTTGATTAGATTAATGTGAAAATATAATTAAAGTTGGATAAAAAAGAAATAGTAATATGTTAATAAAATACTAACATCATGTAAAATGTAGCAATAGGTAAATAAGTATAACATAAGAAATATTAATATTAGTATTTTAACTAATAGAAACATATGTTTGATCTGAGTGAGTTCTTGTTCTTATGAGAAACACGTAAAAGGGAATTAATTCAAGGTAGGTCGATTTACATATATAAGAAAATTAGCCTACTCTAGGTCGACTTATATACAATTTGTATATATATAAATTGGTTTAGGATAGATAGATTTTCTTGTATATGTAAATCAGCCCAGGCCGATTTTTCTAATATACTAAAATTAGGATATTTTTGAAATTAATCTAAAAATATGATATATGCATAAATCATAATTTTTTATTTTATTTTTGTAAAAAAACCCACAAACATCAGAAACGGGCATAGACGGGAAAATACATGATGACCAGTCCAAAGTTGAGACCAAAAAGGCGAAAATGCTGAGTGCATGCAGTTGCGCTTTGGCGCAGTGGGTCACCGCATTTAGTAGAACATTGCACTTGAGGGTCGCGTTTTCGATTCCTGAGAGCACCCTTAATCCGCTCCCTCGAGTGTATGTGTGAGGGTGTATGACCAAAAAAATATAAAAAAATTAAGTATTTTTTTAATTTTAATTTATCTATTAATTTAAATATTTTGATATATTTTTAAATTAATATATTTAGATATAAAATAAATATATAAAAAAAATGTCAGATACAAATTTAAATTATTTTCGAGCAGTGCATCTTGTTCGGTTGTCAGCATAGTATCAACATCAAATCTATAGAAGAAAAATATTTATATGATTTAAAAATATTATATTATTTTATTCTCAATCAATTATATAAATACATTTTATATGAATTCCATGCAAATATTTCTCTCCATGAAGGGTGTGGTGCCTGACACACCAATCAATGTTTCTCTAGATTTTCTCTCATTGGTGCACGAGTCACCGAGTGCAAGATAGGGACCCCTTCATCTTACTTTCGGTCATGAGGGACCAATTGATCTTAATTATTGAGGTCGTAACTGTGCAGGAGGAGTGGGGTGGCCCGTGCTGCATCTGTAACTCTCACAAAATAACGACAGAAAACTATCGCGTGCTGCGCTGTGTGGTTTGGAAAAGCACAATCTGAGGCCAACGAAGGTGTGCACGTGATAGAAATTGCGAAATTTGGTCCTAAATCTAAGGTCAGATTGGATTGTCAGGAAGCCTTACCTTGATAAGGTTTTGAATTTAGATAGCCATGCTTTATTTTGTGGTCACGGGTTGGGGGAGGGGGAGGGAAAGGGTCCAGTTAATAAACAAAATATTGATTTTTTAGTATTTCTTAATTTATACTAAATGAAGTTATATTGAATCCTTAGAATGTGTAAATTAATATTATGGTAATAATTCTATTTAATTTTAGGAATTTGTTATTAAGATAAAAAGTGAATGAGGTGGTAAAACAAAATCAAATTGTTTTTTCTTTTAATTATTGAATTTCATCTTACCTATGACAAGAATATATCATAAATCAAATTTGGTTTATTACTTATTGCGGACGAGACTGTGTAGCAAATTATTTTTTAGAAGAATTAGTCTTTGTTTATTGTTTAGATTCAAGTATATAAAAAAAAAAAAAGAATTATGGGACAGACGGGATGACCATAGCATATCTACAAAATAAGCCAACTTCTCGTTTTATAAATGAATACGTGTCTTCTTTTCTTTTAGAAAGCATACCACAAAGAACAGAACAAACTGTTTGAGTTTTGGGGAGAAGCAGCTAGTCATGGAGTTGACCAATGGGGATACCATTACTGAGTCTCAAAAGGAAGCTAGACTTGCCATTTTGGAACTAGCGCATATGATGAGTGTCCCTATGTCCTTGGTTGCCGTCATCAACCTCAAGGTCCCTGAGGCCATCTGGCAAGGTGGTTCCAACATTCCTCTTTCTGCATCCCAAATTCTCACCAGCATCCGCCCCCACGGTGGTGGTGACGCTGAGAACCTTCAGCGCATCCTCCGCTTGCTCACCAGCTATAACATCTTTGTTGAGCACCTCACCAGCAACGGGGAAAGGAGGTACTCCCTCACCGACATTGGCAAAACTCTCGTTCCCGATGACGAAGGTCTGTCCTATGCGTATTACATGCTTCAGCATCATGAGGTTAATTTTTAAACTTTTCTTTTATTTTTTCTTCTTAATTTATCATTAATTTTCAAGTTTTTATTAAGTTAGAGAAGTGATTAGCTAAAACTTTTTTCAAAGTATAATAGAGTAGTGGCTAGTTAAAATTGTTTTCAAAGTAAGTCATTAAGAGTAGTTCAGTAATAAGAAATTTGAATAACATACATAAAGTTAGGATTTGAATTTTATTATCATCGATATACAAAAACAAAAAAACTTTTTTCAAAGTATAAACTCCACCACTAATATCATATGTTAGAGTTATCAAAATAGATTGAATCCAATGGTTGGCCGAACAATCTAAAAAAAATATGTGGGATGGGTTAAAAAAATTTATGTAAAAAATAAAGTTAACCTTAGTCATCTAGGCCAACCTGATGGCTGAACATCTCTTTGTTTTTTTTTTTTTTTTTTTTTTAAATAACCAACTTCAAACATGACCCTTTATTATCTGAGTTTGGACCATTTGACCTATTTTTTTTATCTAAAGAAAGTTTAGATTAAAAAATAGACAAAAAAATAAAAATAAAAATCATCACTTCATTTTTGCAGTAAGTAAAGTTGTCTAGTCTATCAAAAAAAGAGGCTTACACTTTTGCTCATTAGTTTTTTACATGGACCAAAAAATAGCAATAAGATCATTTTTTTAATTATTTTAAATAAATTTATTACATTTTAAAATTTAATAAACTAGTATAACATTTAACTAGCTCGAAATTAACTTAATTCGATCAAACTCGACTGGGCCTAAAAATGGTTTGGTTGACTGGCCGAGCAAACCTATTTTGTCAATTCTATTGTAGGCCAAAAGTTGTTTAAGTCATAACTCACTTTTTTTTTATTGACTAACTGCTTTAAAGTTTTTTACAGGGTTTTGCTAACTAATACTTTTATAATAATGGAAAGTTTTCATTGAAAAAAATAAAATTTTTAAGTTTTTAATACGTTCAATACATTGCAAACTTAAAAATTTTTCACTATTGAAACTTTAACCAGAATTCTAAAACCTTTTCAAAGTAACAACAATTCTTGTTCTTTACTATTTAACACCAGCCGTAATAATTACATGCGTGGAAAGAATTAAAGGTAAGAACTTCTCACCTAAACATATAAACCAATTTTCGACATATAAAATTCTTAAGGCATGAGGTCAAGTTTGTTATGTCTTTCTCGTTTTCCTTTTTCCGTAAATTTTCAAAGTGTTTTTCTCAACTGTAATGTGTGTGTGTGTGTGTGTGTTGGGAATACGCATGTATAGGATGCATTGATGCGAGCGTGGCCTTTGGTGGGGGAGGCTGTGGAGGATCCAACATCGGTGCCATTCAAGAAGGCAAATGGAGAGGGAGCAATGAGCTACTATGCGAAGCAGCCAGATATGATGAACTTGTTTGGCAAGGCCATGCGTGGGCTGTCCGTACCCTACATGAGGGAAATGCTGGAGTGCTACGATGGCTTCCGTGGGGTGGAGACACTGGTTGATGTTGGTGGCAACTATGGTGACTGCCTACTCATGATTATGCAGAAATACCCAACCGTGCGCAAGGGCATCAACTTTGATCTGCCTCATGTAGTCGCCTTTGCACCACAGATTCCAGGTGCTTATGTATTTACTTTTTCCCTGGGGATGAGGTACTCCATGTCATCGTTTAGACCATTTGATGGTCTACCCCAAAATTAAAAAATTAACCTCTTGCACTTTAATAATTACAAAATAACAAAGAAAAATAATTAAATTAAATAGTAGGTGCCACCATATGGGTTCCACTGGCCACTGGCTCCACCTCTGCCACCAACCTCCATCTCAGTCTCACCCACGTTCAAGTAACTTATAATCAAGGAATTTTAGGAAAGCAAGTCTTAAGCATTTTATCAAACACCCAAGGTTTTATAATAAGCATTACCCAAAAATTCTTTCACACCAAACAAAAAACACAGCACCCATGATTTTCCAACATTCATCAACTCAATCAGCCATAACAATTAAACCACAAAACAAAAATGTCACAAAGAAGTCCATTCGAGGCTGTGCTTCTGTACAAAGCGTAGAGACATATCATCCAAGGGAGAGTAACAAACACATTGGCAAGTATAGCATATAATTCTATAGAGATGTATTATTTGTACAAAGTCCACCTTGTATTCCGGGCTGACATACCATCCATCTACCATTAGATGGGTGTGGGACCCAGTTTGAGTGGGGGCCACACATCCATCCAATAGTAAATGGGCGGTATGTTGACTTAGAGTACGAGGTGGGCTATATCAAAATATTATTTCTCAATTCTATATTGCTCCTGTACTATAAAGCATGGGTCCTCTATTTTGATAAAAGTACCCATACCGAGTACTTCTGGGATACGGGCATGCCTTGAGTATGTCTGGGTATGTACCCATTATTTTTTTTTTTGAAAAAAAATTGGGTATGGCTCGGATACGGTTTAGGTACTGCTGGATATGAGTTTTATTAAAATTGTGTTGTTTTGAGTTTTTTTTTGTCTTTTTGTTTTTTTTTTTCCTTTTTCTCAGTGCCTCATGGTTTTTCCTTTTTTCATTTTTTTTCCTTTTCTTTCTCGTTGCCTTTCTTTTTTTTTTTTGTGTTGTTACTGCCAAAAGATAGTTTGTGATGGTATTGGTTTATTATTCGAATGAGTAATTATTTATCATATGAAATTTTAGTTCTTATTTTACGAAATTTATAATATATATATATATATATATTACCATACTCATACCCCAATTTTTACAAAATTTTTGTACCCCGTACCCGTATCTGTGCAACATAACTCCTGTACAATACTTGCTAGCATAATTGTTGGCTTGCTTGGTCTTGGTGGAGGATTCATCTTGGGGCTCCTTGTCCTTGGCTTAGGAATTCCTCCTCAGGTACCTCTCATCCTTCTCTTTCATATAAAATATAAAATATGTGCATACTTGCGAATGTGGTGAGCATGGTGGGGGTGATAGCGTGGTAGTCACTGGAGGAAGGTGGCAGCGGTGGTGGTGTTGGTAGCTTTCTTTCATGGCTTATAAGAGAAAGTAGAAGAGGAATTAAACGAGAAGAATAATTGAATGCGAAGGTAGTCTTTCAAAAATTATTATCTTTAACTTTAAAAATTAAAGTACGAAATTGAGAGATTATTTATTTTTAAATTAATTTTTTAAATTATTTTTATATTAATATATTGCATTACTTAAAAATTTTATTAAATAATTTAAAAATAAATAACTTCTTATTTTTATTTTAAAAAATCTAAATCAATTTTATATAAATATTACAACTTTAAATCTAGACTGTTTAAAAAACATTTAATAGTTGTGGTGAGTGAACCACCACATAGTCCATGACTGACAACCAGCACCTTGTCCGATCCGCCACTTACTTTCTTTGCCATGCCCAGTGGGATATACACTACATCATTTTTCATTATAAAGAATAGGGCGTTTCTCATTTCCATTGAATTTAATTTTAAAAAGTTTCTATACACTGATCGTATTGTTATATTATAAAAAAAATTAAATTTTATATTAATTAATTTAAAAATTTATATATATAATGTTATATGATACTTTATATTGATAATAAATTAAAATTAAGCTCTGCTCAGTCTATTCCTCTACTACTATACAAGTCACTATTTTGGAAGTACTCAAAACTTCCTGAAATTTGTCTCACATGAGGTAGACTCATATGTCTTATGATTTTACAACTAACATATTTTGGCATGAAAGTACAAATTTACATATATTAAAGCTTGTTTATTGTTTATTCCTTGTTATATATGGCTAATGAAAACCAGTGCAGTTAGTATGGTGCGAGTTTGTATCTCATAAGCATGCGAGTTCAATTTTTAATACTAATATGAAGACTTTATTGGTAGACGATCTTGTAAGTTTTCTGTATATGCTCTCTAAAGCCCTTTGATCTCAATGAAATGACCAATGCCAAACCCACTTAAACTTTTAATTGTAAAAACATAAATTTCATCTTTATATATTATGTATATGTATTCCCTTGCTCCCAGTACTCAAGATTCTTGGGCCACCGCCCACTTTGGATCCGTGGCATTTGATTTGTCGTTTTTAAAAGAACATCAATTTTTTTTTGGTATAATGTTAACGTTTGCTTGTGGCCTGTGGCTTATATCTTGCAGGTATAACCCATGTGGGCGGCGACGCGTTTGAATCTGTTCCAAGCGGGGATGCCATCCTCATGAAGGTGTGTCTCTCTCAAATCTCAATTTATGTCTTGCAAAAAATTTTTAACTCAAACATAATAATAAAATAATTTAATTTTAGAATAAAATAATTTAAGATAAATATTTAATTATATATTATCACATTAATAAAAATTTTAGTTTTATAATAATCATCTAAAAAATTATATATATAATAGCATATGATTAAAAATAGTGTAAAATTCTTTATAGTACATTAAAATTAGTTTCATAATAAAATTGATTTTTCTCTAACATATATAAAATTTTTTTAAAATAAAATATATTCTGATCTATATTATTATTTAAAAATATTAAAGCTTAATTTATATTTATTAACATCATATACTACAGATGAAAAAAATTCATATATTAGATAATAATATTTTATTTTTCTAAAAAATTGTGATATTTTATTTTTAATGGACTAAATTAATTTTTTTAAATTTATTATGATTTTAAAAAAGTTTATAAAAACATTTTCTATTTAGAATTTAGGGTTGAGGCTAATATAGTTCGAATAGATCACAACGTAAATACAAAGAGGCTTGACTTTCTAAAATAGTAAGGGTAGATTGGAAAATTAAGTTTCACCTCACTTAGGGTGTGTTTATTTAATTTTTTTAAAAAGATTTTTACAATGTAGTTCATGAGAAAAGTATTAAAATATGTTTTTTTCTGAAAAATTTAATCTAAAAATATTCAATTATCTTAAATTGTTTTATACATGTGTTTTAATTAAAAAAATATTTTTTTAAACAATCAAACAAATGAGCCCTTGTTGTACACCCCAAAAAAAATAAAATAAAATAAAAAGACATGTACCAAAAATCATACATAAATCTAATTAAACCATTTCTACTTTAGTACCGAAAAGCCTACTTTAACTTTCTGTAATCAAATTTATCATGAGAAATGTATGAGCTTGCAGTGGGTAGTTACAACATCGACGGACGAGGAATGCAAGCAGGTGTGGCAGAATTGTTATAAGGCGCTTCCAGTGGGCGGAAAATTGATTGTTTGTGAGCCAGTGCTGCCAGAGTTGTCGGATGAGAGTCAGAGAACAAGAACATTGCTGGCTGGTGACGTCTACATAATGACAATGTACAGAACTAAGGGGAAGCACAGGACTGAAGAACAATTCAAACAGTTTGGCGTTTTTGCTGGGTTTTCTCGTTTCCGTGCCTTCTATATTGACCCTTTCATGGCCGTACTTGAGTTTCAGAAATGATCAAGTAGTATGGTAGGCTCTAGAGTGTGATGTTAAATAAGTCTCAACTTAATCATGAACATTTGACAAAAATTTAAGAAAAAATCTCTTAGCCTATATCCCTTTCCTTGTTTTAGCTCATTTAAGAAAATCAAATAGCTTTTTGTTTTGTCTTTTCCTATATTTATTACACCATATTTTGCCCTAATAAAAAATCGAAAATAAACTACATCATGACTGTCTTGGGTCTAACTCACTTCTTTAATAAGCCACTATATGGGTCTTATAAAGATAAATACCTGTACCTTTTTCGTACAGGAAAATATTAAGACTCGCCCCTACACCCTACTGATCACATGCAATTTTTTTAATGCCTTCATTACTAATTTAAATTCAATTTACATAAAAATAACTTAATATTTTTAAAAAATTATTGTCTAACAAATTTAAAGATATGTTCCAAGGACCTATTCATAAATCAAACACATAATTTAATACTATAATTTATAAATTTAATAATGTGATATTTCAATGATAACTTATAAGTAGGGTACACGGGTCGTCCACCATATTTTTATGAAGGAGTTGGGGTTTCCAATTATCCAGCCAAGTTCAGGGTTAACGTTTCGATATTTCTTTCAAAAAGTATATGAGAATTAATACATGAATGTTGCATGGTGCTAGCGATTCGGTCGGTTTACCCATTGGGTTGATGAACTTGGTTAATCCGATGATGATGTGCAAGGGAAAAGTGCCATTCTAATGTGCTGATAGTGAAAGGCGGTAATTATGAGACATGAAAACCAATAGGAATGTGATTCCAAATGGATGATGGTGTGCTTCAATGATGCATGCACGGCGGTGGATTCCTTTTATGACATATCCACAAATGTGGACGGTAATACTTAAGTGGTGTCTCTTTCCCTTGGATTTCAGCTGTGGTGATTTGGAACACGATGTTATCAGGCATCAGGCGTTGGATGCTCCAGTGGTATTTTAGTGCGAGCTGTTATGTTTTCATTTGAGGGTGTACATCTTAGTGATGGTGCTGTTTTTCTTCAGATTCTGCCAGGTGTATGTTTGGTTTGTTTTGCATTGTTCTGCTTCTCTTATTTTCGAAGAGTTTCGTGCCTTATAATGAAGAGTAATTATTTGTATTGTTTTTTGATATATCTTTAATTATATTTGGGGGGGGGGGGTGGGGAAGGCAAGACCAAACGGATATATCCTAAACGTACATTGATATCTACACTTTATTCTATCCGCACAACCATTGTGGGACGACTTTAAAACCCAAATCAATGAAATGGAGCTGGAATAAATACCCACAGATCTGATGCCAAGTATCATTCCTACACGGATCCAATATATCCTTGCGTCCCAAAATGAGGAGTTGTTTTCTAAAGAATTTAAAAGACAAGGTAGCCGAAGAGCGACCTATTCCAATTTCAAGAGGGGTATACAATAGACGGTTTGGGTTAGATTGAACTAGACCTGAACTCGACCTATTTTTTTATCAAACCATTTTTTGAAACCTAGACTTAATCCGCAAATCCAGTCAATCTTACATTCTGAAAACATATAAATTTTGAATATTATACATAATAAAGTTATAAAACTTTAGAAATTATGAACAAAACTAAAGAGATATTTTATAATTCATATTTCGAAACAAATTATTTCAATACAAAAATAATATCACGTTATGTAAGACACATTAATTGAAGTATAAATGTCTCATAATATATCACTTTGTTGAAAAATATAACTTTTAAAGAATTATGTAACTTTGGGTTGGACCAGACCAACATGAAGTAAGACCCAAACCTAACTTAAAAACACACTTGGTCAAAAATTCAAAATCAAAACCCAACCTAATAAATTTCGGGTCGGGATGGATTATTGAGCTTGGCCGGGTAATAAACACCCCCTAATTTCGAGGGCTACACTAGTTGCCAATTGTTAGAGCTGTTAAAATGGGCTAGCTCGATCCATTTGGGCAGACTCACTTCAGGTTGGGTCATTTTTGGGTTGGGTTTTGATTAAGTTAAGTTAGTTTTAGGTTAGTAAAATGCTAGCTGACCTCAATCTTATTCGGGCCACAGGTTGGATCTCAGGTCAGTCTACTAATTTTTTAAATTCAATAAATATATTTTGAAATAATTGAAACAATTAAAAGAAAAAAGAATGGTTTTATTATTGTTTTATGGTCCATGTGAGAAATCAATAGGCAAAAGTATAAATTTTTTTTGGCAATTAGACTTGGAAGTTTTATTTGTTGCAAGAGTGAAGTGATGGTTTGCTATTATTTTTATTTTTTGTCAACATATTTTTTGCAATTTAAATTTTCTTTAATATAGGTCAAACAGCCCGAGCTCAAGTACTAATGATACACGTTTGAAACTAGTTATTTAAAAGGACAAAGAAGTGTTCAGGCCATTGGGCTAGCTCAGCCCAAAAGTATACTGGCTCATTCAAGTCGGGCCAAATTGAGTCAGACTGAATTGACTAATTTTATTTTTTACTTTAATTTTTTCAACCCAACCCAAACATTTACATCGGACTTAATCCATTTTGATAGCTCTGCTAATTATATCCTTTATTTCAAAAATTTAAAAACAAACTTTGGCTTTTTCAACTCTTAACTCGAATTAGACCGCATTCACCGACAAAGAATAAGCTTGGATATATGGCATAATTATTATTTCAGTTTTATGTATACAATTGTCACCTGAATCATACGCATAAAAATATGTAGGCATCATAAAATAGTGGTTGTAATAGTTAAATAATAATGTAGAAAATTTTACATTAATAATATATTAAAATTAAAAAAATATTTTTATATATGGTCAAACATATATTTATATATTAATAAAAATATTTAACCTATACAATCATTACATGAAAAACTACACATATAATAATATATGAATAGAAAATAATATAAATCTCTTTACACCGAAATATATATATATATATATACTGCCCATAAGGAACAGTGCAAACTATTTTATAGCGATTACTTTTTTGAATTTGAATTTGCCAAAATCCAGATTTCATGTCTATAATTGGACCCATTCTTTAGTTGACAATAGCTAAAATCAAGATGTTTTGCTGGTACACTCAATTACTATGACAAAAGAAGAACTCTACGTTAATTTTAAAGGGTTTAGTACCTCTAAGTGGCAAAGTGAGCAAAATATTTAGTTAAAACTCACGTGATCTATATTTAGAAATATTTATTTACAAAGTAATTTTGATAGGATAAATATTGTTTAAATAGAATTGATAAAGATTATTTTTGCATGTATAATTACCAAAAAAAGTATATAAATTTATTTAATAGGTTGAATTAAAAAAATTGATGCTAGAAGTTTAAGTACAATTAAAATGATCAAAAAATTAAATTATTTTAAAATTAAAATTTAGTTAATTATTTAAAAAATTACTTTTAAAAAATAATTTCAATAATTTAAAAATTAATATATTTTGTTTATTTAAATAATATTTATGATAGTATAATGTTAAATTAAAAAGATATTTTACTAACAAAGATTGTGTGTAATAATAAGTGGCCTATTCTCTTAAAGAGAGGACCAAATACGTATATCCTAAATTAAAAGAATATTTTTGCCAATACACATTCTAATGTATTTTTACTCAATGCAAAAATAATAAAATATTACATTCACGTCTAGGGGTCTATAATTATGTTTGAAGACAAACTTAGGGGGTGTTTGGTTTGCTGTTTTCTATTTTTATTTTTATCAAAAATAGAAAATGGAAGTGAAAATATGTTTGGTATCAACTTTTTGAAAATATTTTCAGAAAACATTTCCTAAAATATTTGAAAATTTGAAAATGATAAATCCACGTTTTCAGCCTTTTTAGATTTGGTTGCTGAAAATATTCTAAATGAAAATGAGGTGGCGCAATGGTAATAAGTAGGACTTCTTTCCTTTTCACCCCGATTTGAAACACCAAAAAAAAGGGAAGTGCAATTTTTTTCCCTAATTCTAAAAGAAAAAAACCCTAACCCCTCCCCTCTCAATCGTCACCTTGACTTCACCCTTCCCTTAACAACCAGCACTTCACCATTGTTGCTGCTCAGCACCTCACCGCCGAGTGCCACCACCACCACGGGCTTCCCTTCCCTCATACCGTCGTCGCTTTGTATTGGATATGGAAACATTTGAGATTTTGGATTTTTATTTTTCCTTTTTCCTCCTTCAACCAATTTTGCATTACTTATAGGGACCCTCGCCCCTCACCGTGGTTCAGACCTCCACCACCACTGCGCGCGCTTCCCTTCCCTCACCTCTAGTTTCGGCTTCTATTTTGGTATGGATGTACCACTATTTTTGGCTTTTTTCTTTTTCTTTTTCCTCCTTGAACCATTGTCACGCTGCCACAGGGACCCTCATCGCCGCTCACTACCGTTTAGGCCACCACCACGCCGGCGCTTCCTCCCTCACCCTTGTTTTCGGGTTGTATTTTGGTATGGATGTAATACTATTGTTGATTTTTTTTTCTTTCTTTTTCCTTCTATTTTTGCTTTTTCTATTTTGGTATATTTTGTATGTTAACAATTATATGTGGACATGTCTCAAACGACACAGCCACATGCCAACTGATATGTTTCTGTGAATGACTCACATGATCAATTGAAATCTCCTATGAATAGAATAGAGAGTAGGGGACACCAACTGATATGTTTCTGTGAATGGTTCCCTTGGTCTGATTTCTAATACCAAAGATTCTTGTTCATGGACTAAGAACAAGCCATTTGCATGAAATCCATGATGGGAGCTATTTAATTGAAATGAAATTTATGCTAGTAGATCATATAATCCAAATATGATTGCTCTTTTTTTTTCAGTTGGATTTGATTAAGGCTTTGCTTTGAAGGAAATAGACATTTAGGACATGGAGGACCCTTTAAGAGGGTCAAGACAAGCCAAGAATATAATTAAAGTATACTTTATTTTTGTTTTGCTTTGCTTGTAGTCTTTGGGGGTAAAATTTAATCTTAGTTGTGTTAAAGAAGTGAATGAATCACACTCACTAGCAATTGTTGGCAGAGGACAAGCCTCTGCTTTTGTTTATGTTATCTGTGAGGATATGCTACCTAATGTACAAAATATTTAAAACTATAGAAAAGCTATTATGGGGTTTTGTTTTTAATGAACTTGTAATATGAGTGTTTTTTTTTTTCCTAATGCATAGTCATTGCTCAAGATTGTTATTGCTTTTGTGATTTTTTTCCAGTTCAAGACTATTTTTTTCCCCTGTGATTATTGTTTATTGCTTTTTTTTTGTTGTGATTATTGTCATAGTCATTGCTTCTATTTATTACTTCTCATATTTTTGGTTCATGCTTGGATGATTCTAATTGTTTTAATAGCTTTCTATGAGTTGTATTGATAGTAACGTCTTCTTGTGTGTTTTTATAATTAATAAAATATGTAGCTATTAGCACAAAATGAGAGGAAAAAAATGAAAAGGGGGATAATAAGGAATGGTTAGCACAAAACACAAAAATATTCATTGAGATTATTTATGATCGTGTCAAGAGAAAGTTGTTCCAAGCATCAACGTTTAAGAAGCCATATTGGGAAGATATAAACAATGAATTGACTTCAATCGGTGGAGAAAATTATAGAGTGGAAAGGTTGATGAGTAAGTTTAATTACTTACACATACAATGTCACAATTTTTAGCTTTGTTAGCTAGAATTGGAGTTACATGGGACTTAGAATCTAATAAAGTGAATGGTCTTAAAGAAGTATGGGAAGACATATATACGGTATGTTTGCTTTAGTTGTGTTATTGTTATATTATATTGGTTTATGTATTAGCATAGGATTGAAAATATTTATTTGTATTTTGCAGAAAAGAAGGTTCTACAAGTAATTTAAGAAGCATAGATTTGAGTATAATTATGAAATCCTCAGTGAAATCTTTAATAGTAGTATAGCAACAGGAAAATTAAACCATACCTCTACTAAAGAGCTACCGACATCAGATAAAGAGAAAGAGTTAGAGAAAGATTTTCTTTCAAAAGGTGTGCATGTTGACACTGTTGATGTTGATGGTGATGTCCTTGAAGAAGCAAGTAAAAGAAAGAAAACCATTGGGTCTTCAAGTGAGTGCCGACATAAAGAGGCCAAAAATATAATATTAGATAAATTTGAATTTACATTGGAGAAATATGCTGAGTCAATGAGTGCACGAACAAAAGTATTAAAGGCAAGGATTGAGAAATATAAATCACATGGTAGTCAAGCTACTAGTCCATTGTTGGATCCTTAGTCTATAGAGGCATGCATGAAGGTGTTACGTTCCATGAATAATGTTTCAAGGACAATGTACAACCAACCTATGGCAAAATTTGTACAAGCGGAATGGAGATGCATATTTATGATAATGGAAGCCAGTAAAAGGATGGACTGGCTTGCTGATCTTGAGTAGTTTGCTTTAGATAATTTGAATCAGTTTATGGATGTTATGTTTTAAAGACTTTTTTTTTTCAATGATTGCTAGATTTTATGTTATTTTCTAGTATTATCCTTTATTATTAGACATAGTGTGGTGATGTATGACTTGAATATTTCAAGAATTTGTGCTATGTTAATTTGACTTTTTATTGTTATTTGCACGTCTATTTCATTACTATTGTTAACAGTGTTAGTTGATTGAATTATTTATTCATTTGAGCAGGAAAATATGTCTCTTTTTGGATCAACTAATAATTCACATAGCACGAGCAGTGATAATGCAAATGAATTAGATAATGAGACGGGAGATATTATAATGCTTCAATTGATGATTGAATATGAAAGAAGTTATGTTAACAAGAGACCTTGTAAAATTTCTGCCTTGACCAGGAGGATGATGTATTTTGTTGTAGGATGATGTATTTCTTTTCTTCTTTTTTTGTATTTTTTAGTTGGTTGATAAGCTGAAATATAACATAGATTGCAATTATAGATAATACTAATTATTTTGTTCAATTATGTCTCTTTTTAGTATAACTATAGTTTACTCACAAATCAAATATATTCTAAATATATTTTGTTATTACAAGTAATTTTTGCAGTTAAAATTCCCTTTATAGTCCTTAATTATATAATAATTGATAATGATAATAAAATTATTTAAAAGTAAGCAATTTATTTTATTCTTAATGGTCCGTACGGTGGAGTGTACGGCTCCACCTACAGCCATTTAAATTTGATGAACCTATTTTTATATGAAATTAGACATCTAGAGCTTTTCAACCATATAAAATATAAGGCCATTGGATTAGTATAGAATTAGTTATGAATTTTTGAATTTTGACCTAGAATCTTAGATTTCCATCTGGGCAGTGTAAGTTGAGAGGGATGTAACTCACCCTACACAACTCTAAATTGAGTGAAACTAATGCTGTTTGAAAGCTAACATATAACGGAATGTCCCATAAAAATTTCAGAGTCAGATTCGCTTCCAATTATTCCCAGCACATCAATGAAGTTACCTTATGTTCAAATCAGGCTGAAACAGGATAGTCCAATAGGGTCAAGTTACGGGACTTATATATCAAAATATGCTCATGTAAATAATATGGAATCTACTTTAATAAATCAAACATTCTATCTATATTCTGAAAATTTGAAAATAAAAATTCTTTACAAAAAAAAAAAAAATTTTCATTAACCATTCCAACCGTTAATTTTTTCCCAAGTTATCAAAACAAGTGGGACACAACTTTCAAGGTAAATTTTACTATGCTCGAACGTGATTTCAAGACGAGTGAACGGAATCCAAACACGTTGTCAAAAGTCCAGCTAGCCATAGGCTATTGGCCTTTTGTTTTAGCAATTATAGCTGTGCGTTCTTTTATTCTAGTGGCATAATTGTTTACTATAAATGTGCGTTCTATTTTGCTAGTGGCATAGTCGTTTTCGCACTTAAAAATGTGCGTTCAATGTGTGTCCTTTTCTTCTAGTGGCATAGTTGTTTTAGCGCTTATAAATGTGCGTTCTTTTCTTCTAGTGGCATAGCATAGTACTAAAACAACCAAACTATCGAGTATCGAGTTTAGAGGAGTAAGCAAAGTTAAGGAGATGACGAACGAGGCTACCATTACTGAATCTCAAAGCAAAGTCAGACTTGCGATCTTGGAATTAGCGCACATGATGAGTGTCCCCATGTCTCTCGTTGCCGCCATCAACCTCAAGGTCCCCGATGCCATCTGGCAAGGTGGTTCCAACACTCCTCTCTCCGCCTCCCAAATTGTCGCTCGCATTCGTCCCCATGGTGGTGGTGACGCTCACAACCTTCAGCGCATTCTCCGCTTGCTCACTAGCTATAACATCTTTGTTGAGCACCTCAGCAGCAGTGGCGAGAGGAAGTACTCCCTCACCGATATCGGTAAAACTCTCGTTGCCGATGACGAAGGTGTATCCTATGCGTATTACATGCTCCAGCATCATGAGGTTAATCTTTAAAAGTTTCTTTTGTTCTTTTTCTTCTTTATCATAGATTTTCAAGTTTTTCTCACTTGGCATTGGTGTGTTGAAGATGTAAGCTGTTTCTTTTTTTTTTTTTTTTTTAGAAAAAAAGATATGCAAATGCATTTTCGGATCGTAATTAGGTAAAATATTTCTCAAAGTAATAACTTCAGGATTTAAAACACTTGACATTCTAGGTAAAATTCATTAAAATTCATTTCTACTATGATCAATCATTTTGAGTATATATGAGAATTTTTTGAGTGTTTTAAAGTAAGAAAAATTATTATTCTTAACTATTTAACATTGTCATATTAACTGTATAGGTCGAAAAAATTTTGGGTAAAATCTTCTAACCCTAAACATATAAACCAATGTTTGAAATGTATAAATTTGTGTACAACGAGGTTAATTTTTCAAGTTTTTTTTTGCTTTGCCATAGATTTTCAAGTGTTTTTCTCAAGTGTAATGTGTGTGTTTGGAATATGCATATATAGGATGCATTGATGCGAGCTTGGCCTCTGGTAGAGGAGGCAGTGGAGGATCCAACAATGGAGCCATTCAAGAAGGCAAACGGAGAGGGGGCGATAACATACTACACGAATCGGTCAGTTATGATGGAGTTGGTTGGCAAGTCCATGTATGGAATGGGTGTACCCTTCATGAGGGAAATGCTGGAGCGCTATGATGGCTTCTATGGGGTGGAGACGCTGGTTGATGTAGGTGGCAACAATGGCATCAGCCTTCGCATGATCATGCAGAAATACCCAACCGTGCGCAAGGGCATCAACTATGATCTGCCACATATGGTTGCCTATGCACCACAAATTCCAGGTGCGTATTTTAAAATTTATTTATTTTATGTATGTACGTACAGGTGAAATAGTTAATTTAGTCTTTTACTTTTTTAATCTTTATCTTTTATTTTTTAGAATTTGATTTTTTTAATCTTTCAAAACATCTATTAAGCGAATCTCTTATTATACTTCTGTCGGTTTCACCAAAATAAATAATCACGCGAGACAGTATTAGTTACATTATTTTCATGTTATTTTTAGTTATCATCGTTAGTAATACATCATTATTTTTTTTAAAAAAATATTATAACAAAATTTTTATTTAAAGTAAATTAATGGGGAAATTAAAATATAAGTGATGAAATTAGAAAAAAAGTAATAATTAAGGCTTTGTTTGAGAGTTAAGAGATAAAAAAAAAAAAAGGAAGATATAAAAGGGGCAGGACAGGATGAAAAGGAAGAAGTTTAGTGTCTTTTCCTTATTTGGAAGTGTAAAACCCCCCATTATGAGGGAACTAAAAGATGGAAATTATGGATGGCTTTAGCATATTTTTGAAAATCCTTAAACACCTTTTTCAACTTAAATTAAAATTTCCAAACGAAACGATACATTTCAAGGTCCTCCTTTTCCCTTCCTTCCCCTTCTAAACTTAACTCACAAAGCCTAGAAGAAAGTTGAGAGAATAAATTACATATTTTGTCTTTTATATATTGGCTTACTACTGCTCAATATTTTTGAAGGTACAGACCATGCATTTTGAAGAGTGGCTTTTTATTTGTTGTTGTTAACATAACATTTCTTTATGGAAAGACGTAACATAACATTTACCTGTGGTTTATACATTATATATCGTAGGTGTAGCCAATGTGGGCGGAGACGCGACTGAATCTGTTCCGTCTGGGGATGCTATCTTTGTGAAGGTGCCTCTTTCATTCCGCACCTTAAAAACAATTTTTGACTCAAACATAATAAAAAATATATATATCATATTTCCTTAGTTATATTTTTTTTAATGAAAAAATGTTCTAATTAGCTTTGCTAGAATAGATAAAATAACTAAGTTAATTAACAACGAAAAATTGTTATGTTTGTTTGACCTTATTATTGGAGGTTGTGTTTAGCTAGTGAGCAATGTTTTTTTTACTTATTTTGGACTCACAATGAGAGAGAAAGACATAAAATAATGAGTCTATCATTTTCTATCTTTTCCACACTTATCACTTTGTATCTTTCTCTCTTATTATACTTCTAAAATAAGTACAAATAACCTTTTTTTTTAGTTAATTAAAAGATAGATTTTTTTTCTTCCCGTAGTCTAATCAATTCCCAACATAATTAACCGTTTTTGTGCAAGACTCCTCTTTTAGAATAAATATTCAAGCCTAATTTCATGAACAATCTATAAATGATATACAATGAAATGAATCTCTCTTATTTATAATCCTAAGTAATTAACTACTAATGACTCTAACTAATTCACTAACTAATTAGGTCGTAATATTACCCTTCCCTTCAAATCAACTTTATCCTCTAGGTGGAGAGCACCAATACAATTTATTCCTAATGACAACCAGCTAATAAGAGCAAGTAAACTCTTTTTTTGTTTTGGGAACATTTACAAATAATTTTCTTCCACGTAGGTCCCATTGTCTGATTGGATTGATAATAAATAAATCTGGACCCATTGACATCAACAAATCCCTTTCTCCATGTCTTTGGATGAAGCTGGGCTTGACCATCAGAATAGAACACTAGACGTTTGTGCTTGCTACATTTCCACAAACCAATTGGGCCTAGCCCATTCCAACTGAACAAAGCATGGAATGTAAGGCCATCAAAATGGATCAAATTTGTTGGGCCAACCAGTTTATCCACAAAGAATAAGTGAGCTGAGCTTAAAAAATAATAACTCGTTTAAATTAATCCGTTTTCAATTTGGCCCGTTTACCCGTGTTTATTTTTTTATTATTTTTTAAAGTAACATTATATAAATTTAGGGCATAAAAATATAATTTAATAATTAAATTTAGAATATTCTCACTTTTTAAAATAAAAAATAAGAATTTTTAGCTTTTTTTAAGATAAAAATTATTTTTTAATAAAAAATAATTTTTAAAACAAGAAAAACAAAATAAAAATAAAAAAATAAACGAGCCAACCTGTTTAAAACTACGGGATAATCTTAAATGGGTCAGGCTAAAAAAATTTGGTCCGTAGACTAAACAGACCCACCCGTTTAAGTTGTTTATTTCATAGGCTTAAATGGGCCGGGCTTAAACGGGCCAGCCCCGCCCGATTGACAGCCCTAATGAGATGGGGAAGTGTGAATGTTGCCTCTGGTTTTGCTTCTCAAGCATGGCTTTCATCTTGGCTTAACTATTTTGCTCATAGACCGGCCTCAAAATAAGAAGCAAATTTGTCTAAACATAGCTGACACTTGAGATAATCCTCTAAACTAGCAATAAAAAGATACACTAATCATCTTTTATGAATACCATGAATCTTGATTGAAAGTGTTTTAAATTGATGTTGATAATCTGCAGTTGATTTGTTTCTTTCAGCCTTTTAAAAGATTTTTGGAATTAATGAGTTACTTCTCCCTCAAGAAACTCTCAATGAAAATATCAATAATAAGTTCTTTCGAGTAGAACTTACAAGACTCCTCTTTTGGAATGAATGTCCAAACCTAATTTCATTAACAATCTATAAATAAACGTATAATAAAGATAATCCCTCTTATTTATAACCTTAAGTCACTACTAATGACCTTAACTAACTCACTGACTAATTGGGTTGTAACAATTCGCTTGTCAAATTTAACACAAGAAACTTGAATACATCAACATCTATTTGTTTCCGTTTTGTTTGAACCTGCAGTGGGCATCTATAGCATGGACGGATGATGAATGCAAGAAGGTGTGGCAGAACTGTTATAAGGCGCTTCCAGCGGCGGGAAAGTTGGTTGTTTGTGAGCCGGTGCTGCCGGAGCTGACTGATGAGAGTCAGAGAACAAGAACAATGCTTGGTGCTGACATATTCATAATGACAATGTACAGCACTAAAGGGAAGCACAGGACCGAAGAACAATTTAGACAGCTTGGCAGTTCTGCTGGTTTTCCTCATTTCCGTGCCTTCTATATTGACGCTTACATGGCTGTACTTGAGTTTCAGAAATGATCAAGTAGTATATAGCAGGCTTTCAAGTGTGATCGATGTTAAAGTCTACTGTTTTTCTCAAGTGTAGTGCGTTGGGTATATACGTAACAGGATGCACGCATGGATGGGGACTTGGCCATTAGTGGAGGAGGCAACGTGTGCCGGAAATAATGATGATATATTGTTGGAGATGAATGATAGTACCAAAATTGACAAAGAATAAAATAAAATATATACTAGAAATAATGTTTCTGTTGCACGGTTTGTTAATGTTTTTTATAATTATTTTTAATAAAAAATAGTTTTTAAAGAAATATGTGATATAATTAAAAATTAAATATAGCAAGTATATATATATATATTGTTCTATATAATATTTTTAGTGCATGCAGTATATATATTTTTTATCATTCTCAATTATAAGAACTCTTAATTCTTTTGATAAAGTCAATCTGGACAATGCAACATATAATTGTTTATGACAAAATATAAATTTTGACAAGTATAATCTCATGTAATTCAATAATTGATAGTTACTTTTTTTTATGGCCACATAGCATGGGAGGAGTTTATCGCATATTTGTTTAGGTAGCTCTTCAAAGTTGTCAATAGTTTATGTCACTTGAAAGAGGAGGGTAACGTCTTTTATTTTGATAAACACACAAATTTACAAAAGATATAGATAGCTTATTATAAGTTTTATTTATAAAGAAAAAGAAAATGAGTAAAATATAAAATATGTAGAAGCAAATAAAACATATATGTTAGGATTTATAGTCATTTATTCATGTTTTTTTAATATATAATATATTGTTAATTATGGCTACTTTAGTGTTGCACATTGTTATCTAATGAAATGTAATAAAATCTTAACCTACTAAGTAATTTCGAAGCAAAAATATTTTGTCCGATTTAAAGATAAAACCATGTAATTATAAACTTTTGAAGAAAATTTCAGCGAACTAATTATCAAAATTTAAATAAGAAAAATTATGTTAAAAATAAAATTACCTAATATTTTCTCGTAATTATTTAAATTTTGACCTAATGAAATTCAAAGATAAAAATTAATATTGTTATATATAATTAAATAAAATGTCACAGAAAATAATTTTTTCTTAAGAATGGTATGACCATTTTCTCCTTTACACTTGAAGTTTATCTATAAAATTTTATCCTTATTTTTATTTTCATATTAAACACAATTATGGTGTGGAATTTGTGATCATCTAAGTATGATTTTTGATACAGTTATTATGAAAGTCAAACACTTTCAATAACATATATCAATATATAATTAAATATTTATGTGAAAAATCTTTACATTAATAATAGATCAAAAAATTAAATTATTACTTGAAATATATATATAATAATATAAAATTAATTATGCATTAACAATATTTGTTAAAATTAAACTCAAAAAACTTTTATTATTCCTTAATTAACGTTCTAAAAACAATAATCGTGGATCTAGGCATGGCAATGCAGCATATTTTGGCTAAACGCGATGCCCTATGCAGCCTTCTAAACAAGTCTTGATCTCTCTCTCAGCCACTGGTGTTAAAGATGTATACCAGTGCCTTACTCTGACAGGAAACTAAAATAATAATAGGACCCGTCTCCACCCAAAGTCTACTCGCATGCAACTTTTTTTTTTAATGCTTTCATTAATAATTTAAATTCAATTTACACAAAAATAACTTAATATCTTTAAAAACTTATAGTCTAACACATTTAAAAACATGTTCAAAAGACCTATTCATAAACTAAACAAATAATTTAGCATTATAATTTTTAAAGATATTAATCTCATATAATTTAAACCATAACTTATAAATATAGTGCAAGGCAAGACGAAACAGATATGTCCTGGACTAAACTCCATCAAACCTATAATAATAGAGTAAATTCTAAAGTTGGTCTCCGACAAAAAATATTACTAAACAAATTCCTTTATGAGAAATAAAAATTCTCAACATAGTCCCTAAAAATTTAAAAAGTGGGTCAAATTAGTTTTTTAAATTTTTTTTTATCGAATATATTAATCTCTAAAAAAAGACTAATCTGAACTATGAATTTAATGTTAAGAGACTATATTAAGAGTTTTCACCTGAAATCCAATCCAAACGAATGGAGCTGCAACAAATATCAAGTATCATCCCTACACGAATCCTATGTTTGGCCTTTGCGTCCCAAAATGAGGAGCTGTTAAGGCACCCACTTTCTTACTCCCTCAAAAAAAGTAGTAGACTGCAATATTTTTTGGAAGTTACATTTTATAATAGAAAAGTTCAACATATAATAAAAAAATTATAACATTAATATCAGAAAGTTACAATATTATAATATGACTGATTTCCATTGCATGCGTTTTCTAGAATTTTGTTCCATTGTCCGCCTTTTATTTTACGTTATAATAAATATTTTAATATTATGACTATTTTATATCAAAATATAACTTTTATTTTACGTTATAACAAATATTTTTAATATTATGACTATTTTATATCAAAATATGACTTTTTTTTTAATAAATTGTAACTTTTAAAAATATTCATCATTCTAATGGACCCCAAGAATTAATTAAATGGCCTATGGTAATTTTAACGGACAACGGCTGGGGCTAAGCGAGCTGCCAGTTGTATCTCCTATTGCAAAAGTGAAAAGACAAACTTTGCTTATTTCAACTTTTACCTCTAATTAGATGGCATTCACTCACAAAGACTAAAATCGGTGGTTAAATAGGCTTGCCACCTGTATGCCACAAATGAATCATGAAGCTGCTTCTTGACAAAATGATCAAATCAGTGTTTGTGTTTTTTGGACTTTCATACACACTAATGTACTAACATAGAACCGGAAAAAAAAAAAAAAGTAACTCCGAAGATTTTGTTTGGATATATGGTATAAATAACTTTCAATTTTTATATATACACTTGTCATATGAATCATCAACGCATAAAAATATGTAGAGGTCATAAAATAATGGTTCTAATAATTAAATTTATTTAATAACTTAATACACAGTTAAATAAATAGTGAAAAAAATTTATATTAATAATATATTTAAATTAGAAAATTAATTTAAATAAACAGTCAATGTAAACATTTTTATATAACCATCTAAACACATATTAATATATTAACAAAAGTATTTTAATTTTTACAATTATTATTTAAAAAATTACACATATAAAAAAGATAATAATATATAATACTATAAAACTCTTTATAATAAAAATGTATCAATATTAATATCTAAAGTTAAATTAAATCTAAAAAGGAAATATTTTTTGAACATTGTAAATCCCAACACCCCTAAAGTTACCTCACTAAAATTTTAGAAAAAGTTGGTATAAAAAATTTAAAATATAAAATTAAATAAATTGAATAATTGAATGTGAAAAAATATTAATGAAACACCCATTTTTAGGTGTTCAAATAATATATCTCAATCCAAAATGTTATAAAAGTGCCATTAGCATACAGTTGTACCCATTCTTTAATTAACGATGGGTAAAATCAAGATGTCTTGCTGGGACATGCAATTAGTATACATTACCACCGTTTTTTTTTATCTATTTCACTTTCGCTCAATAAATTTATTTAATACATTATTTAAATAATATTATAATATAAAAATCTAAAAAATTTATATCATAAAATAATATGTGCAGTAAATATTTAATTTTGACTCTAAATTATTTTTATTATTATGATAATAGATATATTTCATATTTAAGTTATTTTATTTAATTTTTTTTGTTATTGAAAATATAATCTAATGTACTTTATAAAAAACTTATAAAATTAAATATTTTTATTAATTTAACTATGAAAGAGAATAATAATGAAGGATTTTTTCAAAAAAATTAGTAAATATATTTATTGAGTAGGAGTGGCAATAGCCACTCTCTTATAAATAAAAAAGACTTCTACCTTATTTTTAAAGGTTTTAATATTTCTAAAGTTTGGTTCAGTAGTACTCTTCAAAGAGATGTTTTTACTTATAAAAATTATAAATCAATTCTTTGTGTGTGGTAAATAAAAATGCTAGAATGTGTTTACTTCTATTTTTTAAAAGATAGGGAATATTATTGAGATTCTTATGAAATATTTTTAGAATTAATTTTATGTTTTTTTTAAATATATTTTTTATTTATAAAATTTTTAAAATAATAAATGATTAAATTATATATTTTTATTAATTTAATAATATATAATTAGATATTTATATAAAATTTATTGATGAAAATGCATGCAAATTAAATACTTAATTAATATAAAAAATACTAAATAATAGGAATGTAAATTCGTGAAACGAGGCGGAAATGGATGAAAGGAATCGTTTTTTCAGCGTTTTGAAACTTATAAATGTGCGTCTTCTTTTCTTCTAGTGGCACGACAGAGTACTCAAAACAAAAATATATCGAGTTCAGAGAGGAAGTAAAGTTAAGTGGATGATGGATGAGGTTGCCATTATTGAGTCTCAAAGCAAAGCCAGGCTTGCGATTCTGGAACTAGCTCACATGATGAGTGTCCCTATGTCCCTGGTTGCCGTCATCAACCTCAAGGTCCCCGAAGCCATATGGCAAGGTGGTTCCAACAAACCCCTCTCTGCCTCCCAAATTGTCGCTCGCATTCGTCCCCATGGTGGCGGTGACGCCGAGAACCTTCAACGCATCCTTCGCTTGCTCACCAGCTATAACATCTTTGTTGAGCACCTCAGCAGTAGCGGAGAAAGGAAGTACTCTCTCACCGACATTGGTAAAACTCTCGTTACCGATAACGAAGTTCCATCCTATGCGTATTTCATTCTCCAGCATCATGAGGTTAACCTTTCAAAATTTCTTTCTGTTTTTTTCTTCTTCTTATCAAGTTTTTCTCAAGTGGGATGTGTGCCTTGAAGTATATGTCAAATTTATTTTATTTTTTAAGAATTACTCACACAGTTTTCAGTTGGGTAGTGGCAATTTCAGATCAAGAGTTGTAATTCGGTAATTAGGTGTCACTTTTTTAGGAATTGTGGACCGAGTTATATGAGATGCAATCTTTATAGGATCAAATTTTGAATTGCTATAGTGGGTGTGATGTTCTTATAGCAACTAGAGTTAGGGAGATTTTGGTGATTTAATTGGAAAGTTTTAATTGTCCTTTTGGTTCTCATTTTCGTTGCTTTTCATACGGGTAAATTTAATATTGTTTGAACGGGTCTTCTATGTTGGGGAGCTTTGCTGTGTTATTGTTTTGTGGTGTGGTTCTCATAGTCACCTAGTTTGAGTGATTTTGCCTTGGAGATTTTGGTTTCAATGCCTGCTGGGTATGTCACAAAACACTTCTCTTCCATGTTATTATGGCCTAAGGTGCTTCACGGTTTATTGGGCTGAAGATGATTTTTTGGATGTTGATGGTCTTTGGGAAGGATTCTAGTCTCAGTTTGGTGGGTGGCGTGCAGCTGCTGGTTTTTTGTTCTGTTTTGCAAGGGTTGCTTGGATTGTCAGCCTAATCTTGGTGCTCTGATTACTCCTATCGGTTACTTTTTGATTTGTGTTTTGGTGTGGACTCTTATTTTGCTTGACCAGTATTGGTGTTGGGCAGTGTTTTGTTTTTGGATCATCGCATACTTGAGGATATAGTCACAGGTGGTTCAGTTTGATGTTGGGGACTGATATTAGCTTGCAATATGTTGGGAATCTACAATTTGGATCAATGTGTGGTGGGCTTTCTCTCGTGGATGTCACATGATGATGATGCAAATGCAGCATGAAGAAAATCTATATTTCTACTATTTGGGGAAAAGTGTTATTGCCATGCTCTACTAGTGGTGACGATTTCCTGGTCGGGTGTTAGTCATAGATTCCTAATAGTGTTATTTGGAGTGTGGATCTAGTGGTTGGTGCTTTGTTCTGCCTGTTTTGTTATAGGATCTTTTATCATTTTATGATTGTACTCTTTGCTCCTCTCCTTCAGGAGAGTTTTGAGCACATCTTAATTATTGGGGGGAAAAAAAAGGACTCCATAATTTAAACAGCTGATACTGCAAGTGAAATTCTTAATTTTATAGTCATAGTCTATTACTCTATTTCTACTATAACCAATGAGAATTTTCTCAAGTGTAGTGTGTGTTGGGAATATGCATATATAGGATGCGTTGCTGCGAACTTGGCCTTTAGTGGAGGAGACAGTGGAGGATCCAACAACGGATCCATTCAAGAAGGCAAACGGAGAGGGAGCGATATCATACTACACGAAGCGGCCAGATATGATGAAGTTGCTTGACAAGTCCCTGTATGGGATGTGCATACCTTTCATGAGAGAAATGTTGGAGCGTTACGACGGCTTCAATGGGGTGGAGACATTGGTCGATGTTGGTGGCAACAACGGTGTTAGCCTCCGCATGATCATGCAGAAATACCCAACCGTGCGCAAAGGCATCAACTATGATCTGCCCCGCATAGTAGCATTTGCACCGCAAATTCCAGGTGCGTATTCTTAAATTCGTCTGAATAGTTAATTGGTGGATTCTCTGCTGCATCTCTTTAATCATACATTTACAGCTTGTTTGGTTGAGGGGAAATTGAAAGGAAGGAGAGGGAAAGGAAAGAAATGAGAAGGAAAGAGATCAATTTCCTTTGTTTAAATGTGGGAGGAAATAAGTAAGGAAAGAATAAACAGTAAAAGAAAGTGAGTGAGGCTCACGATTTTTCATTCCTCCCAAATCTGGACGTAAATTGGATGGAGAATTGTGGGATTTTTTCGTGTATATATATATATATATATATATATGAAAAATTACAAAAATAGGAAACGAAGAAACACAAAAAGCACGTCACCCAGCCATGTCCTCATGCAGCAAGTGCATGATATCAACCGGAGGGGACATGCACTGTAAGAACATCTCGTCGCAATTAGAGGTGTACACGGGTTTGGATCGGGTTTGAGTAAAAAATAAATCCAAACTGATCAAATTCAATTGGATTAGTTTGGTTTCGATTTTTATTTTTTTTCAATAAATCCGAATCAAACCAATCCGATTAAGACCAGGTTGGTTTGATTCAGGTCATCGGATTGAAGTAAAAAATAAAAAATTATATATTTTTTTAAAAAATTTATTTTTAGACAAAACATTCATTTTGGTTCCTGAAGAAAATTTCGGGGGACAAATTTTTCCCTCAAGATTTGAAAGTCCACAAATAGTTCCTTATTATTCAGAAAAGGGAACATATTGGTCCTTTTGTACAGAATCCGTACAGGTTTTTTGACAGTATGGATTTGTACTGATTCTGTATAGAGGGACCAATATGCCTCCTTTTTTGAATGATGAAAGACTATTTGTGGACTTTCAAATTTTGAGGGACTAATTTGTCTTATGAAATTTTCGTCAGGGACCAAAATGGGTATTTACTCTTATTTTTATAACAACTAACAATAATATAAAGCTTAATTATGATATACTTAATAATAGTATAAATAGACAAATTTTTTAAATAAATATTAACAAAAAGATAAAAAAAGTGACTATATTACTAGAAACTTGAGTGCAAAAACTTTGAAATATTAAAATTTTTTAAAAAAATTAGTTGATAAGGTGATTGGGTTAGGTGCTTGGATAATCGGGTTGAAAAATCATAAATCCTCTGTCTTCACCCAGCAATCGGGCAAGTGGTGTGGTGCATGGTGCACTTTTGTCTGGTGGGTACATCTTAGACATAGCTCCCCCACCCTCACCAACTCATTGCGACCTCCTTTTGGCCATTGCTACACGTGCCATTGCCCCTCCATTTTGCCACACCACCACCCCCACCTCCCGCGGCACAGCCCCTGCCCCTTTCCACCTTTGCCTGACCCCTTCTTTACCTATAAAGACCCACCTTACCCTCATCCCCTTCTCCATCGCAATGAACCATTCATGCCTCGACCAAAGTTCCTCCATTTTTCCTTCTCGAAGGCTCACAAACCTGGTTCATAAACAGCAAGGCCATGGGACAACAAGACCATGAGGTGCAACAATGATTGTTGTAGCTTCCACAATGGCTGGACGCCGCTTCGAAGGCAACACGACTTGCTCATGGAGATTCGATGGCGGTAGCGGGAGGCGGAGGCAGAGACAGTGACTTGTTCGAACACAGTGATTGCGTTGGTTGAAGATGGTTATTGCGTGTAGACTGCAAATTTGGTTCAAGGTGGGTGTGTGGGTTGTGGATCTAATTTGACGTTATGTCAATGATTGGAAGTGGAGGCTTAGCACGTAGTGGCAAAAGTATTGTCTGGCATTGATGTTGGTTGAAGTTGGTGGATGTGTTGTGGAGAGTGATGGAAACAGTGGTGTCAAAGAAGGAGAAGGAGAAGGATTCCGGTTTGGAATGTTATTAGTTTTAAGGCTATGTTTAAAATGCACCCACTGGACAAAAAATGCACTATGCACCGCATCATTTGCCAGATTTACATTAGCTACATTAAAAAAATATACAAAATGTATGATCAAAGAGATGCACCTAAGAATCCACCTAGTTAATTTAGTCTTTTTATTTTTACCTTTTTTAATCTTCGTCTTTTTTTTTTTTTCAAGATTTTGATTCTTTTTTAATCTTTCAATCCATCTATTAATCAATGGAATCTTTTATGTACTATTGTCACTTTCACCAAAATAAATCATCATGTGGCATTAATTTGTACGATTATATTATTGTCATATTATTTTTAGTTATGACCTTTGGTAACAAACCATATTTTTTTCCATGTCAAAAAAAAATAAACCATATTTTTTTTTGAGTTTAAAATAAAATATTCATTATTGAAAAATAAAGAATTTAATTTTTATATACTATTAGTGTAAAAATATTTTATATATACAGTCAATCATGTACTAGTACATTAACAAATATATTTGACTATCAAATCTACTGCCTTCACAGTCTCACTTATGGTGACAGTATAAATTTTTTTTATATTAATAGTGTATCAATATTAATATCAAAGATAATTTAGTAGACAAATTAAAATATAAGTTGACTAAATTAAAAAAATAAATAATAAGACATTACGATAAAAAAGAGTTAAAAGAGCAAACTACATATTTTGTCTTTTTACGTATTGACTTCCCTACTCAAGGTTTTTGGGCGGCAGTGGCCATTTTGGAATTAATGTGCCTTTGGATTTGTTGTTCTTAATATTTAGGGCAAATTACATCAACTTTCTCTAAAATTCATCGATATTATACTTAGGTCTCCCAATTTTTGAGTTGATATCCGACTCCTTTAATTTATTTAAGAGCAATATCGTAACCTTCCTTGCGATAATTTATAAAATTTCAAAATTACTCTTAGCACAAAATTACCCTTGTTGCAACTTTAGGGATTTGGGAAAAAGAGGGGCTGGTTGGTGGTGATACAATAAGGCGTGGTGGCGGCATTTGAAGAGCTCGCGGTGGTGCTGGCTGACAATGGAAGTAGAGGTTGTGACAGGACAGGCTAATGGCTAGGCAGGTGATGGTTACGGGTGGCACGAGAGTGGCTTGCAGTGGTGCTATTGGTGAACCAAACGGAGATGATAGTGTTTGTTCCCGTGTGTGAAGGCTGGTGATGGTTGCGAGCACAATGCGTGAGGACGGGTGATTCGAGGAGATGATGACGAGGCCTGCCATGAGGGAAACAGAAATGGGGCCTAAGAACGCTTTTGGAAAGGTTTAGGTTTTGGTGGTGCTAGAGTGGTTTGGAATTTTCGTTTTAGTCTAATTATTGTTATGTTTTAAATTAGGATTTTTAAATTGGGATTGTCTTTGTTTTAGTTATTTGTATGATTTGGAAAGGAGAGACGGTGGCGGAGTTGAAAGGCGATGGAGGAGGAAGGCGAAAAGGAAAAATGGGTGAGTTATGACATTTAATAGAAATAAAATAAATAATTAAAGATAAAATAATTTTTTTTTTTAAATTTAGGATTTAGGGTAAAATAATTAAGTATGTCGGATGTTGACTTAAAAATTAAGAGAGTATAGATATAATATCGATAGACTTTTGTGTAATTTGTCCTAATATTTATTATTATTATTATTATTATTTTGACAAACATAACATTTCTTTTTGGCAAGACCGACGAAACATAACATTTAATCGTGGCTTATATATTGCAGGTGTAACCCATATGGGTGGTGACGCGATTGAATCCGTTCCGTATGGGGATGCTATCTTCATTAAGGTGCCTTTTTCACTAATAATATATTTGACTCAAACATATAATATTTTTCTAATAAAATACCACATTTCTCTAATATATATTCTTCTTTTGAACAAAAAAAATGTTCTAACTTATTTTACTGTTAAAAATTCAAAAAGTATTAATTTGTATTTATTAACGTCATATATAAGATTATTATTGATGTATCTGTTCTCTTTTAAATTACAGTACTATTTTATTTTTAATGGATTGCATAAAAGTTTTTTAATACTTCGACGTCACTATTAAATTATTGAATTAATGTTGACGATTTTTTTTTCCCCATATTCATTTATGTGTTTCTCTCAAGTTGATCCAGGTAACTTTCGTTTATGGTTATACGAATATATATTTTTTTCAAAAGATAGTATATACTTCATAAATGTTGGTATTGACCGTGTGAATAAATAAAAAATATTATTAAAACAAAGTTTATGTCTAGAATTTATCTAATAATATTTAAATAAATTATCATGTTTTATTTTATCCTCAAAACAAAATACCCAGGTACAAAAGAGGCCGAGGCTCATGATATATTACAATGAGATAGAAACAAAAGAGGTAACTGGCTTTCTGAATGAAAAGCATTTAAAGGTAGACAAGAAAACTAAGGTAATTAAAGGAGGACCCAAAGGAAATGTTTAATAGCCTCACCCTACTAATTACATAAAAAGATTATAAGTAAGAAGAGGAACTTAGCACAACTAGGAGTTATGCAACTATATGTTGTTTATAGGATGAAATATATTTGTTAATTAATCGAGTTTTAGCGTTATAATATTGCATTATGATTATTTTTTGTAAAAATTTAAGATTTTATCTTATTTATGACTCAAAAGGAGAGGTTACGAAGTCAATGTTTAACATGTAGGCTGTAGCACTGTGCAAACAATCTACGTTCTTTTTCATATATGCTTCGTATTTTCTGCTTATTTTTTTTGTGGTTTTTTTTTGTTTGGGGGGGGGGGGGGGCAGTGGACATGTGTAGCTTGGACGGATGATGAATGCAAGAAGGTGTGGCAGAATTGTTATAAGGCGCTTCCAATGGCCGGAAAATTGATCGCTTGTGAGCCGGTGCTGCCGGAGCTGACTGAGGAGAGTCAGAGAACAAGAGCAATGCTTGGTGCTGACATATTCATAATGACAATGTACAACACTAAAGGGAAGCACAGGACCGAAGAGCAATTCAGACGACTTGGCATTTCTGCTGGATTCCCTCATTTTCGTGCCTTCTATATTGACTCTTACTTGGCTGTGCTTGAGTTTCAGAAATGATCAAAGTAGTATATAGTAAGCTTTGAAGTGTGATCGATGTTATGTCTGCTAAATTAAGAATGGTGGGGGGAAAATAATTAGGAACAAAATTAAGACACTTGTTGAGATTGTTCCTCACAAATAAATCTTCCCCATGAATGTGAAATTGGATTCCTCACTTAATTATCTTCTGCTTTTAAATTGCAAACTGCTGTAATCCCCTTCTTTTCTTTTGTTGTGATAGTTGCAATGCAATGCTACCTCAACTATAACTGGAGACTAATTTGTACATTTTGAGTGTATTTAAATGGAGTATTTTAAAATTTGAGGGAATTCAAAATGCTAGAAAATTTAAATGCTTCAATTAAACTTCTTTTACTTTAAAATATTTTGTTTGAATAATGAAATTATATTTCCTTTTTTTTGGACAGGCAGGTGGCGGTGATCGGCAGCGGCCAGTAAGTGATGGGCTATGATCAGCAAACGGTGACCAGTGGGTGGCAACGAGCAGGTGATTGGCAAAAGTGAGCGATGATTGTTGGGCGACGGGTGATGAGTGACAACCACTGGGTGGCGGGTGGTTAGTCATGGTAAACTTGAAGGAGGAAAAGGAGGAGGGAGTTGTATGACAAGGTAGAAAATGGGAGTCATTTTAAGAAGATAGAATTTAAAATCCACTCTTTTGTAAGCATACAGAAGTAATTTCTCTCTTTTTCTTTCAACATCATCACTTTTGTGTTTTTCTTTTTTTTTTATATATATTTATAATGAGTCTATTTTTTGAATATAAATAGTATTTCTCTCTCTTAAACACAAACTTCTAATTCTTTAATTATCATGTACGAGATTTATTTGTTCTCCGGTGGGATGACTTTAAAACCCAAATCAAACCAATCAAGATTACCAATTGTTATTCCTACATATATCCAATCCTTTGCATCTGAAAAGAAAGAGCTATTTTTTCAAGGAATTAAAAAGACAAGGTAACCCAAGCTTTTTCAACTTCTCGCACACTCAACTACTCATGCAGAAAGAAAAGTAACTCTTGTGGTTGAGGCCCTAATATACTTGAAAAATTGTTGTCTTGTAATTCCACATATTAGGAGTTTGATTCTCACCCCAATCCCCTACCCCCAAAAAAAATAAAAAAAAAAAGGAAAGAAAAGACAAGAAACTCTTAAGATTTTGTTTGGATATAGGGTATAAATACATTTCAATTTTATATCCTTGTCATTTGAATCATATGCGTAAAAATATTTAGACATCATAAATTGTAGTTTTAATAACTAAGTTTCTTCAATAACTTTTAAAATTTATTTCAAGACTGAAAAGAGCTTCACACTTCCACTCAATCTGATACAGCAGTATATATACAAGAGGTCGGTGCACTGCTTAATGCACCACGCCATATCTATCTATGCATATCAATAAAGAATCTATTCAATAAGTGAAATTTGAAAATCTTACTATTTTCGGAAAGCCACAACTTTCGGAAATAATTTATTGAAATTCTTATGTTAATGGGAATGAATTTTCTCAATTAAAAATTTCACATGACAAAATCATGTGTTAATTTTTATTATTAATTAGATGCTCTTGTGGGTCCAATACTTGACTCCACATGCTTAATTAATGGTAAAAATTAATACATTACCTTGTTATGTGAGATTTTCAATTGAGAGGATTTATTCTCATTCTCATATTGATTATGCATTTAGTAGGCACTTTTTTTGAGTTTCAATATTTCCTAAGCCATTCATGCACAAGATTGGATCTTAGTCATTAAGAATTAATTTTAATTTTATTTAAAATAATAAATGAAATCTATTGTGGAGTTAAAAATGTGAGTATTTTAGTGGCACCTTAATAATATACACTATCTTTGCTACTTTAATATTTTGTTTTTTTTTTAAATTTTTCTTATATCAAAATCAACCAAATTAAATTAAATTATAATTATAATTAAATACTTTTCTTCATAATAATTTGCTTTTTAGTTGTCCAATTCTAATTTAAAAATTTAATAATGGGTTATATTTTCAATCTTAACTTATCATATAGATAAAATGAATTATATTTTTAATAATGAATTTTTTTAGGGATTGTTTTTATATTTATTTGATACATACTTTAGTAGGAATTTAAGGAAAAGGGAGAGAGATGTAAATAAAATATTTTTTTTTCAAATTAATCCATCTTTACATAACAATTGAAAGTAAGTATCTTATAAATGAGTTATACTTTTAATAATAAGTTGCTATATGAAGTAATTATATATAACATTTTCTACAAAACTACTTTATTATGAGGTTAAAGAAGAAAAATGAATCAATTTTTTTTAGTTGTTCGTCATCTCTTAAAAATTAAAAATTCTACTCATATAATATGAATTTCTATTTATTAATGAGTTGTTATGTAGAATGGTTCTATAGAACTTTTTTTAAAAGAAAATGACCGTGATAAAAGATTGATTATTCCATCTTAACTTAAACGAATTACATTTTTAATAATGAGTTACTATATGAAGTAATTGAATATAATGTTTTCTATAAAACTACTTTATTACGAGGTTGAAGAAAAAGGATAGAGAAGAAAAATGAATCAATTGTTTTTAATTGTTCAATCATCTCTTAAAAATTAAAAATACTACTCTTATAATACGAATTTCAATTTATTAATGAATTGTTATATAGAATGATTATATAGAATTTTTTTGAAACAAAATTTAGTACAATAGAAGACTGACAAAAGGCGAGGGAGAAAGAAATGGAATAATTTTATTATATTTTGAAAAAATCTTTTTTCTAAATTATAGGTCATGTGCACTTTGTCCCCTAAACTTTAAAAATATGTAAATTGATCCCCTAAACTTTCTTGAATGTGCAAATTATATTTATTCTTCTGTTAATTTTTTTTATCAATTTTTAACAAAAATATCACACATTCAATAAAGTTTAGGGTCTTAGATTGCATATTTAGAAAAGTTTAGGGAGTTAATTTACACATGACCCAAAGTTTGGGGGATATAGTACACTTATTTTAGCTAAAATATACATTTACAAAAGTTCAAGGGGTTGATTTGTATATTTTTAATATTTAGGGGCTAAAGTGCACAAGGCCTATGATTTAGGGGGTAAAGCGTAATTTTTCCTTAATTTTATAATCTATTATAGTAAATATGCATTAATTGAGACATTTAATTTCTTAATTTTATTATACTAGATATTTTCATTGAATTAAAAAAAAAAGCACTAGATATTTTCATATTATTGTATTAATTTTATTAAAATTCTTTTTTCGCTGAATTGAATCTTGTCAGCATGGAACAATAATAATAATGGTCTTAATTAAATTCTTAATAAGAAATGCCATGTACAGAGACTGTTGCCTTTTCCCAATTCAATATTACTAATATAAAAAATGTAATTAATTCAATTATTTGTATTTAGTCTACATTTAATTTCTTAATTTTATTATACTAGATATTTTCATATTATTGTATTAATTTTATTAAAAAAAAATTTTCGCTGGATTGAATCATGTCAACATGGAACAATAATAATAATAGTCTTAATTAAATTCTTAATAAGAAATGCCATGTACAGAGACTCTTGCCTCTTCCCACTGCAATATTACTAATATAAAAAATGTAATTAATTCAATTATTTGTATCTAGTCTTGTAGTCCAGATGCTGATAATGAAACATATTTATCGTAACTTTTTTCCATTGTTAGTAAAATTATATGTAGTAATTTTTTAATACAGAATCCTGCCACAAAATCTTGCTAAAAAGTTATTTCATTCATGAATTAGGACATGTTCATCACTCATCAGCATCCCCTTGTACGTTATATAAAACCCTCAAATCTTTTAATTTGTGTCGTGCGACAAATAGACACACTAATTATCTATCTAAGCCTAGCTAGCTCCCTGTCACAAACAATATTATGGAGGAAGCCACAGTGGTTATTGTTGGTGCTGGTCCTTCGGGCCTTGCAGTTTCAGCATGCCTAAAACAATACTCTATCTCTCATGTGATACTTGAGAAAGAGGATTGTAATGCTTCTCTTTGGAGGAAGAATACCTATGATCGCGTTAACCTCCATTTGGCTAAAGAGTTTTGCTGCTTACCCTTCATGCCTCACCCACCCTCAGCACCAACCTTCCTCACCAAAGCTGATTTTCTTGAGTACGTAGACAAATATGTTGCACATTTCGCAATCAGCCCTCGCTACTGTCGTGTGGTTGAATCTGCTGTGTATGATGTTGACGAAAACAAGTGGAGGATTGAAGCAAAGAACACCTTGCAACAAGACAAGGTGGAGGTTTATGGGGCCAAGTTTCTTGTGATCGCCAGTGGTGAAAATAGTGAAGCTTATATTCCTGATTTGCCTGGACTAGACAGCTTCAAAGGTCAGACACTACACTCCAAACACTACAAATCCGGTTCCAAATATGAATCCAAAGAGGTTTTGGTTGTTGGGTGTGGTAACTCTGGAATGGAGATTGCTTATGACCTCCACAATTGCGGTGCTAACACTTCCATTGTCATCCGAAGCCCGGTAATTAAATTTTGTATCTAACTCTCTCTCCATGCAAGAATATTACTTAGACATGCATAAATTTCGAGACCAATTTTTGAGTTTAAATTTTCCCGGGTGTACTTGCGTTTGTTTGAGAACCATGGGCCTTTTTCCCCGAATTGGAAATGACTTTTTTTCTACAATTTTGCCTTTCATTTTTCATTAAAAAAAAATTAATCACTTACTTGCTTATCACAAATTATCATTGCTTTTTATTTTACATTTTTTGGTTTAGTAATAATAAGTTTTTATATGTCACAATTTCAAGAATGTATCGACTCGACTGTTGGTATATACGGATAGATTTTTTGGTACATATAACGATAGATTTGAGAATATGTGGATGTAACTAAGAATCTATCATGTTGAGATCATTTACTCCACACCATCAATTTGGATATTAAATTTATTTATTTTATTAACGTTAATAATTATTCATTAGTATCTCAGTCTGATCCGACAATCTTGATTGATGAATTACTTTTTATTTTTATTTTTCCTTAAAACCTGACTCAGTTATTACACCCATATTTTCTGTCCCCGTCTCCCTGTGCAATTTTATTCGTAACGATTCACACAAATAATTGTATAAGTTGAATTTGGATTAGTTATGTTTAATTTAGTATTTGTTATATATGAATTATATAATCAGGATCGTGTAGTGAAAACAAAAATGTTTTTCTGTTGTAGGCTCATGTCCTCAACAAAGAATTGACCCATCAGGGTATGCGTATGCTGAAATATTTGCCGGTCAAAGTTGTGGACACTGTCATTACTTTTTTGGCTGATATTGAATATGGTGATCTATCCCAGTATGGGATTTATCGACCCAACAAGGGGCCATTCTATCTCAAGGAAGCTACTGGAAGGTCTCCAATTCTTGATGTTGGAACCATTGGAAAGATTAAAGAGGGAGCAATAAAGGTATTTAATACTACATTATATATAACGTGCTAGGAAAAAATGAAATTATTTACAATTAAATATTCAACAGCAATGCACAATTCTAGTACCCTGGTTAATTTCCATGCCTTTTGTTGTTTCTACCACCAACAGGTTATTCCTTCTTATATAATGAGAATTGAGAACAATAAGGTGGTCTTTGGAAACAATACCGAGAAAGAGTTTGATGCGATCGTGTTTGCTACTGGCTACAGAAGCATAGCTAATAAATGGTTGAAGGTGAGGATTAGATAAGGGGAGAATCTTACAATACAGTCCAAATGTAAAGGGATTCTAACATATTTAAATTTGAGTTGATGATAAAATATATACATATATGAAAAAGAAACACGATCAACACTTTGTGCAGCTTTTTTTTTTTTCTTAATTTTTTCTTTTTCCCAATAACTCTTAATTGAGCTGTATTCTTGTGATGAAGCGCAAACTGATTAAACACACAAATGAATTGATGTGGTTTGCAGGATTACAACTATGTTCTAAATGATAATGGGATGCCGAAAAATGCTTTCCCAAGCCACTGGAAGGGAGACCGTGGCTTGTACTGTGCAGGACTATCAAGGAGAGGCTTGTTTGGGGTCAAGATGGATGCTGAGGCTATTGTGGACGACATCAACCAAAATCTTCATTGACATTTCCCTTCAGCTCAAATAGATCGGATTACAATTTTGAGGATTTATATGTGGGTTGTTGAATAATAATAATGATTAAATAAAAGGACTTGCATTGTTGATTTGATGAATTAGAGTGTTAGGATGCATCATGTGGTAGTAGATTTGAGCAATCTGATTTAGTGATCGTTGTTAGATAAAGCTGCGTCGATAGAGAAGATCATAAAGCCTGTAACCTTAACCCCATTTTCCTCCAATAGATTTAGTGCGTTTAGATAGAGTATTTTCAAATAATAATGTATTTGTTGACAGAATTTCAATTGTCTTAGTTTAAAATTTTTGTTTGGATATTAAGTATTTTTTTGAGATATTTTATAAATATAAAAAAAGTGTATTTCAATTTTTACCTCCTTGCTAATCGGCTGCTCGCCTCTCGCTCGATGGCTGCCCCTTCCGTTCCGTTTACCTTAGCTATGCTGCAACTTATTCTTATCAAACCGTGCGGCTTGAAGCTTAAATTCTTCTAATTAAGTAACCTTGAGGGGTTAAAAATATTATTATTTTTTTCCTTTTTAAGGTACAAGAGGGGTCAGAACTTTATCGGTATAAGCCCAAGAGCTCTTAATCGAGTTGTAATCTTCTGATGAAGCCCAAACTAATTAAACACACAAATGAATTTACGTAGTTTGCAGGATGACAACTATGTTTTAAATGATAATAGGTTGCCGAAAAATGCTTTCCCAAGCCACTGGAAGGGAGACCGTAGTTGTGCAAGACTATCAAAGAGAGGCTTCTTTGAGGTCAAAATGGATGCCGAGGCTTTTGCGGACGCATCAACCAAAGTCTTCATTGACATCTCCCTTCAGCTCCGATATATCGGATTACAAATTTGAGGATTTATATGTGGGTTGTTGAGTAATTAATACTGATTATATAAAAGGACTTGTTATTAATTTGATGAATAAGAGTATTGAGATGCATCAAGTAGCAGTAGAGCTGAGCTAAAAAGCTTGTGATCTCCTCTCATAGTAATAGTTGTTAGATGAAGCTGCGTCGGCTGAGAAGATCATAATGCCTGTAACCTCAAACCCATTTCCCCCCAGTAGATTTAGTGTTCCAAAAAATGCATCTCCTTGGATACCCCTTCCGTTTACTTCATAGCTAGGCAGCAACTTATTCTTATCAAACTGTGTGGCTCGAAGCTTGAAATCTTGTAAGTAACTTTGAGGCGTCAAAACTTTATCCGTATAAAATTGGTGATTAACATAGTCAATAACGTTAGTATAACCACTCAAGAGTTCGGCATAGTGCTGGACGGTGAGGTGATAGGGAGCAATAGTTGCCACGGAAATGACACTTTGGTTCTTCAAAAGGGAGATGAGCTCGCCAACACAAATAGCAAAACTAGTAGAGTTGCCACCCCTTGGGAAAACTTCATAGTCGATGTCTATGCCACCAAGGTGGTAAGTGAGTGCCAAGGACTTCAAGGATGAAAAAGCATTTGATATCCAGAGCTGAGGGTCTTTTGGGTCATACCAACGAACGACTTTGTCGTGCAAACTCCAACCAGCGAGGCTCCCCAAGACTTTCACATTGGTGTGACGTGCCTTAATGGCTGCCACTGAACTGCGATCAATGTTTCTGCCCAATATGGTGAGAACTTGCCGTTTTGGGCATTGCCAGAAGGGTGTGCATCAATAGCAAAACCCAGAACGAAATGGAAATCAATCCCTGGTTCTATTGGAACAGAATCAAATGTCACGGGAGCACCCGTTGCTCCTATGTATTCCATCATGACCTTTCCACCTGAAAAATTAACCGAGGATAGTAATAATGAGAATTAGGCAATCACATAGAAACACACCGCTAGTGAAATTATAAAATTTATTGAAATTGGTAAAGCAGTCAATTGCATACCACAACATTGTAGATGGTTAGATGCAGACACGATCGCTACCATGATAGAGAGGAGATGCTTAGTCATATTGATAATGCTTGATTATGCTGTAATCTAGGCATGAATTTTTGTGTATATATATGTATTATATATGACTCCTCAACTAAGTTAGCCGTCCTTTATTATTATTATTTTTGTTTTATTATGAATATTTCAAGAACATGTCCCTCTCTTTGTATCCTTGTTGTCCATACGGGATAACTTGGTCGATATGCCGATCTCAGATTTTGTCCTTTTGGTGGCGGCAATGCAGTCAAGTGCGGCAATAACATTTGGAAATCTCTCTATGTATATGCCTATATGCGGCCATAACTATGGTAGGTAGCTTTCTCCATGTACCAAAAAATAAAAAGTTAAATAAAGTGGTATGAAATATTTATTCATTTAAGATAAATAAATATATCGTATTTTCTTTTACTAAATTCTAACAAAATTTTTGTTTCTCTAATATTTTTTTAATTTGAAAAGGATAGTAATAGATATCATGAAGTTGGATTCATACTTTGCTAACAAATAGTAATACTTGTATATTTATTTCTACAAACACGTGACTCCTTCATGATTCTTCACACTTGATTTCTGTGTATTTCTAAACAAGTAACATTACTTGTATTCGTATATCATTTAGCAAAATAAGATTCTCATTATATAACAGCATTGTTGATTTGAAAATTACATTTGGCTTAGTAACTTTTTTTTTCGATACTTGGTAAAGTGTTCTCGACTCGCCCAAACAGGTAAGGAGCAAAACAAAACAAGAAAAGAAGGGGAAAAAAAAAAACATATCTAATACCTTAGGAGCCTAAAAATGCAGCACATTATCTTCGAATTGAATTCACCCGGGCTGCAGTCTTCCACGAAAATAAATTAGCAGACCAATGCAGCAACGACTCTTTTCGTATGTGAGGTAATAACACCGAGAATAATTCACAGCCTTACACCATGGCAATACACCCTGAAAAACACCATCAACAGCAGTAACTTCACAGCCAAGGATCACTATAATGATCGCACAGCAAAGAGAATCTTGTATATCATGCACCATATATTCTTTCATTACAATGCACAGGAAAGAAAACTCCCTGACTGAAGAGAATCATCCCATAGAAGCGAATATCAGCAGCCAAACCATCGCCTAAAATAGACCACAATTATAGCAGCAAGGATCAAGTAGTACAGAAAAACTCAACTCCCTTAGAAACCACCAGCTTAGGTCATGAAATTCTGCATCAAAGCACCTCTCTATTTTTTAAAAACTCCACCTTCAACTGTTCCATTTTTCCTGTACCTTTGAAAATTCACTTGAATCAAAAGCAAACAGTACATGCGGCACCTTTTCTTTTATATTTAGAAACATTTTCGTACAAACCGCAAATCCCAACATAGCAAATTTCTTCCGTGAGTTAGAGTATCCAGAAATTTTGAATAAGATAAGATACTTAACTTTGTTCCCAATATACCTTTGTCATCCAAAGCATACAACAACAGCAACTTTAAGGCCAACACATCTGCTTCCCCTTGAGAGTTTGCATGCAACTGAAAAAAGCTCCCCTCAACAGAAGCATCAATAAAGCCCCCACCAACATAACATTGCTCCTGAGAAACAAAATCTACAAACAACCAGCACCTGAACCTCCTTGATTTGCTTTTTCCCAAGAGCAACCCCTTAGAATTCTTTAATTGCACATTTCCAAGGAAAACACAGTCAAGACCTCTTACATTTAAATTAATATACTCTCTACTCCAAGACTGCCATCTGATACGTAATCCCTGAATGAATTCTTCAAGATTTGGAGTGCCATCCTCAAAAACAACACCGTTTCTATAATTCCAAATTGACCACACCACCATAGAAAATAAGGAACACCATAATTTCCTGTGAACACCCTGTAGCCCCACTTCAAACCAGGCTTCAAACAGATTTTTTATGTTACAATGTATTACCCATGACATACCTCGCCACTTGAAACAGCTACATCATACCTTCCATGAGAAAGAGCAACCACGAAGAGATAATCAACAAGTTCCTTAGCCTCATTACATAACACACAATTCAGATTGTCAGCATCTATGATATTGAGTTAATGCAACCAGTCTTTAGTCTTTAGCCCTCCCAAAATAGCAAAACACACCACAAGTTCAGCTTACGGATTAGCCACGCCCCTCCAAATGTTCTTGAATATGTTGCGAGATTCCATTTGTGAACCTTGACTCAAACCTGCTGCTTTGACAAACGACTTGACCAAGAATACACCTTCTTCATCATGTCTCCATACTATTTTGTCCTCCACTTGCCGGTTGAGAACCAGTTGACAGAATAAAACCTACAATTGAAAAAAAGATTGATTTTCCCATTCAAAAAATTGTTTCCTCTAGTGGAAGCTCCAAATCTGCTCTCCTCCATCCTAGAACCCACATTCAGAGAAAGCATGTTTTTTTAGAGAGGACAGAGCATATAACCGAGGGAATTTCTCCTTAAGACAGAGATTGCCAATCCAAGGATCTTCCCAAAATAAGGTTCTTTGGCCATTCCCCACCAACATCCATAGGCCTTTTTCCACCATTTCCTGAAACTCCTTATTACATTTACCAGCCTTACAAGTAGAATTCCCTGGACCATTATCTTTAATATGATTTTGATTAAAAATAGATCCATTCGGTTCAAGCTTGTTGCATAAACCAACTATTCTTTTCCACAGTGGGTTCACTTCATTCACAAACCTCCAGCACCACTCAACATTGCCACATTCTTAATTATAATGCCCCAACTGCCAAACCACCATGCTCTTTAGGTAATTGAATTGTGCTCCATTTGACTATGGCAGTACCCTTGCAGCCACCTGTCTTACCCCAGAAAAAATTGGATTGTAAAGAGATAATCCTCTTAGTCATCTTCTTAGGCATTAGGAACAGCCCAAGATAATACATAGGAAGGCTATTTAAGATTGATTTAATGAGAACCAACCTCCCAGCCTGTGATATGAAGCTTGCTTTGCGTCTACTTAGTTTCTTCTTAATCTTCTCAATGATCAGCTTCCATGTTTCAAGACGCCTAGGGTTAGCCCCTAATAGGATACCCAGGTATTTGATAGGCAATGAAGTTACCAGACACCCCAAGCACACCTTAATTTGTTCCACCCTTTGTTCTTCACAACTGATAGGTATAATGTCATAGTTAATTGATAATCCTAACATGATTCCAAAATAGTCCAAAATTCTCTTAAAATTTAAAATCACCTCTTCCATAGCTGGACAAAACAAGATGGTGACATCCGCAAATTGCAAATGAAATAAATCCGCCTTGTCTTTCCCAACTAATAATCCTTCAACAATCCCACTTTGCTGGGCCTTGGCAACTATTCTGTTCAATACTTCTACCACCAGGATAAATAAGAATGGAGATAGGGGATCATCTTGTCTCAAACCTCTCTCCATACTAAAAGGTTTAGAAGGGGATCCATTAATCAAAATCGACATTGTAACCGATTGAAGACAGCTATGAATCCAGCCTCACCATACAAATCCAAAATCCATACTTTTAAGAATGTGATCAACATCAACAAAACTCTATCTCAGAGAGTCATAAGCTTTTCTAAAGTCAAGTTTTACCTGCACACTTTTTTTTTCCCTTCTTTTTAAGCTAGAAAGCAGTCTCACAAGCAGTGAGAGCATCATCCAAAACTTGCCTACGCTTCACTAAAGCTGATTAAACTTCACCAACCAGAAAAGCCATCACATTTCTCATCCTATTGGCTAGGATTTTTGCAATAACTTTGTAAACACAACCAACCATACTGATTCGCTTGAGGTCTTTAATATCTTTAGCACCTTCAAATTTTGGGATTAGAGCAACCCAAGTGACATTCAACTTCTTAGGAAGAGTCCCTGAAATAAAAAACTAAAGGACCAACTACTGAAAATCGACACTAACCCACATCTTCCTGACAAAGTTGAAGTTGAATCCATCAGAACTAGGAGCTTTAAATGGATCAAACATGACCAAACAACCACTTTAATTTCCTCCTCGGATGGAATGGCTTCAAGGGCCGAGACCTGATCTTAAGAAATCTAATTCAACAATCCTTCCTGTACCTTTATGAAAGGTAATTGCTTTTGCTGATATAGTTTTTTAAAATACCCCCTAATCTCTTGCTTAATTCTTCTCGGATTATAAACAGATCCACCATCTACAAGTACCTCAGAGATATGCTTCTTCCATCTCTTCATATTTGCAGCACGTGAGAGTATTTTGTACTTTTGTCTACTCCCTTGATGAATTTTTCTCTGGACAATTGCTTCCAAAACTCATCTTTTCTCTTGTACCACCTATTTAAAAGGCTAATTAGAGCTTCCCGTCTTGCCAAGGATACCTCATCACTTCCTTCATTATCCAAGGACTAATTCTTCTTCTAGCTTTCTTCTAGCTTGGAAATAGTATGATTAATATCACCAAAAACTTCAAAGTTCCATTTCTGAAGTGGACGTTTTAGACTCTTCAACTTTTTCAATGAAATCTGTATTCCCCATACTTTTCCATTCACCTTCAACCATCTTTTTGAACTGTGGATGAGAGAGCCATGTATCTAGATATCAGAGTGGCTTTAGGCCCCAACCTATCCTTTTAGTTGCCAAAAGCAAAGGTATATGGTCTGATCTTGAGCATTTCAAGCCACACAAAGACAAATTAGGAAAAATAATGTTTCATTGAGGTTGAATCAATATTCTATCAATTCTATTGCTTGAGCTACCCCTTTAACATGTATATTTTTGCCCACCTAATGGCAAATCAATAAGATTTAACTCATCAACCCAACTAGCAAATTCTTCCATACATTCGGGAACCACAAAACTACTCTTCTTGTCTTCCACTCTAAAAACTTCATTAAAGTTCCCCATAAATAAGCATGGCACAACAAGATTAACACATGCCTCTTTTAATTCATCCCACATTTTGCTCTTTGCTAATCTCTCATGAGGGCCATACACAAGACCAAATGCACATTCAAAGTTACTTTCCTGATTAACATTTTTCAGACACATGCACCTATCACATTTAATAGCTTGATCCAATCTAAAAGAATTAGGATCCCAAACAAAGAGCAGACCACCACTAGAATGAGCCGCATTTATAACTTCTCATTTAAAATCATTAGCATCCCACAAACTCCTAATCATAACTTCTTTCATAGAAGTAGCTTTAGTTTCCACCAGCCCCTGAATTTGAATATTATTTTACTACACTATTTTCTTTACCACACCTACTTTCCCAACACCTCCTAAACCCCTTATAGTCCAGCATAATATATTCATGGGGAAGCATTTGACTCACCTTTGGTTCTAGATTTGCACTTTTTTTTCCTTCCTCAAACACTTTTCTTTTGCTTGGCTTAATAACTAACTAATGTGCCATATAATACTTTTCAAAATTTTTGTTGAGTTTAATTAGTATGTATTGACAGTGTAAAATAGTTTTACACTGTCAACCAATAGAAATAGGAGAAAATGAGAAATTATAGTGGGTCCCTTATTATAATAGGTAGTTATTTCTATGAGTTAACACTTTCTATTATTTCTATTAAATAACAATGTAAAACTATTTTACACTGTCAGTGCATTTAAATTAAATTCATTTTTGTTTGATGTAGTTAGTACAAAAGTTTTTCATATCAACTAGCAATTTTCAAAAAGAATCATGATCATAATATCATCAATTCATAAAATTTACATTTGGCCATAAATAAAAAAATTCAAATAGCAATCTTGGTCACACAACTCATGTCCAAAGACCTAAATCTATGAAGCACAATATGATATATATGACATGAAAGCGAGATATGATAATTTTTGAAATTATATGATACGATGCAATTATTTTATAATATATAAAATTAGTATAAAATTAATATAAAAGAATAAATCTTAAATTAATATATAACAATATTAATTTAAAAATTAGCATACATTATTGTTATATTAATAAAATATATTTCTCTATTTAATATTCACTTTAAAGGTACTTAATCTTAAATAGGATTTTTTTATTTTTTAGTATAGTGGGAAGTGTAACAAAGATGGGTTGGACTGAATTTAACCATGTTTAATCATGTCACAATTTGTTTTTTAAACTAATTATCCAAGAAGAATAATCAATTAGTTAATTCTTTCACTGGTTTAAGAAATTACTAATGCAATTTTAAGTTATGACTTATGAGTGACAGTAGTCTTTTCTAATGTACCTGTAGAATTGAAATACATACATTCGAATCAAGTACACTTGCAATCAGAATTCACTTTCAGGACGACTGAGCACATTTGGGTATAACTAATTGACTAGTTATCACGGATCCAAAACTTTTATAGATATTAGACATAGATAGATATAGAGGTATGTGACCTCCATGTTGATCTAAAAATTATTACAGGTTTATTAATTATATATGTCAGACTCGATTCATATTGATACAGGTTTATTGTTTCCATGTATTTGCCCACTGACAGTGAAGAAGAAAGAAAGCAAGAAAGAAGCGAAAGCGAGAGGGGGCATAGAGATATGGTAAGCAGAGTGTCCTACTCCTCCCACGGCTTGCCCTCTAGATTTCGTGCCAGGAAATTATGTGGTAGCGCCATCACTTTCTACACCCTTTTCATTTTCGTCTTCTCCTTCTTCCTCTTCCTCTTCTACCTGCGGAATGTCGGCGTCGACGAAGATCAACTACATCACCCTTTGCCTCGATCTCGATCTCACCAGGTCCCCCGCTATTCTCTCACATCTCAAAGGAATTCATTTGTGTTCTTTTTTTTCGGTTGATTCTTGGATTTGATTCACTGTACTGTTAGAGATCCAAATCTGATGCTGATTTTGTGTAATTGGACTCCAATTCGTTGCAGTTACTGTGCTGGAACTAGCTTCGTGCAATAATTTTAATTCATTTATGAATTTCACAATCAAGATTAAAAACGAAAATAACAAAGAAGGCATTCGAAAGTATAAAGCTAGTATACCATACAGAATGTTAGCAGCTGTGGCATTCAATACTTGATTGGCATCTCTGCTAGGTCATTTTAATTTTAGACAATGACAAGTGGTTTTTCGCTTACTTAGTTAAGAGCATGATTGATAACAGCGTTCTAGGACATAATTGCTTTTTATTTTTTTTCGAAAGCTATCTTAAAATTTTTTTGATTATAAACTGTTTTGAATTCAAAATATCTTAAGATTAGAGATTTTATTCCTCCAATGCGTGATATCAGGATTTCTTGTTGGTTCTAGCTATATTAACTTGCATTCTAGCAGTTCGGGCTTCAGCCTGCGTTTTTATTCTTTCCTTGTTTGCTACAGTTGCAGGAGTCAAATGTGTACAAGTACAACGAGCAACTTTGGGATTCTCCTTTCAGCCACGGCTTACACCAGTGTCTCAAGCCAACTCCTAAATATAAAGGTTTCAGATGCTTACATCTCTATTCATGTTATACCCTATTTGTTCAATTATCTTCTTTCACTCCTTTTATTTCAACTTTTCTTTTTAGCTGCCTCAAGTCTATACTTGTTTGACTTTTCAACCAGAGCATAGCCTTGCTATCATTGTTTAGTGCATTTTTTTCTCTCCTCATTCCTCTTAAATATGTTTCACTGTGTTAGGTTCCCAAGGATTTGATCGCTATCTAACTGTGAGAAGTAATGGTGGACTAAATCAAATGCGAACTGGTGTAAGTCACCACTTCCTCTCTTGTAATGTGTCTTGTAATTTGTAACTCATATATAAAAGATAAATTCGTGCTCCTGTGCCTGTAATCGCGTGTATAATAGTTTCAAACTTTAATACATGATAAAACATATGAATTTGTTGAAGAGTTGCTATTTTAACTTTCTTGTATCTGAATAGGTGTTTGGGTTACTTCTTTTGGCATCAAAGCCGGAATTTGATGTTTTATTTTTCTTGTCTCCTTCCCCCCCCTATGGTTTTCCTTTTGGCAATTGTGAACGGTTTTGATTCCTTTTGTTTTTGCTCATTTCTGCAAGGCTTCATGAGCTCATTTCATCTGTTAGATATTAGGCATGGTATATGGTGAAAGGCAGTTCAAGTTTTGTTCTGTCATTTTGTGTTATCTGTAGGGATTTCCATTTGCAAAGCATTGATGCCATCTTCTTTGGGATTGGGTAGTGACTATGTGTAAATCTGAACTGCTGTTCTGCCTTCTGGTTTGGAACTTAAAGTAATTAATCTTTTTCCTATAGATATCAGACATGGTAGCTGTGGCACATATAATGAATGCAACTTTAGTCATCCCTCAGTTGGATAAACGTTCATTCTGGCAAGACTCAAGGTATTTCTGGATATATTCTATTACAGCATCATTTGGTCCATTAGATGCCTATTGTACCTTTTTGCAATGTTATCTTCATTATTGGGTGTGTGCACAGTGTATTTTCAGATATATTTGATGAGCGTCATTTCATTGAATCCCTAAAAGGAGATATCAGGATTGTTAAGGAACTTCCCAAGAACTTGGAAGCTGCCCCCCGGGCCAGGAAACACTTTACTTCCTGGTCTGGTGTGGGTTACTATGAAGAGATGAAGACGTTATGGAATGACTATCAGGTACTCTAGTTTATACTGGATGAATTAAAATTTCTGGTGGGTCTCATTTTTTGCAGAAGGCTTCCTTGCAAAATTTGTTAATTTGTTGATCAGTAAACATAGTTTTGACTGTTAAATCTCTGATCAGATCCCTGTGAAAATTAGAGTGTTTGGTTTGTTTCCTGTTTTCATTTTAGTTGATATGTTTTCACTAATAATTACAAAAATACTACTTTGTTTCATTTTGTTTCCTGTTTTCAAGATTTCCTTGAGGGAATGGTGAACCTACATTCATTTTTGGTTGATATGTGTAAGAAACCTGGTAGTCATAGAGAAGGAATGAACTGGAAAACACTTATATATTGAATTGTTTAAGCTGAATCCAAGGTGGAAACAGCCTCTGGATGATGAATGGACAAGGGAAATGGAGAATACAGCAAAAGAAAGGGTTTGGCTCTTGTAGAGGCCAAGTCTCTCCCAATGTAGCACTTAGAGAGGCCACAACTCTCCCAATTCTTTTCCCACTAATTTCCTGACCTCCCCACTCTCTCACACCCCTACATATAAGGCTCTCTCTCCCACACCCGTGAATCCTCTCTCCCTTCAATTTCTATGCCAGCTCAGCAAGTACGTTACAATTGTGCGCCCTCCACTACTGCCTAATTCTCTCTATATCTATTTCCTAATTTGCCCTTTCTTCCAAGCACTCTGTAAAGTGTGGGTTCCTAACAATACTCCCCCCTTGAAAAATCACCTTGTCCTCAAGGTGATGATTTGGAATCCAATATAATATTTGCCGCCTGGATCCCAAATCTTGAAACATAAGGGAGAAAATATGCTTGAAGAGTAGTAATCTCCTCCCAGGCCCCAAGGAGCTGATCCAAGTCCCTCAACCAGAATTTGTAGATCTTTCCCATATAGATAGGTAGTGAACCCTCCAGGAACTTTCAGCATTTGACTATGATTTGCACCTGGAAGGAATTTTTGGGAAAACAATAGTAGAATACTAGAACCCCTGGCTGCTACATTTTCATCCTTCTTGTTAGTATGGCCAGAATTGATTCCATAAGCATGAAATACTTCTGTTAATGTCTGGCTATCTATAGGTGAGACTTCTAAGGTGCATAAGTCTTGTAAAAACTTGGGAAGCACAACATCCGCAAGATATAGATTAACTTCCTTCACATTACCTTCACCAATTGCCATTTCCATTGGGTTCCCAGTCAGTTTGAATGCAGTAAAGACATTAGGATTAAAGACAATTTCCTGTTGACGATCAGAGGCTTCATCAGATGCAAATGTTACTTCCCTGACTTCCCCTGTTCTCCCTTCCTTCCATAATGAAACATGAATTACTGATTGGATTAGAGACTCCTTTGGTAGTAGCGATTTATAAGCAGCGGCTCTTGCCTTCTCAATCATTTCATCTGGTCCATAATAGCAAGGGCTCAATTTCTGGTTGGTTCGTTGGGCTAAAGTCTTCAGTCCTACACAGCCGTCTAGGATTATCTCAGCAGCCCCCTTCCAACCCCAATCTGAACTTCCCGTTGTGAAATTGCCTTTTCTGTTGGTGATCCAGAATGACCAGAAACCTCTAGTAATAAGATCTGGATAACAAGCCAACCACTCATCAACAATTAAAAAGTTTGATAAAAGAGACAGTGATTCAGTTATGCCCTGAGCTATCTCATTCCGGTTACTCGCACCCTGATCCCTAACGATAACAATGAAATACTTGAGATATCCTCCAAATTCTTCATCAGGACAGTGGTAAAATTGATATACCGCTATAGGGCCAATCAACATACATATGATCTCTCCTTGTTGAGCAATTTTCTTTTGAATCCCAGGAAACAAAATGACCTGAATATTAGCTATGCAAGTCCAGCTCCAGAGTGGTTCAAGTACTAGATTTGCAAACCTTAACACCATGAGATTTGCAGTTAGATTTCTTGCTGGAAGATGATCAATCTTGTGTCTTTGCTTTTCCTCAGACTTAGACAGAAGAGTTTTCTTCGACCTGCGGGAAGAGAGTGAATCAACGGTGCTTCCAACTACAAAACGAGAGAAGGATGCCTGACTAAAGGAAATGGTCAAGGACTGCCCTGCACCTTCAGTTTTAAAAGGTTGGATCAACAATGCGCTGAATTTGGTTAACCCAATTATTCCTTCCAAGACTTGGTCTTCATCTTCACTTAAGTGGACCTGTCCCAATGAGTTAAAAGAAAGACTTAGCCATGTCTCATCTGCTTTCCTTATGAAGTTTTGTACGTTGTAACCTTTTTGGGCCTGGCCCATTAGGGTATCAGTTGTTCCCAGGTTCTGAAATGCCATCACTGCCCCTCCTCCCTTCTCCCTTCTTACACCACAGGTGGGAAGAATAAGGGTTGCCGCTGCCACTTCTCTCCACCCCTTCATGACGGTTGTCCAGGCGGCCGTCGGGTGAAGATTCCGGTCTGGCTGGTCTAGTGGTTTCGATGGCTCACACGGTTCTGGCGATTCTAGCTGCAGTCGATCAGCGTTCGCGCAGCTGTTGGCGAGAGAACGTTGCGCAACCACCCACCTTGCCTGAACCTTTGTCGTCCTCATCCCCGCCCTCTTAGTTCACTCCTGCACTGCTGCTGGATCCGGTGGTTTTGGTGGTGGGAGCTTGGCCGCTAATGAACCATGTGCCTCCATGGACAATATCAAGTCTGGTGGTTCCGGCGGTGGAAGTTGGGTCAGCAGGTCCCAACACCCAAACGCATGCGGGTCCGGCGGTTTTGGCGACATAGGTGGTCCCGACGACTCCAGCAACCAGAGCTTCGTCGGTTCCTGCTCCACGGCAGTCGCAAACTCCTCTCCTTCCTTCATTGGTGGTTCGTCTTCGTGCTCTACGCGAGTGGACAGAGCACCTTTCTCTTCCACTGCTTCATATTTTACTTCCACCGATTCACCCGCTTTATCTTCCACCTTGATATCCTCAGAAACTGAGTCCTCAAAGTGAAGTTCTATGGGCGGCACTCCCGCTTCCTCTTCTTCCACTGTTTCATCCTCTGCTTCCTCCTCCTCCTCTTCATCTTCAACCTCTTCTTTCTCCTCATCCAGCATGCTTTCGAAAAAAACACGAACATTAGGAGCCCAATCTTCCATGGAGGATCTCCTCCTTCTCCTCCACCACCCAGCGTCATCGTCCTCCCACACCGGTAGTCGACGTTGCCTGTGTTGTCTTTTTCTCAGCATCCTATCAATTTCTTTCATCCTCCGCCTAATCCTTTTCATGCGCTTCTCCCAACTCGACTCTGATGCAGCAGCTGGCATGGTTTTCGGCACAGGGCTCCCAAGATCGGGAGCTCTGATACCAGTTGTAAGAAACCTGGTAGTCATAGAGAAGGAATGAACTGGAAAACACTTATATATTGAATTGTTTAAGCTGAATCCAAGGTGGAAACAGCCTCTGGATGATGAATGGACAAGGGAAATGGAGAATACAGCAAAAGAAAGGGTTTGGCTCTTGTAGAGGCCAAGTCTCTCCCAATGTAGCACTTAGAGAGGCCACAACTCTCCCAATTCTTTTCCCACTAATTTCCTGACCTCCCCACTCTCTCACACCCCTAAATATAAGGCTCTCTCTCCCACACCCGTGAATCCTCCCTCCCTTCAATTTCTATGCCAGCTCAGCAAGTAAGTTACAATTGTGCGCCCTCCACTACTCCCTAATTCTCTCTATATCTATTTCCTAATTTGCCCTTTCTTCCAAGCACTCTGTAAAGTGTGGGTTCCTAACAATATGTTTTCGGATAATTACAGAAATAATGCCTTGAATTCATGGTTTTAGGATTTTTTGAAGGAAATAATGAAATTTATCATATCTGATTTATGGCTGTGAACCTTAAAAATTCAATTTATGTCTATGGCCAAAAAACAAAGCACACACCCTCATAATATTTCAATTTTCTTGTATCTCATTCTGAATGTCTGTTACAAGTAGCAGTATGAGTGAACGCCAGAGACATGTTTGTGTTCTTCTCCAACCACTGGCCATTGCTCCGGGATGATAAAAAAGGGAAAAAAATCTTAATTGTGTGATTTTCATATGTCTTGTTTACACGCTGCTTATATGAAACTTTCTGCCCCCCCCCCTTTTTCTTTTTTCTTTTAATAAAGCCAATCCAAGAACCTCAATAAAAGTAAATGGGGATAGGCTGGAAGCTCAATACAAATATTTCATTGGTATGAATATGGATATTGCAGTTTCATTATGAAAATTCATGTAGTTGAGCCCATGCAGTTAGTACAAAATGTACGTGAGATGTTGTTTTCCCAGTAATAAAATTTAGTAATATATAGTGAAAAAATATTAGTCAGAGAATGCTATGCTACATATTTTCTGGGGCAGTTTAGACTTCAGTCATATTAGAAGGATACAGAAAGTTCGTCCTTTACCATGTTTATGCTGTCATTACCACATGGTGGAATGAAAAATGGATGTATACTATAGTTTTATGCCAATATTATTGTAGGCGTGCATTTCAAATGCACTGTTTTCTAATGCAGTAATATGTTAAGCACAAGATGTCTTTTTTAGGTATTGAGAACCATATTAGATTTGTTGCTGATATTTTGTTGATTTGTTGCTGACATTTTTTTTATTTTTTACTTTTGTTGATTTGTCTAATTTACATTCATTGTAAGATAGTGTTTTTCATATGTTTTCATTGGGCTTCTAATGATCCTTAAAATTCAATTTATGGCTATGGACCTTATTTGACTAGATGTCTCAAACAAATATTGATTTGATTTTGCAGGTGATACATGTTGCAAAATCAGATTCTCGACTTGCAAACAATGATCTTCCTCTGGACATCCAGAGGTTGAGATGCCGTGCAATGTATAAGGCACTTCAATTCTCTCCTCCCATTGAAGATTTAGGAAAGGTTTGACTTTTTTTTTGGGGTTATAATTCCTTGAATCTTAAATCCTGCATAAATATATTATCAATACATCATAATTGGGATTTAGTGGATATTAATGGAGGAAGAGACAATAACTGATTTAATTCCGGCATGATGAATGATGATTTTTTTTTTTCTCTGGATTATATTAAACACAGACCAAATTGTAGTATTTTAATGGATAAGGTTAGAGAGAAAATTAAAAAAATGAACGTAATGTGAAAACACAAGAATTAAAAAATATTCCCAAGCACATGTGGATGAATAATGTTAAAAGATACAATTTGAAAGGAGAAAGAGAGGGAATAGCATTTAGACTATTATTGCTTTCATCATTTTTAAAGAAAAAAAAATTTACAAATCTCATAGAAACGAGTGGACAAAAGGAAAGTTTTGATTTGGAGCATTTGAGAGTACATAGAGATGAGCCAAAATAAATATTGGTAGTTTAAGTGTGAAAATTTGGAAGTATGGGGGGGCTGACATGTCTCTGACTGGCAACTACTTTTGTATTAGAAGTATTTGATTATAAATTTGAATGTTTGCATACTTACAATGCTGAAAAGTCATTAGGTTAGTTCAAATCCTTGCGAGCTTAGTCCAATATTTTCTGTATACCATACTAGCAAAATGATGCATATGGTCCCAGGATTACCATATCCTTCAATTTTGATGCATTTAAGAGGTCTACGTGGGGCTTCCTGGTAAATTAGGTTCTGAGCATACATGACGGTGAAAACACAGAGATTGGTGGATCGGCTGAGATCACGTGGGGGAAGATATATTGCTCTTCATCTGAGATATGAGAAAGATATGCTGTCTTTTACTGGTTGTACTTATGGTCTGACAGATGCAGAGTCTGAAGAGCTGAGAATTTTGAGGTGAGAATAGTTATTATTTAAATGCTACCATGTATTTGAAATATACCTAACTGTACAAGTACTTAATAATCCTACTAATATATATATATTTTTTTAAATTGTTTCAATTCTTCTAGGGAGAATACAAATTATTGGAAAGTAAAAAAGATCAATTCAACAGAACAGAGAATTGGAGGATTTTGTCCATTGACCCCAAAGGAGGTGGGCATTTTTCTTCAAGCTCTTGGGTTTCCCTCATCAACATCAATATACATTGCAGCAGGGGAGATCTATGGTGGTAACACACATCTTTCGGAGCTTTCCTCCCGCTTCCCTAGTTTAGTCTTTAAGGTTTGTAAATAAAATTTTTGTCTAATCGTGTTAACAAATAGTTCTGTTGCACACAATCTGCTGGTGAGGTGTAATGCTGACCTGATTAATTGACTGATAAATGATAACAGGAATCCCTTGCAACCCCTGAAGAGCTGAAAGCTTTCACCAATCATGCATCTCAAACTGCTGCACTGGATTACATAATCTCTGTAGAGAGTGATGTATTTGTCCCATCATATTCAGGAAATATGGCAAGAGCTGTTGAGGGACACCGTAGATTCTTAGGTCATCGCAAGACAATCAATCCAGACAGGTACGAATTCAAGAAATTATAACCATAATGAGTTCTCCTGGGGCTCTTAATAGAAAGGTCCCTCGTCCCTTCCCTTTCTAATTACATTGATTCAGTACATGATCTAAATTCTTATCATCTGTTCTATCGGTCTCTGTTTCTTTTGGTTTTTTCTAATTCATGTATATATGTGTACTGTATTGGCTGCTGTGCCATGCAACCAAGGTGACAATGTCATATATGCTGTGAAAGTCCAACTCTCCTTCTATTTCATTCTGGAATTTACTTGCTTCTGTAGAGAAATACTTCTTTAGTTTCTGAAAATTTGGAAACTGGATGACTAAGAGAAAAACCCTTTTCACGCTCGTAATTCTTCGAGCCGTCTATCTTTAATTTTTCTTATTCATTTTATTATCAGGAAAGGACTTGTTGGAACTTTTGATAAGCTGGAATCTGGAGAGCTAAAAGAAGGAGCGGAACTGTCGCATCTTGTGCAGCGGATGCACAAGAACAGGTGATTTTCTTGCATAATGTTATGTCATGTTTGTGCAAACCCTCTCTTTGGTTCCTGACTTGTGACCTTACTATCCTAACGACATGGTTAGAAATTAAAATTGGTTTCAACCGCATTTTTCTTTAATATAGAAGTTTTTTTCCCATTTCTAGTAGCTGTAATTATTTTTCTTTCCGTTTAATCTGTAATTACTTGTTCTTTCCCCTTTCCCTTCTAGTTGACTTCATTTTGTAAGTTATCGAAATCAAAAGAACTTGCTTATTTTTCATGATTACACGTGTAGGCAAGGAGCTCCAAGGAAAAGGCAAGGTTCCCCACCAGGAATTAAAGGCCGAGCACGTTTTAGGACTGAAGAGTCCTTTTATGAAAATCCATACCCTGAGTGTATATGTGGCTCTAGAAGCAAACTGGAAATTACATGAATACAAGTCAAACTGCAATTTCAATCTAATATTTTTGGAGGGAAAAGTTTATTTGTAAATTTCTTCTTGATTGACTGTGTAATTGTAATTAGCAATTTCTGATACGCTTGGTTCCTCCTCAGAGTTCTACAGTGGTCTGGTTGCGGAGTGGTTGGAAACCCTTGGAGACAAAAACACGATGTTGGCAGCTTGGCAAAACTAGCAGTATTCTAACAATTCTCCTTAATTCTTCGTAAAACTCAAGAAACATAATACTTTTTGATTGCTGGATTGTACATGATCTGTATGACATTATATTCTGGTTCATGGATAGAAATACCTATTTTTTCCGTTTAAATTATGGACTCTGATAGTGTAGACTCAGGGCAAGGAATAAACACAAGTAGTTTAAATATGTGTTTTAAGATTTGTGGGGTTTTATGTATAGTGTTAGTGTTCATTTTTTTTTAATATTATAACATGTTTATATGATTAAAAAAATGAGAATATCAATTCTTAGGTGAGTGATTGGAGACGAGGGAAACTCCATTCAATAAATTGTTTCATTTTTAAACATTGTTGTTATTATTTTCATAATCAATTTTTTTGTTATATCAAAACATAATATAACAGAAGAGATTAAGATTAAGCCGGTTTATTGTAGTGATTGTCGCAAACCTTTCAGGAATACCATGTAGGAGAGAAGGATGTAAAAAAGAAAAATGTACCCAAAAAAAATTTACAATGTTCATTCTTTTGCTTTGTTCGCTTCAAGAAATTTCAATTCTTACACAATTGCTTCAATCTTTCCTTCCTCGGGTATTGTATATAAATTAAGTCTCTGTGGTAAAGAGTTATGGTATAACTAGGAGTCATATATACGAAAATTGCATTGGACTTGGTTACACTACCCAAACCAAAAGACGCATTGCATGGAACATGATAGTGGATCTCTTTCAAAGCACTTCGCCTTTGATCCAAATCAAAGTTGGTCAACTAAAACTCCTCCATTATGTGAGTGATTTGTCAAGAAATATAAGAGTTCTCATCGTCCTAAACCTTTCATCCAAAACAACCAAAAGAAATCAAAGCTGGGAATGATTTTTTGTACATAAATGGTACAAAACTGAGCACAATTAGTATAACTGCAAGGGTATGTTTGGTATGGGGTAAAAGTTACATATGAAGCTTATTTATGAAATTTTATGAAATTTGATCCCTATTTTTATCTTATACCAAACACACCCAAAGGGTATAACAGATCTCAGTACTATGCCAAGCAAAACATAGACAAACTCAACTAAAATCATGGCACGGCTGAGAATGACCTAAGAATCCAGAGGAGGAAGAGCATGATATTCTATAGATGCAGAACTCTGATTACACAAACAAAAATCATTGGCCTGCAGCACATGATATAACTTTCACCCCAAAATTAAAATAATATAACATAAAATAATACGTATCCAGGAGTAATGAGGAATTGAAAATGAAGGTTAGTACTGTGCCAGAGGAGAAAGAGTCTCACTACAAAAATAAAATAAAAATAAAAATTTGCTCTTCTTTTTTTGGCATTTTATGGCAGTTATAACCACTTTTTTTCTTGAATAGTGGTTTCAAAACTATTGTAATCATGTCTACCATTCAGTAAATTACAACAGTTTTGAGTGAACTGCCACAATTTACACATGTATAAAATGACAATTTTTGTTGGCAAATTTCAGCAATTTGAAACCCCTACACTTTGCATTGTAGATGTTGTAGATGAAAAGAAAAAGGGCAATTATGACAATTTATAACCACCGCAATCTTCACTATAGATGTAAAAAAAATTTGGGGGAATTATGGCGGTTGAATTGCCTCAATGTTTGCTACAGCTAGGAAAAGAAAATAATTAGCCATGGTTAATACATGGCTAATCAGAACTTACAAGTCAAAATTTATTTATTGGACACAAAATATACAGTAAAAAACAGTAGAATCACAAGAATACATATTTACACAACTAGAGTTTGGTATCACCTACTTTAGCTCCCTTTGCATAATATTCAGTTAGCTCCTATAGTGATGAGCATTGTTCACTACAGTCCAATCTAAACTGTTTTGGTAGCAAGTCCTTCCATCCCATACAATCCCCTCCTTTTCGTCTCTACCTTTGTAAGATTTGCTTCTTCCTTAATATCACCCTTGCCATCGAACCTCCTCAAGCACGAACATAGCTGCATCTAAAACACAAGACAACCAGTTTTAATGCTTGGTTTGGTAGTGTTCTTTGAGGGAATACTCCTACTTATTAAAAACATAAATTAGTTTTTTCTATTTGATAAATAAAAAAATTAGGGTATTTTTGCTCTTGACTTATAAAAGTCAAGAAGTGCTTTTGAGAGCCATCATCGGGTACTTTTTAAAACTAGTTTGTGCTCCCTAAAATTTAAAAGAATGATATAACCTTACTTCTTTTAATAATAGTGAAAGTAGAAATTACTCTCTTTGATATTTATGTTTATCATAGTTATTCTATATTTTAAGAACAAATGTATCAAATATTACTCTTATAGCTTATGCTTATTGAGAGCAACTTTTACATTATTTTGTCAAATAATATTACTATAACTTTTTGAGAGTTCAAAGAGCCCAACAACTATAAAAAAGTCATAACAATACCAAATCAAGTCTTAAAGGATAGTAATTTGGTCTTATTTTAATTATCCATAATGAACTCCATCTTCTCAATCTACCACAAAAAATTAATATTAATTATAATAAATTTTGAATGCACAATAGATAGTTTTCTATTTCCTTACGTCTTACTCAAAGTTAATTTTGGCATAACTACGGCTTGCTAGTAGACTACACAAATTAATTATTAATAGACTTCTGTCAAGAAAAATAAACAAGCAAATACTTACTACACTTACAACCATAGTCATCCAATTCAGATTTCTGGCTTCCTCTCACTTCGCGTTATGCTTTTGATAGCTATGTTGTGCTTTCTGCATAATAAGATTACAAATACATAAATATAACCAAAGTTATATACCTTGTCTAAGTGCGTAAATGCATACAAAACATATGCACTAACAGTATTCTCTGCAATGTTCAAATATTTCCCAATTGCCAAAAGATAAACATCAATGGAAGTGTGAATTCCCATACATCCTATTTCCAGTTTCTAACCCATTGCCCAATCTTCAAATGCAGCAAATATTTTACTTGAAAACTGAATAGTCTCTTTAGAAGTTCAAGGCCCTCGTGAAACCAATTCTTTCGTTTGGCCTATAACCAATAGTACGTATGTGCAAATGTGCATTTGTGTTATCGCAAGAGTTTTACCCAAGAATAAGACATCTACTTATGATATATATAGATATATGTGAAACATAGATCATTAAAATGACATACAGCAATTTAAAACCTCTATATTTCCGCATTTCTTTGACCCATAAGTGAAATTACAGATTTAGTGATTTTTACTAATCTTAATTTATTTGGAAGACAATGTGTGACAGAAAAAATAAAATAAAATAAAAAGTTATCACATTAAAAAATTAAAAATTAAAAATAAAAAAGGAAACTTAGTCAAACCATAACGCTATTAAGGATTTTCTTGTTTGTCATCATGTGGTCATTCAAAATTTCATTATACTTTCCATTATAAGAAACATGGACATGCATATAATACTAAACCCAATTTATTCAAATAGTGTAATCTGAAAAATTCGAACACCGGCAAAAAGACAATACAAAATTTGATGGCATTTGATTTGACGAGGTTAATTGAAATAAGACCAGCATGTTTATCTAGGAAAAGATCTTCACTTACGATTGAATAGCACATTCAAATCATCAATAACACAAACCTGCAAAAAAGTTTTCAATAAGCATGGCATGTTACTGTGTCACTTTCTGAATGTATTGAAAGAATGAATTAAACTCATTAGTTCCATTTTGACTTAAAAAAGATCTGCCTTAGAAAGAAGAAAGATGTTTCTTTGCTTGTTTGGATATTAGAATGCTATCAAATTTGTAGGATTTCCAGCAACCTTGATCAAGAAGTTCCAATCTCAAAGCAACCTCTAATACATACAGGAGCAAGTAGAAGTTAAATAATATTGAAACTTATCAATTTTCATAGATCAAAACCCATCGAAGCTAAACTAACACAAGTCTGATTGAATTTGAAAAATAGGCAAAACTTCTGGAACTATTGTAAGACCCCATTATATTAATCTTTCATCATAATAGTATATGGAGATTATCTTTTATAGTCTCAATTTAAAATAGAACAAGAAAAAGCATGGACAGGCCAAATAAGATGGGTCAAACTGAATTGACAAAGAATTTAAATCACCTCTAATGCCACTTTGGCACCAGTTTTTGATTTGGATCTTCAATTAGGAATCTGCAAATTGAAAGAAAAATCTAGCAATCATAATTATGTGAATATTTAACTGTAACGCAAAATCTAGATTTTCTCACATTTTTATCATGTCTCTCAACTTTTCCACCCCTTCTTTCACTTTCTCCCCAACCAGCAATTATAAAATAGCCAGATTTGATATTGAGAAAGCAATTCATAGTTCTTAAGAAGCAAATTTAAAGCAAATTATTGAGTTTGAAGTAAAACATAGAGAGAAGTAAGAGTAATCCTGAAATTAAGTGTTTGCTTTAACTATCTACTACTTGAATGGTTATGTAAATTAAGTGTTTTGATTGGATAATAGTGTAAAAAAATTTTACACCGTTAGTATTCCAAAATTAAACTCATATCATACTATTATAATATTCTTTTATATATATAATTAATATCAAGTTATTAAATAATATTTTTGGCATAGATTATTAAACAAATGATTACGAGTTTTAAAAGAATTTATAAATTTATTCAAATACAAGCACCAAAAGAGAGACCATCCAGAATATAATTAGGAGTCTAATTGATCCGAACTTGGTCCTTCTTATTCTTAACTAACTCAGTTAATTTATTAGCAATTGAATTATAATGCCCAATATAGGGATTATATAAAATAATATCAAAATAAGAAGAATAAACAAATATAGGGTGATATCAAATAAATAAAGTGGACTAATTTTTATAACTATTTGACATATTAAATAATTGTATTTGAATATTTTTCAATAAACTATTTAGACTTAGTTTTTAAAATTAGTCAATTATACATATAAATATTATATAAAAGATAAATTAAATTTAAAAAATTATATATTCATTAAAATAACAATTTTTCAAAAAATTTACATTAATATACATATATTAGATATATTAAATAAATGTATCAGTTTGATCATAGATGCATGTATTAGTTTATACTTAATATATTGAAATCACGTGACAATTGAAAATGAAATCAACCTGTTTTGTGGGATGAATAAAAAAAAAAAACAACTTGCTTTGTTTGCAGAGAGCAATTTATATGTATTAATAATATAAATTTATTTTATACTGTGAACAAAAATTTTTTATTAAATGATAATATAAAATTATTTTTTATTATCAATAAATTGAAATTATTCTCTTATTTATAACCCACGCAATATTTTTATGTGTGCATTAGTCCATGCAATATTGTTAGCATGTTAAACAACTAAAACTAAATGATTTCTAGGCGTCACAAAGTCGCTGTTTATGTTCATCTACAGCTATCAAGGACAATTATTGGAAGTTTGATACATGCAGCACTGGCTTTATTTTATAAAATTGACAGGACGTAAAAAAACTGATTAAAATATAAGCTTAATTCCGACGCATTATTCTTTTATCAATTAACCATATATTATTACATTTTTATTGATACTATGTCGAAAATAAATCTTTAAAGTATTATATATATTTTTATTACAAACATGCATACCATCGAAAATATTGTCAACAGATATATGGATGACGAAGATGTTTGCATAACTTTACGTCAATCCTAAACTCAAAACCAGAGGAACCACGGGAAATTACATGCGGATGTCAACCATGTTGAAAAACTGCTAAAAGTGAAACATTGTTCATTTTTATTTCGAGATCATAATTTTGGCCACTTTCCATATTCCATAACTTTAAGTTGAAAAGTTAAAGGATGGATTGTTTTTATTATATTTTTTATAATATATATATATATATATATATATTATATAACTATTTTCATTCACACTAAAAGGATGGAAAGTGGCCAAAATTATGATCTCATATATATTTCATTCACACTAAAAGAGATTTTTTTTGGTTTTTACCCTCTCAATAAGAAAAATAACTATTTTCATCTCATTATACTTTCATTAAATTTTTAAGAAATACCCATGCACTTATTTAATTTCATAATTACAAATAACAATTGAGAAGAGTAACATAGCTAAGTGTCTCTTTCTCAAAATTTTGAAATAAAAAATTCAAAAAATATTTAATAATATAATAAAATATTATATCAAATCAAAATTAAAATAAAATCAAATCAATCAAATTTAAATTTCTAACAAAAGAAAAGAGTGGACTTGCTATTTGATATTTTCAATTGATATTTTATGAGTATTTAATAAAAATTAATATATTACTCAATATAATAATGCAAATTATCAATATTACATAAAAAAAATATAATACTTAACATTAAAAAATTATACAAAGTATTGCCAACTTATATCTTCTTTTTAGAGATATTATTATTAGATATTGCTAGAGCACTTGTTAAATTATACTCTACCTAATAATAAAATAATATTTTAAATAAAATTGTAAGTAGTGGATTATAAACTAAAATTATTATATCCAAATGTTAAAATCAAATCAAATTAAATCAAAATTTGATAAAATCAAAATAAAAATAAAAATTAAATTAAATCAATCAAATTAATTTAAATCTCATTGAATTTATTAGCCACATGTCAATCTTATATTTTTTGAAATAAGAAATTCAAAAAAATTCATGAAATATAATAATGACAACTGATTTGACTATTCATATCCAATCATATCCACTATTCAAAATTTTGGCACTAAATTATAACCTATAAAATGATATAATATTAAATTATTTTATTAAAAATTTAGTTATCATAAGTGAGATGAGATCTAACTGACTTGTTATTTATGAGATATAACTTACTCACTATTACCATACAACTATAGCAAAATCAAATCAAATATCAAACATCTAACAAAATAAAAGAGTAGATTTGTTACATGGTATTTTCAACTGATGTTTTATGAGTATCTAATAAAAGAAAATATTACTCAATATAATAATAAAAAATTATCAATGTTGCATAAAAAATATATTACTCATTATTAAAAAATTTGAAAAAAAAATTACATAAAATATTGCTAGCTCATACCCCCTTTTTTAGAGAAATTATTATTAGATACTCTTCGGGTACTAATTAAATTATACTCTATCCAATAATAGAATAAAGTAATATTTTAGATAAAATTATAAGTGGTGAATCATATACTAAAATCATTATATTCAAATGTTAAAATTAAATCAAATCAAATCAAATTCTATAAAATATTTAAATATAATAAAATATTATATCAAATAAAATAAAATCAAATTAAAATTCAATAAAATTAAAATTAAAATAAAAATTAAATCAAATCATTCTAATCTAAATCTCATTTAGTTTATTGGCCACGTTTCAACCTTATATTTTTTAAATAAAAAAATAAAAAAATTTATAAAATAAAACAATGATAACCAATTTGATTACTCATATTAAATCATCTCTAATGTTTGACAAATGGGCACCAAGATATAGCCTATAACACGATATAATATTAAGATACTCTATTGAAAGATTAGTTATCACATGATGATTTTGGTTTTGATGAGGTTTAATTTATTAGCTATTAATGGGATTTAACTTATTAACTATTATCATATAGTTATGACAAACTCTTTTGAATATTATAGTTTATAGCATTTATTTTTTTATCATTGATACTATTTATACTTAGCTCTAGTTTTTATATGATATTTTGTTTTTAAATACTTCTATTGTACCCATATTAGCATTAGAGGAGGTTGGCTTCTAATAATGTTCTTAAATTGATGTTATGATTGATATTGCCAATAGGTGTTAGTTATTCCAAGATTGCCATAATTTACTTTTATATATTCATTCATTCTTCATTAAATTATTGTACTCTTCATTCTTTATTGTCTTTCTAGGGTTATGATTTTCCTTTCATCATATACTATTATTTTTACGGCTCTTTTCATGTTTAATGAAGAGATGATCAAGTTTTTTTTTTTTTTTTGTTAAATAATCACTTCATAATACTAATTCTTTTTCCTATACTCCTTGATGCATATCTTTTTATGCATCTTATTTATATTTTATTTAGGTAAAATTATAGATTAGTTATTTCATAAAAACAAATTTAACTAGTATAAAAATATTAGATATCACAGGATCAATCAACTTATTTTTTTACTTTTATATTATCTATTAATTTGTTATATATTCATTCTTCTTATATGTTTATTAATTAAATACTTGGAGCTTCCAAATCATATATTGAGGCTATAAAAGAGATTAAACAATTGATCTTTACAATAGGATTCAATTTATTATTGTAAAACTTAATATTAATATTATTGGTGCTAAAATTATTTTTAAAATAATTTTAATATTATATTTTAATATTTTAATATTTGTGGTGAAAGATTATTTAGGTCTTATTTAGAATTACAGTACAATCGTGCGTAGCAAGGGCTTTTCACCATTTATCTACATTTATATTAAAAAGTTGATTTAAAAGTTGCAGCATTAAAAGGAGGGAATAGACATCATAATGAGCAGAATAGTTAATCTTAAATAAATATCCAATGTTTTTAATTTTTGTGGCAAAAAAAAAAAAATTTAATCATATCAGACATACTTGTCTTCTGATCTTTTAATAAATAAAATAAACAGGAAAATAAAAAAGGCCGTAATCTTTATATTTATTCACCTGAAAAACCCATCAAGAACTCCTGAAAAGAAATTGCAGAGAGCCCAGCAGATAATAATAATAATGACAGTGATATTGGGATAATAAGTAAGGAATAAGGAAGTGATGACAAAGTAGAAGAAACAAGTAGAGGGAGCTTGAGCTCCTACTCCTCTCTCGCCGCTCAACATGAATTTTCCAATTGCAAACGCCATCGATTTGCATCAACTCCCAAAACCCTTGTTCCCTTCTAAAACCCTCTTCCCCTATTCTTTACCTCGCTCCGGCCATTCTCAACGCATTCTCAGAACAAGATTCTCTGGTAACTCCATCACTCACCGGAAACTCACAGTAAGTGCTTCCAATGCTTCCGGTGCGGATTCCAATTCTCTTTCAAACATAGCGTCTCCCAACCAACAAGAGGAACAAGAAGATGCAGAGTCTGCTCAGCTATTCGAGGTTCTCCTTTTCGCATTCTCTATCCCTCTCTCTAAGTTGAGAAGGATTGAAAAAAAAAAAAATTGAAGTAAAAGAGAAGAATTCGATCAAATTCTGGAAACTGAGGAGTGGGTCTTTTTTTATTTTGTAGAAAGGTTGAATTTTTTGGTTTCAGTTTTTTTTTTGGGTACCGTATTTCTACTTGTAGATGAAATGCAATGTTTTTCATTTTTCAAACGTGCACGTAATGTTTGTTACCTGCTATGGTGCAAATGTCGTATTCCATTTGGAACTTGTGAGTATCTGAGATTGAGAAAACTGTGATGGGTATTTGCAGAAACTGAAGGAGGCAGAAAGGAACCGGATGAATGAGTTGGAGGAGTTTGAGAGAAAGGCTAACATGCAGTTAGAGAGGCAGCTCGTCATGGCTTCGTCGTGGAGCAGAGCTTTGTTGACCTTGCGGGGTAAACTGAAGGGAACAGAGTGGGATCCTGAACACTCACACAGGATAGACTTCAGCGAGTTTATGAGACTACTTGACTCCAATAATGTCCAGTTTATGGAGTACTCCAATTATGGTCAAACAATATCAGGTAGGCCTTTTTTTTTTCCCAGTATAATATTTTACGTTTGACATGAAAATAGTTGGCTAGTTGCTATACAAAAGTTTCACTAGCTTTATTTTGATGGTTGCTGATGTGAATATGTATTAGGAGAATCTTAGGTTAGTCAATAATACGGATATGGTGGTCAGTCTGGTTGAATTGTTGTAATTATTGTATTGCTGAATATATATTTTTTCTTGTTTTAATGCTTCTGCAGTGATTCTACCTTATTACAAAAATGGGAAAACATCAGGGACGGAAGGGAATCCTAAGGATATTGTTTTTCGGCGTCATGTGGTTGATCGAATGCCAATTGACTGTTGGAATGATGTTTGGAGAAAGCTGCATCAGCAAATTGTAAATGTTGATGTCATAAATGTGGACACTGTACCCACTGAAGTGTACTCAACTGTTGCAACTGCAGTCATATGGTGTATGCGTCTTGCCCTGGCTGTTGGATTTTATGTGTGGATTGATAATTTGATGAGGCCAATATATGCAAAGTTGATACCTTGTGATTTGGGAACTCCCACCGAACAAACTAGGCAGCCACTCAAACGCCAAGCACTTGGATCTCTAGGCAAGAGTCGGTAAGCGGAGAAATTTTCTGTTTCCTACCCTACTTCTCCTTTTTTGTTAGAAATTTCATTTTAAGGTGTGCATTGCAAGCTGTTAATTAGTTGAGATGTGTGATTCTACTCTTAATTAAGATTTACTAGAGGATCTTTTCCATACTTTGGCCTCAAAGAAAAGAGCTATTGCTTTTGGGTTAGGTGAGTGAATTCGTGGTCAAGGAAAATATGATGTCCCTAGTTCCTACAATGTCTTTTTTTTTTTCAAAAAAAAAAAAAATTGGCAAATAGGCAATAGGGCAATACACTGCCTCTCCAGCTTGGACCTGCCTAACCACGTTTGTTATATTTCTTTTTCAGTACTTGATAAATGTAACTCTATATTTCTTCTCTTAGGTATTTTAAAGGGATTTTTTTTTTCCTTTTGAATTTTCAAACTGTAGAATTTTAATAGGATTATATATATTTAAACATTTTGCAAACTTTGCATGTTTTATGAAATCTGGTTTTCTGGTGACTGGTTCATGGCAACTAGTTATGTGTTAAGTGTAGTTGGAAAATTTTAAATGCACTTTCTTTAAATAAAAGAAAAGAAAAAGAATTTAACAACCTAAAAGTGGAATCTAATTATTATGTTTTCCCCTCAGGGCTAAATTTATATCTGCAGAAGAAAGAACTGGTGTTACATTTGATGATTTTGCTGGCCAGGAATATATAAAGAGGGAATTGCAAGAGATTGTCCGAATTTTAAAAAATGATGAGGAGTTTCAAGACAAAGGAATTTATTGTCCAAAAGGTGTGCTTCTTCATGGGCCTCCGGGAACTGGTAAAACTCTACTGGCTAAAGCCATTGCTGGTGAAGCAGGGTTGCCCTTCTTTGCAGCAAATGGCACGGATTTTGTAGAGGTGCTGCCTCTTCTCCAAAGATGTTCACATGCATTGAACGGAAATTAGCAAGAAGCAGAACTTTGGAACAAAATTTCTGTTCAATTTCATCCAAAAATCATTGAATTTTTTAAGAATGGGGCTGTAGACAAAATTGGAGTAGACACTCATTTTGATCTGCCAAAGATACAAGTATCATCAGTTGGGTCCTTTGATAATGATACATCAAAGCAGTCCTTCAATGTCAACTTTTAACACCAAATTGGCTCATTTAATTGAAGGACCATTTTGATGCATCACTATTGAAGGACCAAATTGATGACACATGTATCTTTGGAGGACTAAAATGTTCTGCACTAAAATTTATCATGATCACAGTTACATGCACACAAATATGACATTGACTGGAGTATGCTAACTAATTGTGTCTAGATCATGTGCTCCACTTTGTTCTTCTGCCTAAATGAATGAAATATATGATGGCAGATACCCATGAAGTGTGAAATATTGCATGCATAAGAATTGTCTTCATCTTTGTTTTTTACTTGATTAGTTTGGAACATTAAAGTTAAAATGGAATTGGCTCATTTAATTTGCTGTTCTCCCAGATGTTTGTAGGGGTTGCTGCATCCCGTGTTAAAGATCTTTTTGCTAGTGCAAGATCATTTTCGCCTTCTATCATATTTATTGATGAGATCGATGCTATAGGTAGCAAGCGTGGAGGACCTGACATTGGCGGAGTAAGATGCAAACAACTTTTACATTCTTTTTAGGCTCTCAAGGCTATGAGTAACATTATAAAAGGGGGAAGGGGTGGGGAGTGAACTACTTTTGATTTTATGTTTTTGCAGCATTAATGCTTGCGTTTAGTTTGGTGCAAATCTCCTGGCCTTTTTATTTGGAGTTTCTCTGGATGATATGTTGTGGGATTGGAAAATTTTGCATATTGATCTTTCTCCTTTTTATGTTTGTTTCTTGTCTAGGAGGATTTCTTATCCTGCCCACTCTCTGTATTTCTTTCTCTTCATCTTAATGAATTTCTTCTGCTATCAAAATAAATCCCTGTGGGGCAGGAACCAGATGAACTTAAAATGAATTTAGTTTTGATCTGGCAGTTGAATATAAGTGCAATGAAGGTTCTCAATGATACCAGTTTTAGTTGTTTGGATCTCAATGTATAGAGGAAAAGCATACGCGATGTTACATATGTGGAACCTAATCACAATTGCATCAATGACAAGAAGCCTTTTTCTCAAATAGCTTGGGTTATGATTTCGAAATTCAGATTATCCATATGATAAGGAAAAAGGGAAAAGAAAAGTACATACTTTCATGTATTCAGATTTATGATATTTTATTGGCCAGAGTGCAATGGGTTTTGAATATAAACGTGTTCTGGAAGGTACTGAAGGCTGTGATTTGCTTGTAACTTAATAAAGATTTTGGTGGTAAACATTTCATCACATTCCCTGCAGAACCTGTATTACATTTTGCCTATGCCAAGAGTCACAAGACATAGCTTCTTGCTTTTATCACTTCACTGTTCGCTAATGTTCCTTCTAATGAAACCTGTGTTTGTAATTACATTTTATAGGGAGGTGCTGAAAGGGAACAAGGCTTGCTTCAGATACTGACTGAGATGGATGGATTCAAAGTTTCTACAGCACAGGTAAGCTTTTAATTGCTTGCCAGGATCATAGCAATGTTATTTGATATACTAAACTTAAATTTCAGGTGCTTGTGATAGGTGCTACAAATAGATTGGATATTCTTGATCCTGCTCTATTGAGGAAGGGTCGTTTTGACAAGATCATTCGAGTTGGGTTGCCATCAAAAGATGGAAGACTTGCCATTTTGAAGGTATTTTACTCCCACAACCTTTACTTACTGGGATTCTTGCTTCCTTACGTATTTCGTGGTTGCTATTTTTTTTTTCTGGTGTAAACTAGGTGCATGCTAGGAATAAATTTTTTCGCTCAGAGGAGGAGAAGGAGATTCTTCTTAAGGAAATTGCAGAGCTTACAGAAGATTTTACTGGGGCAGAGCTACAAAATATACTGTAAATAATCATTGATTGATATTGCTGCGGCAATCTGGCATTAGAATACAGGCTGATGTATCATGAATTAAATGACAGGAATGAAGCTGGAATTTTGACAGCCAGGAAGGATTTGGATTACATTGGGCGAGATGAGCTGCTTGAGGCATTAAAAAGGGTTGGTGGTTTCTCTGCTACTTTCTGGCGGGCAATAATGTTCTTTCTTATGATGTGTTTAATGCGTTTCTGGTGCAGTATTATGCCATCTTATGAATCTTATGAATTTGCAGCAAAAGGGAACTTTTGAAACAGGGCAAGAGGATAGTGCTGAAATACCTGAAGAATTGAAGCTTAGATTGGCATACAGAGAAGCAGCTGTTGCTGTTCTTGCATGTTATTATCCTGAACCGCACCGTCCTTTTGTTGAGGTAGCTGACTTTCTCTATTTTGTTTAGCAAGCTCATCCATTGTGTGCGGAAACATGATTTTTCATCTGTCGCTGTGTTTTTAATGAGTTTATTGTTTGCAGACTGATATAAATTCTATCCACAGCCAGCCAAATATGCGTTATACTGAGATTGCTGGTCAGGTTTTTGCAAGGAAATCAGATTACATAAACTCTATTGTCCGTGCTTGTGCTCGTAAGTTGTTAATGTTACTTGGGAAAGTCTCCTTTGAAGTATGATTTGATTTATGCATTTTTCATCGTATAGATATTGTTTTTAAGCATTTCATGTTCTGTTTTTAAGCATCATATAAAATAAATGACAAACAATAGTATGTGGGTTGCATTGAGAAAAATTTCAGGTCATTGTTATACAAATTGAGCCTTGTTTTTTGGTATTACCGTTTTGTTTTTTATTGTGTGAATCTACAAACTTATCATAGTGAGCCCAACTTATATCATCTTAAATTTTAAACACCCCCTTCCCTCTGTGCCACGCATTTCATGGTTGGTTTTGAGTCTTTTGACAACTTTTGTTTGGTTGCAATATGTGAACTTTCAATGTAAGGTGAATTACTTTGGTCAATAAAATCAACAAAGACAAGGTTCTCTAATTTATTTCTCCATGATTAATATTTCTTAAAGCTTGACAGGTTGAATTAGGGACTAAAACCAGGGTAGTTCGATCATTGGCTCCCTTGAACAGAAGAATACATAAAATCACAAAGATGATTAACCAGGATTGGTAATTCGGGTATTAAGCTATTTGTTATTTTAAATTTGTTTGTAGCAAGAGTAATTGAGGAGGGGATGTTTGGGATTGACAACTTATGTTGGGTCTCTGCAAAGGCAACATTAGAAGCTTCAAGGCGTGCCGAATTTTTAATTCTACAGACAGGAATGACTGCATTTGGGAAAGCATACTTCAAACACGAAAGTGATCTTGTGCCTAATGTATGTCTGTGGGATCCCAATCTTGTTTCAATATACCCTCTTTCCCCAGAAGGAAGTGTTTTATGAGTATAGTTGTGTCACAACTTATGTTGAAGTTTGGTACAGCTTGCAATGAAGCTTGAAGCACTCCGAGATGAGTATATGCGTTATGCTACGGAGAAGTGTTCATCTGTACTAAAAGAATACCGTTCAACAGTTGAGACAATCACAGGTTCGGTCCTCTTGTGTTTTGCATGTTGACGAATGAACATTTTCTTCTGGCAGTTATTTAGATTAGATCGTGATAGTTAAACATTTTAGGAATTAGGTTTTACTGTAGAATAATTCAACAATTGTTAATCATTTTTCACTAAAAAGTGCCTGGCAAGATTGCTACATGCTTACTTTGCTTTGCAGATATTTTGCTTGAAAAGGGGCAAATCAAAGCTGAGGAGATATGGGACATTTATAAGAGTGCTCCTCGTGTAGCACAGGTAAATCTTAAATTAAAGTGGAGCATTTACTTTTTTGTAATGAACATTTAATAATGGTTACGATTTGTAAATTTCGAATGATGTTCTTGCTTTCATATGTGATATCCAACAAGTGAGAGTAAATTTATTATGCATGCCAATGATGTGACAGTACTCTCACAATCGAAGATAGCGATTTTCAATATGTTTATTACTTGCAAGTTATTTTTTGGAGTTTTTAAGCATTTCAAACTTACAATTTCAGTATGGCAGGCTCTACACACAACAATCGTTTTTAAAAAATTGTTATTATTCTTCTTGGTTAAATAAATAATAATCTTTTGAAGATTATTTTTTTCCTGGATATTGTTTAGCCTTCTGTGAGTCCAGTTGATGAATATGGAGCACTGATTTATGCTGGACGATGGGGAATTCATGGGATTAGTCTTCCGGGAAGGGTTACATTTGCGCCAGGCAATGTTGGATTTGCAACCTTTGGTGCTCCTTGCCCGACAGAGGTATATGCCAAAATGATGTTTTATAGGCTGCCTTAATTTCGCATGCAACACTGATTTGTAATCTTTAATTTGTCCTTTCCTTTTTCCTGCAGACGCAAATTGTTAGTGATGAAACTTGGAAACTAGTAGATGATATCTGGGATAGAAAGGTTCAAGAAATTAAAGATGAAGCTACAAGGGTGATTGAAGAAGAGAAAGAAAAGCCACAACTTTTGATGGCAAGCCATTTCCTTTAAGAGGAACTGATATTTGATCTATAGGTTTGTGGGCATTTTTGACATTCCAACTTCAATTATCTTTACTTGCTATAGTTGATTGTGTTTGTGACGAGTAATGGAATAAGATGGCACCTGGCCTGGAGCATGCTTTTATTTATTTAAACTTTGATGACCATGAACACCATCTTTTGGGGAAAAAGAATACAAAACATAAATTATGTCACAGAAATAGTAACATTGTCACTTGTAGATGGAGTTTGGGGGCCAAACTTGTTACTCTTGTCCCTTCTCTTCTGGTCTAATTTGGCATTGCAAAATTTTATCCTGCCCCTTTCTTTGGGAAACTGCACCAACAATTTCCTTCCCTTTGCCCAGTTTAAATCAGCATGAATATGAAGTTGGAGTGCACATTATTTATTGTCCCCAGCCAGTAACATAATATTCATCTGGCTCAATTGCTTGAATTTTGTGCAGCATAGCGAATTCTTGAATTAAGGCTGGGTAGATTCTGAGAGCGACATGAAGATTGATCATCTCTTGGACAATTGTATAACCTCATTCAATTTTTGTGAAGGGGACCTTTTTACCACAGATGGAGCACTAGGAGTTTTAGTTTTAGCTATTGAGTGGGAAATGCATTACTATACACATTGTAATTCATCAGAAAGATATGTAATTAAGGCAATTGTAAATTTATGATTTGACCTCAAATTTTGCCATATAGTTGTGACTTTGTGATCGCATTCTTCAATGATAAATTAGAGTAAAGATTGTTGCACTGTTTTTACGTCACCGACTCTGCACAGCGAGTAGTCTCTCTAGGCCTCGCGTATGATGATGTTAACGCAATAGTAATGTACACAAAGTGATGTGCAGCTATTAGTAATCTAAATTTATTTTATCCAGTAGGCTCCGTTCTGTAAAAGTATTAAAAAATCCTGGTATTGACTGAGTATGCATCTCTCTCTTTGTTGACTATTCAAATCAGTGTATATATATAAACACTTTGTTGTCAAAACGAATGACGAGGCAAGTTACGATTGTTTTCAGTTGCAGTTGAATGAAATGAAATAACGAAAACTATTCAACAAAGTAATAAAGAAAATTTACTTTTAACACTAGCTGTGTGTTTAATATAGGGGTAAAAATGAAAGGATAAAATTTTATGAATGAGCTCTTAAAATTATATAAAAAATTTATTAATAAAATGTTATATTTCATTTTTATCCCATATCAAATATGTCACTTTTTTTTTTGTAGATGGGCCGAAGCCCAAGAGAATGGACATTATGAGCATGATTGCTTGAAGAGAAAGCTCCGGATGAGGCGTCACCCTGTCCCCAAAAGTTGTATTCTCAGAAGTGCGAAAGTCGGTGTAACATAGTTATAAGCGATGTACCGTGATAGGAATTGAGCATTTTAAGGCAATTACGACAATTTGTTAGATTTGGGCATGGCAAGAGACCTCGCAGCAGCAGCTTAGCAGTGCACGGCAATTAGTATCAAAAGTGCGATATTATCATCTTTGTAATTATTTGCTCAACAATGGTTTTTCTCTATTAAAATGAACATGAAGAATGGACTCTATAGAGAGGGGAAGACAAAGTCTTGGCTCCACATAGCATCACGACCAAATGCTTTTTATCTCTTTCTCTCTCTATATATAGTATTCATTTTTAATATCCAGTTTTGATGTACTAATAACATTTACTCGTATTTGCTACCACCATTTAAAATTCAGTTATCGTTTGTTGTCTTCCACTTTATTCAAGGTCAACTACATTATTTAATTTAAAATCATAACTATATGCTGTTGGATTTAAACTATAAATTCATAGACTGCGACTTAATTTTTTTTTTTTAGAAATAAAAACATTAGGCCCTGGCCCTACAAGTTACAACCAGATGTAAGATGGTTGGTATCACGTCCAATGTTATGCTGCTTAGGCCCCAAGACAACCTGGTTGACTGATGCTGATTCCATTGCTAGCCTATGAAATGAAGTTTCGAATGTTGTACGCTAACTGCAATTTGGTGTATTATGGGTTTTATATATTATGTCACAAGAAGTTCAAACACCAGAAACCAGCCACTGGGAATAGGAAGACCAAAGGCGCCACTGGTTGCAAAGCTTGTGAGTCATGGGAACAAAAACCAGCGAATTCCATGGTTTTTATTCCTCTTACAAGTCTGAAACTTCAAAATCGGAGATGACGATACTCCTTCTGTGGTGCACTGTGCACTATATATATCACACCAAAACCAACCCATTTTCCTCACAGCGAAAACGAAAAGTGGTTTTTGTGTTTGTTGTGTGAGTGATCATTATTCAAGAAGTCAATCAAGGCAGTACCAAAAGCAAAGAATATGGTGTCAAACACTGCTGGAAAGGTCATACGCTGCAAAGGTATTCTGTTACAATTGTTACTGTTGCATCGGTTTCATTTTATTTGTTGTTGCTCTTCTTATTGCATAAAATGGTTCTATAATGGTATCCATGTTAAGCCATGCAAATATCTAACATCAACTTTCTTGAATTGCTTGTCCATAATTCACATATATACAAGTTATAGCCTTCGTTACCCTTAGCAACAGTATTTCTCATTGATCATCGACTTAATTAATGTTACTGCATTGCAGCTGCGGTGGCATGGGAAGCTGGAAAGCCACTGGTGATAGAGGAAGTAGAGGTAGCTCCACCACAGGCGAATGAGGTTCGTCTCAAGATATTGTTCACCTCACTCTGCCACACTGATGTCTACTTCTGGGAAGCTAAGGTAATTTAATGGTTCTATTATGAAGTGTTACTAGTAGTTCTCAAAACTATAATTGAACACATGCTGAGATTGTTGAATTCAATATTTTTCAGGGACAGACACCTCTATTTCCACGTATATTTGGTCATGAAGCAGGCGGGTATGCACAATTTACAATTGAAGAACAATAGGTTGTTTCTTATTCTGTCTGTTGATTGTATATTTATCTCATGTTTTTCAACTTTTTGTTTGATCTCAGAATTGTGGAAAGTGTTGGTGAGGGCGTGACCGATCTCAAGCCTGGCGATCATGTGCTTCCGGTCTTCACAGGGGAGTGCAAGGAGTGTCAGCATTGCAAATCAGAGGAAAGTAACATGTGTGACCTCCTAAGGATCAATACTGACCGTGGAGTGATGCTCAATGATGGCAAGTCAAGGTTTTCAATTAATGGACAGCCAATATACCATTTTGTTGGAACTTCTACCTTCAGTGAATACACTGTAGTTCATGTTGGCTGTGTTGCCAAGATCAACCCAGCTGCCGCACTTGACAAAGTTTGTGTTCTGAGTTGCGGAATCTCAACAGGTTACAACAGTTCGAATCCTGCTCTTCTAGTCAATTGAAAAGTTTCTCTTTCAATTAACAACATCAATGGTTTCAATATTGAAGGTCTTGGTGCTACACTGAATGTTGCAAAACCTACCAAAGGTTCATCAGTAGCTATATTTGGATTAGGAGCTGTGGGGCTTGCTGTAAGTTGTCTGTTCCTAAATAAAAGACGAAATTCGGGTGCATCTATTATTGCAGAAGTGATAGAAATGTTATTTTGCTTTTACATTTGCAACAGGCCGCCGAGGGAGCTAGACTTGCTGGTGCTTCCAGGATCATTGGGGTTGACTTGAATTCTAAGAGATTTATTGAAGGTGAGAGAAGCAGTTAGAAAGTCTTTTTATAACTCGATTATATATAGTAAATATAAGCCCTAGTTATCCTGTTATTGATGATCCTGATACAGTGACGCATGATTTATATTAAACTTTGCTCTGAGTCTGTTATGATTGTTCTTATTCTTGTCTACAGCTAAGAAGTTTGGTGTTACTGAGTTTGTGAATCCAAAAGATCATGACAAGCCCGTTCAAGAGGTTTGGGTCCTTACATAAACTGACTAGTCTTGGAATTATATATACATGGCTTTTACACGTACTTGAATCCCTTGATTCACTTCAGGTGATTGCTGCAATGACTGGCGGGGGTGTTGACCGGAGTGTTGAGTGTACTGGAAGTATTAGTGCTATGATATCTGCATTCGAATGTGTTCATGATGTAAAGTTCCTCAAGCTTATATTCTAGTCATTTGATTTACCATTATTTTAACTCTAGTGCCTTAATGCAAAATGAGAGGCCCTTCTCCCAATTGTGACTTCCTCTGTTATAACTTTGCAGGGATGGGGTGTTGCTGTACTTGTTGGTGTGCCAAATAAAGATGATGCTTTCAAAACACATCCAATCAACGTCTTGAACGAAAAGACTCTCAAGGGTACTTTCTTTGGTAACTATAAGCCACGTTCTGACCTACCATCAGTGGTGGAGATGTACATGAACAAGGTTGGTTGAATTCATTAATGAAGATAATGTCTAAAGTTTGGAATATGACTTGCTTATAGTTTTTATGCATCCACATATTAGTTTGAGACTCGATATAATAGCAGAGGTATGAAGTTTGTTTTATCTGTGACTGGAAACCATCTCAAGGGGTTGTTTGTTTTAACTTTTAGGGTATGTTTGATTGGGAGGTAAAAATGGAAGGAAAATTTTCATGGAGCTCATCCATGCAAAACTTCCCTCCATTTTTATCCCCCAATCAAACACACCCTTAGAGAAAAAATTTATCTTCCTCAGACACTGGAAGTAACAATTTTCTTGCTCGCACCAAAGGTACTTTTGATGCTGTCAAATGGTAAACCAAAGGGGCACTTAATCATGATGACATGCCACCTGATCAGTCTCAATAATTTCAAAATTTCTCACAGATATCTTGCGGCTAATGATCACAGATAAGACAGTTTCTTCAGTCAAAACGTACTTAATAATAGCTATTAACTGACACGGAAAAACTGCAAATTGATAGCAAGTCCTAAATGAACAGTAGCTTTTATTAACTAACTGATACTGATGTTGGATTTAGGCACTTAAAATGATCATCAACCTTTTTCTCACGGCTCATCACTTTGAAAATTTTTTTCAATCTCTTGACTCATTCCATGTCAACCTTTTCTCGCTGCTCATCACTTGTAAACTTATTTTTTATTCTTCTGACTTATTTCACATGTGACAGGAACTTGAACTCGAGAAGTTTATCACCCATGAATTACCTTTCTCAGAAATCAACAAGGCTTTTGAATACATGCTTAAAGGAGAGAGCCTCCGTTGTATTATCCGCATGCCTGCATAAAATTTCTTTGTATTAATCACTTTGACTGTGGAGTGAAAAAATCTGTGTGAGCTTATATGTTGCTGTGGTCACTGGAACAAAACATTGTTCATACTTTCATATGTTTTCCTTTAAATTTCGTAGGGAAGTTTTTGTATCTATTCCAAACCGCTTGTGTTTGTACAGAACAGAATAAGATGCTCATGTACCGGTGTGTTTTTATATGAATATATATATACTTCATTGTTGAGTGTGATTGAAGTCTTTATCTTGGGAAAGTCTACTAAAATCTCATCAAATCATACTCTTACCTGTAATAAGATGATTACTACTTTCCTATGCTGATATTATTGATTATATAATTGGAAATTGAAATTTAACTCAAAGTAAATCAAAATCTTATGAGAAAAGTGGACCAAACCCAACAGTTTTGTAAAATTTTTAAGTCTATAAATCTAGAAGGACCCAATAATGGGAGGTTATAGCTTCTTATAGTGGCCAATGCACTGTCAAGATGTTGTGGCCTTTTCCCATTGCTAACATGAAACTTTAGAGCCTGATAGGTATGGGATTGAGAGTCAAGATTCTTGTTGGTTTATGACCCGTGACTCTGGGCTCTAAGGTGTTTGCTATCAGACAACGAAGGCCTTATGAGTAGCTCGCTACCTTCCAAATAAAGCCCAGGATCACTCACATAGACAAAGTACAAGAAGAAAAAAACAACTCATTTTGACAATTAAGGCTACCCCCATGTCTTCAGCCAAAAATAATGTCCTAGTATAGAATAGATGCTTTAATGAACAGAGTTTATCACATGACTCTTGAAAACCATCAACATCTGTTACATGTAATATATGCCACTGTTCCCAATACAAGCCAGAAAAAAAAAAACAATAAAATATTTATGCATCAAAAATAAAGACAAGGCAGACCTAAATAAGATCCGGAGAAGAAAAGGAACCATACAGCTCTGGTTCTTGACTTTTATGGCCTCAGTTTTCAATATATACTTCTAACTCTCTCCTCTCTTTTCACCACTCCCTCTCCCTCAAAAATCTCTCAAGAAAAACCAGTGTCAGATAACAACTACACCCCATAATGGATTCTAAGATCTTCTTGCTATTTCTCCTTTTTCTAGCACACCCCCAACCATATACCTTTGTGAATGGGGATGCCACCTTGATCAAGAGAACTTGCAAGAACACCAAGTACTATGATCTATGCTTCTCTTCCCTCAAATCCGATCCTAGCAGCCCAAACGCAGACTCCAAGGGCTTAGCAGTGATCATGGTTGGCATTGGAATGACCAATGCCACCTCAACTTCTTCCTACCTGTCTTCTAAATTGCTTAGCCCTAGTCCCAACAACACAAACTTGAAAAGGGTCCTCAAGGAGTGTGCTGATAAGTACTCCTATGCAGGTGATGCCCTCCAAGCTTCGGTGCAGGATCTTGCTGATGAGGCATATGACTATGCTTACATGCACATCACTGCCGCCAAAGATTACCCAAATGCTTGTCACAATGCATTCAAACGGTACCCCGGCTTGGTTTATCCTCCTGAGCTTGCTCGTAGAGAAAACGGTTTGAAGCATATATGTGATGTGGCTATGGCGATTATTGATAATCTTGATTGGTAGTTGCATTAACATGTAACTTCCACTTTGTAATGCAAACCATATTCTCTGGTGTTGATTTTCCTACTATATGTTATGTATTCTTTTTTTGATCTTTGTATAATATATACTATTGTGTTTTTCGAAATGCCAGATTTCGCCCTTATGTACGTCTAAATTTGACAACTCATAACTAAGGCATATCCAAGAGCAGGTAGATTTGCATGTTTATGTAGCGTGCCCCACTTATTTGGCTGAAACTTGTTAGTGCTGGCAAGAGGTAGATAAGGATTATGCAAATAATTTATCTTCCGCTAAGCAAAGTATGTGAATTATTTGGGAGATCATTGACGAGTGCATAAGTCCTAGTCAAGAAAAGAAAGTAAGAAAAGGTTCAATGATTGTTTCAGGTTACGGTATCATGATAGTATCCTTGTTGAAGAGCTGTCCTTAATCTGTGAGCAGATCTTACAAAGATAGCCTGAATGTCTTTTTTTTTTTTTCATTGAATGTTGGGTATCGTAGCGTCTCTTTTGTTTCTATTTTCTATTTTTATTTTAAGATCTTATAAAGAAAAATAGAATTATATTATTTTTACTATTTTTTTCATAAAATTTAAAAAATAAAAAAATGCAAAATAAAAACAAAATCAAACAGACCTTTTTTTTTTAAAAAAATGTTTAGGGGACGCACTACACGATGTATACGGAAAAAACGAGAAAAATGATAAAAATACTTAAATGATGGGTCCCATATAAGTATTACTATTTTTGTTTAATTTTTTTTTTATCTAGAAACTTACTAGCATTTGCGTTGCGTTGATAAGTTTTTTTTTTACAAAACTTACTAGCAAAATAGTGCAACACTAGTAAGTTTATATATATATATATATATATTACCGGTATTGCACTGTTTGCGTTGGTAATTTTTTTTTTTTTACAAAATTTACCAGCTAAACAATGCAACGAATATATACAAAATTTATTAACACTTGCATTATTTTGCACTAGTAAATTTCTAAATAAATCCAAGCATTTTTATCTATACATCCACTATTTATGCGTCCCCCTATCAATATTTTTTTTTTTCCCTTCTTCTTAGTCGTTGGGTAACGTTTTTGGTTTGTATTTTTGGAAGGAACCTTGGGCTCAATAACTGTTATGTGCTTTACGAACGGGCCCAAGTTTAATAAACTGTTAAACAAATTCAAAATATACATGTGCTAGTGACAAAAAAACAAGGTACTTTTTATAAAATCCAAAAAGCCTGTTTTTGAGCCAAAATACAATACTGTCTTATTATTTTCAGGCGGAATGAAACGGCTTTCTCATTATTCTTAGTGTATCTTTAGCAATATTGAGAAGATAAGATAGGGTATCAAATCGGTCAGGGTAGAGGATCAAAGATTTAGAGATTTAATTGATTTAATCAGAGAGTTCGATCAAAATATAATAAAAAATATATATATATATATATATATATATATATATATATATATATATATATATATTTAAGTATTTATATATATGTATATATATTATTAAGTAATTTAAATAAAGAATAATAAATCTTGATTATTATTTAATTTTATTCTAACAATTAATTTAATTTTAAGTTTCATAAGCTGGTTGTAATTTAAAAATAAAATAAAATAAAATGTGGGCTATGATGATGTAAATGGCTATGACCCACAAAATAACAATTAGAAAACCTAACTCTTTGCGTACCTAAGCCTTAATCAGCTGTCAGTCATCTCTCTTTTCCTCACTCTCATCTCTCTTCTCTCTCTATATTCATCAACTCATTCTTCTCTTTTTTTAAGGAAGAAATTTGAAACTGCCACAGTGCCACAACATGGAAAATGCTTGGAGGGGTGGAATAGCTTGGTCGTGGTGGGGCCTCTCTCTCTCTCTGTGTTTTGTATAGTGGGTGGTTTATTTTCTGTCAACTTCTCCTCTGTTTTGTATAGCCTCTCTCTCTCTCTCTGTGTTTTGTATAGCGTCGAGTACTAAAGGAACATGAAGAACTCGGCAAGGGGTGTGGCAGTGAAGCCATTATTCTCTTGTGTTGTTGTTATTGTCGATTTGTTTTCTTTTGGCCCTTCAAGCATTGTAGAAGCTGCTCTAACTCCTTCATAGATGGCTCGTCCAACACTGTTTTGCACTGCAGCTTCCTTTCTTTTTTTTTTTTCAACAAAAATTGGTAAATGACTGTTTTAGTTTAAAACAAAAAAAATCAAACCAGTAAGCCGATAAAATCGGACCAATTCACACCAATTCACCGGTTCAGTCTAATTTAAAAGCAGTTTTTAAAGATGGCGGTTCAACTAGCAAGATTGGACCGGACACTAGGCCAGTTCCTGGTTTGGCAGGTTCGACCAGCCGGTCCGGTTCGATTTTTTTTTCCATGATCTTTAGTCCGAACTAGCAAAAGTATATGATAAAAACAAAACAAAAAAAATCCAATGCAAGTAAATGTGAACAATCTCCAGATTCATAGAGCTAAGGTTATCATTGAATATTTTATGACGAGTAGAATGGAATAAAATGTAATAAAAAAAAGAGTTTAACTTTTATGTATTATAATATAAAATAATTTTATATTATCAACTAATAAAAATATAAAAAAAGGTTAAATTATGTTAGATAATTATCTATTATGATAAGGAACTTATCATAATTTGATATATTTTTATATTTTTATTATTTAATAATATAAAATTATTTTATATTATTAATATATAAAATTAAATTCATAAAAAATAGAATAAATATTTAGTTCTACCATTTATATATTAAAGAATAGAATAGAGAAAGATTTTCATTCTATTGTTTAAAATACAATGAAATAATAAAAAAAAGTAAAAATTTTAAGATATTTATTCTTATTCTTGTTCCATTCATCTTGTGCTGGCCAAATTGAAGAAGAAAGAAAATAAAGGTATTGGATTGAATGAAATTAATGGAGTGGATTCTTATACATTCCATTCCACTCTATTTTAAATTATTCAAACAATGAAACTTAATATCATTTTTTTACTTTCCATCAATTCAAACACAATTTAAAGAATCCAGAAGGCCGAAGCCATAGGGAAATGGTTTTTGGACAACACTTCCAACGGATTTTTCTTCTTCTTTTAATAATAGTCTACTACAATAATGAAAAGATTCAAGTTACTGAGTGATAAAAGTTTATCAAATCTCATATTAATGTGTATATGTTACATAGTATGCTATTGATATAATTCAAGGTAGGGGCAAAATTATGCTTTTGGAAAATACCAGAAAAAAAAAAACTAATTGACAAAAATATAAGGTAATTTGTCAATAAGAAACCCATAATTCATAAGCCTAACCTCTAGATTTGATGCGTTAGTCAAAATGCCAATTACTTTATCAGCCAAAAAACATGATATCTACAACCAGCTGCCACAACAAGCGCGAGAAGATAGAATTACTGCATTATGTCACAAAGTACATAGCAATTCCCAATGCCCATTGATTTCTTGTTCAGCCTTGGCTGGGTTTTTATGGCATGGTTGAGACATTGATGATGGATCTGACATAGAGAGGATGATGGACATCAATCATCGTTTAGAGAGAAAAAAAAAAAAAAAAAAGAAGAAGAAAAATAGAGATGGAAAGAGAAGATGATGATGCAGCCACCTCTTTTTTTGGGGTCATGCAGCCACTGCTTCCGCATGCTAGCTATTCAATTACAAGTTGCTTATTTCAGCCCATTTGGCTTGAAAATGGGTGCAGATCCACTGTCTGATTTCCTGATATTTGGTCTTTGCAACTCTAATTAACTTCTTGAGATTTTTGCTCATGCCCAGCCGAAAAAGCAACTGAGATTGCTGAAACAATATCATCATCGATTTCGTTTGTGGATCCCTCTTAGCTAAGTTATTTTAACACTTCATTTGTATGCTGCGTCTGAATTCTAGTACACTAATATAAAAGGGCATATAATGCATATATAATTATGAATGCAAGAGAACCATTTCCAGAAGATTCCTGATATTAAACTACATCTTGCCCAAGGGCTTAGGGGATTTTGGGGGACAAACAATCCATATTCAATTTGCCATTCTGAGAAAAACAAAGAAAAAAGTTGCCATTCTGAAACATAAACACGAACACTAAATAATATGACATTGTCATAGATTCGTGGCATACATCGAAATTCAAAATATATACAAGTTGCCTAAACACGTACATACATACTTGTGTACATACATGATACGAAAATTAAGGGATAATTTCCTTACTTTGAGGGAATAAGACCTTTTTAAAAATTCCTAAAGAAAAAGAAAAAGGAAATAAAGATAAAACTAATAATTTAATTTGTATATACTGATAATATAAAATAATTTTATCCTGTCATCTAATTATATTCTCCTATTTGTATAACTTTTTAAATAATAGGGGTGAGGATCATGCATGTTTGCTTATGTGACAATATATGATTAAATAATAGTGTAAAAAAAATTTATACTGTCAGTATATATTAATTAAACCCTAAAACTAATGGTTAATTTTTTTTTAATCTATTGATCTTAAGGATTATATTTATAATGATGAAAAACATTCTTGAACCTTCCATCCCTATAACAAATTATTAACACTTTTCATCCCTCCCTACACATATTATCATCATAAAGTCACTATAGAGTATTTTTATTAGTTATTCTTCCCTATCATTATATAACTTGAAGTGTATAGAAAAAATATATAATCTGGTATCAATAATAAAATTTACCCTCAAATAATTACTTTGCATGATAAACTAATCGCAACAAAAAATATGATTATTCTATCGTGAAAATTAGTATTTGTTAATTTTTTTAAAATTTTCTAGTAACATGGCCACTTGTTCTTTTGTGGTTAGTTATTTATTTATGAAGAGTAATTATTAGAAAGGTTAATTTGAAACATAAATAAATAAATTAGAAAAATACATCCTATCAAAACATTATAACTACATAATACTATTCTGTATATTTTTTTATGTGACATAAAACTAAATTTATTTATGATATCTATAATTACGAGTACAAATATATTTCTCGTAGTTGAAAGAGCTCCCACATGCACCACATCGGCCAAACAACAAGTGGAAAGAAAGATTAACCGATAGCCCGTAACAGCCACTTTCTGGAATCTATATATACCAACTAATAGAAGCATAACCGAAAATGCGTAAATGATTCAACTCAAACTATTGTCTACGTCTGGCCATGTGACTCTCAGTCTATTGAAATGGATGAATATCATACGATTTTAGGGGTCGAAGAACAAGCAATTAAACGCATTTTGATCATATTAATATGTGTGGCAGCGCTCCGGGCAAGCTGTTTTTGTTTAGCTACAATTTGAAGACATTAATATCGTAAGAATTACGCTTTCGGTCTGTTTATGCTTAGCTAAAATTGAAGTAATTTCTTATATAAATGGGGCTTGTCGTTTCCGGAGTTTCTGAATGGCGATCAGATCATATAGGCTTCATAGACAATGTGAATGGAAAGTTGTATTAGCATAACCATCGGTTTATAGGCAATTAGTATGCCTCACCCTTAATAATTAACTGTAATATATGTGGCTTTAGTTTGGGGCTTTTTGGCTCATATTTGCTTCAACCGCAGGATGCTATAACTCAACTTCGTCTCTCTATAAAAGATCCGCAGAGCTCATCCTAGTTTATGGTACAAATCCATTTCAGGATTCATCCTTTGCAATTATTTAGCTAAGCTCTTTCAATATGAACCCGCATATTTCCCTACATTAACAGTTACTTAGTTTATCTTATAATTATTGAGAAGATATCCTTGAATAGATAGTTGATTCTTGATTGATAATAAGCGTTGAATGAGGGATTTGACAGCCCTTCACATTTTACAGCACACTCACAATACCCAAAAGCTAAAATGCATGATAGTTGGTTAGACTCTACATATAATATACAAAATAAAATCATGTCTTTATATTTGTGCGTACGAGAACTATGATTTTGAATCGATTAATTGTGTAGTGTATTTTCTTTCAACGCATGTGTCAGTCTACAAAAATAGTATGCCTACCCATAAAATTTTATGTACGAGGAAACACAAGAAAACAAAAATGTAAGACAAGCATAAAATCTTCACTTGTGCATATAGATGAGTATGTCATTTACCTCAGCACCCGTGCTAGTCAATTGAGTATACATATATTTTTGGATATGATCGATCACACTTATGTTATGTAGACAATATGATAGTTGAATATATAACCATCTATGTATTAACATCATCCATTTTCATAGATAAATAACTAAACAATAAAGTATATTTCATGCAAGTCATCAATTCTATATGTATGTCATAAATTTACAGCAACTGCAATCGTAGATATGATACACGCAATGCTACACTCGCATACATACCAGCATCCACTTGCACAAATATGCAATAATCACTGTTTTTAAGGATAATCACAATAGTAAGAAAATGCTGAGGGAAAAATTAAGAAGAAACAAAACATAAGGAGAAGAAAAGGTTTCCTCCAATGTAAATGGAAACAGTTAGGTTTCGAATCCGAAGCCCACATTTTGTTATGCGGTTGGTATCGCACAGAAGAGATGTGGGAGGGAACCAATATAAATATCAATTAATCTTTAACAAGAGAAAACTTGCCAGGAGTTCTGTCCTTGAAATAAATCATATAAATGATAACCAAGATCATATCAGTGAAGCATTTGTTATTGTAAGGGGTCTTCTGTCTTCAGCTTTAATTTTATGTAATATGCGGGTCATGAATTTTCTCTGTAATGCTCAGGGCTTTCTTTCGTGAGACTGAGAGTCAAAACCATGATCCTTAATTAAATTCTCATATACGTTATGCTTATTACATTATATATATTATGGGGTATGGTAAGCATACATATTAAATATGAGAGAGAGAGAGAGAGAGAGAGTCCGGAGAGACGGAGAGGGAGAGAGGACTTCTATGACCAAAAAGATCGATGTTCATTATTCAATGGCTTCTCACGTCACGGTTTAAATTATTCCCTGAAGAGAGTAGACCAAACAAACTTTCCGGCCAACTCCCAAACTGCATAATTATTATTCCATTCTATATATATTGTTATTATATATAGGGATATAGGGATGTACGTAACCCAAGCCAACCGTGATGATTATTCCTCAGGCACTTTAGTCAACAATATCCTAACAAACCTTTTCCCTAACACATGACCCTTCCCTTAAAAGATTCCTCTACCTATATCTTAGACTTAAATCCCTTTTATTTTTTCTCTGTTTTCTTCCCCAAACACTAACCCTTATTAAGATGCACTAATATTATGCACACACACCGATCCCACATATATATATATATATACCTAAATCACTAATCATTCACTAATTACCTTATGATGGTTAAAGCTGGAGGAGCCATCACCTGCATGGCCATGGCTTATGGCGGTGAATCCTAATCCGCCCAGCATGTCCACGGAGGAGGTGGCGGCAGCAGCGGCGGCAGGACCGTGAATTATATTTGGTGCAAAAGGCCAATCACCACCGGCGGCTAACAAGAAGCTACTAGTAGGAGTGGCACTACCCGTTCCTATGCGATTTGGTGATTGTGGAGGAGGGTTTTGGTGCTGAGATTGAGGGGTAGTTGATTGTAGCAACCTGATTTGCCTCTTCAAGAACTTGACATAGCGAATGGCTTCATCGAGCATAGAAGCGGTGTCCATTTTTGTTCCTCCTGGGACTAGCCTTTGAAGGACTCGGATCCTCTCGCTGATCCTCTCTCTTCTGTGGCGTGCAGCCACACTCTGAGGGTCATCGCTTATGCGCACGTTTCGCCTCTTCGGCTTTCTTATGGTGGCAGGGTCGATGTCCACGGGCTGCATAGCGGCTATCTTGTACATCATCTCCTTCATGGCTCCTAGCTCTTCCTCTGGCTCTTCGTCTTCTTCGAAGTGGATGCCGAGTATGTCATTGAAGAAGCTTGAAGAGGGAGCCATGCCGAATGAGGACGACGGTGAGGATGGTATTTGCTGGTGATGATGCACTTGAAGAGGGTGAAAGTTGTTAGACCAAATTCCAGAGCACACAGGAATTTGCTGATCATGGCGAGTGATGTTCATGTTATGTTCTTCTGCTGTTTCCATCTTATCAAGATTCCAAGTGCTGTCAACATTTGTGAATGTGGTAGTGTTCTGATTAGTATCCATGGCCGCAAAATTTGAATTGTGGGATGCTTCTATTCTAGATAGTTGATGTATATTTTTTTAATGTTGAGTGGACTAAAAGTGTAAGAAAAAGGAAAAGGGGAATCAAGAAACTGGGTTCTCTCGTCCCTTGAAACAACACTTAAAAGTCTAACTATATATCTCGTCTCTTAAAAGGGTGGTGGCTGTGTGGTGAGAAGAGGAGTGGTAGCTACAGCTAGGTAGCTAGTTGATTGCCTTGAAGCTTTCTAATCTTCAACATACATTTTGTCTTTGATGGTTCAAAAGGTAGCTAGGGGGACACGGGGAGAGAAAAAGGGGGAGGAGGAGAAAGAGAAGAACCGCCCCGGGGGGGGGGGGGGGAAGTATTTGGAACGGGTTTTCACTGAAATGAAAGTAGCTGCAAAAAGTACATAGATGGATAAATAAAAAGAAAATTGAGTGTTATTTATAACAATTTTATTATAGACACCCAAATATTTAGAGATTAAATTGAAAAAAAAATTATAAAAAAAAGAGAGATGGACAAAAGTATCAAAATATGTTAATTAGTGGAATATAAAAAAAAAAGAAAATGTGGTCAACAAGTTAGAGGGAATGAACGTGGTTTTACAAAATATCAATCGCATATCAAAGGTTAAGGAAAGAGAAACGCTTTAAGAAATAAAATAGTACGAGAGAATTTATAAAATTTTATGAATCTAACATTATTTGAATTGGGTCTGACATCATTAAATTTTATATTACTTTTAGTGGATAATAAAAAAGAAAGGATAATAGACTTATAAGTTATATATTAAATGAGAAATATGATTAATTGTACAAATAAGAAGAATAAATCTTAATTATTAAATTTTATATTAATAATTAAAATTAAAATATAAAATTATATAATTTTTTTAAATTATATAATATTTAAATAATTTTAAATCTTAATTATTTATACATAATTATATAATTTAAATTTTTTTTTTATCCTCGTAATAAATTAATTCTTTTATGTGATACGTTTATATATATAGTATTTACAAATAATATTTTAAGAAAGATAAATGTTTTTTATTTTTTTTGTACGGGTGAAAGAATTACACCGATAGGGAATCGGACTGGCTAACTAGTCACATTCCAAGATTTTCTCTCTCCAATCAACTTTGTTTTGGTGCACTGAAATGCTAGGGCTGATTCTCTCCCTTACCATTCATACAGAAATTATTGGGGGCTTTTTAGCAAGGAACTATGGTGTTTTTCCTTTCCTTTACCATTTATGGAAGAAACTTTAGGTGATTCTGAGCAAAAAAAAATTACACCTTTTAACATGTATTACTTTAATTATAAAAATATAATTAAAATAAAAGATAATGATAACTTGCATAATTAGGATAGTGTAGACTAATACCAATAACTTTTACTCTTTAACCTCACAAGTCACATATTAACACTACTAGATATTTAGTTTTTAGCAACATCTATTTAAGAGTAAAGTCTTAAATTGGAACAAAATTCATCACAATTAGTTCTTTTAAAGAGCTAATATGTCTTATGAAAAGTATTTTTCAAAAATCAATTTATTCGTAAAAGAGACTAGTTTGGCTTGCATTTTTTATTTTTAGGAACTATGTTGGGAGTTTTCATTTTTTAAAGACGAGTTTGTCTAATTATATTTTGGTTAGGGATTAATTTATAAATTTACTCTTTATTTTAATTATAATATTTAAAAATGTTGCTAAATAAAAAAAGTGCTGTTAAATGAAATATTTTTATTAGTATCGTATTTAGGTTACGTTACTAAAGAGTTTTAATAATATTTTCCCTATTAAAGAGCATTATTGAACACAAGGAAAAAGTAGATAAAACTTTCTGTTGAATAAATTTAAACAAGAAGTATATCCAAAGGGATTTTTTTTTCTTCAGAAAACTAGGGTTTCTAGACATTAATAAAATAACCTCGAATAGTCATCCAAATTAATATAGTATAAACTGATTTACTGAATATATAATTGCTGCTTTGAAACTCCAGCGCTGATGAAACAGTAACGGATTAGCGCCTATCATAATCAATTAGGGTATTTTATGTGTGCGTGACACAAACTTTTGACTCAGAGAGAGAGAACAAACTTGAAAATAGACACAACAGTTTGTGCAAAGAAAGAGAGCTGCGTTGCTGTCATTCTGACGATTCACGCAGAGACAGGCGGTACCATCCACAAGCGATCATATGAGATGAAATTCTTAGAAGATACAGTCAGAAACTACAAAGTTGATGCAAAACCATGTATATTATTACATCAGCCTCAGAGGGATCATGATCAGACGGTGGGGCATGACACACTACACTAGTGTGTGATCATTTCTTTTCCTTTTGTTTTCTTAATTTTCCAGAGTGCTCAAGTACCAGTACCCCACCACACCTGCTCATGACCTTCACTGTGTCTATGCTATAATTTTATGTCGTTCTACGCTTGCGCATGCACAAAGCAATCATTCTGTGCGAGGTAGGGTTCTCTCTTGCATTTTGGCTACCAAACGGCTCAAAACAAGTTAAATAACTGTTCAGCTTCAGGAATTTTTGCGTAATTATTGCTTACCAGACACTATTCAATATTAAATAAATGTAACATCGTGCAGGCTATATTAAAATGAACAAGTATTTGTTTAACGCAAATACATGTCAATTATTAAACTGAGCATCTATGATAAATATATTGACCCATATATCAGCTTCTCATATTGCCCCGTGGCCTTTGACTCGTTGCCCATTAATCCAGTTGTTTATTTCTCTTCAACGTGTAACACTAAACTAAGGTAGCATCTGGTATGGGTTAATTCATCTGAACTACTGACAATATTTAATTAAATTATCTAAACTCAAAATATTATCTTGTTTAATTGGATAATATTACTGATAATCCAAATTTTTAAGATAATATGGATTACTACCAATGTAGTAATGTAGATTGCCCCCATAACATATGGTAATATAGATTATCACTAATATGGCAATTCTCTCATTATAATAATAATAATAATAATAATAATAATTTATTATTATTAAAAATTAATATTATTATTAATAATTATTAATAAAATTAACTATTATAATCATAATTAATAATTAAATTTTCTTGTTGTTATTAATTAATACTATAATAATATTATTATAACTAATAATTAATAATAATAATAATTATTATTATTATTATTATTACTATTAGTAGTATTAGTAGTAGTAGTAGTAGTAGTAGTAGCAATAGTTTAAGATATATATTACCTAATAATCTTTTTAATATACTAAACATGGTAATATGAATTGCCACTTAAATTATCTATGCATATTAAATACTATATTTAATATTATCAATAATTTAAAATGTGATAATTTTTTTAAATAGTAATCTATATTACTGACAATTATAATATATAGGTAATATTCCAAATGCTACATGAGATTGAAGAACATTGATTATTATTATTATTATTATTAGAGAATGGCAACGCGGGTTAACCTCTCCCAACTAGTATTATGATCAGCATAAAAGTAAAGTAGGTAGGGTTGACCTATTTTAAAAATAAAGTTAAAACATAAGACATTTTGATTTACGACGAGTTAGTGATTTAAATTGTCTAAAAGTGTGCAAAATAAATTAATAGATTAACCCATTTGAGATAAATAAAATAATAAATATTGTAGTCTATATTAATATATTTACTTTAACTTAAGAGTGAACAGAAATAACAAGTTAAGCAAGTCAATCCACCTAATTCGGATAAAATTTGTTTCGGTACAAATTTTAAATACTAATGATTTTTTTTTTTTGTGCTGAAATACTAATGGTTTGAAAAAATGGTATATTAATTTATATATTGCTATGCCATAACTTGTGAGTTATCCGAGACGGAAAATTAAAAGAGTAGAGCTTCAAACAAAGGTTTAGATTATGCAATCTAACTCACTAATTTTGACAAATTAAACGGGCTAACACGATGAGTTCAACCCACATTATCATTTTTAGCTCTGCCAGTATCAATGTTTTTTTGTCTTTTAGTCATTACAAACCTTTTTTCCTTTTTTTTCAGTTAGGGAGAGGGGATTTGTTAAGGGCAACAGGGCTCTGACCCTGTGAGTCAAACTCGCGCCCATATTATGCACCTTCCTTAAAGACCAACTGAATGACTATCAAACCACGGCCTTGGGTGCGCTAGTATCAATGTTTGATATAGCTAAATTTTCAAATGCCCAAGAGGTCTAGTGTATGTATGTATAAAAATTTCTTAGAATTAAAGGTACATATATTCATGACCAAGTCAAAGTTGGTATATATCAAGAATGAATAACCCAACCCTTAGCACTTGATAAAAATAATGTTAGATATATAAACCCTAACTCGTGGATTGAAAATGTATAAAACCCAAATAATTCAGTGATTTGGCATGAGAAAGAAATTCAAATTTGCACCAACAAGGTGTTGGTTTAAATGGAAGGGGATTGGGTTCATTAAGTATGAGGTTTAGGATTTGATTTTGAGATTCATATATATGAAAAAAAAAATACTGTTGAGAGGAGTTCCTATTTAGATGTCTAACTATATTTTGAAAGACTAACCTCTTATCTATTCTGTGAAAAGATAATCTGAGAAATTAAAAAAGAAAAAAAAATTCTTGAGTTTCAATTTTCTTTGCCCCATTGTGAACAAGGATTTTTATCCTTCATAATTGACCAGTAGGCCTCTTCTCACTTTCTTTTTTCTTTTTATTTTTGAAATCTTATAAATTGATCCCTTGATTAATCTAATAGCTTTTCATTAAGGAATAATCTATGAAACCCTTGCATATCTTTGGATTTCAAAACCCTTGCATATGTGGGCCAAAAATATTCATATAGATTTATAATAATATTTTTAAAAAATCAATCTTTATTTTTATTTTTATAAAAATATTATAGTGGATTAGGGTTATCAATAGGGATATATTGATTTGTTCCATGCAAGTTGGCCCAAAGGGTTGTTAAATAGGCCAATTGAGCCCTCTTTAGACCTAGCCAATTTAGGGCCACTAGTTAAATGGGCTAGTCTAACATATAGCAAATATTAATGAGTTAACACAACTCATTCAAGCTTGCCCTATTTAGGCCTGACCTATTTGGGCTTGTTAGTTAAATGTGTTAGATAAACTTATAACAAATGTTAACAAACTTGTTGAGTATTAAAAATTAATACTGTAATAATATTATTATAACTAATAATTAATAATAATAATAATTATTATTATTATTATTATTATTATTATTATTATTATTAGTTGTAGTAGTAGTAGTAGTAGTAGTAATAGTAGTTGTAGTAATAATAGTAGTTTAAGATATATATTACCTAATAATCTTTTTGATATACTAAACAGAGTAATATGAATTATTACTTAAATTATCTATATATATCAAATATTGCATTTAACATTACCATTAATTTAAAAAGTGAGAATCTTTTTAAATAGTAATCTACATTATTGACAATTTTAGTAGGTAATATTTCAAACGCTACCTAAAATTGAAGAACATTGATTATTATTATTATTAGAGAATGGCAACGTGGGTTAACCTCTCCCAACTAGTATTATGATCGGCATAAAAGTAAAGTAGGTAGGGTTCACCTATTTTAAAAATAAAGTTAAAACACAGCACATTTTGATTTAAGACAAGTTAGTGAATTAAATTGTCTAAAAGTATACAAAATAAATTAATAGATTAACCCATTTGAGATAAATAAAATGATGAATATTGTTGTCTATATTAATATATTTACTTTAACTTAAGAGTGAACAGAAATAACAAGTTAAGCAAGTCAATCCACCTAACTTGGATAAAATTTGTTACGGTACAAATTTTAAATACTAATGGTTTGAAAAAATGGTATATTAATTCATATATTGCTATGCCATAACTTGTGAGTTATCCGAGATGAAATATTAAAAGAGTAGAGCTTCAAACAAAGGTTTAGATTATGCAATCTAACTCACTAATTTTGACAAATTAAATGGGCTAACACAATGAGTTCAACCCATGTTATCATTTTTAGCTCTGCTAGTATCAATTTTTTTTTTGGTCATTACAAACCTTTTTTTCTTTTTTTTGGTCGAGGGAGGAGGGATTTGTTAGGGGCATAGAGCCGTCAAAATGGGCCAAATCCGTTTATCCACAAAAATAGGTGGGTTGGGCTAAAAAAATAATGACTCGTTTAAACTAACCCATTTTTAATCCGGCTCGTTTACCTGTGTCTATTCTTTTATTATTATTTTAAGTAAAATTGTATAAATTTAGGACATAAAAATATAATTTAATAATTAAATTTAGAATATTCTCACTTTTTTAAATGAAAAATAAGAATTTTTATATTTTTTTAATAAAAAATAATTTTTAAAACATGAAAAGTAAAAAAAATAAAAAATAAAAAAATAAAATGGGTCAGCCCGTTTAAGACCGCGAACTAGTCTTAAATGGGCCGGGCTGAAAAATTTTGGTTCGCGGGCTAAACAAGTCAACCCGTTTAACCCGTTTATTTCACGAGTCTAAATGGGTTAGCTCAGTCCGTTTGATAACCCTAAGGGGCAATGAGGCTCTGCCTTTACGCCCACATCATGCACCTTCCTTAAAGGCCAATTGAATGACCATCAAACCACAGCCTCGGGTGCGTTAGAATCAATGTTTGATATGGCTAAATTTTCAAATGCCCAAGAGGCCTAGTGTATGTATGTATAAAAATTTCTTAGGATTAAAGGTACATATATTCATGACCAAGTCAAAGTTGGTATATATCGAGAATGAATAACCCAACCCTTAGCACTTGATAAAAATAATGTTAGATATATAAACCCTAACTCATGGATTGAGAATGTATAAAACCCATATAATTCAGCGATTTGGCACGAGAAAGAAATTCAAATTTCCACCAAGAAGATGTTGGTTTGAGTGGAAAGAACTTGGGTTCATTAATCATGAGGTTTTGGATTTGATTCTGGAATCTAAAAAATATGAAAAAAAATACTATTAAGAGTGGTCTCCATTTAGATATTTAACTATATCATGAAAGATTAACCTCTTATCTATTATGTGAAAAGGTAATCTAAGAAATTAAAAAAGAAAAAAAAAGTTTCCTGGTTTCAATTTTCTTTGCACCCTTGTGAACAAGGATTTTTATCCTTCATAATTGACCAGTAGGCCTCTTCTTACTTTCTTTTTTCTTTTTATTTTTTAAATCTTATAAATTGATCCCTAGATTAATCCAATAGCTTTTCATTAAGGAATATTCTATGGAACCCTTGCATATCTTTGGATTTCAAAACCCTTGCACATGTGGGCCAAAAATATTCATATAGATTTATAATAATATTTTTAAAAAATTAATCCTTATTTTTTATTTTTATAAAAATGTTATAGTGGATTAGGGTTATCAATAAGGATATATTGATTTGTCCCATGCGGGTTGGTCCAAAGGGATGTTAAAAAGGCCAGTTGAGCCCTCTTTAGGTTTAGTCCATTTAGGCCCACTAGTTAAATGGGCTAGTCTAACATATAGCAAATATTAATGAATTAACACAACTCATTAAAGCTTGGCCTGTTTAGACTTGACCTATTTGGGTTTGTTAGTTAAATGTGTTAGGTAAACTCATAACAAATATTACGAGCTTGTTGAGCCAGCATAATATAGGTTCGAGCTGATTAGCCTAGTCTATTTGGGCTTGCTAGTTAGATGGATCAGGCGAACCTATAGAAAATATTAATAGACCAATGCGATGTTGGCCCAACCCGTTTAAAATTAGCCCTTAGGCTTAAATTGGTCAGCATAGCCCATTTAGATTGGACTCAATTTAGCCCACTAGTTAAATGGGTTAGACCGACCTATAATAAATGTTAATGAATCAGCTTAATGTTAGCCTAATCCGTTTAATCTTTGTCCATTTGAGCTTGTCAGTTAAATGGGTCAAACCAACCTATAACAAATATAAACGAACCAACATAATATTGGCCCGATTCATTTAAGGTTGGCCCGCAGGCTTAAATAGGCCAACATAACCTATTTAGGCCCAATCCAAACCCATTTGAGCTTGCTAGTTAAATGGATCAAGCCAATCTATAGTAAATATTAATGGATTAACATAATATTGGTTCGGACCATTTAAGCTCGACCCATTTAGGCCTATTAATTAAATGAATCTGACCAATCTTTAACAAATGTTAAATTTTTTTAAAAGATTAGATTTCTAATTATTAATAATAAAATTTTATGAAAAAAGAATTTAAATAATATGTCATGGTATAATTACTCTAACTCAGCTTGGGTTTTAAACCCTTTAAATTTTCTTGGATACCGTAGAAAGCCCCTTTCATTAAGTTTTTTCGGGAATTACTATGTTGTATTCATAAAATTTTGATTAAAGTGGTAAGTAATCTTAAAGGAGAACTTGAGTTTAAATCCTAAAGAGTCAAATTTTATAGAGATTGCGTATCTAGTAATCAAACGAGAATTAGTGTTATCAGCAATTTAAATGGACCAAACTTATAAAATTAACTCGAGATCTTAGAAAAACGAGAAATTATCACGCCAAGGATTACATTTATTGCCTGCACCATATATCCACGTGAATGTACGTATAATGTTTGAATGTTGAGCTGAATTTCTGGTTTGCAAATACTAATAGAATTGTTTTATATACAAGTACCATGCATTAACCATGTCGGGGAGGGGAGGGGGACGGCCCTAATGCCAATTCAATTTGCATTTACATACATTTGCAAAAATTTGTATCGAAACCTATAAAGTAATTATCGCATTGGACCTACCACATTAGTTTCAGTTTCAATAGACTTCCGTTCACTAATGTTCATTTTTTCCCCTAACAGTCGATCTCATAAAGCTAGCTATATTCAATCTAAATGTCTAAATTGTGCGTGAATGGAATCAATCAAATTGGACCTACCACACACGTCAAAACAATTTGATTGATTCCATTCACGCACAATTTAGACATTTAGATTGAATATAGCTAGCTTTATGAGATCGACTTTTAGGGGAAAAAATGAACATTAGTGAACGGTAGTCTATTGAAACTGAAACTAATTATGTAAATTTTTATACATAAAGATAGGCACTTAAAAGCTGTGCCTTCTGCATGTTTCTGGCCAGCTAGTTGCCAGTTGAATTTAGCTTTAATTAATTTGTATCAATGGAAATTTATTGAAAAAGTTGATAGGACCGTTTGATACGGGTATAAGACTTATCACATTTACAGTTTCAGTAACTATTTATAATATAATTCTTGTCAATTCAATCATAGAATTATAACGATTTATCATGGTAATCATTTGTGTTAAATTCCAAAAAATAAAAGAAGGCAACAATAAAAATTTAATCGAATAATTATTATTTATATACATTTAAGAAGTATTTACTATATTAATTTGATGTATATAAGAACATATTACACAATTTCATATTAATGTAAAGTTTTATAAATGATGTATAATATATAAACTTCCAATCCAACAATAAGCTATGTTAAAACTTTTTGGGTAAAGTCATTTACATCCCTATGTTTTACAACAATTTTAATTTAGTCCCAAAAGTTTTTGGCTCTATTTATATCCCTAATATTTTCAAAACTTTTCAATCTTGCCATTTCAGTATTTAAATTATAAATGGAAAAAACTTATATAAAGATCAGATTATAATATTAGCAATGACATGTTCACTACTTATTTGAATGAGATGATATTGTTTACTATTATTTTTCCCTATATTTGTAGGATATAAAAGTTTTCGTTCTTAATTTAAACTCTTTTTACACTCAATTAATTTTTCTCCTACTAAAACCCTAAATTGGAAGTTTTTTCGTAAAAAATTGAAGGCAAACAATATCTATTGGTGGTATTTGGATATCATTAATATTAAACTTTATCTTTAATATCAGTTTTATTCAATTATAATTTGGATTTTATCTATTGAACGATCAAGATTAAAACGTTTTGAAAATATTAAAGACGTAAATAGAACAAAAAAAAAGTTTTTGGATCTAAATTGAAATTGTTACAAAATGTGAGGGACATAAACAAAACTTCACCCAAAATTTTTTAATAGAAAGTTATTCAATGGTGTAAAACTATTTTATTTTCTAGCTTTAAAAGTGAAAGGTGTAAACAAGACTTTACCCAAGAATTTCTCCTTAGTTCAATTGCACAACAGATTCAATCAGAAACCAGAGAGGGCTTTATGTATGTGGACAAAAAAAGGTGAGATAATGCAAGGTTATCAAACTTGAGAGTTTAGGTAAACTCGTGAAGTCTTAGCAAATCAAATCGTAAACTCGATTCATAGATTAGTAAGAGTTTACATATTTAAAAAATATTACTTAAAAAATATATTTTAATAATTAAATGACATTTTTATGATTAATATTGAACAATTGTAACTTTATAACAACATATATGAAAAAAAATATAAATACAATCCAATATGTGACTTCATTTTTATACTATACTTTATTCCATACATATATTATCTTGTAGTTTGACAAAACATAATTAAATAATAACAAATAGATAAAATTAATTGAATAAAATTAATAAATATTATATGAAATAAACAAGTAAATCAAAGTTCACAACAAAAATTATCAATATTTTACATTTGAAGAGTAAAATAAAATATAATTTTAGACTCGTAAACTCATTTATAAAATCGAGAATTTATCGATTTTATTAGAGTTTACTTAAACTCGTACGAGTTTGACAAAAAAGAGTTTATGTGTGAGTTAACTCGTTTTTGTATGGTATGATCGTAAACTCGTAGGAATTTAAGAGTTAACTTGAGAATTTAATAACATAGGATAATATAATGCCCTTGTTGCAAGGATAGACACTTTTGAGAAGAGTTGGTATGTACGTAAGAACATCTTTACGAAGAGGATTGGGTCAGATCTGACACCAATCCATGCATTGACTTTCCCACCACCATACTCAAGAGAGTTAAAAGAGTGTCATGGAATTCAACTCCACCTCTTCAGAATGGCCTCCTCAGAGTCTGGACTATAGTGACTTACTTAGAAATGAGGAATTTCAGACTTCCGTTTCAGGAAAAAGGGAGGGAAAAGTGATGCTATTCTTGTTGGGTCTTAGAGTGGCCTTTGGAAAGCTCCTCTCTGGAGCCGTATCCTAACCATATATTTCTTAGGATTTGAATTGGGATTCTTAATTGTAGTTTAGTTCAGTTGGCATTCAAGGCTATGTAAAGAGTGGGAAAAAGGAACCCACGAAACATACAATTGAATGATTAATTCAGTTGGCATTCAAGGCTACCATGAGAGGGGAAAAAAGGAACATATGAAACATATAATTGAATGATTAATGTGTGCGTGTCTATATTGTGTTCGTATATCGTTTAATATTCATTTGATGAAGAGCATAAATTTCCAGGCACGTGCTACTCTGCACTTTGATGGTCAAGTTGCATTATGCACCTTATGATTTGATATTGAAGATCTAATAGTATATCGATACTTCAATTGCCTATGATACACTATAGTAATTTCTCGATTTTATTCAAGCATCAAAAATGTGGTTAAATACATTTTTAAAGTGATTAGAATTTATCTACATGATCCTATAATTAAATGAATTTTTTTGGTGAGTTTTAAATAATTTTTATACTATGTCAACTATTTATTTTGAAATTATATACTTACCTGACAATTTAAAATTATGAATGAGTTAATTGCATGAAAATATTCTTCTCAAAAAAATATTTTATGATGCTTTGGAATTGTGGAGAATATCCCTAAAAAAAATTGTTTAATTTGAAGATCACATAAATAACTTTTAGTTATTTATAAAATATATTTATTCATGCATCTAAAGCCTGACCAAAATTGAAAAATTATTATAGTGCATCACAAATGATTGATATATTAATACATCATTAGATTTTCGCCATTATATCATAAGGTGCATAATAAACCTTGTCTAACGAAATGCATTTTAGACATCCCCTACATTCACATACACACTTTCTATTAGCGCATGTCTTTATTTAAAATGAGATAATTTTGATTTACAGTCAGTATAAAAAAATTTTATACTCGTAATCAAATATATGCCACTATATATATATGAGATTTTTGAGTTAGTAAATATAAAAATCAAAATAATTTTACTAATAAAGTAATACATAATTAAATATTTATACAAAATATTTTTACACTGGCTATATCATAATTAAATTCATTCTAAATGTAGTACAAATCCTAACTCAAAATTGGCAACGGATATGAAAATTTCTCAAATAATATTGTTAAGACATTACTAAAAGAATTAGGATTTTTTTTTTATTCATATGATAAGTGGTCTTATTACGAAGAAAAACTTATATATTCAAAATTATTATAAACAATTCACTAAATATATAACACGTAGATAACATATATATAATTGGATTAAATTTAAAATATTATTTAAAAAATTTCTAAACCAAGCAGTATTCTCGCAGTATTCTTACATCAAAATACCTACCATTTAAAGCTATTACCTAAGACTAAGAAAGTTCTTACATAACTTAGGCCTCGCTCGGGCCTCTCTAGGAGTTTAAAAAATTAAAATAAAAAATTTATTGAATTATTAATTCAAATTTAAAGATTAATTAAAAAATTTAAAATTTATGGTGATGATTAAAAAGAAAAAAAAAAAACAAACGAAAATAGACAAAACTCTGCAAGGATTAAACGAATAGACGACATCATGCTTGAACAACTTTTGGGTCCTTTTCCTTCCCACTGTTTCAAAAAGGAAACAGATGTCTCTCCCTATAATAGAATAAACTGCTACAAGAAAACGAATTCGACATCACAAGTAACAACTACCTACATTCGAGTTGCAAACTAATGCCTACTGGCTCGAACACCCAATAAATTTTTTCCCAGAACAAACGAACCAAAAACTATTGAAGAAGAAATAACAGCTCCGAGATTGTATGTACGCAAGAGCTGCATAGGCTACTGGATTCTACTAGCAACTTAAGTACACAAAGAGGAGGATCCCCCAGAGAAAAACAACCAAAAATCTAAGGAAACATAGTACACATCGAAGACAATCATAACGCCTAGCAAAATATAGTCAATAGATTTGGTAGCCAAATTTCTATACTTGCACTCACTAGGCCTTCTGAACCTTTTCCACATATGCCTGCAACCAAAAGTAGAAGAATTATAAGACAAGCAGGAAAAGCAACAAGTTATCAATTGTCATTAGTTTCACAACGACCGAACTTTGACAGAAGAAAAGGTCACACAAATGTAGGTTAAGAAGCTAACATAAATATCTACTAGCAAAATAGAACTTTAACATAAGAAATAGGATGGCTACACCTTCAGCGAAAATTATGGCAGCGAAAATTATGGTCAAACGTAGAGCACAGAATCTCACAGATCAATTAGGTTGCAAAAATTTGATGACTTCACAAGCTATATTGGAAATTCTTAAGAGAAAACATAATTTGCTGAGGTTTTTTTAAATTGAAAAAATAACTAAATTATGAAATTAAAATTACGAAATTAGGTAAATATTTTACCAAAAGGAAAGATAAAAATAAACTAGCTCAACTCAATATTGAATTATAAAATTTAGTTACATACATAAAATCTTGGATAAGTACACATTTCTTTACTCAGTTAATTCCATATTTTTTAGCAACTTTCCATCAAAACTTTCAACGTTGAAATTAAGTCTTCAGAAACTCCAATGGTTTCCAGAGCTTCATCAGAAACATGGAATCCTTCAAACATATAATAGCAATGTGTAAGTTAACCACCACTGACCTGTACAAGTTTGTTAAGCTTTGGTTTTGAAAATGACAAATAATGGTCAATTTTCTCTTGTGTCTGAGGAATATGAGCCCCCTGCATGGTACCAGTTACTTTATCAACAACTTTCTTCACAATTGTTTTATAATCTTCTTTAGTGATTTGACCTTCTTTCCATGTTGGTTTCAGAAGCTCCTTAACAAACTCAACCAGTGAAAATTTGAATGCACGAATCCCCTTCACATCCTTGGGTTTCTTGGCCTCATCAGGTCCAACATTCTGGTCCATGTTTCCCAAAGGGCCATTCTCTTTTGTATTTTTATCATCATCTTGAGAATTTTGTCTGTCCTCAGCTACCAGTTCACTGTTCATTTTAATCTCAATGTTTTGACCTGGCTGCAATTGGATTAGATGTTCACTCTTGACAAGTTGTTCTTCTGAGCAGGCAGCCTTAAAAGAATCACCACAATTTTGTCTCCCTGTGTTAGACAACAGTGACGGAATTTCTACATCTTCTGCAACATTTTTATTTGGAGAAACTGCTGGGCGAACCCCACTTGCATCAGCATCCTTTATCTCAATGCTATCACTCACTGGATCATACTGCTTTGGGAATCCAACAGCAGGATCTGGCTTGACAAATGTATTGGAAACAGGCATAGCAGGCACTTCACTTTTGGCTAAGGAGGAAGTGTCCTTTGCATTATGAGAATTTAAGGCAGCATAAAGTTGTGGCAGCTGCTGACCTGATCCAAGGATATGAGCCAGAGAGGCTGACAGATTGGAAAGTTGAGCAAGTTGTTCTTTGCTTACCATGTCCTGTGTCGGAGGATTTCTTGAACTAATTTGTGATGAGCCTGCATCCATGATATTGGGTTCAGCAGTATACTTTTTCTCAGCAGAGACTTCTTGGTTTTGCATACCTTCAACAATTCCTGCCCTTGAAGGAAGAATTGGAACTGCCGCTTGACTTTGCCCAACTGCATGAGAACTTGAGGAATGCAAAGCATTAACATTTTGCACATTCTGGTTAAAACCTTGCCCTGGAAGAACATCAGCAGATATATTTGTCACTCTTATTGTCACATTTCAATGCGAAAACATAATTCTTAATACTTTGGGTTTGCACTTGAAGGGTAAAAGATTTTTCAAAGTACAAGGAATTTACAGTCACAGGAACATCGAGCATACAATTACCTGGAGTAACTTGTATTCTGTCATGTTCAGTGGTGGCTAAATATGTACCACCCTGTGTTAACCCATGATTATTCCGTCCATGCTCTTCTTCAATACGGCTGGAAGATCCCACCCTATAATTCCAGTCAGGAGACATTTTTGCATCACCAGACCAAATGTCTGTACCTATTGACCGTGAAACACGCAAGTTGGCACCAGCATTTTCTGCTATCAAATGGTCAGCTTCCTTCTTATCACTTGAAAATGGTGGTTCACCATGCACTCTGCTGTTATCTAAACTATGACCCCATCCTTCCCTCATAGGCCATTCAGCGAGTCCAGGATCAGTGGCACCCGCATTTTCACTTTTGTCTTCAACCAGCTTTGCTGAATCAGAGACAGCAACTATATCATTCCGCTTTGGACTGTTCCATACTGCAACACCCATTTTGCCATCTGTACCCCATCTATCACTTCTCAGCCTTCCACTAGGACTATCTGAATCAGTCAATTTTGGTCTATCCAATGTCTGATGATCTCCATCTGGATTGCTTCCCCACCTATCATCCCTTAATCTTCTATTGGGGCTCCTACATGCTTGCCTATCATGAGAAAACCTACAATATTTACCATTACGACAATTTCCATTAGCAAAAAATTTGCAAGGGGTATCACCACTGCGGTTTGGCACATGCCCACCACCCTGCTCAAAAGAACTATCTCTGCGCCTTCCATCATTTTCCCTTTCTCTAGTTAATTCATCCGCAGAACCTTTACCGTATTCATCAGAACTGTTATGATGCACATATTTGCATGATGCTCCCATTCTACACCTGCCTTTTGCAAAATGAATACAAGTTTCATTGGATCTACCACTCCTAAGAGAATTTTCCCTACTGTCATGTGAAGCAGAATATCTTGGAGCTCCATCTTCCCTGTTTTTACTTTCCCAAGTATCCTCATAATTTTGGTCATCATGGTGAAGAAAATGGCAATGGCTGCCTCTTCTGCATTTACCAGCAGCAAAATCTCTACATATTTGTGTTGATCCTCCAGCCCTCATTCTATTTCTGTCATTGACTCCTGAATCCCACTTAAAACCATGGGGAGGGCTTCTGCTCCTGCTAGTCCAAGGCATGACACAATGCAGAGAAAGGCAGAAAATTAACAATCCCAACTGTCTCTAGAAGAATTACAGAACGCTATGACAATGACTTAATATTATCACTAATATAGCAACATAAAATTTATTAGGGAAAGGGTTGACATAATTTGAAATTAATGACACCCTTAGTCAAAGATCTAAAATAGAAAGCAATCAGAAAGTTCTAGGACAAACTTGAAATTAAAGCAAATACTCACAAAGAAACTAGCTCGTCAGAACAAATACAGACACCAGAAACACAATCTGAAACAAAGGAACAGAACATAGCATAGGCACATCATAATTAGAAAAAGCCCAAAAAATGCTCTTCATATCACAAGCTCTTTTAAAACTCCTAAAATCTGCAGCTACTGAGCTTTACTCAAGAAGCTAAAATTTTTTAATATAGGACTGCTAGATCTTGAATAATGGTCATGCTTGTATGAACCTTCCTGCATGTGTAAGAAATAATACACAAAGTACATGCTAAAAATGCCATTGAATGGATAAAGAAAGTATCTAAGTAGCAAATTATTTTTTAGATTCCCAAGAATACTGCTGATACTACATATGTTACAAAATCAAGTTTATTTATAGTCACACACCCATAAAAAAGCATCTGTTAAATATAATGTTTCCATCAATTTTTAGAAAATGGGGCCAGCATAGTGACACTGCATAAGGAAACAAACCTGCTTGACCTGCTCCAACCATTTTTGGGGGATTGACTATGTCTCTTATGTTTCCATTCCTCAAACATAGGAGACATTTTCTTGCTGTAACTTGCATCTGCTTCCCACTCCATTTTTGCATCCAAACCTCTATAGTCTCTATTCATAATATCATCTTTATTTGAACCTCTGCCTCCAGAAAAAGGTTCCTTACCCATACCGGGTTTCAACTTGTCATTTCCTTCCATATAAGACCACTTTGAATTATTACTACCAGCAACATCCCCAGAGGACCATCCCGATCGCAAGGGCATACTATCAGGTGCAAATTCAGGATCATCTCTCATATCCCACTTTGAAGAACGCTTTCTGCCACTTCCACTCATCTCACTTGCGAAAGCTGTAATGTTTCTCTCTGATTAATGCAGTGTGCTCTGAATTAAAAACAATAACAAATAAATCACCTGAAACCTGCAATTGATCCTCATTCTTCTGCATATTTGTATTCACTAAAGGAAAATAACATTCTAGAAACAGCACAAACCCATAAAATGAATAGTAGACTTATGGGCTTATCTTGAACTTAAAACAAAAAATATCAATGCAGGCAGTTCTATAAAAAATGTGAAAGCTTCAAGAATTGACCCTTAACAAGGTTCTCATCAAGCACTCAAGACATATATAATTGAGTTGACCATTTTTAAAAGAAAATAAATTTGTTTATAGAGAAGAAGAATATAGAAGAGGATGAACAGGAATCCTCCTAACAGCAAAAACAAGGAAAATGGAGACATGAGAAGGGAAGCATCAGTCAAATGAAACAACATGTACAGAGAAGCAGGCCAAGAAAAATAACAAATATCCAAAAGAAGCTTCACAAGTAGAAACCGCTGGCTGAAAATTCTAGCATTTATAGATAACTGACAGCGAGGAACAGTGAAAGTAATTGTTGCATACTTGAGTCCTATCACACAATTAAATTGAATTGATACGACTCATTAGGAATTTTGCTTTCTACCAACCCCACCAAGGTTATTGATACCAACATCTTTTGTGTAAAGCAGTACGACACGGCCTCCCAAAGTATAACACACAGATTGGAGGAATGAACTTAAGGCACAGCCAAAACCATTTTCATCAGCAGCAAATACACAAGTCTAGCTGTTTTATAGACCATATTTCTGAATGTCCTTGGTAGACATGATAAATAAGAGTGAAAATAAATACACAATTTTTTAAACGATAAATGATACACATTGCCACTGACCATCCTGATTCATGGCCAAGTTTTTTCACCCACAATTTCATATGAAAAATAAGGTCTTACTTTGATGTAAATATAACGCCAATAATCCAAATACTATAAATGGTAATTGTGATTACACAACCATGCATAGACTTCATGTTGTATATGAGGATGGGTTTAGTTTTGTTTACATATTTATCTTTTGCTTAAGAAATTATAAATGGGGGTAATAAGCATGAGCAAGTGGCCTAGAGTTTTTGGAATAATTGGTTCTTGACGGATACAAATCATTCCTAGAAAACGTGTAATCCAGATACCCACAACCATAGGAAGGTCACTAAAGACAATACCTTTAGGTACAAAATGGGGAAATCTAAGCATCTGGGACTTATTGCATACTCTTTGTCTCTTAGGAATCTAGAATAGGATGATGTCCTGAAGACCAAACCGTGTCCATGTAAGTCCTATTAAGTACCCATTTGATGCCACATAATAGTATAAGGCCTAAAGCAAAAGGCAAAAAGATAAGACCTGTTAGTATAAAAAAAGCTAGCAAGTTATTACACTATTAAGCGTGTTCCAACTGGGATTGTAACAGCTGGTGACTCAATTTTTCTTAAATTTTATTTTCATCATTTCATTGTGATCCTAATAAAGTGTTCGGTCATTACTACATTAACAAGGGTTAATGTGTGTGAGTGTGAAGAGGAAGAATTTCTTCCATGGAGAGAGGCTAGTAGCCTTCATCCATGGAGACAGGCAAAATCAACCAGAAAAAAGAAGCTATGCATGACTTTCTATAACTTAGCACAAAATAATTATATATCTGCCCGATTTCCCCACATCTTTCTTCATCTCCTCAATCTAATGAAACCTCATTGAGGTATAAAGAGTTCAAAGAACTTTCAAAACAGAATCCTTTCACTACTAGTTTGGAATTTGGACATGTATGCATTCCTTGATGGCACCAAATCAACAAGGAAACAGAATTGCATGAGCATAGCAATGGCAATGGTGATTACAGAGCAGTGGCCATGGCAATGAGCAAGCTTCAAGGTTAGATAGATGAGGGTTGAGGTTGAATCAATATCCTATCAGGTCATATCAGATGCTGAGAAGATGATAATTTTCTATGGCTGGAGTGGGATACAAAGCTGTGACCATATTTGACGATACTATCATTCCAGTGTACCAAACACCCATTAGGGCTTGATAATATTTGCTAACACTATCAGGTCTTATGTGATACATCAGACACAGCTAAGCTTTTCTTAATAACCCATCAGCCTGATAAAAATACAAAACTTATAGCAATGCCACCAACCTATAAGTCTCATTATCAGTTAAAAGAGACTCTAGTTAACTGATTGGTACACTAATTAAAGAGAGCACATGGTTCCAAGTTCCCAAAATTGATGACAAATTTTAACAGCAAGATAACAAAGATGCTATGAATACAAGAATCTAGCACTTCCAAACAATCATCCAAAGCCTACACATGCTCTCCGAAAACCATTAAAACATCCATGATAGAACTTGTACAAAATCTTTACAACACTTAATAGGATCCAATGCATCTCATAAAGTTTCCAGAACACTAAAAAATTGACCACTCCAAAAGTGGATCAAAGACACTATATATCTATATATATATTGAATTGATTTTCTTCAATGTCTGTTCTTGATGCACATTGGGCACCAGTGTATCTGGTTAAACTTAATACATAAGGTGACACATCCTTCTCCAGTACTTGAACTAGCCAGTAGTTTATTCTGACATCTCAGAAGTCAGAATATATTGAAAACTTCTCCACTCCGAAACCAAAACAATCCCATATTGAATTGATTAATGTGTTAAAGATCCAATATTGCTCTTGTGGAAGGGCCAAATGCCACTGGAAACATATTTACACCAGCTACTTTGAGTGAACTTGGCAACACCTCCACGCATTGACCACATGAAATTACTGCAGAAAAATTGTATCTAATATTAGCACTTTGAAAAATGTACTCTGACTGAGATACACAGAACTAAAGCACATAGAAGACTGCCAACCCAACTATGGAACTACCTAATGTCTTGGCATTTTGGTAATCTAGCTCGCTATATGGATGAAAGCCTAAAGATCTTCTGTTTTTCGTATAAGAATCTACACATATAATCATACGGTCAACAAGTAGTAGTGACCATATAAATTTGCCTCCTTCAATATAAGTCAAATAACTTTTGGGCAACTGTAGTGTAAGAAATTGAGTTCACACTTTAGTCAACGCAAGGCTAAACAAGACGACAATATTTATCCAAGACAGAGTACATCCCATCCCGAATTCAATCATAAAAAATTGATGCACACGCAGTGAAAACCCTAACCCCAACCTGGGGTTGCAATTCAAGACAAGAAGAATCAATAGAAAAGAGAGAATTAAGCACCAGAATGCTAGTTTTCTGCCTATATTCTAAACCCAACGCGAGAAACAGAGAATCACAATCGAAACGAAACAGTGCTCTCTTAATCATTGCTAGCCGAAAACGAACGACAGCGATATCTTGCAGGGAAAAAAAACAAAAGAAGCTTTCAAGAATCAGCCATCACGACTTTAACTGCTCCTCATTCTGATGTCTCCAAAGTCGCCACCAGTAATCTTCCGTATAAACGACACTACGACTCTTTGCGTGTCAAAGAAAAAAACAATGTGCACGAATACACATCATGGCATTCAAATTGAAGCACTCATGTACGACAACCAATGGAAAACAACGAAGACCAACTTTCGAAACAAGCTCGAAATTGAAATTGCAAGAAACATATTAAACCCTAGACCCTAGATAAAAGATTTAAGGGGAGAAGGTGGAAAGAGAAGACTTACGAATGAGGCGGTATACTGAAAGGAGAGCGTGGAGAGAAGAAACCCTAGAGTGAAGCGCGTTATATCGGCATGTTCCAAGCTTTCGGGCTTCGAAAGAGAGAAAGAGAGAGCTTCTTCGCCACACAAATATCTCTGTCGTATTTGATTTTGCCGTTTTGGTCTCCCTCTTTTGATATTGCCATTCGTTTATTCTCTCCCAATTTACCTAGGACAAAATTTGGATGGAGTATCTCATTTCCATTTTAATTAATTTTTAAATTAAGTAATATATACATATATTTTAGAAGAGGGTTATAGATTGTTTATTGGGTTTTTATAAAAAAGTTAATGATTTATTGTTTTTAAGGGATAATTAAAAAATTATAATATTTTTATTTTTTATCATTTTTTCTTTCTTTTTTTTCTCTTTCCTCTCTCCTTTCTCTTGCTTAGTTGATTTTTCTCTCCTTTCTTTCTCACTCTCTCTCTCTCTCACCCACAAACACATAAATAATCAAAACACACACAATACATGCATAGGCATACCCATGTAGAGCAAATACACGGAAAAAAAAAAAAAACGCAATCACAACTTTTGCTTACAATTTTTATTAAAATAATATTATTTTATTTTTATTTAATTTTAAATTTTATTAAAATTGCAACAATGACCTACAATTTTTATTAAAATAATATTTTTTATTTTAATTCTTATTTTTATTAAAATTGCAATAATGGGTTGTAATTTTTATTAAAATAACATTTCTTTTCTTTAATGCTTATTTTTATTAAAATCACAATAATGAGTTGCAATTTTTATCAAAATAATATTTTTTAATTTTTATTTTATTAAAATCGCAATAATGAGCTGTAATTTTTATTAAAATAATATTTTTATATTGTTTTAATTTTATTTTATTAAAATCGAAACAATGTATTGCGATTTTTATTAACATAATATTTTTTTATTTTATTTTAATTTAAATTTATTGAAATCGCACTGATGTGTTGCTATTTTTATTAAAATATTTTTTATTTTTTATTAAAATCACAATAATGTGATGAGATTTTAATTAAATAATATTTTTTTATTTTTTATATCCTGAAATTGTAATTAATTATTGCAATTTTTTAAAATTCATCATATTTCTTTAAATACACAAAAATATAATATTTTTGTGATAACTATATATAAATATAATATGTAAATAACTTAGAAGCTTGATTTTTTATATTATTTATTGAATTTTTATAAGAAATTTGATGATTTATTATTTTTAAAAAATAATTAAAAAATTATGATATTTTTATCTTTTATTATTCTTTTCCTCTATTTATTTTCTCTCTCCTCTCTTCTTCCTCTTTTCTGGTTGATTTTTCTCTCCTTTCTCCCTCTCTCACACTCACACACTCACACAAAAAATCAAAACACACGCAGAACATGCATAGACACACATATGCACAGTAAATATGTGAAAAAAAAAAAAAGCAAAAAGCAATCACAACTTTTGCTTACAATTTCTATTAAAATAATATTTTTTTATTTTTATTTAATTTTTAATTTTATCAAAATCGCAATAATGACTTACAATTTCTATTAAAATAATACTTTTTACTATTGTTTTATTTCTTATTTTTATTGAATGAGTTGTAATTTTTATTAAAATAATAAATTTTATTTTTTTAGTGCTTATTTTTATTAAAATCTCAACAATGAGTTACAATTTTTATTAAAATAATATTTTTATTCTATTTTTATTTTATTTTATTAAAATCACAATAATGTATTGCTATTTCTATTAAAATAATTTTTTTTATTTTGTTTTAATTTAAATTTATTGAAATCACACCGATATATGTTGTGATTTCTATTAAAATAATATTCTTATTCTATTTTTATTTTATTTTATTAAAATCACAATAATGTATTGCTATTTCTATTAAAATAATATTTTTTTATTTTGTTTTAATTTAAATTTATTGAAATCACACCGATATATGTTGTGATTTCTATTAAAATAATATTCTTTATTTTTTATTGAAATCGCAATAATGCATTATTATTTCAATTAAATAATTTTTTTTAGTCCTGAAATAGTAATTAACTATTGCAATTTCTTTAAAATTCACCACATTTCTTTAAATACACAAAAAATACAATATTTTTGCAATAACTATATATAAATACAATATCTAAATAACTGAGCCTATTTTAAAATCAGTAATTTAAATTTTAAAAATATATATTTTTCAAAAAATATATACATTTATTATTATTTAATTTAAAAATTAGATAATAAAATAAATACAAAAAATTTGATCTAAATTTTTTTTATTTAACTAGCTTGCCACATTATTGAGTATGGACCACTTCCTTTTTTGTTTAACCGAAAAATACAGTAATTAATTTTTTTTGAATTATTTAATACATAAAACATCATTTAATTATATAATATTATATATATTTTTAAAATAATTATTAAATAAATTAAATACTTCAATTATATAGGCTTTATAAATTATTTATGGTAATTAAAATGAATATTTAAAGATTTATTGTATTTAAAAAAATATTAGCGAAATATGGTGTTTGAATTACTGAATTCGTAACACGGTAGAAGGAATTATAGAACTCACAACAGGGGGCGCAGAATAGCAATGAACTCGCAACACATCATCCCAATTTCACCAAAAATGGTGTGATGTGTTGCGAGTTCTGCATTGCACAGTTGCCACACATTTATATAATTGGTGCAACAATAATTGAATGCAACGATGATAATTGGCCAAAATATTGTAGTATAGGACAATAATGAACCATTTCACGCGTTCAACAGTCCTAATATACAGTGGAAGACCCTTCTATAAATAGCTTCATTTGTAACGAATGGAATGTATATCGATAAGTTGAGAATTCAGTGTGAGGGAAAGAGAATTGAGAGTTAGTAATAAAGAGTTGTGAAAGTGAGTTGAATTGATTCGATAAAAAAATATTTTTTTAGAAAAAATGGCAGCAGATAAGACAATGAGAGCACAAGATCATATTTTAGAGAAGATTCGTAATGAAGGAATAATATTTAGTTGTTATTATTGTTATTATTATTGTTATTATTATTATTATTATTATATAAGATATAATATATACTTTGTACTTGCCTCTTATTATTATTGTTATTATTATTATTCTAAATTTAATATTGTTTATTATTATTTTGTTTATTATTATTGTTGTTGCTAGTATATATTTAAAGTAGTTATAGTGGCTGAATATGATGATTATTATTAGTTTATTATTGTTGGTAAATTTTGATTATATCAGATATAAAGTATGTTCTACACTTGCCTTTTATGAGGATCCTGTGTATCAAAAATATATCTGTTATATATTAAAAATAGTTATATTGAGTGGAGTAATAATGAAATATTATTATTCTTTTATACTTATTGTTATGATTATTATTATTACTATTGTTATTATCTTATAATCGTAATATAATCTTGATTTTGTTATGTAATTATTATTAACGTAATTATTATTATTATTATTATTATTATTATTATTATTTAGTTTTATGATTATTATTATTACTATTATTATTATTATTATTAATCATGTTATTATATTATATCATTTAAGAAATTTTAATTAATAATTTTAACAAAAGATTAAGACTTTAGTTTATTATTGTTGTTGGTGAACCTTGGTTATATAAGATATAAAGTATGCTTCACATAACTTACCTCTTATGAGATCACTCAGACGTAAATATATCTCGCTTATATATTAAAAGTAGTTATATTGGGTGGAGTAGTAATGAAATATTATTATTCTTTTATACTTATTATTATGATTATTATTTTGTATTATTATTATTATTATTTAATATTCTAATTATCTTATAATCGTAATATAATCTTGATTTTTTTATGTAATTATTATTAACGTAATTATTATTATTATTATTTAGTTTTATGATTATTATTATTAATATTATTATTATTATTATTAATCTTTTTATTATATTATATCATTTAAGAAATTTTAATTAATAATTTTAATGGCAAGATTAAGACTTTAGTTTATCGTTGTTGTTGGTAAACCTTGGTTATATAAAATATAAAGTATGCTCTATATTTGCCTCTTATGAGGATCCTGTGTATCATAAATATATCTATTATATATTTTTTAAGAAATTTAGACACATAAATAAATATAACATGAAACCCTAAATTATCAATTTATCAGTAGTTAATATTATCGTTGTTATAATAATATTATTATTTCTGATAATATCTGTATTTTTTTATTTATATATTGCTTTATTATTTTTGATATATCCTAATTCTTTTATTTTTATGTTTTTGCAAATCATAATAGAAAATGAGAGTACTACAACCTCGAGTCTTGCAGTTGGAGAAACCGCCATCCAAAATACATAACTATTTACGAAATGTCGGATTACTAGATGTTTCTATGATGGACCAGTTTGAATCAAATGACCAACTTATCAGTGCATTGGTCGAACGCTGGAGACCAGAAACTCACACATTTCACTTTCCGATTGGCGAGTGTACAGTCACATTAGAAGATGTGGCACTACAACTTGGGATCCGTATCGATGGTCGACCCGTTATTGGTTCTACATCCTTTACTAGAGAAAGGATTGAGAATTTATGTGAGAGCCTTCTTGGCATTAGACCTGAAGAGGGTGACATTATCAAATCCACAATCCGATTAAGTTGGTTGTATGAACATTTTATCGAAGAAAGACTAGACAGCTTTGGGCCAGATGTGCCTGATGAGATATTGCAGCAATTTACTCGTGGTTATATACTCCGACATTCTGGGATGCGACTTACGCACGGATAAGACCATTATCAGTTAATTCATTGCAAATTTCTTCCATTAATCGAAAATTTGCAAGAGGAGGAGTATAGTTGGGGTTCAGCATGCCTCGCCGTACTTTATCAAAATTTATGTCGTGCAACGCGGTATAAAATTTCTGACATTGGTGGCTGTTTACAGCTTTTACAGTTGTGGGCATGGCATCGACTTCCATTCTTGGCTCCTATTTTTGAAAATCCAGTGCCACGTTTTCCTCTAGCATCCAGGTACAATTATCATAATTTAATAATTTATTGCAATTTATTATAGCTAAATATGTATCTAATTAATATAATATTCCACAGGTGGACAAATAAATCAATTAAGAATTTCCCTTTAAGACACTAGGCAGTATAAGGTTACGTATAGATCTAATGACACATGATGAGGTAATGGTTAAAAAATTAAAGAGATTATTATAGCTATCGATATATTTGCTAATGCCGATGTTATTTTTTTTTATAATGCAGTTTCAATGGCGACCATATCACCATCCAGGCATTCGTGAGATTATTCCGCATATCTTGGTAGATGAGCAACTATTGTGGTCAACTACTATCCACTATATCTGCTTTGAAACTATTGAGTGGCACTCCGCTGACCGCATAAAACGTCAATTTGGGCTTGAACAAGATATCCCTGATAATCCAAAAAGCCTGTTAGACTCCCATAATAAAGATTTGAGGGGACAACAGAACACTAATTGGGTTGAAAAATATGCGGAGTGGTTGCAAGATTGGAACCATAGATGGCAACATATAACGTGTGGCCGTCCTTCTAATGATCCTTCTCCGTCTCAGCATTATTGGAATTGGTATATTCACTTTGCTATGGGTCAATATTTATCACCTGAGGCACTACTGCAAGATCCACGACAACGGGAGTTACCTCCAAGGCAGCAACATGCCCAAGTACCTTCGCAACCACCTTCACATCAATATCATGCTGAGATGCATCCGCCACCCCCACAGTATCCTTCTTACGGCGATATGCACCCGCCACCCTCGCAAAGATCCTTATTATGATAGCATGCACCCGCCACCTTCGCAATATCCTCATTATGGCTATATGCCCCAAGCACCATGACAATATCCTCCTTATAGCCATATGGCCTCGGTATCACCACAGCACCCGCACAATTACATGCCTCCGACACACCCGCAATATTCTTATGGGCACATGCCATTTGGGTATAGGGTGGAGCCACGTCGGATGAGCTTTTCAGCATCATCATCTAGATCAGCTCAAGGTGACGAAAGTAATTCACGTGGAAGAAGGTCGGTTGATAGTGGAGTGCACTACCATCATGGTGCCTAGGCTCTGCGGATAGTCGATCTCGTGGTAATGAATCTAGATGTGGAGGTGCTGCTTCAACGGCCCATGGGGACGATATACTGAAGCCGATCCTACCTACGCATGAACAGGAATTTCAGTTGCCCGTGCCTATGGTTGCTGAAACTTCAGGGTTAGTAAATGACATGATAATGGAATTATTACATAATCCTAGAGATACGGGTAATATCGAAGCTACTTCACGCTTGATGACAACGTCTGCTCAAGAGCCGTAGCATAGGGGACAAGTTAATGAGGAAGCAGAAGAGGACACTGAGGACGAAGAAGATGAATAACAAGAGCAAGATGATGGGAACAATGAGGCCAATGAAAGACAAAAAAGGAGCGACAACGTCTGGAGTCGTGCTTGTCAAAGATTACTGATAAATTTAAACTTAAGGCACCAGAAATTTACCCTGAAACATGGCCTAAGCATGGAAGAAAAAATAATTGGCTAATGATATTTTTTTGTAATATTTTTTATAATATTATTTTGTAATATGGACTAGTTGTATGATGTTGTAATATCTTTGTGGTTTTTTGTAATATCTTTGTATTTTTTAGAATTTTTTTTTTACAATTAATTGCAAAGTTCATTACTTAAATATTATCTTAGTGTTTGAGTATTAATTCTCTTATGATATAATCAAGTAATCATATGATATAATATAGTTTTAATAGAAAAAAATATTAATTACAGTTATTTAGTTATAGTTTCAATATTCAATAAAAAGAATTAATAATAGAGGTAAACATAACTAAATAATATTATGTTAGTCATACAAAAATTAGCAATAATATATTTTAAAGTGACAGGATTCAAAACAAATAATAAAGCATTAGTCACTAGTTAGAGGTCCATATTATATTAGCGAATACAGGATAACAATATTTCACCCATATCTAAGAACTTGACCCATTTCTATGGGGACATTGTCTGCGGCTATGTCCTTCACCTCGACAGAAGCCGCAATGTTTTGGTCCTCTCATTTCTCTCATATCCATTTCATTGAGGAAACGAGTTGATTTGGGCCGACCTTTCTCTGTGCGTTTCAATTGGGGGTTAGGATGAATTCTCGGGCCATTATACGGCGGCCATGTACTTTCATGTCCTACAACCCCGAATTCCTGCTTGTACACTTTACATATCTTGTCCATCTTATAAACATCATCGACATAAGTTTGCTACCAAGGTACCGATTAGAGCCGTAAGCAATTACGTGACGCATGGATATCGATCACCAAAATCACCGCAATCACGATATCCCTCCTTTATATCAACTTTGAATTGTGATCCGTTTGATAGATCTTCAACATGGAAACTCGATCGCCTTGAAAAAGTAAGTAACACGTCGCCTCCTCGCTTCGATTTTCTCAATTTTGTCGTGATGGTTTAAAAATACTTCCTATAGCTTTTGCATATGCCTCCCTTCCTTTAGTAGCAAATAACTCGATTAACCTAGAAGTGCTGTTGCTTTAACTAAGGCTTATCGGGTAAATTAAGTAGCTCCCTTTAACACAAAAATTGATACAATCGACTGTGTTCGTGGTCATATGTCCATGCTTAGATGTCCTCCATCAAAGGCTTGAACCCACTTTTCTCTTGGAATTTCAAGCCAATTTGTATAAATCTCACCATGTTGGTGCATCCGCTCATAGTGATAATTAAATTCACGCTCGTCTGAATATCCTACATATCATAATATGATTAATATATTAAAAAAGAAAAGAATAAAATCACATTTGTAAATAGAGATAATTAGGTTGGGAATTACCTATTCTCACGACAAGCTCAAGTAAGTAAGGTTTCTTGAATCTCCGCAAGAAATTGGCTGCAATGTGTCTAATGCAATACATATGAAATGTCTTGGAGGTTCCCATTGTCCATAGTAAGCGTTGAATTGCCGCTTTAATTGACTCGCGGCCGATCGTAAATAATGCCAACTCCATCTCGAGTCACCACATATCACAGAGATAATGCAGAAAAAAATACCATGCATCTGCAGTCTCACCCTCGACTATTGCAAATGCAATTGGCAATATATTCTGATTACCATCTTGTGCAACCGCCACTAATAGAGTGCCTTTGTATTTTCCATATAAATGTGTCCCATCAACTTGGACTAATGGTTTGCAATATCTAAAAGCTTTGATGCAAGGTCCAAAAGTCCAAAATATTCAAGGAATATTCGATCATTTGGTTGCTCATCGATTGCCATGGTAAAATTTGGACTAGTATCGAACTCAACATACGAACCCCTTGTAAAAACACACATTGCTCCCAACTATTTGGGTAAAGCAGCATATGACTCTTCCCAGCCACCATAAATTCTTTGAATTGCTTTTTCTTTTGCCGCCCATGCTTTCCAGTATGTCGGTGTGTATCCATATCGAGATTGAATTTCTGCAATCACAACTTTTACTTTAATGGATACGTCAGCTCTTATCATGGACTCTATATAATGTGCAATCATGTCAGCATCCAATTTTGTGTGATCTTGAGAGATCATCATCGCCAGCAAAGTATGAGGGCTATTATACTTTTTAACCTCCCAAATGCCCCTCTTTTTTTGAGACTGACCCTAACTAGCCAATTGCATCCTATGCCATAGTATTTGCACTTACAATAAAATGTCCTTGACTCTAACTCACATACGTTGTAGTCTACTGATTTAGAAATACTATAGTTCTTAATTGCTCGAATTACAGCCTCCCTATCGCTGAATTGCATTCCCACACATAGTTCACCATCTATAGTATAATTACTAGCCATATTTGCATACTCAGGAAACTCAGGTGCATGCATGGCTTCAAGATCTAAAGTATGCATAAAAGATGGAAGACCCTCCGAATACTGAATAATAGCCTGTGTATTTGGTATTTCATCATCATGTTCTGCACCATCATTCCCAGCTTCATGTTCCCCTTCCAAGTAATCGCTGTCACTTTCACTGCCTCACTTTAGCATTCTGCACCTCTTTCTGGAAACGAGCTTGGCAGACCTTCTTCATATTGCTGATACTAATAATTAATATTTATAAACATAAAAGATCATTAGTTTGATACATTTCTTATACACAGGATATTCAAAAAAAGGCAAATATAAAGCAAACTTTGTATCTCATATAATTATACAATTAACAATAATGATAATTATAATAACAGAAATATTATAATAATAATAATAATAATGATAAAAGAAATAATAATTAATAAAGATCATTAACCATATACATTTCTGATACACAGGATCCTCAACAAGAGGCAAGTGTAGAGCATACTTTGCATATAATAATAATAATAATAATAATAATAATAATAATAACAATAGAAATAATAAAACAACTCTTTGTATCTAATATAATAATAATAATTATAATACTATTATAATAATAATAATAATAATAATAATAATTAATAGAAATGATAATAATATGGCTACTTTGTATATAACAATAATAATAATAATAATAATAATAATAATAATAATAATAGTAATAGTAATATTATTATTATCTAATATAATAAAAATAATAATACTAATACTAATATTAATAATAGTAATTATCATAGAAATATTAATAACAATAATAATAATAATAATAACAATAGAAATAATAACAACAACAATAATAATAACAACAACAATTACAATAATAATAACAACAATAATAATTAATAAAGATCATTAACCATATACATTTCTGATACACAGGATCCTCAAACATATAAGTTAGAAGCATACTTTGCATATAATAATAATAATAATAATAATAATAATAATAATAATAACAATAGAAATAATAAAACAACCCTTTGTATCTAATATAATAATAATAATTATTATAATATTAATAATATCAATAATATTAATATTAATAATAATTATAATAATAATAATAATAATAATAATAATAATAATAGTAGTAGTAGTAGTAATAGTAATATTATTATTATCTAATATAATAAAAATAATAATACTAATACTAATATTAATAATAGTAATAATCATAGAAATATTAATAACAATAATAATAATAATAATAACAATAGAAATAATAACAACAACAATTACAATAATAATAACAACAATAATAATTAATAAAGATTATTAATCATATACATTTCGACAATACGAGATCATAATGAAAGATGTATAAACATTACTTTGCATATAATAATAATAATAATAATAATAATAATAATAATAACAATAGAAATAATAAAATTTCCCTTTGTATCTTATATAATAATAATAATAATTATAATAAAAATAATAATAATAGTAGTAGTAGTAGTAGTCTACTAATAATATTAATAATAATTATAATATTAATAATATCAATAATATAAGATTGATAATAATACTAATAATAATATCTACTATAATAATAATAAAAGAAATAATGATAATAATAAAGCATATTTTGTATCTAATATTATTAATATATAATATAAAATAATAATAATAATACTAATATTAATAATAGTAATAATCATAGAAATATTAATAACAACAACAATAACAATTATAACAATAAAAATAATATTATAAGATTAATAATAATACTAATAATAATATCTACTATTATAATAATAATAATAATAATAATAATAATAATTAATAGAAATGATAATAATATGGCTACTTTGTATATAACAATAATAATAATAGTAGTAGTAGTAGTAATAGTAATATTATTATTATCTAATATAATAAAAATAATAATACTAATACTAAAATTAATAATAGTAATAATCATAGAAATATTAATAACAACAATAATAATAATAATAACAATAGAAATAATAATAACAACAACAATTACAATAATAATAACAACAATAATAATTAATTAAAATTATTAATAATATATATTTCTGATACAATGCGATCCTCAATTAGAAATGAGTGTGAAGCATACTTTATATATTATATAATAATAACAATAAATAATAATAATTATAATAAAATAAAATACATTTTAATTTTGGAATAAAAATTAGCACACCAAATTATAATAGCACTTATCGGGTATGAATCGGGAACAAATTCATCATAATATCAAGTTATCCCGATATGAAACTTGACAAGAATAATTTTTTCGTCAACATACAACCCAATGGATTTGCATTAAAAGTTTGATATCGGCGATACATCCTAAACATTACTCTCATATCCCCTATCATCGTTGTAATCTGCCAAAATTTTAGATTCCCATTAATATTTGAAATCGACACCTATATCGTATTTTTTCCACTTTTTTCTCAAACCAAATATTTATACTTTTGACAAAGCTCTACTTTTAATTCTTCTAATGATATAGAATCCTGGAAGATATACCCATATAGGATAATCACACCCAAATATTATACTTTCATCGATATTACAATGATAGAACCATTAAAATATACAAAGAGTAACTATATTACTATCCATATTTTTTTCACTCACTTTTTTTAAACTATTTTACACTCTTAAATACTATAATCATTTATCAAACTGAGAACAACCTATCAAATACTGAGAATACTGATAAACGTTTTGCAATGAATCCGGCAAAATGACACGGTATTTATAGGCAAGGTTGGTTAATTTTTTATTTTTTTTTATTTTCAAATCATGATAAAGTAAATAAATCTGAACTGTGACCCAAGACCACAAATTGTAAGAATTTGTTGGTACTTGCTGCGAGTTCTCTTTTTTTTTTTTTTTTTTTTTTTCAAAACACCATATTTTACTAAATCTACTAAAATTAACATATATCTTTATTTCCTTCACCAAAATACAATATAGATCTCTTTGAGCCAATTATATAATATAAAAAATATACACTAACGACATATCAAAATTGAACTTATATTAATTTTTGTTTTCATTAGTGGAAAAAGTTTACCATTAAAGTCAGTTTACTTTAAGATAAAAGTGAGGATGAAAAATTCACTAACTAGTTTTTTATATAATTCCATTCATAAGTTTGATCCATAAATTTTATTAATTATTTAAATTTGTAATTACTAGTTGCTTTCGGTTAGAATTTTTAACATTTTAAACATAACTTAAACAAACAAAATTATAAAAATTATAACTCAATTAATATAAGTGTGAAAAATAATTAAGAAAATAGGTTAAATGTTTTTATATATAATTAAATTTTAATTTGGTTTTAATAAAAAATTAATTTAATTTTATATGAAAAATATTAGGATACGTGCATATATATATATATATATATATATATATATATGAGCTAAATTTGATTAGATTCAACAAAGATAAAAAAAAATATGAATTATTGTTCTAAAATTGAGACAAAAGTATTTAGCCCTATAACATTTTTTCATTTTAAAAACAAAAAAAAACTTAGTGCTGAGTTAAGTATTATTCTTTAAAATCAGTGCTCCGGTTAATCCAATAAAAAAAAAAAATCAGTGCTCCTTTAGATGAATGTCTCAATTTTTATATTATTTTTTGGAAAGATCATTTATGAAAATAAAATTGAATTTATATTTATATTTATATGACAATTTAATTTAATTTTATTGTATTATTAAAAAATATTCTTTTATTTTTAATTGATTTTTATTTTATAAAAAATTTAAAAATTGAAAAAAGCGTCCAAACATATAAAAATATTTATTTTATTTTTCATAAAAATTTGTCACTCAAAATATCTCATTCAAATGAATAATAACTAATACAATATTACTTGATTCAAATAATTTGATGGATATTCTCTCCTTAATCAAGATTTTAAATTTAAGTATTATAAATAAAAAAATTAATAGTAAAAGAGTCCCAAATAGAAATTTTAGTTATTCTCTCACACTCCATCCATCTTAGTGACTAGCATTTCCATACTTGAATCTTGTCTTCACCTGCCATCCTTCAAGCCCTATTAACCATCAACATTATGCCTTAACTAAAAATCTACCACCCCCGCTCCTTTCCAGCTCCATCAACTACTACTCTACTTGTTACTCTCTTTCAACCTCTACTTCCGAGCGTCACCTACTGACACAACAACAATAATAACACAAATTCCTCACTGTTCTTTTCACTCCCACAATCTGACATCAGCAGCAAGAAGTGACTATAACAGAACAAGTGAACAACCACAGTACCGGTCCCAAAACGAGGGAGAGGGAGAGGGAGAGGGAGAGAGAGAGAGAGAGAGAGAGAGTAGTAAAATGTGATCGAATTTTGGAATGCAAGCCATCATTATTATTTTTAACCGAACACCCGACGATAACAGCTATAACACTCCATTTATAATAAATAAATCCCTAGAATTCATCCCAACCCCCACCATGACCAGAAAACCCCCTAAACCCATCACCATCACCAACTTCCTGCGGCTCCCCCCGTTCCCGATCACCAGATCCACCCTCCTCATCCTCTCCATGGCATCCCTCCTCTCCCTCTTCCTCTGCCTCTGCCTCTCCCTCTCCCTCTCCCTCTCCCTCTCCCTCTCCTCCTCCCTCCACCGCCCCACTCCACCCTCCCTCCACATCCAACAAGCCTGCAAGGCCACCCGCTTCCCCACCAATGCTTCTCCTCCCTCACCCTCCCCAAAAACTCCACCCCACTCCAAATCATCCAATCCGCTATAACAATCTCCTCCCAAAACCTCAACACCGCCACCTCCATGGTCACCTCCATCTTAAACTCCTCCGCCGGCAACCGCTCCCGCTCCACCGCCGCCAAGTCCTGCCTCCAGGTGCTCCGCTACTCCCGCCACCGCACCTCCCTCGCCGCCGCCGCCCTCCCCCGCGCCGCCACCAAGGACGCTCGCACATGGCTCAGCGCCGCCATAGCCTACCAGTACGGCTGCTGGTCCGGCCTCAAGTACGCCAACGACACCGCACTCGTCGCCAAAACGATGTCGTTTCTCGAATCCCTCAATTCCCTCACCAGCAACGCCCTCAGCATGATCGTCTCCTACGACCTCTTCGGAAACGACACCGTTTCCTGGAGGCCCCCCTTAACGGAGCGTGACGGCTTCTGGGAGCCACCATCCGGGTCGGGCGGGTTCGGGTCGGGACGCGGGTTCGGGTTGCCCTCGAAACTGACGCCGGACGTTACGGTGTGCAAGGACGGAGGAGCTGGGTGTTATAGGACGGTGCAGGAGGCTGTTAACGCGGCGCCGGATAACGTTAACGTTGGTGAAGGGAGGTTCGTCATACATATAAAGGAAGGGGTTTATGAGGAGAGGGTTAGGGTTCCGTTGAAGAAGAGGAACGTGGTGTTCTTGGGTGATGGGATGGGAAAGACTGTGATCACTGGTTCTGCCAGCGTGGGGGGTCAACCGGGAATGACCACCTATAACTCAGCAACCGTTGGTGAGTTTTTGTTCTTAAGGTCTTAGGTGTTTTTTTTAATTTTATTTTTTATTATTATTATAAATTAAAATTTGTTGCATGAGAAATGTCCAAATGTGTTCAGTTGTTTATAATATCAATTGTTTGTTTGGATTATTAAAATGGAAGTTTCCTCCATTGACATTCTTACTTTGACATGCATAGTTGTTTTTTAATTAGCGGGATCACATGCATTTGTATGCTGTGTTCTTAATGGCTTTGATTAATTATTGTCTTGGCAGGGGTTCTTGGGGATGGATTCATGGTGAAGGATCTCACGATCCAGAACACGGCGGGTCCTAATGCACACCAAGCAGTAGCCTTCAGATCAGACAGTGATCTTTCCGTCATTGAGAATTGTGAGTTCATAGGCAACCAAGACACTCTCTATGCTCATTCCCTGCGCCAATTTTACAAATCATGCCGGATCATTGGCAATGTGGACTTCATCTTTGGAAACTCGGCTGCAATCTTCCAAGACTGCCATATTCTAGTCCGGCCCAGGCAAGTCAGACCGGAGAAGGGTGAGAAGAATGCCATCACGGCGCAGGGCAGGACAGACCCTGCTCAGTCGACGGGCTTTGTTTTCCAGAACTGCTTGATTAATGGCACTGAGGAGTATATGGCATTGTATTACAGCAAGCCCAAAGTACACAGGAACTATCTGGGTAGGCCATGGAAGGAGTATTCTAGAACAGTTTTCATTCATTCAGTCTTGGAAGCCCTTATCACTCCGGAGGGTTGGATGCCATGGAGCGGGGACTTTGCGCTGCAGACACTTTACTACGGGGAATTTGAGAACTCAGGACCTGGTTCTAATTTGACTCAGAGGGTGCCCTGGAGCAGCAAGGTCCCCGAGGAGCATGTGAATACTTACTCAGTGCAGACTTTCATTCAAGGAATTGATTGGATCCCATCATCTCAGTGATTATTAGCTCATCTTAGGAGGAAGAGGAGGCATCGTTAAATGGGGAATTTTTTTCACATCCCCTTTGTAACTGCCAATACAATGAAGATTTCAAATGCCATTTGGAGAAGTTCCAAATCGTATGTCAGTTGTGCTGGTAGATATTCCACGCATTCCATTGGATTGGCCCTCCATATGAAGATCTACATTGTTTTTGCATGATGGTTGTGTTACCGAGAATCGTATGATCTAGTCAACTAAAAATTAGTGGATTCCACGAAAGCTTTGCATCCAATGTAACTAAACAAAACGAAGATATGGAAGGAAAAACCCATCATAGGCACCATGATTATCATAGTCTGTGATCTTTTTCAGATTTTAGAGATGTTGCAAGGACAATGCCTAGTCACCCATATCCTTATTCCAAGATACTGGTGGCATAACAAAATGGCAATGGTTTCCTTGATTGTGACGACTCACAAGGAAGTTTGATCACTGCCCCTTCGCTCCAAGAAGTTGCACTCATTCCTTTTCAGTAAGTTATCCATGTTCCCATTAAAACCTTGCCTAACTTGATATTCCTTGCACGTTAATGAGACATAAAAATTTGCCCGACCAGCGCATGGAACACTTGGGCATTACATGCATTATCAAATTTATCGATGATAACCACGGTCCACGGCAACGGGTATAGCTGTTGCTTCCTCCTTAGTCCCTTGCGTAGAATGAAAGACTAGGCCCCTTCGGTCCTATCAACATTTTTCAACTTTATTTCACGTATACATTTTATACTAGTGATCTACTTGCCGTAACAGCGGGGGTTGGGACAAATATAGTAGGCTGTCACATGCTGTCGAATGGTGGTAAACGCGTTGAAAGCAAAGGAATTTATTGGTTCACACTCTAAATTAATTGGCTCACATGCTTACCTTTCGTTGACTGCGAGAGTGACTAGAATCTATTTCAAAGATCTTGGAAGATCGCAGGGGCATGCAAATTATATATTCTCCATGAAATAAATAATTGTGTATATATTCAGTGATATTAGTATGGGTTTTGTTACAAAACCCTGTTTAGTAGTAGGTTCGATTTCATAGTAAGGCATGTGCAGGAAAGTTGGGTTAGGCACTATATTAATCCATTAGCCACATATTTGTCCTGAAATTGGCTGCATCAATAATAGGTTCAAAAAAAATCCACCAATTGTGAATCAATGATGGCTCCACTATCTGCTTCAATAATGCTATACAGTTGGTAGAAACACATCTCCTTAGGCAACCGCAAAGAAATTTTATTGGGACCAATTAATCAGACGGTGAAAATATATGAGTTGATGTGTGTGAGTAGCATGATATACACACCAAATGCTCTCATGTCTGGACCTCTGTGGTCAATGCCATAAGGACTGAAGTTTGCTCCATGTGGGCTACAGTACAGTTTTGGACTGTTGTGACCCGTGTCCCCTAACTTTGTCATCGTGCACTATTTTTCCTTGTTTACCTTAACAACATAATTACAAACTAAAACAAAGAAGACAAACACAAGAAAGAGAGCCATACATTATTATCGATTCATTTATTCAGGTTAATTCCTCTAAAATTGAATCGTGGTAAACTCTGATATAATATGATCAGAATGTGGTACATCATCTTATGGATAAAAAGACGAGGAAAAAAATTTCCTTTATCCTTTTTTCCTTACACTACCGAGAGACTTAACATTTGCAAGGAAAGTAAAAGGTGAAACTCAGAGAGTTACAAAGCAGAAAGAGATGTTGCGGTAATGGCAGGAGGTGTTGGAGTGTAAGACTCATCATCTGTCCAATTTGTCTCTCCCCAGTGCCGTAACATGCTTTTCCAGTTGCACAAATTATCTATGCATTTCTTTAAACGTTGATCTTTAACTTTAATTTGCCAATGCCCATCTGTGTAGTTTGCTATTTCAGCTTGCCTCCGATCCCACTCTAACTGTGCCTTCTGCTTTGACTGCAACATGCAAAACTGCTGCAAAACCTCAGGCATTGCATCATGCACCTTCCACCACTTTGCATGTGCAACATCACTTGCAAACTCGTGGAATATATCCGAATTCCAGTTACAGTCATAATCCCGGAAGCATAGCCAAGGCTTCAAACCTAGGTAGTGAAGGACATACAAAATTGGAGGCTCGGCACCAAATAGCATGGTTTTCATTTGTTTCTTCTCTTCCTCATCACCAATCCAAAAATGCTTCAAGAAGTTCATGTGTCTTGGTATCCTGTGCCACCATGTAAATATTTCATTCAAGTATCCCTGGTCACCTCCATTGTAGGACTCAATCTCATTAATATGATCCATCAGGAGCTGGAATGTGCAATTTGATGGCTCAACCACCATGACACCCGAGTTGAAAAGTGTGGCATTGTTTCCAGTAGCAGTGATTTCTGGCATTCCAAATAGGAAATCTATGTTTCTTAGTATCAGCAAATCTGCATCAATGAATATTATCTTGTCATAATCTGTCAGCTGCCATAACCGGAACTTGCTGTAGTTCCATTCATTGTAAGCATCTTTTTCAGCTTTCGGGTTTCTGATCCTCTTTATTGTCCTGACTTTCCACCCTGCTGCTTCCAAACCACTTCTGTGATATCCACTGATCGTCTCATCAACAAGTATTACAAGGTCTCGAGTTGATCCAGACATGCGGATGCTTTGTGCTGCAGCTATAGCTCCACAAACATAAACATGAGCTGAATGCAGAATTGTTGCATAGGCTTCTCTGTGAGCATTTCCAGTGTAAACCAGCTCTGCTTCCAATTAAGTCAATTCTTTTCACGTCAACTTTATGATAACAAAAATATAATGACCACAACATGACAGGAACACATTGAATAATCACAATGCAAAGATGAAATTCTTTTTCTCATGGTTATGGATTTTAGCTGACAAACTAGTCTTTTTCTGTTGAGGTTTTGAATGCATATAATCATGATGTTTTGTGTCAAGAATGTGTGTGAGAGAAAAAGATAATAGAACTGACCTCTGCCTCTCATAGGAAGTGCAAGTTCACATGAACCTACTGGGAGCTGAACCTTTTCTCTCAAAACACTCAAGTTTGGTCTGTATAACCACGCATTCCCTTCATGTCCAACTAGTTCTTTGCAGGTAAACAGATTTGGTACTGGGAAGCAGTTGGTAATGAAGAGCACATACACGGGGTAGTTGCCTTTGAAAGAGGCTGCAAGGCGAGCAGCCGCAAGCTGCAGGTGCAAACGAGCAATATCTCTTGACCAATTCCCACCGTTCTGGCAAGGAAGCTTGACGGCAATGAGATTAAGTCTTATACCAGGAGATCTAAGACTTGGTAGAGAAGGGCAAACAGGAACTTCCTCTTCTTCTTCTTCATCAATCCATTCTGGGTATAGGGACTCCCATGTCGCATTTCTTGCAGCATACTCCAAGTGCAGGACAACATGTGTGGTATCAGGTATAAGATGCTCCCAACGGCTTATTTCAGTCTTATTGAAATTTAGAAGGCCAATGCCTTGAAGTTCATTTTTCCCTGTCAGCTTCTTAGTGATTTTCACTATATCATCCCAGTTAATATCTACATTCGATATATACCGAGGATCTGAGCCACCCCATAACCACCTGTTCACAAAATTAGTCCTTCATTAAATAAATTTGGCATTATGGTTTGGTTCTTTACTCAACTCCATTTTTACTTCGTATACCAAATATGATTACCATGTGATATGATACTTACAGAAAAGAATATGCTAAATGATGAATCTGAATTTTGTAAGTAGATATATGCTGTAAACTGAATTACGAATCTAAATATTTTGTGCAATGTGGCAAGAGGGGGTGATTTGTACAAATTTCACATTCAAAGGCAGCTTGATATTCCCCTAAAATATGGGGTGAAAAACATAGTCTGAATTTTTCATATAATTTTCCACTTTATTTTTAAGGGTACACCAAAGTAGCTCTTAATAAAATGAAAATTTTAATCCAACAAAGTTAACTAAACCAAAGTTTTGGACGTCTTAAATTAACTCTAGCATATGTTTGAACGGAAGTGTATGCATCACTAGCGGGTGATCTTTGCCTAGGAATTAAAGAAAACGAAGAAACTTAGATTTTGCATTTGCATGTGTGGAATAACACTTACCGAGAGCCAGAGCTTGACAAATGGTTGGCATTGTAAACCTCTGGAGAGTACAGGAGCGTTACAAAAGTGCCACAAATGGTTACGAGTAGGATAAGTTTTAAGAAAGAAAACTTGCATCTTGGGCTCCTATCTTGTACAGATAAGTGGAAAGGTTTCTCTACATCTCTCGCTTTACTTCTTGACATTCTTCGTTTGTATAAATCTTCACTGTACCACGTAATTATTCATGAACAAAATTACTACATACAAGCAACCAAAAAAATAAACAATTGAATTTATGATTTTTATTACTAAATAGACAAGTCAACCTCCTCAAATCCTGAAGAGTGACATCCAAAAGTAGTGATGTGTACTGCTATTTCAAGTGAACTTCACTTATAATATGAGGGGTTTAAATTTTGGAATAGTCCCTCTAAATTGTCTGTACAATTTACTACGATAAAAATGGGAGTGATTTTCTCATGTTGCAATCACTTAGTAACTGTTGTCAATAATATTGTAATTAAGTTAGTTAATGCTGGATTTTGATTTCAAATCAACCGCACCTCCAATATCAAGCAAATATATTCTGTGTAATCATTCTTTTTGTATTGTAATGCAAAGTATCATTCGTTCAAATCTTCTAATTCCATGATAGTACTTAAGCTCTAAGCAAGCATAACTGGTCCATTCTAGAAGATTCATGAGGTAGATATGAGTTTGAAGCTCTAAGCAAGCATTGACTGATCAATTCATGGGCCTACAAAGGTGATGGAAGGGACGTAGAAGGCATTACTCTAGATCCCAGAAAAATCTCATACCGCCCACGCCCAGATGTCAGAATATGTATCCTATTCATACGTAGAAAACACATTATATATATCTTTTATATAATAAAATGTTCATGGATATTTGTCGTAATTCTATAGAATGGTTAGTCACGATGTGGGACATATGATTTTAAAATGTACAAGATAATTTCTTTGGTATCTTTCAATTTGAAGGGGGTTTAAAATCCCTATTATATGGTTCAATCACATTTTAACACAAGGCATATTTCAAAATTTATATTTAAGTCGCTTTAACTTATTTTTTGTTTTAATTTTACCCCAAAGTTTTTTTCAAAAAATTAAGAACCTTTCAATTCCAAACATCAAATTTATTTGATGCCAAACATTTAAATATTCTTTTTACCTCAAAAATGAAGAAATCTAATCCTAAATTTTATAAACCTTAACTATTTTCTCTATTTTAATGTAAATAATATCTATTATTTAGATCTAAATCCTTTTTACAAATTAATTTATAATTTTTTAATCTGTTCCTATGTTTCTACCGATTAAAGAATATAATTCACTCTTATTCGTTCATGGTTTACATCGACTACCAATGCTTAAAAAATAAGAAAACAGTTAAAAATAAAAAAATTGGATTGCAAAGCGGTGGATAAAAAAAAAAAAATACTAAGAGCCATGGAATTGATAACAACTAGGCTCAGAGAGTATAGATGGCAACGAAAAGCTCAATTTGGCTTTCTTAGTTTGATAGTATACACGAATTCGTCATCGCTACCTCAAAATTGAAATCAGAAAAATCGAAACTTGAAAAAATAAAACACGAGACTTTTGAGGAAAATTAGAAGCGGGTTTTTCAGTGGAATCATTGAAGAAACGCGATGACTGAAACGAGAGAATGGAAAATAGAATAGGGCATTAAATAGATACAGAGACTGGAATTGTTAGGGTTCTGAATTAGATTTAGGATTAGGGTTCTTATATATTTGGGGATAAAAAGAATATTAGTGTTTGAGAATCAGATTAACCAAATAACTTTGATGTTTGCAATTGAGAAGTTTTTAATTTTTTTAAAATAATTATGGGGTAAAATTGTAACAAAAATTAAGCTAAAGTGTCTAGATCTAAATTTTTAAGTATTACTATGTTATTTTTTATGTAATTAATAATTACTATATATTTAAATATGATTGGATCACATAAAAAGGATTTCAAATCCTTTGAAATTGAAGAAACCAACAATGCGCAAACCCTCCCAGTTTCGAGAGGAAAACTACTATTGCACTTTCTTGTGGGCAGACGGTAAAGAATTTGATTCGTTGAAGACAAAGTTTGACTGGCAAATGAAATTATAAAGAGTAAATCAATGATATACCTCGGGTATGGATAGGATCAACAAGCCTAAAATCCTTTTTAAGTTGTAACTACCGTAGAAAGGCGTTGGGGCAGTTGGGCTATAAGTTTCTTACGTAAGTTGGTAAGAATAGTGCTCACCTATGTGCCTGATTGTCGATACATAATTGATAGGTAACGCTGAGAAAGCTAAATCATTGGTTATATACATTTGTACAAAAGAATGAAATCATTGAGAGTGGAGAGTGATATGAAGGACTTGAAAGTGGTTGCCTTGTTGGCTTCCTTCGTCTGTAAATAAGAAATATTTTGAGATAAAATGTCATTATCATTTACTGAAGATATCAAGAGTGGTATGGATGTTAACTCTACGTAGGTCCCTCTGGCATTTTGAAAAGGATTTGACAACATTACGAAATACTTAAAATCCTATACTATGCCCATGCATGGACCAATGTTAAAGCCCAGACCTGGGAATCAGAACCTGGTTTAACCCCTAAGCAAATTAGGCGGCAAGTTCGCAACTTTTAAATTTCCCATGATTAAAAAGAAAGAGAAAATGGTTGGGTTTTTAACCTCAAAGGCTCAAACAGAACTTCATCTAACATAAAAATGATAGGTCCTAGCTATAAGGTGAAATGTAATGAGAAGTGTTTATTCTTTTTTTTCTTATCCATTTGTTAGATGTCATCATATGAATATCATGGTTTGTAACATAGGTAATGATAGGTGTATAATATAGTATAGGATATAGTTTTTTTTTTTTTTTTAATTTCTTTCTTTAAGTATCTCATTTTGATGTTTTCATTTGATGTTCAAATAATGGAACTAAAATGCAAGTCTATTCATTCCAGAATTGCACTAATAGATTGTGTTAGAGTGATCTTTTGGAGGAACTGTTCAGGAACGTCAAGCTAATGGGTCATCTCCTTGTGAAGAGCATAAGTTATATGATCGTGACAAAAGAGAAAGGGTGACAAAGAATGTGTAAGAAGAAACTCACATGGATGCAGGCAAACGGTGTCGAGCTTCAACGGCATGAGGAGAATTACCCATTGTTCCTCTCATATTATCAACTATTCAGCTATAGAGGCATGCAACATCTGATCTACACAAATGAAGAACCAACTTTAATGAATCGATCAAGGTCCACCACAGAAACTGACTAACAAAATTAGAACTCCCACAAACCATCTTTGAGTACAATCAAAAACAGCCTCACAAATATATATATATTGAAGTTCCAAATATCAGTTGATATACATTCATGTAAATTGCTTTTCAAGGTATAGATAGAACCAGAAGAAGTGAAAAAGTTGATATAAGTGCAAGAAGCAGGAAAAGGCAACATAGTACATGGTCTAAATTTATTCCTAGAGGAACCTGGTTAGAAACTGAAACCGCAGAAACCAAGGAAGACAAACAATGTCCTTGCTTGCCGCGAAGCACAGAGAGAGAGAGAAGGAGGAGGATGAGGGAGATCCCCCTAAGAGAGACACCTTCTGGAGAAGAGACACTTGATGGCAGAGATGGTGAGTTTGAGTCAATATAGACGGAGTGACAGAGCAACTTCCTTCAGAATTATTCCTTGGCCTTTCAGTTTCATTGTAGTTCTTGGTGGTCACCAACTCTGCCTCATCTCTCAATTTCTTTTCTTTTACTATTCCTAATTTCTCTATTTTTTTCTTTTTCTTTTTTCAGTTTGATTGTAGGAGTAATACCATTTTACTTTACACTCCTAATGATGTAAATTCAACTCGTAAGTTTAGTACACAAGGCACCATAATACAAAGAAGACATGCCATGCGTATTATGTTGCACTTGCACACAGTATATAAACACTAAACCAGCACGTGATGGTTACAATTTAAATAAGAATGGATGTTAAATGAGATATTAATTTAGAATAAATTTAATAAAAATAATATATTAATTTAACACTTACATAACTAAAATTTATATTTATTTAACTATAACCACGATGTGTTAATTTAAATGCCTAATATATATATATAATAAAATTGTCAATTTAAATATGTATAATATGAAACTTTCATGTACTCTTTCTTGATGGCAGCGGAAAGTCAATACTTGGAAAAATTATGCATCATGGCGTTATTAGTGGCTTCTAGGATCTTTTAACTGCTTTCAAGTACAAATGGTAATTAAAACTTCGCACCATAATTCACCAGAAACAAATAGTAGTCTAACATTAAAGGGGTCTATTATGCGGACACTCTACCTCTACCCTTTTCTCTTCCTCTTTGCACACGGGAAAGACAAGACAAGTTTATTACATTGACCTCTTCAATTATCAAACTTTCCATTACTTGATCCAAGATTAAATAGGAGTTTTATTATTAAAAGCACATATTAAAAGCGAAAAAACAGAAAAACAAAAAAATTGTCATTATAGTGAGAGTTGTTGCTGCTTGCCGGAGATTAGGTTAATGAAAACAATTGTTTATTGGATTCAGAGTAAAGGTAACCACTTGTCCTAATCTCACGTCTTGTCCTAATCCCGCGTCCCTTGCCAAACAGGAAAACTCAATTATTCCTATTTTTTTCAATATCTGAAAAAGCCCTTAAACAAGGGATAGATTGCGAATGCTTATTACTTTTAGATCCTAGATCCTACCCTATTGAACTTTTGACCCCTGATCCTGAATTGTTTTAGATGGCCAGGGTATGCATTCCCTCCAGTCTCCCTAATTTTCTCTTTTCTTAAAAATGGCTGACTTTGTTAATTTCATAACCATGGTAGGTAAACATTCTTATCATTATTACAATTTTCTCTTTATAATTAATAGCAATGAAGTTCATCTCCATTTGAAGAAACTGTGTGGCAACATCAAGCACCTAATTAGCTGCAAAGAAAACTACACATGGCACTATTTTATTGTTTCTCATGTGTGTTCATTCTTATAACGCGATTATTATTATTATAATTAATCACCCTTCAAATTGATGACATTGGTTTAAGTGTCCTTTCACAGACTATTTCACCAAATACATGGTCTTAACACTGCCAAAGTTCGTCAAAACTGCAATATATCGGAATGTCATGTCCAAAATAAAAAGATTGCTTATCAAGCAGCAAAAGAACATTGCACCAGTTGACCACCCTTGTTCCCTTCTACCTCTTGTATTTGTTTTACCAGTCTCTAGTCTTTGCACTTAAGTTAAGACATGCGGTGGAGGAGGGAATTAGTGTTGGGAAGGATAATTTCCATTTAATAAAGAGTTAATGGCTAATGCAACGTTTTAAACATTTTTAATAGCATCACCCACCCACAATCAAATTTTTTTTTTATTCCAAAAAATAAAATAGACTTCAAACCTTATGTAACAGCACTAGGCAGAACAAGTGGCAGTATTATAACTGGACAGACTCGAATGGTAATGATTGGAGGAGACTTTGCTACAGTAATAGGGAAGCCTTGCACCCATCGCTACGTATGCCTGGCACCCCATTGCATGCATTACATTTACATTTACGATACGTATATGATATATTGAGTCAATGACAGATATTGAATTCTTTATACTTAATATATATATATATATATATAGTAAGAAGGCGTGAGAGAAATTAAGAAAATGAAGGGAACATATGGAGACGTGAGACAGTACGTATACTGTATTGCAAGCAAAGCAATTCAAAGGTAAAGGTTTCATTTCTATGAGGTTGCAGGCTAAGGCTTGTCGAATATAGCGAAGAAAGAAGATTTTTCGTTTCCAAGTTTTATCCATTTGCTTTCCAATATTGGCTAGTTTCCAAGTACTACCCATTTTGCTTTCCATGGTTGGCTAAGGTTGAGCTTTGACATATGTCAGTGAGTGCGTCGGAGCAGGACCACTTTGAAAACTTAGTCCGCCAGTATTAGAAAGAATTGGAATCTTGATCAACCAACCGAAAAAATATAAAAATAGAGAGAAAAAAAGGGCAACTTGTAATCCCATAATTATGCGTGGGCAAATGTGCATGAATGGGGTGTCCCTCCACATTTACATGACCTTTCCAACTTCCAAGCAACCTCTAACATAAGGTTCTCTTTGCTGGCCTTATTCCAGTTAAATAATATACAGCAGCAACGGTAAGGTTTAGTGTTGGAATATCTTGGCCAAAAGAATAAGAAAAGTGTTGTAACATCGAACCACTACATAGTCGAGTGTTTCATTTGCCTTCGGTTAATCTTTGAAGTTTGAACAACTGATCTTTCTACTTACAAGAATGCGAGCTTCTTCCTTTTTGCCAAATTAAAAAGCGTTGTTGTTTAAGCAGCCAAACGTGCCAATTCAATGATTCAAAAGTAAAATACTTCTAGAACGTAGTTGTCATCAAAAAATTATTGATTTACGCTTTTGTTAATTGGCCTTTTTTTAGGAAAAATAGAAGGGGGCAGAGGAACAGTATTAGGTGGCGTACGAAGTTCTTGATTTAGGCTTAATGCACCCAAGGAAATAGACCTTCTGGATTTTATCAACAAGTCCTTAAGTCAAATTTAAGCACAATTCGATCCCTTCAACTTTTTCACCTTTCAAGCTGAATAGAATTCTGTTTCTCTGGAATTACAATAAGACTACTAAGTTCCAATAAAAACAAACCAGAAAGTGTAGCACCAAAACTCTTAAAAAGGAAAGTAAGATAATTATAAGATTTTTCGTTTTCCTTCTCTATTACAATTTGAATCAAATTATCTTTCTTTACATAGCAGTGAACACTTTCCTCTAGTAGAAGGCAGAGAATTATTTTATTTTTGTAATCCATGAAGGGCTTAAATGAAAGAATCATGGCCAAAATTCAGATATCTCACATTATGAGGAAACACACACACACATACACACATGTCAGCATTACTTTCCAGTGGATCACAAATCAGATTCAGATTCAGATTTTTCCTCTTTAGGAGGTGCAAACTGCCGGCTAAGAGGAGATCAAGTCCAGGGATCAAGGGGTGCTCTCTCTGGTGGTTGAGGTGTCGGTTGCTTTGCCTGCCTATGCTCATTTTCTTGGGCAATGTACCTGGTCCAGATCATAAAACACAACTTTTTCAGAAAGTTCCAATCTTTAACTCCTCATTCAAAGCAACCTAGAAGATTTAATGTATTAAATTTTTCACTATAACAACACAATAGATTAAATTTAGGTTAAATTAATCTATAAGTCGCCGAACTTTTTGTGAAAATTCAAATAGGTCTCTATATTTTGAAAGTTTGTAATTGGGTCCTTAAACATAAATGTTTATTAAAAATTTGTCGAAGAAAACAACATATTTTTAAAATTCAACTCAACGTGTATATAATATATAAGATGATATTTTAGAATAATTCATTTTTATTAACAAATTTTTTGCAGACATTTGTATTCAAGGACTCAATTACAAATACTTTATAAATTCCGGGGCTCGATTATAAACTTTTAAAGTATAGAAATTTATTTGAATTTTTTTATAAAGTTAAGGGACTTACAAATTAATTTAACCTTAAATATATTTACTATAACATCATAGAGATTAGGGAGACAGGCAATATCAAGACCAATCAGAAAACAATCACTTAATTTAGTGAAAAAAAGCCTGGTTACCCAAATAACATAGCCAAATAAAGGAATTTAAATTAATGAGTATAGAAAAAATAATTCCTCTAGCTCACAATAGTGATTAATTTGAGTAAATTTTTTTTGTTTACAGTAGTTATCATTTTTATATATTAATGTAATATTTATTGTTAATTTTTTAATTTTACTCTTCACCTTCATTGATTAAAAAATATAGTTATTTTTCACTATATAATAAAATCATACTACTACCTGATGAAATTTAATAAGAGTATTTTAGTAAATATATATTCTAATTTTTAGAATTTTTAATCTGTGTAAAAATAGTCAAATTGATAACAATAACACCAAAGAAATTAGTATGTACTCGATAACCATATCCACAAGCAGAATCAGACCAAAAACCCTTCCTTTCTTTCCCTCCCAAGATTGCCGAAAGCAGAAAAAGCAACGAGTGTTAAGCACCTCCTATTGTTTTTTCGGTCAACAGAGTGTTAAGCGCTTGGCAATGGGCTTGGGCTTCGGGCCTACAGATTTTAGTTATAGTCGGCCTGTTATAGGGGCCCAAATATTTGTATTTTGGAGTTTCATTTTAAACTTTACTACAGATTTTCTTTTTCATTTTTCTTAGCCCATGTACCAAAACAAAAATCATTACTATAGTTTTCTAAATTATTGTTGGTACTTCTCCCGCGCGTGTGTTGCTATTTATGTATGTAGATACTAGATGGTGCCATCCAAATCGACATTATCTGTTACTATATATAGTTAGTATTAATTATTATTGAGTGAGTTAGTTAGAGTTTAACTGATTTAGTTAAATGATACAATAATTAAACATATTTATTAAGCTATATAACTATGTGTTGCATTTATATTACTATTTTTTCTATTATTAATAAGATTCATACTTTTTATTTTTTTTCTTCATTCTCTTAATCTTTTTGAACTCTTGTCATGTCTTTTAATAATCCGGCTAAGAGCCAATTGTGATAGTGTCTCCCCTACTCTCCTAATGTGTCTCTCATGCACCCCCTACTGTGTCCTTTCTTTTCGCCATATATATATATATATATTTGTTTTTCTTTCTTTCTTTCATCCGCCTTTGCACCTGTCTTCTTTTTTCTGTGTTTTCTTCCACTTCATTCACTCCTTCAATTGCCATTCTTCCATTAATGTCTAATCAGTTGCCTTTGTCTATGTCTATGTGATTACAAGGATGTAATCGCTGCCATATTGTAGATTTGTAGTGGCATTTCAAAGTTCAATGTAATAATCTATCTAGTGTGCAAAATGAATATAAATTGTAGCATGTAAATATCTTTAAATTTAATAGAGTAATAAAATTATAAATAAAGGAAATCACTAAAGTAGCAAAATAAAGTCAAGAAGATCCATACATGTGATAGCTCCGAAAAGAAATGAATCCTTGCGTAAGCTTTTGTGGGGCACGATCATACCCATGTTACTCTAGGCTTGGAATGGGGCTGCATCCCAGCTCGTAGGCATGCTTTCTCCTGAGGGGAGAAAACAAAGTGATCAAAACCATGGGGTATATTATAGTTTGTGTTTGGTCATGGGGTATATTATGGTGGACTTATTGCTTATTTCATTTCTAATGTGGGATATACCTTGGACACTTGCTGCCATTTGGATATGTAAATCATGCTTGCGGGAAAATTGTTTCGCTCAAGCTATTCACCATTGTGTTATCACATGGCCGGAATGAAAATCTAATGTAGTGCTAGTACTGAGTTTTTCCTTTCTGGATACATTTTCCATATACGGTTTGCGACATTAGGGTGTTTCTGTCATTTGGTTGAATTTGAATCAAATGATAAGCTGATTTAATTTTATAATGTAATAAGGTGTGCAATGCTTGTTCTGACTTTCTTTGTGATATACATGGATGATGATCCTATGCATTTCTTAAAGAACTACAGGAAGTACAGTTCTTCATCCAATGCTTTACATTTATCAAACTTAATTTTTATCATATAATTTCTTGCATTTAACTTGTAACAAAAGATTCTTGTTGACTAGAAATTTTTCATAATAAATGTTTTTAAGGGTCAGAATCTGTGCAGTTCTTTTTCTTTTTTTTGGTCAACAAAACTGCAGTTCTTAAACGACATAAAGATAACGCAATATTCATTCTTAGGAAGAAAACTAGTCCGATGAAACATGCATCTGACAACCTTATAGACAATCCGCCAAATATAGCAACCTATGAATCCATCCACTAATGGAAAAAAGAACCGTGAAACAAAGATAAACAAGATCAGACTAGAACACAAAAGTTCTTATTTAAAACAAGTAGTAGGTCCTCAAGCCTTTGCAGGAGGGGTATTATAGCTCTCCATGCAAATCCATGCATAAGCAATAAAGTAATGACCAAACAAGGAATAATCAAATATTCTATCCAAGAAAGGAATAAACCCCTTCACGAATAAAATTTTAAATTCCCAAATTAAAAGTCATAATTAACATCAAAATCCTTAATCTAAAGTTGACATCGTCATAAAAGAATCATTCCTATTCTTTGTAACTCGATTATAAACAGGAAGTAAAATACAAGACTCAAACATGTTAAACTACAAGTCAATGTGGATGCGTCCTCAATTAATGGAGGACATAGTATTGAGGTCATACAATTCTTAAAAGATTATAATTTAATAAATGTAGCTACATTCACCCTAAAGTCTAAGTAATGAAAAAACTAAGAATTTAACCTCAGTACATCAATCACTGAATTTCCAACATGAACTTCATTCAGGATAGCTGCAAGGAAGCACTCATTCCATCCTAAAAAAGGCAGGCATGCATATACAAATTTAATTATCACATGTCCGGGCTTTCTTTTCAATGCAAAGAAAATACAATAAAAAAAAGTGACATCCGAAAATGCATTTTCAAGTATATTCATATCCCTCGTCTCTCAAGGTTGGCATACAAATGGGATTGATCAATATTACATTCAAAAGCAGTACTTGACGCAAATGATAATTGAAAAGGAAAAATAAATAAATAAAGATCAAGTACAACATCATCAGAGCAAAATCTGATAATCTATTAATTTCCATGAAACTGTATTGAAAAAATGTATATACTCATATATTGAGGCATAGCCTAAATGGAGAAAAGTTTTCGCGGGGTACCCTATTCATCTCTAAGCCACATATTTGGGCCAGCTCTACAGCATAAATTACAATTAATTGCCCATGACAACAATTGAGGAAAAAATTTGTTGAATCTGCAAGAATAATAAGTTAAAGTTTTCAAGAAAATCCTGAAAATCCTTTCACAAGGATCGAAGATTGCATCCCAATTCTATAAGATTGTTAGGAGGCATTCACTCAGACAAAATGATGAGTCGGGTATTCATGTTCATAACCATTATAATCATAATAAAGCCTCTCGCCCTTAGAAATATCACGAGTAGCAACCAAAAAGACCCTGCATTCACCATTAACACTGTATCTCACACATTTACAGTTCTGCTTCTTTCTACCTTCCCTGCATAAAAGTTAGACATGATTTAACCAAAATAATTTTAAGAATTACCAATTTCATTGCACATATAAAAAAAAAAATTAGCATTTTTGAAATTAAAATCCTACAAAATTGAGTTCTATAAAGAGCATGCCAAAGCCAAACAACTTATAAAATGGACTGCAATAAGCATCTTAACAAGAATGTCCACATGAAAGGAGGAATAATCTTTTCCCTCTCCTCTTTTTCTATTAATTTTATTCAAGATTTGGCATGAGATATGCGAGACAGACTTACAGAGTATGATTGTTGATGCCATTAATAAAGCGAGCAATGTTTCCACGTTTATCAGCGCAGATGACAAGACTTTGAGAAGGTTCTGTTGCTAGAAGAAGGGTCATCATACTGTCACAATCATCACGTTCTCGATTCTTAATGTAATCCACATTGCCAGTGTATTCAGCAATAAATGTCATATCCTTGATTGGGCCATCAGCCACCACAGTATAGCTACAGGACAATGTCAAGAAAAGTCCTCTAAATATTAAGGTGCCATGAACTGATTTCCTAAATTATGGTGGAGTTCAAGATGGGTACCCTTCACATGCATCATAAACAATTACAAAGGGAGGGCATTCGCCTCTTTTAGACATAGCTCTGCAAAGTTCCAAGGTCTCCATATCTTCCTTGGAAAGAACCTAAGAGGAAAACAGTAAAAAGTATTCTATCAAACTAGCATGCAATGATAGAGATGTGAAAACTAATAAGCCTGTTTGTCACAGGTCTACTTCTAGTGTTCAAGAACTGCACTGCAAGAAAATTAATTAATTGAGACCTGCATGCCACCGTTTTCTAATATGGATCGATTAGCAGATCTAGGAGCCATTCCAGGCAAGTATGTGAGGTCATCACTGAATTCCATATGCAATGCTGATAAAGCAGAAGCAAGGGAACACATCTGTTTCATTCTCTGGGCAGGATCTTCTGAAGGAATAAATGGTAATAATCTCCTCTTTTTCTTCTGCACTACCAGAGGACGTGAACGTCTCCGACGCTTCTTAGCATCTGTAAGTTCAAAGAGGATAAATTAAAAACAAAGATCTTTCAATCAGATATATATTGAGAACTAGCATATAGACACCCAACAAAGTTGAGGCAAAAGTTTGCCTAAGTGTACCCTTTACAAAATGACCTGAATACTTAATAAAAAGGTACCTGAAGGTAACTTTTTCCTCCTTTACCAATAAAAAATCATCTAAAGATTCATATTAAATTGTGTGTGCCCTCGAAACAAATAAGAAAGTAGAAGTGTTTTGCCAATCTAGGAACATAAAAGCATACAAGAATAAATTTCAACCAAAACCTGATGGCAAAATATCAAAAGGGATATTAGATGCAGCATTTATTGTGTAGCCTTCATTAGTCATAATGAAGAGCTCAGATAAATGTAGGGTTTATCAAAATTTTCCTTTTTCTACTTTCCAAGTCTCTGTATAAATCATGCCTCCAGCATCCAATCCAATTTTTCTTGTCCCTTGGAAAAACCAACTTGACCACTTAGCATCTCTGCCATTAAAGAATGTTTACAGACTTTTGATGTATCTGTTTCAAAACATCATTGTAATTGCATTTATATATTGTCTTGCGGTACTTGAGTTATCTGTTAAGGTAATATGCTGCAATAAATTCACATTATTGCATAAATGAAACTAAGAAAACAGCAATTTAATACACCAAAAGTTGATTGTTAAATAGCTAGGCATTTGATTGGCCTCCTTTCACCTTCAAACAATAGATTAGGTTTTCATAGAGATAGGGCATAAGACTAACTGAACCAAAATCTGCAAGCTTGTAAAATGTGACTTTGTAGCTGTCTTGCATATAATTTTCAAATTGTCATGCAACAATGATTAAAAAATGAATCTTTTCATCAAATATCAAGTTTGCTAAATTTGATCCTATTGTCACTATCATGAAAAGGAAAGGCCTCAATGTAAGGAATAAAATAGAAACTTCTGCAGCTAATTTGTTCACTCAACTCAGAACCCTGGTAACTGCAGGTACAAGTAGCTTTCATTAGGCTACTTACCATACCATGGTATACATAGGGTAAATCCCAAGTTCCAAATTAATTCCCCATTTGGTAATACCAATGACTAAGATAACCTATAGCAAATCAAACTTAAATTTTGTGGAGCTCTGTCATGGAAACATATGTATCCCCATGTCCTGCATAATTAGGAAAGGAACCCTCCACTACCAGGGAATTGCATTCCCTGAAGCTCAAGAATATTCAGCCCTCACCCAAACAATCATGCTGCACTTAACAAAAAAGGTTAGCACAGATTCCAAAAGATTATTCCACGACCCATTCAAGCTTCTAAATAAACTCAAAAGCCACAAGCTGCAGAATATATATAATTCTCGAGCCAAGCTCAAATGCATGATCATTTTCCCCATATAATTCAATGCAGCAAAGGTACATGGAGCCTGAAACCAAATTCAACCCACATTACTCCCACAAACACAATTCTCCAGATTCTGTGTGTCCTTTCAAAACGATCGTAAAAAAAAAGTTAAACAAATTACTATTTTTCATCAAAGAAGAACGTTGATAACAAATGCTTAAATTTGCGGCCATTACCATGAGAAGAAGCAGCAGCTTTGCCTCTAACGTAATCATCATCACTCTTCTGAATCCCGAAGAAATCAATTAACTTACGCTGTGAGAAACCTAAACCACACACCAGAAAAAAGGGGAAAAAAAATCACAGACACAATGCCACATTCATCATCGTGCACCTTAAGACAGCTCAACAACACAAAAATCACCAAAATTTGGTTTTGGAAACCAAAGAGAATCCCTTACTTTTTATTCTCTTCTTGCTTCCGGCGCATTTAGGGCAAACCCAGGATCCAATCGGGACCCTAACAACGATAGGCCTCGCGCATTTCATGTGGAAGCCTCTGTCGCATTTGTCGCAAAGGAGCAGCTCCTCCGGCCTCTCGCCGGAGCCGCATTGCTCGCAGCTCAGGTCGCCGTAATCGTCGCGCTCCACGACGGCGTACGGCGCCCTCGCCATTATCTCCGCAATCGACCTGTACTTCTTCGTCGGCGGTCCGCAAGGCGGCGGCCGGCGGCGCGGGTGCAGCGCCTGCGTCCGCCGGCTGAAACAGATGAGCCTCTTCGCCGACCGCGGCGGTGAGGTGGCAGGAGCCATGAGGGAATTCAGGGGCAGAATCGGAAATTCTGAAGGAGAATACGCTGTTTTTCGGAGAGAGTTCTCTCTCTCTCTCTCTCTCTCTCTCTCTAGAGGAAGACGAGAATGGTGTGAGTGTTGAGAAGAAAGAAAGGAAGAAAAAGAAAAAAGAAAAAACGAAAATGAAAAACTTTTTTTTTCTTTTGGTGTGTGTGTGTGTGTGTGTTTGTTTGTTTGTTTCCTTTTGCTTCTCTCGCGGGAGAGTCTGTGTGGCACCTTATGGTGAGTGCTAGTTGGGGTGACGTGGATGGTTATGATTGGCTGGGGCCATCGTGCGAGTTGGCCTGCGCGCACAGACTCTTATGACGCGCAATGTTCCGGGTTCTCATTACCGAGTCGTAGCCGTTTCCATCTTGATTTCACGAAAATGTCCCCGTTGATCGGTCAACGCTTTGACGTTTCCTTTCTTTCTTTCGTTTCAGAGTTTTCCAAATTTTTGACTCAAAAGCTTAAAAAAAAATGACGTGGGTGAAAATTGAGAGTTAGTATGAGCAAATTAATTGTTGATGGTATTTTTTATTTTTCAGTGAAATTTTAATTATCTTTTATTTTAGAATATTTCTCTAATTCTGATATTTTAAAATTTTAAAATATTTATCTATTTTTAATATTAAAATAATATTAATTTTTTTAATTACATCCTTAGTTTCATTATCATTCAGTATCATAATAATTAAAGTTAAAAATATATTAAACTAACTTATTATCATTTATATAAAAAAATAATTATATTATTAATTATAATAATAAAAATATATTTCTTTAAATAGAAGTAACTTTATCTATTTATATAATTTTATATTACTATTAAAATTATTTTTTTTTTCAATTTATATTTTTTTTATTTTAAATAAATATTCTAAAACAAATAGCGTATTATTTTCTACCTTCGGGCATTTAATAATTGTTGACCCTTTTGTATTTTTATTATTTTAATACAAATTATTCAAACTTTTAACTGCAAGCACAATCTTAATTACAAAGAACACTTAGCTTTTTTAAACTAGTTTATTGAAAGCATTAATTAATGAATTAAGAAAATAATGATTAAAATATTTTTAGTTTCAAATTTATTGTTTTTTTTGGTCTACACACACCTTGGGGAAGAGGTTCTAAGGTCTACCTACCATAATGGGTAATTTACGTCAGTCACATCTTTGAGCATAATAGTATTATTTAGTGTAATAAAAAAAATAATAGTATTTTTCTCTTTAATAAGTGTTTTATGGATACTAATTAGAGAAAATCTAATTTTTTTGTTAAAACATGTAAAATCTCAATAAAACACTTAGATTTTTATTATCAATTGATGACGATAAGTTTATTTTCTAAAATATGTTTGTTAAACGATTTAAACTAACTATTCATTAATACTTTCTTAATTTTTTCAATTATATTTTTACAGTCTGGTAACACTATATAACCACACTTGTAAATTTACGGATATGAATACAGGCGTGAATGCAAATTTTGATATCACTTGTCTTTATATGATACCACCAACAATAAAAATAAAGCGGTTAAGGCTATATTTGGACTTTACAGAAATTCAAATTCAAAATTTGTAAACTGCATATATGTAAATTTTCTTCTGAGAAAGAAATCCTTAAAATATAGAAATTAAAGTGCTACAATCTGCATTGGATATTCTACTAGCAAAGGCTTTACTGAAACTTATATATATATATATGTTAAACTAAATCTGTTTATCTATACTATTATTACAAAGGAATTTCTTATTTTGGGTACAATTACCAGACATTTCAAGATTATTATCAACTACTCAATTAAATTTTTTTAAATAAATAAAAAAGATAAAGCTATATATATATATATATATATCTAATTAATTAATTACTTACTTCAAGAGAAATATAAAAAAGACAAAATTACAAATATTTATAAGTTTAATTCCTATATACTAATAGTGTAAAATATTTTTACATTATCATCTAATAGAAATAAAAAAATATGTCATGCCATATATTTTAAATTTAAATTCATGTGATGATGTGATAATTCTTATATTTTTACTGAATAATAATATAAAAATATTTTATATTATCAATGTATAGAAATTAAATTCAATATTTATTATTTTATAATTACAATTGTCTATGTATCTATTTTTAAATTTAAATATATGGAGTTTTTGGGAGAGCTTTAATCCCACTCTAAGCCAACCCAACTCAAATTATATTAATTAAACTTTAATAAACTCTAGATACTGATAGTTCAAATATTGTTGATTATTATAGGAGCACTAATCAACACCAGGTGCAAGACAATTAATATTTTTAAATAAAAATAAATAACAATTAATGAGAAGTTTATGAGTATTTAAAAGCAACTATAATTGGAGATAATTGCATAAGTAGTAATAGTAAAAAAAAATACTAAAATAAAAATTATTAAAATAAGTTTGATTTTCGTCTTAAAAAAATTAATAGCCATGTTATAACAGTGGATCGTGCTCAAATAAAAATTTACTGGACAAAATCAAATAAAAAATTCCTATATGGCTGTTACGGCTAGAGAGAGGATTTATTTTCGTTTGGATTTTTAAATTAAATTTATAAATTGAAATTTTAATTCTAATTCTAATTCTAATTCTTTTAAATATAACTATTTCATAATCTTAATTTTTTTAAAAATTGTAATATAGATTATAATTCACAATTTAATATTATTTTATTATTAAAAGATATTCTTCCAAATCTAAAATTAGTAACAATATTAATACAATACACAAAATTATTCCATTTCTTTTCTCTCTTTTTGTATTGCTTCCGTTTTTTATCATCCAATTACAATAAAAGATAATTGCACAATTTATACAAGAGTTTCAATCTAAAAAATATATTGTTGATTAACATGTATAATTCTTATGTCAACATGCCTCACATGTTATGAAATGGAATTATTTTTGTTTATCATTCATCATTTTTTGATGATCAAAGTCTTTTCAAGTTGAAAAATATGAAGAATGAGTAAAAAGGTACGTGAAATACATACATCATCATTAAAAAACACTTTTTATTATATAAAAATTCAACAAATTTACGAAGTGGTGACGACGGAAGAGGTTGCAAATGTCTTCAAAGTTAAGAGTAGACAACATGTAAAAGTATTTTAAAATAGACGAGGCCAAACAATGTAATTGCAAGACGATCAAAAGATTAATTAAACAAATATTTATTATTAAAAAACTAGTCAATATAGTTTCGTGTATGCTCTATCCACCTAGCCAATCGCTCTGAATAAATTTTTTTTTTTCATCTAGATTCCATCTCTCAAATTCTTCCATTTAATTCTCCATTGTGTGCTTGGTCATTTGCCAATTTATGAAACACTATGACTTCTCTTAACTATTGTTGTTGTTGTTGTTTTTTTTTTTTTCCCTTTTTGTTTTCCAAAATAAAGAAAAGAGAGAGATAATGACAGAGAGGCCGTGTCTTTTACAGTTACAGTTACTCAGTCAGCTTATCTCCCCGTTGAGCATTGAGCAGGAAATGGGAAGAATGGCAACCAAGGAGCGCCATCGTTTACATGATTTTATGCCATGCAAACCACAAACTTATAATAACAATTATAAATGAGAATTTTATTATTTTTCAACTGAATATTTTATTTTTTTATTTGTGGGTGCATACCACATAGTTATTTATCTATCTTATGATACTTTTTTTTTTTTTGTGTATCTTATGATACTTATAAGTAAGTTAAATTGAAAAGTAATTTTACTAAGATTTAGTTAATTCAAGTGATTCAACACTTGCTCTTTTTAAACAGGGTTTCGGATTTGAGCCTTATAAATGAAAAAAATTAACATTAAAAGAGTTTTACCCTCATAATAGACTGAACCAGTTTAGTTGGAACCCAATGAATTTTTTGAATATTTCATACACAAAAGAAAAAGTAAATGTAAAATATTACATATATAATTTTTGAAAATATTAGTGGTAATAAAATTTGAATTTATAATATCATACAAATTACACAAATCACTCACCACTAGCTAATAGAACAACTAATGCTTGGTTGGTTTGTATTGAAAGGTGGAACAAAAAAAATAGCTATTAAAATAATCAACGTGATTTTTTTTTTCCACTAATGTTTGTTTATTATTATTTGCAAACTTTTTGATTTCATTATTAATGTGTTATTTGATCAGTATATTATTTTATTATTTAATGTATTATATAAAGAGATTAATTTTAATATATTATTATTATAAAAAAATTTATAATATTATTATCAAATTACATATTTTTATTTGTAAAATTTTAAAAGTAATAAATAATTAAATTAAAAAATTTTATTGATGTAATAATATATAATTAAATATTTATATAAAACTTTATTATATTAATAATGTCTTAGAATTAAATTCTTATATAAAAAATATATTTGATTACCATCAGTTCAGACACAATTCAACAATAGTTGCATCAGTAAACTGTAAACTAGAACTTCGCCAATTCGGTGCCCGGTCTAGCATTTTAAAAATTTATTGCATCACTTTTAAGCTTTCAAATAAAGTCTTAAAACCAAGATTTAAAAATAAATAAATAAAAATTTAAACAATATTTTTAATAATGATATAGAAATGATTTTATAATTTTTATTTTTGTCACAATTATAATTTTCAAAAAATTTTATATTATTATTGAAAATATAAATACGATAGCTACTAGCTTGCAAATTTATATGGGTTGATTCGATTAACTTATAATTTAAATGAGTTAGGGTGAAAATATTAAGTTAAATATGTTAACGATTTTCTAACTCAACTCGCAAGATTTTATTAAGTAAATGGATTGGTTAACGAGTTTGAACCATTTTAATCGCCTTATATCAATTTTTTTATAAGTAAGAACTTTACAAATTGTGACCTAATGCTAAAGAGTTTAATTACGATATATTGATAATATAAATTAATATAAAATGTTAAAATCATATATAATATTGGGGATTTGAATAATTGTGTTGCTATTTTATGAAAGTTTTACCTAATTATTATTTCTAATTCAAAGATTTATTATAATAATATAATAAAATTAAGGACCAAAATATAAAAATCAACATTTTAAAAGCTTATAAGAAGTAATATTCAAATAAGATGAACCCACAATAATTAACCCGGGGGTTCTCAAGTATCCTTTGATTTATTACTTTTAAATAGGCATTTGAAAGATATGTTTCAATTTAATAAGTACATAGCTAAATATTAGTCACTAATTTTAATAGATACTTCATATTAGTATTCATACAAAAGATTAAGATACCGAAAAGACTGGAAGCATATTTGTAATTTCATATTAAATGAGAGAAATGATTGTAAGAATGATAATAATAAATATTAATTATTATATTTAATATAAATAATTAAAATTAAAATATAAAATCATTCTTTTTTTAAATAATTATATAATATTAAAATAATTTTTAATTTATATTATTTATATATAATTTAATGATCAAAATTTACTTTTTCATCTTCACATAAAAATAATTAAATAACCATATCACTTGATACATTCCAAAAGAATTCCCCAATTATTTATTTACCTTAATTTAAACTAAATATTAAAAAAATTCTTATAGTGGCTCATGAAAAAAAATAATTATAAAAAAAAAAAGCTCGAGTCAACATGTTAACTCAAAGTCAATAAATGACACTACTATATTTCATTTTTTTCATTTTTCTGATGGCATGAAACAATATATATATATATATATATATTTCAGTATCAATCAAACAAATAAACATAGCGGTCCCAGACTCACTCCTTTCTTTTCGTTTGGGCTCAACCCCATCCTCACCATCACGGCAATACCAACACCACCACCAACACCCTCTTCTCTACTTCTTCCCCAAACCCAAATTCCTTCTTTGCTCTCAGCTCCACCCCTTCACCATGAACCAGCCGGAATTCCCCGCCGGCGGCGGAATCTCGCCGGCGTCATCCTCCAAGAAAGAGCTCCAACTCCAAGGTCCACGCCCGCCTCCCCTCAAAGTCAGCAAAGAATCGCGCAAGATCGAGAAACCGCCGCGTCCGCCCCCCGCCGCCCCCGCTGCCCACCACCGCGCTGCCGCGCCGGAAGCGAGCCGGCAGCAACAGCGAGAGCCGGTGATAATCTATTCCGTTTCCCCCAAAGTGTACCACGTCACCGCCAGCGACTTCATGGACGTCGTCCAGCGCCTCACGGGCCCGTCCGCCGGAGACGAACCGGCAGCCGCAGGAGCCGGGGACGTGTCGCCGGCGGCGAGGCTGGCGTCGATCGAGAAGACGAGCCCGTCGGAGAAGGAGAGAGCTGTTCAGAGCGGAGGACACGAGGAGATGATGTGGATGTTGGAAGAAGGAGGCGTCGAGGTTGGTCAATTTCCCGGCGTATTGTCGCCGGGTCCGGCGACCTTGCCGCCGATACCGTCGGAGTATTTCTCGCCGGTGGTGGATCCGCAGACGTCGTTTTGGAGTGAAATTTGGTCGACGAATAGCTTCCTGGCGAGCCCGTCGCCGTCGGGGCTGCTCTCCGCCGCCGTGCGTTCTCCTCAGCCGTCACCGGACCTCTTCACTATTTTTAACGACTAAGTTTTCTTTTTCCCTTTTTTTTTCTCTCTTTCCACTTTCTTGATTATTGATTGGGTAGAGCATAGAGATTATTGATTAGAGGAATTTAACAATTCAGTGAATTCACTGACTCTTCTAGCGTCAGATTTTGTGTGCAACAACTGTACATCTATAGAAATTAGAAAGAAAATAAAATAAAATGAAGACTTTTGCAGGCCTTGGGATACTTCCTCCCAATTTGCTGAATTCAATCATTGTTGACTACAGAGATTCTTTGTCGATTGGGCTCTCCGTGTAAATTTTTCAATTAGTGATTTAGCATTAGGACCCAACAAGGAGAAATTGTATTTCGGACTTGTTAAAGATAATTAATGTTCGATGCTGTTTTTATTTGAGATTAATCTTGATCCACTGTTTAATATTTTATATTATTATTTAATTATATATTTTTATTTATAAATATTTAATTAATATATAATTGAATCAAATATTTTTTTAATATAATAATATATAATTAAATATTTACATAAAATAATTATATATTAAATAACATATCAAGATTAAATTTATTTTATGTTCCAAAAATAAATTGTTTCCCAAATATGCACTTTTATGCTTGTTTTATAAAGTGTGATTATTCTGTCAGAATATTTGGTATACTAGAATTATTAAACCTTTGCTTGTTTCAAGAGGAAACGAAGAGAAAGAAATAGGGAGGAAAAAAAATAAGAGTTTTTAAGGTTTTTTTTTTTTTTGGATATGAAAAAAAAAATAGGAGAAAAAAAAATATTAATAGTAGAACCTATAAAAAAATTTTCTTCCTGTAATAGGTGATAAAATTAAAAAGAGAGAGATTTTATATAAAATTATTATTTTATCTTATATATAAATGTAAAAAAAAATTATATTATATTATATAAGATAAAAAAAATTTAATATAAATATATTTTCTTTTTTCTTATTTTTTTCTCTAATCAAGTAAGAGAAAGAAAATTTTTTTATTTTTTATTTTTTATTTTTTCTTTATCTAAGCAATAGAAAAGAGAATAAATTTTTCTCTTTATTTTCTCTTTTTTCTATTTTCTTTTATCATCTAAACAAAAAGTAAGAAAATATAAACAGGTCATGGTCACATTTTTAGTGTTTGTTCTTGGTACTCATAGTCAACATGTGTTGCTTTTAGCTATCGTTTGGTATATTGCTTAATAAAATTGTTGATAAATTAGATTATTGTTCTAAAATATTACCGTTTTTTAAATTATCGGTAATATTATAATGTAGTATTAATTTAGTATGTACAAATAATTTAATTGACAATTTATATTATCTTATTCGATATATTAAAAAGGTTATTAGATAATTTTTTTTAACTAAAATACCCTCTAAATAATAATAATAATAATAATAATAATGAAAGTTATAATAATAATAATAATACCCATAAAAAAGTAAAAATAATAAATAATAAATAATAAAAACAATTATTATTATAATTATATAATAATAATATAATATTCGGGTTTGATCCTTTCTCTTCACTCCCCCCTTGGATCTCTCTCCTCTCCATAACACCCTTTTCGTTGTTTGCTTTCTCTGTATTTGATTCTTGAAGAGCATCAAACTCAGTTGAAAGCAATTGGAGGTAGAAAATTTAATTTTGAGCCTCATCGATAATTACCCACTCCAAATCCAATTCTAGGTCGATTTTGATTTCTCCAAAGTCGTTCTTTTGCCTGAGCGTGTAAAGGTTATGGTGATGAAGTAGCGACAATGAGGTGTGTGGCAGAGAAATGGAGGTTAGATTGGGGTGTTTAGGTGAGATGAAATAAGCCTCAGGCCCCTATGATTCCAATGACCCATCTACAGGTTTGGTTCACTCAAGTGTGTTCAAGCATTATGCTATGAGCATGCCCGGTTCAGCTAGTGAGGTAGGGAGATTACGCTCTGGTTGTGGGGACCGGGTAGAAGAGGTAATTTGGTTTGAGAGAGAGGGGTGGGTATTTTTGTGAAAATAGAAATTGAAAGATTACCACTTTAACGGTAATCCGGACAGACACACCCCATAGGGATATTGTAGATTGCCACTTTAGTGGTAATATGAATTGTTTTGGAAATTTATAATATTCGTAATATTATTCAATCAAAGAACTTAAATAATTTAATCTAATATTATCAATAATTCAGATAGGTTGTTTTATATTAAATAGTCCCTTAGTACAATCTTTGAATTAGTAGGTAAGTAATTGATACCATTCATAAAAATAAGAAGACTGCAGCATAGTTCACTGTGTGTACTGAAGCAAGAATAAATTTAGCACAAACACTATAAATCACTGGAACAGAGTTTGAAAATAAATATTGAAAATCTACATATGTTGTCAAGCAAATCAGAATGAAAACAACGTCAACAAAGCCACCACCAAAAGAATAGATGGTACCTACTACTTCTGTTACTGCTTGATGGTCCAACTCTACATCAAGCAGTAACTTCAGAAGCTAGGAAGTTGACAGAGCAAATTCATAAGCCAAACTACTACTTCTGCTGAGAGGATTAGTTGGACTGAGTATTCCCATCAAACACCCCACAACAACAACTCTAGGAAGTCCTGTTACTGCCGAATGCACTTTTAAACAAGCTTTGCTTGATATATAAGTAACAAGACCAAAACGTGTTGTGTTGTTCAATCTAATTGGCCCCTATAAATTGGAAAGAAGGGGGAAAAAAAAAAAAAAAAAAAAAAAAAGAGGTTGTTTATCAAGCAAATGAAGTACATAAATAACCTCCAAAAGGCAATTCAACAAAATTATTGAGAACTTTATATCAACAATTATAAGCAAAATTAACGCATAAAATGAAGAAAAGAATCTCACCTCCAAACTGGATCACTAAGTGACTGAGCACAGCTACACTTGTCAAGCTGTGGATAATACAGGAGCTGTCACAACATGGCTTCAACGGACCTTTATGTGATTCAGACTTCTCATAAGAAACGTTCTCATCGTCATGGATCAGCCGTCTCTTCTTGCTTGTCAAGCCTCCGTTTCCATTATCATGTCGTTTCTTCTAAGGCAATCAACACTTTCACCTTTAGATGAGCTGACATAATTTTGTTTTTGGCATTTTCATCCTGTTATATTTAGCTTCAGTTGCATCATGCATGACTGATGCGTTCACTTTTCCTCAGTTGTCCTGATCCACATTTGGGATCATGTACAGCGCAGCCTTCACATTTCCAGCTAATTGTTCCATCATATTCTTTATGCTACTTCTCCAGACAATAACTGCAAAAATATAAACTACTTATTAAGCATATTTTACAAATATCAAGCAAAAGAAAAAGAAAAAGGGAAAAAAGAAAAAGGTATGCAACATCTTAGGCCCCAGTTTTGTCATGGCAAAGGTCAATTTGGGAGCACTTCCATATTTCCACTTTATGTGGGGCTTGCGAGTCTAATCAGAACAGATAAGGATAAATATAAACTAGTGCAGTGTAAATTAGAATCCGAATCTTAATTACATTAACAGTAAGCTACTTAATTAGAATATACTCGATTACACACATATATAAATATCAAATATTAAGAATATATAACATATGCACCGAGCTTCAAGCTTGTTAATTACATATATGAAAGTACTTGATAGTCTCTATCAACTGTTTTTTAATCTTTCTCATATTTCATTTCCATTTAAAGCATTGTACCTCATATTTGAATATTAGTCTCCATATGTTTTTCTTTATTTTCATTATTTTTAGTTAGCGAATAGAAAGTAAAACAGTGTAAATTTTAAAAGCTACACATTCACCATGACTTCCTAGTTCTTTGGATAAGGTTTATACATCGGAGAGAGGAATACTTCAAAGTCAAATTTTGCTACATTATATCGTTAATGTAAAGAGTAATACACTAAAAAACCACATGGTGTTAGTTGATTAAAAGGAGGTTTAAAAGTTTTTTAATTTTATCAATTTTAGTTACAACAATGATGTGATACTTTCTTGTTTAGTAATTTATTAATGCTAAAGAGTTTTACACCAACAACAGATCAAATTTAAATTTATTAATACATAGATATATACTTTTTTGATCAAATATAAACATAGACAACTTTACCCAAACAAATTACATAAATCTCAAAACCCACTAGTTCCTAAATGGAGTCCCAACTAATTATCCAAACCCCAAATCAAAATTTTGTCAATGATTTGTCTAGTAAAACTGACAACTCAACGTATACATAGTTACATGCCTGTACTTACACAAGCCTTACACTGGACACATAATATGGGTGCGTTTGTTTCAGATTTTGAAAAAAATGATTTTAAAACTTAAATTTGAGTGCATTTGTTTGTATTTTTTTGGGTAAAAGATCACTTTTTTCATTAAAAAAATCAGTTTTCATATATTTAAATATTTTTTTAAAAAATAATCAAATTCTCAAAAAAAATTTGTTTTTAACTTTTTTAATTATATATAAAATTTAAGTTTTAAAATCACTTTTTTCAAAATTTGAAACAAACATACCCTTTATATATAACAAACAAAATTGAAAATTGATTTTTTTCACAAGCTATTATTTTCAGCTTCTCCAAAAAAGATAAAAATTAATTTTTATTATAATCTAATTATTTTTTAAAATTTATCCAAATATATGAAAATTAATTTTTTAATAAAAAATATAAAAAATATGATTTTTTATTTAAAAAATACAAACAAACACACCATGTATTAGGCGCCTCAAATCTCCTTTATCACTATATATTTGGCAAATATTTGTCTGCAAAGGTTAGGGGTGTAAAAGGATAAGATTGATTTAATGAACTCGAAGATCGAAATCAAACCAATAGATTTTGTTAGGATAATCAATTCATTTTAAAGTAGAACTAAACCAAATTAATTATTTTTAGTTCTGTCTCAGATTTTTTATTTTTCAATCCAATCACCCAAATACCCAATCCAATTACCTAATCAACTTTTATTTTTTTATTTCCAATCTTTTAATATTTTGCACTTAAATTTATAGTAATAGAGTCACTTTTTATCTCTTTTTTTGTTAATATTTATTATAGAGTCACACCAATCTCTTTTTTATAATTAAGTTTTATGTTATTATTAATTGTTATAAGAACAAAAACTTTTTAAAAAATGTAATCCTTTATTTTTTTAATTTAACCCAATGATCCAAATCAAACCAATCCAATATTTGATTGGATTAATTTGGTTTGGATTTGTTGGAAAAAAATTTAAAAATTAAATCAAATCAACCCAATTAAATTTGATTAATTCGAATTTATTTTTCACTCAAATCCGTTTCAAACCAAACCATTTATACCCCTAGCAAAGGTCATTGAAAAGTTATAGAGACATTCTGATCGAACGCCATGAAAAAGCTGCAAGTGCTAATGTTCTCCAGATAAGGAAAAATCATTGCAATCAAATTCTCAAGATAAGGAGAAAACATTGCATTCAAAGGCCATAGATATTTCACATAAACGAATGTTGTTAAAAAAAGAAACATTTGAAACACCTGGTATATATATATATATATAGTCCTGTCAACATTTGCTCTTGACAGCATATGTATATTTTTAGTTGACAGCACTGTTCCAGAGACGAACTCCATGCACAAAGTCAACACAACACAGTAAGCAAGACGTAACATTAGTTATTTCGTATCATATGTCGTACTGCCTGCCTACTGGATATGATTAATAAAGTTGCAACCAAGGTTTTGATTAATAAAGTTGGCTCACATTTATTTATTTATTTTTTGCTGAATATGTATAGAAGCAAACCCTTAAAACTTAATTTGATAATATAGATGAGAAATAGTAAGTCACCTCCGATGGGTTCAATATTTACTCCGGAATCATGAAGAAAAGGCTCATCAAAGCCAAATGAGCTACGAGGGCACCATGTGATGAGATACAAGGTGTGAGGCATAGAACAGCCAACAATTACGGTAGAGATCAGTCTGAGGATCGAAGATAATTGGTGTACTTTTTTTTGTTTTCAAGTAAATGAAAAAAGTGTAACAGATAATTGTGTTGTGACAGTAATGTTGTTGTGGTGATTGATAATTGGCAGGTGCCGGGATGGTGTAACTGGGAATTGGGTATTTGAAGGAGATAAAATTGTAATTGAGAAATTGGTCTTTCTCTGTTCCCTCTCACTTTCACCCTTTCCCCAAGGCAATGGTAGTGCTTCAGAGAATATGAAAGGGTAGAGAGTATCTTTCCGGAATAATAATAGTAAATTAGAAAAATTTTAATATAATCTTTGATGAGTTATGGATCACGATATTATTTGAATCCTAATAAACTATGTATGTACATCGCTTCTTGTCTTTTTATGATGCACGTACATCCAACATTATCAAAGTGTTTTATCTTTGACTTCTCCGAAGACTAGTATGTGAATCGAACCCTTGCTGTCACAATTGACTGAACTAGTTCGAGTGCTCCAGAAAGTGTTTCTAAGTATAATATAATACTTGATAGAAACAAACGGAAAGAGAACACAATGCGCGTACCTCTTTCAACCGCGTGCGGCTGTGAATATTGAGGAATCATCTTCATTCAGTCGTTGGTCCTTCAAGACGACAATCCTTAACCTATGGACTCGGAAGCTTCGCCAAGGTGATAAGCGAAAATTCAAGCGGTCCTACCAACGCCTTCTCAATTTTCAAGTTTTAAAAGCATGTTTCTCATGCCACGTGGAACACATGTTGCTTGCCATCTCCACTGCTCCACTGCCTCCACATAACTTCGAAGGGAGAGATTCATGTATATGCTGCCATGCCAAGAAAAAGATTATATTTCATATAAAATTTATGATAAAATCTCAAATTAATTTTTGAAAGAGGTGTGAAATATTAATTTAATTATTGAAAGAATTGTGACATTAATTTAATTTTTAAAAGAATTATGATATCAATTTAATCTTTAAAAGATCAATACTTATTTTAAGTTAGTTAAAAAATTAAAAAAATTTGAACTAACTTAAAATAAATTTTAATTTTTTAAGACTTAAATTAATATTACAAATTTTGTAAGGATCAAATTGATATCTCACAATTTTTTTGAGAACCAATTTAATGTCATTAATCTGGATCAAATTGATGTCTTACAATTCTTTTAAGAACTAGTTTGAGGTTTTATTCTAAAATTTATTAGGTTCCAACTAATTTGTTTTAAGATGGATTAGTCTATTACATAATTAAGGCTCTTTTAATATTAATTTTTACATTCGTAAATATCAAACTCACAACAGGATTTTGATTAAAGAAAATAACTATTTGAACTGATTAAATATTTATTATTTTATTTATTCTATTAAAATAGGGTTTGCTTGCTACTAGTTAAACAATTTTAAAAAGAATTGAAAAAAAAATTCTTCTAATTTTTTAATAGATTAAACCTACTAAAAAGTTCATTTTTTATAGTTTCTTTATCAATATATTAAAAAATAAATTAAAAAAATTAATTTTAATATATTATTAGTATAAATGTTTTACTATATTAACCGATTAGATATCACCATATGTAAATTTGAGATAATTATTGTAAGAATTAAACACTTTCTATAATATAACAATATTGACTGTATTCAAATTAAATTCATTAAAAAAAATCTTTAAGATATTATTAATTAAATTTGTTCATTAATTTTTTTCTTTTGACGTGAAATTTGTTCATTATTAAAGCATGGGATAAATGAGTATTAAACTTAAATAGAAGATCTTTTTTTTTTTTTTTTTTGGTTTTTTGAGATCACGACAAATATTTACAAGTTTAACCCATAAGATTAATTTTCATTAAATACAAGAGTATAAAGTTTATTCAATCTTTCCATATAAGTGGTTTTCAAGAATTTAATTTTATGTCTTCTTAAGAAGTTAAGGTTATTAACTACTTCAACCAGCACTTTATAAAGGCTATTAAAGAATACTCAACTCTAGTAGAATCGATGAGCTAACCAAGAAGGTGTATCTATAAAGGTATTCCAATGCCCAATTTGAGAACGGGAGAAGGTGAATTGTGTGAGAGCTTAGCAACACTTATAATATAACCCATATCATCATACGAATGAAAGTGATCTTATCTTCAATAAAACATTCCAAAAGAATCTTATAATATGTTTCATGTTCACATGTTATAACTGATTTCCTGCAAATACAGAGGAGATATGGAATAAACACTTTGGTGGGGTGAGGTAGTTAATTCCGAAGCTGCAAGCCTCCTTCCTTGGTAGGGATGTCAATGGGGCGGGGCGGGGCGGGGATAGGCCGTCCACCTCCATGAAATCTTCTCACTCAAGATCCATGCATGTCCATGCAGTCTCATTTTTCCTTATCAGCGGGTTTACAGTGCAGTGGATATCAATGAATCTGTTAAAATTTTAAAAATTTTAAAATTTTAAATTAAATATAAAAATTCTAATATCATAAAATATTTAAAATAATTATAAATAATAATCTAATTTAACAATTCAAATTCTAACAATTTAATATACTTAAAATAAAAATAAACACATAAAATAAATAAAAATAAGTACAATAATCCAATTCTACAATCTAAATTCTATCAACTTAAAATACTTAAAATAAAAATAAATACATAATAGTAATCCAATCATTAATCTAATATATAATAAGTACAAATAAATCTAACTTATAAATTTAAACCTTAGTCTAATCAATTTAAATAACAATAATATTAGTTTAACTAAATTAATAATTTAAGGATAAAATAGTAATTTCATGGCGATCATGAGCGTGGGGATAATGATCCCCACTTGTTTAACGTCACGTGTATTTAAAATCCCCGTCCCCATTACCCGCGGGATAAAATCTTCCCCCCATACTCGCCTGCGGGTATGATTACATGATCCGCAGTCTTGAGTTTTGACATCCCTATTCCTTGGGGATCTAAGACTGGAATCCAGTTCAAAATAAAATATAATTGTATTCCTTTTTTAATAAATAAATTTATCAATTTTTTTTTCGTTTATTTAAATGGATAAATCCTTTCCCTTTTTTTTTCGGGTCACAGACGCACCGGGGGAGGGGCAAGCGGACCGCGATGAGAATCGAACTCGCGCCGCAAGACGTGGCTACACTTGGCGAGGCAACAAATTTGCCATTTGTGCTCACACGTCGGCCACGGATACATCCTTTCATTTCGGAAAGTTTTACCTAATCATTAGTTTGGGCCTGCATAAATCATTGTCAAGAACAAAAACAATAGATATCCATACCAATGGCATGAAAAATTCATATTTCTTTAGAGGATACACTTAGAGTGAAGTCATGACGACCAACAGAAAAAGAAAAAGAGAGTGAGCAAGTCACGACCCCAAAAAAAAAAATTAAAAAAAAAAGTAAGCAAGGCTCAAACTCACATTTGGTTGGTTCTTTTATAGAGGTGCAGGGCCGCTAAGGCAATGCCTGCGGTACGAAATTTCATCGCTTTAACTGCATTAAGTTCTGGTATGAATTCTCTTGTAGTAACCACATCTTCATACTAAAAACACGGATGCTAGACGCCTAGACCCTTCCCCGGGCAAGATAAAACGTTAATTGTATGATTGGAATAAGTTATTTTGGAGAGAACGATTTTGAGTGGAAAGAAAATGAGGTGGGATTTTCGTGTCTTGGGATTGGGACAAGAGTGGAAGATGACGGGATCACTGAATTTTTCATATTATCAAAGTATTTATTTATAGAGGCAACTCCAAAAACTAACAGAAGCTCATATTGGAACAGAACTTTAATTGCATTTTTTTTTTATAATCTGTATCTATCGTATAAGTTAACTAATATTCACCAAAAAAAAAAAATTATGAAAAAAATTAGGACTCTTGTGGCCTGACTCTACAAGCAGAACCACTTTAAATCAGTAGCATAACAATAGTGTAAAAATACAAATTCCCGGATCACGTCACAAGGTATGAATGACACCTAACATGAATTTAGCAATGAGCAAATTTCTAGCTGAGTAGGACCATGGCCCAGATCACACTCCATGTGGAATGCAAAATCAAGGTGTCTTGAATTTTGAGCTAGTTACCTAGTTATGGAGCACCAACAAAGCCATGAGAGTTCTAAAGCCTAACGGGCAATCCAAAGTTGTGGAATGTCTTGATAGTACCATCACAACCAGCTGCCACAATTGATAGCCCCCATGTTTCTGATACACAATTGTTATTGCAAGATTCTTTGATACATTGCTGCTTGTGATCAAATTCATCTTCCACAAGTGGTAATTCCCAACTGGGAAGTTTCTCCTCAGGCCATGTCATGGAACCGCGGCATGCACCATCAATGGAGAACCAACTGCCAAAAGAAAAACGATCTGAATCTCTCACCCCAGGAGCAGCCTCTAATTGGTGCTGTGCTTCTGAGGAATAGTGAGCAAAATAGTTGCTGGAGCCCCTATGTTCTGCACTCATGCCTGACCAAGGTATTGCAACAGTAACTCCCTTGGAGCAAAAGTACTCACAGGAATAGTTGGATTTTGTATGTTTGGAAGAAGCATTTGCAAAGTCATTGTAGTTCCAAACATACACACGAGAGTCATCTCCAACTGAAATTATATGTTTTCCACTTGATGTAAATGAACCAGACATCTGACTTCCTGACTTTGGAAGGCCTGCAAATAGTATTATGAACAACAAACTTAGAACATTTCACATAAACCAAGAAATGAATAAATAAACAGACATAAAAATCTATAAATAAACAGATAGTTGGAAGTATTAAATTTATCAATGTTCCAGTTGTTTCACATTAGTACAAAAGTCACAAATTAGTGAAGGTAAAGATCAAAAGACAAAAAGGAATGCATGAAACCATCCACACATAAAACCCAAAACACACATCTAGACCAACTTTCTAAAGATCAAAAGAAACATACATGAACAAGATTACAGGAGCCGAATTTTTAAATAGAAAAACAGGTAAAAATCAAGTAATCGACGAAGCCTATTTCATCTTAGCAAACCAAAAAACAGAACATTTAGGAAACCCATCAAAATGGCAAGATCACAAGCCACAAAAACTATGCAAATATAAAATCTTTTTGCCATGCCAAATTATAAACTGGATTAATATAAAGATTCTGTGATATCACAGTTAATCAGCCTCCAAACAAAAGTTGAATAACCATAAGAAAATGCAAAATAGTATTAATAACTCGAAGTGAAATTTGAAAGCTATCACTAACTAATGAATCAACGTTCAGTGCTCTACCTTTATATGTCTGAACAAGTTCAAAGCCTTCCAATATTCGAACTTTGGAATCTTCTGAAGTGATCATAACTCTCTGGTGGTTTTTCTTGGAAAACTGCAATGGAATCAGGGCACTGTAATGTTAATAAACTAAGTATAAAACATAGCATTTTTAGCAGTGAAGAATTTCAAGATTGAAACCTGAATGCCAGTGATCTTGTTGCCAGATGTTCTCTTCTTTCCATTGACATGAATCTGCGCCTCAAGCTGGAAATGTTTGCCTAAACCATTAGAAATCCAATTTAGACACTGGTTTTAATGCATGTTCCTTTCTTATTCATCTTGGTGAGGAGGCTTCACTACTATAGTAATTGGTAACATGCAAGCACATACCTGAAGCAACATAAAAGCGACATGTGCCTGTAATGGAACCGACTACAAACCCCTGCATGAGTAAATAGTCAAAGGTTCAAAATCTTACAAGGAAAGTTTCCATAACAGGGATAAGTAAAAAGACATACAAAATCATGAAATAATTTAGTCAAGTATTCATTACATACTTTTCCATCTGGCTGGTAACTTATAGCACTTATGACATCTCTTATGTCTGCCCAGTCAACAACTCGCCCTTCACGTACCCCCCATATTCGAACTTTACCATCTATGGACCCACTGATGAAGTAATTTTCATCAACAGGGTTGAATTGAATGCATGTCACTGCTTCCATTTAAATGAGACACAACAATGATTATACTTGCGGGATAAAGACATACTAATGCTTCACATCATAGCAATTTATGGGTAAGAACAAAGCATGGGCTGTAAATTTATTCATAATCAAAATATTATTATCGAATAAGGAGATTAAAAGGCCTGGTTCTCTTATACTTACCATAGTCTTTGTGATGGAAAACACTTAGACATTGAGTACAGCCAATTTGCCACATGCGAACAGTTCTATCCATAGAAGATGAAAGGAGAATCTGCAACAGATATTGTAGATCAGATTAAAAAAAATTGAAATCAGAACAAATAGAACTTATAAGTGGGGGAAAAAATAACAAGCTTCTGCAAGTTAAACTCACATCTGAACTTGACCAAGCCAAATCCAAGACATCACTGGAATGACCATAAAACTCTTGCAGTGGTGATTCCTCAATTTGGAAAATCTTATTTGGAAGCACAATGAAGGATTGGCTTGAGTGTTTCTTCCGAGGACCAGAGATGTCATGTTTCACTTTGCTACCAATACTGTCTGTTGCATTGGAGCAAATACTGGATGTATCCAGTGATATAACACGCCAAATGCGTACAACACGATCTTCACCTCCACTAGCTAGATACTGGCCATTGGGACTAAATTTCACAGTCCAGATTAAGCCTTTGTGAGCTCTAATCTCCTGTCCAATGTACACTGCACTGAATTCCATCCACCTCTTTTTTTTCTGCCTTACATTGATTCTTCGAGTTCTAGTTGTTCCCTTATTCAATTTTGATCTATCTTTTCCTCCACCTTCTTTCCCGCTGTTTACAATGCGCTTCCACCAGTTTTTCTTTTTCCTTTTACAATTACCAAAATCCTGAAATTCTTCTCTGGCCTCAGCTTCTCTATACACGTGCTCTTGAGCCAAAGAGACTTCATACACCTTCCCTTGAAAACGTATATCTGTTGTATCTTCTGGACGCCTTTTGAGTTCATTAAGCAAGACTTCAGCTTCAGAAGTTGCTTCCCATCCTGAGGGATCCAACCTCTCAGGAACTTGATCAGCATAAGAAATGCAAGCATTTGAGACTGCTCCACCGCAATCCCTGATCCTCTCCAGTCCCAATTCGACTGATGAACCATCAAAGCCACTCATTTTCTTCTCTGAACAAACCTTAGAAGAAGCACCAGCCAGACCCATCCCCAGTAGAAATCTTTCCCTTCTTTCCTTCACACTAAGAGGCTCATTCACCCAAATCTCATAACCAAACTCATGTTTGGTCAGAACAGACTCTTGAGGTGACAGACAATCCAACGAATCAAAGAATACATCATTATCTCCATCATCAGAGACCAGCATATCTTGTCCTCAGAAACAAACCTTCCACATGAAAAATAAGTAAACAAATAAGCCACCTCCAATCTTTTTCCCCCTTTAATCAAATTCACAGCTTTGCAACACCTTAAATACCAACACCAACCATCCCAAATTCCCAAATCAACGGAATATAAAAGTGTTACTACTAGAAGCAGGGGCTAAGTCCGAGGAACCAACCACCAACTCCACAAAACAACCAATGACAACAGTTGTTCGCATGTTGGAAACCATCACTAGGATGCTAACCCCACAAATAACAATAAATTATTCCCCAAACCCCAATAAACTCACTATAGTACCAGAAAATATATAGTATAACCAACTTCAAGGCAGCACCAAGAGGAAACGGAACACAAAGCTATGAACTTTTGAGTGGGAACACTATACCCTTCTTGAACACGAAACAAAACGCCAAAAATTCAACATTGACACCGACCCTCCGGCTATGGTGGCTAGTGCAACAAGTCAAGGGTCACAAAAATGTTCCAAGGCTGCGTCCAAGTGCAGTGAATGGAACACAGGAGGGAACAGGTGCCACGGTTGGAGACACGAGAGAGACTGGCGGAGGAAGGAAGATAAAAAAAGAAGGGTGTGTGTCACTTCCAAGTGCGTCGCCAAGGAAACAAACCAAACCAGCTAAGGTAACAAGTGTCGTGTCGAGGAATGAGTTGTCTTGAGATCTGTGCCTCTTCGGGATTGCAAGCACGCACGAGCGACAAACACCAGCGGCGCGGCTCAGTTAACAAGACGCTACTACTCTCTTCCTCTTCTCTTTCTCTGCAAGAGACCACTCTATGTTACCTTTTTCATGCTTTGTAATCTTCACCTATATCTTCCTCTTGACCTGTGATAACTAACCAACAAGAATTTCAGTATCAGAAAGTGTGTGTGTGTGTGCGTGTGTGTGTGTTTTGGTTAATTAAATTATAATAATAATCAAACAATGACACAAAGTTTAGCATATTAGCATTCGGGTATGTAATGATAGTAGTACTATTCTATTGCATGTATTTGTGTTGAAAGTTGAAACTGCGAAGGGACAAAAAGTTGGAATTTAAAAAAGCATTTCCATTTCGAGGGAAGAACCTCGTACATGATAAGAATATGCCTAAATCGAGCACGAACATATTGCGAATCTAAACTACAGACAGCGCTGAATTAGACGTACTTTCTGGGTTGGAACCAGCCAGGGATCAAGATCAAAGTTCAGATATTTCGAGCATGCAGCAACACTTGATGATGTTTTTAACTGCAAAAGTTTTCTGCTTTTTTTTTTTTCTTAATTTTTTGGGTTCGTGAAGGCAATAACAATAGAGTTGCCACAAGAATTTGAAAAAGTGGAGAGTTAATGATGTTATTAATTCCCGTACAAGTAGATAATTCCATGATTGATGGATTTTAGCATTGGATTTAATACGCATTAATGGCTATTACAGTACTCCTAAAAATTAGTAAAAAATTTGAAAAAAGAGAAAGAGAAAAAATTGAACAAAGCGAAAACGGAAGTAGTATTCATTGGCTGGCACCACTAGCACTAGTACTAGAGCTATGTAGAGATACCCCTTTTACTCTTCCTATGAGATAGCGATGACTCGCAAACTCTTTAGGCCTAACAGTGGTAGGTGTCCACTTTCAACTATCGTAGGCCTTCCTTATTACAGCAAGACATTATTCTCCGACGATTCCTCTGCAATGCACTTCAATTTGTTTTCTTTTTTTTCTTTTTCTTTTCCTTAGTTTCCTTGGGGTCCGTGTTTCAGTGTAATGTTTTGCTTGCCCCATTAATGAGGGGTTTGTTGTTATTGTAGAGAGGCTGTTACATGCTACCCGCTACCTAGCTCTAGCTTCTGATCTTTCTGTTACGGGTTTCTTGGTATGATATATACCTTTTTTATTTTTCTTTTGGGTTAATGTTGGCATTTAATCCAAGGAGAAAAATCAATGAGAAAGGAAACGTCTTTTGCGGTGGACTCTCAAACTCAGTTAAGAAGAGACAGAGGGAAGGGTTGTGTATATGCATATATGTGTACATGTATGTACCTTGGCTTCCTATGTCCATGACATGGAAAGGACTTTTCTCTGTTACCACTTTCTATCACCCCGAGCTATCAGTTCTCTGGAAGCCAATCCCGATCTTGCATCCTTTTCTGCAAAAAGGGTCTTCAGAGAAAAAAAGGAAAGAACGAAACTTCTTTGAAACTGGGCTTGTCCTTTTTTTGGGGTGGATTTTTTATCAACAAACAAGAAGAAGAAACTCACGTGATTCACTTGGAAAAACTCAGAGGGAGGACCCCATCATCCATTTAAGAACTGGAAGAGCTTGTTCTCGCAGGGTGTGGTGTAGGGTACCTCTGCCATTAGAAGGAAAGAGACTATGGTCTATGGTCTATGGTCTATGGTCTTTGCCCATGCCCATCTCTCTCTGTTGCAGTACTCTCTGTTTACCCCCAAGAGTTGTTGTGAATCCCTTTATACGTGGTTTGCTGGCTGAGACGGGGAAGATATACAACAAAACAAAAGGGAAATGGAATGGAGGAGGGTGCATAACATTAGTCTGAGGAAAGAAAATCAGTGAAAAAGGAGATATGATAAGATGGATCGGAGTATACCATCATTATCAGCACTCAGCACATATCGAAGCTTCCAAAATCCCCCTCCACGCACTGTCAATCACCCTTGCCTTACCACATCCCTTCCTAACCCTATTCCTTTTCCAGTTACATCACAGCGGCTTTTTTAACGTATTTAAAATAAAAAAAATATTATTTACGGGTAACTCGTATTTCAACTTTTTTTTTTTTCTATCAAAATGTCATGATTTATGAGATAGCGGTGAATCCGATTAAAATTGGATTGAATTTATTATTGTTCAAGGTTAGGTAGAATTCAATATTGTATCGATTCAGAGTTGATCGAATGTGTAAGATAGAGCATGTGCAAAAGGTGAGAAATTAGAGTGAGAGAGGTTATAGTAAGATAGAGAAATAATTTGTTCAGTGGCAAAAGAAAGAGAGATAGAGAGTAATTATTTATATAAATATGATGAGTTTGATCATATTTCATCACATCTCAATAGATAGGTAATTTTAAATTATAATTTAAAAAATTATTAGTTTAAATTTTATATTTTAATTGTAAATTGAATTTGATAATTTGATTGTTATAACAAATAGATAATTATAAGTATTTATTTTTGTTAATGTAATTTAATTAGTAGTTAATTTTATAATTAGTAGTATTTTATTATTACAATTTAAATTTTATTATTGTAGTGAAAAAAATTTAGATATTTGATTTAGTATTAGATTAGTTTAAGAGATGTTAATTTAGTTGCAATTTAATTTGATTAATTTATTGTAATGATTATTAGTTAAGAAATACCATAGATTTTAATTTTTGTTGATTATAATTCAAAGTTTAGTTTATTTTGTGTAGTTTAGTAAATATTTTATTTACATAATAAAATAAGTTTAAATATTTAAATTATGGTTAAATTAGCTGAATCTATTAGACTTAATTAGTAATTTAGCTTACAAGTAAACTTATATTACTGTTCTTATATTATTGTATTCATGCTATCATAAGATACCCCTTCATTTATGTAATTTATAGAAGTGTATACTAATGTTAAATTCGATCTAAGATGGGTAGAATTCAACATAGATCGAATTCAACACCATTTAAAATACTATTAAATTCTATCCACCTTGAATCGAATTCTTTGTATTTCTGAAAAAATTTGAACAATTATGAATTCAATCTGGCTTGAATCGAATTCACCACTATCTCGCAATCAGGACATTTTGATTAAAAAAATTAAAATAGAGGATATCCGTAAATAATATTTTTTTATTTTAAATACGTAAAAAAGCCCATTACAGCTGTTGATTTTAAGTGAAATAGAGTATAATTTGAATAAGTGATACATGTTAGTATAACACATTTTATTTGTGCAGACAAAATTTTGGACATCTGTATATTAGGTGAAAAATAGATAGGATAAAAAATTTGAAAAAAAAAAGGTACTTTTTCACATATATTTCAAAAGGTCTATTGAATTAGTGTTGAATAAAGATGTTCAAATAATATATCTTATAATATAAAATATTTTATATTACCTACAAAATAAGAAATTACTATATGACTAGTGTAGAACAGCGAGCAAGTTATTTATACAATATGGCTTAGGTTAAATAAATTGATAAATTTGTTCAGTATCCATCCTGATCCCAATAAGTGTAGAGCCATCGGATTGTATAGTGAGTTTGAGAATCCCCTTTCAATTCTTAATGTCTGTTGTTAGGGACGGCAAAAAAATTTGTAAAGGCGATATCTACAAGAAATACCAATAATAGGGACAAGGACAGGGATGAGTTCGGTCTTCACGTGGATGGGGAGAAGTCTCCATTTACTAAATTGGGGCGGGAGTGGGGGATAAGGTCCTCGCCCCATGAAGACCCACAAAATTTTCAATAAATTGAAATTACTTAAATGCCCTCCTATTTATATATAGATAAAGAAAAGACCTTAGTTATTTTATTCTATAATCCCTTAATCCTTTGTGCCATTCTTCACTTCTTCTCTAATCCTCTAGCATCGTTCTTCTCTTCTACCCTTAGCTACCGTCATTCCCATCATCGGTCGACCACCAACCCGTAGCCACTATCTCCTTTTGAGTCTCATCGTATTCATGCAGCCACCCTTAAGCCATGTTGCGAACACAGCTCACAACTTTGCCGTGCTTACCCCTAGGTCCCGTTATGTCCCACCACCAGGTCCCGTGCCGTGCCACAGCCGTTTGAGCCCACCGCTAGGTCCACCACCATTGTTCTGTTTATGCACTTCTGAGTTCTGCATATATGTTATTGTTTTGCCCCTGTTTTGCATTGTTGTTCTTGTAATAATATTGTTGCAATTTCTTTTTACTAGTTCTTTCTTCTTTCATTATTGTTATTGTTATCTTATGATGGTGTTTTATTGGTTCTTTCTTGTTTCATTATTGTTGTTGTTGTTGTTATTCTCTGAATGTTGTTACTATAATTTCTAATTCTATTTACTAGTTCTTTCATTACAGTTGCTATAATCTATATGTTTTTGTTACTGTTGTTGTTGTCACTTGTCAATTTTGCTAGTATTAATTTTAATTTTTGCTAGTGTCTTTTTTTTTTAGTTTTTTTAATAGAAATCCGCGAATATACACAGGAATTCGAGTCCCTATAAGGAATGAGGAACGGAGACCGCTACCGAGATGGAGGGCAAAATCTTAAACGGAAAGGGGCGGGGGCATGTCCCCATCTCCATAAAAACCCATTGGCATCCCTATTTGCTACTTTCATTATCTGCCATTAGTGTATCTCAGGCCACACAAGTGGCTCTAAAATAATTGGTGCTTTAGAATCTTGCCCTCGTTTACTGCTTCATGCCAGTCTTACTATCCATATGCCCATAATAATTAAATTGAATAACATATAGGAAGCATAATACTCATATGTCAACAAAACAAGCATACAGTACGCATTAGCTAATCGATTCACATGTTCAACCAGCTCCTCTAAGCAGTGTTTAGTGTTGATTAGTTGTATACATTTAACCTAAAAGAATGAGAAATTAAAGAATGTGCATCGCTAAATGAAGATAATCATCAATCAACAATATTTATCAATTTTTTCTTCTATTTTGCAATTAGTATCAATTTAGAGAGTAGAGAGGAGGGGTTGTTGGAGGATTGGGGAGACCAGGTGACGGTGGCCACTGGAAAAACTGCGCAACCCAGAATCAAATCTGACATAGCCGCCAGTTCTAGGTTACTGTTAAGTGCAAAGTGAAACCAAAATCTATGTCGCATTTGTCGGTGTACTGTTACAGATTTGATACTCCTACAAGGACACATATGGTCAGTATAGAAGTAACCTTTATTGTCCCAGCAGTTTATACTTTATAGCATCAAGTTCTTCATGTGAATTTCACATGAATAAAAATAAAAATGGGTTGGATAATTCTACCTGCCACGCCAGTTGGTCGCCCATTTCAATCGCAGACCAAGCATTTGCATGACATGGAGCAGTATCATATGTGAATTATTAGGCATTTGGCAATATACCAATCATGACATTTGATTTCCCTGCTATCTTGAGTCGCATTCACTTTCTTATTTTTGCTTTACAATAATGCTTCATGTATATCACAAACCAAGCAATCAAAGGAAGAGAATCAAAAGATGATAAAGGAAACATTGATACGTGATCCTGCCCCATGTAATAGTGTGTAGCACTTCTAGAGATTTCCTTTCCGAATTTCTTTTTATCCCGGGGAAACAAACAAGAAATTAACACAACAAGCAGATAAAGGGGGACAGAGTGAAAGCAGGTACAGGAAGTGCAACAGGGTGCATGAAATTGACAGAAATATAGTTTTCAAAAGAGAGTGAAATGAATGAAGAGCTTTAAAACATAAATTTACTCATATTCATGAAGTATAGAAACAAGGAGAAAATAAAATGCATAATTAATTAATTAAGAACAACAAGTGGTTGGTGTTGAGCAGTGCAGTGAGCACTAACCTCAAGACTTTTGGGGACCAAGCACTCTTGGCTCTTCACTCCTTTTGCAGTATGCAAATTGCAATCAAGGACAGGGCAAATCAGTGTCAGAATTGATGTCTTCTTATATACATGTACTGTATGTATTTATATTTGTGTTTGTAAGAAGGAGCAGGTTTGTTTGGTTTTCTCATTCTGCCACAAAACTGAAGGATCAAAAAAATGTTGCAAATAAAATAATCAATATTAACATTAAATTTGCGAGGAAAATGTGGAAGCAACGGAGCCTTTTAGGATTCAGTATCCCTAGTGGTTAGGGACAAATCTCTGCTCAATCTTCTCTCGATATCTTCTCATTTAAAGCCAAAAGGTGCTATAATACTAACCTCATTTTTATAATTCCCACGGACCCTCCTACTATATAGAAATACTTATATTGGCCGGAGTACTATATGATTGTATTTTTGGTCAATTATATAAATATATTATGTATAAAATTATATGTGTATGAAATTGTATGTTTATAGTACTTTTGAATTATAAAAATATTTCTCCTTATTATAAGGGATAAATGGAAAAATAAAAAATAAAAAATTTATTTTGTCTCCCAATAATATTCCTTTGTTTGAATGCAAATACGCAAGTTTGTATTCATTTTTTTTGTTTGAATTTAAATTATTATTATTATTGTGAAAAGTCTATATATTGTTAATATCTAAGACGATATCACAGTTTACGTAAATTATCTGCAATGCATAAATGAGAAAAAGAAGAGACTATCGTGGATGATCTAAATACCGTAAAATAAGATTGGCTAAATTATATTTTAATTATTTAAATAGGTTTAAGTTTGTTTTGTAAATCATTGACCTAAGATTGAGCCTGATCTGTATTTATCTTTTTGGAACTCAACCTAACTTGTTTGTAGAATATAAAAATTTGGCCTTGCACAAGGATTGACCATTGAGAAGTGCATTTAGTACCTTTTTTTTTTATTGACAAAGTGATTTAGTATGTACATTAGTGTTTATCTACCAAAAAAAAGTACTTACATCCTAAATGGATACCGCATACGTTGAAATATACAATGCGTTCATTCTGCCAAGTACTTCTCATCAATTTAGAGTCCTAGCTGGTGTTAGTGATAGTGGTGCTTCTGTGTTTTTTTTTTGTCCTTAGTACATTGGAGGAGAATTAATAAAAAAATTGTCTGCTTACAATGGAAAGAAATTGAACTTTTGGAGTAAAAAATGGGCTAAGCAACAAAAAATCGCCAATTCAACGGGATAATAAATCAAAAAAGTTTGTCTTTCATATTAGTTTATGGACCAAAGATTAATGGAATTCTTGCTGCCTTACCAAATCTCTAATTGCAGGGTTGTTTTATATTAATGTGTACGTGACAAAAACCTAGACCCCACTCACATGCCCTCTTGCTATTTTTATTCGGAGGCTCGCCTTATTGCATTAGAATTTTTGTGATTGCATCAGAATTTGACTTGGAATGCGCACATATCCGTCAATCCCAACCATTCACTTGCCTCCAATCCTCTTGTCTCATCCTCCTTTCTGCTAAAGGTGGAAGTGGATCTCGTGTACATTATTTTATTTCTTCTTACCTATGAATATTCCAACTTTGAATTGCTCCACACTGGCTTAAGCCTTTCCTGTGGCTAGCTTTGATTGGTCCGCTTATATAGGATTTGTGACAGTCCTGAAGATTCGAAGATCCTCTTCTGTTTAATTCTTCGCTTTAATGAATTTAATCTACCACCTGAGACTGGGAGTGCATGTGGGCATAAATTTGGCTTACCAAATTGCTGATATTAATCTCAGAAACTGTTGATAATCGTGGCTTCCTAAGATTAGGTGCAGATCTCAATCATATTCTATACAACTATTAAAATGATTATGTAAATTTTTTTAATAGTAAAAAAAAAAATTAATTTGATGCTCACTCGACAGGTGGGCTGTGGTCCATAAATTGGGGAAAAAAAAATTGGTTAATGATACATATTATTCATCTATATGTGGTCATAATTCATTCTTCATTTTGAGCACGCCAACTCAAATGTTACCGAATATTTGCACAAGGAAAAATGTTGTCTCCAAAAAAATTCTTTAGATGGGTACATAGTTTGGTCTTGCACGTCGTTCATGTGTTTGTTCTATCTTACATCAGAAAGAACAAAAACCGAAAAAAGCTAGGTAAATTAAATCATATACTGTGCTTTAGTATTCAAACGTGGCCAGTAGAGAGAACAAAAGAGAACAATCTTGCGGAGCCTACTTCAAACACAGAGTTGAATTGCTTGGAAATGGTTTTCGAACGTTGCGTGAGCTTTTTTGGTTGAGAGGATCACGACACAACGGGTAGGGCAGTTACAGTTGTACCACCCCCACCATACCTTAGAAGATGTGATTTGCTTTGAAAATAAAAGAATTATGATACCTGAGATAGCGAGATATATCAGTATCAATCACCGTATAAATGTTGTTCAAAGGTCAATGGCCTTAGCTAAGGTATGAGTATGACCCTATTGCAATCTCCATGCAAATTGCACACTGTCGGTACCTAGCATAACAATATTATATTTGGGTATCAAATTGTGAGCGTGGCACACATTGCTCCATGTTGTCTCACAGTATCTTTGCCACAAGAAGCGTATCAGTGGGTCAACTTTGATATGCTTTTTTTTTTCATATTTTTTTATGGAGTAAAGAAGGAAATAGAAACCCACCAAAAAAGATAGATAGAAAAGAAAAATATTATTTGTATTATTTTTTTAAAAATTTTTTGGAAGGGATACCTTAAAATATTTCATAATCATTGGTTAATTAAGAGTGAGACTGAAATATTTTCTTAATCAATATTTAAGGAATATTTTAGGATATCCCTGCAAAAATGTCTAACAAAATAGAGCAAGAAATACATTACGGATAAAACTGGACATTTTGATAGTTGACCCACAAGAACCTCCTTGCTTGGTGATGGTGATTCTGCAATGCAAGTCACATGCAGATATGATCAGTCTTCATGGCTTCAAGTGTAACATGGTCAAGTCATTGATGTGGCACTTTATTTTGTTATCAAAGATGTGATGGATGTTTATCCAGTCCTTCATATAATATATAGGCAAGTCACCAGCGGAGGACTGATTATTGTCCCACAATGTAGCCACGATAGCCCGAAAGACAAAAGGCTGCATGCGGATGTAGTTCCTCTCAGGTCCTGCAGCATTTAATTAGATGATGATTGATAATCAAGCAAATGCTCTTCTGTTTTTTAACTTCCATTCAATGCAAACAACGACGAAAAAAATTCCTCCAATCTCCTGGGCCAAAACAAGATCAAGTTACCCGAGTAACATACCCAACCATAATCCAACAGGTGCCTTGTTTATGGGTCTCACAAGTTGTTGTTAGGTGTAATTCTTAGTTATAGTGGCTGTAGTACTCCATTTAATATTAAATATGTGTAATGTTGTGCAATATCGAACAATAAAAATGCACCAATCACTAAGAGTGTATTGATCTAAGAGAAATTAATTTTTTTTTTGTTATATCTTTCTCTTTCTCAAATGAGAACTTGTCATTTGTAAAATCATGGATAGTGTGAAAAAGTTTGTTTGAGAAGAAACACACATAACGTCATATAATGTTATATGTGTCAAATTTTGATCTTGGGGGATAGACAAATTTGACGGACGATTTCAGAAATGATATATTAAGCACTACTTACTTAAAAGTTTCTCTTGTTTAAGTTAGGATAATGCTGGCCAAATTTTGAGATATTTGTCAATGAATTAAGGTAGCAAACTAATAATAGTGAATTTAATGTTTCATCTTGACCTACATTTTAAGATAGTGAATGTACAAGCCTTCTTACTTACACTTGTATGATCCTTAGTTAACTTGTTATTCATCAATGTAAGATATTATCAACTCGCACTTTGAATGTTTAACATTCTTAATAATATTTGTTCTTTCAATTTGAGGCAAATGATAATGGGAGCAAAAGTAGAATAATGTTTACTCTCATAGTTTGTTTGATTTGGAAAAGATGTGTAACATTATATACTGACTAATAATAATATTAAAGTTTAAAGGTACCCAAGAGATAATAGAATATAGAATATAGAATATAGAATAGAAGGGACTGTTTTATTAAAAAAAATTATAAAATATGAAAATATAAAACCAGCATAACAATTACTTATAACAAAAATAAACTTTGCAACTTTTTCAAACAATCTCCTTTTCAATTTTAGAAATTGATCATGTAATTTCAGTGGTGTTGATTAGATAAAACGTTTTTCAAATAGATATTTTTAGAATACGAACCCTAGCATTAAGAATATAGAGTTTGTTGGGTCACAATTTACTTCTCCTGCAATCAATCATTTTTAGATTCAAACAGCAAACTAAATAAGCAAAAATTTGCTGGTTCAGTAACAATCAATAATACAATGCAACCGAATCTTCAAAGTTTTGTAGAACAAATTTAAAATATTTTGCTATATAATGAATTCAACCTTTGAAAGTACATGTTCAATAATAGCCGAGATGAAAAAAGTTTTGCTCCCTACGGCTTTCTTATTGTCTAGCACCCTTATTTATTGGGCCAGTTCTAACGCTCACTCACTTCAGTCCGAAGGCCCAAATCATGCTTAAAAAGTAGTTGACTCTGACCCAAAAAAATTAAAAAAGAAAAATACTTGATAAAAAAATGTCAAAAGTCGTTGTGTTTTGTTCTGAATGTGAATGGTCTCCGGTTGAGGCTAAGTTTTAACATTTTTGGTGAAACTTTGTATGTTAAGATCTGCTTCGTTAAATATCCAAATGAGTTTAAGCTTGGTCAGGCTCAGGCCCAAAATGTCGACAATGGTCTTGCAGTCCGCCAACTGGACACAGGAGCACGGCATTTGGTTCGTGCAGCCCTACAGTATGACTCTGCTCCTTTCTTGCTTTCTCTTTTTTTTTTTTTCTGGGCTATGGTCGGTGGAAATATTACGATGCAGGAACCCAAAAAAAAATAAAAAGAAGACCAGAGAAATCTTACTACCGAATTAGATATCTTACCGAAAGACTGAAAGAGCCCAAAAAAAAATGAGTCAACATAGTCAGAAATCTGTAGTAGCAAATATTTATCGTAATCTAAACTGTTATTGTTGTCTGACCAAAAAAACAAAAATGGTATTTTCGTGCTTTCGTGAGTAAGACTTTTTTAAAGTGATTATGTTTTAAAGTGGAAAAGTGAGTGAATATTCGTCACTAGATTAATAAAGTGTATTATAATTATAATTTATTAAACAATTTACGGTTGAATACCCAAATTTTAGAGATAAGTTCGCTTTAGAAGAGTTTTTTACCCACCTTGAATTATATATATAATGCTTTTGAACACAAATTTTAAAAAAAAAACCTCTAATATCATTTTCTTTTTAAAACAAAACTCTAATATAAAATAAACATTTGTGTTGAGTACTATTAAAAAGTGTAGACTGGGTGATAGTTGTTAAATCCAATAATTATTCAGATTGGAATGGGATTCGGAATGATGAGGCCTTGAGGCATGGGCATTGCAATGCGTACGTGGAAATTGTTGTGGATGTCGCTCGCATTGGCGTAATCCATTCATTACTCATCAGTTACAACATATCTATCATTGATAAACATAATCATGAATGTTTGGTATATACTCTTGAGTTTCGAGAAACAAACACGGGAACGAAAACAACATTTTATAGTAAATAGGATGTAAGCATGCGATGCAGCCTTAGATATTAAGTATGTGACGCAATTATGAAAATAATAATGCTTGCACGTAGAGGAATGATGTTTATTCTACTTATTTCGATCAAATTTCCTATGTCACACGCCACCTAATTAATAGGAATGATGTATCTTATAGTAGTCTAATAAGTTGTCTTTAGGGTAAGTAGTGTATCATTGATACTTTCAGGCCACACATTCACAAGCATCAGTTTTGGGAAGGCAGTGAATTATTTCAAGGCATGACTAAACTTACAGTGCAATGGTCGCACCCATGTACTAATCATTAAGACTATTATAAATCAATATAGTAAATTTATTTTAATAGAATAAATGGTTTAATGTAAATCTATATGAGTAATGTGCATATTCAGCTTTTGACATACTTGAAAATAATTGGTAATACTGCATATTATTTTTGCACACACCATTTTATTTTCTAACAAATTTTTTTTTTTTTTGTGGTATACTCTAACAATTATTTTATATATACATCATCATCACTATGTGACTAATTGAAGCATAAAAAGTATATAAATGCCGTTATAGTCTCCATTTTTTTGGGAGAAAAAGATGTCATGTGCTCATGTATAATACTCAATCACAAATTCTGTGTGTTTGAAAAGTGATAGCAGTTGTGGTTTGTTAATGCGGTGAGGACAACTTTCCAAACATAATACGATACGGCAGTGATAGTGATAACTGATCATGCGAGTCTGGCTTTTGTCTAATCATAATCAGTGATCTTTATCACCAAATTACGTGGGGGATTTTCTGTAACTACGGATTATTAATTAATTAATTAATTAATTCACATCCAAGAGCATTAGAGCAAGAATATTGGATTAGGGAGAGAGAGTTAAGTAGATTTGAGTACTTACATTACTAACCTGAATGGACAAGCAGTCATTTCCGAATGCCAGTGGTAGCCTACCCCACTTCCATTAACCCTATCCGAAGGAGAGGGAATGTCCTGCCAACATCCAACCGATGCAATGCAGAATAAAAAAACCTAAAATTCTTTTTAATTTAATGGGCCTTATTTATCTATCCCTTATTTGATTTTTATTTTTTAGCATGTGTATGAGTGGATCCATGCATTATTGTTCACAATTACATCATTAATTTTATTTAATCTAACGATTTATCCAATTTTAGAGACAATTTGGATAGTTGACTTGTGATGCTTCTTTACATTCATCTGCCATCGCAAACTCTTATGGTAAATTACCGTGTGAAGACAATATGTTCGATTTTTGTTCTCTCTCTCCCTCTTTCCTGAATTATACTCAGTTACTCACACATGCACAATATGTGTTTTGTTCCAAAAGATATTTTAAAGCTGAAGAGATCCAAGGCGCAGCTTCTTGTATATTTGTAATTGCTTTCCTTTTTGTAGTGACTATTAATATTTTTTTGATTCATTATAAGATTCTAAAAATTTACCCTTATCCCTCTCTCAAAACATTTTGATTTTCTCTTGTCAAAACCTAATTGATCGGAATGTTACATAAACAAATTCCTTTCTTGCTAACTAAAGTAGAGAACATTAAATGATTTATATTCTTTTAATATAATGTTTATTTCCCCTTTAAATATTTCAATAAGATGTTTGATTTAGTAAATTATTCCCTCCATCTAATTTTATTAATCTTTTTAGAATTTTTATCTCAGTACTTTATCTATTATACTTTCAAAAATAATGAGTAATAAAATTTTCAAATTTTTATTATTTTTTAAGATTTACTCTTGATATTAATAAATAAGATAAATAAATTGATAATAATATTTTGATATTCAGTTTTCAGTTAAATAAAAATATTTTGCTTATAATTAAAGTTGTTTAATGACTTTCTTAATTTTTGTATAACAGCCTTAAAAATATATAGAAATGGATGAAAGTAGTAAGAACTATGAGAGAAATAAATATTTAAATCCCAGAGCGATCGGATAAAACAAAACATGTGACTTCTGAGAGGGAAAAATTTGACTTCTTTAAAACACAATGTGCACTTTAAGGAATAAAATACACAATTTTAACGTCGAAAAATTAATGATTTAAAATTTTGTATGATATACCACTAATGATTTCCACGATAAACGGACCGCGTGTGACCAACCCCCTATATTTGCAGGAAAGCGATGTTAATTAGAGGGACAGTAGAGTATTGAAAGATCGTTTCTTTGATCTGTGAAAACTGAAAAGATCATTTCTGATTCTATATATATTAGTATAGTATGGAGTGGCATTTTGACAAGCGCCAACCTGTTTCTTGAATCATTTAATGAGAATGAAAAAGATATCGATTAATTTGAGAACTTGAAGTAATTAGCCACTAATTATAACTGCTTACATTTTAGGATAATATTGGTATCGCGGAGAAATCAAATAGCAAGATCAAAATTTAGAGCGAACCTTTCATATATTACGCGCGTCAGTGTATCACGCGCCATGCGAGTAATATTTCACTTAAAAATTATTATGATGGTGCATTTAATCTATTTGCTATATGCCTTTGATTAGGTGCATTATACATTTTATTTAGTTGAGATGATGGAAGTGGAAAATTAAAGCTTGGGAAGCACTTTGAATTCTAGTCTACATCACTAACGTGCACCTAAATTTGGGTCATAATGAAATGAAAATAAAAGATAGCCACAACTTTATCAAAATTGACAAACTAGTATTTGATGTGGGTCGGATAAGCTGTATGCCCACTTTTTCTCAAGATTATGGATCAGCTAATTATTTTACTAAGATTTAACAAATCTGACAAAATTATTTTAGATTTTATGATGGGGAGTGGGCATTGTCTAGGGCCCTAAAACCTTTCCATTTTGCATGTACGCCGTAGGGATTGGAGTGGTCAAACCTCTAACGTATCCCCCTCCACCGTTTTAACCCACTTCTTTTTCAATTGGGATTCCCCTCTTTTCTATTCCTTTATCGCAAACAGACAATATTAATTGAAAGGAAAAACAGCCGTTACAGTCAGCATAGCAACCCTATTTTCAGCATTTGGCGGCACCCTGTCCCTCTCCCTTTCCCTAAAAGTTGTTTGCTTAATCTGCATTAAAACCAAAAACGAAGTCTCTTCTGTTATTCTCCCCCTGAGGTTCAAGCCCGCATGCTTCCGGAATCTCGCTATTATTCTATACTAGAAGATGGAAGTTCAATGTATTCACCTAAGCACCAAATAGGTTTCATTATTAATTATAGAAACCGCGTTGTTATTGGTCAAAAAATAAATGGCAAACGATGCTCTTCTTGAGCAATTATCCAACTGCCATGAAGTTCTCAAAACTTAACCCAACGCATCCCGGTGAAATTCAGATTTATTTAAAAATACCGTGTTTATTTTTTTAAGATGTAGATTGCGCAGTTACTGACACACCCTTATTTGATTCTCCAAAAAAGGAATAGCCACTCGGCCCACTCCTTTGGCTGCCATATAATGCTGCTTTTTGTAAAGTAAAAGCAAAGATGCGGTCCAGAGTTGAATCAACTGCTGAACGAATTGTTTGCAAAGCTCCACACACAGCACACAGGAATACCATGGAGCCGTGCTGTGAGAATCATCTAGCCTTCCCGACAAGTGACATAGAAAGCATATACCTAAAATCACCCAGATGTAGTGCCATTTTTGTTTTGTCAATTTAGCAACCTAACTTAATTCAAACCATTTCCATAAAACGAGGGTATGCTTCTGCTTCGTTGCCACCCTTAAAATTCAAGAATTCCTCATGGCTTTAAGAAAACATATTCTATTGTATTAATCCAAATTTACACCGTGTTTCGGAATTTCATCACACTTGGATTCACCGTGTAAAACCAACAGAGAAAAAAATAAAATAAAATAAAATCTAGTAACGATCTCCAAATGAATTTCATCTTTTTTTTGCCCCCTATTGACTAACAAAATTTCGTTTTGATTTACAAGCTGTTAACTATGTACCTTTCCTTCCCCTGCATCAAAACGGCATGATATGGGTGGTCTTGGTGTCGTAGCAAGGAAGGCATGATTTTGAGTTAACCCTAAAAATCTTGAGCAAATCGACGCACATTTGGCGCACCATAGGGGAACAATTGCTCTGCATTAGTAACAGAATCTTGGTCAAGCCGTTAGCGCTCGTAACCGCTTCCTGCGCCTTGCGATCCCGAAACAGATAGCACACGCTCCACAGCGTCGTGACGGCGTGCTCCGTCGCCCCCGTCGACACCTTCAGGGCCTTGCTTAGCACCGCCGCCACGCACGACGGATCATCGCATATCTCCCTCCTCCCTTCCCTCGTCGAGGACGCCGTTTCCACCAGCTTCAGCACCTTCTCCACCACCGCCGCGCTCAACTTCGATTCCGATAGAAGCTTCGAGAATCTCTTGATCGCTCCGGCGCTCACTATCTTCAACTTGTTCTGTTTCGGCGCCGAGATTGCCACCAAGGCCGACAAGCCGTTTTCGATCAGCGCCGGATCTTTCTCCGGCGACGCCAAATTCAGCAATTCGGTTACCAGGCCTCCCTTTTCGGCGATCAAGAGCTTCGACTCGGTGTCCATGGCGATGAAATTCAGAACCTTAGTCGAGGCGATCCTCGAATCGGAGCTTCCGTTTCGCAGAACGAGAAGCAGAGAATCCAAGCAATTGCCCTGCCTCTGTTCCTTCAGCATAGAGTTTTTCAATCCCTCGCGATCTTTGATTTTCTCCAGAACCAAACCTAACGCCGACACAACCTGTTCCATAAATTCAACGCTTCCGGTTACTCCGGCGCCGGCATTGCCGAGGAAACCAACAAGCACGGTCACGAAGCCGTTCAATTTCGCAAGGAACTCTCTGTTCTCTTCAGAATCATGACCGAAACGAACAACTTTTGCGATCGAATCGAGAAGGTTCTCGTTGTGGGCTTCTAAGGCGGCGATGGCCTGGAGGAGTTGGTCCTTGGAAGGGACGGAATTGGACTCGGGCGAGTCGACTCGGTGGTGGACCGAGTCGGACCAGATCTGGATGAGGCTGTGCAAGGTGCGGTTAGGAACGAAGTCCTTAGTTTGGAGGAGCTGCATGGTGGCGGGGCAGGTGTTGTTGCCGCTGTCGAGCCAGCGTTGGATGCTGGAGCGGTCGTAGGTGACTCCGGTGCAGAGGCTCACAGGGGATTTCATCACGTCGAGGGAGATGGGGCACCTGAAGTAGCTGGGAACACTGATGCATAGATTCAGATCGTCTCTCACCATTGTCACTAACGAAACAGAAAACACCAAGAGAGAGAGAGAGAGAGAGAGAGAGGTTAGGAGTGGGAGATGGCGGACAAGAGACGGGTGTGTTTAACTTTAAAGATGAGATGAGATGAGGATGTGATGGAGAGAGTCAAAGGTAGGTGACGTCAGTCGTCAGATACTCAGATGCTTGCTTGCTCCTTTTCCTTTGCTTGGCTTTTGGTCTTTGGTCAATGAGCGAATGGTGGGAGGGTAGGGGTGTTGCTTATTGGTATTTATTTGGGAGCGGGGACGTGGGGGCGGTGTCATACTGTTACCACTGCTGAATAATAAATATGGTGAAGGGATGGAGGAGATAATGATGACCGTTGGATCCAAGATGGACGTAGGAGATGGGAATGGGGCACACGTGCAGAGAGTGGGGAATGGGTTACTTTGTTGGATGGCAAGCAAGTAAAAGGGTATGATGAGGAGTGAGGAGAACGTGGGGGTGGCGGGGACCACACAGCAATGAAGGCTTTTCTTTCTTTTTACTTTCTTCTTTTCTTCTGGGCTAGTGGGTGGGACCCACTCAGGGTTCCATTGGTCTACCCGATTGCATCATTCCAAACTTGGGGACTTCAACTCTGGACAAAGACCCCCAACTCTTTCATTTTTTCGGGAATTCTTTTTATATTTTTAGGGTAAAAAAGGTCGAAGAAAATTGTTACTGCATAAATCTCACGCATATAATATTTAATAATATTATTTTATAACTTACGCATTAATACATAAAAAATATGACTTTAATTAATATATATATTAATAATATAAAATAATTTTATATTATCAATATATTTAAATTAAATTATAAAAATAATAATGTAGGCATAAAATTATATTTATTTATTTATATATTTATTTGTATATATCACCAAACATCTTGATATTATTTTTTTATAAAAATAATCAAAATTTCGTACGTATGTCATATATTTGTATTATTTTTTAAATTGAGGACTTATATTTATTAATAATTATTTTATTAGTACAAATTATTACGTACGACGACGTAAAGGTTTTATTAAATGATTTTTTTCCATTTGTAAGTTGTAAGGAGAAAATGCAAATTCTTATCTTGATATACTGTTATTTAAAAATATATTATTATATTATTTATTAAATTTAATATTTCATATACATTATTGTGTCACTAAATTATTAAATAATATTTATAAATCTGTTTTGAAACTAATGACATGTTAAAATTAAACTTTATAAAAAACTTTAATGAGTAAAAGGAAAAAATAGAAATAGGAAAATAAAAGGAAAAAACAAAAAACAAAAAAGAAAAAAAAATTTATACTACCTGAACAAAGAAAAAATTAAGAGAAAGAAAATAAAAATATTTATTTTTTTTATTTAACTGAAAAGAAAAGTGGGAAGAAAAATAATATAATTATATTAAATAACTTTTTTACATAAAAAAATTAAACAAAAACCTTTTATTTTTAATATAATATAATATAGAGAAAATGACAAGAGATAAAATAGTAAGAAAGAAAATAAATATAATAAAAAATATAGATAAAACTATTTTTTTCTATTGCTTTGATGAAGAGGATAAAGGAAAAAAAATATAAGATATGTTTCCTTTTTTTACTTGATTGAAGAAAAACTTAAAATAATGAAAATATTATCATATTAGATAATTTATTTACCCTTAATATAATATAATATAAATAAATTTGATATTTTGAATAAAAGATCTCCTTTCTTCTAATTTTCTCCTTGAAAATGGAAAGAAACTATTTTAAGGAGCCTTACTTTATTACTTTCTTTCTTATTTTTTGCCGATATTTAAGTAAGAAAAATCTTCAAAGTCTTTTTTATTATTATTTTTTCCTTTATTTTCTCTTGAGCCTTTAGGAAATGAGTACTGGTGAGTAACTATTCGGTACGAGTAACCTGCGGGCTTGATGATATGCATTACTACTGTATTATGCACAGACCTCTTACGCATTAATATCACAAAATTTTCAAAAAAATCATGGATACTGATGCGCTAGATCCTACATCCTCATTGTTTATGATCTCTTACAGCGTCATAATGGCACCGAAAGCGTCCCTTTGAATGGGAAGTGCACAGTGTTACCCCCATAAATAACTAGCCCTTATCATTTTCCTTCCTCATCATTTCTTTCTTTTTTCACTTTTCGTTTAATTTTATTTTCCTTTTGCATTTTAGATAAATAAACCCTACATTCACGCAAGAAACTCTGGGAAAAGTACTTTATTTATCATAACAAAATAAAACCTACAGCTGTGAGTTAGAAATATATGATATTATTAATTAATTCATTCTAGTGAGTCTTTCGTTATTTCATAGTAGAACGCATGTATTACGTAAAGTAAGAAATCTGTGGTGTGTAGTAGCGTAGGAGCAGTTGATTCATGCGGCAAAGACACACAGTACGTAGATTTGCATGACAATGACATGAGTGTTCTCGGGCGCGTGCAAAAAATTACAGGTGGGACTTGTACCGTGAAATTAGACCAAACCTAACGCCACAATTTCCAGCTTCGGCTTAATTAATCCAAGTAAAATACAGTTCGGTGTCAACATTAGGCCCAAAAGGAAAGAAACCTAAAGTCCAATTTGGTGGATCTGCACCATACGGCACTGTCTAGTTAGGTCCAACCATTTCCAAGTCAATTGGGGAATGTACAATGTTCGCACTTAATTAATTCACTAGGAAATTATAAAATAATATGCAACCAAACCCTATTTTTCTTATATATGTCCCTTCTGTAGCTGTGTTCAATTTGCCCCGTCCATTTATTTGGTTGACTAATCTTTGTTTAATATTTTTGTATCTTTTTAATCTCTCATGACTTCGTGAATTTTGAGCTTTAACCCCGCACGCAATTTGAGTAGTTAATACTGAGTGGCTCGCTATATTAAACTTTTAATTTAGACCCGGCCGAAAGGGGGTTGACCAAAAAGAAGACCTGACCGAAAGGGCAGTAGCCCCATATGTCCAAATTTACTTGTTTTGTTTGTTTGCAATATTATATTATGCTTTTTAAGTCGATTATCAACACGGAAGTGGTTAGAGAAAACCGCCGTTAATTATAAGTCACTAGACGTGGCTAAAGGTAAATAGAAGATTGTACCATGTTATACAATGTTCGCACAACAGAGGTTCAAGACCCTTTTTAACGTTTACTTTGACGCTAATGACAACTGGATTGTGGGAATTATTGAATTTGCATTGATTTAAATTCCTGCTAGGAATTATGATATGCTCTGAAACTAAAACGTACCCAGGACCGAATAATTGAATATATGTAAAAGACAAAGTGGTGGAAGAGAAGTTGTGTCCAAGTTGAATGCCGCCTAAGCTCTGGGCAATCGTGTTGAATCCCCGATTCACGTACAGTGTCGATCATTTTGTGGTCTATAGTCTACACCCCTCCAAATTAGCCCACAAGCTAACAAGGGATTGGCTTAAATAATGTTGGGTCCTAATGATTTTGAACAATTTAGATTTTGATTCTTAAAAATTAATATTCCCTCCATTTTAACAATTTAATACATTCTTAAATATTTGAATACACAAGTAAAAATTATATAAGACTAAAATTTTATTTAAGTCTAATAAATTATAATTAGCCTCAATATAAATCTTTATTTAAATTCAATTCAAATGGATTGAAAGTCCTTTGTCAAATTTTTTTGAATAAAAAAGCTTGATTCAGATTAATTTCCATGTCTTTTAGCCTTGATAAGTTGCCGTTGGCCCTAATTAGTTCCCGTCGTCCACGCTACATCCGGAAAACATTATTTAACACATTAAATCATGTATCAAATCCTTTGTTTAATTTGAATAATATGGTCCAACCCTTTGAACATTCTAGATCAGTTCAGATCATTGTAAATATGGTTTCAGGCATATATCATTTGGCCTAAATTTAAGCAAAATGTCATTAAAAAAAATGAAATAAATAAATATAAAAATCAGGAAGTCTTTGACCTGAGACATCATACAGGCTGGTGTTCGACCCAACTACTTCATATATTCCAGTAAGAGTGCACAAACTGTTGATATATTCCAAGTTGTGTTAGTGGTCATCATTTCAAATTCAAAAACGTGTTCTTCTGCTTAGCTTACTTGACGGGGAGGCCTATATATCTATAGGAACTGGAAACAACTCAAAGACCTCTGGATCTGTGATTCCACGGTCTTTGTTCTGTTTTGAAACGATTGTTATTTGGAACAAGCACAAATGAGTCATTGTATCCTCGCTTGCAAGTCACCGCGGTCATCCATGATTCCTAATTGCTTCATCTAACCAAATTACCCCACTACCGTAGAAAAGGTACTTCCGGCCCGGAAGCCTAAAAGTTTAGGGAAATTTTTATTAACGGGCTTGCAGAGAAATTACAATAGCGAGTTCAACAGTGATTTTCATCCACAATGTTAAAATAATGGGATTATTATAAGCCTTCTTTTGTATATAATCATCCCCTAACATATTTTTTTCAGTAATGTAGAAATTTATTACTCACACTTGAGCTAGATCATATCACTTGTTAAGTGGTATGTGAAACACAAAAGTTGAGGAAATATCTAATATTGGATAATAAATTCATAAATCTTTTGACTAGCTCGTATATTTTTCAATATATGCATTAACAATTTTTAACATACACCATATATATCACAAAATGTGCATACAATTTGACAGAATAGATGGAAAAATTAGCTTAAAATTAAAGAAAATAATTTTTATGCAGACGTAAATAAAAATTCAAGAAAATGATAATTACAGATATGAAATTATCATAATAAATAATTACTTATTATGAACTTTTTTTTATTCCCATTAGCTTAATTATATGTAGAAATTAAATCCATAAAGTAATGAATAAAACATTTTAATCGCTTGATTCAATGATGTGATTGATGTTGGGGGCTGTGATTAAAGGCGGAATGGTCCAATGATGTTTTTGTTGATTTCTTTGCTTTATGTTGTTTTTTTTTTTTTTTTTCTGATGCATTTTGGTTAGCTCTTTTTCCTTTGGGAGAGTTTGAGCATTGTCATCAACTATCGGAAAAAAGGAGTGGGAATGTGCCATTCATATTTTCATGTTTGATAGTTCATTAAAATGTTGAATTAGCCAGCTTTCTAATAAAATGAGCGATTGTGCGAACAGATATTACATCACAAAAATAGTGGTATCCTCCTTACATGTTATTTTATCAAAATATATATGAGAAAAAGGCTCAATCCATCCAGTCTACCTTGTTTAGTTTTAATTTGTTTTAGGCCAATCTATACCTTTCAAGCCCAAACAAATTAGTCCACGCGGACTTGGGTCTAGGCTGGTCCAAAAATTTAACTAGTTGTACGGAATTGGAGCAAGCTAAGTCTATTTAATAATCTCTCGACAAAAAAAAAAAAAAGGTAGAGAAATCATCTTTTGACATAGCTCACATTGTAATTTGAATTGATATATTATTTATCTATTATTGAATGGGTATATGACCTCCACTTAGATTGGATCCCACACCCATCCAATAGTGGATAGGTGAGATGTCGGCTCGGAGTACGAGGTGAGATGTATACAAATAATGTCTCAAAAAGATATATTTAATAAACCTGTCAAACAAAAAAGTCTATTTAATAATTCAGACAAGAAAAGTCTATTAAAAAAAATCATATATAAATTTTCATTATTTCTATAAATTATGGCATACCAAATATGAAAATGAAATGAAGTTACCCATTTTATTGTTATATATACCAAACAAAAATAGGAATAAGCATTCCATACCATTTTATTCTCACTCCCATTCGCATTGCTATTCCACATGCCAAACAGGACCAAGGGCAATGGGATAAGAAGGTACAGAAATTCTGTTGTTCAGAGAAACGCTAAAACAGTGGGTCTTATGTCAACCTATGAAATCGTGATGGAGCAATAACCCTGTATGAAGTTTAGATGATGTTGTACACTTACGAGTTTAACGATGGGGTTTGTGGGACTGAACAGCTGAGAATTAATAGAAGTCATACTGTGCCTTTCATATGGGAAAGTTAAGAGATCTTACGCGCCTAACATTATTTATCTCCTTAACTATTTTTTATTTATTTTTACAAAGACAAAAGAGAGGGAATAAAAGTCGAATATGAGATGTCCAGACTCAATGAAATATAAATAAAACAATTACTAGGTTATATGCAACTGCTATCTCCTTAACTCATTAGTTTTAAGAGTATTTAAGGAAACATATGCTCTTATATATTTTCTGATAAATTTATATCAAGGATAAAATTAATAATTGAAGTTTTTTTTTCACAGATTTAATTTTTATATGATGACATCGTTGAAAAATTGTACATTGGTTAGTTATATATTTGTTAAAAACAGAGAACTTTTCTTGAATGATAAATTGCATGTTCTTAAAATATAGAGGGTGAAATTTATATTTATGAGATAACGTTTAAAGGAATAATCAATCCCAAAACAAAAAAATTAAGGCTATATTTGGCATGTGGATAAAAATAGAGGAAAATTTTTATAGATTAGTTTATTGTATAAAATTATAATAAGTTGATTTATGAAATTTTTTTTTATTTTTACTCTTATACTAAACACATCCTAAGAATAAACTATAATTAATTTAGCCTTTCTTTTGATGAATTTACACAACAAAAGATAACATTCTTCCCCCCTTAAATTCTTTTCCGATTTTGTTAATAAAGTAAGATTTTTTTATGCTTTAGAATTTTTTATTTTTATTTGTTTATTTTGGACGAGAATGCTTCGGAAAGTTACAAAACAAAATAAAAGTAAGATTTGATACAACATTATTTGATATGTTTATGTTGAAAGCTCATTTTTAGTGGTGTTGAAAGGCAGCACCCATGCCTCGGACCCGCATTGATTTACCTGGAAAAGCTCCATGATCCAATGAATTGACAACGACACACAAATGCAATTTGCATATTTTTCCATCGGTGTCACGGGGTACACCTTATGACCATATCAAAGTTGGAGCTCAAACCCACTGTGGGCTGTATTATTATTATCGATCATATATATGAAGTGAATGTTGATATGTGAATGAACATGAGAAAAAGCAAGAAATTTGTCAGTGTGCCTCGATCCATTATTATCCTACAGTTCACGGTTTGATTATTTGTACCACGAGTCTTCGGTGTTTTCTTCCTTTTCCAACTCCAATAATTAACCTACTAGATTGAGAATATATAGACAGACAAAATAATAAAAGAGTTTAATTAGTATATATTGATAGTATAAAATAATTTTACATTGTCAATCAATAGAAATAGGAGATAATGAAAAATTATGATGGGTCCTCATTATAATGGGTGATTATTTGTATAAGTTGGTACTTTCTACTATTTCTATTGACATTTAAATTAAATTCATAATAAAATATACATGATTAGGTCTTTTTTTAAATATGAAATTTGGTTTACAAATATACCAAGATATGAGATTTAGAGAAATTTTACATGTGTATGATTTTTGTATGAAATCGGAAAGGACAAATTCAAATCGAAATTTTCAATTTTATCTTAATCAAAATCGAAATTTTCGATTTTATTGTATACCATATTCCAGTAAATATAATCCAAATCTCATAATACTGAAAATGTTAAACTCAAATCCCATATTAAAAATAAAAAACCACACTGGTCTTCATCAATTAAAATTAAAGTTGCTTATACAACAACAAACTTTTTCTTTTTATTACAGAAATGCTGACTCAATCCAAGAAATGTATAAAATCAAATTATCAATTACAAATTGCTTGGATATATTCTCATGTATCATCCTAGGACTCCATGTTGCTTCCTCTTTAATCCAGCAAAATACATAATAGAACAAATTAATTGACCTGCGTATCGCTATGTCATCTCAAGTGTTTGGTCACATATGGAATGGAAATTTGACCCTAACAGTAACCCAAGCTGAGTGCCACACACAAAAATAAAAGCTTAATTTGTAAAAGAGAAAAGAAAAAGGAGGGAAAAATCACCGTCATTCCGCTCGTCAGGCACCACAGATCTTTATTGATATGGTTATATTTTCTCACTTTCTTGATAACCTGACCCCTTGACATTGTTCCGTTTATTGTCATGGGTAGATGCGGGTGTGAAACTTTTTCCCATAATATGTACCATTAATTCATGAAGCATGAAATCTAAAAAGGAAAGGGAAAACGTGTGATGCAACAGGTTGTAATTTTCTTAGGTAGCGTTGCAACTTGCAACAGATAAATGGGGTCCCAATTTTAGCATGCCATCAAATCAGTGGTACGATCTTTTTGTTGATGCATCAATAAAAAGTCTAGGGACTGTGGCGGTGCATACTTCACCTAGTCCTTATTCATTTTGAGTGTTCTTTTTCAATTTTGAAGTTGGACCCCCCAAATGAAGTTCCGTTTGTTACTTTTGTACTATGATTGCTGGATTGGATCGAATGGTCAATTCAGTGACATCCAAAAACCTACGATACATGTAAGTATGTATGTCTGAGAGCCAATGTGTCATGGGGCATCAACTGTTTGCTCCTAGGCTACCTTCGATTTGGTCATATACAGTAATCAAATTTCAACTCCTTTGACGTCATAGGAAGAAATTAAGGTGGCGTGTTGAGCAAATAACAATATTATCAAATACGGTAGAGTGATGTGTATTAAAATGGTGGCTACTCAAATGTAACTCCTTTACTTTCAACTATAGGCGTCGACTGCGATGCTATTCGCGGTCAAAGGTGCATTATGCACCCTGTGACTGTAACATATCTAATGGATTAGATTTGTGAGGTATATCGATATATCAATCATCTATGATGTACTGTAGTAATATATTAATTTTAAAAAAATTAAAAAATATGATTAAATATATTTTAAAAATTAATTTTTATATTTTTAGAAATTAATTTTTATACACTAATAGTATAAAATTTTATTAATAATATAAAATAATTTTATATTATTAATGTAAAATTATATTGACAGAGTAAAATTATATTGATAAATTTTTTAATTATATTAACAAGGTAAAATTATTTTATACTATCAATATAATTTTATACTGTCAGTATATGATAATTAATTTTTAAAATATATTTAATTATATTTTTAAATTTTCTTAAAATTAGATATTATTACAGTGCATTATAGGTGATTGGTGCATCGATGCACCTCATAATCTCACCATCAGATTGCAAGGAGTACCATGCTCCTTGACCGGTGAAGAGCACTGTAGATGGCGCCCCAACTATATATTTGATTAATCACGTACACAAATTACAACTTGTACCAAGAAATTACGTAGATAGATTGAAATCTGAGCTTATAAAAGTTTCATAACCCAACCTAAAGTGTAAAGTGAAGACCCCAAAAAATAAAAAGCAGAAACGAAATGCATTTGCTGGGACAGGCGTAGATAGTAGCTTGTGAGCGAGTGAGCCCCAAGGGTTAATGAAGCACTGAGTTTAAATATGAACAAAGTATGGGTCCAACTAAAAGCTCTGACATTTCACTTAATTGTTATCTCTCTCGGGTAAGATGGTGCACTTTTCTTGTCGTTTTTGGTTAAATAAACACTGGAAGAAGCTCATATTCAAATCACATATGCGAAAAGGGCTCTCCCCCAGTGTTAGTTTTTCCAAAAAGCTTATACAAAGCGAAAATCATTTGAATTAAATATATTTTTAGTTCTTATAAATATAAATTATTTTAATTTTAATTTTTATAAAAAAAAATTATTTTGATTCCTCCCTTTTTTAATATTATATTTTTAATTTTTGTCATCCTAAATTTTAATCCGAACTGAAACCAGGGGAGTGGGGGTGATTCCTTAGAGTCATTTTGGTAAAACATTAACGTTCCATAACTCTTTTTAAGAAGCAAAGGTAAAAACTCCAGTGGAAATCAAATAAGAACAGTAGCTATCATCGAGAACCGAAACAAGTAGTGGAGGGGAGATGGAGAAAGAAATATTGAGGTCAGAATGTACGTAAGTTGGTAGTAGTAGTTTACTTACTGTGGGTGCACATTGACAAGGCAATGCAGTAAGTATAGCCCCTTCAATTAGGGGAATGGGGTTGAGACAGAGAGAATCAGAGAGAGCGCTTCAGCTCATAGCCTACAAAAGGTTCTGTCCTTGGCATTATGGACAGGTTTTCCTGTATTGAAGGGGGTCTAAAACTACAGTTCATAAGTTCCTAGTCGTTCACTAATACGGAGTGGGTCCAAACATTCACCTAACCACAAAAAAGATGACATAACGCCACACACAAGACCCCTTTGCTTCATCTCTTGCTTTCCTTTCTTTTCTTGGCGTTCCACCAAGAACTAACCCCTCTTTTATTTCATTTTCTTATTGTACTACTACTACTACTATCACTTATTTTCATTTAAAATTAATAATTAATATTTTTTGAAAAAATCATTTTTCTTTCATTATAATAATCACTCTATCCCATAAAGACCCGTTCCAAAAAAGCCTTATTCAGGCTTTTCAACTTTCTGCTTCCAACATTACCTGTAGAAGCATCTGAATTCTTTTGACTCAAATCGCTTTGTCCCTCCCTCACACCCTCTTCTCTGAGCAAAATCACGCATTACATGAACTCTCGAACAAGACCAACCGGCTTAAATATCTGACAGTTGCACTTAATTGACCATGTTTCATTCTTGTTCTTTCCACCTCATTTTCCTCAAAAGCTAGCCATCCCAATATCATCCTCATTCTTCACTTCCTTTTACATTGAACCTGTGAGCTTTACATAATGGTTCTACGTAGTAAGAGACTTCTAATTCTTGTGTTGTGGCTGATCTTGTTCCTCTGCATATTGGGCCACTGTCATGGCTCAAGAACCACAAACGTCTTCAAATTGAAGCCAAAGGCTCAGCACACGGGTCACTTCTTGGGGTTCTTGCCAAGAAGGATACCGATACCGTACTCCTCTCCTTCAAGGAAACACAATGATATTGGCTTGCAAAGTTGGAGATCACCCTAAAGCAGTTTTGGGCAAAGGTGACTTGTGGGATTTTTATTTCAATTTTCTTTTGAAACAAAAGGCAATTGACTAATGTACATGCCGGGCATAGGGTTGTGTTTTTAATGGTTAGGTTCATTGTTTTTAATTATGATGACAACGTTATTTTGTCCCAGCGGGAATGGGTATGATCTACTAGCTGGATTTGTCTTTTTTGTTTAAAGGAGGAAATATATGTTTAATCTCTAATTGTCTTTCTCTTGGGTTCTTTCGGATTGTGAATCGGTTAACATAGGCAATGCTAATGAACAACAGCTTCACAGTTTCCATTTCAACGTTGTTCTGCTGTATATGACATGAAGATTTTCGCTATATTTATACTTAGTATTATTACGGCATGCTTCTGCTAGATAATTCTGGTCATGTATCGTTAATCTTCCTCCAAATAAGTACTTTTATAAGCTGATCTTCAATTGAATTGGAACTTGTCATTAATGATGCAAACGAAAACATGGATAATTCATTTTAATTAGCATAATCAGATTGGTGTTTAATCAATAACTTATGTTATAATAAAGGGTAGTCATTAGTCAAGTAGAACGGGAGTGGCAGTGGCACTGGGGATAAAAACCTGCTCCGTTGAATTTAGCTGTATCTGTATGCAACGCAAGCAAGAATCTGATCCCACTGAATTCCCGGTAAGGTGATCTCACCATCATGTGGCCCGGTTGCGTGTATTGCTTACTTTTAAATTTTTTTTCCCATTTAATTATTATAGTTATATTATTAAAAATATTTAATTTTTAAAATAAATATCTTAAAATTTATATATGTATATAATTAATTGACCGTATAAAAAAATTTAAATTAATAATTTATTAATATTAAACTCAAAAAAAAAAACCTTTTTCTCTTTGAATAATTGATAATCCTGTAAACTCTTCTCTTTCTTAATAACTATCAACTTCTCCTTTATGATTACTAACATTGTAAATTTTATAAATTATAAAAGAAAATTTTTTTTGAGCTCTTCAATTTTAAAAGAGATTAATTTTGATATATTATAACTACTTATATCTGATCTTCTAAATAATTTTTGAGGTTGTTATAGTAAGAATTAGATATTATTAATCATGTTATTAAAAAGATTTAACTCTTATCATAATAACTTCATAAGTCACAAAATCCAAAATATGATTGATTGACAGTGTAAAGTTACATTGATAATATATAAAAAAAATAATATCATAATTTAATATTATACAATTTCATATGATTAATATGAAATTACATGAATCCCGGTAATAATGCGAATAAAAAGTGCACGATTAATGTTATCGTACTTCTTTTGAAGCAATAAAGTAATTTATTGTATTTATTAGTTTATTAAATCTTTTCGTGTCATAATTCTATTAATTTTAATAAGAGAAAAATAAATTATCTTATTATTATTTTATAAAAGATATAAAATTGAAATTTTCTTAAATTTTTTTAAAATAAATTATTATACATATTAATTGAATTTTCAAAAGAAAGTGATGTGAGATAAATAAATTATTGTAATATCATTTTTAAGAAAATAATAAATTGATGTTTGCATACATTTTTTCGGGGAAAAAAATAAGTTACTCTCTTATTGATATTTTCAAATAAATAATTATGAACAAGATAAATTTATGAATTTTTATTGTTACTAGGAGAAAAAAAAATATGATATTAGTAGTTAATAAGAGAAAATTAATGGTATTATTAATTATTGAAATAAATATCATATAATATAAATTAATTAACAAAAGACAAAATGAACTAGAAAAAATGCTAACCTTCACTCAATGATTAATCAGGATAACCATCCATAAAATATACTAAAGTCAACCTAAAGTGAATTATAAAATAACGGATTTATAACATTTGTACCTTATATTATTTAGTCAAACAAACTTAATAGACTCGTTTATTTAATAAACAAATCAAAATAATAGTTTTAAATTTATTCAGATTGTACCAGAAAAAAATTATTCATATTAGCTTATGGAATAACTTAAGTGATTAACGTTCCTAAATCTATTATTTTTTTTTCCGTGCATACGTTCCTAAATTTATTGTAGCATATTACAATCATGAATCATCATATATGTATTTTTCTACACTTTTTATATGGAAAGATGTTTATTTTGTATCCTTCTTCGGCAGAAAACATCCTAATATAGTTAGTCGGAAAGGTATTATCAGCATTAATAAATATACCTGACTTTGGATATGGTCTAGTGATTGGCGTTTCATTGGATTCCATTGAAAAAAGGACATTATGAGGAGCACAAATAATAACAATTTTCTTTCCACCGTTATATGTTGCTGTATTTTCATCATTAGACTTCTCATTTCAATTTGTGTGGTTTCTCACTAAATTACCAATGATAAAGAACTACATTCAAATGTGGCAGTCTGTCATTGGTTGAATCGGAATAATTGTAAATCAATGAAAAGCATAGGTACTTTACTTCATTTCACCTCGCTATTGACGTTACGTAACTAATGGAGTGCAAACCCAAGATACTCGAGGTTTTTTTGAATCCTTCAAAGGTTCATTTTCACAATATTGTTGCTGAATCTGTAAAATAGAGCCAACGAATTATGCCATACCCATTCCATACCCCAACTAATGTAACTATGACGCAATTATCTTCAAATTAAATTACCTTTCTGCTATAATTCTTTTACCCTTTCTTTTGGTTAAAAGGCCACCTTTATATAGTTTGGGCTAAGGAACCATTTTATGTGTAAGTTTGCCATTAACATGCAAGGTAATTCTGTATGCCTCAACTTAGGGGTGCGTTGGGATAAGTTTTTTTGGTAAAAAATTATTATTTTTATTAAAAAATCACTTTTAATATATTTATATAAATTTTTAAAATAATTAGAATTTAAAAAATATATATTTTAAATTTTTTAATAGAAGCTAAAAAAAATAGATTTTCAAAAAAAATTATTTTTAAACTATTTTAGTTATATAAAAAATTTTAATTTCATAATTACTTTCTTGAAAAACTGAAATAAACGCATGTTTAAGCAATAGTAATCAAAAGAATATAATATTAGTAACTAATTATTTTAACAGATTTAAAACGTTGATATTATAAGTAAACTTTGTCAGAGTTTAATTTTACTGCGACCAATTATTTGAGTAAATTTGTTTAAAGTATACATAACATCAGAGTATTCAAAATATTTTATTAACTTATATTTCTATTTATTATCTATGATTAGCATTTTGAATAAAATATATATTTTTATTAAAAATAATTTACTAAAAATAAATACAATTTGATTTTTAATTTTTTAAGTTAGAAAAGATAAAGGGTAATAAAAAAATATGAATAAAAAATGATACCAAAAAAGTGATAGTTAAAAACATTAAAAAGTTAAAATTAATAAAAACATCACATGACAATTTCAGTGAAATAAAATTTATATTATACAATAGTTAGGGCCGCGAATACCTTTACAAATTCCAACTGGGAAGGCTAAGGCAATTTGTAATGAACTACGCGATACAAAAAAGCCTACGGAATCTTTGAATTTCAATTCAGAGAAAAGAATTCCCTGAAACTTGTTCTAATATTCGTCCATCCTCCAAGCAAACTTGTCTAAGGTCCCATTCACCTTAGCTTCATTAATTCTTTATACATAATACAATCTGCTTTGCGCATATAATACTAATTTCGATTTGGAATGCTAGTCAAGCTTGAGTCTTGACTAAGCATTGGCGTTTGCAAAATGCCTTTCATTTTGGCTTTGAAATTCAATTTTCTTGATTACTGACTACTGCCTGGACTCAAGGTAAACGGGAATGAGTTCTATCTGTAAAATTTTCACATGAACTAATTATATATGATTTTTTTTATCATTGATTGAAAAAATGCAATTCAAACATGACACTTAATAGAAGATAATTAATGGTTAAATATTACATATGATTAAGTCTTGTGAAAATTTTATACGAGAGATTCCACTTCCCAGGATAATCGATTCCAATTTCAAGATTGAAAAATCATTATATATATATATATATATATATATATATATAGCATATTTGATTTTCTTTTTGTAAGGCTCCAAACTATGATTTAGACAAAAATTATAAGAGAGTAACTTTTACTAAAGTCATGATTCGAGAGTTGCAAACAGAAATCCAAATATACACAAAAGAATTTAGATGTTTAAAGGTCATTAGAAAAAGAAAATACACTGTTTAATAGGTATAGTTGGATTAGGAGTCCATAAATGCAACTATATTTTATAAATGATGCTAATCATGGTTTCAAAAATCTATGACGCATGCTTTTCCCACGTCTGTCGTTTAAAGGAAATGAATTATGAGCTTACAACTACTAATATAATATCTTTAATTGAGTATTAACTTTAATCTGTTTTTTTTTTAATTTATAATTAGGGGATGAAATGGCGCAATCTCCTTTTTCTTTTTTGGGTCACCGGGGCAATATCCTTTCTTTTTGGTCAGACCGGTGCAATATCCTTAAATGTCAACTCCGTCCTTTGCTAAGCAATTCATTTGGGTTTCAGTTGCTCAAATACTTTGCCCTCTCGTTGTAGGCCCATCAATTCTTGGGGTTGAGATTTATCAAAAAACTTTAAAGTCATATATTATAAATTGTTACTCTGTTATGTGCACTCAAATAGTTTTGATCAAACCATGGTTTGAGATTTCAAATCAGGAAGCTAAATATACTACAAGTAACTATTGGTTTCAGTCTTGTTTGGCTCGAATTACTTTATAGCACTCATTTTCGTACAACTCTTAAGACATAGATGTTAAAAGCATCGGCACGGCGTCAGTGATAATTTTCAATCGATCTTTGCAAAGAAAATTCCACGCAATAACAACTAATAAGAGAACTTTTGCATACACAACGCACTATTTACAGGTGTCACTTCCAAGGATATGAAGAGAGAATGAGACACAAAAGTGAACTATTAAAAAGACTAGTGAACTTATTCTACGATGGCATCTTTTGTGACAGCCTACTTCTGATCTCCATGATGGCCTGGTGTCTTCTTTTGGATAAATCTTCAATTGCCTCTTGGTATTGATGTTCAATCATTTCTAACTGTATTCTCAACACATCCTGAGGTTCAGACAAGGAGGAAGCACTGATGGGATGATTAGAGAAGTTCACCATACCATTGCTTTCCATGTCTGGAAACTTGCTACTATAATCAGATGATACCCCAATTTCAGATACAAATGAGGTTTGACTCCCTCTATTCGCTCTAAGTAAGCTGAAGTCTGTAAATCCTGATTCAATAGACATGAATGAAGATGAAGAAAAGTTCATGTCATTGAAGTCAGATGTTGCAGAAGTATATATCTCGGAACGCATATCATCTGCCTTTGTTGCTTCTTAAAGACCAATGCTTGCATGAGATAAGACCTCGTCAAGAATCATATTATCCTGGTTTCCTTTTTGTTCTGATCTTCCAGGCGATGCTGAGGGACCTGCATCTTCAGCCACAATTTGGCTAGAACCTTCTGACACGCTTTTGTGTCTTGCCAAATGATCTATCGCTACACAAGGTTTCCAATCAGGGACCAAAGTCATCAATAGCAGATCTATTATCTCGGCTATGAATTTAACATTCTGCTCAGCAAGTTCAAGCTGCTCAACCATTTCACTTGAAACTGAGATGGCAGTATCACTGCTGAGGTAGAATATGAAATGGATATTTCTTGCTCGCCCTGCATTTTAATGCAAGAGTACATAATGTTCTACCAATAATTTAAAAACAAAATTATCAACAGTACGATGAGATATAAATTATACTAACCACTCGGATCAGCTATTCGTAGAACTAATGATACAGAGTGCTCATCATTTTCTTCACCTTTTAGAAAGAATATATCACCTCCTTTCAACCTTCGTATCTCAACACACGGAGAAGGTGATCCATTGTCAACAGAATTATAAAATACAGTGGTCACCGGCAGCTCACTAGTTCCACCAGGATCCGTTGAAATGGAAGCCATACGTGCGCTAGCAGGACCTTCTGACATCAGACAACGATTTTCAAAGGCTCCAAATTTGGGAAGAACAATATCTGGTAATGGAAGAGGACGATTTTTTGCCAAACCATTGACTTGGATAAAAGGGTCCATCAGAAGCCCCGTTGCTGACAATCTTTGATATGCTGGGACAAGACATTTCTCAATAAATGATTTTACTTCTGGATCTTTGACTTTAGAAAGAGCAACAGGCTTTATACCCTGCAACATTAAATATTATATGACGAAAAACTCCTAGCAGTAGCTTGAAGAAAAAGAAAATAATCAATAACCATACTCACAGATGAAACTTTCTTGTATATCTGAGCTGAGTTTCTACATTCACTGTAAGGATACTCAGAAGTCACTAACTCAAGCATGCACGGCCCAAAAGAATGTATGTCGACTAGTTCATTGTAATTTTCATCGTACAATTCAGGTGCCATATACTCCGGAGTTCCTACCAAGGTTAAATATGTGTAAATGCAACAAGTGTAGGAATCAAACAACAATGAGGCCTAAAAAATAAAAAGGATTCCACTAATGTTCTTTGAGCTATGAGATAGGAGAACTTATTAAACTTTTTTGTTACTGTTTTAACAATACAAAAAATGAAAAGAAATTAACAGAAAAAATAGCAGGGAAGTAAGAGAACATACCAATTACGCTCTTGGCATTACTTTGTTCCAAGAAAGTTGCCAGCCCCAGATCTCCAATTTTAACTTCTCCTTGGTGACCATTTATAAATATATTATCACACTTCAGATCCCTATGATTAATTGGTGGGTTGTGACTATGGAGGTAGTTTAAACCCATTAAAATTTGTCTTGCCCATCCTTTAATAGCCTTCATGTTGAACTTCTTGTGTTTCTTACTATACCTAAATCAAAAATCAAATCCACTAACAAAAAGGCTGATTTCACAATAAAAGGTAAAAACATATTAAATACGTTAAAAGGATAGTGAACATACTGTCTGAGGCTCCCCGAGGTGAAAAGCTCTGTAATCATGTTAACAGTCTTGTGTTTGTCATCAATCCAAGAATTGTAGAACCTTACTATGTTATTATGTTTCAATGACTTCAAGAGATGCACCTCTGAGTACAGCCTCTCTAAGTCACCCAGTGACTGTAATACTTCATCAATCCAAACTTGGCTCCATGCAACTTCAAGTCCATCGACTTCATCAAATGCCTTGTAACTGATAGATCAAAAATTAAGGAAAACATATATACCAAAAAACTTCCTCAAATGATAAAACTGTTCTGAATTTATGTTCTAAGTTGTGTTTGGCATTCAAAATGTCTTTAGATTTTGCTTGGTGTTTCGGAGTCAGGTTCTATAAACACCAAGGAAACGAGGAAAGTGAACAACCAAGATCAAACAATGAAGTAATAAGAATGTGACAAGAACAATCACAGAAAGTTCCCTTTTCTATTGATTGATCATTCTCAATTGTAATAACAATGCTTTCTCTCTCTAACTTTTCTCTAGCTTCTCTCTAAAAATTGAGAAAAAAGAATCTCCCCTTGTGATTAGTAGCATCCTCTATTTATAGGCAACACTAAGGGACGTAATCGTCCTTTCTTATTTTAAGTAATTAGAGCTAAGGTGTCATGTTTTGATTGGTATTCAATCATTGGTCCATGGGCCTTTGGACACCATGCCCTAATCCTTTCTGGCTTTAGCGTCTTGGAGACGTCCTTCATTAGTCTTTGACGCCTCTCTTTCAAGCTTTGGCGCCTTGGAGGGCGCTTCTCCATGGTTCTGGCGCCCTTCCATGGTTCTAGTGTCCTCCGTCCTTTGGATACTCCGATGCCTTTAGCTCCTTTGACCCTTGTGGCCCCTCCAACACTTCTGGCTCCTCTAGCCCTTCTAGCGTCTTTTGCCACTTTGACTCTTCTGGCTCCTCTGACTCCCCATCTATGGGGCTCTAATCTCTAGAGCCTTTCATCTTTAGAACTTTTCGTTTTTGGTATCTTGTGGAGGGCATCTTACCCTCCCTTAGAAAGCTTCCTTAGAGGACTCCTCTTCTTCTCGCGGGTGCCCCATTGGAGGGCTTCTCTCCTTCTTGCAGGAGCCCCTTAGAGGGCGCATCTCCTCCTCACGAGAGCCTCGTGGAGGGCGCTTCTCATTCTTGCTGGAGCCCTTTTGGAGGGCTCCTTTTCTTCTCATAAGAGCCCCATGGAGGACGCTCCACCTTCTCGCAAGAGCCCCCTTAAAGGGCTCCTCTCTTTCTCGTGGGAGCCCCTTGAAGGGTGCCTCTCCTCCTCACAGGAGCCCTTTGGAGGGCATTTCTCATTCTCGCTAGAGCCCCTTTGGAGGGCTCCTTTCCTTCTCATAAGAGCCCCATGGAGGACGCCCTACCTTCTCGTGAGAACCCCCTTGGAGGACGCCTCTCCTCCTTGTTGGAGCTTCTTTGGAAGGCTCTTCTCCTTCTTGTGGGAGGCCCTTTGGAGGGCTCTTCTCCTTCTTGTGGGAGCCTTTTAGAAGGTGTCCCTCCTTCTCGTGGAACCCCCCTTAGAAGGTGCCCCTCTTTCTCGCGGGAACCCTCTTGGAGGGCTCCTCTCCTCCTCGTGGGAGCCCCTTGGAGGGTGCCCCTCTTTCTCATGGACCCCACTTGAAGGGCTTCCCTCCTTCTCGCGGAGCCCCTCAGGGGCATCTCTTCTTCTCGCAATAGCCCTCTTGGAAAACGTCCCTCTTTTTCATGGAGCCCCCTCTTGGAGGGCACCCTCCTTCTCGCAGGAGCCCCTCGGAGGGCACCTCTTCTTCTCGCGGGAGCCCCCTTGGAAGGCACCTCGATGTGTTTCCAAAATATTAGCCCCCTGCTCAATAGGGAGGCGTGACTTTCCATTGAGCATTATCATTTATGATATCTTCTTGAGTGTTATGGTGCAGGGTGGTGTTTGCTTTTTCTTTATTATCAAACGCCATGGTCGATGGTTTTTTAAGGCAATGGTGAAGAGCCCTCCAAAGGGGCTCTCGGGAGGAGGAAAGGCGCCCTCCAAGGGGGTTCTCACGAGAAGGTGGAGCGTCATCCATGAGGCTCCTATGCGAAGGAAAGGAGCTCTTCAAGGGGGCTCCAGCGAGAATGAGAAGCGCCCTCCGAAGGGCTCTTGTAAGGAGGAGATACGTCCTCCAAGGTGCTCTCGTAAAAAGGAGAGGAGCCCTCCAAGGGGGCACCCGCGAGAAGAAGAGGAGTCCTCTAAAGAGGCTTTCTAAGGGAGAGTAAGATGCCTTCCACAAGATATCAAAAATGAAAGGTTCTAAAGATGAAAGGCTCTAGGGATTAGAGCCCCATAGATGGAGAGTTAGAGGAGCTAGAAGAGTCAAAGTGGCAAGAGACGCTAGAAGAGCTAGAGGAGCTAGAAGTGTTGGAGGGGCCGGAAGGGCTAGAGAAACCAGAAGTGTTGGAGGGGCCACAGGGGTCAAAGGAGCTAGAGGCATCGGAGTAACCAAAGGACGGAGGGCACCAGAGCCATGGAAGGGCACCAGAACCATGGAGAAGCACCCCCCAAGGCGCCAAAGCTTGAAAGAGAGGCACTAGAGACTAATGAAGGACGTCTCCAAGACATTAAAGCCAGAAGGGATTAGGGCCTGGTGTCCAAAGGCCTATGGACCAATGATTGAATACCAATCAAAACATGACACTTTAGCTCTAATTACTTAAAATAAGAAAGGACGATTACGTCCTTTAGTGTTACCTATAAATAGAGGATGCTACTATTCACAAGGGGAGATTCATTTTTCTCAATTCTTAGAAAGAAGCTAGAGAAAAGTTAGAGAGAGAAAGCATTGTTATTGCAATTGAGAATGATCAATCAATACAAAAGGGAAATTTCTATGATTGTTCTTGTCATGTTCTTATTACTTCATTGTTTGATTTTGGTTGTTCACTTTCCTTGTCTCCTTGGTGTTTATAGAACCCGACCTCGAAACACTTAGGATAAACAGTAAACAACAAAGTAAAAGACATTAGCTTGGTGCATGTCAGGTACTAGAGAAGCACTTATACAATAACCAAAATCATGAAGAAACACATCCCTAAATGATACACAATCTTGAAACTCCTTTTCCAAGCACTTCTTTGTACTTTTGTAAATGCCAAAAAGCAACATTAGCTTGGTGCATATCAGGTACATTTTTGGTCCCAAAAAAAAAAAAAGGAAAAGGAAAAATAGAAGAATGCACACAATAACATTACCCTAATGTAGCAACCAGTAGGATCAATTTCAAGCACATCAGGATCGGGAGGCTCTGGATGCCTTGCACCCTCCTCTGAGCTTTTTGTACAGACCATACTCATCTATACCTAGCTACAAATTTACAATCCCTACCCTACAACATCAAATATATAATTTGAAACTGCATTTGGAATTGTTTAACGGAAATAAGTATCAAAATTTAACGAATTGTAGCGCAGAATGAAGGAAAAAGACAAAAATGTTGCAAATATAGGGAAATGGGTTAGTTGAGGAAATGCGAGGATGGAAAATACGGTATTGAATGAGAATTCATACCTTAAAGCAGGACCTTCTGAGCTTAATTTCTTAGGAGGTATCCCGTAGAGTTTAGAAAGAGAAATGGGCATCAGAGAAAGCATGGAACTCTAATCAAGAAAAAGAGAGTGAGAGAATGAGAAAGGGAGAAATGGGATCGAATGTCGTGTGGTTTGGTGTGGTGATCGTATCCGATGAATCGCTCACCACCACCTCGTTTCCCAACATAGTCATCTCTCTCTCTCTCTCTCTCCTTCTCTCCTTCTATAAACGGCTATAGCTACCAAGACATTAATTTCTACTACCACCCCCTATTTATACTTTATCCCTCTATAACTATAATTATCTCTCTCCATTTTCAATCAGTATTTTATTTTTTTATAATATCTTTTGTTGATAAAAAGGAGCAATAATCTTGTATTTTTTGCTAATGGAAATTTCTTTTGTTCCAAGAATCGCATCTATGGAAATCACTTCAATCAAAATCACTATTGAAAATTAAATTCTGGCTCTTTTTAATTTGGTTTTCTTTATAAGTAGCTGGCATTTGGTAGCTAAGGCTAGCGGAGATTTAAACTTAATTTCCTCAACGGTGGAAAGCCAAGTTGGAGCTATTGTTCAAGTGAAAATTTGGTTGTGCCTAAACACTATAGAGAGAATACCAAAATGCGCGCCTTGAGCTGTCAAACAAAAAGGCAAATATTTTTGTCATCTGAATTAGTTATTATCTTTTCCCAAAAAGAAAAAGAATAATATATATGATAAAGTATTTTTTCATTTAAGATCATTTTTAATATTTATACATCTGATACCTATAGAACCACAAATATAGTAAGGTAGAACCAACGTTTAGTTAGTTTAAGTGGTTTGACACTTATTTTCTTAAGCAAGATCTTGAGTTCAAGTTTTGTGAATGAAAAAAATTAACGTTGGGAGAACTTTATTCCCATATTGGGCCAACCCTGCTCAAACCAGATTAGTCGGAGTCTAATAAACTTTCGGATACTAGTGGTCCTTACCAAAAAAATATAAGAAGGTAGAATAATTCCCTATTTCGCTTGTCAATAATCCATATCCTTCGTATCGTTTCTATTGTTTGAATCATTTTTGGTCCACCGTAATTATCCCCCAACGATCATACATATTACATAGTACGGAACCCTCTACAAAGGGGCCAGTGGAGTCATGGACCACGATAGTCCAAATAGTTTAATAGTAAATAGAAGGGGTGTATTGATGCATCTCCTTTTATGCAATACATTATAGTATTTTTTAAGTTTAGTTAGATTAAAAATTATGGTTAAATGTAACTTAGAATTGATTAAATTTTTTCTATATGATACCCTAAAAATTTTTATTTATTTTCAAGATCATGCATATCACTTTAGAAAGTAACAAAATGTTATCTGCATAATATATTTTACTTTTTAGAAGTGACCATATTTTTATTTGTATGATACTAAAAAATACCAAATTTTATTTGTGATATACCTAAAAAATTTCAATTAATTTTAATATCATATAAAAAAAATCTAATCACTTCTAAAATACATTAAATCATACTTTTTATTTTGGCTAAATCAAAAAAATATTACAAGGCATCTTATAGAAAGGGGTGTATGAGTACACCCCCTTCCATTTGCCATTAGAATACTTGGACCATGATGGTCCTTAAATAACAAGCCCCATATAAGTCTTATCCTACATAGTACTTGTATTGTAACTTGTAAGTGTTTTTTTTTTGGAGTCTAAACAAGATTTTATTTTGCAGCCTCCATTGTGCAGTTAATATGTTTATGTTGCAGTCACTAGCCTGTTGCTAGGAAGTTTCTCGGTCAATAATGAAAGATTTCCGTTGTGTCTGCATTTTGAAAATCGTTTTGGACTTCTTTGCACTTATTCTTCAATGTATTGCAGACTGTACCAAACTGTTAATGCGGATATATTTCAGTTCATCGTGAAAAAAGAAATTCAAAATACACAATTTGAGCTTAACTTTAACAACATTACCAGTTTATAACAAAAATTAAGTAGCACTAATCTGCGTCTCAACTCCAAGCAACAAAGAAGAGAGGCACAGGTCGCACTACACAAATAGTCAGCTTAGATTCTGCTAGAACCGAATGCAGCAGGTCAAGTAGAAGAGGGTATGCTGAGATCCATTACACAACTTAGACACTAATCACTGAGTATTTCAACACGAAAATTAAAATGGCCAATCTTTTACATTTTTTTTCAGACTCTGCACACATTACTGATGTGTATGCATACAAGTTCAAGTGGCCTCACATTTTTCTTGGGTCTAACAAACACAGCCACACATGGTCACTTTGTGCAAAATTTATGGTGACAAGGATATGTATGCAGCATGACTCATTCTACCTGTCCTGACTGATATATGCAAATTAAGAGGAGGAAGTACTTACAAAAGGCAATGTTTTGCAGTAGATAGTTGTAATGTAGCTAAATCCATCCAAGCAATGAATATTAAACGTATGTTTTCGTGCACAAATTTGTGGAGCCAAATAGCTTTACTATTCTTATAAGGTAGACAAATCAAAACTACAAAGGTAAAAGAGAGAGATAAGTTCATGGCTATAGGTATGATACTCATCAAACAAGAAAACAGATGATCCCATATTCTCGCTTCAGTTAGCAAGCAGCAAAATGTCTCATCAATGAAAGACGCATTTTCATATTTCTCATTCATCACTGCTGCTTTGAGACTTTATCCAAGGCGTCAAAAACAAATTGCTGAGTTACATCTTCCACAATCACAGTCTTATCTCTCGACTTAGAACCAGTACCTATACACACCTGTCTTCGTTTTACACCTAAAACCTGATATCACCGACAAAAAAAAAAAAAAAAAACACGTTCTTTACAACAACAACGACAACAACATTTTCAGCATGAAAGAACCCAAAATAGCCACAGAGACACAAATACCAATTCACAATTTTTTGTTTTCTTTTTTAAACTCAAATTCAAGAGCTTACTATTACAATTTTTCGATACGAATTGGAAAGTAAGCGTTAGGGTTGGAAGCAGAGCCTTACAGAGCTAATGTAATCCAGAAGAGCGGCGTTTGCTTCTCCATCCCTTGCTGGCGCGTCGATTTGCACTCCTACCGCTTCATCGCTGATATCTAAAACCCTCTTTCTTGTTACAAAACAAACAACGAAGAAAGAACCGAAGATTGCAGTTATGGAGCGAGATTGAAGAGAGGGGAGAGAGAAAGACCTGTTACGGATGCGGATTTGGAGCCGGGTTTGGCGTGGATGGTTATGGCGACGGAGGAAGGAGCCATGCTCCGAATACATGACGGAAATTTATCGGTTTTTCCCGGCGGAGGCGGTGCCCTAGGCTCTGCCTTCGCTTTCCCCTTCTTCGCCGGCGCCATATTCCGATAACCGATGACGGAGCGCGGCGGTGCCGACTGGATCAAGGGTGCAAGCACCTTTGCGTACTCGGAACGCCGTCGCTGTTGTTCAAATTAATATATCAGCATTCGTTCTGTTCTGTCTGTAATGTGACGGGGCACTCAGTTTAGGATGGGGCCTGCTGCACACGATTAAATCGTTTACATAAATCGTAGCCGTCAATTTTATCGTAATTTTTTTATTTTGCTGAAAATTCGCAATGTTAATGTATTTTTTATTGTCTCATTTGCTTTCTTTAATAGATAGGTAGATAGATAGATAATCAAAAAGAATAAAAAAAAAAAAAGATAGATAAAAGATTTACATTTCATAAAAAACAAAGACAAATAATTACATTGGCAAATAAATTGGGAGTAAGTATATTTGTAAGCGTTTAGAATATGTTTGAAAATGCTAGAAAAAAACCATTCAATAATCAATTATATGTATAAATTATGTTAGAAAATGCTACTTAAAAAAATTATGTTCTGGTTTATTTTTGAAACCATTATTGCCGGGAGTTTATTAGATTCTAGTTATGCTAGTTCAAGTAGGATCAATTTACTATGAGATAAAATTCTTTTAGTATTAACTTTTTTTATTTATAATATTTGAATTTGAGATTTTATTTAAGAAAAACATGGTTAAATTATTTGAAGCAACTAAGAGTTAGCAATGTAAATATAAAATAATTTAAAATATTGTTAACTAGAGAATAAAACAAAATTTTCATGTCTAAGTTGTAAAATAATTAAAAATAAACACAAAATGGAAAGTAATCCATTTAGAGTCCGTTTGGTTTAACTTTTGGAAGAAGATCTTTTGAAAAAAAAGTCTTTTAAAAAGAAGGCCTTTTAGAGGAATTACTTTTAAAAGAATGATTTTTGTTTGGTTTGAATATGTTAAAAGTAAGTTTAGGAGAATGAATTTTATTTGGATAGGATAAAGTAAAATTATTTTTTATTGTTGATGTGAGAGTAATAGTAAGATTCCTTTTCAAAAAGTCTTTTTTTTAGAATGAAAAGTAACCTCAAAGATACTTCTTTTAAAAGGCATTTTAAAATTTCAAAAGACCTTCTAAAAAGTAAGAAGTTAAAACTAAACACTACCATTTACTGTACAAAACCATTTTTCTTCTTCTAAAAAGCCTTCTAATAAATGCAAATTGCAATCCAAACGGACTCTTATTCTAAGAGTAAACCTTATATACTTATTTTATTAAATAAGTTTTTATAAATATTAAATTTTATCAATCTAACAATTGAATCAAATGATATTATTTTGATGGTTACACAAACCAAATTTCATATAAAAAATTGGATATATACACACACACATTTTTACTTATACTTTTCTCAAAAAAAAAAAAAAGATTTAAATAAAATTTTTCATTCCATCCTCAAATCAAATAATAATAAATATATATTTTTTTAGATAATTATTTAAGTTACTTATTTATAAAAAAATAACTATATATTATTATTTGATATAAGAATTCGATATAATAAATATAAAGAAGTTGATTTAAATCTTATTTATTTTTAAAGGCATATTACACGGTGATTAAGTATCAACTGTCCATTTGGTTAGTGCACCCAACGGAGGGAAAACACTTCCCGGAGCAAATCTATCAAAAGCTACACTTTGCTTCCTTTCTTTCGATGGGAGTTGGTGTTGAAAATCCCAACCAAACAAACTATAAATTATTTTTAAATTATATAAAATGTTATGTGTTTAATATACTTAGTGAGAACCTTTCATTTAACGATTAAAATGATAAAATTTGATATCTATAAAAAGTTATTTGATAATATAAATATGCTAAGATTTACTCTTATAATATGTTTGAATAACAAATAATAAATAAAATAAAATAAAAATATGGGAAAGAGAATAAACTTCCTATTTGAGAATTCAAATAAATATAGGAAAGAAGCTCTATTATTACTTCAAACTCCTCTTTCTATTCCCAAAATCGGGATGGAATAGAGGAGAATAAAAGAAAATTAAAATTTATAATATCTAAGTAATATAAATGTTTCATTATATTTCTTTATAATATAAATTCTAGATAAAATTAATAAAAATTTATTTTATCTTTTATTAATCTCTCAAATAAAGAAAAACTTTATTTCATTTATTCTCGCCGCTTTACAGCTATTTTTTTATTAATTTTGTAACGTTTCATTAAAAAAAAAAAAATCCAAACACGTCATAAAGGAAGCGTATCGCACCATATAAAATTATCAACGTTTTGTGCTATTGTAGCCAAGATAAAGTGTAATTTCTGTTCGGTACACTTTATCAGCATAATTAACAACACTTTCTAACGAAGGCATTAACTTTTTTTTTTATAAAATTTAATTAATATACAATGATAATATCAATTAATAAAAATAAAAAAATAATAAATTATTATAAATTTTTTATTATAATAAATAATTATTTATATAAATTAATATTTTTTATTATTCTTATTAATTAATAATATAAAATTATTTCTATTTAATGTTATGCGTTTAAATTAAATTCTTTTTCATATCACAAAAACAAAACTATTAATTATAGAATGGTAGAGACACCAAATAATTAATTCAATTAAAATGTAAGCATGCCACGTACAAAACGTAAACATGACACGTACTTTCCTCGTTTGAGAAGGCAACAAAGAAAAGCGGTTAGCTACCACAAGATTGGCGATGCAAACTACAAACTAAATCTGACCCTTTGCGACGCAACGAAGCGCCGGCGATGGGAGCGTCTCAGTCGGCGGAGCCCAGCGTTTCCGCCGAACAACGGGAGGCGGAATCCGTGGCAGCCTCCACCGGAGCTCTCCCTCTCCTTCACAAAGCCTTCTCCAACCTCTCCAATCCCCAAACAAACTCCCTTCCCTTTCAAAATCTATCGGTACTCACCACTCACACACCTCATCAACTTTCTCACTTATCTCTCTCTCTCTCTCTCTCTCTCTCTTTTGATTTCTAACTTGCAAACTCGTTATTTTCAGCATTGCTTCGGTTTCGATCTCAAAGGTCGAAGCTACGCCGGCAACAACGTGCCAGATACGTTGCCGGCGTTGTTGGATCACTTAGGTTCCGCCATAGCCGATCAATTTTTCGTGCCCGATAAAGGTGGAGTCAATTGGGTTGAGTTCGTGAGAGGTTACAATAAGTGCTGTGCTAGGGTTTCTGTATCGGTTTCACTGAACATGCTTTGCAGAGTGTTCATTGCAATAGCGGGAAGAGCGAATGTGCCTCTGCATTTGGACTTTGAGTCCGAGGATGATGATTGTAAGATCAATGGGCACCTTCTTCCGAGTGATGTAGTTCTGCTTCTGAACGTGTGTTGGGTTATGTCTTGGGATTATAGAAATTTGGGAAATTTTGAAGGGAAAGGGGATCTTAGGTTACCTGATCTGAGTCATTTGGTGCTGTCGGCGATCACATCGTGTGCCAAAGTTGAGGGTGGCTTCAATGTGTGGGATTGTGATTTCTCAAGCTTGGAAGTTGAACTTCCTGCGGGGAAGTTTGTTACTTGGGTTATGAGTACGGTGCCATGCCTCCCCGATTGCTTAAGGCAGTATTTTCATTCGAGACTGCAACTGGCAGGGGTAATTTGTGTGTTTATATTCAATAGTGTCATTGACCATCATGAATTCATGAAATTTAAGAGAAATCCTAAATTTCAAGAAATTCTTAGGTGCTCCCAAATTGAGAGAAAAGTTTTGCTCTGTTTCGTTCAATATTTGATATTTCAACCATTTCATTAAGAATGTAGTGAAAGTGGAAACCGACAGCCACAAAGTTGAGGTGTTAAACGGTGAATGGAACAGAGCAAGAGAATGGGAGCACCTAAAGAATTCTCTAAATTTAATGACCGCTTCGGCATGAGTTTTCTTCATTTCTTCACGCTATTAGTGTAAACAGGATTTGTTTCTGCCTTTATTCCTCGATTACAATTTTAGTTGAAATGTTACTTAAAACAATGCTCGTGATGTGATTTTGAAATTTTGCTGTCAGTCCTATTTATTGTTTCTTTTGCCTTGCCACCTTGCTGACATTATCACGACATTGTTTTATTGTCCTACTGTTGAGAATTCTTAGGATTATAGTCTATAGTACTCGTATTATTCACTTATCATTTGCGGAGAAAAAGAATGTACTTCTCAAATTACCGTGCATATTATTAGTAGGATTTTGTTAACTAGTGCCTTAAGGATATTAGTTAAAGAATTAGAAATGGAAAATATTCAATGAAAAGCAAAGCTTTTTAAGTTTCCAATGTATTAAATGCTTTACTTTTCATTGAACACTTTCCATTTCTGACTAAGGTACTTGCTCGCAAAACCCCTGTTATTATTATTATTATAATACTGTATTTCTTATTGTATTATTAATTAAAACAGTGTAGCAACATAGCATCTCTCTTTTTACCGTTAGTTCTTTTAAGAGAGAAAATATGTTGCATCTGGTTCCTAGGTGTTGTAAGATGGACTAATTTCTATACTGAATGGCAGGATGAATTGGCATCCTCTAATTCCTCTGTTGGAGATATTTCATCTACAGCTGCTTGTGATTATATTTTAACCCAAGGAAGGGCGTGGGCAATTTCTATCGCACAGAGAAGTACAGTAAATGAAGAGATTTCAAGAGCATTTTTAAGCAGTGGAGGTGGAATTGATGATAACCTTCTGTATCGGTTTGCACCTCTGACCCTCAATTAGTCTCATCTTACTAGTTTGGTTTTTTAGGTTCTGGACACTTCTAAATTTTCTTCTTTTAAAAAAATGGAAAGAAGTATCTTGGTCACCCATTTTGGTGTTTTCCGGATTTTTTCTCTATTGACTTTTAGTTCATATGTCCCTTGCTGTGCTGCCTTTGTAATTATGATTATGAAAGTTACCAGGTGGAAAAGGAGATACCTGTTGACATCAAATGTCTACTATGTTATAGGTCATCCACTCATGGAAGAGGCCTCAACAGATTTTGGTCTCGTGTTGAAGGTTACAAGGGTCCATTGCTAATTTTGGTCGCTGCAAGTTCAGGAGATGCTCATGAGGGAAATTCCATTGATAGGAAATGGGTTCTAGGTGCCCTAACAGATCAAGGTCTTGAAAATAAGGATACCTTCTATGGAGCTTCTGGATGTTTATATTCTATGAGTCCAGTTTTTCATGTATTCCCACCTACTGGTATGTTGTAGAGGTGACAATGTTCCTCTTTTTTCCCTGTTTTTCTTTCTCCTTTTTTTTTGGGTATGTGATCAGTTTTGTTGAAACTGTGAAACCAATTATGTATGTTATTATGGACAGGTAAGGAAAAGAATTTTGTTTATAGCCACTTGCATCCTGCTGGTAGAGTATACCAGTCACATCCAAAGCCAGTGGGAGTCGCATTTGGTGGAACTCCAGGAAATGAGAGAATATTTATTGATGAAGATTTTGCGAAAGTGACTGTTCGCCATCATGCTATTGACAAAACTTACCACAGTGGTTCTCTTTTTCCGGATCAGGTATATTTCTATTGCTGAAAATAACTGCAGTGTGAATATAGGTTTTGAACTTTAGACTGAGTAATGCTTGTGTCAAAAGTAGTTGATTCTGTATGTTCTCTGATGAAAACTTTCTGTCTTTTTTCAATAAAAAGAGGATAACCATCTGGTGAACTCTTCTATGCCTTTGCAATTTCGCTTCATTGTATCTTGATAATGTATTTATTATTTGGCTGATGTTAAGAACTTAACAGTCATTGAGAGTATGAATTATGGAGACAGTATACTGGAATTGGTTAAGGTGCCATCTACAGTGCTCCTTGCTGGTCAAGGAGCATGGTGTACCTTGCAATTTGATGGTGAAGATTGTGAGGTGCACCAATTATCTATAATATATTGTAGTAATATCTAATTTTAAGAAAATTTAAAAATATGATTAAATATATTTTAGAAATTAATTGTCATATATTGACAGTGTAAAATTACATTGGTAGTATAAAATAATTATACATTGTCAGTCAATAAAATTTTAGAAAAATTCTATCAGTGTAATTTTATTCTGTCAGTGTAATTTTATATTAATAATATAAAATTATTTTATATTGTCAATGTAATTTTATACTGTCAATGTATGATAATTAATTTCTAAAATATATTTAATCATATTTTTAAATTTTCTTAAAATTAGGATATTGTTACAATGCATCATAGATGATTGGTATATCAATATACCTCACAAATCTCTATCATCTGATGCGTTGCAATCACAAGGTGCACTAAGCACGTTGGATCACGAAGCGCATAGTAGACAGCCATTGGTTAAAAGTATTTTGGCCATTGGCCAATAATGAACTGCAATTGTCGCTATGACTTTCATTTCTTAGCTGCCGTTGGCTTATAATATGTTTCAGGGTTTCCTACCTACTGAAGCTGTGATTTCAGAAGTGGAAGTATGGGGACTTGGAGGGAAAGTGGCAAAGGACGTGCAAAACTCGTATAAACAAAGAGAAGAACTTTTTACTGAGCAGAGACGAAAAGTACCCTACCTGATCCAATTAGTCGTTGCAATTATTAATTAAAGTTTGATAAATCAAAGAACACCAGTAACACTGTATTCTCATGCTATTTTGTAGGTTGACTTGAAGACATTTGCGAATTGGGAAGATTCACCCGAGAAAATGATGATGGACATGATGGCCGATCCAAATGCTGTTCGAAAGGAAGACCGCTGAGTTGGACCATATAATTCTGCATTGCTTCGTGGAAGACTTATTAGCAGGGCACAATCATGGAATACGGTTTATGTTTTACGAAGTGATTAATCATTGTTGTTCGGGATTGTGGTCCTCAGGTCGCTGTACAGAATATAGTTTTTCTGTATATAACTGTTTATCTGTTGTGATAACTTTCTTCGCATGTACAATGTCGGGTGTGTTCACACAACCCTCTTATGTCTATCCTTGGGGTTTTGCATTAGGACAGAATGATATCCTTGTTGCTGATAGTTTCGCACCATTATGTGCATTACGAGTCAAAATGAGGAATAAGTTCGCAGAGTGTGTCAACCAACAGCCATGGGTGGGCATAAATAAAATATGTCAGCGTTTTTCAGCATATCAGAATTCTATTCATTTGCTGTCTTCCATCATGTGTATTCGTCAAAGATTTTGTTATCATGTGAAAACTTGAATAATTTACGTTGGCTGGCAAAGTCATAAGCAACAAACACGATTTCATTTCTAGTTACAAATAAACACTAGCCTTGATCCAAGCCTACCGACAAAGCCTTTGCTTGGTTTAGAGCAAATGGACAGCCACATCTAAATCCTACCAGTAACTTGGAAAGATCAGCACCTCTCTCTTACAGACGCACACATGAACATGCTCTCTACACTAGCGTATTTTACATTGCACTAGTTAGGGAGTGGGGAGCAGCCTCTAGTGGAAAATAAAGCTTATGTTCAATAGTTAAGCACTTCCTGCAACCGTGACTGTCTTTCGAATCATGCTGGAACAATTAGTCCTTAAATCGCTTCCTGTAGATATAGATCAGGTTGGGTTCAGTAAGCGGACAAATTATGCAGATTTGAAATTCCAAAGAATAAAATGTGCAGCTTTTCATGATTATAAACAACTACTGAAAAAATCTAACTGCAAAGATTAACTTCACAGAGCAGCACATTGATGCTGCAAACTCAGCATAAGAGACTAAACAGAAGTAAGAATAAAAATCGATCACCGAACAATGGCAAGAACTTTATACAAATAGACGAAGTAATTCCGAGTTAATTTTTTTATTTTAACTTAAGATATCATTAACTATGCTCCTTGACCAGCTTGTAGAATTTGCAATTTTATCACATTCTTGCCTAATATAACAAAGGCAACCAAATGTATTTGTTATAAGAAAACACTCAAGAGACCAAACTAATAAGCAGAAACGGATGCAGGGGTTAAAGGACTAGCACAGCAAAGGCTGGGTGCCCCCCAACCCCCCTCCCTCCCTTGAAATGATTCAATTAGCTATTAATTCTTTTTTTGGATAATTATTTCATCCAGGTTTACTCTTTCCAAATTTAATGAAAATGTTTTGCTCTGCATTTTTCTCAATATAATGCAACATAAATGGATTAAAATTTGTACCACAATAAATGGCTTCTGTGTAGGCATGCATACCTTTAGGTACATGAAGAAGATTGTTGTTCTTATTGGCATTGTTAAAAAAGTCGCCATGCTCCTGAACTCGTAGTTAGTGATCAGAGAAAATACTTAGTTCATCCCCACAAGTAGTTTAAGATACTGGTCCAATGTTCACAGAAGAGAAATCAAAGATTGAAAAGAAAAATGAAAAGTCCTTAACTTCTGTTGGTGATTTTGATGGTTTTGGAGAAAGACCTGCCGAGGGAAAATTATGAACACTTAATCTTGGGATTGCCGTCATGTTCCCATCAATTTTCTACGTAGAAACCTATGCCAATAAAATTCATCAACAGACAGGCGATCCACTGCAACAGGGGCCAAATACTTCAGAATTCAGAAATAATTAAATTTCCATATGAAATTGAGTGGATAGGGGGAAAAAATATAAGTCAAACAGGAAATGTGAATAACCTGGATTTAAGCATAGTAGTCTTGAACAAATATCAAGACAATCAGAATCCAATCCTGAAAGAATCATCTGAGAAAATGGAAGACAGGTACAGGATCTGATATTTTTCAACAGCTGAAAGAGCACCTTGTATTAGCAGTGATCACAGACTGAAATTTTTTAGTATTTGTTGCTCAAAATTATGGTGTTACCTGAACATTATTTCTGCCATTAAAAGGTGGGTAGCCATTTAGAAGCTCAAAAAGAATAGCCCCAACACTCCACATGTCTGCCTATAATGAATAAGAAAATTTCAGTCAACCCAGTTAATTGATGTTGAAAGTAAGGAGAGTCGATACTTGATACCTTGCGATCATATCTCTGGAACTGAAGAACTTCTGGAGCCATGTATAATGGAGAACCGCAGACTGTCTCGGCATACTCACCCGGGTGTACAGTTCTCCACATCGTATGCATGGAAAAGTTGTCAAGTTAGTTAGAGTAATAAAATGTAAAGAAATAAACATATAAACTGTCTTCTACTTATATTCATTCCCCTAAACTGAGAACTACCTTGAGAGACCAAAATCAGCTATCTTTAACACCGCATCAGCCCCATGGCTTGATAGCAAAATGTTCTGATTCAACAATAGCACCAACGCAAACAAAATTTGTTTCTGGTCTCAAAATGATACACTATAAATAGATTATCAGTAAGAGAATGGTTTCCTCTGCAACTAGGACATGTTGTTAAAAGAGCTATAATTTTCCCCTTCGCTTGTTTTCCCAAAGTTTTGGCCCTCAAAAGACAATCTGGAAATGTTTTGATGTCAGTTTAAACTAAAAGATTAAACAGGCTTTTTGGGTTTATTTGGTTTAACTTTTGGGAGAAGGTTTTTTGAAAGAAGGTCTTTTAAAATAAAACTTTTTAAAGGAATTACTTTTAAAAGAATAATTTTTGTTTGGTTTGAATATGTCAAAAATAAGTTTAGAAGAATGAGTTTTGTTTAGATAGGATAAAGTAAAATTACTTTTGGTTATTGATGTGAGAATAATAGTAAGATTCCTTTTCAAAAGGCCTTTTTCTAGAATGAAAAGTAACCTCAAGGATACTTTTCTCAAAAGGCCTTTCGAAATTTCAAAAGACCTTCTAAAAAAAAGCTTTTACATACCCAAATATATTAATTACTCTGCACTTTCATTTTTATTTCAATAAAAGACCTTCTGGGCCTCCTAGAAGTATAACCAAACGGGCACAAAATAGTCTTCACTCTTCAGTTCTTAACTACTCCTATCCTAAGTTTGCAGAGTTGCTACTTGCAAGAATAATGAAAATAAAAGGCCTGCCCGCCAAATAGATACAGAATTTTGAATCTGAAGTACCTGTCACGTGGTATACATTTGGAAAAACTTAGAAATTCACAAAATCAAAGCAAAAGCACATGATCAAAATTTCTAACTTAACATTAGTACCCTCATCTGTTTCATGAACAATTCTAGCTACATACTAGAAAGGAACTAATAACTCTCAGTATCTACCTAGAGACAAAATTAGTTACTGTTAGGACCTCTTCACATAAATGCTAATGTAGTAAAAGGCATCTCGAACTAAAGTGAGTAACTACACAAACCACTTAAATTGTTCACTTTTCAAAGTGTTCTTAATTCTGTGGCAGGGAAACAACTCTTTTTATTTTAGTTTTACCTCTGGTTTCAAATCTCTGTGAATGATGCCATGACTGTGTAATATTTTCAGACCAGAACCTGCACCACACAATCCAATTGCGTTAATTAATGCACCAGCACCAAAAGAATATTTCAAAATAACAGAAAATGTAGAAAAGAGTTACCAAGCTGCTGCATGAATTTTCTTGCCGTTTGCTGTTGAACTCTCCCATGGCATCGAATATAAGAAGCCAGGTTCCCTCCAGCACAAAACTCCATCACCAGGTACACACATCCATCATCCTAACCCCAAACAGCAAAAGCACAACTTAGAAATCAACAATAGTCAAAAACATTTATTTTCAGCAAAGAATTGATCTTTTCAACATATTCCACTTTAATATAAAAAATAACAAAAAGGGTATGAAAATAAAACGGAAATTAATGAAAAACACAAACAAAAAACAAAGAACCTGTAAGAAACCTAGGAGGCGAACGATGTTGGGGTGGTTGACAGAGGACAAGAAATTGATCTCGCAGTCCAAACAGGCCTTAAGGCGAGGGGTGAGTTTGGAGAGGAAGACCTGCTTCACCGCCACGTCTTGGCCGCTTCCTCTGTGCTCCGCCCTCCACACCGCCGAGAACGAACCCTCTCCGATCTTCCGCTTCAAAACGTAGTCGTCTACTCTTCCCAATTTGCCTCCTTCTTCACATTCCATTCCTGTTGTTGCTACCTTCTTCGTTTCTCTATTTCCCTTCAAAATTTTCTGACATGTTTGTCTTCTGTGTCGAATGTTCTATGCTGTCTGTCTCTTTCGCGTACACGTGGCACCCCATGTTTCCCCAAAATCTGCACCCTCAATCTGCAATTTCCTGAAATCGTTACATAAAAATCTTGTTACCATGACCTCTTAAATTCACATTTAGGTTAGGGATGTCAATGCGGAGATTAAGGTAAAGTTTTAGCTTGACTCTTACGCATCCTTTTAAATACGGGTTTTGTTAGTTAAAAAATCAAGAAAAGCAAAGTTTTAAAACTTTCCATGTAGTAAATGCTTTAAAAACATAAAATTTTTATTTTTTTTAAGAATTTAATTTAAATACATTAATAGTGTAAAATAGTTTTACACTGTCAATTAATAGAAATAGTGAAAAGTGCTAACTCATATAAATAACCACCCATCATAATAAGAGACCCACCATAATTTCTTACTTTCTTCTATTTCTATTAATTGATAATATAAAATTATTTTATATTATCAATATATATCAATTAAATTTTTTTTAATGTAAAAAAAGGTATTTCTGAACATTTAATCATTGCCTTTAGATAAATCTTTTAAATATTAGTTTTATATATTTTAGAAAAAATTATATTTTATCTTTTGGGTTAAATATTATATATATTTTAACCTCTAAATTTTAAAAATATATAAATTAATTCTATAAAAATTTTTAAATATATAAATTGATCATTTTATTAATTTTTTTTAATAATTATTAATAAAAATATCACATATTTCAAAAAGCTTAAGGTATTAAATTACACATTTAAAAAAGTTTAAAGAATCAATTTGTACATTATCCAAAATTTAGAAGGTATAATATATTTATTTTGACTAAAATACACATTTATAAAAGTTTGAGAGGTCAATTCTTATATTTTTTAAATTTAGAGGCTAAAGTGTACATAGCCTATATAATTCATGAGATAAAGTGCAATTTTTTTTTATATTTGGCAGTTTTGTTTTAGGCATAAGAATTAATAATGAGATTAATTTTAATATGTTATCAGTATAAAATTTTTTTTACTTAAATATATAATTATATATTATTACATTAATAAAAATATTTGAATTAATCATCTATTACTTTAAAAAACTTACAATTTTCTAGTATGCAATTTGATTACAGTGTAAAATTTTTTTATACTAACAGTGTATAAAAATTAATTTTATTAAAAAATTCAAATTAATGTTTAAATTATGAAATATATAAATTAAAATGTTTTTATTTAATTTTTAATGTATAATTAATTTATTTTATTAGTCTTACACTATATTTTTTTATTAATTATGTGCTTAGAATTATATAAAAACTATAATTAAAAAATTAGTAATAAATAATGCTTTGTTAATATAGGAGAATGATAAATATAATAAATTAATATTTTTTCGTCAAAATGGCAGATAAAATAGATGGAAGATAATAAATTCTAATCAACCCTGAAACTACTCTACGGATCTTAAAAATAAATACTAGCATTCTATATGAAGAAAATATAAGAACTTATACCTTAATTGTTAAATATAATATTATTTTTATTATAAATATATTTAACACATTTCTTATCTTAATATATGCGTAGTTCAATATTTGTATGTCCACATTAATGTATTGTTCATGAGTTGAAGAAAAACATCTCCCCTATTAAACCGGGGCATGCTGGCTTCTCTACCCCAATTAATCTGCTATTTCTGAAGCCTTTTTTGCGTAGCACATCGTATCATCGTATGGGTCTGTTTCAGGCTTTTGGCGCAAGAAAATAATGCCAATAACAATAAAAGTGATAAACAAATAATAAATGCATACATTACGTATATATGAAAATTTTCCTATGATATAAAAAAAAAACAAATTTATATAGAATTACCTTCTTTTTTGGGTCTACATGCATATGTAATTACTTTCTTCGTTTTAAAATAATTGTTAAAATATAAAAAGTACATAAGTTAAATAATAATAATATAAAATTATATAAACAAATAAAATTATCTTTATTTAAAATAAAAGGAAGTAAATATATATGATTAATGATTATTTAATTATTACAATTAAATTAAAAATATTATTAAAACAATAGTTAATATTATTTTTATATTAAAAATAGACAAATATTTCAAAATTTTTAAATATTTAAAATTTATATTTAAAAATTTAGTAGATATATTAAAACGAATAGAATATTTTGTAAAAAAAAAAAAGGCATTTTATTGTTTTGTGGTTCATTTGTCTCTCGCTTTTTGCCTTTCTTAATTTCTTTCAGTGGCCCAGTGCTAATCCATTTGAAGCCATTAAAATACCTAAATAAGAATTAAATTCAGCTTAATGGCGACATTTTGCATTTTCTTTGACTTGCCAGTTCATTTTTAACCATATCTGCTGCTGACTTGGCTTCCCACCATTCTTCCAAATTCCTTTTATCTTTATCGTTAATCTTTCACACCTAGTGTTTGCAAACCGGGATCTTGCACTATTTATTAATAATGCCGTCTTTATTACCCAAATTCCTTGCAAGTAGTCTAATAAAACAGTTATCATTACTCAATAATTGGCAATAAAATAAGCACTGAGCTTAGCACCTAACCTATACTTTAAAAAGGGGTCTATTTACTGTTTCATTTTGAACAGAAAAATAGGCGAATCCACTTAAATTCAACGTATCCACATCAACCAGCCGGCAAAGAATTGTGAGAGATATCCTTACATTACTGTCCTCGATATTTATTTTGCAGTCTTTTCATTGTTGTTGTCACTTCCTTCCTCCATGATATGAAATAGAATAAAGGTACTGTAACAAAAAATAGAATAAATATCCTCATATAGCGTGTAAATTTCTTTTACATTATTACATGTAATCATGTGATGTCACTTGACTTATATTAAAACATTTGACTCTAATAATAATTACTTCAAAAATTACATATATAATTAATAATAAAAACTTTAATAAAAAATATAAAATTAGTTAATCAAAGATTTTAAATAGAAATTTAACCGTTTAAACATAAATTTTGCTTTAATTTAGAGATCAAATTAATATTTAAAGATATATTGAAGAATTGAATTAATGTTTATTTCAAAATTAAGAGGTTAAATTAATATTTTAAAATCTATGAAAGACCAACATATTAGTTTATGTATTTTTGAAGGATGAATTTGAATATTCACTCTATAGATATAGGTAGTTGCTATGATGCAGATTAAAAAAAATCTGCACCATGAAGATATGTGCTGTATCAATTGAATATAAGACATATGGAAGGATCTACCATACAATCAATCATATATGATACATCCTAAATATTTTTCCCTCTCTCTCTCTCCCTTCTATTTTCCTTTCCTCATTTCTCTCCTAAACACCCATCAGCGAACAAGTAGCACTTCCACTAACCATCATCGCGATTCAGGACTGTGACTACCTCACCTCCTCGCTATCACGGAAGTGATGGGTTGGACGCAGCTAACTGTGGCATTGCTCGAGGGGGGTCGCGATGGATTGCTAGGCAAAGGGTGCCGCAATGGGGGGGTTACCACGATGGGGGGGTGGCCGCGATTGCGATGGCGAGGTCAGGCACTGGTGGTTGTGAGCTTGCCTGCGGTGGCGAGGTCAGCTACTGAGTGAGCTCGCTTGTAGTGGAGAGGCCAGCTACTGGGTGAGCTTGCTTGTGATGGCGAGATTGGCTGGGGGTGGTGGTGAACTCGTCTGTGTTGGGAAGCAGAGATAGAAGATGATTTGGGGTAGTTGGTGGAAGATAGAAAAATATTAGGATATATCATATGTGATGAATTATATGATACACCACATTACATGTCACTTACTAAGTTGATGGAGCTCATATCTTTAATCTACACCAAAAAATCCCCCGCAGATATAAGTACATCAGTACTTACACTTCGCACTTATGGATTCTACAAATCGAAGTTTAGGCTTTGGCATGCATCTCTCTCTCTCTCTCTCCTTTTCAAACCAAGGGAGGTATATTTATTATATGGTTACTACACATTGAAGAAGGAACTATAATTAACTATATATATAGTATACAATGCATAACAATGCCCAATAGCCTTGAACTTGAACATATTCAGTATACAATCCAAACTTGCATATTCATAGCTAGAAAAATAAAAATTCAAGAGGATCATTATAATTAATTTATTATATATGATATATGTTTTCACGTAAATAATAAAGATTTTAAATTCTTAATAAAAACATAAAAATTGTAATGTCTTAATCTGAAAACGTAAAAATTATTTGTAGTAAATGTTGTAAATAACATACACTCATTTTTTGAAAGTTTAATAAAATGTATATATTTTTTTGAACCGGAATATCTCACCAAATCACGAGAAATGGCCGACATATCAAGCTATTGAAAGAATTTTTAATTGGCAAAAGGTGAAAAAACTGTATGTTCGATATATATCCTGATTCCTATCTCGAAGCAGATCCTAATTGAAGGTAAAGCACGTTCCTCACATTTGTCTATTATATTCACAAATCACAAAATTAACAAAGATGATAATCCAATCTCTCCTCAATGCCAACTATCATTGCCATGTAAACGTGTCGTAGTTATGTGACTGAAGTGACCTCCCTTACTCTTATCTCTACTTAGATTAGACGTGGGATGGGTCCGCCCTCGCAGAAACAAGGACCGTAGTGAGATCCAACCCACCAATATACGGATCCAAGTAGCCAGTGGCACTTGCCTCACACACATAGATGGAGCCGCTTCCCACTCTCTGGACTTAGGTAAAAAAAAAGATCATGCTTTGGCACGAGATTGAATGTTCTCAGGTGTTTGTTACAGTTATATAGTGCTTTTTGATTAATTTTTTAAGCTTAATTGTTTTTTTGTGTCAACAGGTTATGTACTTTTATTATATCAATTCATTTGGTATAATCAGATTTGCTTTTATTTATTAATTAATGAAGCTTTTATAACCAAAAAAAAAAAGATCATACTTTGACCAAAAACAAAAAAGATAGGCATGCCAAAGACTATAAATAATAATCATAATATAGAACTCAACATTAAGAAATGTGAATGATTAATAATGTGTAGTAAAAAGGAGAAAAAATAATCATGATTAAACTATAGTAAAGATATAATAAAGTTATTAATGTATCTTTACCTAATACTTTGGTATCAAAACTTTTATAATTAAATATATTTGATCTTTACAGTACGATTGGTTCATAATAACTTTTATATATATATATATAATTCCTTTATTCAATAGGTTAGAGATTAATTTTTTAGAGTATTGTTAGGCCACTTACTAAAGACCCCTTTTTAATAATATTTTTTATATTTATATGAATCTCATGATCGAATTTAAGATTATATACTTAAAAAATTTAAGGTTTTTCATTCGGATCAACATTTTATTAATACACATTTTAGAATACTTAAAACACACATCTTGAGGTAATTTATTTTTAGAAAACTTCTCTTTAGTTTCAACAAACATTTGTTTGTGTGTTAAATATTCATGTCGTTAATCTATGCTACCTTCATTTATTTAATTTCAACAAATGATAAAAATGAACCTATATAGAATCTTACACTAAAAGGATAGTGTTCAAAGTATAATAAAGTCATCCTTCTCCATTCAACTGCTTGAGCTTGAGTTCTTGCCAATGTATTTGTTATTCTCTGAAAACAAAATTAGTGTGTGTGTGTAAAGTATCCCCTTACTCAACAAATTAGAGACTAATCCTCTAGAGTAATGTTAAGCCACCTAAGCAAGAATCCTATTCCAACGATATTTTTTACATTTATATGAATCTCAAAATTGAATTTAGGATCACATATTTTAAAAATTTGAATTCCTTTCACTCAAATCAACATTTTATTAGTACTCACTTTAGAATACTTAAAACATGCATCTTGAGATAATTTATTTTTTAGAAAACTTCTCTTTAGTTTCAACAAACATTTGTATGTGTGTTAAATATTCAGGTCATTAATCTATGCTACCTTCATTTTATTGAATTTCAGCAAATGATAAAAATGAACCTCTACAAATACATTAAGAGGATATTGTGTTCAAAGTATAATAAAGTCATCATTCTCCATTCAACTGCTTGAGCTTGAGTTCTTGCCAATGTGTTTGTCATTAACTGAAAACAAAATTAGAGTAATGTTATTTGTATATTAAAAATGAATATCAATAACATCAATCATACTATAGAGAGCAACATACAAAGTATTTGATGATAATAGATGGGACAAAATTTTGTGGTTGTCTAGATTTTATATACTCTCAACGTACCGTTTGGGCCTAAGAATGTAGTTACACATAAAAATCCCTTTTAGTCCAAAGCAAACGAACTGAAGAAGCCCCCTCCACTAGTCTCCGCGTATCTTTCCTCATAAATTTGGTATAATATCCATTCCTTGACTGAACACAAGTACTTTCCGCCTTCAATCCCACGTTTTTGAACCAGAAAGTACAGGCGAAGACAAACACAATCAGATCAACATAAGATTGGCTTACTCATGTTTGCCAACTTGATCAATTTTTTATCCATAAAGATGCTTCTTTATTCAAGAGTCACAACTCAGATATCCGAGAGATTATGATGTAACCACTAGCACATGGTGTGAAGATCGCAAAACAATTTATTGTGCCGGAAAGGAAATGGGACCATTTTGGATCTGATAGGCCACTAACATATTACACAGTATCATGCACAATACAAGGGATGATACACAGGCACGAGATAAGATTATAAGAATCATAGACGGGTGGGTTTGGTCTAAGAAATTTTATGCCCAACTAGGCTAATCAACTTTTTTCTATGGTTGAAAATTCATAAATGTTCCGTATTATTCTGAATCACAAGAATGTAGACAGCTAATCAATCAGTCAATCACTAATAAGTGAGTAGTTGTGATTCTAATAATTGGTGGCAAGTGCCGCTTGATACATCACATAACGAGTGTTAAAAAATTGTAACTGCATCCCCCAAGGCTCCCAGAAATTAAATTAACTTTTTGATCGGAATTGATAGGACCACCTCAAATCATCAAAACAAAGAATTTCATTTTCTTTTCTTTTGCTTCAGTTATGTACCAGCAGGGAATAGTCCCATGACTATTACGAAGAATGATGTTCAAGTTTAGAACCTCTATTTGTTGCATTGTGAGAGTATACCCTGTTGGCTGCGTTGAGGTTCACCAATGGAAAGTGGAAAGGAAAAGAAAATCCTTTACCATAACTCTTGCCTATGGGCAAGTACGTAGTAGCGGAGCTTGAAGAAAAATTTTAGGGGGCCAAAGACTTTAGTATATAAAATATATAATGATAACTAAATTAAAATTAATATGTAAAATATATAATGACAATTAAATTAAAATTAACTACATATTACATATTTAAATTTTGAAGCAAGTCACTAATACGACAAAATAATTTTAAAGATAAGGACTATAAAATACCTTATAGTGCTGCTCTTCACTCTTTCAATGACTTGAAATCATCAATAATTAAATCAGAACTGAAGCTTTCAGCAATTTCTCTTTCAATGTAAATAACCAGACTATTTGCAAGAAACTCATCTTCCATTTTATTCCTCAATCTTGTTTTCATTATTTTCATTGCTGAAAATGATCATTCCGTAGTAGCTGTAGAAACTGGAAGAGTTAAAATAAGACGAATCAACCTATCAATCAAGTAGTAAATTTTTGATTTTTTTGTTTCTGCCAAGTATCTACACAATTTAGGAATAGTTGATAAATTTTTTAATTTTGGTTGTTGACAAGCATCAAGAATAAAATGCCGAAGTTGGAAAGGCAAATTAACCTTCGCCTGCTCAGTAAAGTCCATAGGATAATATTTGTCAATAAGAGTACAAATGCTATCAATGTCAAAATTTTTGTAATTATCCTTAGGAATCAAAGCAGAGTTTAGACTTAACAAATCTATTACATGATCATTGAACCTACTATTTAACTCTTGTAATTGCTTATCAATTATAACAAAAAATATTTCCACTCTGAAGTGATGCTCAACTATAATCTGATCTTTCTGATGACGAGAGCGTCCTTGTCTTGCTATATAGGAAGCAATAAAATCAGGAACTAGAATATCATGTTGTTCACAAAATGATTTCACATTTTTCAACAAATCCTCCCAACCATCATCTCTCAAGTTTTGAATAAGTATTTTTGTAGATCAAACTAGTTGCACAGCATTAACTATATCTTGAGATTGCTTCTGCAAAGATTGGCAAAGAACATCTATTATTCCCATGATTTCTTTGATCAAGTGCAAGATCAATATAAATTCAAATGAAGTCAAGGTATTATAAGCACTATCGGCATCTCCACGTTGAGAATAAGTTGATCCGTCAACAATAATTTTTTGTAGAATAAAACAAGTTGCACCATACATGTTTATCAAACTACAAACAGATGAGAAATGAGAACTCCAACGAGTATCCCCAGCTTGTTTCAAAGTGCCAACTTGATTTGCCCCTTTACCAGTTTCAAGTTCATCAATCTCTAACAAATGAGCAATTTCATCTATTTTGGCAGCTTGTAACTCATCATGGCGCTTACTAGAGGAACAAATAATATTGACAATAAAAGTCAATTTTGAAAAAAATTGATGAACTGGAATAACTTCTCTAGATGCAGCAACCAATGCAAGTTGTAATCGATGGGCAAAGCAATGGATATAATATGCATGTGGACAATCATTTAAAAATAATGCTTGTAATCCATTCCATTCTCCTCTCATGTTGCTAGCACCATCATATCCTTGACCACGAATATTAGAAACATCAAGACCATGTTGAGAAAGAATAACACATAATTCCTTTTTAAGAGTCAATGATGTAGTGTCTCTAACATGCACAAGATCAAAGAAACGCTTTTGTATAAAACCATTTGTGTTAACAAATCTGAAAACAAGTGCCATCTGCTCTCTTTTGGATTCATTGCGAGCTTCATCAACTATAATACAGAACTTTGAATCCCCAATCTCTACACGAATATGCTTTCTCACCTTACTTGAGATGATATAAAAGATCTCCTTTTGAATTTGATGTGAAGTGTACTTAGAATTATATGGAGCATTTTCTAACACAACTTTTGCAACTTCATCATTATAAGATGCCAAGAGTTTTATCATTTAAAGAAAATTACCTCGATTTTTTTATTCTAGATTCTCATCATGGCCTCTAAAAGCAAAAACTTGAAATGTTAGCCAACGAACTGAATTAATCGAGGACTTAAGATGTAATCGATTCTTTTGAATTTGCTCAGAGCTTTGGACATGAATAACATTTTGGATATGGCCAGCTTGATTCAACAAGTCTTGACAAGCTCTAACTGCATTATTATGTGGTGAGCAAGGATCATTCCCAATATGCTTGAGAAAAGCATAATTCTTTCCATTATTAACCTTTTTCCAACTTCTAAATCCCGTAAAAATAAAAACATCATATCCATGACGCCCACTAGGTTTCTTGCTAAACAAATAACAAAGTAAACAATAAACAGCATCTTCGGAAGGTGAATACTCCAGCCATGAAGGAAAAATACCAAACCAAGCATATCGAAATCGCCTTGGATGATTTTTACCAGACAAAGGATAACTTTCAAGATACTTTTGATATGGACCACATTTTAGATAAGCCCGTCTAACCTCATCCATTTGATTTGGTGGATATTGTCAAATTTGAAGCCGTTTTCCTGGATCTCATTCCAGAGAATTAAGATTGAATTCATTAGTTGTGACTCTTTGAATCTTAGAAGGTTGTTTCTCACTTTCTTCATTAATGACTGGAGTAGTAGAACAATCAACAATTGGTGATGATATTGAAGGTATATTTTCCCCCTCTTGTACATTGGCTTTTCTCTTAAAAAATGCATCAATTTTTTGATTTTTCATCATTAGAGACTTAGAATTATAGAAACTGCAAAAAAGTAAGGGAAAAATTGAAAGAGTCAAAAAGATGATAAGGGACTAAAGTGAGATATCCAATTAAACACTTAAAATAAAAAAATACTACCTTTTAATATTGACATTAAAAAACTCTCTTAGACATTTTTATGCAGATGAAAATACAACAAATAATACAATAAAAATTAATTTTTTTCCAAAAAAAAGTTCTAAAAATTGAAGAAAAATAAGAGAATATAAAACAGTAAAACTAGTACCAAGAAAAAGAATAGAGTCAATTGTATTATTATTGTATTGCCACTTGCTTGTCACCTATGCTATGTATATGATGTATGCCCTCCTTCATTTTGTGTTGGAAAGATGGACTTCAAGATTTTGCAAAAAAGAAAAAAAGGGAGAAAAAGATGGACTTGAAGATTATGAAAAAAAAAAAAAAAAGAAGAAGAAGAAGGAGAAAACAAAATATGCACACTATGCGGCGGGATAGTTGGAGTGTTTTTTCAATTGATTTGGGCATTATAGTGGGTAGTCCACCGTGGATAACATATTTAATGGTCCATATTAATTCTTACCATTAGTTTGTAGAAAGTAGAAAACTGTTACGGCATGTGGTACCATCTGAGCTATACAGATTTTCTTATTAAGATATGTACTACTAAAAATTTTATAAAAACTTTTGAGGGGATCTTCTTATTAAGATATGTACTATTAAAAATTTTATAAAAATTTTTTGGTTGGGGGGGGGGGGGGGGGGAATGGCCCCATCGTCCCTATAAAAGCTCCGCCTATGCAAGTACGGCCAAAAGATAGGACATAAATGAACCTTATACGTGAAAGCAAATTTTTTTCAACTTTCTAGTCACCTCTATTAGGAAGCTTCACAATTCCTTCGTGTGCTTAAGGGTCCCCGGGGGCAACAAAATTCTGATAGCATATGATATTGAGACCAAGCTGCCACGCGGCACGTTCTGCTGCGTACAAAGTGGGATTGTATGGACCCACGTTAATTAGAAGGCCCATTACAACAAAAGGTTCAGTCAGTGGAGGATCCATGTGCTTAGAAATCTATCTCAAACAACAAAGACAAAGATAAAAACCCTCACGAATATTCTAAATATTGAGAAAAAAATGCCGATCACCAAATTGCAGTAGTTTAATCAAAGCAAGACACCAAATCCAACCATGCGAACTTCCCTATATAATCCCCCAAGCAACCATCCACAAGAAGCTCTAACTAACTCATTCAATACCTCCAAAAGAAACAATGTATGCTTCAACTTCCTTTACTTCCCCACTCGTCCATGACCTTCTTGAGGATTTCCATTCAAGAAGGTTACTCCTTCACACCTCACTTAACCAACCACCCAACTCAGCCAAACCCCCAATTTCCACAAACAGCCACAGTTCATCAGAATCATATCTTGGAGATGGCAACTTTGATGCAATTGTTGTTATGGTACTCTCAGTCCTGTTGTGTGCTCTTATTTGTTCACTGGGGTTGAACTCCATCATAAGGTGTGCATTAAGGTGTTCCACTTTAGTGGTCAGTGACACAGCTAGCAACCCTCCAGCTAGAGTGGTCAACACAGGAGTCAAGAAGAAAGCCCTCAAGACTTTTCCCACAGTAAGCTACTCTTCTGAGCTGAACCTGCCTAGTTTGGACTCAGAGTGTGTGATATGCCTCTCAGAGTTTACCAATGGTGATAGGGTGCGCATTTTGCCCAAGTGCAACCATGGTTTTCATGTACGATGCATTGACAAATGGCTAAGTTCACACTCATCTTGCCCCAAGTGCAGACAGTGCCTTATTGAGACTTGCCAAAAGATTGTGGGGTGCAGCCAAGCTAGCTCATCACAAACACCTGTGTTGCCAGTGCCAGAAATCATTGTAAACATAGGGCCACTAGAGCCAGAAAGTTTGGTGCGTAACTATAGAGAAGCTAATTTGGTACTCTTTCCTTCTCATCAATGACATAATTAATGGTTGCAGCTGGAATTAGCATTAAGCCTAGAGTTAGTACTCTAGAATGTCGTCAGTTATGGTTCAGCCTAGCCAGACACCCAATCAACCATGATCAATGTTGTGGTTATATTGTTGAATGTGTATAGCGTTGAAACTCCTTGGAGTTGCTATAGTCCTAGGCCCCCGCTAAGTGTATACAACAAGCTCAAATTGTAATTGCATTCTTTTCAATAGTACTGTAAATTACTTATTGAAGGAACTAGCAACTTACATTGTTTCTTCAATGAATTTAACTCCAATGGGTCACCAAATCGGGCTAGATAGTTTAAGCAATAAAGTTAAGATGTTAAGCGGCCAATATGTATAACGATTCCAAGTTTATGAAGGGAATCAACCAAGTTAATTGGTGTTTTCTATTATGGCCTCCCATCCCATGAGTTGTCATTTCATTGTTTGGGTTTGGAACAGATACCTTCTCATACATATGGTTATAAAGTGTTATTAATGAAATTTAAATCCCAACTCTATAGGTAAAGTTTGACTATATAACTTACCCAATCAATTGAGTCACATCTTGTGATTAAGTTAAGAGTTCTATTATTTGAATATATTTTTTTGAGATATCAAAAGGACACCTACTCTTAAAGGTGGTGTGAAATTCAATGATATAAAATCCAATTCAGTAGTGTAAAATTTACGAAATTTTTAATTCGCTCAAAATGTCCCATTTTCATGTAAAAACAACATTTATTTTAAATTAATCAGTATTTTAGATACGAAGAGATATAATATATTTTTATTTTATTTGACCAAAACTTCAATTGTTGTAGTATTTTAAGTTAAAGTCGGTTTGTAACTTCGTTTGGACATCAGAATAATAAACCAGTAAGTTAAGAACTTTTAGTTGGCAATTATTTATTGGAATCGAAAGTCATGCATGACCACAAAAATAGCAGGATAAAGCTTAAAAATTTTAAAAAATTAATACCATGCAACTCAAACATAGTAAAATATCACAAGAAAAATAGTATGGTTGGGCAATATTGCTGCTCTTATGTAGTGCAATGTGAATAATCTCCCTATTTCACAATTGATTGCTAAGCAGACTCCAAGAAAATTAAAAAGAAGAAAAAAATTCAAAGTGGCGTACTTTATCCAGTCAATTGAGCATAATATAATGAATGGAAGCTGAGGCTGAAACCACTAATAACTTTCAAATCAAATAAGTGTACTAAAAGGGAAATGTTGTAACATTGTAACTCATAAAGTGTTTCATTGCCAACACTGACTAACCACACTATCGGGGCGCGGCTGAAAATTGATTTGCTAGAACTCAACGCATTAAATATGCCCTGTTTGCAGCATAATATGGTTACTCCCTGATTGGGACACTGATTGGTGAATCAGAGCATTAGCGTTAAAGCAAATTGTGAGGATATTATTGCATCAATTGCAAGAGCAAATCAGAGGGAAAGAAAACCAGTAAGGCTAGAATCGATAGTGATATATTAACACTTACTAGTTTAATCGATTTGATGTTTATTTTCTTTGATTGAGGTTTCATGTTCAAGTCTCATTAAAAAATAAATAAATAACATATAAAAAGTTTTATTTCTCATAATAAGCCGATTTAACTCAAGATAAATTAATAAAAATTTAATAAATTTTATGCACTAATAATTTAGAAAAATAAAGTAGATGACAATATAAATACATTCATAATACAAGAGAGAGATGTCGAAAGCAAGTCCATATTAAATTCACCAATAATTCACCGATAAATTAATTCCCTTTGGCGAGAATTGGGTTGTGGATAAAAGGCTAGCTTAGTAGATTATTAACTAAATATAAATAAAAAAAAGTCAAGCATTTATAATTTATAGTAACGGCTTCAGCTTCTGAGGCGAGGTAGGGTGATCTAATGGCGGCAGGAATTAACTCATGGTTTTTATACTGAATGGATGTGTGTCGTTCAGTGGAATAACAACTACATATTACATTCCCTTTTGCTCTTTTTGTTTCTTTTTCTCAGTTTTATATGTGAAAATCATAATCACAGAATATAGAGTCAAAGTTAAAATATGATAATGTGGCATAGGTAATTAGGTATAAAGAGACCTAGACAGTAGCCAAGCCACCGTAGCCATGCACATGTAATTTGGATATGGATTCATGCTGTTGAGAACTCATGTCTGATACGAAGGTTGATAGAAGTTTCAAGTTATCAACCGGATTTGTGCAGATTGACAGTCTACGCAGTAGCACGAAGAATAGGTATCCTATAAAGGAAAATCGAATATTAACTGACGAAGGAAATGCAGTAGGAGAAAAGTAATGCATAAATGGACATGAACAGGCAAAAAGGTGGAGATCCACGCCATAAGTTAGCGAAAATCCCCGGCATCTAATCATATTACTGATGCTGTTAGATTCTGAATAACCGGTTACCTCATAGACTTCACATCTATAGAATACCCCACTGTAAATTTGTAATTTGGGTACAGTCTAATGCTGCAACAATTTTTTTATTTCAAGTAAATTTTGCCAGAACTTTAGCTTCCAAAATGATATGCATATCTCTTAATTTTTAGATGAATAAATGAATTATACCACTCCTTTTTATTTTAGAAGCATCATGATTTCTTTTAAATATTTTGATAATATTTTTTTGGGTAATTAATAATAAGCATTTTTGAGGTATGTCAAAATTACACTCTATCTTATTCTCACAAAACCTCAACACTTTGTCCCACAAATTAACACTCCTAACAGATTGGATGGGAATATTCAAACAAAATATTCTCACATGTATTAGTATAAATAAAAGAGAGGGGGAAAAACTATTAATTGCATTCAACCATTGAGAGTGGAAGATAAGAAAGATTGAAGATAAGGTGGAGAGTGTGTGAGTGGAGTAGAGAATCTTAGTGTTTCGGGTGAAATGAAGGGAGACATCCTTCTCCTGCAAAAAATGAAGGGGCTATCTAGATAGGTGAGGTTGAGTTAGTAGAAGAGTAAGTAAATTATCCAAGGTTAGATGGTGTTAGTCAACTAATGGTGGAGATGAAAATATAAGGTGGAATGTTCATTTTTTTGTGAAAATGGGGTGGAGTGTAATTTTAGTATATCTCAAGAATATTCATTGTTATTTATCTTTTTTTTTTTTGTGTAGAGCTGTTAATCTAATTTAGCTGTTGAAAATGTACCAAAAAAAACTGTTGAACTAAGTGAAATATACTTTGTCGTCCTAAATCTTGAATCTTGATAGATTTAGCTTGCTCTGACTTAATTTCACATTTTATTGAATCTAGATTTGGGCATGAATTCTTCTCGTTATGCAAACTAACTTACAGAAAAGGTAATTGCACAAATTACGCGATATATGAACATAATTTGGAGTAAGAAAACTATATAACGTGTTGAAAAAATTATGTAAAAAATATAACATTAATATTATGATATTTATTTTATTATTGTCATTTTTAAATTTTCTTATACATAAATAATGTTTACTTAAAATGAAATAATTTTTTTTTCCCTCTCTTCCCCGCCCCACACTTTCATTTTTCTATCCTTTTTGGGTTTTTTTTGTTTTTAGTCTGGTATCCATTTTGGGTTTGAACACTTTCACCTAGACACCCTTGTATGAATCCCATTTCTTAATATTAGCTAGGATTAGCCGTTGATTTTGTTTTTCACGTCTGTTCATAGGTAAAATATGGGCTTTCAAGCCCAATAATGTTGGTTGATATCCTTTTTTGGAGCCTCTTTGGGTAGTCTATTTGTACTTTTCGAACTAGGCTTCATGGACTCACATATTATATGAAGAAAATAGAAGAGAAAAAGAAATATTGTTTATATGGTATAATAACTAAGAAGCCTTTGATTAAAAAAAAAAACTAAAAAGCCTTTTATATTAATTTTTTTTATTTTCTCTTATTAATTATCGCAGTACCATTTGTAACTTTTCTTGAAAAAAATGTGTATATCATTAAAGTGTGAAAAGAAAAATATATTCAATAGAACTATAGCGGTTATATTTTAGCTTCGCTTAATAACATAGATAAATGGCTTCCACTCCCTGCGCATCTTCGCATTTTGCTGATATCCTTGACTAAAAATTTATCCAAGGAAAGATACGAAGCACACACTGATTTTTGAAGTGGGTCCTAGACCTATATGCACCATAGAAACTGAAGTGCCCCCCCCCCCCCCCCAAAAAAAAAAAACAGCAATGGAGAGCAAGATTTGCCAATAGGAGCGAGGCAATCTCACCTTATCCACACGCCCACCACAATCTTTAATTTCATCCATCATCACATCACTCCTTATCATCCATACCCTAAGCCTAAAACAAAAGAAAATAATAATAACAATAACCCACGAAGCACCCAATCCCTGCCTTTATTCCTTGCAAATTAAGTTAATTCTCCTTTTGACTCTAGTCGGCATCACATAACTTGCATTGCATCCATGGCTGCCATGAACTCTAGTGTATTGGCTTGTAGCTATGCCATGTCGGGTGGTGCAGAGCTCAATGGGAAGATCACTTCCTTGCCCTCCTCGGTTGCATCACCAGCTGTGTCTGGTTACAAGTTGCCTATGATCAAGGCACAGCAAGAAAGAGTTCCCAAAGCAAAAGAGTCTGAAGCAAGTGAAGGAAGGAGAAGTGCCCTTGTTTTCTTGGCAGCCACCCTTTTCACCACTGCGGCTGCAGCCTCCAGTTCCTCTGCCAACGCCGGTGTCATTGAAGAATACCTTGAAAAGAGCAAGGCCAATAAGGTCTAAATAATTAATCCCTTGTCTTTGTCCCACACATTATACGGTTACCCTTTTAATTTCTTTTAGTATTATTTTTTGCCTTTATAACAGGGTTTGATTTGATTGTTTGATATAGGAACTGAATGACAAGAAAAGGTTAGCTACAAGTGGAGCAAACTTTGCAAGAGCATACACTGTGGAATTCGGCAGTTGCAAGTTCCCTGAGAACTTCACTGGTTGCCAAGATCTTGCCAAACAAAAGGTCTAGCCTCTGTTATTTGCTTTCTCAAATCCGAAGTCTTTGCATTTATCTGTCTCTAAGTTTCTTTCTTTTATTTATTTATTTTGGTATTCCCCTGTCATTCCTGTTTATTTTTTTATGCAGAAAGTGCCATTCCTTTCCGAGGATTTGGAGCTTGAATGCGAAGGAAAGGACAAATACAAGTGCGGTTCTAATGTTTTCTGGAAATGGTAAAGGGGAGCAACAATTTCCAGTACAATTGTTGATCTCTTTGTAATGTACCAAACTTCTCCTTGAAAAAATACCATATTTTTCTGCTTTGGTCTTGCTATTATATTCCTGTAATTGTTTTTTGGGTAATGCTGTTACTGGTTTTTTTTAATTGGTTAAAATAATATATGTAAATTAACCACACTTCCACTAGATATATACACAAGTTTAGATCTTAATTATATTCATTACTTGAATTAGTCTTTTTTTCAGTTTAAAAAATTATTCACGGAATTTTGAAAACAAATTATTAAATAAAGCTTTTTCAGTTTAAAAAATGACGGTTAATATTTGTGCTTCATCATTAAAAAATATCAATCTACCACTACATATTTGCTAACATGATTAAATCTTTGATAACCTCGACTATTCATAAAGTTGATTATGATTAAAAAAAAAAACTCTTTTTTTAGCAGGATATACAATTCCAAAAAGGGCATATGCATTCCTAACAATAAATAATTAGTAATGTTATTCGTACATAGATTTTATAAACACAAATTTTAGATCATATATAAATAAGTAAGAATTGTCTGGTACATATGTTTAACAAAGCTTCCAAGTTACAATGGAGATTATTATACATAGTTACATCTAACCCTGAACATTTGCGAACACTGCGAAGTGGAGGCAATTTCTCAACACCGATGTGACCTCAAACCCATTAGTGCAGGCCATCTGATATGGAACCCTTTTTTGACGTGATCTGATATGTTACTTGTATGCAACATTTAAAGTGCAAGGCAAGATTGGTGATCGATTAGGTACATTCTTTATTTTTTTTTTTTATTGGGGTATTGTGTTCATTTTCTATTTCGTAGCAAACACGACTGGGCCAAAACAAAGAATTAGGCACTCGCGTTTATTGCGTAATACTCGTCCAAATTATTATACATTATTCCATTCAAATTTCCTGAAACAATTATTTTGAGTCTCCAACATCTATAAAGAATAAAATTTAGAAGGAAATTTAGTATCTATGAGACAAAATCTTAGCCTTTCTTACTTAAAAAGCAATACTGCACTCCAAAAAAAAAAAATATTGCTAAATGTTTTGACAAAAATCATGATAGTTATTAGATTAAATGAAGGGATATTATACCAAAAATAAATAAATAAATAAATAAATGAAGGGATATAACCTACTTATTCACTTTAATAGTCAATAAATATATCATATTATTTTGACAATTAAATTCTTACAAAAGTGAACCTTTTGTTATTTAAATATTAGCTATTTGGATCAAACTCTACTAGATAAACCAAATTTGAATAAAACACTAGAAAAATTAACACCCTAATTGTAAGATGAGGTAAACTTCTATGATTTTTTTAAGGCGCAGCAATGATAGTTCACATGTTACTTCGCCTAAAATGACAAAAACTCTAAGGATCAGGTCTGCTTAAAACGAGTGAAGCAACAAAGATTCATTTTAAGCTCTTCAGTTTGGATTTCTGGAGTCCACACTCCTCCAGAGTCTGCACCCCCATATTTAATATTTTTGCCTCCTTCTGAGACTGAACCACAAATTATTTATGAAACCTGCGCCTATAGAGTCCTGAAATTTGGTGTGGACTGTGGATGCCCCCAGTGACATGCTAAATGCTAATGGTTTAGGCTGCTTGGGGCAGTGGTCACTCGGATGTTCCTAAGAGTTTAGATGAGGTGTAGGTTGATGCTAAAAAATTCAACTTGGAGATTTTTGTAAACAATAGCCATAGGAAAAGGGTGTTGGAGGCAAGAATTCAAGGCATTCCCAGGTGCTTAGAAACGATGGATTCTTTGCGTTTGGTTTTACTGGAGAAAGAGTTACAAGAGGAGTATACGACTACTTTAAAGCAGGAAGAATTCCTTTGGTTCCAGAAATCTTGGGAGAATTGGGTGAGATTTGGTGATAGGAACACTAGTTTTTTTCATATTCAGACCCTTGTGAGAAGAAAATGGAATAAAATTCATGGCCTTTTCCTTGAGGATAGGACTTGGTGCACAGAGGAATCTCTTTTGAAACAGGAATCTGTTAGATATTTTCGGCACTTGTTTTGTCACCCCATATTAGTGGAGATTAGAGCTTTAAACTTGCATGCTATGCCTTGTTTGAGTCATGGTGGGTGTAGTGCACTAAATGTTCCTGTTTACAGAGAAGAGATTATATCAACTGTGATGGGTATGAAGTCCTTTAAAGCACCGAGGTCTGATGGTTTCTAGCCTTTTTCTTTAAGGAGTACTGGGATTTGATGGGTGAGGATTTATGGCATTTGGTGGCAGATGCATTTTATTGGGGGAGGATTGATCCAAAGATTGTAGAAACCTTAATGTTTTAATTCCTAAAATGGAACAACCTACCCATTTGAAGGAATTTCGTCCCATTAGTCTGTGTAATGTGGTTTATAATATGGTTTATAAGGTAATCACTAAGGTTTTGGTAACTAGATTGTGACCCTTTATGGATGAGCTTATTGGGCCTCTACAAAGTAGTTTTATTCTTGGTAGAGGCACCACGAATAACATTATTGTGGCATAAGAGGCTATTAATTACATGCATAAGTATGAGGGGAAGAAAGGGTGCCTTGCTTTTAAGGTTGATTTAGAGAAGGCGTATGACAGTGTGAGCTAGGAGTTTTTGGATTCCACACATAGATTTTGGTCTCCCAAGTAATATTTGTGATCTTATTATGGAGTGTGTGATGTTGTCCTCCCTCTCCATTCTCTGGAATGGTGCCCGCTTGGATCCCCTTTTCTCTTACCCGAGGTTTATGTTAAGGTGATCCCCTCTCACCTTATTTATTTGTGCGTTGTATGGAAAAGTTGTCCATCTACATTTCTCAGAAAGTTAGAGAGGGTTCATGGTTGCCCATTCAAATCTCTAAGGGTGGCCCACCGATCTTTCATTTGCTTTTTGCTGATGATGTGCTTCTTTTCTATAAGGCAAAGAATAGTCAGGTTCAATTAGTGCTGGACACTTTGGGTGACTTTTGTAGGGCTTTTGGTTTGCAGGTGAATTTTGATAAATCTAGAGCACTTTGCTGGGTGTGCCTTTGATTCAAGGTAAAGTGATGAAATCTATATTTTATGGGGTCTTGGAAAAGATTTATTGACGTCTGGCTTCTTGGAAAAGTCAGCTCTTAAATCGCTCTGGGTGTATCTGCTTAGCCAAATCTATGGTGGCCTATCTTCCTATTTATTCAATGCAAACCTTATGGTTCCCTACTGGTATTTGTGACAAGATTGATCAAATGACTCGTAGCTTTATTTGGAAGGGTTCCTTGGACTCCAGAAGTTTTAATCTTGTCAATTAGGAGACTATTACTCTTCCTAAGAGAAATCAGGGGCTTGGGATTCGCAGAGCTCAGGAAACTAATATTGCTCTCCTTGGAAAGATAATTTGGCGTCTCTTAACCGGTGAGGCTCGATTCTGGGGTGATATATTGCTTCATAAATACCTTGGTGGCTATGCATTAGACCAGCTTCGAGTTAATAATAGTTGTTCGTATATTTGGCATGGTATTGTTAAAGCCTAGAATGTTTTGAAAGATGGTTTCACTTGGTAGTTGGGGCGGGGCAATTCTTCTTTTTGGTATGATAGGTGGTTGCCAATTGGGAAGTTATTTGATTATGTGTCATTTGTTCTTATAACTGATTCAAATCATACTGTGAGGGATGTCTGGCGGGATGGGCATTGGAATTTTCAGGAACTTTACATTGCTCTTGACCAGAACTTGATTGATTTGATTTCCTAGGTTCCATTTGATGCTAGCAGTACCCGCTCTGATGGTTGGGTTTGGAAGGGGGTCACTTCAGGTGTCTATACTACTGCTAGTGGTTATAAATGGTTATTGGAGACTCTTGTTGGTTTGCATTCTGACACTGGTTGGCATTGGCTGTGGCGGATTCAAGCTCCTGAAAAGATAAGAACCTTTCTTTGGCTCATAAGGCACTTCCCACTAACTCGTTCCGATTTCAACATGGCTTAAGGGGTGATGCTGCTTGCCTTCGTTGCGGTGCTAGTGAGGAGTCTTTATTTCATGTCTTGCATGATTGTCCTTATATTCATATCATTTGGATTAGGCTTGGTTTCTCAATAGTGGATGACTTTCATATTAATGGGATGACTTTGTGGCTGAAGTGCTGGATTAATGGTCCTTCTGTCACCTACTTTCTAGCCACTCTTTGGTTTATTTGGAGATGGAGGAATCAAACTATGTTTGGTGGGGAAGTCTGGTCGGTCTCTAAAGTTCTTTGTTTGATTGAGGCTATGGTCAAGGATCTTCAAGGGCAAGAAGCTTCTCTTTTCACAGAGGGATGCGATATTATTTCTTTCTGGCAATTTCCTCCTCCTAATTTTGTTAAAGTCAATGCGGATGGTAGTGTGTTGTGGCCTGTTGGGCGAGGTGGTGTTGGGGCTTTAATTCGTGACTAGAGAGGTGTTTGGATTGCTGGGCTTTCGAGTGTTGTTCACAGTTGTGAGGTCATTAAAATGGAGCTTCTAGTCATTCTCCATGGGCTTACTCTAGCTTGGGAATTAGGGTACAGAAAAGTCATTTGTGAAACTGATTCCTTGGAAGCTTTCAACTTGGCGACTGCTACATCTCCCCTTTCTCATCATTCTTGCTACCAGATTCTTCAGGATATTAAGATGCTGACTTTGAGTTCTTAGGTTCTTCGATTCTCCCATGTTCTTCATGCTGCAAACACTGGTGCTGATTACCTCGCTAAGTGTGGTGCTGCCTTTAACACTGCAATAGCTCAGTGGTCTGATCCTATAGCAAGTTCCGCTTGCTATTACGTGGGGATGTGATTTAATTTGTTCTGTTTTCTTCTTTTGTTTCCCGTAACTTACAAAAAAAAATTACTTTTAGAGAAACTAACAAATATAAATCACTTTATTTTAAAATCAATTCTAACTAAATCAATTTCAACAAAATTAATTCTATCTAGAATCAATTATATAAAAGCTGAACCAAATATGCACAAATTCTTTTTAACCTTTCATCTTTTTTTTACTTGATTAGGAAATTTGTGATCCCCCCTCTTTCTCTCTTCTCTCTTTTCTCTATAATATTATATTACTATAGAAACTAGCACAGTATGTTCAAGAATATTTATCTGGTAAAACACCTATTTAGTCCTTTTTTATTAATCAAACACGCACATCATGCATAATATAAGTAACCATATGCTGAAGTATAACCAGAACAAACTTGAGAAAGACATCATGCAACCCAAATTGGCAAATTTGGTTCCAAATATAAGTGAATATATGCTCATGTCGTTGAATTCAACAACCTTGCTTTAGAAAGCCAGTTTGTTAAAAGAAAATTGGGTGTACCTAGTCCTCTACCGATAAGCGTCTGTCTTTTTTTTTTTTCCCTTCAAAAAAGTTGCTAGTTAAACTATGTTAAATCATGGAGAAAATGATAGTGCTCATAGCCACCCAATCACCCAATATCATATCCCAATAAATCTCTTCACCCAACATGGACTCCTACTATGTATGCGATGAGTTATAATGAAGCTTGGAGTAATAATTAAATCTTTGCGTGGAATTCACTTGTTTCACCCCTAATTAACATCATCCCTTGATTATGTTGGCATTATAAAATTAGAGCTTTATTTTGATGCACGGATAATGTAAAATACTTTTATATTAGCATCTAATCATTATTTGCATAACCATTAAATAATGAGTATGAGACTTGATTATATTTATTGATGTGGCAATATATAATTGAATGACAGTGTAAAAAGATGTTAGATAGTCAAAATTAAATCCATAAAATTAATGCATGTATATGAATAATTTGATTTTTTTTTTTTTATAAACTACTAGTATCCGAAACTCATTATACCATAACTAATTTGACTCAAACTGGGTTGGTTCATTATAGGATAAAGCTCTCACAAGGTTAGTTTTTTTTCATCGATAAGACTTGAATCTGAGACCCTACTTTAAGGAATAAGTGTCAAATTACTTGAATCAAGTAAAGGTCGGTGAATAATCTTAACGCATTATCAATGCAACTAAGTAGTGATTGTATTTTTTTAAAAATTAAATAGATGCATTAGTCTTAAGTGTTGGAGGTATTTACACCTTAATATGCTTATTAAGAGTTTGTGTTTCATTTACTAGTGCTTGTCATTAATTATCCTTAATTTCTGTTACTGTTTAAAGGATTTAGATCGTCTAATGTGACGATGGTTGTAAAATGAGAAAGTGAGGAGTTATTCACCCTTGTATCATTTTGATGAGATCCACATATAATGGAAGTTATTGATTTAAGGATGAATAATCTCCTACTTTTTCGCTTTAATCTCACTTTAGAGAATCATAATCCTTGTTTAAAAATAACAATATTAATATTGTTCTATATAATAATAAACTCATATAAAAGTATTAACCAATTATAAAATACAACTTGTATATTATTTTTATGCTTGTAAAAAATTGTATACTATTTTATTGAACGCAAATGTCATCATTATTGAAAAAAGGAACAAATTTATCTTGTTCAGTCCCACAGCTCCAAATAGTAGGTAGTGAGTAGAACCACAAAATTTTAGCACCCAAAAAAAAAAAAAAAATATATATATATATATATATATATCACCGCTTAACCTCTTCTGTCCTATTTTATAACCCTTATTAGAGAAACCCAAACTACTGTATAAAAAGATTAAATAATTAATAAAGGATGCGACTTTATCGAAACATGCTCTGAACTTCAATTCCCTTAAGCAAATCTACATCTATATATTAGTTATATGTACACCTCCATTCTACACATTACTCATGCATGTTTCTGGCGCCAGCACCAACTGTCCATCAATATTGGTATGCTTATACCTAGTTGGAACAAGAAGGCCTGCTCCTAGCACGTGTAAGCACATGTGATAATGTAAGCTTTTAATTAAAGGTAATGGTACAAATTATTGTCTTTAACATGATCTTTTTGTATCACACTAATTTTAAAACTCAAATTGCGCATAAAAAGCTACATTCTAAAACTTGAAAGAAATTTGTCAGCGCTTTAAGAATTTTGTTTTTGAAAAAAAATTATCCACATTAATCATTCGCACAAGCATAAGTGAGTCCCTTTATTTGTTACTCATTTTGCAGTCGGTGTATTGCGAAAATTTGTTTAAAGAGATGGGGAAAAATGAAAAAAAAGAAGAAGAAGCTAACGATGGAGACAACAAGGATTTGCAGCTGATTTAGGATTAATTCCAGTATCAAACGGAACGGCTGCTGCTCATTGTAATGATTTAGCCCATCTTAAAGATAATTGGTTTGGGTTTGAGTATTAAAAATAAATCCAGTGCCCTTTTTTGATTAAGCTGAGTTACATTTTGGGTAATTTGATCTATTCTAATGTTGCATAATATTTTTAAATCTTAAGGTTATATTAATTTTTTTTAACTGAAATTAAGAACTTATCAAAATAATGAGAATACTTCCATTAATATATTTTGTTTCAAAATACTATAAAATATACTTGTAGTTTTCTAAAACTTTGATTTTACAGTTTAATTACATATCATAGTTAAAATAATATATTTTATCTAAATCTTAGGTTGAGTTGGTTACATTGTAATCCTTAGTTGGGCTTAATTGAGCCAATATCAGATGAAAAAATGAACATATTAAAAAAATATTGAGTCAGTATTAAAACCTAGCCAATGATCACCTCGATAAAAAAATTTCTTTCCTATTATTAAGCTTGCCTTGTTAAATTTTTCCTTAAAAAGCAAGTAAAAGAAAATGTCATACTTGACACCACCCAACCTGGACTGGAAGTATAATGTGAACCTCGGGGTTGTTTTTTTGTTTGGGGGAGCAAAGGGGGGAAAGTGAGCAACTATGAATCACGGAAATTCACACGGATACAAAATATAATTTAGGTATGAAGGACACACTAAAATTAAAAAATTTTAGGAAATTAACATGTATGTATATAATTAAAATTTTAAAGAAAAAGATTTATTATTTTATAATATCATTTATATAAATTTTATTTATGTGTTATTTTTTTATTCAATATTAAAAATTATTTTAAATTCAAAATAAACTCAAATTTTATGTATTATTTTCTTTTTCGAATTGTAAATGACTTTATCTATATTATGTCTTTCTATGCTAGAATCAAACATGTGCGTCATATCATATTTGACACGAACATAAGTCCGACGCATAAACTCAGCACCCAAATAATGTGTTTGTGCTTCATAGGTTGGCAATAAACATTACTTTACTATTTTTTATCCTTACAAGAGACAAATACTTATGAGAATTCGTGAGTGTTTAAAATACAATGTAAATTTTTAGAAATCATAAATAAAATAATGTAAAATAAATTACTAATTTTATCATTAAAAAATTGTGTTAATATTAATCTAATATTCAAAAATAATAAATATCAATTTAGTCCCTTAATAATAGAAAGTGATATTAAAATTATATTGTTGTCTACAAAATATGAGATTGAAAAACTAAAATTAACAATATTTTTTTTTATTATTAAGTGTGTGTTTGGTTTAGAGTTTGCAAATTTTGATTCTGAATCAATGTGATTTTATAAATATGTTGATCAAAAGTTAATTTATTATAACATGATTTATGTTTTAGAACTTTTATCTTAAAAATAAGTTTGACAAATTAATATTATTTAAATAATATTGATCAAAATTGTGTTTATTTGTAAAATTATGAAAAGGGTGTATATTATAATATTATTATTGTCTTTTTTTCCACTACTAATAAAGTTAAAAATGGTAGTTAAAAAGTTAAGTTTTACATTTTGTTGCTCCAACAAAAAACTTGAATGGACAAGAAAGAAATTATCATTTCCATGAAAAACCAAGTTCGATCCCAAAATCCTTTGAGATGAAGCAAAAATAAAATCACCTGACCAAAATTTTACGTCATTCGAGAAGGACTATTTGATGTTTAACCTTGCAAACATAAAAACAAACACATCATAAATGATTAAATTGATATCACTTATTTTTTATGAATCAAATTAGAAGTCAACCTAACGTTTTGAGGACACAAGATAATACTCAACAATAAATGAAGAAAATTCAACACCTCATATAAGAATTTTGTCTAACGATTTAGGATTTCAATAAAATAAAAATCATAAATAAGATATGATAGTTATAAATTTTGAAATGTTTAGGAGCGAAGGGGAGTGGAGGCAAGTCCAAAAGGAAAGAAGCTGCGCCGGCTTGTCAGCTGGGGTAGGACTGAGCCGGGTAACCGTTACTCAAATGAATATCGGGAGTTGGGCATAGCTGTTCAAGCCGAAAGCTAAAGCCTAAAATCCAATGCAACGGCTTATATAAATAAATAATAAATTAAATTAATGGCAGAGAGCAGAGGAAGAAGGAGTGAAAATAAAAGAAGATAGAGAAGGAGGCGTGTGAGGCGGGACTTTTAGAGAGTGTGTGTGTGAGGCTGGATAAAAAGGCTGTCAGCCAGGTCACCCTATCCGTCTTTTCTCGTGGTCGAAATGATTCCCTCTCTCTCTCTCTCTCTCTCTCTCTCTCATTTCAATTTTCAATTTTCAATTTTCAATTTCGGTCCCAGCCGAAATTCCAAATTTAGGTGCACTGCACTGCATTACTCACATGCCCTAGTATATATACCCATCTCTTTCTCCTTTACCCTTTTCTCTATTGTGATACTGTGTGTTTGTGTGTAGGCTTCAATCAGAGAAGAGAGCGAGAGAGTGCATAGCCATCGTCATCCTCTTCTTCTTGGAGCTTGGCTTTGGTTGTTCTCCATCCATTTTCTCTCCTCTCTTCTCTCTATCTCAAGGTATTCATTTCCCCTATCTCTACCGCTTCCGTTCCGATCCTTCTAGTTAATTTTGCTTGCTTTACTTTTAGCTCTAGATCGTACCTTCGCTGCACTGTACGCTTCCTTTCGCCGATCCTTTCAATGTTTTTTGCAATCTCCGTTACTCATCCTTAGATTTGTTTAACAATGCTGTGTTTTATTGGTAATTGCGATTCGTTTGACTTGATCTGCATAACTGAAGTGAAATTGGATCGTGTATAGCACTTAAGTGATCTAAAATTTTTGTGATGCATATGGCATGCCACTCCGTCTGATTCTGATCATCTATACTCGAGATCTAGGATCTTGTTAAACTAGACTTATTTTTCGATTTTCTGGTGTTACGTTCCAAGTGATCCTGGTTTAGTTGATCTGCTGGCCGGCTTTATGGTCTGATCTGGTTTTTGTGTGGGAATCTCTCTCTTTTCTAACTTTTTAATCTTTGATCTTTCGTTATCACTTGGTAGGTAAGAATGTAATATAGTGATATTCATGAGTTACAGTAAATTTAGTGTTCTAGTATATCCGAATCGGGAAGCTTAACATTACAACTTCCAATTTTTCATTATTTTCTTTTCATTTTTAAATTTTGGCAGTTTCACATAAAAGATGTAAAGGACAGTCTCCTTTGCAATCTATGTAACTTGGCTATTTTCTTTCTCTGAAAACCTTAATTTATCTATGTAATTAATAATGTAAATTGTATTATAGTAGATTATTACATTTGCCTGCTTTCTTTCTTCCCATTGTTTTTTGTATATACTTAAATTTGCTGTATTTGAAATAAGAGTGATAGTGTTTGAAATAAACATAATCTTCAATGGTTGTAGCAGGTTCATAAAAGATGGCAGATGCTGAGGATATTCAGCCCCTCGTCTGTGACAATGGAACTGGAATGGTGAAGGTTAGTAGTTGGTAGTTTTTGTTTTGTTGTGTGCATGTGCATCTGTCAGTCTTGGTTTCATTAATGAGTGAATTATTTTATTGTGGTCTGTGTACAGGCAGGATTTGCTGGTGATGATGCTCCGAGGGCTGTGTTTCCCAGTATTGTTGGCCGGCCTCGCCATACTGGTGTCATGGTTGGGATGGGTCAAAAGGATGCCTATGTAGGTGATGAAGCCCAATCAAAAAGAGGTATTCTTACTCTGAAGTACCCCATTGAGCATGGTATAGTCAGCAATTGGGATGACATGGAAAAGATCTGGCATCATACATTTTACAATGAATTGCGTGTTGCTCCTGAGGAGCACCCAGTGCTTCTAACTGAGGCTCCTCTCAACCCAAAGGCCAACAGAGAAAAGATGACCCAGATCATGTTTGAGACCTTCAATGTGCCTGCAATGTATGTGGCCATCCAGGCTGTCCTTTCCCTATATGCAAGTGGTCGCACAACTGGTTTGTATTTGTATCCATCTGTCTCAGTCCATACTTTTTTCATCACATGATTCTATGCCTGAATCAAATCCTCTGTCAAGCAGGTATTGTTTTGGATTCTGGTGATGGTGTGAGTCACACTGTGCCAATCTATGAGGGGTATGCCCTCCCACATGCCATCCTTCGATTGGATCTTGCAGGCCGTGATCTCACTGATTCTTTGATGAAGATCCTCACTGAGAGAGGATACATGTTCACCACCTCAGCTGAGCGGGAAATTGTCCGTGACATAAAGGAGAAGCTTGCATATGTTGCCTTGGATTATGAGCAAGAACTTGAGACTGCAAAGAGCAGTTCTTCAGTTGAGAAAAACTATGAGCTTCCAGATGGACAAGTTATCACAATTGGAGCCGAGAGATTCCGTTGTCCAGAAGTTCTTTTCCAGCCATCTATGATTGGAATGGAAGCTGCTGGAATTCATGAAACCACCTACAACTCTATCATGAAGTGTGATGTGGATATCAGAAAGGATCTGTATGGCAACATTGTTCTTAGTGGTGGCTCGACTATGTTCCCTGGTATTGCTGACCGTATGAGCAAGGAGATCACAGCCCTTGCTCCTAGCAGCATGAAGATTAAGGTCGTAGCTCCACCGGAGAGAAAGTATAGTGTCTGGATTGGGGGGTCAATCCTTGCATCCCTCAGCACCTTCCAGCAGGTAATTGTTTTATCAATATTAGCACTTAGTGGTGTTTGCCCTTTAGATTGAACTCTAAAACGTGTTTTGGTTTTGCAGATGTGGATATCTAAGGGTGAATATGATGAGTCTGGCCCATCCATTGTCCACAGGAAGTGCTTCTAAGTTAAAACGATACTTTACTGGTGAGTTATTTTTTTGCTGTGGTTGGTTTTTTTCGTGTCTGTGTCATGTCATGTGAACTATGCGTCCATAGATATGAGGTGAGATAGGATCATTGGAGAATGGAGGGAATATTCTGAGCCTGATGTATCATATTTTATGTGCGGCCCTCTGGATGTGGCGGGCACAGATTTGCTGAGAGGCATTTCTTGCCTTGGACTTCATGGATGTGTTCTTAAGTAGGTTGTCTGTTGCAAGGGAGTGATTGTGATGCTTATTTTATTTCCTTCCCCCTTCTTTTCAAAGTTTACATTTGAAGGTTTTTTGGTCCTTGGAACATTAATGCCTATAGCTATATGTACCTTGAGAATTTTTATAAAATTGGCAGTTCGCGCTCATAAATGCACGCTGGATTTTATACATGAATTTTGCTCGAAAATTTTACCATTTGATGTGGATATAGGAGAGACGATGGAAGGAGAGAAATGAAAATAAAGAGAAAAGTTTTTTATTTTTTATATTGTTTGTAGAGAAAAGGAATAGAAAATGAAAAATCTGAGAAAAAGACAATATACTAGTATATAAAAATGAATAAAGGCAAAAAATTGGCATTTTTAATATAACATCTTTTTCTCTCGAGTTTTCTTTTCTAAGGAGAGAAAAATTCTTTTGGGGTTTTTCTCTATTCATTTTTTTTTTCCCGTATCTTTTTATTCTGTTTCTCTACCCTCGTTTTCTTGCTCTCTATTTTGATATTTTCTCTTTAATCAAGTGAAGGGTTACAGCTAGTAATTAGTAACTGGCTAAATCGCTGACACTTGTGCTTTGAGATTAGTCCTTGGAAACGGATGGCGTGCTGCACGATCCCTTGCGATCAAAACGAGGGGAATCACGTACTGTTTACCATCTGTTACATACGGACCTAGTGTTGATCAAATGCAAAGGGCTGAAAAAAAAAAACGGTGCTTCGAAAGTCATGCGTTGTCCACACAAATAGGTAGCGTAATGAAAATACATACGGGAAGACAACGTATGTCACACCCGTCGATCTCGTATGGATATGATTAAAATGGGGAGCTGTGAAAATAATACGTACGTAACGTGCAAGAGATCTAACATTACATGTTCATGGTTATTGTTATTATATTAAATTAAATGTGTATAGTACGAGTCTATGATAAGAAATAAACTAATATTTAAATAAAAAAGAAATGCACATAACATTAAATGATATATTTATATGTCAATTTTCAAATCAAGTGATAATAGTTAACGCGATTGGCTATATTTATTTTATAAATTTAATTTAATAATTTGTTAATGTAATTTTTTATAATTATTTAATTATATGTTGACACATAATTAAAAGTTATATATAATTAATTATTAATTAATACTGTACAAAATTTAATATTGGTGATACACCAAAATCAAAATCTATGTTATAATTTATCTCCTCTTTATGCAGCTCACATTGACGAAAAAAAAAAACCTCCATTTTTTTTTCTCAATTTATTCTCAAAGTCACCCAATTTATCAGTGACAGATGAATAGACACGAATAGACACGTCAATGCGATAACAGAGAGTTTGTTCATTTAGTTGGTCTTCTGTTTCCATTATCATGACTTAAGTTTAATTTTTAAGTTTTTCTATTGCTAAATGATTTGTAAGTATCTCTATAACTATTTAATGAGTTCGAAGGTATGTTTTAAACCTAGATTAGGGCAAGTTTTCCCCTTAATCTAAATTCTTCTTTCTTTTTTAAAAAAGAAAAGAAAAGAGACATCAATGAATGAATAATAATGAAGAGACGATAAAATGTAATTGGTTTGTTGCTCTATATGGGGTGCGGCGTGTGCGGTTGGAATGTCACTCTTTTTTGGATGTTACAATCTTAGGATATATATATTATTGATCGGATCAGTACAATATTATACTTGATGCAGTGGGTATTGAAGTAATTTGCACTTTGTGTTAAATTTAACCAATGAGAAAGCTCATTCTTTGGACTTGTGGGTAAAAATCAATTCTTCTGAACTGGTTTCACTTTTTGGTTAAAAGCTAAATAGTAACCAAACAAAATCAATTTAGAAAAACTGAGTAATATTGCACAAATATAGTGAAAATATATAAATCAGGAGTGAAAAAAAAAATGAGGTTTTAAAACTGTAGAATAACATGGTGAAAATACGACTTTTTTTTTTTTGAATGATGCTTAAGAGTATGAATAACCTTCAATAAGAATTTATACAAATAAGTTGGAAGTTTTTTTTTTCTATTTTTATTTTCTTTTCTCAGTAGAAACTTTTCAAATTATTGGTCCCCAAGCATGGTGTATATATATTGCACAAAATACTTCTTAGCGAATATCATTGTTTCTTACGACAGTTACATATATATGTTCATTTATTTGTATGAGATTAATTTTAGTGCATTGGTATATTTTATATCTTATATAAGTAGTTATACAAATAGTCAACTTCTTTTAATAATGTTGATATAATTAAATAAATATATAAAAATTTTATACTAACAATTTATCAAAAATAGATCCTATTTGTTTACCAACTAATGTTTGGTATAGTGGTATTTGGACTAATCCACAAATTATAGTTCGAATTTTAACTAAAAGAATTAACATATTTAAATATTTTATAATATTTGAATAAGATTACTTTCAATAAAAAAAAATATGTAAGAAAAAAAAGTCCTGTTTATTTTTGCTTGGGAGCTGGTAGAGGGAGTGTATATTTTCATTTTTCAGATGGAAAGGAAAAGACTCGAAAGTTGAACTCCAACTAGTCCGCAGGCGCCAAATTGAAGTTTGGCGGAGGCACAAAAGCTAAAAACGGAAGGCAATCCGTGTGCGCTATGCATATGCCAATCATAGCCGTCCGAATCACCGCACACGGATCGCCTCAATGGAACACATTCAAAACCCAAAAAATTTCACACGCGCGCCATAGCCGCCAATCTCCAAAATTCCAATCTCTACCCAAACCCACATTCCTATAAATATCCCCAGTTCACTCTCCAACCAGCATCACAATCACCAACACATCAAATTCAATTCAATTCAAATTAGATTTCTTCTTCTCTTCGTTCATTTTCAGTAATGGCTCGTACGAAGCAAACCGCCCGCAAGTCCACCGGCGGCAAGGCCCCGAGGAAGCAGCTGGCTACCAAAGCTGCCCGTAAGTCCGCTCCGGCGACCGGTGGAGTGAAGAAGCCACACAGGTTCAGGCCCGGAACCGTTGCGTTGAGAGAGATCAGGAAGTACCAGAAGAGCACCGAGCTTCTGATCCGTAAGCTCCCCTTCCAGCGACTGGTTCGCGAGATCGCGCAGGACTTCAAGACCGACCTAAGGTTCCAGAGCAGCGCCGTGGCGGCGCTCCAAGAAGCCGCGGAGGCCTACCTGGTGGGGCTCTTCGAGGACACTAACTTGTGCGCTATTCACGCAAAGAGGGTTACTATCATGCCAAAGGATATTCAACTCGCCAGGAGGATTAGGGGCGAGAGGGCTTAGTTTGGTTTCATGATTTTTCCTTTTCCCCTTGTAATTTCATCTATCGTGAATCAAGAACCAGTGCTAGATTCTTGTTTTGTGAAACCCTAATGAGTTTCTGTGATTCAATGTCCAAATCGAATTATATTATGCGGTTTTATGAAATGTGGCTTCGGCAAAATACTCTTGCTCCGCTAAATTTTTATTTTTTTGTTCCTAAAGCAAGTTCAAATAGTGGTCTTGAAAAAATTGAGGAGGGGTGAGTGGAAGGATGAAGAAAGTTTTGATGAATAAATGTATGTGTATGCAAGATAGAACCATGATAATTTGGTTGCATGACCTTAACATTTGCTTCTACCGTCTTCTTGAGACTTTTTAATCGGGTTGATGATCAATCAGTTGACGGGCTGCAATTTGTTGCTTTTATCTTGCATTCGTGTCGTTCGCTCTGCGCGATATATTGTATAAGGAGGAAAAATGTTTGCAGGGTTTTTGAAATATTCTTGCCGCATGCGTTGTGCAAATAATTTTGCTTGTTGACATCAATTTTATAGTAGAGTTTTGAAGATCTTGCCCCTTAAATTTGGAAAATAATTAGCATTATAAACTGTTTATGAAAACAAATGGTGGAACAATTGAAAGGCAATGCAGCCGTCTAATATTTATCTTTACGATTTAATTTAATGTGTAAACCTTGTTTATATAGTCACCCACATTATTAGAATTGTGTAATTCTAATTCTAATTATCTCATCAGATATGAAATGTATACTTCGATTAGTTAGCTGTGTAAAATATTTTTTAAATTGACTGTGCATCAACATTAAAAAAAATTTATTTTTAAGACGATAAACTGAGAAATTGTTCCTGGGCTAACACTGGGTTGGAGACAAAAAAAAATGACTTGTCACAACTCAAATGCTAAGCAAAATTTTTGTGATTATACTGCGATAAGTACGTTAATTCTCATTGGATTGTTTTGACAACAATGGACATACTTGCGGCTTGCCCTTGTCACAGACAAAGAAGACAAGAAACCTCAATTCCTGGAAAAGCCTCGATAAATTCATGTAAAAAACCATAGAAGAAGACTCTTATCAGATATACTCTAGAATTCTTGCCGCCAACAGTGGGGTAGCAGCTCACTTCAAGCACTATGCATCCAGAGCGTGCGCTGCTGATAGTTGGTGTGGATTTTCCTTGCCTTTCTTTTTCTCCTGCTTCATTAACTCCACAAACTCCCTAAAAGCTGCATTACAAAACAAATCATATTAGTATTTACTCATCAAAACCTAATTTATTTCAAACCAGGAATTGAAAGAAGCAAGTTAACTGCAGTAAAGGCATCCAAGAAACCTCAATCCTGCCCTTGAAACCTAAAATTTCAAGAGATTATGCAGTGTCATCATTTCACACATGTATATCAGGAAATGCCAGAGATTGATGATCATAGCAAACTCGGCTTCTAATAAACTCCACAAGTTTGAAAAATCATACCATAATCAGAATCATGAGGTCCAGGGGATGCTTCAGGGTGGTATTGAAGAGACATGATTCTTTGAGCAGGGAAAGCTAGACCAGCACAACTTCCATCGTTAAGATTGACATGCGTAACCTCCACTCCTTCTGGCAGTGTGGCAGGGTCAACCGCATAGTTGTGGTTCTGCCAATTTATATATCAATTTATGATGATACAAGGCCATAAGTAAAATAAGAAAATAGTATGCCGGAAGTCATTGCAATTGACTTTATACCAATTGAATTTGTTATGCTGCTTCATATTTTATGCAATACGACTAATACAGCGAGTTTCTTCTCAATTGACTTAATGGTTAATACCAATTGAATTTCTTATGCTGCTTTATACCAATTTACCTTTTGCATAAATAGTTTTTACTGCCAACACAGTCACTATTTATGGTGAGCTCTGGTTTAATTTTTTGTCTCCCCCAGCACACCTAACAGTTTCAAATGGATTTAACCACACTTATGGTGAAACACTAGGAAATAAAGAATTGGCAGAAAAGAATCCATTTAGTTGACATACTTGAGCACTAATTTCAACGTGGCCAGTTCTAAGGTTACGAACAGGATGATTTCCGCCGTGGTGACCAAATTTCATCTTGAAGGTCTCACCGCCTAAAGCTTGGCCGAGCAATTGATGGCCCATGCAAATTCCAAAAACAGGCACCTTTCCAAGAATATTCTTTACTGTTTCAACAGCATAAGGAACAGCAGATGGATCTCCAGGGCCATTGCTGAAAAGGACCCCATCTGGCTTCATCTTCAAAGTTTCTGTTGCTGGCCATGTAGATGGCACAACAGTAATTTTACAGCCATAAGATGCTAGGCGCCGAAGTATGTTATGCTTAATTCCAAAATCATATGCAACTACCTGCAATTCATTCATTCATTCATTGCATGAAGCAATACTTAAATAACCCAATAGTCAACAAAAAGAAAGAGACAGTACCATTGGCATATACTTACATGGAAAGTTTCTCTGGGTCCTTTATTGGGACTAAACTCCCATTCATGCTTTGTTTTATCAACCCATTCATGTGGAGACTTGCATGATACACCACTTATTAGATCAATACCTGCAAATATGAAATAGCAGCCATGTAATTCCATTGCTAGAAAACATTTTCATAACCACAAAAACTCATATCCCTACCAACAATGTCCCATGATTGAGACATCTGAAGTAGCTCCTCATCTGTTTTGGAATTGTCAGTGCTCAAGACACCAATAAGACTGCCATCTTGCCGCAACCTGCATGTGATTGCACGCGTATCAACATCATCTGTTGCATCACAAATTACCATCAAAGTCAACAGCAAAAACTGAAGTTATGCAGAGAGCAATGTACTTCTCAAAACAACTTTTGTAGTCATATACAAATTACTTACAGATTCCCATGATATTCCTTTCTGCTAAGTAATCACCGAGTGCTTCAACACATCTCCAGTTTGATGCACTGAATAAATATTCATTGGAAGTAGAGAGGGAGAGTGAGTAAGCAGACCGCCTAAAGATCAACCAACGAAAAATATTTCCAGAGCATGAGAATAGAACCGGATACTCAAACTTCGAATTACTAGGCCAGCAAGGAAGCACTGTCTTGATTCCTCATCATCTGGCAGGCATTGCATCCAAAGGTAGTTTTTAAACGGGTTCCAAGCGCAAGGATTCAAGACTGACGAAAATCATAACATAAATACATACCAAAATTTATGCCGGTATTCCCAATATGTGGAGTTGTCATCAGCACAAACTGGCCAGCATAACTAGGATCTGTCAAAATTTCTTGGTACCTGCAGTGCACAAAATTAACAAAGTAAACACCCACTGATTTAGATTGAATGTGATTCATCAACAAAGGACGGGTCCTGAGATTTATAGTGTGTCTCACCCAGTCAATGATGTATTAAAAACAACTTCACCAACTTGGGTTCCTGAAGCACCAAATGATTTTGCTTTCCAGATTGATCCATCTTCCAGCACAAGCCTAGCATCTGAACTTTTCCAAGGCCTTTCTCCCTTACCTAAGTTTTCAAGCAAGAAAACTGCATCAAATTGTTTGAGCTCTGAGCAATAATAATACCTAACAAGTTTCACCATACTAAAGGGGAACAAAAGGACATTTACAGCAAAGAGGAAAGATAATTTTGTAATTTTCATGCAACCAAATGCACGACAAGAGGGGTCCAAATTGAAATTCAAGAATAGGTTCAAAATACAACATAGTGAATTAGATTGATGTTCTTATGTTGCCTTAAGTTAAGAAACTCAAGTTTCCTAGAACTATTTGCGACAAGAAACATAAGGAAAAGGGTTTGAGATTGATTAAAAATTAATAAAAAAAAAAAAAGGGGAAGAGATAGGGTTACCGGCAGCAGAGCATCTGACAGAAAATACGCAAGCATTTGGAGCGGCGGTTGGCGGCTTGGAAGCGAAGCGGGTGGAAAGGTCACTCAGAGTCACAGTGGCAGCGAAGCAGAAAACTTTGGCGGCCATTGGGTGTCGTGTAGTGTAGGAAATGGGCAGCGTTTCAGTTACAGAAATTTCCGAAAGAAACCAGGCTCACTCGATGGTAACTCCCGTTGAGCTAGGCTTAAGTCTTTCCTCCGTTTCCATGCACACTAGCCACTTGGGTTTTCTCCTTTGGAAAAAAACACTTAAATTATTTTTTTTTTTACTTTTATTATATTCAATTCTTAAATTAAATAATGATGATATTTTTAAATTTTAAATTATTTATTTAAAAAATATATATTTATATATTATTATTTAATTTGATAATTAATTAAAATAGATATAAAAAATTGGATATAAATCTTATCCTTTGTCTTTTCATTTTTTTTAATTACTTTTTTCTCTCTCATTAAAAAAAGGTACTATCTAATAAAAAATATTATTTATACTTAATTACAAAATTGATTATAAGAGACTCATTAAAATATTTTTTAATTATTAATTAGGAGTGAATTTTACTTTATTTTTCCAATAAATAATTAAATAACATCTTAGTAATTTTTTTGGGCTATATTTAAATTGATGGTACATAGAAAAATTGAATGGAATAAGATAAAGTGGAGTAGAATGAAATAAAATAACATAATTATTTCAGTCTTTTGTTTAAATATTTTAGTAATGGAATAGAGTAAATTTATCTCTCCATTGTTTATAAATTGAATGAAAAGGAATGAAACCAAAAGAATTATTATATATTTCTCCTACATTACCCTTATTTACTATTTAATTATTTTAATATTAAAAAATACTTTAATTATTTAATAAAATTTATTTTTCACTATAAAATTAATAATATGATTAAGATAAAATAGTTAATAATATTTTTTGAGTATTTTAAAAAACAATAAAAAGTGTATATGATCTAAATAATTATTGAATTCAATTGAAATATTGTTAATTATAAAAATAATAATTCTATGATGCTGTATATCTACCAGTACTGCACCAATATAAGAGTAAAATATCTCTACACAAAAAAAATTATATTATAAAAATACGGTATTATGTGCAAGGAAAGGAATAAGATTTAAAGAATTAACATTGTTTAAAAAATAAGATTTAAATAAAGGTAAAAAAAAGGATCAATCAAGCATACTCAATTCTTGAGAGGGGGAAGCTGTAGAAAAAGAAAATTCAGCAAAATTCATTTGAGTTAGTTTGGATTATAACAGCGACAACAACAATGGTGACTCACAAAAAAAACTAGAAGCTAACTAATGGGGAAAAAAGGAGGAAAATATATATTTTTGTGAAACTTAAATATTTAGAAAAATCTTCAATTGTTTGAGGAATCAAATACATAGAGAATGTGAGCACAAATGAATGCAAAGGTTCATTGTACTTAGAAGAGGAGATAAGGCAGTTAAAAAGAGTGGTTGTACAATAGGATGATAGGATAAAAGAGTAATTTAAAAAGATAATGAGAGGGGAAAAATTAAATGAGTTGATATAGTGGGATTAGATGAAATTAATTCCATCCTCTTGCATTTCATTCCATCAATTTATTTTGTATCTAAATAATGAAATTTTTAATAATTCTATTTCTTTCCATCTCACTCCACCCCTTTGGATCAATCCAAACATAGCTTTAGAGTGAGTGCAAAAAATGAATACAAACAATACTACAATTTTATAATTGGTGAGAAATTCTTTTACGGTCCTTAAGGGAGTGTTTGTGAATTCCATTTTGGAAATAAAGTGAGGAAAGAGAAGAAGTTTTAAGAGTGATTATGAATTCATTTTACTCTTTAAATTCTTTCTTTTTCCTCTTTTCTTTTCCAAAATTAAAACTCGCCAATACAATTAAGTGAAAAAGAATTATTATTTATTATTTAATATATTAGTTTCATGAGATAATCATTATTTCTTTTTTTACATATATTTTTAATGTAATAGCTCATTTATTATTATTATTATTATTATTTTGGTTTTGAGAGCATCTAAAACTTTCTCACAATTTGGTATTGATATTTTACTCAAACAAGTTGCACAAATAAAAATAAATAAATACCAATAGCTTCTAAAGTATATCCATTTATTAAGATATTAATTTTAATGCTATTAGTTTAAAAAGTATTATACTATCATTTAATCCTATTATATGCACAAAGTTAAAATATCTCTTCTATTCTATAATTACAATCTTTATGGTAATGACATAGAGATTAAGAAAACAACTTAACATCCTTAATTACATTAACTGAAGAATTATGATCAGTTAACAAGAAAAGTAATGAACATGAGAGAAAAAATATAATCAATGAAGACGATAATAAAATTAGTAAAAAATAATTAATTCTTTTTTATGTGAATAATTAGTTCTTCATTAGAATTATAAACCTGAAAAATAATTATCATAATAATAAAAATTAAATATTTTTACTGATATAGCAATATATAATAAATGACTAAATGTTGCACCAAAAGTTATGTTTTCACTCAGAATTTACATAAATTTTTATAAACTTACCTTAAATATTTTATCAAACATAAAATTAATAAATTATACTAATACGAACTTATGTTTTAATTAGCATGAATAATATATTATGACATTATTCAATAGTATATAAGTCCGTAAATATATTATTAAATATTAGTGAACTTTTTTTACATCAACACTATATATTTGTTTTGAAATATTTTAGAAAAATCATAGTTAGAACCCTTTTTTTTTTTTTTTGGCTTTAAATGATAAGATGACAATTATGCAGTTTCGTTTCTATCAAGGTTACTTACACCATTAAAATAACCATAATACTTCAACAAGCTACACAAATTTAAATAATTTATAGAAGTAATCATGCCAGAATTAGGAGTCAAACTTATTCCTCAATCTTGTAAAACAAATAGTTATGCAGTAAATTATAGAATGCTTTGCTTTAAATACGAACATTAAATGTTCATTTTCTTTTTATCTATTATAGGTAGTTATTTTATTTTAATTATTGAATTGATATTGAGTTCCTAATTTTGAGTTCTATGGATACTGAGTTTCGAGTTAAAAATTAGGTTTTGCATTAACAAATACTAATACAAGGATATCGGATTCCGAGTTTTAAGTTAGGTTTCACATTAACAAAAATATACAAACATCAAGTTTTGAGTTTCGAATTGAACATCGATAATAGATTATCTGATACTAATTTGATGGATTATAATGTTCTAATATTATATATTAATATATTAAACTTATTTTATTATTCTTTATTATTAGATTTGTAAATAATTTTATATTAATAATTTAATTTTAAATAAATATTTAATATTCATATTTTATGATAAATATTCTAAATGGCATGATAGATGCTCGAATGATGCCATTACAAATTGACGCCGATGCTATGTGGATCTCACATGCACTCAGTCGTTAATAATAATAATTAATTGATTGTAATCAAATATCATCCGGGCCAATTCTGGCATATAGTTTTTGGGCTCTATTATATTGGTTCGTTTCTTCCAACAAAAGGGAAGAAAATCATGACATACACATACATATTTGGACTAAAATAATAAAGTCATTTGACAGGGATCACCTAGAACCCGAGAAGCATCTTTTTCAAAATTCAGGACAAAACTGAAAGAGTTGTGATATAAGGTAGAAAAAAATCACAAAAAAAGAATAGAATATTGAAGGAGAAAAAAGAAAGCTATCATCTATCACAAGTCACAACAATAACAAACTTATCTTGTCTTTTTTTTTTTCTCTTTTTTTTTTTATGTGTGTCATTTTGCAAATTACTATTTGGACCATTGAACATTTCACAAACTAAGATAATTGAACCAGCAGTGCTTATTCGTATGAATGTATTTTCGAAAAAGTGTGACGAAATGGTTTGTTACTGTTTAGAAGAGCTTGAGGATATTATCTGAGGAGGGTGAAAATGCGGTCAAATGGTCAAAATACAAATCAATTATACTAGACAACGTTTCTTGTTCACCGCTCTACGAAAGTCGTCAATACCAAAAAGCAATTTCTAATTGAATTACACGGCAGCTTTTCTTTAACGAAGAGGCAGACATCTTATTCACAACAATCACTCACAAAGTAACAATATTGGATAAGCGTTTACAATGGTCAAGGCTTTTTCCTGGTACACTGGTATACCAGTATTTTACAGCCATTGATATATTAATAAATATAATTCAACGGCTTGGATACAAGAAAGCAACTATAACGTAATAATGCAGAGTAACTCACCATCAATACACCTCAGGTCAACAGGTAAATGATTTATAGATTAAAATTTGCTACATTTTGAAATTACGATACTAGGCACCATGAGTTGATGTTTTGGTTTTTCTGTCATTATGTTTCGAAGCTACTGTAGACTTGTAATAACTTCCGCTTTTTTTTTTTGTTTTTTCCTTTAAACAAAAAATAATGTATTTTATACAAAAGATTTTATAATTGTATAAGATCTTATTTGATATATAAGATTTTATAAAATTCAACATTAATGTTTACATATTAATGCGAGTTAAGCAAATAGTTTAATTTGTATTTTTATAAATTTATATAATTTTTTTATGTTGGTAAATTTAAATCAGTGCAAATAGTTAAATAAATATTGAAGTTTGTAAATTGTGTCATTTAATTTTTTCTGCCTCTAGAAAAGTATGTTATATATTTTTTTCATTAAAATTTTTTTAACAAAAAAAGTATAGTGCTGTTTGAATTTTTAACTATGACAGTGTTATAAAAACCATAAATTTTAAATTGTGTGAATTTATAATAGTATTAAAGTAAAAAATGAAAAAGAAAGCCATATTATTTTTAGTGAAAAGAAAGAAAGGTCAAAGAGTTGAAAACTATAAGATAGATTTTGGGTGGTTATAGTGACTAACAGATATAATGATCTAATACTTATTCTGAAAAGCTAATTGGTAATTTATTTTTAAGAAATAAATTAGTCAATGTAAAATTACTAAAAGGGATTTGTATTTTGATTATTTTGCTAAAGTAGATCAATTATTCACAACTTTTAAATGTAGTGAAATAAAAGAAAAAAGGGATGCTAAGGTACCCAAGTAAATAGGAAGGGTTTAAAACTATGAATCATGACATATGATTTAGATATATCTTACATAGAATTTTATAAAATAAATTATAGATAATTAAAAATTACTTCTTTTAAAAAACTTAACTGCAAAATTTGTTTTTATTCTGTGTTCCAAACCGTAGTGACATATAGTATTAATAGCCTTCAATCTCTTTAGTATAGAAAAATTGAGAAAATAGACTCATTTAAACTCACAAATTAGCTTTAAATGGCTTCAGCTGACAGAATATCAACTTATTAAAAATTTTTATAGGTTGGCCCAACCCATTTAACTCGTGGGCCAGTGGACCATATATGTTAACCATATAGAAATTTTGATATGAGAAAATTGAAAAAATGAGCTCTTTTAAGCCAAAAAATTAGCCTTAAATGGATTTAATTAACATCGTCTTTAGCTTATTAAGACTTGTCATCGATTGACTTGTCTCGTTTAAGTTGTGAGCCCTAACATTTCAGGGTCTAAATAAGTTGGGCATGGGTGTAATTGTGTTTAGAGTGTAATAGTTTTAAAAAATTTTGAGTTGAATAAATTGTCTAATTTAAATCTGCGAATAAGGCAAGGGTTAGTACACCCTAAACTTGTACTCGGCCTGCCCACAGCATTATACTGCATATAGAAATGGCAAATATGTAGAGATTTTGGTTTTTGATTGTTTTTTTTTTTTTTTTGCGAAATGAGGTAAAGTTTAATGAATTAATATATTTAACTAAAAAGTTAATGTATTTGATTTAATAACATAGATAATTGTATAACATTTTAGTTAATATATAAGCCATGTCTGTATGAACCAGGAAAAGTTTTAGCAAATACTAAGCAAGGTTATATGTCATGAAAATAGTAGATTATTTTCTATAAAATAAGAACAGCTTAATTATTTTCTGATGAAAGAGACCATAAAATTAGTGATGGTAAATTTTGAGGGTTTGAAAGTGGAAATTTTAAGCAAGAAATTTATAATTGGGGGGAAGGGGGTATGGGGAGATTTGATACCTTATTGAAGGATATTTGGAAAATATTTCTTATTTATTATTTTTTAAAAATATTTTTAGATATTTTTCCTTATAATTTATTTTCTTAAATAGATTAACTCAACAATTATTTATTTTTTATTGATTATATTATTTCAAATGATATTTTAACTTGTAAGTAATACATACCTTTTTGGAAATTATTTTTTAGTATTTACTTTTGCATTGAGGTGGTTGGATTACTGCTCTTTTTTGTTAAAAAGAAAAAACTTTCATTGATTTAGTTGAGAATTCATGATGTTATTGGGTGTTCATTAGTGGTTTGCGATACGGTTTGAATCGATTTTGAGTAAAAAATTAATCCGATCAAAATAATAAAATATATAGTGATTTGGATTAGATCAGTTTAGTTTAGATTTTAAACTCAATAATCCAATCTAAACCAATTTTTTGCAAGTTGGATTGGATAGGTTTAAACAATTTTTTATAAAAGAAAATATTAAGTATAAAATATTATAAATAAAAAGTAACTTGAATTAATAAAATAAATAAATAAAAATAAAAAATAAAAGTGACTCATATAATATGCATAAAATACTATTTAAATGAGAATGATATATAAATATAGAAAATTATGTGATAAATTAAAATTATTATAAGTAAAAATACAAACTTAATAATAAAAAATTATATTATATAACATTATTTGGTTTAGATCGGATTGGATTAGATCGATTTTGAAAATTAAATCTGAAATTTGATCCGATCCAAGCGGTTTGCAAAAGACAAGATCCAAACCAAAACTTTTGCGATTTTAATCGATTTTTGGTTTGGATTGGATTGGTTTGGCGGTTTTGATTGTATTGGATTTGAATATCCTATATTGCAAGAAAAGACAAGTATCCTAAATTTTTATTTATTCAAATGAAAGTTTATTATACTGTGAGGTGTTCAAACTATGAATAATAGATAAACTTTTTTGGTGTCAGAAGAAAATAAATTTTGAGATAATTGGATGATTAAAAAAAAAGAATATTGGGTATTTCAAAAATGTGCTTTACACATATGGTTTTGATAGCAATTTTTTTTTTTTAACAATTTTCAATGATTTTCTTAGAAAAGATTTTGATGGAAGGAAATTTAGACGAAAAATTTTCCATCAATTTTTTTGGGGACAAATTTCCCATTTACTCATTGAAGGATATTACCCCCATGTTTAGTTCTATTATATATTAATTAATTTATTTACAAATTTATAAGATCTTACTATTATTAAATTAAAATAACAATCCCTAATTAATGTATGTAAAAAATTTTATAGATAATCTTGTACATAATATTGGAATTGATGTAGTCTACATTGTATCCCATGTTATTTATTATATTCGAGGGCTTTGGATTAGCAAATTTTGAGAGGGAAATTTTTCGGTTATTTATTAGGAGAAAGTTTCATATCCATTTTCTAAGGATAAGTTTGGATTGATAGTAAGTTATGAAATGAAATGGAATGAAATAATAAGGAGTGAAATAGAATGGAATGGAGTGATTCTACTCTATTATTTGGATATTTTAGTAATGGAGAAAAATGATGAACAATAGTAATGGATGGATTAATGATGAACAAATGATAAAAACAAGGCTATGGTAGGAAAGTATATTGAACATACATGACTGTCGTTTGGAAACAGGGTTATGTGGCTATATTGATTTAAATTGGTACAATTAGAGTAAACTCTACAATTAAATAAATTCTAAATTATGGTAATAGTATTATATCCGGAAAGATAAGCATATGCATCATATGCATATCTTAGGCTTGAATAATTACAATATTTTACCATCATTTGTATTAAAAATTTAAAATTATGATATTAAAGGATGTTTGTTTACGATTTTATAACAAAGTTTGGTCCTAATAATAAGCAGAATTATATCTTAGGACTAATAGCAAATAAACTTTGTTTGTTTAAGTAATTAAAAGAATTATGTTAATGTGTAAATAAATGACTATTTACATGTTTATTACGCAAACGTTGGTGCTTAATCAATTAACAGTAATACAATATAGCAATATTCTAATTATATTAGCATGTACGTACTAATAATAACAACACCAATGCCACATAATAGAACTAATGATAATTCTGAAAAAAGGTAGATATAAGATTAATTTCTAAAACAACATATATAAATTTATCCAAAAAAAAAACACATAAATATTCCTTCCAAATGGGCTGCACGTGATTTTCATAATGGATGCATTTTATGCCAAAGGCTGCGGTTGCAGAAATTACACACAAATCTGACCGTCCGTATGAAATCCATAGTCAACCTGACAATCACTGTTACAGAAATGCCAAAAACAAAGAATATGGGTAAAATTGTCTTTACACAATGCCTAAAACAAAAAACCGGAGACTTACCGAGAAAATCCTGGTACATTGATGGCCCAGGATTTGGCTTGGACCATTGTAAACGTTTCCTGGATGCTAATGGCAAATAATAATGTAAAAAAAACAGGTCCTAGAAGGATAGAAAACTTTATCTATAATTTTTAATAAAGAATAGAAAAATTTCTCATCCTATTTGCCTCAACAGAAAGTGCAATTTTTTTACCACTAGATCCAACCTTTGTTGGGGGCGCAACTAGTTTTGATTTATTTCTATCGCAGTCAACTAAAAATAGGTCATTGACTCATTGTCTTGCAACCTCCATTTTTGTTTTCTCCCCTCTTTTCCACTCAAGTTGCTAACCCTTCTCCATTCACCCGTTTCTTTTTCTCATTCAATAAGGGGTGAGTTGAGCAGTGGAAAGGCAAATGGGTGGAACGTAACAAAGGTCACCTTGACTTGGCTCATTCAGCAGTGTCGCTCTTGTACGATCCTTCGAAAAATGATTGGGATGAAATTCTACGGCAACATTATTAGTCTTGCAAAATGCATAGTTTGAAAGTATACTTAAGTTTTTGGAGCATATATGTGTAATGGGAAAACCTGTGCCATTCATCTAATTGCTTCATCGGGATCCTCACAGTGACATATTCTGACACAAGACAGAAGTTGTTGAGATCTTGATGGTGCATGCGACGGGTGATAAATAGGAGTCAATATTTTGCAATATATCCTATAAGTAGAAAATATTTTGGGTTTATAATGCGCCTGCCTAGTGTCTATGAATTACGAGAAGTTCTAACCTCCTTTATGGAGGAAGAAACCCGTATTTCATATATATCTTATAATCACAAATTTAATTTTTTATTATATTTTTTCTTTTTTTATTTTTAACTATTGTGTGATTAATAATCTTGTAGAGTATAAAAAAAATTTACTTCATGGATTGTTTAAAAATTTTCCTATAAATTACTTTATATAACTACCAATATGGAGAAGGTCTTGAATTGTCTTGCTGGTTCCAATTGGGTGGTATGGATAATAGCCTAGTCTCTGTTCTGACTTCTGATTGGTTCCTTGGACATTGGAGTTGCAGTTTTGGTTGTTTGAGGCAGCATAACTACAAACAATTAGAGGAGTATTAATGTGGGGTTCGTTTTCAAAAGAAAAGTTTTTGTATAAAAATATAAAATTCGAACATATTAACCTTACTAAATATTAATACCTCATTAATTTTTCTTAAATAAATATTATATTTACTAAAATGTATATAATGTATTAATACTTTAATAACTTAATGCACCTAAATTAGATATATTAAGTATATAGGATTGTAGGACCTATTGATCTGCTATAAGTCACAGTAGGAGCAACATTGTCAGAGAAAGTTCCTTCCTTATTGAGATACTATATATGTTTCATCAGGCATAGAACGGTTATAGAGCTATTTAAATGGGGTTCGTATGGAGGTTGGCTGCAATGTCCCTGAAATGGGAACCCAATATGGATGGTTGCGTCTAAAATGGATAATTCATCATAGATGGCCTTGATTGTGTGAAGATAAACAGCGACACAGCAAATACATTTTTATAAATGAATTGATCATTATCATCATCAATTGGGATTCATAAAAAAATATATGGCCCACCATTACCTGGGATTGCCGAGTTTGCTCGAAATTTGTATATTTATTTGCAGAATGCTCATCAGGTAAGCACGAAGTCTTCAACGAATGTGGTTCCTCCCCCTGCCTGAGTCATTGATGTAGTCAAAGGCAATTTTGTTTGGACGGACAGAAGAAATAGAAAGAAAGAAGATGGATAGAAAAGAGAAAAAAAGAAAAGTGCATCCATCGCGTTTCTACAATACTCTGTTTTTCTCGCGAATAATAAATAAATTAATTCTATACAAACTTTTCGTATATTCTAGCTAGATTGAGAAAGCTAATTCATGATTCATGATAATGATAATAAATTAGTAAGTTTATTCAAAAAACCATAAATCAACGTATAACGGTATGGTCCCATAGTGATTAATATTTTTCTGAAAGTCAGATAATTGATATTCGGAAAGATGACTTCTGAAAACTCAACTTGATTTGTTTATATTTTAACATATATTATTTTCTTACATGAAAATAGATCTCATGTATAAAATTTGTTATATATTTAATTAATATACGTGATACATTTAAAGATTGAAAAGGGTAGTATCTTTGTCAAATGTTACTGCTGTGTAAAGCTAGAGGATTATCAACAAATGTTAACTTTTTTCGGAAGTAAAACCACAAAAAAAAAAAAAAAAAAAAAAATTCTTTGCAAAGATATTATTCTCTCTGTAGAATACGACAAAATCTTGAGTGTGGGTGTGGTGAATCTCTTATCTACCTTTAAAATTAAGTCAATGTTTTTTTGTCTAATCGAGCCGCTTATTCGCAAATAGCAGTCCCTCGCTTTTTCCCACAAAAGCTTGTAAAATTAAAAAAAGAGAAAAAAGGGATGTGATAGAGATGAAAGGGAAAAGGAGAGTTCAAGAAAACGACGAGACTGGACCTCGCGTGAGGAGTGTAGGAATGGTTTACGTAACTACTGGGATATATATGCGTGTCGTTTTCCACCCTAACCATGGATATCTTTTTTTTTTTTTGTTTTTTCAAAATCTAACTCCAAAGCTTTTCCACCAAATAAGAACGGGTTAAAATAAATGAAAAGCATGCCGCGCCGATAAATTGGACTCTTCAATCATAGACAAGGAGAATCCCCTTCCCACGCTGCTAGCTACGCTAAGTTTTCAACTTGAAATGAAACATCTTCGCTCGGTGAATCCTAGACTTTCATAATGCAAAAACAAAAACAGAAACCAAACCCTCCGCAATATTGATTGGAGTGGGGTTCTACGTAACATAATTTTCAACCCCTCACCGGTAATTCTTGTTTCCTTTGACTTCTTTTTTGCCTTCTTATCAATATTCAAGGCTGCAGAAAGCCAATTAGGAGAGGAAAAAAAATTGGTTGGCACCAAGTTTGCAACTTTCAGGGTGCCGCCACATTAGCAATAACTAACTGCCAATGGTGTAGTACTTTGCCTCAATTCGTTATTTAACGAACCCACCAAGACACCAATATTTTATACTAATCACTTTTTTAATAGAAAGGATTAACCTTTTTTGTTTTAATAAAAATCAAATAGAAGTCAATTATTGTGATTGCCCACCCGAAAACTGAAGGGTCATGGGTTTAAGGTGACATCTTGTTTTGCCCTAATTAGCGCAATAAAAATTGAAAAGCTTGAGGGATATTTTTTTTTATGCTATGACCGACACGAGAAAAAAAAAAAACGAGGTCATCGCAAATTTATCGCACACGTAATGGTGTGAGTGGGCGAAAGTTAAGTGAGTGGGGTGGAGGCAGAAACGTACAGAACAAGAATGTGGGCTCTGTGGGCCTTCCCTACCCTTACGAACCGGACTCACACGATTAAAGAAACCGACTTTTGCTTCGGCCCCAAGTGTCCCTTTTCTCCCACCACCACCACATTTTCACTCTCACCCGACTTTACCATTTTACCCCTCCCTCACATCTTTAGATTCAGGGCCACGCCACCAAGTAGAAAAAAATAAAAATAAAAAATAAGAAAAGGGAAAAAGATAAAAAAGCCACTAATATTGACCGTAGCTGTCAAATTTTAATTTGGGTTTCAAAAGGTCAAACTTGGACAAGTGGGAAAATATTGTAGTGACGCCTCACCCAATGAGACGCCGCCGTGTCGACATGCGTGTAGCTGGATGGAATCTATCTGATCAATCTCATCTGCACCTCTTTCTTTTTCAAATTTTTTTTGAAAAAAGATTTTAACATAAATAGAGAAATGAATAAATAAATAGTATAACCCTCCTCTTTATTATTCACCTATTCATTTCTCTCCCTCGTAACTTTGGTTAAACTTTCGCCCCAATAACAATAATGGTATGGTAATGGTAGAACTAGAACTAGCGCTAGAATAGAAAGAACCGTGACGCAGGGTGAGGCCTCCTCTCAAATCAAAAGATTCAAAAACCACATAACACCCCCCCCCCCCGGGGTTCCCGTTATCAAAATTAACCCTTCGTTTTCAATTTTCACCATCGTTTGTTTTATTTTTATTTTTCATTTTTCTTTTGGCCACACCCAAGTGCAAACGGAGTTTTTGTTTCTGGGCTGTAATTCGGTGAAACTGATGCTGGAAAACTCAACTTTACCGGAAAATCTCATGGAGAGCCAGCGGGTGGCGGTAGAGGAGGGTGGCACTCCCGGCGGTGACCCGGTGCCGGATGTGTTGAAAGGGGAAGAGGGTGACCGGAATTCCAGCGCCAACCGGTGGCCACGGGAGGAGACAATGGCTTTGCTTAATATAAGGTCTGAAATGGACGCTGCTTTCAGGGATATCAGCCCCAAAGGCCCTCTCTGGGAACAAGTTTCAAGGTAACAACTCACTCCCTCTTTTCCCTACCTTACATTCTTTTTTCCACTTAAAACCCTCATCTTTTCATTTGGGTCATTCCTTTACTAGACTAGTGTCGCATACATATATGATATATGGTATAGTACTATAGAGAGTGCTTGTTGGTTAATGTTTATGTTGGACTTGGGCATAACCCAAGTGCAATGGAATGACCTATAATGATTGGGTTATGGAACTGTGTTCAGGAAACTAGCGGAGCTGGGGTATCAACGGAGTGCGAAGAAGTGCAAGGAGAAGTTTGAGAACATTTACAAGTACCACAGGAGGACCAAGGAAGGCCGTTGTGGAAAGCCTAATGGGAAGACTTACCGGTTTTTCGACCAACTAGAAGCATTAGACCCCCACCCAATTCCTCCTCCAGCAACAACAACAACCCATGTACCCAACAACAACGTCGTTAATAATGTTATTCAGGATGCAATTCCTTGTTCCATTAGATTCCCTGTCAGTGCAAACGACCATTCCAGTTCGGCCACTTCCTCTTCCAGCAAGGGCTCCGGAGGGGAAGGGAGGAAGAAGAGGAGGCTCACGCAGTTCTTCGAGGGGCTGATGAGGGAGGTCATAGAGAAGCAAGAGACCCTCCAGAGGAAGTTCATGGAGGTGCTGGACAAGTGCGAGCAGGATCGAATGGCGAGGGAGCAAGCTTGGAAGACGGAAGAACTTGCTCGGATTAAGAGGGAGAGGGAGCTTCTGGCTCAGGAAAGGTCAATTGCTGCGGCAAAGGATGAAGCCGTTCTTGCCGTTCTCAAAAAGTTCGCAGAGAACAATGGCATGCCAAACTTCCCCGAGAAAACCCAGGTTCTTGCTCAACTTGATAAAGACAGAGACAAGGACAAGGGCATGGGCATGCAAGAAAATGTTAATAATGGAGGAAGTGTGGTGGATAAGGACAAGGATAAGGAAGAATGTGGGAGTGGGAATGTTAGTGTTGGGAATTTCATACATATGAGCTCCTCGCGGTGGCCAAAGGATGAAGTGGAGGCTTTGATTAGGTTGAGGACACAACTTGAAGTGCAGCACCAAGGGAATGGGTCTAAGGGTCCTCTTTGGGAGGAGATATCTTCGGCTATGAAGGGGCTTGGCTACGATCGAAGTGCCAAGAGGTGCAAAGAGAAGTGGGAGAACATAAACAAGTACTTCAAGAGGATGAAGGAGAAGAACAAGAGGAAGCCCGAGGACTCCAAAACCTGTCCCTATTATCACCACCTCGAAGCTCTATACAGCAAGAAGCCTAAGAAGGTGGATGAATCGGGTGGTGACAAGAACGAGTTGAAGCCCGAGGAGCTGTTGATGCATATCATGAATGGTCAAGAAGAGAGGCAACAGATAGAGTCTTCATCTGAAGATGCAGACGGAGAGAACACGGATCAGAACCAGGGAGATAATGAAGATGGGTATCAGAATCAGATGGTGGACAATAGTCCTTCCATAGCAATCATGGGTTGAGCTTTGATAAGAGGAGAGATTCTTTGATGTCGAACACTCTATTCTTCTTCCTGTGACAACCAACGTGGGGTTAACTATACTCCTTTGGCTTTCCAATAATTCATATCATAATTATCGTGGGGTGTGGGTCGGGGTCATCAACAAGTGCTATTACTTCTAAACAGGAGTATAATATGGTCTTGGTAGAAAGTAGATCCAATCTTATGGGTAGTGTCTCTGTATGTAATTTACACTGTATCTTCAATCTTCTTCATTTTTGTTGAGGGAACATGATAAACATCAAACGGAACAGGCGCACGGAGAAAGAGAGAGCTTTGTCTGTGTGTAAACAATAAAGTTACCGGGCGTGTAATTTAATAGTATAAACTTTTTCTTGAAGTTTGTGAACCCATGTGTGCTCAGGTGGAGATGTTTGGATCTGGTTGTTTGTGACAATGAAAAGGAAGGAAACAGTGGTGCACCACAATCTGCAATGAAAGTGTGTTTTTGTTTAAATTAGGGGAGGAGTAGATGATTACATCACTTGTGTACTGCAAAGCAATAGACTATTATTGTGGTGGATTCATATGCATTTTTGCTATTGCATCTAGGCGCCATCTACAGAATTTTTGGTTGGTAATGGTGTATGGTATATCTTATAATTTGATGATAAAATTTTAAAGTGTATTAATATATTAATTATTTATGATATATTATAATAATATTTAATTTAAAAAAAATTTAAAAATATAATTAAATATATTTTAAAAATTAATTATTATATATTAATAATATAAAATTATATTAATATTATAAAATAATTTTATATTATTAATTTAATAAAAAAAATTTATTAATATAATTTTATTCTATCAATTATTGATAAATTTTTTTTATTATATTGATAATATAAAATTATTTTATAATATTAATATAATTTTATATTATTAATGTATAAAATTTAAATTCTAAAAATTATAAAAATTTTATTAGTATAATTTTATTATATTAATATAATTTTACATTATTTATCAATATAATATTATATTAATAATATAAAATTATTTTATATTATTAATATATAAAAATTAATTTTTAAAATATATTTAATCATATTTTTAAATTTTTTTAAATTAATATATTACTGTAATACATTATAGATAATTAATATATTGATATACTTTACAAATCTTCATTATCTAATACACTATAATCGCAAAATATATTAAACACCTCATGCTGCGAAGCGCATTGTAGACTTCCCCTTGCATCTAACCAGTACTTTCGCTTGAGTTCTACACTTTTTTGTTTTGCATCATTGTAATCACCCGGGCATTATTACCTTTGGCAGAAAATACACACTTGAGCAGTAATCGACTCTAAATTAAATATACAAAAACTTCAAATTCTTGTGTACTAATGCGAATTTATTAAGAGAAGCCCATCGGACTAGTGTTCATGATTCATTCTTACTCAATAATTTGCCTCTAAAGTTTATTGAGCTAGATTTGAGTACTAAAAGTTGATTTGGTACATTTTTGGACTGGGTTCAATTTTTATTCAGATTGGTTTAACTCAACTTGAAATCAAATAATTTTTTAAGTATTATATATATAATTACAAAATCAATGATAAATTATAAAAAGTTTTATAATTCAATTAATTAATATGCTTTATATAATATAATATTATTTTTATATTGATATAATTTATATTAAATATATATTATAAAATATCTCTTGAAATTAATAGAAATTGAGTTTAATCCCTCCTAATATTAGCAGTGAATCACAATTCAAATCCTAACTGAGTGTCCACATTTAATATCTAACTATGCCTCGAGCAGAATTGCCTCTGTTGGAGGATACATGTGGGAAACAAAATAAAATATTTTTTAAATTTTAGTTCTTACTTCTAAAATTTTATGATTTTACAATATATAATATCCAAATCTTTATATATTATCTAAACATTTTTGTTAACTCAATTTGATCCGATCATTAATCAAGTTATTATTATCATGTTGAGACTAAGTTTAAAAGAAATGAACCCAATCGAAAGATCGAGTCACGTTTGGGTCTAATTTAATTTGGTCTATCTTGTCCTTTGAATACCTCCATTGAAATTACTTGAAATAGTATGGCTTGTGTTTTAGTTAAACCAACCAAATGTTAGCCATCTTGTGTTTGGGGGAAAAAAATTAGATAGTTTAGGAGTCATATTTGATATAAATTTTAAAAATTAATTTTGATATATTGTTAGTGTAAAATATTTTACATCGTCAACCAATTATATACATCACATGTATAAATTTTTAAATAGTTATTATAAGAATCAAATACTTTTAATGAGATGACAATATATAATATTTTAAATTTACTATAATAAACGATACGACTATAATGTTCACGTATAATTTTTTTTTTCAAAAAAGAATCGTTGTCTATATATATTTATATTCTGTAGCCGTGAGATTAATTTTATTGAAGATGTTTTTTCACTTGTTCTTACCAACAATACATTTGGTGGATTTGAACTCCTTACGTAGTATATTTTTAGCGAACTGGTTGTAATTTTCTCAAAGTATATAAGATTTTTTAAAATACTTATATCAATTTCACTTCTTTCTTTTGTTTTTTAATTATTGGGGCCCGATGTCAATATGTCATGCACTGTTTGTATTCGCCGTGTTTCTATTATTTTAATTTATTGTAAAAGAAAAGCTGAAGCACTAAGGCGTCAATTTGATTATATACTATATCATCAGCGTCATAATCACTTAAAGAAGACAATTATTAGTTGGGTTTGTGATTAAAATTATCAAATATTTGGCCAGGTCCACCATTTTGTCGCGCAAAATAGTTTATGGTAAAAGCATATTGGGTATGACCGTGTTTCCCAACATGGCTTTATAGCTCGGATGGGATTTCCCACATACAATGGGTTGATCTAATCATGAGACGTGTGACCACAGCTTCATTTCTTTCTCAATTCTATTAAATGGTGTTCCTCTTGCCAGGTGTTCTTACCCTCCCAACGATCTCCCCTTTTCTTTTTTTTTTTTTATCTTTTTGTAATTTCCTTTTGTTTTTCTTTTAAAAGAATCTCTTAGCGGAGTGAATGATAGAAAGGGAAAGGTGGAGCAGTTCTGGGAGAAGGTTTTCCATTCACTCTGATTCATTCATGGTCATCTGCATATCGTATACAGAAGAGAAGTCCGTACAGTTTGCGTTGTAAGGAAATTTTGGTTCAGTATCACTATGTGATTTCTTTTCTTTTTGAATTGCTACAGCACTATGGGCTGTTGGAGCTGTGCCATGGTGATAAAATAAGATGCAAGATTTCTTATCGAAAAGACAAAAATAATTAGTCTAACCATTGATGATTAAAAAGGGTCTTCGAACTATTTCTTTGATAATGCAGGTTAAATTTATTCCATGACAGATATATTCTAACTACTTCTTTTTGGACTTAGTAGAATTTATAAGAAAAACAATTAGTAGAATTTAATAAAAAAAAATTGTTCCTTTTAAAGAAGTCCATAACCAAATCAGGATTTTTCTTATCAAGCACAAAGTTAAGGCAGACAAGTGTTAGGTCAAATGGAATAAAGATAATTGAGCCGGTTAATGTCTAGATTGGGCAATATCTTTGGAGCCTACGGCCCAATGGGTCTCACTAGTCCTTTCAATATGTGGCTATGATAAGAGTTAATGTCCTCATGACCCCCAAAAAAAAAAAAAAAGAGGAAGAATTAATATCCACGTCAAAAATATTATAAGAGTTGATATCAGTTTAGACTCCCCGCACCCCAAAAAAAAAAAAAAAGGAAAAAAGAGTTAGGGGAGAAAAAAAGACCTAAAAGGTAATTTGTAGAAAAAGAAAAATTGAGGGCGAAATATAATGGAGTTACGGTAATAACATTTCCAAAATTTAATCAAATAGAAAATTTTCCAAAAATTTAAAGAAGCATCAAGGCAAAATCTTTTAAATCTTGATTAGTGAAGAGCTTGAACCTAACATCTAATGCCGGGAAATAAAAATCATTTGCAACGAGGAGACACAAACCATACGCCACTTGAATTATGTTGGATTTAGCTTTTTAAATTTGGAAATTATAATTTGAATAAGAGTAATATTTTGTACCAAAGGTATACATGTCTTCGTTTAGTTATGAATCAGCTGTTCTGGCCTTGGTTTGTGCAGTTATTGTTTGCCATCAATTATATTAGAATCTTAATATTTATTTGTATTCACAAACTAGGATTTACTATTTGATATATTTTCACAAAAAAAAAAAATTGTGAGATTCAGCTTCAGATAATATGCCATACATATTTAGTTAATAATTATTTTTTTTAATAAATGAGTCAGATAAAAAAATGAGTATAAATATTATTTTTCATTATATAAAAAACAGGTTTTTTTTCCTTGTTGGATCAAGGGGTGAGTCTCCAATCCAAACTGGCAAAGGAATGCATAATACTATGATCCGTCGTTATTTACCTAACCCTACTAGCGTTAAGACGGGTCAGCTGTCGGTCTTTGTGTCAGTGTCACCTACATGCTACAGCCTACGACATGTGACCTATTCTTTATCCAATCATCTAACTATTCATTTACGAGGAAGTGACTCCTGATGTGAAGAAGTGAATGTTAGATGCAGCATATTCCAAGATTAACCTCACCACCTATCCCTTCTTCATTTCATGCATAAAAACACATTTGTTCCCTAGTTTATGCACTGAATCGAGTCCAAAAGAACGCTGAATTAAATGCCTACACAAAAGGGCCAGCATTTTTTTTTGTTTTTTGGGGAGGCAAGGACAATGCAGCACGGATATTGAACCATTATCATCTCATGTAACTCGATGCCTAGTGCAACAACTCAAATTCCCACCTGGCTATTGGCTATACTCGCTTACTGCCAAAAAGGGTTCGACTTTAAGAAGGGGTGCCCTCACTCCTCGCTCCTCATTCTGCTCTCACTGCTTTAACCGTTGGATATTCCAATTGGAGTTAAAAATGTATCGATATTACCACTATTTTCATTTTTATTCTAGGCGAACATTAATTCTTCTGGATTCAACAACTTTTGCTACCAAAAAAAATGAATAAATAAAATTCTCTCATTACACTGCACAGTAACACTACAATTACCATCTCTCTCAGACAGGACCACCTCTTTCTCTTTGGAGTAGGTTAACCTTTAGGATTTGGTAGCAATAACCTCGCCCAACAACCCTCCCAACGTTCTTGTTCTTGGGACAAGCACAAAACCGCACAACACAACCAAAGCAAAACCACCATGGCAGACTATGAAAGTGCACACCACCATCACCAACAAGCTATTTCAAAAGAGACAGCTTTCCAGGCCTTGAACACCATCATACAGCTCCATTTCGAGAAGACCCTCGAGAAGAAGCGCGCCATAGACCTCCAGAAGAAGGAGCTCCACAAGCTCTTCCAGGTTTTCTTCATCTTCCTGAGCATTGTTTTCCTGGCACAGTCCCAGTCACCACGCCTCCAATGCCGCCATTGTTGGATCCCCATCACGCTCCTCTCCATGGCACACCTCATCTTCTACGTGTCCGTGGCTCAGACCCTGAGGTGCATCAATGGCTTCAAGTACCAGAGAAGGTGCCACAAGCTTACCCTCGGGTTGGCAACAGAGAAGCTCAGGGAGATGAAGATGAGGCTCAGCACTAACAACGCTTCTGAGTATGATGGGATCGGTGATGAGGAGTTTGAGATTCACTACCAGGAACCCCCTGAGAGCTACTTTGGCAAGTTCAAGAGGAATTGGGCTCTCCATTTTGGGTTCTTGATCTTGATCTATGGGTTTATGGTCTCTTCCTCTGTTGTTCTCCTCTGTTTTTAAGGTAATCACTTTTTAAGTTAAATGCTTCATAATATTAAAGTAGATGATGGAGCAGAAGCGAGTTGCCAAAGTCTGTTATCTAGGTACAAAATGGTACGATTGAATGAATTCATTTCCACTTCACTATCAATTCTGAAATGAAATCCATTCTCATCCCAGTCTCGCATGGTTTTTTTCAGCAATGTTATTTTTTTGTTTTTTCGAATACCAACACTCGTTTTCCAAGACAGGGCTAATGATCCAGTCAAAAAAAAAGCTGCTGCTATATGCTATGCCTATAAAGTAGCCAGAGTAGTCAAATCTAGTGTTTGAAAATACTGCATCTTTGAAAGTGGGAATTGAGAAGATATTTGTCAGAGAGAGAGAGAGAGAGAGAGAGAGAGAGAGAGGTGGTAATGGATCATCAGCTGCAATGGGAGAGAATCTTACTGCAATCCACTGATATATGGAGAGAACATGAATCCACACAAGTAGTCCTAGTTTGAATTAACACACACATAGACAGCTTACATCATAAGAAGCTACAAGGATGAAACAGTTCCAAAGTAACCAAACTGTGTGACAAAAGGCCAAAATCTAGCAGTCAATTTTGTATTTACTTAATAATTAACAAAATGGACTACTGCTTTCAAGTCTCAAGTGAGGAATCAGGATTAGCTTCTTTCCCTGATTTTGCTATCATCTACAAGAATGAACTTTAGTAAAACCTGTGCAAATGGCAAAAGGGGATCTTTTCCCCCCTTCCGCCACCCGATTCACTTTTCAACACCTTTTCTGTGCTTAATTTTTGGAGAACAGGGTTGCAAGGAATAATGATCAATGGATTTCATGGCATAATGTTCCCCAGCGCATGTGTGTGTTTCTTTTGGAAGATTCTTCTGTTTGAGTGCTTTCCAAAGAGTAGGAATAAAATGCAAAGATAGAACTTTTCTATAAAGAACTTCAGTCTACATGATGTGAGTTAATTTGGTTTGGCGTAATTGCACATCCAGTTGGAGCGAAAAATTAAATTTACCGCTAAAAAAAGGACTATTTCTTCGACTGAACAGCCTTCACTTCTCTTCCCAGTCAGAGGCAGCACTTTTTTAACATTCAAAATTTCAAATATTGAATTTATTGTGAATGAAATACAAACAAATAATTAAATTTAATAGTACAACAATTGCCTAGCTCTGAATCTGATGGAGATAATTACTGACTTGAAAGCTGTAAAAAGCCATATTGTCACCTAAGCCGTGGAGAGAGCATTGCATAATGACTTGTATGCATTTACACACAGTTTGAATTTTTCTTCAGCCATTGCCTGCTATAACGGAAAGGTAAAATTGCAAAAGTGAGATCAGATAGCACACATATAAAAAGAAAAAGAGGAAGAGGAAGATAAAAAAGAATACCCAAAACAATTGAGGATAAAAAAATCATTTGGTCGTTTATTCATTTTTTATGTTTTAGATGGTATATAATGCATTGCCAAATTCACAGTAACGGGCAACTACTTTTGTGCTTAACAATATATTTATCAAGATGGTCTATATAATAATATAAGAGAAATGATTTTTGGACGTATAGGAGTGACACATGCCCCCGACGCCCCTTTGTATCCCCTCCCCCCCGGTGTTTTTTTTTTTTCACTTTTTTGTTCTAACTTCTTTTCCCCTCTCCCTTTCTGGGAGTTGATGAAAACGTCGGAGCTATACATACAAATAGCATAGCTCATAATATAAATGGTACATCCAGAAGGTTCACAATATGCACCTACTCCTACTATGACAGTTTGTAGCTAATCTCACGAGTTTTCAGGAGGGTGGTCTTGCTGCCAAATTAAGACATGCAGTTGTCATACATAATTCCCCTTCCAATTCTAACATGTCTTTAGGCAGGGAGAGATAGGCTAAACAAATATTTCAAACTCACCTGGGAAGGGCCTTGATGCTTATCAGGATGCCATTTTAAAGCTGATAACCGGAAACTACACAGGCAAGAAAGAGTTATCAGCAATTTTTAACATGTATATCGTCTTTTATGTCCAGTAAAAGACCCTGAACCGAATAGGAACCTGAAGCACTTACGCATTTTTAACACCTTCAATCTTTAATGGACCTGTTGGAGGCAGACCAAGAGTAGCTCTATCAGAACTTGATCCAACATAACATGAATCATCATCATCAGACTCTATGTCACTTGCACTTTTCCACTTGTTTGTCCTATTTGAACGCTCCCTCCATTCAAAGCCAGATGTTGAATACTCAGAAGAAGATCCCCTCAAATTGCTAAAGGACCAGGTATACCATCTGTTACCAAATGTTGCTTGGAAGATTTGCTCGGAATGGCCATCATCAAAGTCCTCAGAGAAACTTTCTCTTCTGATTTTTCCTGAACTTATAATGGAGATCAATGGTTAGGAAAGTAAACAAATGTTAATTTTATGAAACAATCATTCAGACAAGGAAATCCAAGATGGCATAATAAACATATCTTTAAGCTACACTCGGGTTATTTACTGGTCTGCAATATTCAAACAATAAATTGTAATGAATGACTACAGTGTAATAAAACTTTATCAAATTTTAACTACAATGACTGCACTCTAAAGCTACATATATATCACTGGAAGTGTGTACTTTCCTAACATACAAAACATCAACTAAAAATAAGAGATTAATTTACATTGTGAGTGTAAAAATCAATTTTACACTGACATCCAATCACATGCTTTTATTTATAAGACTTTTACAATCATAAGTGGTTGAGTTAAACACTTTTCATGATGTAGCAATATATAATTGGATGCCTGTGTCAAACTTTTTTACATTGATAATGTATCAAAATTAAATCAAAAAATAATTGAGTACGTATTTACTGAAATTTGAGATATTACACATAAAATCTCTGACGAAGAAAATAAGGGGAACTTTTCATATTAAAATTTAAAACAAGAGAGGTTCTAGTAATTTGTCCCATTACCAGGATATTTGTAATATTTCAAATCACATGGACAGTATATGTGTTTTTCTCAACATAATTTGCTAATAGACCCTCAACTTATCTCCTGAACTAGAAATTATAACAAATACAGACATGTGATTGAGGATGAGGAAATAAGTGATGAAGAAAAAAGAAGGAACTAAGAAGAACTCACGCTTAGTTTTCTTTTGTGATTTTCCACCAAACCGTTGACCAGACCTTGGTTGACCTTTATTGGAATCGCCTTTTGAATGATCATCTTGATCTCCATACCAGTTGGAGTTCCATTTTGTTTCCTTGTCCTAGGAAAGAGTGCATGACAAAACATCACCTTTGCAAGTTGTCAAGGGTAAGCAGTTCTAATACATACAAATAGAAAAGATATGAGGTATCAAGTACAAGCAAAAACATTATTCGAATGTGTGAAAAAGGATGAGCTGTGTCATTAGATAGAGGTAAGTGCGTTAGCAGCACTATGACTGTCACTAGTCATCTGGGGGATAAGATAATTCTGCAGCCACTGCTCACGACTTACCAAGAAGAGAGGCCCTACTTCATTTCTAATAAAATACAAATTGATTGCTGGGCTATAATCAGCATATAATTTTTCATTAGTTGAAACAACAATTACCAGTTAAAACTCTCGTCTTACACTCTACTCTTGATGTACAGGGATACCATAGAGTAATTTGTGTTTTTCTACTTTTTCTTTTCATAATTTCCCATTCGATATCCATTATTGATGGGCAAAGTTGACCACTTCATGAAGAAAGTTCCATCTAAATAGTGCACAATTTCTACTTCAAAAGCACCTAGTTCTTGCACTTCATCCTTCTTTAGTCCATAAACTTTAACCAGACAAGTCCTCTCCCGGCAAAATTTAAGCGATCTAGTGACGGTAAAGTAGTAGACAATATAAAAGGTATACAATAAAGATCTTAGAAAGCATACCTCAAATGAAAATTTAGAGGATCCACTATTGTAAAGGAGACTTTTCAAAGCTTTCTTTGCATCAGCACGCTTTTGCCGGGTAACATATTTGATATGACTCTGAAGTTCATATTTGCAGCATCAGTGAAACAACTATATCAATTCCAGGCGGGTTTTCCCCATAATAGTCGTATGAAGAGCAAGGGAGACAAAACTGTGTCCTAAACAACGTGCTTAACAAGTTTCTATCTAAAATGAGGAAATTCCGTGTGAATCCCTCAAGATATTGCGTGCCTCACTAAAAAATATTTCATTCTTCAGATATGTTCATATTAGGAAATTCTATAAAACCGCACATTCAGAACATTAACACATGCTATCTGTCACTGTCTACTGACCACTAAGAAAATAAACGAATACTATTAATAAGTGGATTTTGAAAATAATTCACCATAGTCATCCGGAAGCTCGTAAGAGTTGCGTCTATGCCTAACAACAAAACTCTCTCCCCAATTCAGAATGCATGAGAATTCACGATCTCCTTCAAAGTTGAGTTGTGATGTAAACACGACAATCAAGATACTACTAGAGAATTTGAAACAATAACAATGCTTTGCCTTGCATAAATTTAGTCTAGTTTACTGTATAGAAGAAACCATAAGACGCACATTTCTGTTTCATAAATTGTTTATACTCGACAACACCGGAAATAATTAGGCAGACATATATGCAGTGTATCACCTAACGAAAATGAAACTAAATATTCATGTTTATTCAAAAGTTAAGCTGAAATGCATACTTTAGATGGTTGTTGACCACTTCTTCTTCCATCCTGCAAGAGAAAAAAAAATGTCCTAATCTCCAAACTTTTGCATAGCTAGCAAAGAATTAAGCCTATATATGTGAAACCAAATCCCAGCAACTGAGTCAAGGAGATTACATAGGCCAACCTCAACATAAAACATTCAACAATAAACGATAGAGATAGATAAACTCACGAAGTTCCATTTGCTCTTCCGTTTCTCACAGGAACAGGGGGTGGAATGAAATGCAGATAAATGGATAGATGCCGAAGCGGGTTGAATCATGTAAGACTTGATGGACAACAAGTTTCGCCATCGTGATGATGTTTGCATATCGAAGGAGATCGAAGAGCGTTTGCTATGGCTATGATGACTGAGACCAAAAAACGTTGAAGGAATCTTGAGGTTCAAGGGTACCTTTCAAGTGGATGTAGACGACGGTGTCGTTTTGAGGTAACCGTGTTTGTGGAGTCCGAGGTGAAGCCACGGCGACGTTGTCTCCTTACCCTCCATCCCTGTGTCTGGCTCTCCTCCATCATAGGGAGGTATTTTGGAGTTGGGCCCCAAACATCAGCGAGCCTCAATCCGCAAACTATGGGCCTTTCAACAAGGCCCAATATGAAATAAAGGTTATAGAACACTACAAAATATAATAATCAACGAGCGAAGCAGATTCATAGGATAGAGTTTAAATTTACGGGAAAAAAAAAATTTATTATGCGACTTACAGATTCATATGGAAATCTAACAATTTTAAAAATTCCTGTAAATTTTTTTTTTTTTTTTTTTTTGCATATAAACAACTTTTCATACATAATATATTATATAATTTTTGTTAAAAAAAGTACACCTAAATTTTAATTTGTCGATACAAAGAGAATATGTCTCCTTTGAAATAAGTGTCTTTTCTAGCTGTTAATGAAAGCAATGAGTGTTGCTTGTTTTTGATTGATGTTTATGTAAACATTATTTAGGAAATGTTTTGTACATAAAATATGTGAGAATTTGCATATTTATATGTTTATACAATATCTGAATCTTATATTATAGCATATCAAATATTTTTATGGCTTAAATATATTTTTTATCCCTTAAAATTTTGTGAATTCTGATTTTGGTCTCTATAAAAAATAAATTTTGATTTAGAAAATATTTGGTTTAAATCCTTACTATTATTTTATTTGATTTTTAGTCCTTATACCAAAGTAATATGTTTGTTTTAAGTCCCAAAAAATTATGATAATTTGGTTTAAATCTTTTAGAATATTAGTTTAAGATTTCTGAAATGAAATTATTATAATTTTTCAGGGATTAAAACTAAATATTCTTGAAAATATTTAGATCTACATCAAAACGAAATTTTTATAGGGATCAAAGCCAAATATTTTAAAAAATATTTGGACCTAAACCAATTTTTTTTATAGAAATTAAAATAAAAATTCACAACATTTATAAGGTCAAAAACATATTTAAGCCTATTTTTATTAACAAGTTTGAAATTATTTCTAAAATTAAAACCTTCATAGCTCAATTTCCAATTGCTTATTGGAAGTAATTCGACAACCCAACAACCCAAAATCAGTGAGTTGGAAAGGTTCAAAATTAGGTGTAACTGCTAATTGGGGATGATAATCTGTACGATGAAGTCACGTTTTGGCTTTTCTTAAAGAAAGTCCTGGTCAGATTCCCTTTCTACTTTCCTTTTCCTTTTTCCATTTTTATGATATGTATTAAAGGTGATTATATATGATTCTGAGTGTCTAAGTAGTACAGCAACAACTATCGGCCTATTCTTTTGCGAGCACTTAGTGCATTTGTTTTATTTCTTTTCTGGCTCACATGGTGTCCGTCATTCCTTTCCCTATAATGAAATGCCTACACCTTTAGCATCTTCTTTATTTAGTAATCACCTATTCACGCTTTAGCACCTTCCGAATTAATTTTTTCGTACTTCTCGGAAAATAAAAAGAAAATATTAAAGAATGATGTGTCATTATTTTTATCTATTGGATAAATGAATAATTTTTATTCTCTTAACTTATTCAACTACTTTTTAAAATCTTTATAAATTCTGTCAAATATTCTAACAAAAAAATTCAAGTATATATGTAGCATGACTTTAAAAAAAAAAAATCGTGCCAATTCTTTGATAAGTTTTGTCGTTACGCACCAAAACAATAGTTTTTCCGGTTTTTATGGCTTGATTTTCAGTAGTAATTAAGCCAATCATATGTTCACTTTTTATTGAATGTTTGATTAACTATTTAATCTTAGGCACTGCTGGCCAGGCATACGACATACCAAAATTTACTTCAACTCGTTTTGATAGTTTCATGGAAAATTTGAAAGGCTTCCTTTCCAGAATATGAATGCCATCGCAATCCAGTGCAGTTAGCATAGAAGAAAAAAAATGACACCTACAACCTAATATTACAACAAAAAGAGATAATTGACCCATGTTTTGGTCCAAAACGGGCTAATGACAAATTTGCATTTAGGTCTGCTCTCTAGTATATCTCTGCAGGCTTAACCGCTATGATCATGATGTATCAATTGTTGGCAAAATTTTGGCAACATTCCAAACTATATTGCCTTCTTCGCAACCATATATTTTCTGAAAATTTAGCCTCTGAAAAAAAAAATAAATAAATAATCACATATCATATGGAGCTCTCTCTAACCCGATGCATGCTCCAAGTCTTGGGTGGCTTTTGGCGTTTGCTCCCTGCTTTTTGCCCACAGCACGCTGTACAGTCCTATAACCAACATGAACCCACCTAGAAGGCTGTTCACACACCAAAAGCAATCACTGAATCAGTTGGCAATCTTATAAGGACACATGGTAAGTCTCTTGCGAAGGATTTAGACAAATCAGTGTATACAGGAACCGAGTTAGTGTAAAAGCACTTAATATGTGTTTGGTTTTGTGTTTGTAGAATTAATTTCGGATAGAATTAATTTTGCTAAAATTGATTTGGTTAAAATTGATTTTAAGATCAAATATTTTATATTTGTTAGTTTGACCTGAAAAATGATTTTGACACAAATTAAAAGAGTAAAAATCTAGAAGTGATAATTTATCACTTTTACCATAGTTGATTTCGATATTGGTTAGAATTGACACCAAATAAGATGCAAAAACACCAAAATTGATTCTAACCTTATAGAAGTGAGTTTGACAGCTGCAAAAGTGGAACTATAAACTAGCCATTAAAGAAAAGATAACTGAAAGCTTCAAAAAATTTATTAGTAGAACTAAGATAATTACCTTCCCAAAGTTATTATCTCGCCCAAGATAATTGCAGAGGCGATGATGGTCATAATCAGATTCAGAGGCGTTGACATGGCTAGAAGCACAGGTCCTTTCTTTTCTATAACCCATGTCTGTAAGTAATATGTGACACCGGTCACCATAACCCCCTATAATGAGGAATTGGTTGCAATCAGTTATGGGTTTGTGGATTACAAAATCTATGGCTAGTTAATATATAATATAGATACAAAAATTGATCATTTTAGTTATGAAGATTGAGAGGATTACACAGTATACTACGGATAGGAGCCTGAGATTCCAACCCAACTTCCATTGCTCAATGTCCCTTTCTACGGCCACGGCAATTACAAAAGATTGAATTGAGCTTAAGAAACACTGAAGAGTTGTGAAAAGCAGCTTTGAAGGGTAGCCTTTTATAACAAAAGCCTGGTTAATCAAAAGGAAAAAAAAGTGTTATATTTATATATATGTTCTTAAGGATGTGACTATGATGAGTTGATTACAAAAGGAGGAAAAACATCATACCTGTAGCACAAGCCACAGCCCCCAAAAGGTATTGGAGAGAAGCATAAGGCAGCAACCCTTTATCCACGTACCAGATTGAGCATGACCTTGATGTTGTTGGCTTTCATGGTATTTTAGAAGGTGATGATGGCTTAAAAGTTCAAAATGAGGACCTTTATAAAAGGCAAGGGTTGCTGCACCAGCCAAGCATGCCACAATGCCTATGAACTTAGCAATCCCAGATGCCGTCTTTATTTTCAAACTTTCAATCCTGAAGTACAAAATTTCACGTGGATTAACAGCGTATTGAACCAAAGATTAAAGACCTAAAGAAATGTCGCCCAGCTCAAACTGATTTATTTTGCCGGGGTTGAAGCCAAACACTGATATGATTTGCATTGCATGGAGATGTCTATTGACGCGATCATATACAAAATGGACCTTTCACTTGGTGTTAATTTTGAAAAAGAGAAATGTTATTTGAACCATAATTTGGGACATCTTTCTCTTAAATATTATTTGATAGTGGATCCCAACTTTTCTCTCAATTAATATTTAGGAAAAGTCCAATTTTTTGGAACAACTCAAAGTTTCCCTTCAAAAATTTCCTAAAAAATAATATAAATAACACTACTCATAAAATATTATTTGGATATCAAATAGTATATATTTTATAGACACAATAGAGAGAAAGATATTTAAGGTACATTCATGCATTAAATACAGGCATCTCTCCTAAATAGAGTAGTGAGGTCCTATTTGGAAAATAACTTAATTAATGCCTTATGTAAAAAAATTTCTTATAAAAAGAACTTGTATGAAAAGTATCTATAAATGAGTTTTTCGGTACAAAATTGCAAAAATGCTTGTTATTTGTAAATAATTTATGAATAGATTATTTTTTGGTTGGATGTACACTAGTAAAAATATTTGTTTTAGTTTGTAGTGCTTGTCCATAAAAAGTCGTGAAAAAGATTTTTTAAAATGTTAAATATTTCAACTTTCCTAAACATAATAAAAATGGCTTATTAAGAAGTGATAAATTGTACATCAATTTAGTTCAAACAAGTATAAGATGACTTTTGACTATTGTAAAATTAAAAATAAGTTATAAGTAATATTATTTAAATGCATCCTAACCATGGGCACCCTTCTTAAGTATGATTTGAACCATGATTTCTACTTATTGGAGACTAGTTTATTCTCTTAGACCTAATTTCCGATGGTGTTTCTTTTTCTTTCTTGTGTCTGCGAGATATTTGCATTTTTATCTAAATAACTTTTTTTTTTAAAAAAAAGAAGGGCCGTTTCTCATTTAAGAAGCAGTCACGTGATCGCCACATTGCACCTGTGAAAGGTTTCAATGACAAGTCCAAAGAACCAAATGTGAACTCAGGCAGGCATGGACCCAACATTCATGCTAATTACTGGTCTAAACCAAGAAAAATTCATGTATAGACACAAATTTAATAATTCATATTTACACACATTTACAATAAAATTAGTGATACCTATAAATAAGGGAATGCACAATAAAAAAAGTTGGTAAAACTTACTTTTTATTATGAATGGACCTAAATGTGAGTTGTTAAATCCTTAAACTTATGCCATGCAAAAATCTTTCCTAGACCAAAGGCATAAACAATCCAAAAGCTGAACTGAGAAAAATGTGTTGTCTTCCGAAGTAGGAACATATATGACGTAGGTAGTTAACCTCCCACGTCATCTCTTCTTAAATATGAGCTTGCATTGTGCTCGAAAAGTGAGAGACCCAGTGGTGGAAGAATCTCCCCAGTCAAGCATCGTCATGGGTTGTCCTCTTGAAAGTTATTTTAAAAATTTCAATTGTAATTTTCAATTTTTTTTGTCAACGTAATTTTCAATTTTTTTTGGGTCAGGGGGTGGGGGGCTAGGACGAGGGGAGGGGGAGAGGGGGTGTAGAAGCCCCAAGGATCGGACACATGATCCTTTACTAACGAGGGGGAGGGACAGGAGCATCATGCTCCAAGAATAGAACGCAATTCCTTTAGTTCTGGGATGCATTGTGCGAAGGCAGACGCTTTAACCACATGAGCTGCGCCTTGCATGCAATATTTGAAGTTCTGATCTAACATATGTAGGGGTTGATTAAGGTCAAGATTTTAGCAGCTCATTAACATGTAGCTTTTATTGGAGGAGAATAAAGCGAGTTGGCACAACTCAACCCACTTTGACACTAAACAAAATGTATGCATTAAAAGAAAAGAAAAAAAAAAGACTTATTGTCACTTGGAACATCAAAATTTAACATTAAATACAATATTCTTCTTGCATAAATAAATAATATATCTATTCTACTTTGATATAGGTATAATTCAATACTTTTTCATACTCATATTAATATATGATGTCTATATAGTAAGGGTTGAAAAAAATATATTTTCTTATATCTTATACATAATTAACTGAAAAAACAACAGATCCACGATGTCCGGTGAGAATAAATTTACTAAAGATGTTGGCCAAATGAATGGCATGTCTAAATTAATGTGTCCTCTTTTTAAGTGCCTTCATCTTTTACTTTATGTGATGTCAAGATTCCTTCATATATGTAGAAATGCATGTATGTGTTGTGTACTGTGTGTGTATACCTGTTTAGCTCTACGTCTAAATTAATGTTATATATTCACTACATACGACTTCATGATCTATAAAGCTACATCTGCTTAAGTTTTTTAAATTCATGCTATCGACCTCTAGAACCCCTGCAAACCCAAAGAAGAGAGGAATACATGAACCTATAATTTTAGGTGCGCTAGCTCCGAGTGTTATTCATAGGGAATCTGTGCAAAACATGAAAGCTGAAGCGGTGGAATAATTGATGTTTGCTTTTAATTTTTGTCAAGAGAAGGAATGATCCTCTTTCAAGGATGGGGCTTAAAGTCAGATAGGAGTTCATCGAGGATGGGAAAACGAACTATAATTGAATAAATTGCAACGCAACAATCGTATGAGCTTAATTGTTCTGCTCTATTACTCTACCTGAGTAGTAGCGCCAAGAAGAAGGTGATAACTGGAAGGCAGTTTGTGGTAGCAGCAGCCAAAGTTGCCGAGGTGTAAATAAGACCAATACCATATACGTCCAAGCTCAAAGTAATGCTGAAATGTACGATCACCGACAAAATTTCAATGAACGGGAAAAAAAAAAAAAAACAACTTAAAGAAAGACACAAAGAAAAACAGAACAACTCATGCCCTATAGCATCGTCATGGTTTAAATCGTATGATTAATGTCACATATATAAGGTATAAATTTCGGACCTATTTACTCTTCAACTTTAATGCGTTACATGGCAATTCAATATTTGGACATACCCGCATAATGAAAGGAGGAAGATCTTGCAGAACGTCACGAAAGGCAAAGTCGGTGCAGTTTTCCTACAGCCAAAGTGGTATACGCATATATAGTGGAAGTTCAATAGTCAATACTCACATCATTAATCTGGAAAAAGATGGTGAATGCTATGATGCACCTCACTTTGAGAGGTGCATCACACACCTTGTATGATTGATGGTCAGATGTAAGGGTGCACCAATACACCTTTACATCTGACCATTAATTTCATAAGGTGCATTGATGCACCTTCACATCTGACCATCAATCATATAAGGTGTTATGAGGTGCATCACAGACAAATCCAAGATAAGATATATACATATATCCATCAATCATGGAGGAGATGATGAGTATAAGACACCAATTCAATTAATTTGTGCATACCATTCGAAGAAAAAAGCGAAAGGGATGAGGAAAAGGGTTGCTATAGCCTGTCTGTAGAAGACAAAGATGAAATTGTTCATGCCGTGGTCGAATGCTGCTTTTGAGAGCAGAAACATAGCAGCATATATGGCTTGTATAACAACCACAGCCAGATAGGGCTTGTGTCCTTTCATTGTGTTTCTTTTGTCAACCCTGGCTTTAAGTTTGTGGGGAGTGATGATGAGATGCTTCACAGTTCACACAAATTGTAATACATTAATTTACAGCACAAGATTTGGCCTTTTAAGGGCAATGACGGCAATGGCCAAGTGAATGAGAAGGACATTGGCTCTTATACAGGGACGTGTGTGGTGAAGATGATATATATAACCCATGCTTTACATGTTTGGGGACCACCTATTTACGTGTTGACGGTGGCACCCATGTTTGCAATCCCCATGCATTACTTCACAGGTTACTGCAACTTGTCCTTGCTCGAAACAAATTTAATGCCTTCATGGCGATGTATTTGGCAACTATAATCACGTGCTTTTGTATTTTTTTAATTAGTTTAATTAATACCCTAAAATTGAATTCAAATTATAATTGAAAGTTTGAAGAGAAATTCTATGATATTCTCATAGTAAGAAATTTAAAAAAAAAAATTCATAATTTAATATATCAATTTTGTGAGCTATCATTGCTTCTTACCTTTTTAATATTTTAAATGTAAATAGATGATATGTCAAGTGATGAATAATATAAAATAAAATTTTTCTTTATACCTAAAAATATTTAAGAATTTCTCAAGTTTTAAATATGGTGAAAGAAACATAATAGTTCATAATAAAATAAAATACAAAGATAAGGAGTGAAAAAAAATAAAAATAAAAAATACGTGTCACTCTCTCTATTGTAAAATCTAAAAGGGTAAAAAAATGAAATTTTTTGAAGTATCGAAATCTGAGTATTTTGTCTTTATCATCATTTTAAACATAAGTTAAAGGTATTAAGGAATCCGAAAAATATTCTCTTGTACTTTCTTAATTTTTTTATGTTGTTTCAAATTGTATTGAGAATTTAAGAGAGAGAGAGAGAGAGAGAGAGAGAGAGAGAGGGTGTACTGTTCCGTAATCTCATGTTCTCACAGTTCAGTATTCATTTACTGTACTGTGATAGAAGTTAATGTTAGAGAAAATCGACTTCATTAATTTAAAATAATGCAGGGACAATGACAACAGAAGGGACACAACGAATGGTACAAACCGAGTGCAAAAGACACTTAAATTATACAGTAAGGTTATTTGTATTTGAGTGTTTCTTTTATATTATTGGTATAAATTGACTATTTTTTTCTGGTTGTGTAACATTTCTTATTATATGAACACAATAAAAGAAAAGAGCATTATCCCACATGCATGAACCACTCTTTTCTTATTTTTCAAATTCATTTTAAGGTAATATATTTATTGGATCAAACACTTACTACTCTACTAAAAGTTATTGTAGATGATAAAGGTATAACTTTTTTTCTTTAAAATTTCTCATAATCAATACTAATATAAGGAGTTATAACCATTATAGGTGCTATAGATCAAAATGTTAAACTCATATGAAAGTCTAAGGGTGATACTGAAAAGCTAACAATCTTTCCCCTAGTGTCAACCAAGGATTTGGATACACAATCTTACTTTGAGACCACTTATTGGATATAAAATACTTATTATTGAGCCAAAAACTATAGTTGATAACAATAATACAACTCTATTTCTTTAAAGTTTCACATAATCACATCTAATGTAAAGGGTTATATCTATTATAGATGTTATAGGCCGAAATATTAAGTTTATTGTATCCTAAGAATAATGTTAGCCAAATAATATCAACAACTTCCATCAGCTAAATATACATAATAAGTTTAGCAAATCTTCCAACCAAAAAGGTCAAAAAAAAAAAAGGTTAATATTCCATTCATCCAGATAAGCTTTAGATCATGGACGAAACGTTGGATCCAATTTGATGATGTTCTGCTTTATCGATATTCGTTAATATTACTTTGTTTAGTTAATGAGGATATGCTTTAGTTAACTTTTGTCTGCTATACTTTCTTCTTCTTCTTCTTCTTCTTTTTAAATTTATTTTTAAGTAATGCGGGACATACACCTTGCAAACAGCGGAACATGGGGATCACTTTTGTCATTCTTTGTGGTTGATTAAGCATTCTTAGGTGAAACCAGATCACTTTTTTCTAGTTCCTAAAATTATCATATGACTTTCAATTACATTCCAGAAAAAGGAAAACAAAAACATCATTATGCCAAAAATTTCTGTATAACACGTAGAACTGTCGCAAGAAAAATGTTTTCACAAGATTGTTGTACTTCTCCACAACGAGCTAAAGATATCCTTCCCAAACTTCTCTCCGTAGTGAGTCATTGAATGTTATAAAACTATTTTGTTAATTTATTTAAAACAATTTGGAGATCGTACAATTATGCAATAATGATTTTACAGTCATTTCCCAAATGAAAGACACTTTTTCTCAGCTCTAAATATGACTATATGTTGGCTAATTACTCGTGTTCGCATACCAACACTCACTCTCTAAGCTGCTTTATTTTCAGAAATGATATTTTTTATCTTTCTTGATATATCCTTTCAGACAAACATAAGTGGGATAGGAATTAAATACATAAAGAAATTTAAAAAACTTTTTAAAGTATTTTTTAATGTTACATATATGTATACACCCTTGCTTTACCTTACATGCAATGGCCAGAAACGCGCTCGCCAAGGCACACCTTTACTGATGTAGTATGAAATTTTCGACACTCTTCAGCCCGCGCAATATTAGTGAACAAAAGTAAAAAGATAAAAAACAAATTAAAAAATTAAATTAAAAAGAGAAAAAGGAAGGGTCCATTTTAGAACTAAACTAAACGCAACGTCGCAACCGTTCCACATGGGATTATCAAGACATTTTCCAAATGCTTCACAATTGAGTGCGATGGTTTCTATCTTCCTTCCATTGAGTAATGAGTCTAAATGCTTTGAGTCTTTTCATTTGATTATGAAATAGCACAGCAGCAAAGAGATGGCGATATACGTCAATAATATTGCTTTGTTGCTTTTAATGAATTATGTTATTTTAACATTAAAAACTGACATGAGACACAAAGTTTTAATTCCATTCATAACTACTAAATATTTTGTATCTCCTATCTATGATGTTAATTCTTAATTTGTTCATTCTTAATGTCGCTTTGCTCTTTATATTCAAATGCATAAAGGATTTGGAATAAATCAGAAAAAAGCAACAAATCACACACTATAAGACCGTTTCTTATAAGTAGAGATACCACTAAATTTGATTACTAGAAAAAGAATTATCTAAAGTGAAGAGGTTTGTAAAATAAAATAAAAATGAGAATTAACTACCCTTAAATAACTTTTCATTGTAGAAAATCCAAATCCTAATTGCCGAATGTCATATGTTCCTATACCAATCAAAGATTCAACGAAGAATATCTTGTCCATGCATTTTTGTGTATGGTCATTCTCGCATTCAATCTGTTTCACTAACCTTTTTTTCTTTTTTTCCATTTTCCTCCACGACTCCACGTGCATGCCCTCCTAATTCAAAGGAAAGAAAGATTCACAAATTCTCACACATGGTGAATGGAAATGGACAAATAAAAGGAGGCGTCTACTTCCCTACTCCCTCCAAAAAAGTTGTAAGGTATAGCACTTGTTAAAAGTTACAATTTATAATAAAAAAGTTAGAGTCTATGATAAAAATTGACAGTGATATAAAAAAGTTGCAACATTACAATATGACTGATTCCTACCGCACTCTTTTTGTCAAATTTTTGTTCTATTAAGTGTATTTTAATTGGTGTTGTAACAAACAATTTTAAGGTTATAATTATTATATATCGAAATATAACTTTTTATCATCAGTTATAATTTTTAAAAATACTATATTATACTATTTTTTTAAAGATAAGAATTTAATTTAAATACACTAACAATATAAAATAATTTTATACTGTTAGTCAATAGAAATAGTAGAAAGTACCAACTCACACAAATAATTATCTATTATAATGAAGGACCTACCATAATTTTTCACTTTCCCTTATTTCTATTGATTGATAATATAAAATAATTTTACACTGTCAGTATATATCAATTAAACTCTAAAAATAATACCAAAATAGAACCCATAAAAGGAACGACAATTACGTGTTTCGTTTTACTTAATCCATTGATTTCTTTCAGTTGGACAAAAAAAATGGGGACGGGGAAGTGAAGCAACAGCTAATTTGCGAATAGATTGGATAAATTTTGAATTAAGTCATAATAGATCAACAAAAGAAATTAAAAAATATTTAAAATTTGTTGAAATCACCTAACTCATAGCATAGTCATTTTTTATAGATGGATGTTTAATCCATTCGTTATCTTTTATCTCAATAAGTTTTAATTTTCAGTTTTACATTTCTCTTGACTGGATGCTTTCAGTTTCAGGCTCATGCCTCAAATTTCATTCTCTAAAGTTTATGGGTTAGATATTCAATAAATATTTTGATTTAGTCCATTTAGTATATAATAATTAAAACTAATTGAATTAAATAAATATATTATTATAATTAAATGAATTGTATTAGATTTAGATATAAATGGATTGGATGAATGATAGATTTACGGATGAAATTAGTCAAATCACCACCCCAATTTGCCACCGAGTTTGATGTTGAATGGTCAGTCTTAAGTAATTCAACACGGAAATAGGAGCACGACTGTTTCTTTTATGATTCTGTTAGGCTTCTGTTAGGCTTCTGTTCTCCCGCTGTTTTTTAAATTAACGTATTTGGACACGCATTATATCCAAGATATTTTGATTTGATTAAAGTGATAGTTACTTTAAAACTGGGGAATAATTAATAATCGATTGTAACGAACTTGTCAGTACCTATGATTTTTTTATTTTTTTATAATTTTTTATTTCGTTCACTTTGATGATTTGAAATGTGACAAAAACCGGTAAACTGCATGGCGAAAGCAAGGTCGCCTATTGTTATACCGGCCAATGGTGTTCTTGAAAAGAGTTGACACTTAAGTAGCACATTAAGCACGCTGTGGAGTGTGGTAGGAAGAAGGTCCCTTTCTTGCGTTATAATCATAATCTATTAAATAATTGAAGGGTAAGTAGTACTCCTCATTTTTTTAATTCTAGAGACAATTTCATTTTAAAAGATTTTTTTAATGATATTCATAGGAGTAATAGCACGCGGATGACGTGATACAATCTCATTATTTAATTATGCATTAGGATTTTTCTTTTATATATTAGTGATAATAAAATTTAAATTTATAAATTTATATATACTGCACAATTTTTTTTACCACTAACCTATTTCTAGTAACTTATTTTTAGTATTTATGCAGGGGTGGCTCCTCTTGCAGCCTAAAAGGGCAGTGGCTTCTTCCAAAAGTTTAAATCTTTTGTATATACATGTATATATTTTTTATTTGGCCTTCTCTAAAATTTTTTATTTGATTAATTTTTATAAGTCCTTTACTTAATTAAATGTTTAAGTACTACAAATAGATAATATATCTTGGATACATGTGTATCTCTTAAATTTTGATTGTAAAATACTTACTTTTTTAATATATTATGACTTGTATTTGAATTTTTAGATAAGAATAAAAATAAGAAGATAAGTATTATTCTGTATATAAAATTAACTATTAAATATTGACCACTCCCATAAAAATATGTAGTTCTACCCCAGTATTTATGCATTAGGATTAAAAATTAAATAAGATATATCCATTATAGTTAAAAATCAAATAAGATATATCTATTATAGCTCAACATATATTATAATTGAGCATTCATACCGCTTATTAATACAGTGTCTATTGGTTAAAAATATACAGTGTTTACACCTTCTTATTGCACGCTGTCTTCTCTTCTCCTACGGAAGTGGATTCTCTCTCTCTCTCTCTCTCTCTCCTATATATATATATATATACACTCCTCTCTGGTCCTACTGTCAATTGCAACATATATAAATCAAGTCTGAAAGCAATAGCGGGAACAGAGAAACTCCAATAATTTAGTTGGCATAGTCACCTGTTAACATCAAAATGGAAAATCTCAGCACTACAGCAACCACAACATGCGCATGATTAAAAAAAGGGAATTAATTCAGTTAAGTATTTTAATCTGATAACGCTCACTAATCATAACCTGATTCTTTTAAGGCAAAGTTGGTACATTTCTCTTCTTTCATATAGATATATATCGGAGGACAGACTCATCAAAAACCGTGTGCGCGTAAAGCTTGATGATGTTGGCTTCATATCTCTTTTATCTTTTCTCCTTTCCCTGTTAAAAAGGGTCCCTGCATTGGTACTGGCTATTCTCAAAATAAACTCGCCCCTCGGACAGTGTAATCTTCCCAAATTAACGAAGCATGATAAAGTAATAATTGGATTGATGATAAGGTTATGGTTGAGGGGTGGTAATTAATAATGCCCAAAAAAAAAAAAAAAAGAGAAATACGGTTGCTGGTAATTACCCGCACAAGCACAAATTGTCACATCCGATTACTAATAAATGTTGGGAAGTGTTTACGTTGGTCTATGGACCATTGATGCACCAAATTTTTTTTCTTTCAGCGATATATCATAGAATTTTTTCTTAAAAGTTCATCGATGCACCCTTAACTGCTTCTTCAAAATTTTTTGCCGGTCACCCCCTCCTCCTTAAAGTCAGTGGTTTTGAAGGTGCCTTTTTCAAAATTTTTAACACTTTTTTTTGCAAGCACTACTATTTTCGTTCAACAGCCACCATTATTATCTGCCTAATAGCCATTACTTCCACCCAATAGCCAAGCATTCTTTCACCAAGCCCCTTTATTCGCATCATTAAAACTTATGCTTGCGGAGGTAGGAGTTGAAATCGAAAATCAATAGTGGAGAGGAACTTATGGTGAATGCCGGCTGCACATGTGGCAATTAAAGCAAGTAATGGATGGGGAGGTGGGATAATTATGGTGAATCGGAGGTAAAAGCAGTTCATGATGGATAAGATTTATTTAAATAAACCTAAATTATTTATATTATTTTAATTAATATCTGATGATTATAAATATTTGATATATTATAATTTATAGTGGTTCATGGACCAATGTAAACACTTCCTAAATGTTCAGAGGTAGATGTCAGTTTCCTATCTACACAGTCGTCGAAAATAAATAAGAAACTCTGAAATTGACTCGTTGTCCATGTATGCAGGTTCACAAACGCCGCACGGCATCGCGTTATATTGCTAAAGCAGACAAAGATTTCCGTGTGCACAAATTTGAAGGATATAGAGCTTTTCGTAAGTATTTTCTCTTTCCATTCTTCTTTTTACGGGGCATTAGTGATATAATATTTTAGTCTTTAATTTTAGAATTTAATTAGAGTGTACTGATTGTTATCTAATTAAAATATTCCATTTATATGATCATTTAAATAGTAGATGATTATGTCAAAAATTTTTACTGATGTGGTAATATATGATTGGATGTCTGTATAAAAATTTTTTACACCAACAATATATTCAAATTAAATCCTTAATTTTATACATGCTACTCATACTCGTTAATATTAAATCATACCTAATGGCTTGTTTCCTTTCCATTCTTCTGTTCACCAAATAGGAGATCATCTTTTTCCAGATTAAGTAGACACAATCGTCAATCACATTTTCCACATGAAGTACTAAAATATTAGAGAAAATTAATAATAAGGATCATTAGGAGAGATTAATTGAAAAAATCAATTATATTAAAATTATTAAAAAAGATTTAATAAAATAATAATTAAGGAGAAGTACCACATAAATTTTACGAGAGGGCAATAATGCCTTTTATTTCTTTTATCCCTAATTATTCATTCCTATCGTCACTCCTTCACCTATTATATATACCTATAAATCTTCCCCCACAAGGGCGATTGTGACGGCTCCAATGGTGGGGCGCAACAGTCAAACAGCTGAGAGAACTCAAGAATTTAGAGTATGGTTTATTTATTTTTTTGAAAACAAGCAAAGGAAGGGTTTTTAATTTGTAAGGATATGTTCTATTTAATTTTTGAGTAAATTACTTTTAAAGAAGATCTTTTAAAGGAATTATTCTTAGAATGATTACTTTTAAAAGAATTAATTTGCATTTAGTTTGAATATATCAAAATAAATTTAAAAGAATAATTTTTATTTAAATAGAATAAAATAAAATTATTTTTTATTATTGATGTGAAAATAATAATAATTTTTTTTTTCAAAATTTTTTTTCTAGAATAAAAAATAATTTTAAAATACTTCTCCTAAAAGATCTTTTAAAATTTTAAAATAAATTAAAAAAAGATATTTATATATTCAAATATATTAGTTATTGTACATTTTTATTTTTATACCAATAAAAAAAATTTTACCCCCGCAAAAGTACATCAAAACGGGCTCTAAATTGAAGACTGCGCTTCTGTTGTCAAGTTTTAGAATTTAGATCATCAGAAAAACCAAATGGTATACCAGTTTAATCTGCTTGAATAAATTGTTCCTTTTCATACTTGTCACATTTCTCTTAGCTAGGTATCGCATGCTTTGCAAGAACGTTTTTTGATGAAGGTATCGACATTAGAGTTAGAGTTTGAAAGTAACCTAAAAAGAAATGACTGCAAGCAAAGACATTGAAGAATAATTAGCTAAAGAAGAGCGTGAAAAATGCTTGTCTTTTTCTATAGAAAAGGGGGAGAGACACATTAATAGAACGCAAGTAATGAAATTCTGAGATGCATATAACATCTTTGAATTTGTTACTATAATCCTGAAATCTTATATTACACTTTTGCAATTATCTTTCTTGAAAATCAACTTGAGAAGCGCTGAACTAATAATAATTTCTTGCGCGACCTCTCTCACAAATGGGGCAAATGAAACAATCTTATATATCCCGGAATAGGGCTCCATCTTTGCGTATACAGAAGAGACAAGGACAACGTCCCAGTCACACATGACCTTTTGCAAATAATAATAATAGCGATAATAACAACAACTTCTCTCTCCAAATTCTTAAGTTCTCTCCGCTGCTATTTGACCGTCTCAACTCACCATTGCAGCCACCACCATCGCATATGTGGAGGAAGATTTATAGGTATCATTGAAAGAATGATTATAAAGATGAATAATTAGGAAGAATGAAATAAAGTATTATTGTCTATTTAAAAGAGTTGTGTGGTCTTTTTTTTAATTATTTTTTATTTGGTCCTTTTTGATAATTTTAATATAATGGATCCCATTTCTTAATTAACTTCTCTTAACGGTCCTTATTGTTAGTTTTCCCAAAAGATTAACTCCAAACAGTGTAAAATCAGTGCAAGAAAAAAAAAAGCCATGCTCATTAATTGATACATATTTTTGGCTCAATAAGGACTTTGCAGGGTTTCCAAAAAAAAAAAAGAAAACAATCAGACATCCGAAAAAAACATTTGAATCTTTTAAAGTAAATATATTTATAAAGTGAGAAAATAAATAATTAATTATTTTAGATTAATGGATGAAATGCACACATAATAAAAGTTATTAATCCGATAAACCTCTTATTTTCTTATTTTACAAACATGTTCACTTTATAAGATCCATCTTCAGAAAATAAGGGAAAAAAAATTATATGGGTTGCCGTGATTGGCCAAGGCTCGCCTCTGTTTTCGCCTCTGCACATTCTTTTTGCGTTTGAACTGGCAATGATTTCTGATGCGCCAATCCTTCTCTGCTTTTTGCCCACAAAACACTGTAGAGACTTAAAACCAGCATGATCCCACCCACAACGCTAGAAAACAGAAAGTCCAAATTAATGTAGAATATTTTATGACAATTAAGATCATGGAGTAATGCAAAGTGCAGAGTAGCATAACGGTACACACCACCTAAGTTCGGTACGTCATATTTGAGGTAGGTATACTATAGTTTAGGTTTAATTTGTCCAATCGCTATCCGAATCTACTCCTCTCATGGCTCAATTGATAATCTGATTAAAATCAGATTAACTTAAAACCTAAACTTAACTATTATGTGTAATTAATATATAAAAGATATTAATTTTGACAGATTGTCAATATAAAATATTTTATATTATCAATCAATCATATATAATCATTTGTATCACTTTTGAGATAATTATTGTTAAAATTAAATATTTTTAATGATATGAGAATACATGATTTGAGATAATCATCATTTGTATCATTTGTAAAAATTTTATTAACAATGTATTAAAATTAAATTTTTTATATAAATTAGAGATAAGTCTCATGCATTGTACAGATTTATTATTTTTTTTTTTGGTGATAGTGCTTAAAAATTAGATATAATGCTACATTTATTTTTAGAATAAAATACACTTAACTCTTTGAGATATTAAAAAATAACACTACACCCCATTTGTTTACAAAATATACACTCCATCCTAGTTCACTAGGAACATGTTTGGATTTTTTTTTTATTTTAGGAAAAAGTTAAGTGTTTTTTCTCAAAAATTGCTTTTATAAATTTTAAAAAACGTGTTTGTATATAACTTAAAAAAAATACTTGTAGAAAAAAGCCAATTTACCATTGTTTTTCATAAAAGTTAATAATATCCTCCTTTTAGAAAAAAACAGAAGTAAAAGTGGCTTTTAAAAAATAATTTTTGGTACATTTATTTGTACTTTTAACATAAAAAATACTTTTTTATTCCAAAATTTTTCAAAAATTACTTATAAATTTTTAATATTATTTGTTTTTGCTTCTTTAAAAAAAATTGGAAGCAAAAAATGATCAATTTTTGGCCTTTTTTTAAAGAAATAGATAATGAGCTATTTGTCAAAGAAAAAGAAGTAATAAAAGAGAGAAAATTTTATTCTTCAAATTTAGAAAGCACTCCTTTTTTACTCTCGTTATCACCCTCTCTCTTTCTCTCTCTCTCTCTCTCTATATCTTTTAATTATATTTTTATCAGAAAAATGAACTTCTATATGTATCATATTCTAATAGTTTAACAACTTTTAGTTTTGATAAAAAATACTTGTATAATTATATATATTTAAGTGTAGAACATTTTTCTGCTTCTGCTTCTACTTTTGATTTTGAAGAAGTATTTTTCTAAAATTTTTAATTGAATAGGCCCTTTATTAGAAACTATTTTTTGTTTTTGCTTTTTTTAGAACGTGTGTATTACTAATTTTTAAAAAAAGTGGCAAGTTAATTTTTTTTCCTACAAGCACTTTTTTTTTTAAGTTGTATCCAAACATACTTAAAATTTGTAAAAGTATTTTTTAAGAAAAAATATTTTTTTAAATAAAAACTAACCAAATGTACTATTAGTAAATTGGGATGGAGTGTATATTTTATAAACAAATGGGGTGGAAAGTAATTTCTTAATACCTCAAGAGTATTAAGTGTATTTTACTCTTACTTTTAATTATATATTCTACTCAATATATTTAGTTTATACATGTATTTCTCATCTTTATCAACTATAAGAATAAGAACTTTCAACTCATTTGGTAAGACCACTTTAGACAATTATAATACCTTTATAGATTATTACATAATAAATTGACTGCTTAATTATTAGAAATTTAAGTGATAGAATATATGTTGCATGTATATTTCACAGCAAACATAAGATGGCAATTTTATTATGATGCAATAATTTAATTTATTTGGAATAAAATATTTTATAAATATATGATTTGTGAACGAATCTACCTTAAGACTTATGAGAAAAAGTATAATTTGATTAAAGGGAAGCAATCCTTTTTTTTTTTTTTTTTGTTCCGAACGAATCCATCTTGTGATTACACTAATTATGATATAAAAATTACAAATGAAAAATGAATTATCAATTGCCATGTGGTGCTTAATTTTTATTTTACTATTTTCTATTATAAAATATGAATATTAAATTAAGTGCAAAAAGAATATTTAGAACGTAAAATTAAAATAATAAAGAAAATATATATATCAAAATAAAATTTAAATAAAATTATTTATAAATAATATTTAAAATAGCATATAGGATAATAAAGGTGTCAGGTTAATAAAATTTACGCTTTTAAGTAAATATAAAACATAATTTAAAATAAAATTTTTGTTGTCATTACTATTATATTCATTAAAATTTTTATGAATGTAGCGTTTATTGCCTCTAAGAAATTTGTTTTAGTATAGGTCATCAAATAATTTATTTTAAATTTTATAATTAAATTTCATTATTATTTGAGAATTTGAGTAGTCAAACAATTTTTTCCACTATAAATATATGATAAATTTTAATTACAAATTATAATATATGCAATGTCAGAGTGAATTTTACTCTATATATATATATATATATTAGTTGAGAATTTGAGTAGTCAAACAATTTTTTCTACTATAAGGGTGTGTTTGTTTGTGATTATTTTTGTCCAAAATTATTTTTTTATTAAAAAAAGTCAGTTTTAATATATTTGAATAATTTTTAAAAAATAATCAGATTCTTAAATATATCTATTTTCAGCTTTTTTGGAGAAGATGAAAAAAGTAGCTTATGAAAAAATTTAATTTTAAGCTTTTTCAATTATAAATAAAATTAAAATTTTACAATCACTTTTTTTAAAAAATAAAATATATGCATCCTAAATACATAATAAATTTTAATTATACATTGTAATAAATGCAATATCAGAATGAATTTTACTATATATATAATAAAAGAATTGTACTACAAAAAGATCGAGTGCAGTAACTCTGAAGCATTTACACTAAGTTTTACTTATTCTTAAGTTTAGTTGTATTACTTTTGCAAATCTCAAAAATAAAATAAATAAAAGCATATGGTGAGAGTTGAGCGCTTCCTATAGCAAATTCTTTAATGAAAATATAGTTTTTATTATTATGAATTGTTTATGTAATTTCGAACTGAATGAGCTGGCGAGATAAATCCCTTCTTAAATTTAATAAAAATATAGTTTAATTTTAATATTCTATTAATATTAAATTTTTATATTATTATTTAATTATATATTTATATATATATATATATATATATACAACTTTTAAAATAATTATTATAATAATAAGTTAAAATTAAATTTTTTATACCAACAATATATCAAAATTAAATTTATAAAATATTGGCATAATATATATTAATTTAAGTTAAGAATTCTTATTTTTATCTTAGATTGTTAAAACATTAAATCTCTTAAAATGTTTTTTAACATCGGGTTAAACTAAACCAACTCAAAATATTCTCTAAACCTCACAAAAAAATACGTTAAATCTAATTTGTAATATTTAGCCGAGTCTAGATAGCTCCGAGTCACGCTGAGTTGTTGGCCAAGTTTTTGAGCACCTTAATTTGAAGAATTGCCACCATTTGTCAAGGAGCCATGTGTACAAATTTTTACAGGTGTGCTGTGACTTGTGAGTATTGTGACTCTAGCGCTTTGTTAGGAGGTTGTATTATTTATTCATTCAATATTTTATTGCAATTTTTTATTAATTATATGTGGAATTTTAGTTGTAAATAATGTTAGAATAATAATAATCGAGTATAAGCCTTGACATATTTTTGTACGGATCGAGCACGGTTGAAGAGTTGTACTTGGTGGTTAATGTAGTATCATGCTCATAGAAAAAAAATATGTAAAGCATAAAATGAAAATTATATTTCGAAAGTTAATCCTTACTTAAGAAAAATTCAGAGTTATACCTATCCCCAAACATAGTATTAACAGAGTAATTAGCAACTCACCTGCCCAAACATAAGGGCTCGCCCAAGAGCAATATAGAACCTGTGGTAGCGATTACAAAACTCAGTGGGTTCCATATTGCTGAGAAAACAGGCCCTCTCTCCTCAATCACCCAAGCTTGCATGTAGTACGCGACCCCGGTCACCAGTGTTCCCTGTTACAGGTAACAGGTGACTTAGATAGATGCCTTGGGATTCTATCGTAGTAAGGTAGGCATCATAATCATCAATTTATTTATTTAATGCAATGGTGGGAAAATTTCATAAAAAACTAAGAACATAATTCTTGGATTTTTGTTAAAGAAAGGAAAATAAACTTCCATTTAGTACTAAATTAAGCAAGCATGTTCCCCTTATTGTTAGATCTACACAACTAACTGAAAATTGAATTGCACATTTCATTTAGCAGCATAAACAGAAACTATTTTCCACTTTCTCCCCCTACCAACGTTAGTTTAGAAACGGAGATCTAATTTAAACTTGAAACATCTTTTATGGATATTAGAAACATATCTTGGTGATGAATCAAAGTCCATGGAAAAATATCAAAAACTTTGTGACAAGACAATTCTATAAGACTTTTTTTTTTTATTAAAAAAGAAAGAAAAAGAAAAAAAGTTGCACTTGTTTAGTTTAGTATGGAAAAATATCAGACATCAATATTGCACCATAGAAAGGAAGTTACATAAATAGAATGCATCACTTTAATACTTACACTGTAGACAACGGCAAGCAGTCTCATGTTCCAACCCAACTTCCACTGCTGAAAGTCTCTTTCGAAAGCTATAGCAACAACAAATGTCTGAATTGCACTTGATAGGCACTGAAGGCTCGTGAAATATAGTTTTGAAGGGTAGCTCTTGAGAAATTGAGCCTGTTATTTTTGGATCAGCGTGAGTCGAGTATAAGTCATCAACTACATGATTACAAAAATAATACGTACTTTATCATCTTCACAGTAAATATAATTACCGAAAGTAAATAATTCATATGCTATAACCCCGAGGTGAGGACGGCTCAAGTCCATCAGTCTAGATGTAGACTCTAGTACAACTTGGAATAGCACAAATATGCAACATAAGTGGCTACCTGAATTACAAGCCAAAAACTCCAAGTGATGACGCCCAAGAACAGGAGTAAAGAACCCAATATCCATCTTTTGCGGCTTGAAAGATGTTCTTCATGATGTTGACCGTGGTGGTATCCAGATAGGAGATGATGCAGAGTCCCTAAATGGGGTCCTTTGTAAAATGCAAGGGTCGCTACACCACCCAGGCACAGCAATACACTCCCTATCTTTGCAATTCCAGATTTTGTCCTTATATTTACCTTTTCCATTCTGCAATACATCATCACTTATGAGCCACTCAGAGTCATATATGTCACTCCAGTCAACTAAGCACAGAGCATCATATTGGCTATCTCAACTTTATCAGTATAACACAACCTGGAATGGAAGGTGATCTAAATTCCACTAATGATGCTGCATTAGAAATTATAATATTATACCATCCAATATTTTTTTTCCCCTTTTCTAGAAGAGAAGAAATTCCCCTTTCTTTCAAAATCTCAAGACATCATCTCCTAAAATTAATTTTTGATGGAAACATATTTTTTCTTTCGTCAGACTCTTTCCGTTTAAAGTAACGGGAAACCAAAAAGGATTTTCCAATAATTACCTGAGAATTACAGCAAGGAAGAATGTAGAAGCGGGAAGGCAATTAACAAATGCGGCACCCAACGTGGCAGACGTGTAAACCAGGGCAATGCTATACACATTCAGAGTCAGAGTAAGCCTGAAAAGCAACAACATAGTAGGATTATAGACCTAAGGTTCTTTCTTATAGTAGCATTTAATTTGTTGAGAAATCACATAAAGAATAATAATACTTTACCCTATAAATGCAAGCATAAAAATCTTGCAGAAGGTCATGAACGAGAGTGGCACTGCACCTTTTCTGGACCATATAATAGTAAAATATATACGTCAGTTATATAATCAGAACGCACTATGATAAACCGAGCATACTCTATAAGGAAGAGAAACATATCATTTACATCATTACCGTTCAAATATCAAGGCCAGAGGGACCAAAATAACCGTTCCGACCAATTGTCTATAAAAGATAAACACACAGCTATTCATGCCCGTGTTCAATACGGCCTTAGTCAACAAGGTCATCCCGGAATATATGAATTGCATTAGAATCACTGCCAAATATGGCTTAACTTCACCCATTTGACAGTGAAAATGTATAGAAGATTACGCCTTTTGATTTTCGCCTATCAAGTGCTTAATTATATAGTGCTTTAAAAAGGTTGCTTAAATCACTTTCCCCATAATGAAAAATGCTGCATGAGAAATGAGGGGAAAATCTTTATGCCTTCGCCTGCCTTAACAGTTAATCAAATTACACTAAGATTAGAAATCTCAGTGGTGTATCTATTCTACAAGCACTCCCATTTTTAAATAAAACTTTATTATGGCATCTCATCTTTCGGTTTTCATGCACAAAAGCAATAAGACAATAATATAATAGAAATAATTAGATGCTTTCCTCAGCATTTGGCAATTATGTCTGAAGTATCTATTTGGTAACACCTTGTGCGAATTTTCATGTGTTCCGTTTGAATGAATGATATTGGTCACTGATAGAACGGTGCAGACTTCTGAGAAGTTGGAAAGTGGAAAGTGGCAAGCTGGCAACGAAGATTCTTTTTGGTTAAGAAATTTTAACTACACATGTAACATTTCTCGCATACCTCCAATTACCATTTACCACCATCCATATTTCCCTTCTTTCACTCACCTTTTGTCATCCTCAACACGGTATCGACGAGGTGTATGTAAAGCTAAATTTATATGTTTATCGCAGTACTCTACATGTATCAAGTTATGATAAAAACTTAATTATTATTCAATTAATGCTTTGTCTTCGTGTACTTGAAATTTAGAGAGAGAAAATATTTTTGAGAAAGGAACTATTTTTTTAACTCTATAAAATATATTATATTTTTATTTTTTTTAAAATTAATATTATTATGAAATTTAATAATTATATTTGATTATTTAAATAAAGAGTAAAATTGTATAAACTCTCTATTTCCGTCCCCTTATCTATTTTCCATTCCCAAACTAGAGCAAAATATACCCTCTAAACCTCTCTTTTTCTTTGATGTTTTCAATTTCTTTTCTCTCATAATTGGCAAACACGTGCTAAAATTAATTTAATGATTAAAATACAAAATTTCTAAGTATTTGGATGTAGTTCAAGCCTTCATTCTCAAATTATTGTGGAAGTATTAGAAGGTAGTTCAAGGCCTTTGTTATCAAATTATGAAAGTAAAAAGAATAAATATTTGACAATTAGATCTTTTTTGAATGGTCAAAATTAAAACTAAAATTATATGACCTTTTAAGTGATTATATGATATTTAAATAACTTTAAATCTTGATAATCCCTATATAATTATACGGCCCAAATTTATTCCTTTAAATCTCATAATAAACCATTTTTCTCACTTAATACATCATCTATAAATAGTATAACCAAAATGAATCCCCTATGACTATAATGATATATCGGTTTTTTTTTTTGTAATAATTGATAATAAACTCGACCCACCAACTAGTGAGGAGTATAATCCCAGATTACTACAGCAATATCATCACATAACCAGCAACTACTTAGGACCATCATACTGCACAAAAGAAAAACATGCATCCAGCTACATAGGACCACCAAACTGCACCAAAGAGACTACATGCACCCAGCATAATGCCAGTTTTAGCACAAGACACATGCATTTAAAGTAGATAGTACTAAATTATGCAGCAGCACTCCCAGCAAAAATAGTTCAATCTTTTGGTATAATGATGTTCCTTCCTTTGAAACTTCAAATTTGCTTTTTCCTGCATTAGTCAATTGATTCCTTGATAAGTTGTCTCACCATGCACTATCTGCAGTTTTCTTTCCACAGCTCAATATATCTGAATTCTTAAATAGTTGAAGTTCGGTTGCATCCCTCCACCAGCATAATATCATTTTCTAAGCCATGATAACGATATTATGATTCTTTTTTTAAAAAACAATTTATTCTTTTCACTTGCACATGTATTTCAGAAGAATTTAGATTTTATTCTTTTTTAATGTGAATTTAGATTTTATTCTTTTAATTTTCATTCATGTTATTCTTATAAAAGATAAACAATTCATTTGTAAGCATACTTTTTGAAAAAGGTCTCAAAAAATTTTGCTCTAATTGCATTGCTCTTCAAATTAACTCACTAGGAACGGCCCTGACTTGTGATTGATAATAGTAAATACGAAGAAATTATAAGTTCAAACCCCCCGTAGTGGCATTATTAAATGAAAAAAAATCAACAGATTTGTTATGTTTTGGAGGTTAGTATTCTCATATAACTTCTTAATGTCAAATATTCCTGCATGATCATTGCATTTAATAATCCTTTCTTACTACAATAATGATGCTTACAGAATTGAGCTCATGACTTCCAGTACATTTTCCAGATCCCTCATCTTAGACCCCGCTCATTACGACTTTAACAATTATGTTTCATGTCAAAGTCGAAAGCATGAAAAGAATAAAAAAAAAAATGATTAGGGTTACTTTTTCTCCAAAAACATGGGCAAAACAGGGGACTATGTATTTTCGTGTGTTATTTCATGTTTTGGCTTCCACTTTCAACAGCTCCACGATGACAATAGAGCTAGAAGACAGGATTCCTTTCCAATTTAAAGTTTGGCAAAATCTTATCTTTAAAGCGAGATTAAAATTCTTGGTTCCCGCAGCAATTATTTAATATAACTACTTTATATTAGGACAAAAAAAATTGAAAGTATTGCGAATGAAAATCTTTTGACGATAAATTATGGCTCAATGGTCAAAAGATTTTTTTTTTTGGGGGGAGGAAATAGCTTCAATCTTGAGAGCCAGGGTGAGTTTACATAAGATATAAAAATAAGATTATTTTAATAATTGATTATAATTATAATTGATTTATTTTATAACCGAGTATGATTGTTTAGCAAAAAAGGGTTAATCCTCTACAATGAACTATAGTTCAAATTCTACCCGAGAGATATGCTCATATTTAATATCTAATCATACCTTAGACTGATTGCTTCGAATAGAGAATACTTCTAAAAAAAATTTTCAATAAAAAATCAAGCATGAAATAATTAATTTCATATTTAGATAAATTAAAAGTTATTCTAAAGTAGTGTGTTTTGTTTAAATTGTACGAAACAAGATACTTATGTATGATAAACTATTGAAAAAATATGAAATAATTTTTATATATTATATAATATTTAATACTTATGGTTAATTTGATAAAAAAAATATCATAACTTCAAAATAATAAAATTCTGCTTATAATCAAAATGATAAAAAAAAATTAAAAAAATTATTTCTTATATTATTAAAATAAGCTAAAATTATAATCAATTTATTTATATTTAACAAACTTATCAGATAATATTGAAAACGGCATTAAAGAAAAACTTTTTTGAGAAATAATCAATCATTTCCAAACATGCACCTAAAGTGAGCCACTGGCATAAGGTTCCTCTATATCGTAATTAACAGTAGCACAACAAGTAAGCATATTTTCGATTAAACCAAAGAAAACGTGCTTAAACTGATAAGAATGTGCGAATTTGATGCAATGAGAAAACTTCTCAATGAAACATAACTACAACGTTGAGGCAAATATGAACAAAACTTTTGATCAGTAGCATGGTTGGAACAAAATCAGAAAGAGAAAACCATATGCTAATCGCTTTACTAATTTTTTATTCCAATTCAATTTCTCACGAATCATTCTGTTAATTCACATTAAAAAAATCATTCTTTTAATTTAACGCTTCATTGATTAAAATCTATATCTTAATCTCATCTGCGGTCAATTTTATGCAAATTTTGATTCAAAGAAAACTAAATCCAGTTAGGATAGTTTTCATTTGTAAGAAACTTATTGCAAAATTTATTGTAATCATAATGAAAAATTCCTAATCAAGACAATACTATAACAGTTAATCTCATAGTAATATTTATAAGAAAAATGTTAGATAATCAAAATTTTTATTAGAATTTAATTATCAGAATGATATGACATTGTTAGTGTTACCAAATAATGGGATCACTTAGTTGCTTGTTAGGTTTTGTTCAGTTAGTTTATTACTGCATTTCAGATTCATTTCATTTCACATGTCATTTAGACTTCATTTAAGTTAATTGATACAGAGCCAGACTTGTATATAAGTCATTCTTCTCCCAATCTCAAACTCCCTCAACCTAGCTCTCTCTACACACAAGCTTTTCTCAACCATGGCTGATTTGAGGGTTAGTGACCTTTAAATTAATAAGTGGACCTTACCACTTTATGTCATTTAACCACTATGATAATTTATGTCAAGTTTTGCTACATTCTTTTGGTTGTATAGCATTTCTATATTTATGAAGATAACTAATCAAAGTCTTAGAAAATAACGACAAAACACTTTCACTAAATGAACCAAAATACTCTTATATAGTAGTTGAGATTGACTTATGTGTTTTATTTAATTAAAATATAAATGTAAAACTGGCATATTATATTTTATATTTTAAGTCAAATTTAATTTTAATACATTATTGGTATTAAATTTTTTTACATAGTCAGTCAATTATCACATAAATATATAAAAATGTTTAACTTTTATAATTATGAGATTAATTTGGGGATGGGGTTATTGGCACTCCATTTTGTCTATTTACACTCTCCATTATTAGTTTATAACTTAAATTTCCTAAACTACCCTCATTTAGATGAACTAATGTTAATAAAATTAAATTTTTAATAAGTATATTATTATTTGTTTATTTACACTCCCATTTAATATCAATTACTTTCATCTTTATTTTCACAAAAATTTTCTTTCTATTTCATCGCATAACTCTCCCATCTATTAATTTTTTAAAAAAATAATATGCAAATATTTACCACAAAAGTTATGTAAAAACATAGGCTCTAAGTGACACTTAACATCAAAATATATTAATAAAAAAATCCAATAATCAATTAAAAAATATATAATACTACTCATAATAATAACGAGACCATGTTACGTCAAATAAAAAAAAAAAAAAGCAAATGCATGTCAAAAGCTAATATATTTTTATCTCATATTAATTTAGCCTAATAAACCTTTATAAAAATTAAGAATGGATTTCATATTTGTTTGTATGCATGCTTTCTTGTAATTTATTTTCTTCCTAAGTTCAAAAAAATTTACCCACTTTTCTGATTGATTGCAACAATTATACTATTTGAAAATGTCCCTTTCGATAAGAATAAAAATTATAAATTCCCCTTTCATATGGTATTACTGTATATAACTATTATTGATTGAATGTTAAATTTTGATTGAGATATTTGATGTAGTAAATATTTGCATATAATTTTTTTTAACAACTTTGAAGAAATATAAAAATATAATTAAATTAAGAACTCTCTGTGATAGAGAGAAAAATCTAATGTGATAGAATAAGGGGACTAGTGATACGATAGGGTATAGGGAAGAGTTCTTTGAAAATATAAATGTGAGAGTAATTGATATTAAATGGTAGTGTGAATAGATAAATAGTAACATATTAATTAAAATTTAATTCTGATAAAACTAATCCATTAAGTCAAGGGTAATTTAGGAAATTAAAGTTATATAATATTAATGGGAAGTGTGGATGGCCAAACAAGAGTGTTGATAGCTCCATCTTAATTTGGATACATTAACAGTATAAAAGATTTTTATATAGTTGACTGATCATATCCTTTTATTTTAATGACCATTCAAGTAGTGGATGTGAGACCTAATTATATATACTGATGTGTCAAGATATGATTGGATGACAATATATTCAAATTAATTTTATAATTATTCTCTCAAAAGTTATACATGTAGATATAATTGAATGATAATATCAATTTTTTTATTCAATAAAAAAAATAATCTCTTTTAAGTATGTGAGACATACGAATTAACTGTTAATGATATTAATATCTCATAAAACAAAAACAAGAGTTATAAGGAAGAAACTAATATAATAAAAACATCAGACTGGCAGGTTAAATCAAGCCCTTCATAAGAGAAGCATTTTACAAAAGAGAAAAAAGGTGAAAACATGAGATATAATTAAAAAAAGAAGAAGAAGGTAAAAACACTTAAAACATGAGATATAAGATGATAAGAATTAACACAAGTCAAACAGCTCGCCTCACAGCGTAAGTTGAGATAACCGACAATAGCGCGGACCCTTTAAACCAAAAATAGAAAATCATAAAAGTGAAGGGCTTTAGCCAGGGCCAATGGGCCATATACTGGATTTTGGCATGGCTGGAGAGAAGTGCCCCTCTCCCATACGTCCAGAGCACTTTGGAGCCATGAGCCCAAAACTTCCAGTGCAGCCCAACCCAATAGCAGGTTTCCCCTGAACAAAAAAGAGGTTTCCTGAATAGGCACATGAAAATGGGAACGAGCGGAAATGCAGGGGTTTTAGTACTATTGTCTTCTCCCGACTCCCGACTCCCGACCCCTAAACCCTCGCCCGTGCCCTCGTCCCATTTTGGATGCCAAAGCTCACAACACACTCGCACTGATGCGGTTACCCACCTGCAACAGCTATAACTAACTGCTCCTCACATCACTTACCAATTTCTGATCCCATGAGCATGAGCATGAGCATGAGGCCCCTTCTCCCCAAATACCTCTTCTTCTTCTCTTCTTCTTCCTCTTCCTCTTCCTCTTCATTTTCATCATCAACAGCTCGTGCTCTTCTTCTTCGGCTCCAAGTGTGCCACTTTTCATCTTCATCACCATCACCATCTTCTTCATATCATTGGAGGCGGTTGGAGGAGGAGTCCAGGCACGTGAGGGTGTCGGTGTGGTGGGATTTCGAGAACTGCAACCTGCCCGCGGGGGTGAACGTCTCCAAGATAGCGCCGGCCATAACGGACGCGGTGAGGGCCAACGGGATAAAGGGCCCCGTCCAGATAACGGCGTTCGGCGATGTGCTGCAGCTCTCGAGGCCCAACCAGGAGGCACTTGCTTACACCGGCATTCATCTCGCCCACGTTCCCAATGGTTCGTACCCCTTCCTTCCTCCTCCTCCAGCCCTCCCTCCCCTTTTTCCTACATTTCTATCATTGCCGAACTTATAGTAATTTTTTTTTTTTTTTGGGTTTTGTGTCCTTCTGTCAATATTGTTTTGGTGTTTGATTGCAAGAATGGGCTGTTTTAAAATTTTTAGTGAAATTATGAGTCCCAGGCATTTTCGTTTAGTTAGCAGAAACAAGTGAAAAGGGCTCAGCTCGACTTGAATGCTCCTAGATTTTGAGCTTATGGTTTGTTGTATCGCCGTGAATTTTTTCATCTTTTGCAATTACAGAACATTTTCACTTGTCCTAAATAGTCAGTTTTTATAACTGACAATCTACTAGTCTTCTTGATTAGGTTTTTGGGGGTAAACTATACCTCCTTAAGAGTTGCCACCAAATCAATCTTAGTGCAGTGTACTTTAAAAACGTATTTAATTGAACCCCCTTGAAGTTTCATTAATAATTTGGCTAAAAATGGAGAAGTTATTTGCAGCACCAATGATCTTTTCTTTCCAAAAAATTCATCCAAAGGCTTTTTTTTTTTTTTTTGGCCCCCATTTTAAGGATTTAGTGTGCAGTCAAAGGCTAGTGATAAGCTTGGTTTTAAACGTAATGTGTAAAAGTAGTTTTTCTAAATGCTTTTGGCAGTAGGGAGTAAGACGAGCAATTGTCTTCTTCTGCATCTTTGTTGGATAACTGCCACTGATGGCAGTATTGAATGCAGTGTGACAGTGTCTTTGTTTGTTGTACTTGTAGGGCTTGATGAACTTTGTTCTTGTTATTTCATCAACTCATCATATTTGACATGGAGGTGCAGCTAATTAATCATTGTAAATGGTTTGTAGCTCATGTACCAGTATCTGTGGCCCATATAGCTTCAGGACTTTCTATAATGTTTCAGCAATCTACATTTCATCTACAAGTATAGTTTTTCAAATTATAATATCTTTAAGGACTTTGTTGCAGGTGGAAAGAATAGTGCTGATAGATCTCTTCTTGTTGATCTTATGTATTGGGTTTCTCAAAATCCTCCGCCTGCACATCTCTTTCTGATTTCTGGTGATAAAGACTTTGCTGGCATATTGCACCGGCTAAGAATGAATAACTACAATATCTTGCTCGCAATCCCAGGAAGGGCTCCTGATGTGCTCTGCAGTGCAGCAACTATAATGTGGCAATGGCCTTCTTTGCTTAAGGGAGAAGATCTTACTGGAAAGCATTTCAACCATCCTCCTGATGGCCCCTTTGGTTCTTGGTATGGAAACTATAAGGTGCCTCTTGAAAATCCCTTCTCAGCTAGTGAGCAGTCTGCATCTGTACAAAATGTCGAAATCTGCAAACCTACCCCAGACTCAAAGTCAGGTACAGTTCCAAAGTCAGTTGTAAGGCAGGTTAGGCATATATTGAGTTCACATCCAAAAGGGATCTCCATTATAGATCTTCGTGCAGAGTTGGCAAAATGTAATGTCAGTTTGGATAAATCCTTATATGGACATAAAAAGTTTTCCCGCTTTCTTTTATCAATGCCATGCATACAGCTCAAGCCTTTAGGTGATGGTAATTATTGTGTACGTTTGATGCCCTCAGAATCCCCTGAACCCTTTGCAAGCAATGATGGGCCATCAACTACATATGCTATTACGAGTGAGGAGAGGTGCCATGCAACTGCTCCAAAGCTAAATGATGAGGCTAAAACTATGGCTAGAGATGCAGATGGGACGCCTTCAATGGCCTCATTGCATGAAAGGAGTAGTGAGAAGGTTAGGGATGTGGCTGATGCACAATTGTCTGAGACTCAACTGCCACCCAAGGATAATGCAGTTTCCAAATCCAAGGAGGTTTTCTTAAAAACGAGCTCTAAAAAGTCACCTCATAATGAGATTATTAGGCCTGAGGATGTAAGTCCCAATATTTCAGGAAAATATACAACATCAGAGAATCACTTTGCTCGGAGTGACACAATGGTGGAAAACGATCGTATTGAAAATAATGAATCTGGAAAGTTTATAGCTGAGGACAAATATGAGAGGCCAACTAGAAAGGACACTGATGAAGTTTGTCACAGCCCATATTCTTTGCCAGTTGATGACTCTGTGATTGGCAAAAGGCCTGGTAGGAATGCTGAAAGTTACAGCAAAAGTCCAACTTTCTTTGGTTGGATTAGAAGTTGGTGGCCATTTGGGAAAAGCGGTGCAAAGTCTGGTGATTTGACTATTCATCAGACCAGGATGGTTAGTCACTCTGAGGAGCCCAAATTATCTCAACTGGACAAGACTATTAGTCGTTCTGAGGAGCCCCAGTTATCTGAACTTGACCAGACTGTTAATCATGCTGAAGAGCCCCAATTATCAGATGAGCCCAGGTTATCTGAACGGAACCAGAGTGTTAGTCACGCTGAAGAACCCAAATTATCAGATGAGGAGCCCAAGTTATCTGAACGGGACCAGACTGTTGGTCATTCTGTGGAGCCCAACTTATCAGAAGTGAACCAGAATGTCGGTCATCGTGAAAAGCCTGAGTTATTTTCTACAGGTTCCTTTTGGAATGACATGGAATCTTTTGTTTTTACCCCCAAAGGATCGCTTCTTGTCTCCCTGTCAACAAGCAGGTTAGTATGCATAATAGTTTTGTACAAATCTTTTGAAAATTTTCCATTTTGGTATGGATAATAACCAACTTTTGGCCTCCACTTGTTGATTACTTCCATCTTATAAACTGAATGTAACAAATAGATTGTATCATAATGTTCTTCTATTGAAAGTTGTGTGACGCTTTCAATTTTTTATGACGATCATCATGTAGCTAGTAGCTACTCCTACATGTTGAAAGAGTAACTTTGTAATATTCTGCCATTTGTTGTTTGTGTCAGGGAGGATTTGGCACATAAATTACAAAAGGATGGACCCCTAGCTCTCAGATCTCTCACTGAAAAGGATATCTTTCAGCTGGTGGATTTGTTAATAGCAGACAAAAAATGGTTGGAGGAAAGCCCCTCCCACACATATCCTTTTAGGCTAACTCAACCTGTTCAGAAGAGCTCATTGGTGTGCCTATCTCATGGTGCGAATGGCTTGAGGTCTCTCTTTTTAAGTAGAACATTGCAGTCCAACTCGCAGAAATCATTTGAACATGATGGGGAGAAACACAATCAGAATATTCCTCATACTACAGTTTCCACACCTGCCACTGAAACAAAATATGCTGAGAGGTCTAGAAATGATATATTAGTAGACTGTCAGAAACTTGTGAATGAAATATTGAGGGAACACCCAGAGGGATACAATATTGGTTCTTTCCGAAAACTATTTGTTGAGAGGCATGGCTATCATCTTGATTTACAGAAGCTTGGTTATAAAAATTTGGCATCCTTATTACAGACAATGCCTGGAGCTAAATTAGAGTCCACTTATATTTTTCCTTCTGTTCCTGCTGTTTGTGATTCTGACCGGGAAACTTCAATTCTCAAAACTCAAGTTACCAGTGCCAGTCATGCGATCTCCAACTCAGATAGTGAATTGTCTGATTCAGCTCCAAAAGATGATGACATTGACTCTCCATGGGACGAATTAGGTCCTGTTTCTGTCAACAATTCCAACCAGAGTGATCTGGAATCAAAATTAAGTAAAAAAGCCAAAGAACTGGATACCTCAAGGTATCCTGATTATGAACCCATTGGCTTAGATTATGATTCTTCTGAATCTGAAGGAGATAGTTCCTGGTTAACTCAACCAGAAGAGCAAGGAAAGCCAAAATGTAATGAACAAGACAGTTCTTTTTGGCAGGCTCTGGATTTGTGGCACAGCAGTAAGGAAGGAGAGAATAGTGCGAAGAAGTCAGACAGTGTTGACGTCTTGGGCGATTCTCTGGCTGATATTTTAAACTCATCGGCTGAGTCGGCTCGGGATACCCTTTCAAAAATTCCGTCGGGGAACTACAGAGAGAAGCAAAGATCTCAAAAGAGCTATTCATTTGTTGCTGACCCACTCTTACCGGAGAAGGACAAACTAATTGATGGGATATTAGATGGCTTTAAGAAGGCAGATGAGTCTAAGATGCAAAATTGAGGAGTTCCTGTCCTGGTGTGAACTGGACCTGGGTCCTTGATTTCCATAATAGGACATTTGGGATTCTGATCACTCAGGACTACAGACCCAAATGGTGAATGTTTCTTTTGTAGCACGGAATTGCAGATTTAGCTGGCCATGGTACTAACAGTTCAATTGAGGATGATTCAGAAAGTTGTTAGTTGAGTCGGATGTAGTACTTAGGATTTAGGAAAGGTGATGAGTCCATTATATATGCTATTACAATTGTAATAGATATTTGAGTTTTGATCTCTTACATGCTGTCTTGGCATGTGACCATAATATGGCGATGACCCCTACTTTTGAAGGGTGCATGAGCCATACAATGCGATGTTAGCTCATTTTTTAAAGGATTATATTCATTTTTTACTTCTCGCTTTTCGCTTCTTTTTCTGCTCAGCGGGCGCCACAGCTTCATTCGATCAGTGTAGTCTGTTAATCTTGCTTAATGCTCTTTTTTTATTTTTATTTTTATATTTTTTGGTGTTTTGTTGTTGTTTTTTGGGGAGGGGCGGGGGGGTTATTTTCTTAATGCTTTTGTTTCACTCATTATCCAACGCAAATGTCACAACACTAATTTAAAGTGGGGCAAGTTGAATATTAGTGGTGTCTTTGATATTGATTAATATTCTTTGTATATTACAAGGAGATATTAAAAATAAATATTATGAAAAGAGAAAGATATAAAGTATTTGATAATAGTTACTAAAATTTAAGACTCTGCATCTTTCTCTCTCTCTCTCTCTCTATATATATATATATAATGTTTACCTTTAGCATTATTTTTTTATGTATAAATAACATTACTCATTAATACTACTTGAGCATCATTGTGTAAAAAGTCATACCTGTTTTTTCAAAGATATCCTCAATTAAGATTGTTAATTCTTTTCTAGTTTCAATCAAATTGAATAATTGCATAAATAAAAAGAATAAGATATAAAACTAGAGCCTAAAATGTAAGGGATTCTTACTGAATATGACTTCAATTTAAAGATTCTGCCTCTACAAAACATTATCCATAAACTCATGAAATAATTTATTTTAAGTCAATGTTAATCTTCTGTCTGAAATAATTGCATAAAAAAAAGAATAAGATTTAAAACTAGAGGCTAAAATGTAAGGAATTCTCACTGAATGTGTCCAATTTAAAGAACCTGTCTCTACAAAACACTATCCATAAACTAATGAAATAATTTATTTTAAGTCAATGTTAATCATCTTTCTAAATAATAAACGGAAAAGTGTTCAAACAACCTCAAATATATTACAGAGGTTCGTGTTTTTTTACTACTGTGGAAGGGTGGAGGGGTTTGGTGACAGAAGGGAAATGTCGGAAAGATTTTATATTAATTTTTTTGGGAATTTGAAGCTGGTTCTGGTGTGCTGCTATGTTAGATTCTGGTGCGAAACAAAACCCAAATGCAGTTAGAGCTACAATAAGATGAATGCGTTCGTTTTTCACTTTTCCGTTAACGATAAAAAAGCTCAAAATACAATGTCCAGTACGTGTAAGGAGTCATTTACTGCGTTTCAAAGCACACAAGAAAGAAAAAAAGAAAAAAAAAAAATCAATCCTACGCTGGACTGTGATAAACCAAAGTGCTGTCCCAAGAATTTGCGATTGTGTTATAACTGAAATAAGCATAATTAGACAGATGGGCGTCAACGTCTCAAAATTATAAGGGCTGTTTGTCTGTCTAGTTGATGTGTTTGATTAATAGATATATTTTTTGCATTTTCTTTATTAATATTTTCACTATTTTCTTCAAAAGATTTTAAAAACATAGAATAGAATCAAAACTATATGGCATTTTCACATTTAGAATTAAAACATATTAATCGAAAATAAAAATAACAAAATAACGAAACAAAAGTAAGAGCTGAACAATTTTGAATCCAGTTATATACTAACAAGGGATGATGAGCCTTGTAAATCTTGTTATAGAATGCATTCACTCAAAACTTATGAAGGTCACAACTTCTTATAGAATGCATCCACTTACTCCCCTTGGGCGACGTCAGCCTTCACCAACGCTCCATTTCATATTTATGAGTCTGATCCTCTTCTTTATCAATTTTCTTAACCCAAATTTGTTTTTTTAATATAATGTTTTGCACGGGACTTCATCTTTTAGAAAGGGAAATATTTTTCACATGAATAAATTTTGTGTTGCTAATAAGCTGTATCTCAAATGACACATTCCTTAATTTAAGTGATAAAGGATTTGTTGATATTAAGTTGAGAGTTATATCTTCATAAAATATTTATGAAGATGAAAGAAAATTTTTAATATTTATAAAGGTTAAATATATATTTTAAAATATTTTTGATTAAAATTTAGAATAATAAAGATTAAAAATATAATATTATAAAAAAGAATAAAAATAAAAAAAATAAATTTAAAATAAGTTATATTTATAGCAGTTGAAAATATATGTAATCATGTATAGAGATGTGTTAAACATCAAGTAATCGGACAAAATATTGATGTGACGTGGCTTGCGTTTTCTCGCGTTATCATTTGCGAAGTTCCTATGAAAATAATTTATGTACAAGTAACACCGCTCTATCTCAAAATCATAGGATAAGATGACAAGATAGTGTAGAGTTTTTAAACAAGGATAAGATGAAAAGTAAAAAACCTTTTGTGACTTTAGATCAATTATTTTTTATTATCAAAAAGTTTGAAGTAAGGAGAAAATTTACCTTAATTTTAGACATCTCTTTAAACTCATCAAATACTTACAAAATTATTTACATATCACTTACTAAGTATTAATAGAAAAACCTAGAAACCAAACTTAAATTGCGATAATGTATAAGCCAATGAACGATCAAGCAAGCCAACTACTGTTGATATTTTGGATTGATCTTTACAACTATAAAAAGTTGCAAGAAAGATCACACATATATAGGGAAGAAATTAATATCGATATGCTGCTAGTATATAGCTATTGTAAAAGTAAATTTTTTTTTAATAATGTGACAATATATAATGAGATAACAATTTAATTTGTATATATCATCAGTATAAAAAAATTTATGCAAATACCCAATCATATATTGTCAAATAAATAAAATTGTATAACTTAACCAACCACTGTCAGTATATCAAAATCAATCTCATGATTGTAAAAAAAATTTATTATACGCACACATACAGAATCACTTAAATATTTTTTATAATCTAAATACAATTATATTTCGACACTTTTTAATTTGTTATTTAAATTTTTTTTACTTTTATTTTTTTACTTTAACAAAAAAAAAAGAAAAATCTAAATAAACAAATAACGAATCTATTTGCATATATGTACCAATTGATATATTTATATTATTTAATAACTTTTATAGAATATAATTTTTATGAAATTAAATTATAGCTATCTATCATCATGTTAATAATGAGAATGAATTTTCTTATATGAAATTTTCAGATGATCAAATTATGTGTAAATTTTCACTTTTGATTAAAAAAAGAGATTTCAAGCATGACACAACATGAAAAGATCAATGATGAAAATTTTAATATGACATGATTATATAAAAATTTCATGAGCTAATTCATTTCGTCTTAATCATTCATTCAATTGTGTCAAAGTTTAACAATTAAACAGTCATGTGAACATGGTCAAATACTCTTTGTTTTTGTGTGCTTTAAAAGAACTTATTACACTAATTTTAAAATAATGGAAGTTTTTTTTTCATAAAAATTTAATTTCAATGCATTATCGATATAAAAATTTTTTACACAAATATTCAATTATGTATTGCTCCATTAGTAAAAATATTTAATTTAATTATTTATTATTTTAAAAATCTTATAAATAAAAGCATCAATTTAAATATCTATGCAAAAAAATTTTATACCAATAATATATCAAAATTAATCTCTTTATAATTATAATCCATCAAGCATGAATCTTCGAATCAACAATTAGTTGTGCAAAATCTTCTTCAATCGTAAAAATATCCACATATTTTGGCAAAAATTTAAGCAGCTTTCAAGCATGACAACTCGACAAAGCTGAAAAAAATAAGTACTTTTTCCTTTTCCAAAAACCCAGGTAATCATAAATTGTTGTCGCAATTAGCAGGTATACAGCCCGAGTTCAAGAATACCATACGAACTTTCTGTTTTTCAACCCATTCGTTAACTTCACATATTCAAAATCCACAAAAGGCTAACCTAAAATAAAATGCTAGAATTCTTTATAAATTGATTGATTTAAAAACAACTCAATTCACCAAAAGTCTTTCATCAATTTTCTTAAAATCTAACATTTTAGCTTAACTTCATTTTTCTTTTCCCCAAAACCTTGCTGCAAAGAAATAAATAGAAGAGTTTACATGTTTGACGTACTTAACAAACCAACACGAGCAGACAGACCCACAGAAACGCCAAGCAAAGCTCATGTGAACAACCGAATCCTGAAAGACATATTGCTTGACGTAAAGAAAAGAGCCACGTCGTGCGCACATTTCGAGTACGCACTGTCAAGACAATTTTTATATTAATTACAGAACCAACTAGACTCCCACCAACCGAACCCGGCCCCGCGCAAATTGTTTCGGTATGATCACTTCTTGACTGGCTCTGGTTCAATGCTTCTCTTTGAGAAAACGGCTAATGTCTTTAATAGAACAAAACATTCACTAACCCACTGTATTTCAAACTTCATTCCAAAATTCCAGTGTTTTATATCTTTGAATAAAACAACCCCCTCCCCCTCCCCAAAACGCTCCCGTTCCTGAAATGATGTGCTTTTCACCAAACCGACAAAAGCTGGTTTGGTAAGTTCCCTTTCAAAAAGGAATATTGTGGAATTTTTTTTTCTTTGGTTATTATTAATTTAAGTAAATAAAAACCACAAGAAAAATAGGTTTCTCTTGGGGATGAAAAATCCACAACGACGACCCGGGTATAGGACTATTTTCATCCGGCATCACCCCACAAGCCTTTTTACACGTAATATGGCACCAAGAATCGAACATGGATCACCAGTGCCTTCCCTGAGAACCGCCACCGCCTTTGTTCTTTCCAAAGAAGGCATTCTTGGGTTTTGACTTTGGTAACTCATGGATGTCCATCACCTGAATCGTTCTTTGCTTTTTGGCTACAGACACCGCATGAACACACACGAAACCACCGGTCAGTATAAACTTAGCGAACTATAGCAGCAAAGACAACAAAAAATTATGAGAAACAAGAAATCCACCATTTTCAGCTTCTTTGTAGTTTTCTTGAAGCCGCTTTCTCGCCGAAGCAAGCCTCTCCGCGTCAAAATTGCTCTCTCTCTGTTCTCTCTGTCTCTGCAATTAATCATTCAACAACACCATGTGAGGACCACTTGGTAACGTTCCTATGATACTTATTTACCTAAGCCCCGCATTCATTGCATTTTTTGTTTCTAACTAGTGGTAAATTCTATTTTCACCCTCCGTGGTTTTAGCAACCACATTGGGAGGTTCACACACTTCCAAAACGGTTATAAAAATCATATCCGTACGTTTTGGGGGGCAGAAGCAGGGTTAGGTACTGATGGTGGCGGCGTTGGTTTGGGCGGAGCTTCTTTGCGAGGAATCACTTTTGGTTTCGGTTCTGCTTCTGAGGTGTTACGGTCAGACCCAGAACTCCCATCTGTGTCAGCAAGCAGAAAGTATATGTTACATGTAACGTACTGGCCAAATCCAAACAACAGAGATACACAAAAAGAAGATTTGAATCAGATGCTGTGCTCACTGTGTGGATTTGGCGAGTATGCAAAATCAGGAATCTGCAAAAAGGAATACAGAATAGAATATTAGCAACCCCCAAACAAGGCCTTAAACTTAACTTTTCCAGGGAAAAAGCACTAGTCCAAAAAGATTTTCCCTTCACCTGATGATGCCCGTTTTGGGTGGTTTTCAGCGGAGGAGAGTCCCCATCAGCTGCCAATGCCACACCAACATTTATTATTAATAATTACCATTTAAACCCAATCAATACTTGCATTTCTACTTTTAACTCAGAAAATCTCCCAAAGAATAAGTTGAGATTACCCATGAGAGAATCTGTTCCACCCGGTGGATTCACCTTCACCCACTCATCCACAGTTTCCTTCCACCTACTGCAAATAACCAACTCAATGAAGTCAGTTGCAAATATGACAAGATTAATTGATTTATACAAAACCAAAAAACAAAAATTAAGGTTATATTATATGTTTTATTGCAAAACCTGACAAGTAGCTTCACCAATCTGCGAACGTCACTGGAGGAATGCTGCTTCCGCAACCGATTCACGCACCTTCCAATGTCAGTCTCCTGCAGGAATCAAACACCGTTACACAAGAAAAAATAATTCAAAAAAAAAAAAAAAAAAAGAAACGTTCCAAACCGGAAGTTAAAGTTACCTTTAACATTTGGAATGTAATATCCATGTCCGCGAGATTTTGCAGCATCTCCAACAACGAATCTTCAGACTGAAAGAGAAATTTAAGGAAAAAAATATCATAATAAGCTAAGAAATTCACAACTAATCTTCTAATGAAAAAGCACCTGATTAATCAATAATCATCACCTGGTCGGGGTCTTCGAGCTGCTCTCTAATCTCTAGAATCTTCTTCTGCTCATCATCGAACAAGCCGCCGTAAGGATCTACCTCCTCCTCGTCGTCGGCGGCGTGGCCGTTGTCGTTGTTGTTTCCGAGAGACTGCGGCGTCGACGGGGAGGCGGCACCACCACCACGGCGCTGGTGTTGGTGCTGTCGTTGAGGGCTAGGGCTAGGGCTGCTCCGCTTCTTGATTTGGTGGCCATTGGACCTGAGATTCCGATCGCCTTCGCAATACCGGCATGGCGGAGGAGCCGATGTCGCGGCGTAGATGCGCTCCATGATTCCGTCTCTCCGGCGCCTCAATTCGTCGCCGCAATCCAACGACGCGACGGTGATTGCGGTGTCGATGAAGAGCCACACGTCCACCCCCGCCGTCTCCAATATGGATCGGAAATCGTCCAAATCCATATATATATATATATATCCGAAACGCGTTTCGCTTTGACCGAAAGAGAGAGGTTTTCAGAAACCGATGATCAACCAGAGAGTGCGATAGCGAGTTAGGAATTTCTCAAGATGAAGAAAACGCAAAGAAACGCGCAAGAGAATCTGAGAAGGAAACTGGTGGTTCCGTCTCAAAGCGACAGGTTAGGTTGCGAGAAGTCATGAACGGCAACAGGTACGGAATGACATAGATCGAAACGACAAGGCAGTAATAGATACAAAAACGGCATAGATCTGAGGGATGGGGTGGCAGATCGGGGAAGGGAAGAAAGGGTTAAAGGGTTGGTGAAATGCGTTGAATTAAGATTGATGGAAGGTCAAGTTGTGGATATAATGGGGAACATAAGAAAAGAAACAGTATAGAGAGAAGAGGAAGGAGTATATTCGAGGAAAAACCCTCAATTATTTATTTATTTAATTTAATTTAATAATTTGATTTGATTTTTTAGGTAAGTATGTATGTATGTACGTATATGGTAGACTGTGGAATGGTAAGGGTGAAGGCCGCGAGTAGTGACCAATACCACCAACCTTACTTGGTGCGTTTGGTTTGGTGCGATGCGAAGCTGTTTTCTATTTGCGATGCGAAGCTGTGGGCAATGCAAATTGCAATTGGCAGAGGCAAAGGGAGATGAACAGACAAAAACGAAGGAGACAGGAAACACTGTTGTGAGTATTTTCAGACTCCGCGGATCAGATCAACTCTATTCAATTTGTTTTTCATTTTTTTAATTTGAGGGGGAAAAGAAAAGAAAAGAAAATATATTCGGCGTGGCCTCTACTCTACAGTTTACACACATATAATAATTGCAAGAATATTGAGATGTGTGTTGTTGCGTTGCGTTGCGCTTGGTCATTCTGGTCAGAGTAGTTGCATCGCAAATCTGCCATTATCGTAGAGCCACGTAGGATTTGCTTCCTCCAATCACCACATGCGGTCACCGAGCAATGAGCACGCACTACTCTGCGCTGTGCGTTTTTTAAATTTTATTATTTGGCACATAAGGACTCGCTGGGCCTGTGCTCCGTGTCGATTCCAAGGCCTCCCCTAGTCCGATTCATGACTGAACTGCTCTCAAACATTATTTTGTCATTTTCATTTTGGTCCGTAACTCTTTTTCGTTTTAAATATTATTATTTTGGTCCATTTATTTTAAAATATTATTCTTTAGGATAAAAAATTATTTTTTTAAAAATATTATTTCATCATTATTTTTTAAAAAATTATTTATAAAATTTAATTTATATATATTAATAAATATAAAATAATTTTATATTATCAATCAATAAAAATATAAAAAAATAAAATTAAGTATTACACTTTGTTATCACTCGAGTCGGTAGAAAGTCATAAGCCTCCGTACGATCACTATTAAAATAAATATATCCATAAAATAAGTAGTAAAATGTTCCGTCAAAAAAATTAATAAATGCATAACAGACTGTATTTGGAAAGCATAAAACTACATAGACCACCTTTTCTTTTATGCAATGATTTTTTCAAATGTGATTTTCTTTTATACAATGATGATGACGACGCGGGAATTTAAATGTATAACTTATTATAAATTATTCAAATCTATAATTACTAATTTAACACTAATAACTTCATGAAGACTTGATTTATTTAATAATAAATTGGCTATCATTGTGAGTTTTTAATTTATTTTTAATTTTTAAAATTAAATGTCACTTAAAATAAATAACAACTATATAGCAAAAAGTTTGAAAAATATGTTTAAAAATAATTGTATTCTTTGATATATCAATGACAATGAGATTTGAATATACAACATCACGTAAATTACTCAAATTGCTTATCGTTAGTCAACTCCTAATAACTTAAAGATAACTGTATTTTAAAAATAATTAATAAAAAATATTTTACCATACTTAAATTCAAATATTTAAATAAGCAATTAATAAAAATTTTAATAATAAATCATTAATATCATCACAATGATAATTTATGAATAATAAATTATGATCAAAATTCATATAAAAAATTATGATCAAAAGAAACAATCTCTTTTATTATTAGTAAGTATACATTACTTTTAAAAGGCATAATAAAATTTTAAATATTTAAATTCAAGAAAAAAATGTTAATTTATGAAGACTATCATTTAATCATGAATTATTATATGCGTAAAAGAATCTAACTTTAGATGAACACTAGATGTAAACTCCGCGAAAACTCCACTTATTTTTTATGGTTAAATGGATAAACTTGGCTAAAAACTTAGCTATTTTTTAAAACATACAAATTCTGGAGTTATACTTAGTATTCTGTAGATTAAAGTGGCTCATCTCTCTGATATCTCATCATATTCAATAAGCTTTTCCACCTGCTGAATATTTTTTACTTTGGAAAAGCTCTATATATTATAGGACTTAATTTAACACCCCTTTTCCAATCTTTTCTTATCATCAGTTACACATGTATAATATTTCTATCCTCATAATTTTCTTATCAAATATTCAAAGGTTAGAATATATATTGAAATTAATTTTGATGCAATGTTAATATAAAAAAATTTATACTATTATCCAATTATGTATTAATACATTAACAAAAATAATTAATTCTCATATCATTATTTCAAATGTCTTGTATATAATAATTTATAATTAAATAATAGATTAAAATTCTTTTATACTGATAATATATCATAATTAAAATTTTATATATTTTGCCATCTAAAATGTACTTTACATTTACATTTTATGGGGTATAATATATCATATAGTTTTGGAGGTGTTTTATTATATAGGCCGCATTGTTTTGGTCAATCGCATGTATTTGGGCTTGTTTTTGGGTCGTGCTGTATATTGGCTTTGTCCTGCTGCCGTTGCTCGCGTGATCACATAACAAAAGACATGGTTGGGCTGCCAGAGAGATATATATGGCCCTTTCTCCCTTTTTTTTCCCATCCTACCGTACTTGTTCAGGGTTATGTAGTATCTTTATTTGTTTATTTATTTATTTATTTTTGAGGGGCAGTTCTTTAGTATCATTAGAAACGTATTGGTAGTATCATAGGAGCTTGTTTTTATTTGTTTCTCTATTTTTATTTGGATTCTATTTTACATGATGACTTGATTGAGGTGGTTCTATCTTAATTAATCATTCAGTGCCTTTGGTTGTTTTGCTTTGGATTTTTTAGCCCCATATAATCACCAAAAAAACAAAAGAAACATAATGGTAGCAAACTTTTTTTACTTTCTTTTTTTTTGCCAGATATCCCACGAATAATGGTTTCTTATGTTTAAGTGTTCAAACAAATGCAATTAAGGATTGGAAAAAAAAAAAAAAAAGCAAGTGCTATTGGAATAACCAAACAAAAATTATTAATTGACTTTACTTGCTTGCCATTAGGGGCAGTAATAGGGTGAGTTGAAGGAGGGTTTAGTTTAATCTGAACTTGCCTATCACCTCATTAAATAAGTCTTAACCCACTATATCCTACCTGTAGATTTTGACATAACAAAAGACGATATTTTTTTAGATTGTGACTTTTGGTTGGGTTGCCAGAAAGATATATATGGGCCCCTTTCTCCCCTTTTTCCCTGTTCTATTGTACCTATTCTCGGTTCTATAGTATTTTTATTTATTTATTTATTTATTTTTGAGGGGCGGCTCTTTAGTATCATTAGAAATGTATTGGTAGTATAATCAGAGCTTGTTTTTATTTGTTTCTCTATTTTTGTTTGGATTCTATTTTACGTGATGACTTGATTGAGGTGGCTCTATCTTATTTAATCATTTAGTGCCTTTTGTTATTTTGCTTTAGGTTTTTTAGCCCCATATAATCACCAAAAAAACAAAAGAAACATAATGGTAGCAAATTTTTTTTGACTTTCTTTTTTTGCCGGATATCCCAGGGGTAATGGTTTCTTATGTTTAAGTGTTCAAACAAATGCAATTAAGGACTGGAAAAAAAAAAAAAGCAAGTGCAATTAGAATAACCAAACAAAAATTATTGATTGACCTGACTTGTTTGCTATTAGGGGCGGTAATGGGGTGAGTTGGAGGAGGGTTTAGCTTAATCCGAACTCGCTTATCATTTCATTAAACAAGTCTTAACCCACCATATCCTACCTGCAGGTTTTGATATTCAAAATCCGAACCCTACCCGTAGACAACTCATTCTAACCCGTATCATACTTGCCCTTACCCACTACTCCTTTTAAATACTTAAAAAATTATTTTAAACTTTTTGAGATGAAATTTTTTTAAATTTTAATTTGTAGTTGGGGTGTGTTTGATACGAAGGTTAAAAATAAAATGAAAATTTTCATATATTAATTTCATATGAAAAATTACACATTAAAAAAATTTTATATCTATCTTTACTCCTAGCTAAACACAACCCTAAAGTGATAGAAATATTCAGAAAAATAATCTTAGAGTATGGGTAGAGTTGGGACAAATTTGTCTTGGACCCAAACCCGACTCTACCCGCATCTAACCCGCTCCATTGCGAGGTGGGTCTTAAACCTGACCTTATCAGGTTAGGGCGAGATGGATATCCGCAGGAAGGGTAGTAATTGTAGACCTATCAATTTAGCCCCAGCTTGTGGGCCAGCCCCCCAACCCCCAATTATCCATCTCCACATTATTATAGCCCACCTTAATAGGGGCCAAATAGGGTCGTTAGCCCCTAAAGCCCCCTATTTTTGCGGATCAGGGCCAATAAGCCCGTGGATCAGCCCACTAAAACAAAAAATCAGAAGAAACTTGTTCTAAACTTGCAGTCTCAGTGTCTCCAATTCCATCGAGCATCAACCAAAACATTGCTACCATTTCAAGCTCGTCCACCATAATTTTGAAAACCCTAATTTTGAAATTTTCCCAATCTCGTCCACCATAGTTGTGCCTTCCATTGCCATCGCTAAGCTTCAACCAAGCCATCACAACATTGCTACCATCGTCGCTGCTTTGAGTTTGACATTGCTTCTTCAACCAAGCTCCATTTCAAGCTCGGCACTGTGTCTTCGAAGCAGTGAAGCAAGATTAGAGAAGATGCATTCCTTTTTTTCATTTGAGGTAGCAATGCTCAATCTCCTTTATTCTTTATCAATGTGCTTAACTGCTTCTTCTTTTTTTTCTTTTTTTAATTTTCATCTTTTTGGTTTTCTTTTGAATTTTATTTACAAGTATTTCATGAGATTTTGGTTGTAGATTGTTCTCTGAGTTTGAGATTACTCTGGAAATCCATTTTAGTTAAGAAAAATTGTTGAAAGAAAATTGGCATATGCCAAATATGTGGATTTGTTGTGAATGCCTTTGTAATATTTGCTAAAATGTTTCTTAAACCTTAAACCTGTTTGTATAGATGAGTTTTTTTCTTTTGAATTTTAGGATATGTAGTCTTGTTCAGTCTGTGTTTGTAGTTTTATTTGATGCTGCATTAGGTGTGTTTAAATGCTGATCATATACACCAAGGAGAAGAATGCAATTCTATTTGCTTATCCTCCAATAGCATAAAGGTGAAAACATCACCTCTGGTTATTTAGGAAACAAATTTTAATTTGGTACAACATTTCTTTATGTAGTCCTATTAGATTAAACGTGGATTTGTTCAGATCAAATAGGATATTGACACTTGTATTGTATAAATCCAAATGTTGTATAAATGGGTGTGCTTTTCTTTATTTGTATTGTGTTTATATGGCATTATCATATTTGAGTTGTGATTAAAGATTATCAAGCTATATTTCCTGATGGCATGATGTGAATTGTATTGTAGTTCAATTTATATTATGATCCCTGTTAATGATGTGCTGTATGCTTCTGCATAATAGAGAGCTAGGATTGAAGCCCAAATTAAAGCTGCTGAAATTGATGCAAGAGTGAAGGCAGAGGAAGAGGTTAAGAAACAAAGAGAAAAAGAAAAAGAAGCTCCCCGAGTTGCAATACAAAAGGTTTTTGTTCTTGTATCTATTTTATAACATTTATACAATGCTTGACTTGACTGAATGAAGTTTCACTCTCTAATGAAGTTTCACTCTAATGATATTTTCACCTCCTAGTTGTGGTAAATGATAATATTCTGTCCTCTGCTGTTGGATTTGGAAACTCTAGAAAACCTTAAAACACATCTAACCCATACTACTCACTCCATTGCATAATGTTTAAATGTGGTCTCCTAAAATGTGTGGCAATGTTTTATGATCCATTAATTTCAATTAACAAAGGTTATACACTTAATTCTTCATCTTATAGATTTATAATCACATTGGATAATTTTATGAGGTGTTTCTTGTTTTTTGTTTTGCTGTTGTGTTTTGTCTTACAGGTTGTGTTTTAGTATGAGTTGGGATGTTTCAACGCTGATGCTTTTCCATGTCTATGTCTTTTTTAGGTTTTTTGGTTTTATCCTTTTTGTATGTGTTGACTTGTGGTGTTATATATATGTGGTGTTAAAACGTTACTAATAACCTTTAGCTTGATACTATAGTTCCAAAGACTTTAGCTTAGCTGTTAAAATGTTACTGAATAAACTTTTTTCATCCTAAACCATTTTTAATTCTCTTTTTTTTGTTGTGCCATTGAGTAAGAGTGAGAGAGAGCAAGACCTGTAACCATCAATAGTAGCTCTGTCATTGTTTGAATGTTTGTTGACTATTGTGCCTTGATTCTCTATTTTTATATTATTGTCCACTGAATAGAGTGAAACCTTAGTTTCCCGTTCAAGATTCAATTTTTAGTGAGCATGTGTATATTTTTGTACCATTCATTATATTGAATCTTGAATTGTCCAAGTCGGACAGTTTGGGAAGAAACTTTTGTTATATTTGGTTAATGTTTGTTCTTTAAATATCAAAGTTTGTACTTAACAAAATTTTAGTCATAACATTTCCTTTTGTTCTCTGGGTGCATACTTGGTCGTGGTAAATGTTACCGCGCTCAAGTCGTGCACTTGGAGACCAAAGGAAAATGCTGCCGAAATTTCATTACGTACAAACTTTGAGATTTAAAGAACAAGCATTAACCAAATATAGCAAAAGTTTCTTCTTGAATGGGATAAGGCCATACCTTATTAAGAGGGAAATGAAGGTGAGGAATTTGGAAACCAATATTATACTTATATTTGTGGTTGCATGTTATGTTTTTACACGCTCTATTTTAGTTGTTCTAATTTTTTTTATACATTTTTGTTTGTCTTAATGTTTAGGAATTCATAAACATAGTTATATTATGGAGTCTGTGAATGTGGATGATGAAGTTGTCTGTGAAATGCCTACCGGAGTATCTGGAAGTGTTGACTCTACTAAGAAAGAAACATCTAATGTTTGGAGATTTTTTACGAAAACTGGGAAGGATAAGGAAGGTATTGAAAAAGCTGTGTGTAATTATTGTGGTCATGGCTACGCAATTGGGAGAAATCCTAAGACTAAAAATAATTACGGGACTGCTCATTTAAATCGTCATGTAGCTACATGTAAATCCATTGCAAACTCAGAAGCCAATAGGGTTGAAATGCTAGAAGGGAAATCTAGCATGACCAGGATTAATCAAAAAACCCATCGTAGTTTGCTTGCCCAGGCTATAATCTAACATGATCTTCCATTTAACTTCGTTGAATATGAGAAGATTAGAGAATGGATTAGTTATTTGAACTCCAATGCTGTGATGCACTCTAGGAAAACTATGGTATCAGATGTCCAAAAAATTTACATGAAAGAGAAGGACAAACTCAAGCAAGTGATATCTAAGATCCCTAATCAAGTTTGTCTAACTTCTGATGTGTGGACAGCATCTACCACAGAAGGCTACATTTGTGTTAACTGCTCACTTTGTTGATGAAAGTTGGAGACTAGTGAGTAAAATTCTTAACTTTTGTCGAATGAAACCTCCACATATCGGGGTTGAATTAGAAGCCATGTTGTTTGATTGTTTGAAGCAATGGGGGATTGATAAGAAGGTGTTTTCCATTACTTTGGATAATGCTTTTGCAAACGATACCATGCAAACTATTTTCAAAAATCATCTACTACGTTTGCAGAATAATTTGCTGTGTAATGGAGAATTTTTTCATGTGCGGTGTTCTGCTCACATACTCAACGTAATTGTTCAAGAGGGTTTGAAAGTTACCAGTGAAGCACTATTTAAGATAACAAAAAGTGTGAAGTATGTGAGGCCATCACATGCAAGGATGATAAAATTCAAAGAGTGTGTGCATGAAGCTAAAGTTGATGATAGCGCCGATTTAAAATTAGATATTTCAACTCGATGGAATTCAACATACATGATGTTGGAAAGTGCAATCAAATTTGAGAAAGCTTTTGATCTTCTTAATGTGATACACACAAACTACAATTATTGTCCATCATATGAAGAATGGACAACAGTAGAAAAGATGTGCGAATTCTTGGAACCTTTCTACGAGACTACAAACCTCATTTCAGGTTCATCTTATGCGACTTCAAACTTGTATTTTATGCAAGTTTGGAAGATTCAATGATTGCTGGAAGAAAATCAATTTAATGAAGAAGATGTGATCAAGGACATGTCTATGAGAATGAAGGGAAAATTTGACAAGTACTGGAAAGATTATAGCATAGTCTTGGCTTTTGGAGCCATTCTTGACCCCCGATTAAAGTTGGATTTTTTAAACTTCTGCTATAGAAAACTAGATCCCTTAACCTCTGAAGATAAGGTAAAAGTTGTGAGGGATAAGTTCGAAAAGCTTTATAGGGAATATACAAACAATTTTAGTGCTCCAATTGCTTCTCAATCATCTAGTGAATCTAGTATGTTGAATAAGTCAATCGGAGAAGGAAGCAAGCCAAAGAGATCTAAAATATTCAGTATATGTTATTCTATGCCAATTTGGTTGTTAGTTTTTTTTCTTAGTTTTACTTTTCTTTTGTTCAAATGATTAATATATTACATCTTTCTAGAGTTTAAAATGTTTCAAAATGAAACCAAATCTACCATTGCAAAGAACGAATTAGATCTTTATTTGGATGAAATGCCAATTGATTATGATGATGGTGAAGATTTTGATGTGCTAAACTATTAGAAGACTAATGAAAAAAAGCTTCCTGCACTATCAATTATGGCCAGAGATGTATTAAGTATTCTGATCACTATTGAGGCATCAGAATCCGCAATTAGCATTGGTGGACATGTTTTAACAAAGTACAGAAGTTCGACTCTTCCTGAGCATGTCCAAATGTTTATTTGCACTAAGAATTGGTTACATGGCTTTGTTTTGAATCCCGATGGTAATGTCTTAATTTGTTGTGTATCTTTTTTTTCAATATATAATTTTACATAATCTTAGTTGATTTTTAAGTTATTTATCGATTGGTGGAGTTTCAAATGAAGATGATTGCAAAACTCTTGGCGACAAAATATTACCAGTAAAGTCCAATGTGCATTGTGAAGATGAAGATGAAGAATGAAGAAATTGTCATATTTTCAGTTATTAAGATTAGTTTTTAAGCCTTTTGAGTTTAATGAAAACTTTGTAATAGTTGTGTAGTTATGATTTTGGAGATATAATTATTAAAATATATTTTTAAAATTTATGTTTTTTACTTTATTTTTAGCCATGTGGGCTTTTTTAAAGTATGGATTTTTGGGCCCATAGGTTTTTTTTGGAAGATAAGATTTTTGATTTTTGGGCCATGTGTTAAAATTCATTGAAAAGTTAAAAATTCACAAAAAAAAGGAAAAAAAGGCAAAATTTGAAACTATTGAAAGTAGGCCAACCAAGGAACTAGGAATGGTCTATAAGTGAGCTAGAGTTGGTCTATATATGGGCCTTAGCCCATTAAAAAAATATAAAAAATTTTAATTTTTATAAGTGGGTTGGCCCATATGGGCTTTTTAGCCCTGTGGACTTTTTCGCCCTAATCCATGTGGACCAAGGCTAAATGGATGTGGGCTGGCCATTTGACACCCCTACATAATTGTCATCCCTTTTTGCTACATCGTCAATGGATAAGCCAACGGGTGACAAATGGTTCAATAATTAGATGATAGATGACTTTATTCTCCTGACACCATTTAATGTGATCTTATGCATCTCATAAAAGCATACTCTTCTATAAGGGGGTAGTTCTTTCCTTGTACGCTGATGCTTGACTTGCATGTGGTAGGATTAGCGCGTGTAGCCCAATGTAACATTAAAGAATGACAGAGCCACTAGGTACATATTTGAGGGTGGAGAAATACTTACATAGTCTGGAAGTACCATATAGCTGTGCTCCCAGACCAATCATGTAGTGTATTTTATATGGAACCTACCACTAACACATAATTCCATAAAAATACACTTATATGATTGGCCAGGAGCACTTATATGATTGGCCCGGAGTACAGCCACGTGGTGCTTCCAGGCCATATAAGAGTTTCTCTTTGAGAGTGGCTGGGCTTGGCAGGGCAGGCCATGTTGCAATCAACTTTAGTTAAGTATTTCAGCTGAAAGTTAATTGCTGTCATTAGCAGCTTCCCAAAATAAGAGTAGTGATGTGGTGCTGTACATAGGGTAACAAGATAATAACAATTCACAAAAACTTACATTTATGATGTCAATTATAAACTTTTTCTTAAGAGTAGTTGGAAGCAGTGAAAAAAAGGGCCATCTCCGGAAAATACAACATAACTGCAGAGTGCAGATATGAAGGACCAAATCAACGCAGCCATGAAAAGGCTTCCTGAATCAGATGTAAGGTATTGCTTTGTGATATTCCTTGTCAAAATAGAGCAGATGCAATGCCTTTCTTAAATTGAGGTGATGAGGCCTATATATATAAATGAATATTAATTTGTTCATAGTGAGAAAGACACATTTTCAAGGATCTACAATTATACGTTCAAGCAATTCGTTTTTCCCCCCCTAACACCACATTATCATTTTTAAGAAAAAAAAGAATAGAACGTGATCAAAAATTAGATACGAATACGCTTATAGGGCTCTTATTATCCCACTAAAGTTTACTTCGATGAATAAAATGTAGCAACATAAAGAGTGCCTAGATGGCATGCGGACAGCACAGGTGGTTTTGATATAACCTTTTAGTACGAGGAAGAATTGGTCCAAACTCTCAAGAAAGTAAAATGCCAGAAACAGTAAACAGATACAAACGAATGGGTAACGACAATATGACGTGGGGATTTAGATTAATTAAACTTTTTTAGATGTTATAAATAGACTGCACAAGCCAGCTAATTTTGCAAGAGAATCCAATCCTCGTATAATCCCACTATCGTTTTAGCAGCTTCTACTTGAATCATTAAATACTCTATTCCTTGTATTGAACCAAAAGATATGGGGACTCTCAGTCAAATTGCTGTTCCGAGCATGATTATTTGTTTGTTTGTTTTTCATTAATCATGCATAGGACAAGCACCTCCCCAGCGGACCTAACACTCGGTTTCTCTGAATTCCCACTGAACATCTCCAATTTTCATCATGACAAGCCTTAAATTTACCCCCTAAACGCACGCTATACTTTAAGCATGGAGTGCACATGTTTTGGGTATACTCCACAGACAAACCTCTTTCTCGAAATAGCCCAACGAGGCCAAGATCAGAAATCCGCATTAGAGTAAACCAAGCAATATCTCCTTTGCTCAAGCATATATACTTTAAGTGCTATATATTTCTTATTTGGTTTCCTTGGACTATGGCTCATATTAAATTTTTGTCATCTATATTTTTCAAGGCTACGATTATTAGCATGGGGTACGGCAATTTGAAGGGCATCGGTTTGTGCCCTATGGTATACTTTCGGCGTGTGCATCATGCAAGTTTTCGGGGCACACGAATACCCCCGTCGTCGAGCCACAACTCTTATGTTGAGAACCATTAACGATTCGCTTGCATACGATGGGGGTCCAATCCTGGTTCCAAACATCTGGGAGAGATGGTTTCGTTTAAATGTGATCCATGATGTGGAGGCCTCCAACCTGAAGGTTTATGTTGATGGGGTTCAAGTTTACGAAGCACCGGGCCAGGGCGGTCGTTCCCATTACTTCAAATTTGGTGTTTATGCACAACCTAATGCTTCTTACTACATGGAGTCCCGGTGGAAAGGAATTAGAGTTCTCATAAAAGGTTACTATTGACCTTTGAGTTTTCCCCATGCCTATGTTTATGTATCTATGTTTTCGCAAAATATTTGGAGATTTATAATACCTTCAAATATCCGTATGTATCAATCAATCAGTACCCACTACATTCTAAACTCCTTCCAAAAACTATGAACAACATTCTTGATATATGTTATCTGTGCCAATAGTTGTTATTGCTAACTTTATGTCAAAAAAGTATGCAATATCATTTTTATTGACATTTCCAAGCCTTGTCCAAATTGTGTTTGAAGTTTGTTCAAACAAAATAAAAAAAAATTCAACGAAACGAATATGGATGCGTTCTCGACACATGTTGTACTAGTGTCTTTAAGCGTTAGAGTTCGACATGTGTTGGACATATGGACATGACACTAAGATAGTGTTTCTGTGACTTTGAGGAGTCGTGGCTCCTTTGATGAATAAAATCCCTGTAATTATTGGTTTAAGTCAACCTAAATCACATTTAGTATTATGTCAATTGAGTTAAAAGCATCAATTAATTCAAATAATATAATTTATATCAGTTTGGATTAAATGATTTCATTTAAATTTAAATCTGATTTAATTCAAATTAATTTTTCTTAATCTAAATTAGATCGATTTAATCAATTTTTAGCATAAATTTTAAACTTATAATACTATAAACTAAAAGTAAGTCAGGTAATTAAAATAAAATTAAGAATGACAAAATGACACGTAAATAAAAAAAACTATGTAATAAAGTAAAGTCATTATAAATAAAAATATAAATTTAATAATAAAAAATTATATCATACAATATTGATGTGTTTGGATCATTTTTAAAATTTAAATCAAAATCTAATTCAATCCAATCCACTTATAAAAAAAATATGAATAATTTCAAATCAATTTTTTTTTTTATTTTGACTAGTTTCATTTTTTAAATCAAATTTTAGCTTTTATTCTATTTGGATTGTATTCAAACATTTCTATTTAATATGTTTCAAACTAATATTTGTTAATCAAGCCTAGCTCACTAACATATGGTTGATTGGAGTGGTAGGGTGCTCTAAACCCTTAATCATTAGTCTTAAGTTTAATCTCTGGGAATGGATAAACCTGTACTGTGCTAGGAGAGATTGCCCCTTTAATGGGTTTTTCAGTTTCTCAAGCCAGATATAGTCGATGGGCTAAAAGTCAAATGGATATCGGTGATCAAAGACCAATAAAACAAAAATCAAGCCGAGCTCATTTTAAATGCTGAATAGGCTAGCCAACTCATTAACTCTTCAATTATTTTTTACTTCAAAATGTAGTAAATTCAATATTGTAAAAAATGAATTATTCCAAATTAAGATATTTTGAAGGAATAATTTTAAGTCAACAACAAATAAATTAAATAATTAGTCCAATTATTAATTCAATTCAATATTTAAAACAAAAAATATAGTACTTTCCTAGATAATAATTAATCAATTTAATTAAAAACAAAAAATTCAGCTCAACCAATAACTTAGCTTGACTTTACATTGAACTACATTGATGGGGCAGCATTTTAAATATAAATTTTACTGGGACTTATACACATATTATTAAGTTATTCATGCCATTTCATTCAAATGGACCCATTTTTACAATTTTACCGCCATAAAAATCATAGCTATTGCCGAACATAATGAGGTCTTGATGTCCAACTTAAGGCCACTTTCGTTTGGTGTTCGAAAAGCCTAAGTTATGATTTGAAGAGTATTAATTGAGAATGAGCTGACTATAATTTATTTGGCAAAATAATCTCAAATAACATTTTAACATAATTTCTGGTTTCAAATTATGAATTGACAAAAATGAAAGATATATAACTACCTTTTTTTCCCGTGTCAGAGCAAACAATGATTACAAACTATAAACTAAAAATGGGAATAGATAATTTTATATGAAAATTTCATATAATTTTGTCATGTGTATATCTTTATTAGTGATTGAGAAGGTAGAGCTAAATATAAAATTTATAAAAAAAATCTAATTTATAATATATAATAAATCATATGAAATTTTTACATAAGAATATCTATTTTCATTGAAACCGCCTTAAAAAAGTCAAATCCCAAATTAACCTATATTCTAATGCTTCCCGTGCTTACACTAACAAGGAGAGAAATTCAACATTGGCATTATTAATTAGTATTACGCAAATATTACCAACTCTTGGTTCATGTTAGTGATTCAACGCTAATTTTTCTTAAGCAATAAGTCGAGTACAAGTCTCATGAATTTAAAATATTAGTGTTAGAAATATTTTATTATCATGACTACATTTTAATACTGATTAATTTAGTTTGGATCAGACGAATTCATTATGATAACTAGGTTCATGACAAAGAATCCTTCATCAATCAACTATGACTGACACGGAAATATTATTTGCACATTAAAAATTTCTCACCATTTAATCAAAAGAAAACATTCATATTGTTTTTATATCAGTTAAGAGTGATTAAATTATGTTAATAAGACGTTAAAGTTAATGAACTAATAGCTTCCTATCAGCATGTGGGTGATCCGATGCATCTCATGAAAGCATGCCCTTCTCTAAGGATAGGAGTGGGAAACGAAGCTATGGTTGGAAGCTGTTCTGATCTCATAGTTGTTCACCACCGGTACTCGGATTTCCTGAGAACCAACCCCCTTGATGCTGGTTCTCGACTTACGTGTGATAGGATTAGTGAGTGTAGCCCAATTTAATGCTATAGAATGACAGAGCCACCAGGTCAACATTTTGGAGTGGCTTGGCCGGCCATGTTGCAGTAAAATTTGGTTAAGCATTTGGGCTGAAAGTTACTGTCATTAGTAGCTCCCCAAACAAGCAAACTGAGGCAATTTCACAGATTATAACTAGAAAATGATGTAGTGAAGTGATGTACATAGGGCAACAAGGTAATAACAATTCACAAAAACTTACATTTATGATGTCAATTATAAACTTTTTCATAAGAGCAGTTGGAAAAGAAAATGACATATGCGGAAAATACAACATAACTGCAGAGTGCAGATAGTGAGCTTATTATGATGAAATCAATAGGCTTCCTGAATCAGATATAAGGCATGGCTTTGTGATCGGTGTGGCAAATTCCTTTCAATATAGAATAGATACGATGCCTTTCTTAAATTGAGGTGATGAGGCCTATATATAAATGTATATTAATATGTTCTTAGTGTGAGAGAGATTACCATTTGCAAAATGTCATGCATAAGAATGATCTGTTTATTATCATTTTTAAGGAAAAAAAGGGAATAGAAGATGATCAAAATTAGATACGAATATCCTCATAGGGATCTTATTATCCCGCTGAATGTTTACTTCGATGAATAAAATGTAGCAACATAAAAAGTGCCCAGATGCGGACAGCACACGGGCGGTTTTGATAACCTTTTAGTACGAGGAAGAATTGGTCCAAACTCTCAGGAAAGCACAATGCCGCAAACAGACAAACAGATACGAGTAAATAAGTAATGACAATATGACATAGGAATTTAAATTAATTAAACTTTTCCAGGTGTTATAAATATAGGTTGCACAAGCCAGCTAATTTTTGCAAGAAGAGAATCCAATCCTCGTGTCTCACTATCATTTTTGCAGTGTCAACTTGGATCATTAAATACTCTATTCCTCTTATTGAACCAAAAGATATGGGAACTCTCAGTCAAATTGCTGTTCTGAACATGGTTATTTGTTTCTCATTGATCATGCGCAGGACAAGCACCTCCCAAGTGGACCTAACACTCGGTTTCACTGAATTCTCACTGAGCACCTCCAATTTTCATCATGCCAAACCGTACAATTTACCCTTAAAAGCACGCTAGCTACAGCTTTAAGCATGGAGTGCACAGGTTTTGGGTACACTCCACAGACAAACCTCTCTCCTGAAATGGCCCAACGGGCTGTTGATATCAAAATACACACATAAATTACTCTAATAATTTTCTCTCAAACTCTCACACTCATGGACACAAAGAGGAAGAGGAGCTCTTTATACACAAGATACACACTTCATTGATCATCATGTTTACAACAACGTACATGGGTGCCTTTATATATAGGCATAAAACACAAATAAAATAATCATTCTTAATGCTAAAGAAAGTGCTTTGGAGGTGCCCATCTAGGTTGCGGTAGCAAAATTTAATTTTGCAACTTTCCATTGACTATTCAAATGCTAAACATCTTGAATTCTCTAGTAACTATAATTATCCTCCATTAAATATGTTGGCAAGATAAATTCTACAACTATCTCAAGACTTTTCAAATCTTGATCAAGAAACAACTTGACAATCTTATCAATTTGGGTACAATTGGTCTTCAATTTGGCCACAAACTCTTCAACTTGGACTCATGAGACTTTTAGTGGATAAGTGAGTTTATTGAATAAGCTTGGTTTAACAATTTCTAGCATTGCCTCCCTTAAACCAAGCTTGTAGAATTAATCATTCCAAGCATCTTCTTCAATTTGTAAAACAACTCAACCTTCAATGGCTTGGTAAAAATATCTGCAACTTGTTCTTCAATAGGGCAATAATCAATTAATACTTCTTTCTCGTTCACCAATTCCCGAATTTTGTGGAATTGAATGTCTATGTGCTTGGACCTCCCATGGAACACTGGATTTTTGCAAAGTGCAATGGCTGACTTATTATCACAATATATTGTTGTAGGAGCATTCTGCTTCTGGTTCAATACTTCAAGAATTCTCCTTAACCACACCGCCTGTGTAGCACAACTTGCAGTTGCTATATATTCTGCTTCTGCTGTAGAAAGTGCAACAATTGGTTGTTTCTTTGACGACCATGATATTGGGCTTGATCCAATATGAAAAACATACCCTGAAGTACTCTTTCTTGTTTTTACATCATCAGCCCAATCACTATCGACGTATCCAATAAGCTTCACATCGTCAGTATTTTCATAGAAAACTCCATCATTTAGAGTACCTTTAATATATCAGAGAATTCTTTTTGCTGCTTGTAAATGATAGGCTCGTGGCTCTTCCATGAATCGGCTAAGTAAACTGACTCCAAATACAATATCTGGCCTGGTTGCTGTCAAATATCTCAGACTTCCTATCAAACTCTTATAATAATTGGGATCTATAGCTTTTCCTTTATCTTCTCTTATCAGCTTTAACTTTTCTTCAACCGGAGTAGACATTGGTTTTGAATTGTCCATCTAAAATCTCTTCAAAATATCACTAGCATATTTCTTTTGTGAAATAAAAATTCTATCATTTTTCTGAGCAACTTTGATGCCGAGAAAATAAGACATCAAGCCCATATCAGTCATTTCAAAATATTTTACCATAGCCTCCCTGAATTCTGCAATCATCTTCAAATTATTGCCAATGAAAATCAAATCATCAACATAAAGGCACATGATCAAAATGTCACTAGGCTCAACGAACTTAATATATAGAATATGCTCATATGGACATCTCTGGAAATCGTTCTCAATAAAATAGGAATCAATTTTTCTGTACCATGCTCTTGGTGCTTATTTTAAGCCATATAGTGCTTTTTTCAATCTATAAACTTTATCTTCTACACCAGGGATCACATAACCTGCAGGCTGCTCAACATATACTTCTTCCTCTAGATTACCATTCAGAAATGCTGACTTAACATCCATTTGATATATCTTCCACTTATTTTGAGCAGAAAGAGAAATAATCATACGGATTGTGTCTAATCTAGCAACGGGTGCAAATATTTCAAAATAATCAATACCTGGCTTTTGCTTGTACCCCTTTGCAACTAATCTGGCTTTAAAACGATCAATCTCACCATTAGGCTTATGCTTGGTCTTATAAACCCATTTCACTCCAATCGGCTTCTTATCGGCAGGCAAATCAGTTAGCTCCCATGTATTGTTCTTCTCAATTGCATGAATTTCTTCATCCATGGCTTTCCTCCAATTTTCATCACTAGATGCTTCTTCAAAATTCATTAGTTCACAATCTGCAAATAAAGCAAAGTTGATAATTTCTTCATCAGAGAGATCATTATCATTGCTTACAACATAATCTCCCAATTTGGCTGGTCGTCTACAATTTCTCTGAGGTCTTCTAGATGTTTTTGGTTGAATTGATGTGCCTGCTTGTCCATCTTCCTCTTCATAATTATCTAGTATCACTATTGGTTGCTTGTCAGCTTTGGAGGACCAGTCCCATATTCCTTCTTCATCAAACGTCACGTCTCTGCTAATGATCACTCTCTTTGTTTTTGGATTATATAACTTGTATGCCTTTGAATCTGTGCTGTAACCAATAAAAATACATTTTTCGCCTTTATTATCTAATTTCTTCCTTAGCTGATTTGGAACATGGGCATAAGTAATACACCCAAAAACTCTGAAACGGCGAATTGATGGTTTCCTTCCACTCCAAGTTTCTTCGGGAGTCTTATCACGAACACTTCTTGTTGGACACATGTGCAAAATATAAAGCTATGAGTAATCGCTATATCGCCAAAAATTCTTTTGGCAGTTGTTTAAACTTTAGCATGCATCTGACCATATCCATGATAGTTCTATTCTTCCTTTCAGCTACTCCATTCTGCTAAGGAGTATATCTAGTTGTCAGTTGATGTTGAATTCCATGCTGCTTGAAGAAATCTGCACAAGCAAGATATTCTTGCCCTCTGTTTGTTCTCAGAATCTTTATTCTACAACCACTTTGTTTCTCCACAAATGTCTTGAATGCTTTGAAGACATCACAGGCTTCTGATTTCTGCTTTAGAAAATACACCCAAGTTTTTCTGCTAAAGTCATCAATAAACATAATAATAAATCTGCTGCCACCATTAGATGGCACTTCAACAGAGCACAAATCTGAGTGCACAATCTCTAACAACTTTCTTGCTCTCCATGATTTTCCAACAGGAAATGTTTCTCTGTGCTTCTTTCCTAATTGACAGGTCTCACATACACAATTAGGAATATGAACAATCGGCAAACCAGAGACAAGTTGTTTCCTTGATAAATAATTCAACCCAGAAAAGTGAAAATGCCCAAAACGCATATGCCACAACCAATTATCATCAGGTATCACAGAACTTAAGAAAGAAAATTTATCATGTTGAATTTTTAATGGGAAAAGCCTGCTTGGAGTCATTTTCACCTTAGCAATGAATCTGCCATTCTTGTCATACATGGTGCAATATCCTTGGTGAATCTACATGTCATATCCTTTATCTGATAACTGTCCCATACTTAATAAATTGTGATGAAGGCCAGGAGCATAAAATACATCAGAAATAGAATTGTGAGAGCCATTTTTCAATCTAATTGATATCTGACCTTTTCCTAGAATAGGAATATCTGTATTGTTGCCAAATCTCACTGATAATTTTATTGATTCATCTAGTGAGGAAAATAACTCTTTTCTACCACACATATGATTGCTACAACCAGTATCCAAATACCATGTATTTTCATCTCCAGAACATGAATTACTTGTCAAAAACAAACTTTGCTTAGAATTCTCACCAATATTTTGATATTGGTTGTTGGCAACATCTACTTGAGAATTGAAGTTGTTCTGGTTCATGGATTTAAATCTACAATTTGCAGCTTTGTGTCCATACTTGCCACAGTGGTAGCAATTGAAGTTGGTTCTTTCTTGGTTGTAGTTGCCTCTTCCTCTTCCTCGACTTTGTGGTCTGAAATTATTGTCTCTTCCTTGATTAAAATTATCACCATGACCTTTTCCTCTGAAACTTCCTCTACCACTACCTCGATTGTTGTAGCCACAACCTTTTCTTTCTTGATTATTGCTTGATTGAGCTTTATTAGTTAAATTCACTCAGCTCTTCAAGGCTTCTTCTATTGGTTTTTCTGCTTTCTCTAAAATTCTGCTAACGTGACTTTCTATGCTTCCCTGCAACTCTGCAATTGTCATCGTATCTATATCGTGGGACTCTAAGATTGTAGTCACCACATGATCATACTTTATTGGCATGGTACGGAGAATTTTCTCCACTACCTTGCTATCTGAAATCTCTTCTCCATAGACTCTCATTTTATTGACAAGATCAGTAACACGAGAAAAATATTGCTCAACAGTTTTTGAACTAGACATCTCATACCTTTCATACTCTCTACGTAAAGATTGCAGTTTAGATTTCTGAGCCTTATCAACACCTTTGTAAGACAGCTTCAAAATACTCCATGCTTATTTAGCAGGCATTAGCAATTTTGCCAAACACTGAATAATCTACACCTTGGTGAATTTGAGATAGCGCCAATTGATCTCGTCTTTGTGCGACAGCATCTGCTCCTTTTTGTAAACCTGGATCAACAAGACTCAAAATATTGTGAGCCTTCAAGTGGGTAGACATCAAAATCTCCCAATAGCTGTAATCTAATTTTTCGTCTAACTTGGGACCTGACCAAAATATTGAAATTGTTTGCCATGATAACTCTTTAAAAATATGAGAACTCTCTCGTTTCTCACAAACTCTTTAAAACAAATTGGCGCTAAATAAACCGGGTTCTGACACCAATTGTTGATATCAAAATACACACATAAATTACTCTAATAATTTTCTCTCAAACTCTCACACTCATGGACACAAAAAGGAAGAGGAACTCTTTATACACAAGACACACACTTCATTGATCATCATGTTTACAACAACGTACATGGGTGCCTTTATATAGGTATAAAACACAAATAAAATAATCATTCTTAATGCTAAAGAAAGTGCTTTGGAGGTGCCCATATAGGTTGCAGTAGCAAAATTTAATTTTGCAACTTTCCATTGACTATTCAAATGCTAAACATCTTGAATTCTCTAGCAACTATAATTATCCTCCATTAAATATGTTGGCAAGATAAATTCTACAACTATCTCAAGACTTTTCAAATCTTGATCAAGAAACAACTTGGCAATCTTATCAATTTGGGTACAATTGGTCTTCAATTTGGCCACAAACTCTTCAACTTAGACTCATGAGACTTCTAGTGGATAAGTGAGTTTATTGGATAAGCTTGGTTTAACAATTTCTAGCGGGGGCCAAGATCAGAAATCCGCATTAGAGTAAATCGAGCAATCTCTCCGTTGCTCAAACATATATACTTTATGTGCTATATATTTCTTATTTGGTTTCCTTGGACTAGGCTCGTGTTAAATTGTATTATCTATATATTTTTCAGGGCTACGAATATTCCTCTGGCGTATGGCAATTTGAAGGGCAGGGGTTTGTGCCTTATGGTGCTTCTGGCGTGTGCATCATGCAAGTCTTCGGGGCGCATCCTGGTCGAGCCACCACTCTTATGTTGAGAACCTAGAACGGTTCGCTTGCATATTATAGCGGTCCAGTCCTGGTTCCAATCATATTGGGGGAGATGGTTTCGTTTAAATTTGATCCGTGATGTGGAGGCCTCTAATGTGAAGGTTTATGTTGATGGGGTTCAAGTTTACGAAGCACCGGGCCGGGGCGGTTGCTGCCGTTACTTCAAATTTGGAGTTTATACACAAGATAATCCTTCTTACTACACAGAGTCAAGGTGGAAAGGAATTAGAGTTCTCAGAAAAGGTTCCCATTGAGCTTTGAGTCTGAATTTTCCCCATGCCTATATATGTTTATGTGTCTCTCTTTCCTTACATAGAATATTTGGTTAAAATTAAATGAAATAAAACTGTGTAGTCACGAAGAATTACCGTGGCTACTTTGATAAGTAAAATGCCTGTAATTGCCGATTCAAGCCGACCTAAATCACATTTAGCATTATTTCTATGTGTAGTTTGGTTTAAATCGGTTTAAGTTAAAAGGTGAATTAATTTAAACGATATAAATTTATATTGGTTTGGACGTCATCTATTTAAGTCGATTTGATCAGTTTGAATTTTAATATTGAAAACAAAAATATAAAATTTTCCTTCATAATAATCAATTTAATTAAAAATAAAAATACAAAATTTCAGGGCAACCGATAACTCAGCTTGACTTTATATTATTGGCCAAAATAATTTTAAATATAAATTTTATTATAACTGACATATATTGTTAAATTATTCCTGCCATTTCATTCGAATCGACCCATTTTTACAACTTTACCGCCTTCAAAATCATACCTATTGGAGAACATAAGGACGTCATGATTTCCAACTTAAAGTGCACGTTTGGCTTGGTGTCACAAAGCCCAAATCTTGATTTGAAAGATATAAATTGAAAATTAATTAAATTTAATTTATTTGATAAAATTATGTTTAATAATATGTTAACGTATGTAACTGAAAAAAATATTTTTAATGTAATTTTTAGTCTCAATCTATTATGTTGACAAAAATAAAAGATAATTACTTTTTCCGTTAGACCACACAATGATTTACAAACAATAAACCAAAGACACCGTGCGTTTATATGACTTACATGAAAGACAAATCTGAAATTAACCTACATCCTAATGTCTCCGTGCTAACACTTTTAAGGAGCAACATTCAACATTGTCATTAGTATTACACAAATATTACCAACTCTTAGTTAGTGTTAATGATTCGATATTTACTTTTTTTAAGCAATGCATCAAATACAAGCGCTGTGAATCAAGAAAAAAAAAATACTTAATTAGTATGTATACTAGTAGAAGAGTTTTATCCTCAAAAATGTATTTTAATACTGATTAATATAGTTTAAATCAAGCCAATTCATTATGATAACTAAGTTTGTGACAAGGAATTCTTCCATCAATCAACTATGCTTGACATGGAAACATTTTTTGTATATTAAAAATTTCACAACATTTAATCAAAAGAAAACATGTTTGTAAAGTGAGAAAGTGAGGGGTTAATTACCCTTAGATCAATGGATGAGATCCATATATAATAAAAATTATTGATTCAAGAGTGATAAATCCCTCACTTTCTCACTTTACAAATATGTTTACTTTAGATAATCCAAATTCATTCATATTATTTTTATATCAATTAATCATGATTAAATAATTAGTTAATAAAACGTAAAAGTTAATGAACTAATAGCTTGCTATCAGCTTATTATTAACAAATTCGTCATTGGTTAACTAATTAACATACTTTATTAATCAATAATGAAGACATTATTAAAAATGTAAACATAATATAAAAAATTTAGTGTGCCGATCTTAACATTTTGGATAATTTTATACTATATATAAGCCACTATAATTTACGTTGTATCTTTCTGCATAGAATGATAAAGAGCAGTGATATATAGTACGAAACAAAATTTACGAAACAACATTACGAATGAAGTGGATAAATTGAAATTGGGTGAAAGCGTAATTTTCGCACAAATAAGAATACATGGGCAGGATTAATGCTCAAAATGCAATAGTAATTTGGATTTGTCCGCCGTTTATTTTCGTACCAATGAGCATTTTTGAATGATAAATAATCGAAATAATTATCTCTAAATAACGTCTTGTATCGTGGTCTGTGGATATAAAATTGTACGTCTTTTAAATAGGGATTTTTCTCGTAGAGATGTCCTGTTGTTATCTCATTTGTTTGATAGTAGTGCATGAAGTCCGTGAACTTGACTTTATAAGAAGTCACCAGTAAACTATATCTGAGAAAATAAATTTTAATTTTGAAAAAAAAAGTTGTTCACGCCAATGTCAAGAAGAAGACACCGCTTTTTCGGATGGATGGAGTGCCGTCTGGAACCTGCGGCAAGCAGAAGCTGACGAAATCATTATAGTAGTGGAGTGAAGAAGACGCCGCTTTGTGGTAACCTCTAAAAAAAAAAGGGTTGGGATAGCTACTTGAATAGAAAAGTTTAACGGTTTAGTTTCAGTTCAGTATTAATAAACTCTGCCCTATTTTATTAATTAATCAATCTAGTACGTTCCGCGCTCATAAGAAAAGACAACGAGGTCCAAACAGTCGCAAAGTCACGGACAAATTAAGATGCTTAGAGGAGAGCCGCTCAACTAGTGATCCATGATTCAGGTACTCACACTGCCCCATCTCGTTTCCAGGCTCAGCATATATATATATATGCCTACCGACACTAATTTGATCAGTGACCATAATCCATTTAAAATCCATATATAGAAATCCCAATTTATCCTTTTGGAAATTAAGATGGCCATGGGTGCTGTTTATTATATTGTTGTTCCGAAATTACTTGTTTGCTATTCATTTACGCACAGGGCAAGTAGCTCGCCGGTGGACCTAACCCTTGGATTCACTGAACTCTACTGAGTCACTCAAATCTTGTAATTCAGAAGCCGTATGATTTATCCGAAAGCGCATGCACGTTATAGCTTTGTAAATGGAGTGCACAAGCTGTGGGTGTACTCCACAGACAAACCTCACTCCATAATTAGCAAAACCAGTACCCGAACAGAAATCCGCACTACTGTGAGCAATCTCATTTGCTTTGCTTAACTATCCTACTCCCATTTTTTCTTGATGTAGATAAAATGAAAGCTTATGATATATGCCGGTTGCTAATGGTTTAATGCTGTAAAATATATATGTCTTGTTTGTCACATTTATTGTCTTGCCCTTTCAGATCTACGATTATTCATCAGGGGTATGGCAATTTGAAGCGCAAGGTTATGTGCCACGTTGTACTTCTGGCGCGTGTGTTATGCAAGTTTTCGGGGCATCCCCTCCTTGTGCTACCACTCTCATGATTAGAACCTACAATGGCTCTCTTAAAATATTATAGGAGCCCAGTGCTAGTTCCAAACATCTGGGGAAGATGGTTTAAATTAAATGTGATCCATGATGTTGATGCCTCTTACGTGAAGATTTACATTGATGGAGTTCTGGTTTATGTGGCGCCAGGCCATGGCGGTGCCTCCCATTACTTCAAGTGCGGGTTTTACGCACAGAATGATGCTTCGTACTATATGGAGTCCCGTTGGAAGGGAATAAGAGTTCTGAAAAAAATTTTGATGACATGATTGGAATATGCGGATATGCAACTTAGTATCTGTTAAAATGAAATAAAAACAAGAAAAATATATATATGTTCCCTTCAAGTGCCCAGTTTAGATGACTGAAGTACTGACAAATACAGAAAACGAATTAGGTCATGAGCATAAAAGGAATTAAAAATAGCAGGGCATGGCCCATGCAGGTCTCGAACCTGCGACCTTCGCGTTATTAGCACGACGCTCTAACCAACTGAGCTAATAGGCCGAACGAGTGATTTGATTAAATATTATCATTACATTTCTACTAGTAACTCTTTCTATTACAAATTCGATATTTAAATAGTTTCAATCAAAGAGCACAGAATATATATTGCCTCAATCATATTATGGAGTATATATTGAGCCAGTAACTATTAACTCATCAGATCAGTATTACCAAATTGAAAAATCAAAACAGAAGAGAATGAAAAGAAGCATAGCATATAGGCTCTGTTATATTATGAAGTGATGGAGAAACTATGGCATTGACATGCATTTTATGCGAGGGATGGAAAACTCGGTTTAGAAGATGGTGAGAGTTGTTGGACATGGAATGAGAGGCATTGACGGCGACAAATGGTGTTAGCGATTTGTTGACGGAGGGGCGCCATAACAATCGGCAGAGTTTATAATTTCCAACCTTTTAAGTTTTTATAACTCACATGAAAGTCAAATCTCAAATTAACCCACATCCTAATGTGTCCTATGTCAACACTAATAAGGAGAGACATTCAACATTAGGGTTAATATTACACATACTAGAACTTTATTCTCCTATTAAGTTGACTCAACTTGAATAAAATTAATTAGAATCCAATAGATTTTGGATAATGATGATTTAAATCAAAATAATAATAATTTAAATACTAAAAATTTAGACCAAAAAGTATTACACAAATATTAATTAATAACTTAGATGGTAGTAGTTGATATGGGGCAAGCCAAATAGCGTATATAATAGTGGTAGTAGAGAGAGGATCTAGTTAGATATTTATAACCATAATTAACTTCCCATAAAAAATTACTGTCAAAGAAAACCCTAATGGACCAATGGTTTATGAGCTTACACTAGGGCTATCTAACGACACAAACTCCCAGTATGCACAGCCCACAACATAGCTTAACAATAATAATATTTTTGAGCAAATATACTGTAGATTATATGGTATCTTGGTTCTTATGTCAAGGATTATGGCATTGGGTTGGAATTCGATCCAGTATACTTATCATTTTCTCAATTCCTCTAGTTCAATTAGGAGTTTCTTAGAATCAAAATAATAATAATAATAATAATTTTTTGGTTTATCATGCTTGTCTACCACTAAAATTATATTGTCAACCCAATTTTCACAAAATAATAAAAGGAAATCCACAATTAATTATAATCACCTTAATTTACTATATAACCACCTTAAAAAATTTTCCAACATATTATACTATATATTAGCCATTAATTTACGTTCTTTCTTGCCAAATTGAATAAAACAATAAGTCTAAATAACGTCTTGTCTTGAGGACATAAAAATTGTATTTTCTTAAAATAGTAATTTTTTATGGCAGAGCTATCACGTTCATATTCATTTGATATATGGAAAATGTTGTTTTAACCTCTCCACTGTATGTTCATTATAAGAGAGGAAAAATTTTTAGGTGGTTTTATAGTAAAAAAATATTGTTCTTAGTTTTATTTAATGTTAAATACCTCAGTTCTTAGTTTTATTTAATGTTAAATACCTCAGTTTTATATGGATATCATTACTTTCTATTATTATAATTGTATTTTTAATAGAATTGCTGAAGTATTAAATGGTTTAGAATACAAATTATTTTTATTTTAAGAATACCTATTGTCTCGCATGATTGCCGTAAGTTAATATGCGATTGGGTAATTATAAAAATACATCTAAAATAGGCATGTTTTATATTTATACAAAGCAATTGGTAATTAAATTCTAATGTGAAAATAACATATTCCTCGCCACACAGTGCATGAAGTCCGTGAACTTGACTTTTCAAAAATGACCAGTAAGTTATATCTGAGAAAATAAATTTTAAAAAAATAACCCCGAACTGATCTATGTCAAGAAGAAGACACGCTTTTTTGGGTTTATGGAGTGCCGTCTGAAACCTGCGGCAAGCAGAAGAAATCATTATAGTGGTGGAGTGAAGAAGACACCGCTTAGTGGCAACCAGAAAAAAAAAAATGGCTGGGAAAGCTACTTGAATAGAAAAGTTTAACGGTTTAGTTTCAGTATTAATAAACTATGCTCTATGTTATTAATTAATCAGCCTAGTACGTTCCGCTCATAAAAAAAGACAACGAGGTCCAAACGGTCGCAAAGTCACGGACAAATTAAGATGCTTAGAAGAGAGCCACTCAACTAATGCTCCATAACTAATCATGTACTCACACTTCCCCCTCTCCTTTGTAGACTAGCATATATTTATATACCCACTCTAATTTGATCAGTGACCTTAATCCAATTCAAATCCATATAGAAATCCCAATTTATCCTTTTGCAAAGATAGGATACATATACAATTACAAGGCCATGGGTGCTGTTAATTATATTGCTGTTCTGAACTTACTTGTTTGTTATTCATTTATGCACAGGGCAAGTAGGTCGCCGTTGGACCTTACCATTGGATTCATTGAACATCCATTGGACCACACAAATCTTGTAATTCAGAAGCCTTATGATCTACCCGAAAGTGCACGTTATAGCTTTGTAAATGGAGTGCACAAGCTGTGGGTGTACTCCACGGACAAAACTCACTCAATAAATAGCAAAACCAATCCCCGAACAGAAATCGACATTAAAGTAAGCAAACTCATTTGCTTAGCTTAGCTTAGCTAGCCTACTCCCTTTTCCCTTAACGTAGATAAACTAGCCATATATAATTATTAAGTTAATTATATACGGTTATACATATTATCAAAATTAAAAATCACAGGCTTGTTATATTTGGCAGTTGCTAATGGTTTAATGCTCTAATATGTGTCTTGCTTGTCAAATTTATTGTCTTGCATTTTTAGGGTTACGATTATTCATCACGGGTATGGCAATTTGAAGCGCAGGGTCATGTGCCACGTGGTACTTCTGGCGTGTGTATTGTGCAAGTGTTCGGGGCATCACCTCCTCGTGCCACCACTCTCATGATTAGAACCTACAATGGCTCTCTTTCATATTATAGGAGTCCAGTCCTGGTTCCAAACATCTGGGGGAGAAGGTTTAAGTTAAATCAAATGTGATCCATGACGTTGATGCTTCGCATGTGAAGATTTACCTTGATGGGGTTGTGGTTTATATATGTGGCGGTGCCTCCCATTCCTTCAAGTGAGGAGTTTACGCACAGAATGATGCTTCGTACTACATGGAGTCCCGCTGGAAGGGAATAAGAGTTCTGAAAAAATTTTGATGACATGATTGAAATATGTGGCTATGCATCTTAGTATCTATCTAAATGACATAAAAACAAGAAACATATGTTCCCCTCAAGAGTCTAGATTACATGATTGAAGTACTGACAAATACGGAAAAGCAATTAGATCGTGAGATGGGCATAACGAAAAGAACAAAACAGATATATCTGGCCCATGCAGGTCTCGAACCTGCGACCTTCGCGTTATTAGCACGACGCTCTAACCAACTGAGCTAATAGGCCGGTTGAGAACTTAGTTAATATTATACTATTCGTAACTTGTTTCTTTATGTAACACTTTCGATATTTAAAATAGTTTCAATCAGAAAGCATAGCATGTATATTGGCTCTGTTATTTTATGCGGTAACTATTAAATCATCTTCAGATCACCGTCACCAAAATAAAAAACCAAACAGAAAAGAATGAAAAGAAATAGTGGCAAAGCATATAGGCTCTGTTATTTATATTATGGAGTGATGGAAAAACTATGGCGTTGGCATGCATTTTATGAGAGAGGTGGGAGACTCCTTGTTAACAAAGAGTTGTTGGACATGGGATGAGAGGCACTGGCGGTGGTGACGGACGGTGTTAGTGATTGGTTGATGGAGGGGGCGCCGTCGCAATAGCCACGTAGGATATCACCTTCCTGTGGGGTAAGGCCCAATGTGGTTAGCATGTTGGGCCAACATTCTTGGGCTATGTTGAGGAGGGCATGGCAACAGCCGGATCCAAGATAGGTCTCGCCGTTGAGAAAGAAGAGGATGACCTCGCCGGTGCATGATTGAAGCTCCAACAATGTTTCCCAGCATGCGTTGTCTTTGTCCTCCAATCTTAAACGTGCGGCAAGGCTTGAGGTTGTTGAGGTTGACGTGGTGGAACTCAAAGGGCTTGGCCTTGCCATCACCATTGTGGCCACGGTCCATGTTGACAAGGATATCATAACAAACAGCTTCAAAGAGAAAGCCATGGCCGTGATGAGTGAAATTGACTGTACTAATAGGAGAGAGATGGTGTTACCATTTGATGAACGACGAGAAATTGAAGAGGCTAATTTATACTATATAACATGTAAATGAGGTGCTGAAGGTACTGCCAAATTGCATGACCCTTGTGTTTTCAACATTTATTTACGCAAAAGGAAGGAATTAATTGGAGAGTGAGTGGAACTGTACGTGGAAGTGAGGAACTCAAAGGGACCCCTGAAAATGGGGAGACTCGGACACTCAATGGTTTGATGTTACTTACCTGGCTCTTTAATAGCCAACATTTATACAAGATGATGCTGTGAAGTGGACATCTAATGATTTGTTGTGTGCTTAGTAGTTATTATTCTTTGATTTTTTCGTTTTTAAGGGGTGAGTGTTAGTGTGGATTTGTTACAAATGCAATTGCGTGGGCCTCTTTATTCTTCATTTCTACTAAGTGCCTCATCTGATTATTATTCAGAATCTACAAAAGGCCACGAAGTGAAATTATTGCAGTGGAAGAAATTGGAAAACCCCAAGTTCATCACAAGGAGGCATTAAATCTGCGCAGATTTGCTAGACTTCCATGTAGTAGCTGCAGATTGAATCTCTGCATAGCACCTTGTTTTTCAAGAGAAATAAGTATGAACATGATCATAAGTAGTTGTTCTTTCAATTTTTATCACCATGATGCCTCTTTAGATAATAATTGTTAGTAATAGCATTTCTTCCGAGTTTTGAATCTCTAATTTATTTAGAGGGAACACTCAATTGTTATTACGGGTGACAACTACACTCAATAATGGTTACAATGGAAAACTTTTCATCTAGTGCTGATTCTTTCTCGGAGAGATGGAAGGAGATAAAATCATCTTTGTAACTATGAATATTTGGAATTTCATTACGAACTAGCTCAAGACATCAAATTTTTTAATTCAATGGTTAAGTATTGTTAATACTTTCGAAAAATATTATTTGTACATTCATATAGTTGACATCTATAGACACCATATAATTGAAAGGTGGGAAATAAAGAGAAAAAAAAAATTGAAAAGAAAACTTTTAAAGTCCTTCTTACACATAGAACTGAAGGTGTTTCATAATATGTTTACAAACAGAATGTCCAAAAAACATCCCTTTTATACCTAGTATCAAGATAAAATGGGCCCTAATTTCTGATGCACCAGCTAGCATTGTCAACAGAACCTGGCCATTCTTCCATAGCATTCTCAACAGTAAAATGCTTGTATGTGCTGTCCAGGCAACAGCAACAATTCCTATCAACATATGAAATTGGCAAATCTAATCTATATAATTAAGTTCTCTGTTGGTAAGAATCTCAAATTATGACCAACGGGTGAGGCCAAATTGTAAATCGCTTACAACATGGCGATGAATGAATACTCATACTGTCAACAATTTGTACCGGTTCAACTTCTTTATGTGACACGTTTAGTGGTGTTGAGGATAAGCCGTCGTGATTAATTAGCAAGGATTAATATCGGCTTTAGAAAACTAAGTACAAATGTGCAGCAAAGCATAAAGATTGGCACAGGAAGAAATTGAATTTAGCTAAAAAGGCTTTATTCCCACTTCCACAGGAGAATATTATCTTTATTTACACGGAAGAACCACGACGAACTCATAAGAGAAAGCAAATACATCACCCTAAATCAAAGCCTTCTCAGTTCTCCACTAAAAAAAAGACTTAGAATAACTCAATCAATTATTCAAGATTGACTTGGTAGGATGCGAATACTTAATGGTAATAGCATTTTGCAGGTCCAAGAGGGGCCAAAGCAGGAGTTGAAGCAGCAGCAGCATCACAATAGCCTCGTAAAATATTAGCTTCCTCTACAGTGAAACCCAAAGAAGTGAGCATTGCAGGCCAACAATTACGTGTTATCACGTAAATTGCATGGCAGCATTCGGGGCCAATGTGGGCCTCACCATTCATGAAGAAAAGAACAATCTCATTGGAGCAGGATCTTAACTCCAAAAGCGAGCTCCAACAGTCCACCACGTCTCCATTCGTTTGAAGCCTTGCTGATAGGCCGTGTTTTGGCTTCATCACCAAGTCCCTTGCTGCTGTTACACATACAACGAGGCATGCGAGGGTCACCAACAACAACCCTTCTCTTTTGAGAGCCATGAAACGAAATGCTTTTCTTACTTCTTCAGTGATGTTCGGCAAATGGAAAGATTGATGACAGAAAACTCTTTCAAGGTCGAAACTACTTATAGTTGTTATAACTGCGCCATTTTTTTTGTAATTTAATTTGTATTAATCAACGCAAGTGGTGATGGTGAATCAGAGAAAACAATGGGTTTCCATAACTGCCACGGCTTATCATTGACTCGTTGGAATATATATTAGAGCACGCAAATGATTGCCTGCGTTTTGCTTAGGATTGGAATCCGGAACTGAACGTCAAAATCATTGTAACTGATGATGTTTAGAGAACTTAAATTATTCAGTATTTTTCGGCTTGTCGGGGAATATAGGATAAATTTAAAAATTGTGCGTAAAATTTTTCACCTATGGATGTTGTGTACGTACTTCTGTTTTAGAGACAGTTTATGTACAATTTAATGCTTTAGCATACCCTCCTAAAATATTTTTTAGAGGATGCGCCTGATAGTATAAAAAGAGTGAAAAATTTTATAAATTAGCTTTATATTACATATAAAGTTAATTTATAAAAATTTTCACCTTATTTTTATCCCATAATAAACATATTTGTCATATCCTTTTAAAATATTTTTTAAAGGATATATCTGATATAAGATAAAAAGAGTGAAAAATTTTATAAATTTTATAGATTAGTTTCATATTACACATAAAGTTAATCTATAAAATTTTTCACCTTATTTTTATCTCATACTAATAATACTGTGGCAAATGCACTCCAATCCTTTTCTACTTCCTTCCCCCTCCTCTTTTTCCCTAAGATCTCTTATGGCTTCTCTCATGGTCAACTGCTCTAGTGTGGGGACCAGAAAAAATGGGGGAGGGGGGAATCAAACCCGAATGTATTATGCTCCTAGACATGCTGATGTTAGCTTTTGTTTTTTTAGGGGGTCGTGTGTAGCCGTTAGGTTAGCACTGAGGCAATGGCCTCGTCTGCATCCGTGCAAAAGTTTTTTTTTTTTTGGTCCGATATGGAATAACAGAGAAGGAAAGCCAAGGTGCAAGAGAAAGGGCCAACACATAAACACTTAAGAATGAGCCCAAAGCACCAGAGATATCAACCCAATAAAACAACATCCTTTGGGAAGTCTGCCCACAACACAGATCCCACGAAGCCTACACCCAGCAAGAGGAAAAATCTAAAGCAGCTAGCTTTAGAAGATGGACGAGGCAACGCAATGAGTGAGGCAGAAAGGATGTCAAAACCAAGAAGCAGGAAAACAAAGACAAACACCACCCCAAATTGAAATCACTAATCACCACAGCAGCAATCAACATTCACCAAAACCTCCAACTCCTGCAAGATGCGCCATGCAAGGAAGGGTCAGGTGTGGCCACGAGAATTCGCCAACAAAAGTTGATTAAGAGAATCAGGCTTTGAGGTGATCCAGTCTCCTTTAAGGGATTCAGCAATAGAAAGCTGAGCTACAAGATGAGCCACTCGGTTTCCTTCTCTCGGAGTCCAAGTGAAGGCACAGTGTGAGAAAGAATTTGAGAGGGCCCTAATGTCATTCAAAATAGTTGCAATCTCACCAATCATCTTCTCAGATCTGCAAGCCTCTATGATCTGTAGATTGTCAGACTCTAAAATGATGGAGTCGCACAAACAATTATGAGCTAATTGGAGACCTTCCCTTATTGCCAAAGATTCAGCAACCAGGCTAGAAGAACAACATATCTTGCTGGCTGAAGCTGTTATCATGGATCCAGAATGATCCCTTATTATCGCAGCAATGGCACCCACATTAGAATCAGCGCGGAAGGCTGCATCACCATTACATTTCAATCGAGTATGGGGCGGCGGCCTCCAACATTTCAAGAAATTGGACGATTCCAACCTAGAGGAGCGTGGAGATTGAGCTTTATCAAGGAATTCCTTAGCAAGACCAAAAGCACGACTGATAATCAAAACAGGATTAAGGGGTTCCTAGTGAAAGGTAAATTCATTCCTTCCTTTCCATATCATCCATAGAGTATTGGCTAATAGAGCTAGCCCATGATCCTTATAAAATTTCAATTTGCAGATGGCTTCAAACTGTAATTGTAACCAAAGATCTATCCGACCAACATTTGTAGGGGAAGGAGTTAATTGGAGCCGAGACCCAAACCAAATTGGCCGAGTCCATGAGCAAAGGAGCAAGGAGTGTTCAACTGTCTCAGGCTCAATGTTGCATCTGTGCAAAAGTTTGGGTTAAACTGCTATTCATATTCTGATTTACAAAACTGGAGTTGAGGCCCAAATTTAAATTGGGCTCATGTGGTAGATTTCAAATGCAGTAGAAGGTAATTTTATCCGGCCTTCTGGTAGTGAGGAGGAAATATGGATATGGTAAGTAACCGACTCTGACACCAATTAGTCCAAACCGTGAGACTTGAGAGCATTTACACTGTAAAAGCTAAAAATTAAAGGGAAACGGATCCTTATCAATTTGGTACATGACAAAGTTATACAGAAACAGATACAAATATAAAGAACTCAGATAGGGTTTTCAAGTTTTTATAAATTTTAACAGGGTTCTATTTATTTACTATGTATTTATTTTATTATGTAAGAAGCTCACACAGATAATTCGGTCCCGTTTCTAACATAAGACTCAAGTGCCCTAACTTACACATGGTGTTCTAGACAAAATTCTGGGAGTTTGATCAGTCAAGTATTAATCTGACCAATTAGTGTCTAAGTTAAAAATATGCTACACTCTCTCAATATAAGAATATTGAAATTAAGTTTGGACCATACCCCCTCCTTACCAGTCTCTAGAGATTTTACAAGGGCTGATTGAGGACTCTAAACTGAATGATAAACTAAGTCATAAAACTAATTAAATGTGCTGGCTAACAATAAAAATGTCTACCCGTCATTAAAGGTGATTGCAACTTGAATAAATGAGGAGAATTTTAGGCTTTTAGACCAACCGACCCAAAAGAATATGTATATTTCACATGGTATGAGTATGTTGTTCCATCTATGATCTTTTGAGAAATCACAAAATCTTGCTTTCACCAAATATATATGTTCCAATAGATTACAATATGAAATACGGAATAAGCGATACAGATGCCATGACAGGGAAGCAACCCGTGTTGAATCAACTATGCGGTCAATTTTATCCAGTTCATCTAATCGAATGGGAATTTCGTCTTTGCTTCTTGTCAATGGGTAAGTAATGATGGGGTTTATCGATCAGTGGATTTTACTAGCAGAATTCGCGAACAAGTGGGTTCCAGCTTCCAATCATTCGACCCCAGCTCAAATGGTTTTTTGCTGACAGTCAATACTAGCGAGCCTCGCAGCTACAATCGTTTTCTTTTCTTTTATTTGAAAGGTGGAGTTCTTTTTTTAATATTTTCAACTGAGTGCCTTTCTAAAAAGCTCAATTTTGATTTATTACTAGTTTCGTTGACATTAAATAAACTTTGCATTGTAAAATACCTTGATAATTTTGCTTTTTTCCCTTAAGTGTTTATTTATTTATCGATATATCAGTTGACGCGTGAATGTTTGGGCCGGCGCTGAGCCACCCCATGTGCTTCATCTTCACGTCAGGTTTGGATGCAAAGTAACGCTCAATTACTCCTGGTTTGTGGTTTGTGGCCGAACGAGAGCAAGAGGAGTAACATTACTTTTCATCAGCATTCACGGTCAAAACCAAACTACTTTTCATCAGCATTCACCGTCAAACCAAACTAGTTATAAAACTTATTTTGTTATCGCTATGATGCTTGCTTTAAGGCCTCATAGTCGCTTTTTCTCTGCATGATGGATTGATCGCTTGTACATATGGCCTACTGTTATGAGAATAATAATAGTAGTAGTTATTGTCATTATCATCAACATGATGATATCTTACATTAGTTGATATTAGTTTATGTTTTATGTTAATTAATATAAATATTTTAGAATGAACAGGTCAAACGAATTGGGTTTGGACATCAATTTGTTTTGATAAAGCTTATATATCGCATGAACACTATTTTGCTACTTGCTAATAAGGGAAATACAAGTTAGGGCTCATTTGGACTACTTTCTAAAAAAGAAATAAAAATATTTCTTAAAAAATAAATGTTATTTATATTTAAATTTAATACTTAAAAATATATTTAAAAAATATTATTTAAATAAAAAAATATGAAACTATTTTTTTAATAGCATAGTTACTTTAAAAAAATGCAAAATTACTTTTATGAAACCCTAAAACCCCCAATAGCATGAGTAGAATAAATTGTCTCACCTCCGCTCATAAAGGCATGGAGAAGTAACAAATTGATCTTTATTAGAGTTTGAAGCCGGAGAGTATATATAGTAGAGTGCATAGATTAGTAAGTGCATAGATCAATTGGCAAGGGGGTATTCTAATTTAACTAGAGATTTTTGGAAGTCATGTATTGGATATACAACTGCGTTAAAACTTAAAAAAGAGGGCTTTGCCATCCAATTGATCATATCCCACTCGAATATAATTATCTTTGATAGGAGAATACCTATAATTTCGACTAAAAAAAAAATAGTGGATTTAATCCTTATCTTAATAGTTGAACCCTTTATATAGAAGTTAATATGGTTACATTGGAGTAATCCATATCTAAGTTTTAGTTTCCTGCTTACTAGCAATTGATCAAAAGCATGGAATATTAACTAATATTATGAAAGATTTTGATCTTGACTAATATTAATTATGCTACTTAAATTTATAAGAATTACATGAAAATTAATATACTCACAACAAAAGTTAAAAACATTGAAGAATCGTATGCTAACCACAGAATTATTAAGATTTGATTATTATACAGCATTAATACACAAATTATATCAAGACATTTGAATAAATTTGCAATTGAGTCTTTAAAATTATCTATCATATATAATTTTTTTGTTTAATCATATTATCATAAATATCTTCACATTCTTTAAGTATAAGATTAATTATGTTTGAACTACGATTAGATTCATATAAAGGAAGTTTTTAATATATTTTTCTATGCACGATTCAACATTAAGAGTTAAAGTTGCGATTGAATCCAGAGCTTAGTAATTATCTCCTATATGTTTTATTTGAGCTTGGAATATCCCGTGTTTGACCCTTATCTCTTTTTTTAAAAATATCTCCTAAAAATAATTCCTAATCTTATTATTTTAGATAAAAAGAAAAAAAAAGCCTTTAGAGTTAAATATAATATTTAAAGGATTCAAAGCCTTTTATTACCTACGAACATGAAATAATTATTTGTTTATACCTTAATTATTAAGTTTAATTATTATATAAATTAATTTTTAAAATTTATAACTTGTATTAACTTAGTTTTTACTCAATTTTTTTTAAAGATTTGTTTAACATGAATTTTATAAATTTAAAATTAATTTATATAGTAATTAAACTTAAAACTTAAAACTTAAAATATAAATAAAAATAATTTCTAATTAATTTTTAACTTTCTTTAATATACCTTATATTTTAACAATTAAAATATTAATATACGAAATAATCATTCGTTTTTTAACAAATTATATATTTCAAGAAATATAGATAGTTGTAGAAGCAGAATCCTAATTTAGTTTGATAAAACCTTTATTCGCACAAAATAATGAAAAGTACGGAGCTGGAAGAGAAAGATATGTTATAAAAATAGGGGAAAGGACAAAGAAGGAGAGAGAAAAATAGAGCACCGACACTTTCGGGAGGCGAAAATTATCTATATAATAATAATAATAATAATAATAAAAATATTCAAAAACTTTGACCAGCTCCTAAGTCCAAAGTAATGTACCAAACGAAAGAAAAAATCAACAAGCCTTTAGTCTGCACATCAATATAAATAAGGGAAGTTAAAACTTCAGTCTGTATCTGTGTACGTAGATTGAGCTAGGAGGGGCTGCAGTTGGAGAAAAGAAAAGAAAAGGAAAAAAACAAAAAAAAAAAAAAGAAAACATTGAACCAAATACGTACCAAAAGAGAAGAACGGGAAAGAAAGAGAAGGAATAAGTGTTGGAATGGTAATGAACTGGCACTAGGCTGTAGTCAGTCCTTTGATGCTGATGCTAATTGCCCTTTGATTAAACGTGTCGAATATATAATCTGTGTCTGAATTTTCTCTTTCTATATAGATTTGGGTGTAGTCACTGTTCACTTTTTATGTTACTGTTTGGGCGTCGTGTGGTTCACAGTTCACTTTCCACCAACACAAGCGACACAATCGCCAGCTGTGGCCTCTTGTTCTTGTGGTCCCCGTCCCCACCCTAAAATTATGAACATTTTGGGTCAATGTAGATCCCCCACGTGCCCCCACACCGCTTCGAACTTCGCTTGCTCCATCGTATTTGTTCCTGGCCCCTCACTCCCACGTACTTTTTAACGCGCCGTGTCGTAGTAACAGCACCTCTCCGCTGCTTAATCCAATTAGAATAATGATAGGTTTCCTATTTTTTTATTGGCTATTTGTTTATTATCCGATAGAATACGAGTTTCATTTACATAATAGAGATATTTATTTTTTATAAAATATTGTATTAATTTATAGCTCTTCCCTTAATTTGTTTACAAATGTCATACTCGTATTGAAATATGGCTTAACAGTAAAGTGTCCGTTTGAATTAAAACTTGATTTTATTAGAAGGCTTTTTAGTGGTAATAAAATAATTTTATATGGTATTATATAATATTTGGTATTAAATATTTTTATTAATATAATAATACATAATTCAATATCTATGTAATATATTAATAACACATTAAAATCAAATTCTATAACATTAATGCATTAACTTGCATTGCATGCTAATTTACATTTTTTCAAAGACAACTAATTGAAGAAAATTTACAGTTTAATTTATTTAGTTATCTTTAAATGTTTAAACAAATAATAAGATATTTATGTTTTTATATTTATTACTTAAATTATAATAATTTCCAAAGAACGAAGATAAAAACCAAAATAAAAATCCCTTTATATTAGATTCTTTAAATTTTTTTTGGAAAATAATTTCCGGTGAACTAACTTTTTAAAGAATAGAAAAGAAGTTAATCTAAACATACACACAAATATTGATTGCTTTGAAAAACATTAAAAGTAATAATTATAAAAGATTAATTTTGATACATTATCAGTGTAAATGAGTTTTACACAATAATCCAATTATATACTTTATTTATAAAACTTTTAAAATAGATAATAATTAAGTTAAACATTTTTACTAATATGATAATATACGACCAATTATTTGTATAAAATTTTTATACTAATAATATATTAAAATTAATTTTTTACTATAAAAATATAACATTTTTTTACCTAAATCAATGCGTTTTTTTGTGACACAAGAAATCAATACGTTAATTCAACAGTTATCAATTCACTCAAACTTGATAACTTATTTTGAAGGAATAAATGGCTAATCACTTCTTGTGGCTTTTCTCCTTGCTTTTGGAAGGAAATTGGCTGTTGCCTGCATTTGAAAGCCCCTCGCTTAGAGTTAATGTTGGAGAAAGGCAAAAGTTAAAAACTCAAATTACAGGTTTCATAACGAAGGTGTGAAACGCTGATAATCGAATAAAAGTTACGAAATTAATGGCAGTGGAATGTAACATTGGTGGCCACTTTAAAGAGGGCCAAATGTATTTTCTTCTTATGCCGTGTGTGTGTGTGTGTTTTTTTTTTTTTTTTCAGAAAAAAATCGCAACATTAATTGCTCTTTGTAAAAATTATAATAAAATGTTTAACAACTTAATTAAAGTAATCATAATTTTATCTTATCTTTTATTATTTAATTATAATAGATTTTATCATTTTTTTCACATGTATATTTTAACTCTATTTGCCAGACGCCAATGTAAAACGATGTAGTTCAATGCACCAAACGTTATGTCAAGCAGCATTTAGTTAAGCTTTTTTCACATGCCGCACTCGCATTATGTTCAATAGAAATTAAAGGTGTCATGTTATTCTTCTTCTTCTTCTTTTATTTATTTATTTTAAATACTGGCATGTTCCTCTTGTTATGATGGCATGCTAGCGTCAATAACTATTGGCATGATCAATTTTCTATCAAGTTTCCGGCATTCTAAGATTTATTGTAATGGAATTGTGTTTTATTTTTAAAAGATATTAATATAAACTCGAATTTATGATGAATCCTATACTTGTTAATATATTAACCAATAATTTTATAATATTTATAAATTTAAATTATATTTTAAATGATTGAGATGTTACTAAATATTGAGTTCACCATAAACTTAAATCTATATTAACATTACTTTTTATTTTTTTGTTGAGTCAATGGTTTATATGTGCGTTTAATGCTCATCGTCTCAAACATTTTCGTAAATATATAAGTTTATCAATTTATCTAAAATAAAGAATAAGTACATGTTGAGAAAAAAAAAAAGAATAAGTAGATAAGTAAGATGCAGATATCTTAAGCAAGGAAATAATGTCAGGAGAATTGGTCAAATAATAGTTACAACTGCAAATTGATAGGTCATTATTTCAAGAATTTTTAATTGAAGATGGGAGGCAAAACGTTGTGCCCCTTCCCCTTTCTTAGAACACAAAACAGCTTCATCCTTTTACTGTTAGACTGGATTTACAACGTCAAAAGAAGTAAACATTACCTCATAATGTCAATCATGTAGATGTACTGTATAAACCAATATGGTTTCAGTAATTTTTATTTGTTTTGCCAGATCAATAAACGCCGAGGATAAACAAAATTGTTAATCCATGGCTAAAGCCTAAAAGGAGAATTTTTTTTTTCTAACCTTTATCCGTTAAAAAAAGCAAGAATTTTTTTAATGATTTTAACTGATTAAATGAATTGCAAAGTCAAAAAAAAAAAATGATCTATTGTCAATTTTTTTAGCCTTACCAAATTGTTTTCGTTATGATACGACTTAAACAAAACAAGAAGGTGAATGCACAGTTTGTCGGCACGAACCACAGTAAGGATTAAGCGAGACCCAGATCTGGAAAGCAGAAGAGAAGGGACCCAATCCCATGGGCCATGGGTGATTAATGAATAATGATAAAGCACACAGGCGCAGTCAACACACTCCAGCGGGGCTCCGTACAGCTAAACGCTCCCGTCATCACGTATTTGGTTTCTATTTCTAATTTCTCGCGCACAATATCAAGCAAACGCCCAAAATTTGAAAACGTACGGTGTACAAAAACATACACAAAACCATTACACTACAATCACTCTGGGAAATGTCTTTTTAACCTAAAGTATCCAACACTCTATAATAATCTTACAATAAAGTGAGTATTAAAATATATGAAATGAAATAATGTAACATATATTTATACAAGGGGGCACCGAATTTTCAGATTAAAAAAAAGGAGGGTGCTGAAATTTGATGTCGTACTATAATATCTCAATCACGCATCACTCTACAGCGCGCGAGAGAGGGGGAGAGTGAAATTACAGAAAGAGGGAGAGGGGTACTTGGGAAAATTTGAAAGACATATAATCCTCGCCGCGTGAGCGTATATACCATTATCATACTTGCTAGCCAGACAGTTCCAGTTTCCAGTTACAACAATTTCTCTTTTATCTCTCATTCACTCCTTCCCTTTCCCTTTCATTCTAAGTCTCTTTTTCTCTGCTACGCAACACCCCAAAACCTTGGACTTGGTCCTATACAGTGGTTGAGGGTTTTCCATTTTACCCAAAAACACGACACACAACCCTACATAAGAGCCCGCCGGCGAAAGTTGTTTTTTCATTTTCAGCTGAAAAAGGAGAATTACCCACGTTGTGAATTTTGATTTGGAGTAGAAAGGCAGTATATACCAACCAGCACAAGGGAATAAAAGTTTTCACCAAACTCCGGTGGGTGCACAGGCCAGCGCCACCACCACCCTTGGGCCCCATCCTTGCCTCACTCACTCCTTCCTTTCTTTCTCTCTATATTTTATTTTCATTTTTGTTTTAATTTTTCCCTCTACGCTTTTTTAATAATCTCTCTCCTCGTCATTGACTCTCTCTCTATCTCTCTCTCTGTACCTCCTTCTCTATTACGCGTACTCGTTCCCCCACACACACACACACACACACACACACACACATTATCTTCTTCTTACTTTGTTCCACTCTCTCTTTTTTTCTCTCTAATCTCTGCCATAGATTAGGACCAGCCTGGTTACAGCGGAGGTGGAGACTTGGCTTCTCAAGGAATCAAAGTACAAGCACTCACACCCCAAGTTCAAAAGTCTTGTTTATTTATACTTTTTATTTTTTGGCTTCACATTTACAATATCGCACGAAGCAACACTCGTCTTGGATCCGTTCTGGTTTTATTGTATGCGAGTCTTCTAGGATCTTCTTTCAGAGTGACTCATGAGAGCAACATTGGGGTTTTCTTCTGATTTTTGTTAGTGGGATTTGGGTGGTTTAGGTTGATCTGAAGAGGGTTGAAGAGAAGTGAGTGATGCACACGGGAGGTAGACTCGTTGCTGGTTCCCACAACAGGAACGAGTTCGTGCTTATCAATGCCGATGAGAATGGACGGGTAAGTTCCCATTTTTCATCTTTGCTTTCTCATTTGCAACTCATCACTTATTCTGGGTTTGTTGGCAATATCAATAATAGGGTTTTCAGCACTGTTTCTGGAAAATTTGTGCGTATTTTCTTCTGATCTCTGGTTATACACGCAAATTTTCCATACATTTTTGTTTATTTTTATTTTTCTTCCTGTCGGTGGGCTGTGACTCACATGCTTGTGCCTTTAGCTTTACTTCATTGAATCAATGGCAACTAATACTTCAGACAAAAGCTTGAGTTTTGATGAGCTTCGGTCATTTTGTCTTTATGCGTTCATTTATTGGTTGACGATAAGGGTCGCGCTCCGTTTCCTTAATCCTGTCAAGTATTGAATTCTAAATATTATTTACCACCTAAACTGTTGGCCATAAACAAAATTGCTTGTGAGTTTCTGCTCTTCATAATTAGAGTGCAGAATTATGGATTCTGTTTGAGTTAAAAGTCAAGATTAAATTGATTGCGGTACCGTTTGACCCCTCTATGGTGTCAAGCGCCCTACAATGCATAAACATTTATGGGAATTATTAGTTGAATAGTACATATTGAGATGCCTACGGTAATTTCATAACCACATGCCAAACCCAGGCTTGTCCTGGTATCCAAATGCCTCTTTTAATTTTCTAAAATGATGCACACTCAAAAAACTCAAAGCCAATAACATCCCCTCTTTTGCTTTGGTTCTTATCAGATTAAGTCTGTACGAGAATTGAGTGGACAGATATGTCAGATTTGTGGGGATGAGATAGAGATTACAGAGGATGGGGAGCCCTTTGTTGCTTGCAATGAGTGTGCTTTCCCTGTTTGTCGGCCTTGCTATGAGTATGAGAGACGAGAGGGGAATCAGGCATGTCCACAGTGTAAAACCAGATACAAACGCATCAAAGGTGAGATTGTTTCTATATTGTTTCTCTTTGACTTTTGTTTGTAACTTACCTCTATTATGGCATACTCTAACCAATCAATGAATTGCAGGTAGTCCCAGGGTTGAAGGTGATGAAGATGAGGATGATATTGATGATTTAGACAATGAGTTTGATTATGGGCATCCTGATGCTTTGGGCCTGCAAACCACTTCAGATTCAATGCTTTCTGGACGTCTTAACACTGGTCGTGGTTCTAATTCTAATATAGCTGGCAACCCAACAAATTTGGAACATGACTTGTCTCCTCTCAATTCTGAAATCCCACTCTTGACATATGGAGAAGAGGTATCTTAGCAAATTGTCCTTTTGATATTTTTGTGGTTTTACTTCAATTCAGTGTGCATTACTCCTCACAAGTAACAATTATCCCTATATAATACTGTTTTTATCCTTTATAGGATCCTGACATATCTTCTGATCGACATGCTCTAATTGTTCCCCCGTATATGAATAATGGAAGCAGAGTTCATCCCATGCCTTATAATGATCAGTCTATTCCATGTATGTCTTGGACATCTGTTTCATTCTGCTTTTTTCTACCTTTCATATATCCGTTTATGTAGTGACTTTGGTGCTTCTGTTGTCTTAGTGCAACCCAGACCAATGGTTCCAAAGAAAGACATTGCAGTGTATGGGTATGGAAGTGTGGCTTGGAAAGATCGGCTAGAAGACTGGAAGAAAAGGCAGAATGACAAACTTCAGGTGGTGAAGCATGAAGGGAATAACAATGCTGGAAATTTTGGTGATGATTTGGAGGACCCCAATATGCCCATGTAACTCTTATCATCTTGCTCCCTTTTACCTTCCTAAATTATTCTTGTGCTTGTTCTTGATGATTGGAGTGGAAATTGAAGAGTTCTTTACTGGCGGCAAACCATTTTTAACTAGTTGTTGGGCATACATATGTATGTCTTAGCTGAGCAATCTGTAACTGTTTTGTTAGTTGTTAGGTATTGCAGTGGGGTTGTGTAGATTGTAGAAGTATAATTAAAATGAAACTTTTATTTTTCAAACCTCGCCATATATTTTTATTTTGTTTGGTTCTGTTTTAAACATTTCCCCCTCAATATGTTCTATCAGGATGGATGAAGGCAGGCAGCCACTTTCTCGGAAGTTACCTATCCCTTCAAGCAAGATAAGCCCATACAGAATGATTATAATACTCCGCCTTGTAGTTCTTGGGCTTTTCTTTCATTATAGAGTTCTCCATCCAGTTAATGATGCATATGGCTTGTGGTTAACATCTGTCATCTGTGAAATATGGTTTGCTGTATCATGGATAATGGATCAGTTTCCAAAATGGTACCCAATAGAGCGAGAAACATACCTTGATCGTCTATCGCTGAGGTAATTGAGGTTGCTGCATCTGTTGCTTTTTGTTTCTAGATTTGTTTCCAGTATAGCATGTCTAACATTAATATATCTCATTCTATTTTTTATACTCAAATTCCGAATATGTTGCCTCAATACTTGGTTCTTGCATGGCTGCAGGTATGAAAAAGAAGGGAAACCATCCGAATTGTCCAGTGTAGACATCTTTGTCAGTACAGTTGATCCTATGAAGGAACCTCCTCTAATAACAGCAAACACTGTTCTATCTATCCTTGCAGTTGATTATCCAGTAGATAAAGTTGCATGCTATGTCTCAGATGATGGTGCTGCCATGCTTACTTTTGAAGCACTTTCTGAGACGTCTGAGTTTGCTAGGAGATGGGTACCATTTTGTAAAAAATACAACATTGAGCCTCGTGCCCCAGAATGGTATTTCAACCAGAAGATTGATTATCTAAAAAATAAAGTACATCCAGCATTTGTCAGGGAAAGAAGAGCAATGAAGGTTTTGAATTTTTGTCTGCTTGCACTTTTTTCTTTATATATGCTGACTATTAGGTTTCTGGTCCCTATATTTATTTTGGTTTCTACTTTTTCAGTTTGTTCATTTTATTCCCTCCATCAGGTACGTCCAGTGTTGTCCATATAATGAACCGTCATCCAAATTATTTTGTAAATGGTGACTTGTCACATTGAAATTTTTTCCATCTAGAAGTATAGTACCAATAACCATTTGACACTACCACTTAACAGAATTATTTGGATGGAATATCACATTAAGGACAACACTGAATGCAATTTGTAAATTCAAGGGGACGACAACTTACAAATTGAAAAATTAAGGACAAAAATGAACAAAGTAAAAGTGATATGTGTGTGACTTATTACAGGCAAGGTTGCAAACAATAGTTAAACATTTGATACTAATGGTCATTTTTCCTTTGGCTATTATAGAGAGATTATGAAGAATTTAAGGTGAGGATAAACAGTTTGGTGGCAACTGCACAAAAGGTTCCTGAGGATGGATGGACCATGCAGGACGGGACTCCATGGCCTGGAAATAATGTGAGGGATCATCCTGGCATGATTCAAGTAAGACTCTATTTTCCCAAAAATGTTCTTTATTTTTGTGGTGCTAAATTGGAAACTTTAACATTTTGTTTATAAATTTTTACAGGTCTTCCTTGGTCAGGATGGTGTTCGTGATATTGAAGGAAATGAGTTACCTCGCTTAGTTTATGTTTCTCGAGAGAAGAGGCCAGGCTTTGATCACCACAAAAAGGCTGGGGCTATGAATTCTCTGGTAAGCCTCAGGTTACTTTTATTTTGGTTCAGGTTTAAGTCAACTGATGATTTGTTGGTCTCAATTCTTAAATGACTTGTATTTTTGTGATAATAATAATATTTGAAGGTACGGGTGTCTGCAATTATCTCAAATGCACCTTATCTTCTGAATGTTGATTGTGATCACTACATTAACAATAGCAAGGCACTTAGAGAAGCTATGTGTTTTATGATGGACCCTCAAGTTGGGAAGAAAGTTTGCTATGTACAATTTCCTCAAAGATTTGATGGGATTGATTGGCACGATAGATACTCAAATCGGAATGTTGTATTTTTTGACGTAAGTTCTATATTTCCTGATGCATTACTTTTTTGTATATTTTTCTTTTTTGCTTTTAATATGATTAGTACCAACTCTGCCAATTGAAAACAGATCAACATGAAAGGATTGGATGGAATACAAGGACCTATTTATGTCGGAACTGGATGTGTTTTCAGAAGGCAAGCACTTTACGGATATGATGCACCTGCCAAGAAGAAGCCCCCTAGCAAAACCTGTAATTGTTGGCCAAAATGGTGCTGCCTGTGTTGTGGCTCTCGTAAGAAAAAGAATGCAAACACCAAGAAGGAGAAAAAGAAGGTGAGGCACAGGGAAGCATCAAAGCAGATACACGCACTTGAAAATATTGAGGGGATTGAAGGTAGAATTTTGTATTCATGCAACTGTTCTTACAAATTAAAGCACTTAAGGGTAAGAAAATTCCTGGACAGCTTACATATTTAGGCTTTGTTGCAGGATCCAGTGTGGAGAAGTCATCCAACTTGACTCAAATGAAGTTGGAGAAGAGGTTTGGGCAGTCCCCTGTGTTTGTAGCCTCCACACTTTTGGAAAATGGTGGAGTTTCACCGGATGTGAGCCCTGCTTCACTTTTAAAAGAAGCCATCCAAGTCATTAGCTGTGGTTATGAAGACAAAACTGATTGGGGAAAAGAAGTAAGTACTGAATAAAGAGTGCTTTTAATTTTTGAAAAAACCATTGTTTTCTAGTTCTCACATTTCTTCCTTGTGGTGCTCTTAATTTTTGGCTCATCACTAGGTTGGGTGGATATATGGTTCTGTGACAGAGGATATCTTGACTGGATTTAAAATGCATTGCCATGGTTGGCGGTCTGTGTATTGCATCCCTAAGAGGCCTGCATTCAAGGGGTCAGCACCTATCAACCTTTCAGATCGTCTGCATCAGGTTCTTCGGTGGGCCCTTGGATCTGTTGAGATTTTCTTGAGCAAACATTGTCCTATCTGGTATGGCTATGGCGGCGGGTTGAAGTGGTTGGAACGATTTTCGTACATAAATTCTGTTGTATATCCTTGGACCTCCATCCCATTGGTTGTTTACTGTACTCTACCTGCAATATGTCTTTTGACTGGAAAATTTATCGTACCTGAGGTATGCTTTTGTGCATTATCAATAAAGTCTTTCAGTGGAAAGAATTCCCTATGAAATGCTGCCTTACTTTTTTGAAGGTCAATAACATTGCATGTTATTGCAGCATTTCTGGGGGTCATTTGGCAGTCACATTTTACTTAAAACAATATGTCAAAAGTGTAGGCATGGCTTCTAACACGTATTTTTCTATCTTAATATGCAGATTAGCAACTATGCAAGTCTCGTGTTCATGGCCCTCTTCATATCCATTGCAGCAACTGGTATCCTTGAGATGCAGTGGGGTGGTGTTGGCATAGATGATTGGTGGAGGAATGAACAGTTTTGGGTGATTGGAGGTGTTTCTTCACATCTGTTTGCCCTTTTCCAGGGCTTACTGAAGGTTTTGGCTGGTGTTGACACAAACTTCACTGTCACCTCAAAAGCAGCTGATGATGGAGAATTCTCAGAGCTCTATATCTTCAAGTGGACATCACTATTAATCCCTCCAACTACTCTACTAATCATAAACATTGTTGGGGTTGTGGTGGGGGTCTCAGATGCCATCAACAATGGGTATGACTCATGGGGACCTCTCTTTGGTAGATTGTTCTTTGCCTTATGGGTCATCATCCATCTCTACCCATTCCTCAAGGGGTTACTTGGTAAACAAGATAGGATGCCCACCATTGTGTTGGTTTGGTCAATCCTGCTGGCCTCCATATTGACTCTGATGTGGGTTAGAATTAACCCGTTTGTGTCCAGAGATGGCCCTGTGTTAGAAATTTGTGGATTGAATTGTGATGAGTCATGAATTATAAGGTGAAGGAGTTTCTCCAGCTACACTTGGCTGCATTGTGGAAGAAGCAATTCATTGGATACGACACGCTTTGCAATGTTGCACGAAATTCTTGGACGCAAGTTGTATTTTTGGGGTGTGTAGATATAGAGGGAAGGAGGGTAGGGCTGAACACATTGTTACATGTGATAGGAGTTTTTCATTTATTCTTTGATTACATTTCTGTGAGTTTAAGTGTTATTCTTTTTCTCCAGTTCTATGTATTCATATAAGAAAGAGCATTGAATGATAAATTATTCCCTCCTCAAAATGAGGGATCAGCAGAGTGTCAAGAATTAGTTGTCATGTCTTGAGGTGTCGTTCTTGCATAAATCTTTGAGCCTTGGGAGCATGGACATGTAACTTCCTTGTTTGTAATACCTACAATCATGGATATTCTGGTTCCTGAGGTGTTCTTTCTGTTTGCTGTTTCTCTCTCAAACATTGGCGGTTGTATTCAATGCTTTGCACTTGGAACTTGATGCATGGTTTGTGCTGTGCGATTGTATTCAATGCTTTCTTTGGGCTAAGAAACCTGACGGCAAGCTGAGGGTGAGGGACCTTGTATCTTTCAAATTCAATACCTCTTGTCAATAATGATGTCTCATAAGATAAAAGAAAGAAAAGAAAAGACCAGGTGAACCCGTTAAGGTAATCATACTGCAATAAACGAATTCGAAAGGGAAATTTTTGTTGCAGCAGAAAGAGGAAACCGATCAAGAGCTGCAGTGCGACATACCTGCAACTTGAACACGTCATTCTCCAAAGGCGGGGACTAGATTGTGTTGTGGTCTTTTTGCTGTTATTTAATTTTATATTTTGCTAGTCTCCCTTCTCTAAAACATCCCTGTTTCCCCTATTCTCATTTTAGGCTAGAGACCTGAATATTGCAATAAGACAAACAAAAATTAGAAAAAAAGAAGAAGGTGATATTTGATGAAAGTTCAAAATTCTATGTATTACACCACCCTCCAAGAATAGAAACAAGTGAGTAAACGAAAAGAAAGAAAGTAAAAAGAATCTCAACCCTTCAATAAGTTGTTGCACTCAACTGCATATTCGTAGTTTGAAAGCAGCGTGTACAGTTCATACCAAGAAAGCCCTTCTTTCTCCCCTTGCTAAGAAAGTGAAGAGGCCAAATTTGGCCGAACTCTTGAAATATTTACTTAGCCAGTAAAGTTATGCCAACGGAAAAAAGAGGAAAAGTAAATGAAAGAAAGAAAAAAAAAAATGTTGACGAATGTTGAGAGCTTAGATATTAAATTGACGAGACCATTCTTTTCACCTTTCAAAACACGGACAGAATGCGTAGTAGACAAAGGATTTTAATTTACTAAGACGGGATTCTTAAATAAAGACTGAATTCATGTTCCCAGCTTATTTCTTCTTGTGTTGCTTTATTAGAAGTCAATTCCAACTTCTAAACGCTTTTGCAACAGCAAATGAGGAAATATGAATTTTGTCATTGACTAGTCAAATTATTTGCTGCTTCATTCTTATGCGATAATAATGAAGTGAACAAAAAGGAAAAAAAAATCGGAAAACAAAAAATAAAAAAAATCACGACGTAATAGTGAACGCAGATTGCTTTGATTACAAGTTTCAAGTTGATCTATCCTCCTCAACTATTAATCTCAACTTCACTTGTATGAGAACAGAGAAGGTAATTGTGAAAAGGAATAACTTCAATACCCTGAAAATTAGTCATATACACATTTTCCTCCCAAATCACTAGTAATTAAAATTCATTAGACTTCAATTAATCTGATTGCAGCAAAGATCAGACCATTATAGAAATAAAATTGTCTTAATACTAGTTTTTTTTTTTTTTTTTTTTTTACAAGACTTGAATATGGATATTGCTTAAGGAGGATAAGTGTTGACACACTTAAATCAACCAAATGTTAATAGTCATATACACCGTCCGAGTGTGAAGAGATTATCTACTCTAAGATCGAAAAAAAGGGGCCAAAGAACAATAAAGCATCTTACCAAACTCCTCGAAATTCAAAATTGATCTCTTCCATGTGCAAGAAGAAAAAACGAAGATAAAAAATAAATAGGAGAATTTTGAACCAATTTTGCTACAATCTGAGTGCATATGAAATTCAATTTTAATTTTTGTTAATTTGAGAATTAGTTTCAAAGAAGAGGTGTCTGTATCCTTTTGCACCATACTTGTCAGGTTACGTAAAGTGCAAAACGGGACAGGTAGGATCCCCGTCCACTCTGCGAGTCCTAAAAAATGAACACTCAAACCTGACCTGCATGGAAATATCAAGATTTGCACCATACGTTACTATCTTTTTATTTTTTTAATGCCTTCGTGATTTTTGTTGTATTCAATTTACATTAAGAAAACAGTATCTAGCAAATTGAAAGATATGCTTAAATAATTTCTTTTCGCAAATTAAACAAATAGCTTAACACCATATATTTTCAACATAACAATATATTATAATTTAAACAAACATGGTCATAATATTTAAACAGAACAAAGTCATAGAAATTAAACAAATATAGCCTCCTAGTTTAACAAAGTTACAAATTTGACCGACACTATAAGTCTCAATATTAAAAAGTCTATGACTATAAGTGGGGTGCAAGGAGGATATATCTTGAATCCAAACCTGCTTCTATCCACACAGGTTTTTTAACCCAGCCATATCCACCCCGTTGTGGGACAAGTAAAATCTGACTTGAAAGGGTTAGGGCAAAGTTGGTACTCGCAGATGAGATACCAATTGCCATCCCTAGGAGGCCATTAAAGCCCGTGATTAAGACCCTCCATTTTATTAGGCTGCAATTTTTTTTTTACTGTTATACCTAAATTAGGATTTATATGATTTTTAAAATTTATACACATATGATAAAATGTATTACTAAATTGTTAAAATATTACTTTTGTTGTGGTAATTATTGTTATATTTAACATAATTAAAAAAAATCATGTATCACTTACTTTCTTGTTAATGGCTAATTATTTTTATCATCTTTTTTAATTTTTAGTTAAATTATTACTTAATAATTATCATTTACAGTTATTTTATATATTTATTTTAATATATTCTTTTTTAATCATGTTAAATATTTAATAGTTTATTAACTGTCAAAATTTCTTATAAAACTAATATTTCTTTTAATTTTTTAACATTTACTCTCTTATTTCTATTCTCATAGGGATTTTACCTTTTGTATCACATACTTTTACTTACTTTACAATCTAGTCTTAGGCCATCAAATAAGCTGAGCCCCCCTAACTATATAATATCCCACTCTTAAATCTTCTGGAGAAATATTAAGTGTAAACTTATTCAATTCACAGAACTTATGAACAATAAGTGATTGATCAAACTCTACAAAGTGAGTTGGCTTGACTTACTTTAACATTGTGAGCAAAGCAAAAGGCAGCCAAAACTCGAGCTTCATACCTTTTTTAGAAGAAGAAAAACCCCGCGAGCTTATTTGCTGCACGACTTTGTCCAACAAATTTGAATGTGTCAAAAGTGGACTGGACTCTCCTGGTCAAACCCCACGAATGGAACAGGAAAAAAAAAATTGAGGAGCTATTACAAATGCAGACGAAAATTGCTTATATACTCTTACAGGAAGAAATTTTTCTTCCTCAATATGAATTCCAACCGTCCAACATTAAAATGTATATTAAGAAACAATAATAAAAATAAGTAAATGAATGGTTTAGATGTTATTTTTTGGGTCATCAATGGTTTAGATGTTTTAATGGAGGAAGAATTCTCTTCCTCTAGAAGTACTGTAAAATAGCTCAACGCAGACCAACCTATCCGAGTCCAATATTTATATAGCGTTCCAAATTTCCAATTTCCACCCAAAGCAAGGAAGGTGTTATTGATTCCATGACCGAGGTCAACTTGGTATATATGTCTGCCACCGATTCAAGACCTCAAGCAAGCATTTTCGGGAAGAGAAATCTCAAAACAATTTTGGCATAAAACAAACAGCTATAGTTTCATATTTTCATATAAAAAATAAGAGTTATATTATTTTTAGTTTAGAATTTCACATCAAGTACGACACATTTATCATGTAATATTTTTTTTTTTTTTTGATAAGTCAATTCTTTTATCATATAAATTTACAGTATATTTATCTCAGTTTGATATATGCATATCTCAAATCGACACTAACATTAATATACGGTGCTTTATATGATGTCTATATATCTAATGTTCAAACAAAAACATATTTCAAAAAATAATATAAAACAAATATTATCTATATATGCATAAATGTCAGCCGTTAGATTGATGAATAAAAGGGTTCGTTAGGTCAACGATGAGATTTTGTGATTAATCGAACGGTAGCCAATTTATTCTGTAAAATACAAACAGAAAACAAAAAAGCACTTGATTATCGGGATTGTTGCCATAAATACGGACATTTTGGAGAGGACATGTTCATAGAACCAACCTCGCAGTTTCTCGCTGGTCTAATTCTCTCTCTCTCAAATCTCCTCACACAAAACGTACCGTGAAAGCGCGCTCTACGCCAAACACATAATAGTATCACTGATTGCAAAGGAGACACACAGAAACACACATACATAGAAGAGAAAGAAAGATTAAGAAGGTTCAGTCCTGATCCTTTTCTTCTCCGAATCGTTGAATCAAAATCTAATGGCAGAAGCGCCTCCTTCGCGTATAAGCAAAATCCAGAAGACCAATGAGTTGATCACTGAATCAGACATGGAAGCGGCTCAGCAGCTTATTCAGCTAAGCGATGAAGATAGCAGCAACAACACAAGCGGCAGGAGGAGCGGAAGAAGAAGGGATGAAGAGGTTGATCAAAGGCTAAGCGATATAACTTCAGCCAAAATTCGAGAGATTTTCGGGGAGGATGAGGTTTTTCAGCCAAAGAAGCAGAGGAGATATCGGTCTCTTGTGAATATATACATGGCGACTAGACCCATCAATGCTTGAACAAAGGTGAGCGACTGCCACCGAAAAAGGAAGAAAGAAATCAAAAGTTAAAACCCTAAATCCAAGGGTAGGAAGTAGGAACAACTAGGAAGGTAGCCGATCTTAATAATTCTTGTCTGGGTGGATCAGTCCCGGATTTTTGTTTGTATAAAGAATTTTCTCGGAACTTTCTCTTTTCTGCGTAGACAAATCTGTGATCTAGGCAGCGTTTGTTAATTAGTTACCCTTTTCGTCGTAAATGTCTTGATGATACAATAAGGAATCATCATGAAGGTATTTATTTATTTCGTCCCATTGATCGCTTTCATTTCTCTGATTATTTCGTTTTCTGGTGATACGATATTGCTTTGGTTGTGTCAACTCGTGGAGATCATTTTTTTTTTTAGGGGTTCTAAATTACATGTGAAATCCACGTGCTCCGGGGTCCGGCACAATGGGTAAAACTCGCCCAGGGTGTAGATCAATTTTAAATATGCTTTTGAGGAGTTACTATCTATATCTTGAGTCCGGCGAGTATGCTATTTTATGTTGAAGGAAGAAGCAAGATTTTCTTCAGTTTAGTTTGTGAGTTGAGATTTTGAATGAAAAGGAAGTGAAGAATTTGAAAATTAAAATGAAGTTATAATTATTTTTCAAATTTTTTATTTTATTCATTTTTTTTTTAATTTTAACTCACAAATACACCCTTAAGTGTTGGCATGCAAGTGTTTCAGTGCTTGTTTAACAAAAAGCTGAAGATTGAATGTGCAACGCAATCAGGTTATCCTTAATTATTCCCTTAGCAATAGTTATTGCAAAGTTTCACAATTTTGGCATTTGCAAGCAAAATGTATGAAAACATCATCGGTAGTTTGCAGTAGAGTAGTTCAAGGTCCTATCCCTACAAAACCTTATGCATGCAATTATTATACCATGAAATAAAAAGGAGGAGGATGAAGGGACAAGGAAATAAAACATTAAGAGGTCAAATTGACGTTGCACCTGCGGAGGAATAGCTTGTTTTTGCAATCCAACTCATCGTGAGAATGAAATAGCAATAGCGTACCCAGTCATATAATTTGACTAGAGCCCCAGGCGTGCATGGGTGCCCAGTGGCGGCTGAGAATTGACAGAAATTGAGGTGGGGGGCATAGAAAAGAGAATGGTTAAGACGAAAGATGAGAGAGGGAGTTAAGGTGAATAAAAATGGTAGTTAGCCAGAAACTTTGGTGGCATGTTTACTAACTCTTGTGTGAATAAATAACCGCATCACTTTATTTTATCTAATAATCACCGAAATTTCTTTATAAAATCCTAACAATAATTTTTTTGATGTATAGCATTATTGCAAGGTGAAAAGGCCACTCATGAGGAGTGGAAAAAGGAAAAGAATTCAAAGGGAGAAAGATGGTCAGCACGGACACTTGGCCCCTCTAGTTCGGTAGCCCCATCTGGCTCACCACACTGAATGCCTGTTATTGACCGGCTGCTAAACATATACAAGTATGTAAGTGGATAATAATAACATTTTTCTAATAATATAGTCGAATGCATTCCTCTAACTCTTCCAGTTGCAAGGTCTAGACATGTTTTAATGTGTGATAGGTACTTTTTCAGTACTCGATAGAGTTTGCGGGAGCAATTTTAATCCTTGAGAGACTATTCATGTTCCTATAGCCTCTCTAGTTATGGGTTGAATATAGATCGAGCAAAGTATATTTTAAGGGTCTTAATTGTTATGCTCCAACTAATTTAGGATTTAAATTATATATATATATATATATATATATATATATATATATATATATATATAGATCGAGCAAAGTATATTTTAAGGGTCTTAATTGTTATGCTCCAACTAATTTAGGATTTAAATTATATATATATATCATCAAATTAAATTAACGAGATAATTATTTTGGAGCCAAAATTAATTTATTTCCCTCCAATTTTTGAGTTATATACTTAATTGCATTTACTATGTAGTGATTTGTTGCTTTTACACCATCTGAAAATTGTTTTATTTTTTAAACTAAGTTGCATAGCTATTTATATTTGAGATATGTTTACTTTATAAATTCTTATATTATGTATCAATTGATATTTATTCACATCATTATATTGTTAACTTTGGCATTTACTTTTAACCATCTTCTACTTTTGCAAGCTACACTTTTCTTTCTTTTTACAAATCATCTAAAGTGAGAGGTGTATTTTAAAAAATTAATTTCAAAAATTGAAGATTATTTAAGATTTTCAATGAGAAAAATATCATTATAGACAAAATTATTATCATATAGTGAAGATAAATACAAAAAATATTACAATTTAAACAACATAATATATCTTCTCAAAATAAATCCATTTTTTTTACATGTAAATAAATAGAAAGCAACTTTAAAAAAAGAAAAAGAAAAAGAAAAAGAAAAAAGAAAGCAGCTTAAAAACTGCAATAAAAAAATCAACTTAAAAAAGATAAATCAAAATTCTTATAAAATAGTCAACAAAGATGTAAATGAAAAAAAAAATGTCAAGTTTATATTTTTAAGCTTTAAAAATAAAACATAAAAATAGTTGACATTTTATTATCTTTAATTGGTATTTTCTAATGCTTAGGTGGTATTTTTTGGTGTCAACTAGATACTGGAAATTGAATTAATTATATTGAGGTCCTTAATTGGAACTTTAGAAGGTTAAGACCCTTAAATCATTTTTCAGTCAAAGTTGAGGTCCTTTGACAATAATTTTCTCAATATAATTCTCATAATAGTAATTATTATACAGTGTGCCATAGTAATTATTATCATAGAAATATATAAATGCAAATGATAAATGTTTGTAAAAGATATATAGCAAACACATGGTGAGGGAATTCTCCTGCGGAAAAAAAAAAAAAAAGCGTTTTGCACTAAAGTGTATGTGATACGCAGTGGAATAACTGAGCAGCAAGGAATAGATTAACCGTTGGCATGCTGTAAGCTCCCTAGATATGTTTGTATATATGTAAGCACATGTAAATTTCCGGCTCCCATTTATCTCAAGAGTCATGACTTATTTATATATGTTGACTACTGAGTGACTCTCGGAAGTTCAAAAGACAAGGAAAAAAATAAGTGTAATTAACTTGGAATTGTATAAAACTCCATTTATACTCTTTCCGATTTAAATTATTTGTCATTTTAGCTATTTGTAAATTAATTAAGAAATTTAAAATCAATAATTGATTATAAATATTTGTTAAAATATCTTTATTTATTAACTAATTTAATTTATTAATATTTTATTATTTATTATATGAAAGACAAAATTAAAAAATTTGTAATAAATATTAAGCAATATACAAATAAAAAATATTTGATCAGCGAATCCAAATATAATTTCATCTCCATACTTCTGTTTTTATAGATTGTTACGTCTAGCCGTCTAGGGGAAATGTTAAGGATATACTACAGTCATTTTTTAATTCTCATAGAACTAATACGGTTATTGTATGTCATCCATCGTCTCTAGCAAATCTTGGTTTTCACGCTAACGACACAATCTATGAACTAATAAAACTTCAAAGATAGCCGAACAGTTCATACTATAATTTGTGTAATAAAGAATGTAGATATAGCTGCGTAGCTTAGCATTAATTCTCAGTCATTACACTACCCCAAAAAAAAAAATGAAAAAGTCTCGGTCATTTTTTCTTGGTACATTCCCACTTATTATTTGAAAATATAAACTACAGGCGTGTGTATTAGTTGGTTTAACTGCATTTCTTTTCCTTAGTATCTCAACCCTAAACTATAGTTAGTATCTTCGAAAGCTAAGTGATATAGTAACCAAAACACACAGAAGCGTTTGGTCAAAACACACAGAAGCGTTTGGTGAAAACAACTGCCTCTATAACTAATTTGACATTTTTCACGAAGGCCAATAGGTGTGTTAATTGGGTAAATTTGATTTGATGAATCTTAAAATTTTAGTTTTTATAAAAAAAAAACCTTAAAATTTAAATTAAATCAACTAAATTGGTTAGAGTCAGTTCATTTAGATAGTTGGGTTATTTTTTGTCAAACATATTCTAATGACTCATCTTGTTTAGATTTTACTCACAGCAAAGTGCTAAAATTTGGCATTACAATACAATTTTTGTGAGAGGAGTTTTATTATTTCTTTGGTAAAAAAATTAGTTTGACCACCAAACCAAACAAGCTATAAATCAATTGTCATAATCTAAATTAATTATTATCAGTCTGGTTTTCATATTTTTTTTATTTTTCAATTTATAAGACTCAAGTATCTATTCCAATCACTCAATTAATTATTATTTTTTAAATTAGTTATAAATTTTCAAAATTATGTATATAGGCTTTAATATTTAGGTAACTTTATCTGTTTATTGGAGATTTCATTATTGCAAATTATTGCCAAGTCTGTACTCTGATTCTTTGTCACTACTACTACACAACTATTGTAAGGATAAAAAATTAGAGAAAAATTAAAAAAATTTTGCATACTTTGACATTATATTTTTTAGAAATAATAGGATGCAACGTTTTTAAAAGTTATAATCCATTATTGAAAAATTATAGTCTGAGATAAAAAAAAAAATATATATGACAGTGGTGTAGGTTAAAAAACATGTCATGGGAATTCAAAAGCTACACTAATAAATACTTCTAATTTTGTAACATTTCTATCTCATGCCATAACTTTTAAAGAGCGTTGCAGCATACTGCCTCTAAAAATGGTAGTACTAGAGTCAATGCTTAAAAAGATATATTTCTTATATTAACTTAATAAATCGAATTAAACTAACTCAAATTTAGTTAGATTGGTTTAGTTTAAATTAGTTAAAAAAATTTCAAAAACAAAATTGTCAAACAAACCTAATTAAATTTCATTGATTTGAAATTCTTGTTTATTTTAAACCATACTAAGCTATTAGGAGTAGGTTAGTAGTAGCAATCTTGTTTGAGTTGTGAGTAATTCTTCTAGCTAAGATTCAAATCGTGATTCATAATGTTTAATGGGCTAGTTTCTTTATTACTAAATCAAATCTCAGTCAATATATAAGAATATAAGTTTAAATCTTAGTGTTAACGTTTAAAAAAAATTACTAAACTAATTCGTTGGTGAACACTGTTAGGGTTGAAGTGGAGTTCCTTCGTCCTACACCCAACCAAAAAAAAAAAAAATGATGAATAGAATGTAGTGTACAAGTCAATGTGGACCCAACAGTGCATATTCAAGGCAATCAAGGATTTTGTTTTCTAAGGCTTGAGTGTTTATACTCAACCGTACATCATTTAATCAGTTTCAATATTTCAAGAATATAAATTAAACAATCAAAAATTTCAATCAAGCAATAAATAGGTTCGAGTGTTTAATCAGTTTTAACATTTTAAAAACATATAAATCAATTAATAAATTTTTTCCCCCTCAAACTGTGAAGAGACTCGAGCATTTCCACATTTGAGTTTACAGTAGCATGATCCACGCAAGACGTTCGTAGTTTTTGCTAAAATAAAGAGGTTCGAGCATTTTATCAATTTCAATATCTCAAAAATACAAATTAAATAATAAAAATTTTCAATCAAGTAGTGAAGAAGTGTTGGCATAATGATAGAGATATATTATAACTACAGAGAGAATCTCAATTTGATTTTTGAAAAAGATGTCAATTGGGAGAGCAAGTTTTTAGGTCAGATTAAACTTTTAAAAAGATTATGTGAGGCCTAAACAAAAAAGTCTAAACCAAATAATAGGCCTGAGATTATGTTGTATATTTAAAACATAAGTCAAGCCACATAGACTTAAATCTGACCTATGTTGCTATTCGGCAACTTGTGGATATGAAACCGAAAATAAGAAAATCAATGACGTAATTGAAATAAAATAAAAATTAAAAAAGAGAGATGATGCACAAATAATTAAGTGAAAAAATGGAAGTATTTAATATCTTGATAGTAAAATATTTAATGCCTCATTAATAACTCATTAAGATTTGAGAGGACATACAATTTTTCAAATAGATAGAAAAATAAGTAAGTTGAACGAGATGATATGAACAAGACAAATGTTTAGACACTCGAAAACTAAAAAAAGTTATACTTTATATTATTTATATCTCAATATATCAGTCTGTGAATTATCACAAATTTCCATTTTTTTTTTTGTATTTTTTAATGTAATAACTAACGTATTGAGTACTAAATAGTAAAGATTACAATTTTTTTTTCTTGCATTAAGAACGTTTAACAATAACTCGTTTAGTATAGCTGACCAACTGGTCAATGACAATTGCATGGGTGAAAGATGAATCAATGCTCAGCATTAACTGTGTAATTAAATAATGGGTTATAAAAAGAAAATAAGAAACACTAAACGACAACGATGCATAACTCTGAGGTTTGATGCAAAGGAAGTATACACGTATTCAACTTCCAAAGTAGTTCATAGAAGAACCAGCCTTGTAGTTTCTCCCTCATCCCTTCTTCCTCACTCTCTCTCTCTCTGTAACCGACCTCATATATACATCACGTAACCTCAATAGAAACGCCAAGGCACATAATAAGAACCAAACCCAGCCAAGAGAGAAAGAAAGCTCAATCATATCTCTTGGCTGCAATGGCAAATCAGGCACCTTCTTCATCTAAAGGTAACAGTAACACCCACAGCAATGATGCCTTGGCCGAGTCCATGGACATTCTGGAAGCGGCTCGGAAGCTCATGCACCTCAGTGGCAATGTAGATAACAAGAAGCACGATGATCATGATGATATTAGCGGCAAGAGGAAGGGGAGAATCACAGGTGGAGAAGGGGTTGACCAAAAACCAAGCGATGCAATTGCAGCGATGATCAAAAAGATTTTTGGGAATGAGAGTGAGGAGGTAATTGCTCGGCCAAAGAGAAAGAAGAAATATCGGTCTCTGGACAATATATATGACGTGACAACACCCATTAATGCTGAAAACGGGACAAACGCGACGGCTTGATTATATATGTATATATAGTTGTAGTAAGTACTAAGTACCAACCATATATGATGATATAGGAGGCTAATCTTAAGTAACTGGCTCACTCCCATATTTTGCTGTGAAAACTTCTCTTGCGTTAGGGGAATTACTGAGACCGCTTTTATTATTAGTTAGCTTGTTAATTATTAATGTGAGTGTATATACCTTTGCATGGTTGGTTATTCTGGATTCAATAGGGAATGGAACCTTTCATTTCCCTGATTTGTTTTTCGATTTTCCTTTGTCTGCATAGTTGATTTTCTTGCTCACAACTGAAAACTGAGGATAGGTAGAAATAGAATACTAGAATGTTGTTTTGTTACTTTGTGATAAAAAAATGGAAAACATCTTACACTAATTGAAAATTGTCTGAGGAAGAACTGAAGTAGTCATTAGTTCCAATTGAGGAGGCTCATTGTCTTTGTCAGCTCCATTTTTTTGGCTCTTCTCGTTTTTCATGCTGAAGTGAAGTCTTCTACTATGAACACACATACACACTTGCACACATATTCTCGTCATGACTCATACGCCTTTCCTAGAGTTGCAATAAGGCGTGGAGATTTAAACATATACTCTTCTGGTTTCATATTTCTGCATTCTGCATGCGTTCAATTCTATTTCTATGTTGTTCTTTGTTATTTCAAAATACTATATGTAAGGAATTAAGAATATGCATTACTCTCAATTGGTTGGTTCACCTATTCATCTTAATCTGCTCATACTTTGTCATGACTTAAGGTTGATTTCTAGGTTCCTCTCGTAGTAGGTGATTTATAAGTACATTTGTAAGTACTTGATGAGTTTAGAAATATGTCCTGACCTTAAGTTAAGGTAAGTCTTTTCCTCAATTTATTAATAGATTATTTTTAACATTTCAAATATTAAAAAGTATTTACTTTTTTGGTTGAGAATTGCTCATGTAATTTCATACAGGGCGATAGTTAAACAGGCCCAAAATTATCGTCAAAGTAACAACTCCAGGATTTGAATCTCAGATATTATAGGCAAAGATTGTGTGGATCACATTACACTTTCCCTACAACAAACCATGAAAGTCAGAACATATTTATAAACATGATAATTTTTCCTAATTCCTATGGAAAAGTAATTGAATAAATGTTGATAATAATGAGGCTTATTTGATGATTTGGTTCCTATCTGTTTAGTTCATGGTTTTGATTTTAAACTACAAAGTAATTTTACAGATTTCACCTCTGATCTTTTACGTCCTCAAACTTCTATTCTATCGCTAAACTTGAGTAAAACAGGCGACCACTTTCCTCACTCAAGACTTGGTACCAACTTGTTTCAAACGTGCCAAAACTCAGTGCCATTCCTAGTATTACCGAGTGTGTTAAGAATTTTTCGGCAGCAGTTGTTTTTGTTGTTTTAATTTTTAATATTATGAGAATAGTAGTGTTATATGTTAGGCCAGTTACGCACTGAGTTATGGGCTCACTGCTCCCAAAGCCATGCTGTTTCCTATTTTTAATTGCAGAAAATGAATGATCATAGAAGAGAATATTGCATAGACAGTCATCATCAGTTATTAACTACCTTCTTTATTTCAAAATAACTGACAATTTAACTAAATAAATGTATCTAAATATAAATTATATTTAAATATAAATTTAATTTGAATGCACTGTATAAAATAATTTTACACTGTCAACTAATAGAAATAATAGAAAATGCCAACTCATACAAATAATCACTCATAATAATGAGGGACCCACAATGATTTCTCACTTTTCCAGAATTTCTATTGGTTGACAGTGTAAAACTGTTTTATATATATATCAATTAAATTCTTTAAATATATTAATTTAAAAATATACTAATTTAATCAAAATAACAGTTATTTTGAAAGAAGTATAACCAATACTCGACCATGCCGGTCCATTCTCCTCCTGCAGTTTGAATCAAACTTTCCTTCAATATCACTTTACGGCCTTTTAAGTGGATACAAAATTTGAATGTATGGAGTAGACCAAGTCATAAACAAGAAATATGAAATGGTGTTTCTTTACAAACTAATCTTGGATTTTTCGTCATGCTCCGTTGCTATAATTGTCAAGTGTCATTATTAGGCGGCGAAAAGGAACTTAACATTAGAAAAGTTGTTCTAAAAGTTAAACCCCTTCGTACTATGTAAATGCACAAATAAAAGACAACGAACTTAGTTACTTGACCTCTCCAGCGTCAGACATCGATGTTGCATACAACTGCAAGAATAACCCGTACAGTCCGATGTACTACCAAATACTCTTCAAGCTCATTTCTGTAATCGTATCATCTATACCCATAATTTTCAAGTGACTTAGATTTTTCAAAGCACAGGAAACCGGCCGGGGTAAATTGGAAATGACTTGAATTCAAATGATATCACTGATGCTCGTAAGAGAAGGTAACGCGCTAAACTTGCTGCTAGAATTCAATTTTTCATTTGCAGAAACATGGAAGGAGGTGCTCGATAAGGGGAGACCAATTTATCACGACATAAATCCTACCCAAAACTGCAAGAATAGAAATGCAACATCCACTAAAGAAAACTTTGTAAAAACTTACTGCTATAAATTGCCTATTAAAAAAATTTTACAATTATGATTTTTTTGAAGTCTTTAGACAAAGGAAATATATCTAACTCAACCTAACGAACTTAGCAAAATAAAGGGTTTACAAAAGAAAAGGAGAAGAACTACAAAAACAAAACTGCAGGAACATGGCTGCAACACTGACCATTTCGAATAATACCAAAGCAGATCTCACAAAGACCTAAAGCACAGACAACCATCTTCTAACTGACCATATACATTATAACCGACACCAACTTGATCAAGCAGCTGGTCCCCGGCCTGCTCCGTCTGTTCTAATATTACGACCACGTCCACGGCCTCTTCCCCTTCCACGTCCACGGCCTGCAAAACCATCAAAGAAATATTACTGCCATGTCCACTAAAGGAGCTTGTAGGATGAGAACTCTAAAATACTGAAACAAAATGGAATAACAATCACAGAAGAAATTTAAAAGATTACAAGGAAAACAGATGGTGAATTCAAATGAAGTAAAATTTCCAGTTTCTTCTGTAGCCTGGTGTAGTAGGAAGCACCGTATAATGCAAAATATAAGAATTTAACTTAAAATTACAAATCCATTCATTATGCCAGCACATAACTGGTACTAATCAAAATTTCATCTGATAATACAACAATTGTAAGTTAGGCATAACAACTTATCTTCATTATCTAGAAACCTGAATTTCATGGACATGCACACTTACCACGTGGGGCAGGTGGTGGTGCATCATATTCACCATAGTCATAGTACCCGACCGGTTGGGCACCATAGCCTCGTCCTCGTCCCCGGAAACCACGACCCCTTGCACGGCCACGCCATCTGCCACCATATCCCCGTCCACCATCCCAAACATCACCATATTCCATACCCCCATTGTAAATTCCTATGTAGAACAGATTGTGCCCCAGTAAGCAAGTATTGTATTTTAAAAGAAACTACAAAGAAAAGGAATTCAACAGAACATTTCTGGTAATCCTATCATCGATGCTACATCCAACTACACTGAAATAAGTGAAATGAGGTACTTGGAAATACCTCTACCCCTGCCCCTTCCACGACCACGCCCTCTTCCTCGCATCCTTGGTGAGCCTTCTGTATCAGATCAGATTATAATGAACATGTCATGATAACCATACAAATTTTCTGAAATGTTAAAAGTAAAAACAATTAATTTACCTCCTTCCTCTTCATATTCATTTAACGGTTTTACTTGATCAGCTGGAAGAGGAGGTTGGTACCTGCATAACAAAAAATACTTAAACTCTCTTCAGACAAGCATGTTTTGTGGGATAGAGTTAGGTGTTTGGCCTATTTGGTGCAAAGCTCATGATCTTTTTAGAGGAATTTCTCTCTCAAATATGTTGAGAGATTGGACAGCTATGCTTCATTGATAACTTTTTATTTTGTTTGTTTTTGCTCTTGTAAGGAGGATCTCTTGTCCTCCCATCTCCTTGTATCATTCTTCTCTTCTTAATAATATTCTTCTTTTATCAAAAAAAAAACCTTAAACTCTTGCCAATAGTGAATAAAACTGAAACACACTCAATAATTATATAGCAAAGGCACAACATATTGGCCCCTGGTATAAACCATACTAGGACTATTGCTTTAACCTTTACTTTAGATTGAGCAAGTTACTGTTTATTTAGCACTATATCTTGACCCTATAATCTATCCAACTACAACAGCAAGCAGGAAATCCTTACCAACATATTGCTGCATTAAATAGAGAAACAAATTAACTTTGCAAGTTATTTCAAGCTACGTTGCAGTTATATCTATTAGTTGACATCAGACATCAGAAGTGAACTAAGACATTTGATTTATGAGCACAACTCATCAAGCTCATAAATGGTCAACTAGTGATATCTTGTCTCATAATTGACAAAACCCATTATAATACAAAGCATCTGACCATGACATGTCAGATATACAGATGTGACACAAAATCACACAAGTTCTTACCCTGGGGAGGATGTATCCAGTTCTTTCTTTGACAAAGTAATTGTGATCATTGAAACATGACGAGTAGTCTCCAAACTGAGCAAGTAAAACACAAAACCAAAACGATCACACCGATGCACACAGAAATTAAGTATTTGAAGGGTTGCATAGAAGAAACAACAATCCATACGGAAGAAGGCCTTCTTCTAGCGGCTCCCACGTGTCAGTTATATCAGTTGATCCGATTAGAGTGTTTTGATGCAGACCTACAATCCTTCTCTGAAACAAGTAAACCAATCACTCACAAAAGCAAGATTAAAACGAAAAAACAAAAAATGAAGACCAACATATCTACATAAAGATATCTGCCTTCCCACCTTGATCAGCTCAGCAATCATCACAGTCTTATTGATAGCACGTCCCATTGCTTTAAGAACAATTTCATCAGATCCTTTCTCCTACAGTAAAAAACATGGCAAAATATCAGCTGATTCTAGAAATTGATACTTGCATGTATGGAACGCACCAAACACAATAAAAGGGAGAAATTCTAGCACCAGGAGAAAATCATTGTATAATGGTAAAGTAAACAGAGTAAGTAACCAAAGTATATAGAGACAAATAGTTCAAACCAACGATAAGTGCAAAGAGGGAAAAATGATTACCCTAAAGAAATTATTTTTGTTTTCCACTGAGAAAGATCCCTCTAAGCTTTGTCTAATATATGTTGACACGTATTAAATAATTGAAAGGGGGGGAAATGGAGATGTTAACCAACCTGGAGGAGAGTGGTGGCATAGGTGATATAATTCCTCATCCTTCCTTGAGTAGTAATGCGTATCTCGTTCTCGTTTATAGGACTGTCTGCCTTCGGCTTCTCCACCCTCTGATACCTATCCATCTGAACAGAATTAAAAAGAAAAAGAAAAAGAAAAAATCAATAGCCACATCAATTTCAGAAAAAACGTGAGATCAGAAATTACAGAGAAGGCATAAAAACATATGGAAGCACGCTAGGGTTCAGAGGATGATGTGAAAGAAGAGACCTTAGTATGTGAGTTGGATGGAAGCGAGCGTGTGAAGGTTGGGGAGCGTTACTTTGCGTTTTGTTTGGGGGATATGGTTACGGTACCACTCGCTCACTCACTCTCTGACTCTCAGCTGGAGGTGGCAGGTTGGTGTTTGTTGTGTTGTGATTTGAATTTAGGGCCCGAAAGAGAGGGTAACCTGCTAGGGGTGGAACACTCTATGTATGGCTGTGGCAGACGAGACGAGAGGTATTTGGCACATGAGTAGGGCTACTGTGGTCGCGGTCTTGTCGCCGATCAGACCGCCATCTGAACCATCGATCAAACCCGCTCTTCACGATGGGCCTACCTTCGCTTCCGAACCCATGGGCTTTTATGGGCTTACCCATTCCATTCTCTTTATTATTCTAAAACTCCCATTAACATAATAATGGATAAATCTATTGACACAATTTCACATAAACATTACAACTTTATGAACTGCATGTTGACTTTATTATAAACAATTATTATGAAAATTTTATTTAACAAAAAAACGTTAACTATGTAACTTTTATTATTTTGATGGAAAGTTAAATTTACAAATTTTTCTAATTAATATTATTCTAGAGATATTTGATTAAGTAGTCACGAAATTTTATGATAAAGAACTTCGATAAATTACTATTCTTAATTTCTGATTCTGAGTAGCTTATAATCTGCTATCCTTGTCAAAATTAATTTCTCTCTCGTTATTTTTACTAAATCTAAATTAGTACAAGAGAGACTACACAGACTAACGATTAATAATCCAGATCACATGTGACTTGCATAGCATCTTAATACAATACACTATAAATCCACAGTTCCTCATGCGTCAACTGCTTTGTTACCAGTACCAACCTTTGGAATCGCAAATTCACTACAGAAGTCCAGGAAAGTTAATAATTCAGCCATTCCGTTAGGATACGTTTGGATGGAGGCATTAGTGGGAAGATGATTTTTCATCTCCAAATTTAAAGTACTATAAATTGATAAAAATGAACGAGATAATCTGAAGGTTACAACATAACGTGTCATTTTAAGAGTTCTCACGTGAAGGGAATTTTACACAATGAAAAATTACCATTCCATTCCTCTTCCCTTCAAACCCAGTCGTCCAAACATACCCTCAGCCTAATAATTAAAAATATAGACAGGTTGAAAGACACAGCACTATGATTAAAATACATTGAGATGCAAGAGTAAATTTGTGATAGTGAATATCACCTAGACAGTAGAATTTCTGTAATCATACATCTAATCCAAGTCATGAATCAAAATTTATAAACGAGAACTCAAATTTCTGAAAACTAATATGAGAAAAATTTGCAGATTTGTCATCTTTAAGAGCCACAAGGCCGGTAAGCACTTCTTCAAACCTCCCCTTTAAACTTGGCTTCATATATCTCAGGTTGCTGCAAAACAGAAACAACTATTTCTTAAATACTTGCTTAAAGGAAAAGGTGTGCAGCAAGAGCGCAACATTAAAGCTTTCAATTTTATTTTTTTTTCAAGACACAGACCCCACTATACAAGACAAGGGAGGTTACTGTACTTGTCAATGTAATTTACTACGTTAAATATGCAAATCTTAAGACAAGAAAAAAAAGTCAGCAGCAAAACACATGACAATAAACACTTGCCATGAACACAGCTGAAATCAATCTACGTGCAAACCACCTCATGTGCATTGCTCGTTGAGCAGCACTTGCCGCTTCCACTGTTTCGAACTGCAAGTACACAAACCCTGCACTTCTTCTGTATGCAGAAAAAAATCAATTAAAGGATATGCACAATGTGTAAATGGGGAATAACAGTGGAGTAAACATGGATGACTGCTCCACATTCATGAACTCACTTGTCAACATAGATATGCTTCACCCGCCCAAATTTGGAACACTCTTCTTCTACATCCTCTTTAATGTCTAGATCAAAGTCTGGTTCTGTCTGCATATCGTAATATTAGACATCAGTACTTCATTCAATGAACCAGGACATCATGGTGCAATTGTACTTAAATCAGTTAATTCTGACCTCAGTGGTTGGATCAAACATATTCTTCAACAGTAAACACTCGCTGGGGGTTCCAACAGGTTCAGCCACTGTGGTAGGCATAAGTTGTGTTGGGAGAGCAGGTGCTGGTATTATACCCGGATTACCAATAGGCAAGCTAATAGCATGCTGAGCAGGGGCAGACCCATTCCCGATGGGTGGTACTCCAATGCTGCAGTGTTTTGAATTGAGTAAGATAATGGACAAATTTACGGAATATAACTGAAAAAAATATTATACCTTGCAGCAATGCCAGAGCGATCCAGCTTCTGCATAAGCAAGGCCCTTGATTGGGCATTTAAGGCCTGTAGAGAAAAAAGCCCAAGAAATGAGCAAGATATGCATTGTTCAATTGCAGTTGCAGCTGTCTTTGCAAACACATCGCAACAGAGTTATTAGTGTTTTTTTTTTCTTTTTTTTTTTTGTTCCTTTTGGTTGTTTGGAGAGGAAGGGGGTGTTTCTAGGGAGCTCCTAGTGAAGGTAAGGGGAAATGGGAAAATGATGGATAAACAGGGATCAAATTCAAACCCCTGACCAGAAGCCAACACCCCCCCAAGACACGAGACCAGGGAAGGTGCCACTTGAACTATAGCAAATTGGCAGAATTATTAGTTACTAAAGTGATATTTAAGTAAACAAAACTTACTGCCATCCAAGCTGAATCACCCACATTAATTTTGTAGTAACTTAGTCATAGTCATAGTTGTCAAACGCGGATAGCGTGTGGCACCCCAAAACGCTATAAGCGGGATAAGCGGATAAGCGTTAATATTTGATAAAAAATATATAATTATCATGCAATTCATATAACATATATAAATGTTCAAAAATAAGAAATTATTTACAATTAAACTTATTCATACCAATAATGAAAATTCATAATCAATTCCATACTCTAAAAATACGTAATCACCATTAATCTAATACATAAACATGAAGTTGTAAAGGCAGTAAAACAGAAAAAATAACATCATCAAATAGCACAAAGACAGCAAAATATAAAAAATAATACCAAATTTTAATTAAATCTAAGTCTCTATACTCTAAAACTAACAAAACATTCCAATAAATTAATCATCATCATCATCATCATTGCTAAAACAAAGCAACAAAACAAAACATGCCATTTGTTAAAACAGAAAACAGAAAAAAAAAAAAAAAAAAAAGGAAAGAAGGGGTAAGGACCACCAACGCCTTAAGTGAGGTGGTCCATCCTAAGCCCCTTTTTTCCTTCTCCAAGTTCTTCACGGTGAGTGTCCGTCTCTTACCTCTCTCAATTTCTCTCTCACCTCATCTCTCTCTTTCTCGTTCTCTCCCTCTTTCCCGATCCGAGGAAGATAAAAGAAACAAAACAAAGAGTGCAGGAAGGACAAACCGCCGGAAACTCAAACCACCGTCGGCGCAGGTCTTGCAGCCACTAATCTCGCCGCCGTCGGATGTTGGAGGAGCGTCGAAGCAAGAGGGGTGAGGAGGGAGAGAGACAGATGGATTAGAGAGGAAGAGAACAGAGAAAATAACCCTAACCAACAGTCAGATCGAAGAAAAGAGGGGGGAAGCTTCGAAATGAGGGTCCAGAAAGAGGGGAAGAACCGATTTTGGCCGTCGACATCAAATAGCGGCCGCGATGGCCGCGATAGCTGCCGCGACAGCCCGCGACGAAGAAACGCGACGCGTCGGCAGCTCTGTCGCGTCCACTTTCCGCTCCGCTCCGCTTCACCGCTATCGCGCCACTATCGCACGCGATTGACAACTATGGTCATAGTATTAACTGTATTTGCAATATTGTATGATGAGCTATAGAATTAAATGACATAATCCTGTGGAAACCAATTTTTAAATTATTACATAACAAGCATACACTTACCAATCCACCTTCATCATCATCAAAATCTGCAGATTTTGCAGTTGTATCTTGACTTCCAACATGATCGGTCACAGATGAAACCTGTGTTTGTCAGAGCATTAATTACAAACAAAAGGACAAAAAAATGAGAAAAACAAACAGACCCACCACACAACATTATTACTACCTTGATATTCCTGCCAGCAATGTCCAGTTTTCCATTTAAACTCTGAGCTGCCTTGGCATGCTCAAGATGGGCAAACTGTTCAAGAATGAATACCAATAATAAAGATAAGTAACAGTATTATCACTGGAGATATCATTTTTTCAAGTTAAGGGTTAGTAACGAACTTGAACAAACCCAAAACCCTTGCAGTGTCCTGTCTCCAGATCAAGAGGCAATTGTACAAGCTCCACTGGACCAAAGGGCTCAAAAATCTACATAAAAAGAGGTATCAAAAGCTGGTAAATTAGAAATAATCAAATCAAGTTTGTAATTACTGAAAGCCTACCAACAAACCACATGCACCACACCAGTTTAGGAAACTACTTGGTATGTCTTGAGCAAATATATATTTTTACAAAAATTATTGGTTGGCTCTGTGCATTCATATTCCTAATGATGGCAACAACAAAAGCTCACATCAAACATGTTCACCAGACAATAAGAAGCAAAAACCAAATACCTCTCTCAATTGACTCTCAGTCATGTTGAAGTGAAGGTTCCCCACGTACAGTTTCCTGTCCACAGCTCCATATGGTCCTGCTACACCAGCAGCTCCAGTTGTAGTATTAGATTGAACAAGGTTCTTTTCAGCCTCAGAAGGTTTAACCATTACAGGTTGTCCAAGCAGAAGTTGGCCAGAGAGAGCGATTGCCATTGGCACTGACATTGCATCATAAAATTCAATATACCTGCAGCCTCATCAAGAACTTGCGTCAAGTTTTCAGAACTACAAAATACAAACAGTTACAATCAAAACTTACAAAGCATATAGCAAAGAGATGTAGGGAAAGAAAAACTCAAGTGCAGACAGCTCAAGCTGAGTTTCTTTTGATGTATCTGACTCATGTAAAGAAAATGTTAGCCAGTCATAACAAAAAATACAAAGCTAAACATATATTGTATTGACAGGTCAATGAAGAGAACATGAGAGAATATGAGAAAAGAGTGAACACAGTCCATAGGGAACCGCCAAACAGGAAGGATTAGGTAGTCACCATCTCTATCACTTATGTATGTGCACATGTGCAAATCAACTCCTAAGAAAGGGAACCCAACATAAAGCTGGCCTAGCATTGCAAATTATTTTGCAGACAATTTTAAAAGGCAAACAACATCAAAATCACATGCATCTCATCTAGACACACACTGGCCACTCTGCCCACCCAAAAATAAAGTAGCAAAAACAGAGAGAGAGATAAAGGAATGAAAGAAAAAAAAATCCTTCACATCAAAATTATCAGGAAACCAGCATGAGTGATATAAAACTGAAAAGGCTCAACAACATAAGAATGAAATCCTCACTCTAGGGCAAACGTAGATGAACAAAATTGGGAAAAGGACCAAAATGAAAACCAGGATTATGTCATCTACCTTGAGTACGCAGCATGAATTGATTAAACATGAGTGCAAGGTATTCCCATCATCCCTCATCATTATTGCATTTCTAGTCCATTTGAGAATACAGTTAAACATGACTCATTAAAGTTGATATCCCAATACCACAATAGTGCATGCATATGAAGAATAAATTATTTTATAAGCAAGCACATACCCAACTCCTTTAGATCGTCTTGAGTTCCTATCCATGATAAGACGGACATCCCTCACCTGAAAACAAGGATTGTTAGAAGTAAATAGAACCGAGGACTTATCACATTATAGAGGAAGATATAAGACATTCATTCTAAGAATTCCATGCCAAAAAACTAAATCCAGGGGACTCAAACTATTAACACCAACCACACATACAGAATTGTTGGGAACAATAAAGCCACTAGGACCACTCTAAACTGAAGGTGGAGGATTGATAGTTATCACTCTCAATCAAAGATTATGCAGTATCCTACACTAAAATATCAGATATACTAATGGTTCCAATGCCACCAGAAGTCACCTCCAACTTGTAAAAAAATAAACTTGCATCAAATTGTATGTGAGAAAACTAAATCAACTGACCTTGCCAGCTTTAGAGAAGAACTCATAAACATCCCTCTCTGTTGCCTTTAAGGGCATCTGTAATCAAAACATAGCAAATTGGCAATCATCAGAAAAGGATGCCAAATACCCTAACATATCAGACCTTATAATATTTACATCAAAAACAAAGAGGACAAACCAATCAACCTGATAGGCAAAAACAGTTCTCTGATCCCTTTCTGGATCTGCCTCCGGCTCCGCAGCCTCTTTCTTTTCCCTATATCTCCTGCAATTCCAATTAAATTCAGCTGTAAGAAAATATCTGTAGAGAAGTTCATCAAATTCAAACCTGATATTCAGATTGCATAATTTGTAGCATAAATTCAAACGTACATTGCTAACATTAGAGTCCAAAACAGCACCTATTCTTGAGTGGGAGTAATGTCTCAAACTCTTAACTGTAGCCATTATTGCAAAGTATATTGTTAATATAAGAGTCCAAAGCAGTAATTAATCCTATAATATCCATACACACCAGTGCCACTGGTCAGGATTTTTGCTTTATTTTCTTAATATCTATCGGCTAAAATTATGGTCAGGGTGCCAATATTTAAAAGAAGATGCATCATCCTAGCCAGCATCCTAGCTTGTTATGTAACTGAAGGACAAACCCAATACTTGAACCAATGATGATATGAATGACAAACACCCGCCTCAGGGAACAGGGCCATGCAAACAGCTCATTCAGATAATACAAATGACAAGCAAAAATGAATAAAAACTTATCCTCAAATAACATATTCAAAATCTCTATTTGGCCTTACAAAGAGTTTTAGCGTGACTCCTAAACCAAATACAGCTCTCTGCTCCCTATAACACTCAATCCTTTTAAAAGAAAGAAAAAAAAAAAGGATTGCATAAAACATTAAGAAGATGCAGCCAACATGAAAAATCCGCAATTAGGCATAAAGTAAAGCAGGCAGATAATGGACAACACTAGAAGGAAAACAAAAAGGACTTCCCTAAACGATGTTCACCTAGTATCCAGGGAACAACGACATGGTTAGACAACTGAAAGACACACACCAAACCAGCAGAAACGGAAGTATTGTAAATCACATCAACAATGAACATTCCTTTTCTTTATACTCATGAGCATTTCATTCGCATGTAATACCATTATAACACAGCGTACATAACCCGCCATGTCGTTTTACGGCTTATTATATGAAATGGTATTAAAGGATTGAATAACAAGGAAGCAAAAGGAACACAAGAAAGCATATCAAATAGGGATTCCGAACAAAATCACAAAGTAACAAAACTCATTCTATTAAGGGTACGCTTGAAATCAACTGCCAATTCTATCGAATGCGAGGCTGATAATCACTCATCAAATTAAACTAACTTCACCCCACGTTGACCACGCCTGAGCTGACACTACACCCTACAGCATTCACTCGCAGGACTAACAACCGCCCCAAAATTTAAGCAAAAAGTAAAACCAACCACATTGCACAATCAACAAGGAAAATTGGGCTGAGGAAAAAAGAGCATTACCGGCCATCTCTGGAGTCGAAATCCCGTTCCCTCTCTCTGTCTCGCTCGGAACGACTCCTGCTCCTCCTGGACCTTTCCCTCTCCTCCCGTTCTCTCTCCCTCTCCCTCTCCCTCTCCTTTCTCTCCCGTTCCTTTTCTCTCTCCCTCTCCTTCTCCTTCTCCTTCTCTCTGTCCCTGTCCCTGTCTCTCCTCTCCCTTTCCTTGTCCCTCTCCCTCCTATCCCTCTCTTTGTCTCTCTCCTTCTCCTTCTCCTTCTCCCTGTCTCTATCTCTGTCTCTGTCCCTGTCTCTGCTACTCCTCTCGCTGTCTCTGTCACTCCTGTGGCTGTGGCTGTGGCTGTAGCGGTCCTTGTCGCGGGAGGAGCGCTCCCTGTCGCGGTCGTCACGATCCTTCTTGGAGCCGTTCTCGTCGTCGGCCCTGGACCTCTTGCTCCTCTGGTCGTCGCCGTCGAGATCGTCGTTCACCTCGTCGCGCTTCCTGTAGGTCCTCTCCGAGCTCTCCTTCTTCGTCTTCTTGGACGAATCTCTGTCGTCTTGGTCCTCCACTGTCTTCTCCAAGTAGTCGTACTCGTCAAAGTCCATTGCTGCTGCTGCTGCTGCTGCTTCTCTCAATCTCTTTGTGCTGTGTTTCAGAGATTGAGGAGGATTCTCAAATTCTAGGGTTTTGGGGGCTTCCTCTACAGATAGGGAAAAATAAAAACACAAGACGGGTCTGCTTGGTTCCTCCGGAGTACTCCCTGGTCCCTAATCTATTTAACGCTTCTAACGCTAGCCATAAGCAACTCGCATCAAATATATAGGCGTGGAACGCCAAATGTCACCAAAAGTTAACCAGCCCGAATAAATCCCCCTCAATGACAAGGTATCACGAAAATATAATTAAGGTTAAATTTCGAAATATGCGATTTATTACCGTAGGCTCTGCATCGTTAATTCGTAACCAATTCTTTTCCTTTTTAGTTTAGTTATCGTAAATAAAAAATAGACTTCTAAGGCATTAAAAGAAATAGAGTGAAAAAACTTTACTATCCATTTCTCAGCTCAATTATCTCTCACTACAAAATCACACTTTTTACTGATGTTTTAAACCTTCATCAATCAAATAATCATAAATAAAAAATCGACTTCTAAAGCATTAAAATAAATCGAGTGAAAAAATTTTATTATCCATTTCTCAGTTCAATTATCTCTCGCTACAAAATCACACTTCTTACTGATGTTTTAAACTTTCATCAATCAAACAATTATAAAATTAATTTTATTAACTGTTAGTATAAAATTTTATATTATCAATTAATTATTTTTTGCATATATGTAAGTTTTAAAATAATTATTAAAACTAATATTTTTTAATAACTTGCTAACATATATTTGTTTATATGACAACAAAAGATTGGATAACAGCTTTAACGCATCAAAATTTAAATCATTCTTGAATAACAATATAAAATTCACACAGACCTTTATATGCATGAATATAGGTAAATATTAATTTACACAAAGAAGCTCAGTGCAATTTTTTAATAAAAACAAATATAACGTCAGATGTGTAGTAAATGTTACTTGATATTACTATTTCAATTAAAAATGAAAAAACATAAATGTGATGGTCAACGTTCACTCTTCAGTCATTTCGATACACTCAAGTGACAATGTGACACGAAAGCGGGTGACCTAAAATCATGATGTACCATTTTAAACACGTATTCATCTAGGTCAGACTCCTTGAGAATATTAGGATTGTAATTACATTATTACAAGGTATTTTACTCTCCTTTGAACGGAAACTGTAAATATTAAACAACAATCTTAGTATACAAATTTCATCAGAGGGCGGTTCATACTATAAAAGTTTGCTTGCATCACACGGGCCATCCATGCCAAGGGACGACAAGTACGGAACTCTTGTCTTTTGATGCCTTTATCCAATTCTGTTCAAAGGGATTCTCTCATTGAGTCGAGCAGCCCTTTCCACCGGAGATATCAACTGTGGCATGGTCATTCCCCCAGAAACAATGATTTCTGCATCAGCATCAACAAAAATGTTGCACCATTGAATTTCATTAATATATATATATATATATATATATGCAAATAATAGTTTAAGAATTTCTACGTCCAGAAAAGAGAGTCAAATGACAAAGAATACACTCGTGTTTGATGAGCTAAAAAGATCAGCATATACCGATCTCTACTCCAGAAACATTGTTCAACAAACATAATACACACAAACGCAATATACTCGATAATTACATCGAAAAGAGAACCTACCTATGCCTTCTCGGATGGAAAGATTTGGTCTTATAATCTCTTTGGAGTTAACCAAAAATATATCCCCAATATATAGATGGTTCGTAGGGACAAAAACACTACAGAGCTCTTCATCTTCATTATCTTTCTGGGATGGAGGAAAAAAGATAGAATCAAAAGTTAAGTATATAAATAAAACAGGTAAATTAGTAGTCGACAGAAAGTAACCCAATTCATCAGAGGACACACATATATAATAATGAGATTATCATAGAGTCCTTTCAGATGGAAATGAGATAAATCCAAACCCCTGCTTTTTGCCAACAAATTAACTCTGGAAACAACAGCTTAAATAAAGCATTATTAACCTCACGACTGTAATAAAAAAAAAACTCAAGACAGAACTCGTGTCAGACATATATGCTGCTTCAAAGCAACACTCATACACACAATATAAATCCATGGGTATATAGCATATACATGAGTTGATCTGTGCAGGCATAAACAAATTCCCTTAGCTTCAAATGTTACTACAATTGAGAGTCTTCAACTGCAAACTAATGATGGTGAATTCCTCACACTTGTAATGATGCATCACATCATGATGTATTCAATGCTAGTAAGATTGTGTGTTCTAACATTATAGACGCTCTATGGCCAAGTCAAAGCATTATAAATAATGGACACTGGTGAAGTTTACTTGCCATCAAATTATAAAATGCGAACACTACCACATTTTCAATTAACATAAACATGAGGAGGCTGACAAACAAGTTTATAGAGAAACAGTTATCAGTACCTGTAGAGTAACAGTAGATGTAATAAAGCCAAAAGCATATTCACCAACACGCGGGTGGCGGATAATTGCGACCTCCTTAAAGGCTGTGGTATTTTGATCTGTAAAGAAGATAAGGAAAATAAAAAACATGACCAATGGTTGCATCCTTGTCACCACTATTTGAAAATGGTCAATCTATGAACAATATAGGCTAGTTAAAACACACAGATTTGCAAGGCACATCGACTTAAACAAAAGGGCTGACAGGTGAAATGATAGGGTAAAACCATTTGAAGCACGCATTTGATACCACACCATATGACATGCCAGTGCAGATTCCTTATCACCACCATGACATCACCATTGCTACAACTATCATCATTTTACCCTCTTTCAGTTTACAATTCAAAAATGCCACATCCAACGTAGGTTTGTTATATCTTATGTTACTTTTTCTTTTCCATCTTCATGGTATTGCTAAAATCTATTCTGACATATTCAATCGCCACTCACAATTGATAATCCTTATTCCTTCCCTGCTTAAACCCTCAGCCAATATTAAATTACTGACAAATACATACAACAACAATACCTTTTTTTTTGGGGGGGGGGGTAAATTTCCAATAAAGTTGTTCACCAATAAGCAGACATCCCAAGTTATATTTTCCAGTAAGTTCCATTTATAATAATCTGACGAATGCACATGACTAAAGTAACATAAAAATATAGGAAAAGCACAAGAATAAACAGAGGATAATCTGCATTTGTCACAAAAATTATTAAAAACAGAAAAAGAACCTTTTCTTCTAATGTAACATCACTAGCTACCCAAAATAAAAGAAGCACAACTGCTCATCTCTATAGGAATTCATGAATCCACCATCTAAATATTCCCCATTTTTAGGGGCTAATTTATAATTGGATTATGCTGTTATCAAGCAAACATGGACATGATTGTGTATACCTGGAGATATTGCAGCACTAATCTGCTTGGACGCAGAGTATATATGCCTAACAAGGGGCATTCGCTTTATGAACCATTCTCCAAGCCAGAAAACAGTGGCGCCCATCCATGACGAAACAAAAACACCAATAAGAAATACAAAAACCAAAGATGTAACAAAACCAAGTCCTGCACCACAAAGCAAGAGCTTCAAACTTCAATATGTTGCAACTAGAAATATAAGTCAGGTCAAAGTGCCAAAGGCCAGATGGCCAGATCACAATTTGAAGAGATTTAAAAAATAAAAAATAAAAAAGGAAAGAATAAGCTTGTGGTTTCCACAACTACATATATTAAAAAGGAAAAAAAAATGATGGGATCCAAATGTAGTAGAGAGAAAATCGGAGAAGTACAAGATAGAAAAGGATAAGATATACTCTAAAACAGAAAAAGGGGGGGAAAAGAATAAAAGGAACAGAAAAAAGTTATGAATGCAGCAATGCTGCCCAATCTCTCAGCATATCGAAAATGGAAATTTCATTGAAACAGCCATGGGCAAAAACACCCAGAGAGAAACCATGACTATAAAATGAATTTCCTTTCAAGGGTGATGCTCAATGGTACATCCAAACATTATTTTTACATTTAAAGGCAATCCATAGTATACTTCCCCAAGGCCAGTTATACCACCAAAAGCAATAAATTGGAAGATGTTCAGAAAATGGAACACAGCACATAAGCAATGAAACAATCACAAGTTGTTCAAAACATAGTTCTTCATAAGGATATACTGTACAGCCAAGAATCCCATTAGAATCCTCTATCAGAGTGACTGTCAACTGTCAAGAAATATTTAAACTAGCATCTTTAGTTCCCCAGTATAAATTGTCAATTTATGCCATAAATTGACATCCTGCAGTAAAATAACTTGCAGGGTAATAACTATGACCACTAATCGAATTTATAGTTCCCCAGTAATTACAAGTTTAATGGAAAGAATAAAAGCATGGTCATCATTCCCAGATTGACACTAGACTCTGATAAGAAACAATAAAGCCTTCCGGCAATCCGGCTCAATTGATAAATCAATTCGGTAACCTATTATCTTTCAATTTACAAGTTTATGCACTATTTTCATTTGCTTTGCTTTTTATGTTTTAGATATATGACATCTAGAACACTGGAAAATTCCCCTCATTCGTAACTACTCAGGAGGGAAAATATAATAAATATATAATTATTAAAGCAATGTTAACAGAAGGGCAAAATAAAACTCACCAAATATGTCAATGCCAAGCCTGGAGTATATTGGACTAAAGAAACCATCAACAAATTGAATAAACCACCATGTAATAAAAAAGGTAACTGCAACTGGGAAAAGAACTACACTGCAAATGCAAGAGAAAATGAATAATCAGGCCAAGGATAATGATAACAAATAGTCATCCCAATAAGTACCCTAGTTCATTACCATCCAGTCATAAATTTCTTTGAGACCCAACTCTGGAGAACAAAGCAGCAAGCCTGAAACAAGTACACAGGATAAGTCAACAGCAAAACAAACAAACAAAAAAATATCTCTTGAAACAATATGAAACATGAGAACGTATATAAATCAAACAAATGCACGTTAAATATTCAACAGTCTTCCCATTAGTTCACATACATCATTTGGAACTTCTCATCATACAAAGCAAGATGATCATTTTTGTCTGAGAAAAAGTTCACATTGAGTTGTTCTTGAATTCCAGCACTCAGCAATCATGTGGCTTTTTCCTGAGGCAGATAGAATGCACGACAACAGGGAGGGTTGCAATTATGACGATGTTTCAATTTTTTTATGATTTTATCTTATTTTTTCTTAGGAATTATTTTAAGGACTTTATTTGGTTAGGTAAGGACGTTTTAGGAAAACAAAGCAAGGAGCAATTTAGCTCATAAGAGCAAACAAAATGATATTTTACCAACATCTTCTTGGCAAAAATTAGAGAATGAACTGCATGACTCCGGTTGGTTTCTTTAAATGGAATATAGTTACTGTATTGAGCTCACCCAAATAATCAGTTTGCATAAGAGAAAATGCAATGGGCATGAAAGAATCCAGCAATATAAGAAAAGCTCTTCTTTTTGGTTTGCATAAATAAAAAAAAAAAACAAAAGAAGCCCTTTATTATTCATCGTTCAGGTTATAAGGGGATGTTTTATGAAATGGAGTTACCCCGCGTCAATTTGGGATGTTGGCCATCCCGTCATAATATTCTTGGCAATTTCTCAAAGCTTAGACTTCACTAGTTTGTTTCCTCTAAGATAGCGGGGGCTTCTTCTTAAATTATTATCATTAATAAAATATAATGCTCATCAAATGCCGAAAATGCAGATCCCTATTATGGTCCGTGCGATTAATAACAAACCATCAGATTCTAGGTTCAAGCTTCTTTATAAATCTCAATGTGATTATGAGCACAACCGTCAACGACCCAGATTTAGGGTCCAAAAACAGAAAAGGTCGCAAGAAGAAGAAAGATCTAACAACATAGCCCTAATTTTCAAGGGTAGAAAAATATATATTAAAAAAATGAAAATGAATAGCGGAAAAAGGGGTTGAAACGGACCCTGCGAGTTGAGGAGTTGGGGGAGTTAGGAGGAGACTTGGCTGGATCTTCGGGATCGTCGCATGAGGCATTGTCTGCTTGACTCAGAGGAATAGACGTTGATTCTTTCTCTTCCGCCATCTTCTATTCGATTCTATTCCTCTTCACCTCACACTCTATTGACTCTCTTCAGAGGAATCGTAGTCCTTGCTAATCACGGAAGATTAACGTGGATTCCCATTCCATCATCATGATAGTAGTAGCAGTAGTAGTAGTAATCTTGGATACTAAGCAAATATTCACTTACCCACTCCCCGCCAGATAGCATCGTCTCTCTGTCACGAGCTATCCAATGCTATGTCATGCCGCTGACGTGGCTTGCGAGGATGTGCCCCCCTTTGCCCTTCTCTCTAGGGTTTCCTTCTTTTTTATTTTTCTTTTTCTTTTTCTCGTTTTCTTTTTGTTTTTATTCTCTCTTCCTCTCAATGTCCAGGCTCAGGTTGTTGCTCAGGAAATTTCTTTTTATGTTTGATTGATGTGCAAATACTTTTTTGAGATGGTTGAGTATAAGAAAAGAAATTATCTTTGCTTGTGCTTTAAAAATAAATCATTTTTAGGTAAAATATTTTGAATTTAATTTAGATATATTAATACTATAAAATAATTTTATATTATAAATATTAATTTATATAAATAATTATTTATTATAATAAAAAATTTATCATAATTTTTTTTATTTTTATTAATTGATAATATTAAATTATTTTATAATATTAATATATTTTAATTAAATTTAAATATTTTATTAATAAATAATTGAGATTTTATAATTATTTATTTAAATATTGGGATAACGATATATTTTGTTACCATAGTGAAAAATTGATTATTTTAAGTCAGATTAAATTAAACAATGACGTCAAGTCACGTGCAATTTTTTTTAAGAAAAAAAGAAAAGAAGACTTGCCCTTTTTTGTTTGATCCTTAGTTAGTTGTGGATTTTTATTATTTTATTATTTGTAACTCTAGGTATCAATGTAAACTTTTGCTAAGACTCGTGGCCGTCCTCGACATAGAATGGGAAATGTCTATTTTCTATTAGACCGACACTAATGAATTTTTATTGGAAAGAAATTTAAATTTATTTTTAATATATTATTAATGTAAATTTTCATACACAATCAACAATTATATATTATCATATAATTAATTTTTAAAATAATTGAGAATTAAATATTTTTAATAATACTATAATACATAATTAAAACTTATGCGATATATTGATATTTAAAATTTAGATTGGTTTAGTCATTTGCAACGAACCAATTATTTTTTCTATATCAGAACCAAAATACTATTGTTTTATTTTCAAAACCAAACCCTATCCCAATTAATTTACTTTAAAATTTAATAATATACAAAAACATGTTTATTTAAGTTTAACAATATTTTATAATATTTATCTTGAATTAATTTTTTAATATAGTTTTAGAACTTTTTCCAATTAATTTTTTTGAACTTTAACTTTTTGAATAAACAATATATTAATTACTTTAAATCTATTATTACATACTCATTAATTTAAATTATTTTTAAAAAATTAAACAAATAGACCTTTTAAACGTGTAATTTTTCGGAAGAAATGATTTTACAAACTTTGCATAATAAGCAGCCAATATAATATGGGTCATTTCATTTTCTGTCTTTCTTTCCCTTGTCTACAGTTGACTTTGATTTTTCTGAGGCTTATGGGTTGTGTATATGCCAAACGCACATTATCATTATTAAATACTAGTATTTTAAAAGAAGTTATTCGCAAATTTTTAATTATAATAATCATCTGCTTTTCGTCCTTATCCCCCTCCCTTTTTTTTTAAATTACATCCATGATTGATTTTCTGTCAGGTTCTGCTGTTTAATATATATGAGTGAAACAAATATTATCCATCTTGTGATTGTTCTCCGTAAGATTTTTTCTAGATATATATATATTTTTTATTTACATATTAAATTTAATATATTATCGATATTAAAAAATTGTATATAATTATTTAATTATATATTGTTATATATGAAATTTTTAAGATAGTAAGTATAAGAATTAATTGTTTTATTAATATAGTAATATATTATTAAATATTTATATTCAAATTTTTATGTTAATAATATTTTTTTTTTTGGGCTTAAGTAAGAAAAAACCACTCACGAACTTACAAACTTCTTATCACAAATATTATATTTATTGGTATTATGGTTTAAACCATCATTTCGGTGGTGCCAAAGTAGCCGGTGCTTTACTCAAATTTTTATGAGGAAAAGATCAAGAGTTAGTATGATTTAAACTTTAGTAATATTGTCAAATTAGTCAAGGTTCAACGAATTACAGATATTTATAATTTAAATGAAAATGTTTAAAAAATTAATTTTTTGGTAATGTTAGATTGGTTGAGAGCAAAATATAACTAGAAAATTCTCTTCTATTATATAGGTAGCTTTTGTTTTGATAAATAAAAATTTAATAGGTTTAATTCAATTCTAAAAATTAATTTATATTGAAGGATAATTAAGTGGATCTACCTCAATTGCAAAACTAACTTATGGGGAATGATTAATTCATGCACTTATAAAAACTATTTAGACTTTATTTCTAAACGATATGGGACTCTAACCTATACTTTTAATAATTTAGAGGTGTGAATAAGAAAAATTTTACATGTCCTAACTTTCTATGTATTTGTCTCATCACTATTTTAAAAATCTTTCCTCTTATAGAAATTTTATTAAAATATATTATCAATTTTTCGAATTAGTTGAAGATGTTGTCACCTATTTATTTTCATCCCATTTTCTTAAAATTTTCTTCCTTACATTTATTACCTCCACTACTTCCACTAACACCTTTTCAGTCAAAATTAAAATATAATTACTCCACTAACATATTTGGTTTATTTTACTTTAAGAGTTTAAATAAAATTGCACTTTAATATTTTAAACATATAACTTAATTTTTTCAGATAAATAAGTTTAATTTTTCAATAAAATTTATAATATATATATATATATATATTGATTTTTTTAATTTTAAAAATATATTATAATATAAAAATATTTTTAATTAATTGTAAACAACTGTCCCCAATTATTTGTGTAATTTAAAAGGCTATTACGATAGAAAAACCCATTATGCTATCTTATGAAACTAAATTTTTTATTTTTTATTTGAAATTACTTTAATGTGAGGCCAAAGAATATGACAGGAAAAGGAAATGGAATAAATTTTTCTCTTGTTTAATCATTACTAAAAAAATATTTCGTAATATTTGTATTACAAAATACGTAATAAGTTTGTCACCACTATGGTGACAAAATTTCAACCATCAAATATTGAATCTAAGTTTAAATGAATTAAAATTAAAATTTATATTTTAATGTTTATAAAAAATAATTTTATAAGTAACTTTCCTATTTTATTTTTCTCTTTCACCATCTTTCGCCTTCCCTTTCTTCCATATCACTCACCACTTTGCCACCACTGCCTCCACCGGCCTATGCCGCCACTGACCCCAACCACTCACCCTCTTTCCCTAAACCCAACTACACCTGCCACACACCTTTATGGGCGATGACTCAGGCTCACGGAGGTTAGAAGTCACTCATCAGCATGGACCATCTAATCACGACTGACCTTCATTATTCTCGTCCAACACCAAACCACCCCTAACACCCCACATCCATTGCACGGTTTGACGGCTGTGTTGCTATCGTCATCACTTCCGGTATATCGCATCGTTGTTGTGTTGAATGCCACTACATGATTGCTTGTGACTTGTTGTGGAAAAATCTATAATTAAATGATAATAAATAAATATCTAATTATTTTAGAAGCTAAAGGTCCAATTCCTTGCACAAAATATCAAGATCTTATTGGCAATTTCTACTTTTCTTTACTTCAAAAAGGGAATCTACGCCTTCATTAACGATGAAAGGCATCATCATTTTCTATTAACATTTTGATTTTTTGAACTTGAAAGTTTAAAAGCACAAGATCAAACATTTTCTTCTTGCATATTGAAGACTACTTCGAAAAGAAAGAAAAAAGAACTCTTTCTTTTATTCTAGAAAAAAAGTAAAAGGAAAACTCAAACTTTGTCGTGCCTTGTATGCATCTTCTCATCCTTTCACACTAATATGGAAGATTGCAACATCTCAATTTATAACATGATAAGAAGATATAGGATACAATGTTTCACAAAAAAGAACCTTGTTACCAATATTTAGCTTTACGTAGATGAATCATGTGAGGTATTGCAATGAGGTGCGATGGGGGTAGGGAGGGTTACAATAGGAGTAAGAGAGGAAAGAGAGATTAAAAATCATGAAAGTCACTTTATCATTATTTTTTATTATAATACTATTAATCACACATAAGAAGTCGCCCCATAGCCCATCTTGGTGTGTAGAAAAAGTTAACCGGAAAAGAAAAGTGCTGAAGAATTGTATTCTGATAGTCGTCCAAGCTTTCGGCCCCACTAATCCAATGGTCCTCTCTACCAGACCTGAATTGTGCCAAGAGAGAACTGGCGCTGAGGTTGGCTTAGATATGCAAATGCTGCATTGCGTTGATGATAAAACAACACTCCTGCGACCCAAAAAAAACCCAATAATACTTGCATCGCATGCTATATTATTTTAAATGAGTCCGTCCCACAGCCAGCTCCATACCCCATTTACCCACTGCCTACCAATCCCATACCCAACCCCACCCAAAAGCGATAATGTTAGTGTGCAGCACAACTAAATTATAGTTTGCTTCCCCTATAAGGCCTCTTACTGACAGTAAAACGACTTTATACAATACAACATTTTGTTTGGTTTACTTCCTATTTACCAATATCCTTTTCTAGTGAGAGGAAGGCCTTTTACTCAAAGAAGGCATGATCTTACTTCTCATTTTGGGGGAAGAGATTGAAAATTTAAAATTACTAAACTACCCTCAATTAACATATTCCTTAACCACCCCAACAACTCTCTGCACTACCTTCACTCAAACAGCACCGATCTCTCATCACTCAAGACTCATCACTGCTTTTGATTTGTTGCTCTTGTGTTCTTCAATCAAAAACCCTAAATCCCAATTCTCTCAATGTTGCCAATTAGCCGTTTTTTGGTCACTGCTGCTGACACTAGCTCGCTCACTGCCGTGTCGTGTCATGCTTTGAGGTTTTGCTTCTCTCAACCCATACTACCTTTTATGGTAGCCTATCTACATCTCGTGCTTTTTCTTCCTCTATGCTCTTAACTCACTCTTCTTAAGGTTTATTCCTCAATCCTAATCTCAATATGTTCCTTCTTCTATTCTCTCTCCGTTTGCTCTATTACTCAAGAATTATGTATTTTAGTTGTCAATTTGATGCATGCAATTGCAAAGTGCTAGCTGATTTTATCAATTGATTATGTTCTTTACAAGATCTAAAATTTATGATTCGTGGGTTGTGATGCTTTATGGAATCTATTGCTTCTCATTGCTTTTGTCTAATTTAATTACACAGGAAAAAAACTAATTGCAAAATTGTTTGACAATTTATGACATTATTTGACAATTTTTGTATAATTGATTGAGTAGTAAAACTAATTGAAGTGGAGTAAAATTGTTTTGGAGTTGTTTTTGCTGCTCTTCTGATTCTGAGATTTCGCTTCTGTTGTAATGTTGTTCAATTTTTGCTTCTGTTGCTTTTGATTATGAAGTTTTGCCTTTTTGACATTGTTTGACAATTTTTGTAAAACTGATTGAATGGAGTAAAATTGTTTTGGAGTTGCTAGGCTCTTTTGCTTCTAAGGTTTTGCTTCGGTTCTATCCTTGGCTAATTAAGAATTCATTGTAGAATTACATGGAAAAAGTTTGCAAATCATAATTTCATAACCAATGCAGAAATCCTGTTGAGATGGAAAAAGTTTGCAAATCATAATTTCACAAATCTTCAACAAAGTAAAATCCAAAAAGTTTGTCTTCGTTTTTGCTATGTCTTGGTGTTGATTATTGCTCTATTTTGTTGTCTTTGGTTCTTTGTTTTGTATGTTGATGTTGAACTATAGCTCTTTTCTTCATTGTCTTGGTTGAGCAACTCTTGCTTCTTGGTTTTCCTCCTATATCAGGTTTTCCCCTACAAGAAATAGAACTTTACATCAAAACCTTTTTCATGTAATTTGCATGAGATATAACATGTTTGTTGCAATACAAATAAAGAAATTCTTCACACTTCAAAAATAAGAAGTGAAAATAATCTCGCAGAAAATGCATGTGCTCTAAACAATAATCTACAAATTAGATAAGGGATTAGGCATACTTGGTCTTGTTGACATTGTATACTAGTAGCTATGATGACATTATTGCTTTTATGTGATAACTATTTTTTTTCACATTTATATGACTAAATTATGACTTTTGCTATGTGTATATAAGGCACGATGTCAAATCCTAAATTGAATAAAATCAATAATCAGTCGAAGGGAAAAGCCTTGTCCCAAAATTTTTGCCCCAGTGATCAAAATCATGGGGCAAAATCAAAGACCGCCAGGGATTGGATAACAAAAAAGTTGTTCATTGATGCTTGTTTAGAATAAGCGACAAAAGGTGAACGCAGTGAGCGTACATTGTCGAAAAAAGGTTGGAGAGATGCAATTGCCCAATTTCGTACTACTAGTGGGAGGACTTATTATAGAATACAATTGAGAAATAAGTGGGATAGTTTAAGAAAGGAATGGATTGCATGGTACAATCTATTTCAACATATAACTGGATTAGGATGGGATAATAAGAAACACACTTTTATTGCAAGTTCAAATTAGTGGAATGCAAAGGAACTGGTAAGCCTATGTTGCCATTGTTTAAATGTTTTTGAGCACTTTCAATCAATCTTTTTATTACATTTGAAGTAATTAAAATTTATTTTCTTGCAGGAAAATCCTTTTTATGGTAAGTACCATAATGGGGGACTACCATATGCACATGAATTGACATATCTTTTTAAAGATAAAATGGCTACATGTGAGTTTGCTTGGGCACCCTCAAGTAGAAAGTTGCTAGATAGGTATGAGGAATATGACCAAAATAATGAAGAGTTCGAGAGTATTGGTTTGGATAGAAATAAAGATTCTGGAGATAGTGATGATCCAATTATAGGTGCTGATTTAAGTAATTATGGTGTAGGAGTTGGAAACCTTAACATAAACATCTCTCGAGGTGCAGAGAGTGTAAGGAGTGGAGCAAAAGGAAAGAGAGGAGGGGAAAGGGCAAGAAAAAGTAAAATGACTTAATGCCACAATTATAGAAGAACACCTTAAATCCATAACTTCTGTAGTTGAGTCTCATGCTGCTACTATTATTGCAAAGAAGGAAGATCCTTATAGTATTGGTGTAGCAATATCTAAGCTTCATGAGTTGAAACCAATCATGGAGAATACAGATTATTATGCTAGATGTTGCAAGATACTGATGAAGAAGGATGCAAGAGAGGTCTTTTGTAAGATTCCTAATGAAGATTTGAAGATTGGTTTTCTGAAGCGGATGGCATATAAAGATAATCCTCATTAGTAGAATTAATGTGTGTTATATATTATAATCAACTATATGACCTAATAGTTTATTTTTATTATAGTTTATTAAGTGTATGACTTATTTGGTGTGTCTTTTATTAAGGTTTGTTGAATTAAGTGTTTAACTTATTTTGTTTAGGGTTTGTTATGATTTGTTACATTATTGTTGTATTATGTACTAAGTACATGTCATTTTATATTATGACTTGTTAATTTATTATTGTATTTAATATATGGCTGTTTATATAAATTAATATTATTATTTACAATTTTTGTTAAATTTATTTATTGCAAATCTTTAGATATAAATATCATGCACATCCTCAAGTAAATATGATAAAAATTCAGGAGATAAAATTGATTCCAATGAAATAGATGAGATGATTGTGCCTATGGCAACTATGGCAGGGATTTTAGTTGGAGAATATGCCATAAAATATTTGTGTAAATAGCCATATAGGACAAATGAACTAACTGGGTATAAATGGGTCCAAGAAGTATTACACAAAAATGATAGACGATGCTTTGACATATTTAGGATGGATAAGCAGGTCTTTTCATTGCTTTGTGATGCATTAGTTAAGTATGGTTTAAAGAGTACTAAATGCATGGGAGTAGAGGAGATGGTTGCCATGTTTTTGCATATTCTGGGACACGGAGTAGGAAATAGGATAATCCAATAAAGGTTTCAACATTCAGGTGAAAACAATTAGTAGACAATTTCACAAGGTTCTTAATGCATGGTTGAAGTTATCATTTGATTTAATTAGGCCACAAGATTATAGATTTGAACATATGCATGAGAAAATTCAATGTGATAATCAATATTGGCCATACTTTAAGGATTGTATAAGAACAATTGATGGTACTCATGTGCCATGTGTATTTTCTCCCAAAGAGTGTGTAAAATATATTGGTCAAAGGGGATATACATCACAAAATGTCATGGCTATTTATGATTGGGATATGTGCTTCATATTTGCATTGCCTGGGTGGGAAAGATTAGCTCATGATGCTCACATATTCAAGGATGCTCTAACAAAATCAAACTATAACTTTCCACATCGTCCTCCAGGTTTGATCTTATTACCAAAGTCAACATTCTTATTTTTGTTTTGTAGATTATGATTTTAATAAGGTGTATCTTTTTAGATAAATATTATTTGGTTGATTCTGGTTATTTAACACCATTGAGATATTTGGGTCCATAAAGATGTGAACTATATCATCTACTTGACTTCAGGCGTGTAGCTAGCTTCAACAATCATAATAAAGTATTTAATTATTTCTATTGTAGTTTAAGAAGCACCGTAGAAAGAACTTATGGGTTATGGAAAAATACATTTGCTATTTTTCACTATATGCCTAATTTTAATTATACAACTTAAGTGGAGATAGTTTGTGCTACAATAGCAATACATAACTTTATTAGCAAAAATAGTGCCTCAGATATTGAATTTCATTATGTAGAGAAATATGATAATACTATGATAGAAGATCTTAATAATGATGGCAACTTGAACATAAGCTTTGATGTTGACTTGACTTCTTCAGCAACAATGGATTATATTTAGATCGAATTAGAGATGAAATTGTGGTTGCCCAAAGTAGAAACCAGTGAATGTTATTGTTTATGACAATATTTATATTTTGGAATATTTGTACAAATAGTTTGTTTCTATAACTTAAATAGGGGGCATGTAGTGTTGCCATATATTTTGAGTGTCTTTTTGTTTGTATTTGAATGTAGGAATATGATTAATTCATAATTTTGTTGCTCTGAATTGTTTTGAATAAAAATACTATCAATGTTAATATATAAAATTATATATAAAATTAAGCTCTTATGATAATTATTTCATTTTAAAAATATGGTTTTAGGCTAAATATATTTAAAAAATATACAAAAAGTTGCATTTAATTAAAATATTGAAATAAAAAAATTTTAATGATAATTTGAGAGTTAATTATCTTTTAGTGTCAAAATATTAACTCAAAATATAGTAATTTATCTTCAAATTACATTATGTTCTTTATGATAAGTATACCTTCAAAAGTAATTTTACTTTATCCTATCTAAATAAAAATATTTTTCTTCAACTTATATTTCAAATGCTCAAATCAAACACAAATACTTTTTTTAAAAATAATCTCTTTAAAAGATTTTATTTCAAAATACCTTCTTTTTAAAATTAAATCAAACATACTATGTATCATGCAAGAAAATTAGGAAAGCCCTTCATTCTTCTAAAATTACAATCCAGGACAATCTGGCGGGAAATTTTCAAACTGAGAGGGAAACCTCACCACGCTTCCAACTCCAACCCTAATTTAAAAATTTCGCACACTCACCCCTACCTACTATATATCAATTCACGTCACGCCATTGTTCCTTGTCCTGCGCCAAACCTGTTCGAAAAACACACTAGGCTCATTTCTTGTTTCTTGTCCAAGAAAAGATGTACGTGGTGAAGAGGGATGGGTGGCAAGAGGCTGTTCACTTCGACAAGATAACGGCGCGCCTCAAGAAGCTGAGTTATGGTTTGAGCACGGAATACTGTGACCCGGTTCTGGTGTCCCAGAAAGTATGCGCTGGCGTCTACAAGGGCGTCACCACCACTCAACTCGATGAATTGGCTGCTGAAACTGCCGCCGCCATGACCGCCAACCATCCTGACTATGCTTCTGTCAGTTTTCTTTTCTTTGATTTCTTTTTTAAATTTCATTTTGCATTTTAATTTCATCAAGTTCTGCATGAATGGAATGTTGTAACTGTGATTGTTTTATTTTGATGCAGCTGGCTGCCAGGATCGCCGTCTCTAATTTGCACAAGAACACCGAGAAGTCGTTCTCAGAGACGTAAGTATGTTAGTGAATGATATTATTTGTTTAATTTGTATGATCTGGTTTTTACCATTGTCAAATTTTGGTGAATTTAGGATTAAAATCATGTACAACCATTTTAATGAGAGATCTGGAATGAAGGCTCCTCTCATTGCTGATGATGTCTATGAGATAATTATGAAGGTACTTTTTTCTTATTGTTACAGTTTAATGACCCGTATCTGCGAAATTTTCATATTTTCTTGAATTTGTGAATTTATGTGATGTGTACAGTGTAATATACTTCTTATTATAGTGGATGCTTCACATAGAATATATGGGGCCTTATAGATGTAAACCGTAGATAAAAAGATTGATTTTTATAACTTAGTTTTGTTCAGACCTATGCTGTGAAATGATTATAGTTCTGCTTACCTATTGTTGTTCTGTTTAATGTAATGGATTCACCTTTTGTTATTTGCTGTCTGGTTGTAGAATGCTACTCGTTTGGACAGTGAGATCATCTATGATAGGGACTTTGACTATGATTATTTTGGTTTCAAAACCCTTGAGAGGTCCTACCTCTTGAAGGTTCAAGGGAAGGTTGTGGAAAGGCCTCAGCACATGCTGATGAGGGTTGCTGTTGGAATCCACAAGGATGACATAGATTCTACTGTCAGAACTTACCACATGATGTCACAGCGATGGTTCACCCATGCATCTCCCACTCTTTTCAATGCAGGAACACCTAGGCCTCAAGTATAATTAAAGTTCATATTCCAGTTTTCCATAATCTGATTTTGTATTGCATTGGCGCATTAATGACCTGAGACCACATTTAAGTGACTCTGTTTATGTGCTCTGGCAGCTGAGTAGTTGCTTCCTTGTGTGCATGAAAGATGATAGTATAGAAGGTATATATGAAACTCTGAAGGAGTGTGCCATCATCAGCAAATCAGCTGGAGGAATTGGTGTTTCTGTTCACAACATTCGTGCTACAGGCAGCTACATTCGTGGGACAAATGGGACATCCAATGGCATTGTTCCAATGCTACGTGTGTTCAATGATACAGCCCGTTATGTTGATCAAGGGGGAGGCAAGAGGAAAGGTAAATAATGTCTTTATAATTCCTATATTTGGATGACTCGTTGTAAATTACCTTTTGTACCCTGTATGATTATCTGCTTCTTCTAGGTGCATTTGCTGTGTACTTGGAGCCATGGCATGCTGATATTTTTGAATTCCTGGATTTAAGAAAAAATCATGGAAAGGTATGATTGGACGAGTTTAAAGGTGGTGGTAACAGTTTACTTTGACAGTTATTGCGGAGTTGTTTATGCATTATTTATTGTTATCACCATGTATTGGCGTTATGTTTGCAGGAAGAACATCGTGCTCGAGACTTGTTTTATGCTCTTTGGGTCCCTGATCTCTTTATGGAAAGAGTTCGGAATAGTGGAGAATGGTCACTATTTTGCCCGAATGAAGCACCAGGTTTGGCAGATTGTTGGGGTGAGGAATTTGAGAATCTTTATCATCAGTATGAAAGAGAAGTAAGTTCAATTATCTTGACATATGGATTCATTTTGCATGTTTCCAAATGTCTTTTTGTTTACTATTCCCTTATGTTTACCAAATATTTTTTATCCTATACATAGGGAAAAGCAAAGAAGGTTGTTCAGGCACAAAACCTCTGGTTTGAAATTCTGAAGTCACAGATAGAAACTGGAACCCCTTACATGCTTTTTAAGGTTCACACTTAGATGCGTTTGAATTTCTTTATATGCTTCCGCTTCAATAGATTTTGTATTTATCTTTTTTATATGTTGAAAACAATCCTGTATTTTCCTTATCCTAGGATACTTGCAATAGGAAAAGCAACCAGCAGAATCTGGGAACAATTAAGTCATCAAACCTGTGTACTGAGATAATTGAGTATACGAGTCCAACAGAAACTGCTGTCTGCAATCTGGCTTCAATTGCTCTACCACGATGTGTAAGAGAAAAGGTAGGACAATCTAGCATGTGCCATGTGTGCATGTTTGGGAAGTAGATAAAAAAGCTGTTTTTCCCAAAAATGCTGTTTTGGAAAGTAAAAGCTTGTTTGGGTAATTTAATTGAAACCAATTATAATCTACTTGGAATAATTTAAGCTGTTTTTCACCAAATAAGCATGAGCTAGATTTTTAGCATTATTTGATTAAAAGCTTTTTGTTCATTACTCACAATGTTATGTTTTTACCAAAATGACCATAAATATCAAATATTATATAATATAAATAATTATTTCATATATTTTTTAATAATTTTATCACATAAAAGTAATTTTTTTCATACAATTCAAACAAAATAGATTATCTTAAAACCACTTTTTAGTCAAAGTATTCAAATATAAATTGATTCTCATATAATCAATTATACAAAAAAACGATTATATAAATAAGAAATTATTGAAATAATTTTAATTTTATAGTTTTCCCAAATACTCATGTACTATTGGGTTCACATGATTTGGTTTTTAGATCAATTTGGTCTTCCTGTTCTGATTTTATTATTATTATTATTTTCAATACTAGGGTGTGTCAATGGAGTCCCATCCATCTAAGCTTGTTGGGAGCAGAGGGTCAGGAAATCGTTATTTTGACTTTGATAAACTAGCAGAGGTGCAGTTCTTGTTAACTATATCTGATGTTGTTTTTGTTTACTTTGCTTTAATCACATTATTGTTATACAAATAGAGTTGTGATTGTAACTAATTACAGGTTACTGCACTGGTCACTGCAAACTTGAATAAAATAATTGATGTTAATTACTACCCAGTTGAAAATGCGAAACGATCAAACTTACGGCACAGACCCATCGGTGTTGGAGTTCAGGGTCTTGCTGATACCTTCATACTACTTGGCATGGCATTTGATTCACCTGAGGTAAATCATATTTCTGGGGCTGGTAGTTTATATCCATTTGAAGTTAGATTTTCTTAATTCTGATAGTCTACTTGGATGTCAATGCAGGGTCAACAGTTAAACAAGGAGATATTTGAGACAATATACTATCATGCGCTAAAAGCTTCTTCTGATTTGGCAGCAAAAGAAGGCACCTATGAAACATATAATGGTAGTCCTTTGAGTAAGGTATATCAATTTGAGAGGGCCTTTCTTACCCGTTTTTTATACACATATAGTCACAAGCATATTCAACTTAAATCTTTAGTCCTGAACTTAGGAATCTATGCATCCAAGATGTTCAAGTGGCTTAGGTGATTTTTGTATTGCCAGGGAATTCTTCAACCGGACATGTGGGGTGTGACACCCTCAAATCGTTGGGATTGGCATGCACTTCGGGAGATGATATCAAAGAATGGTGTGAGAAATTCGCTTCTGGTGGCACCTATGCCAACTGCATCCACTAGCCAGATTCTAGGAAACAATGAGTGTTTTGAACCATATACTTCAAATATTTACAGTCGTAGAGTTCTAAGGTTTGCTTTACCATCCCATGCTATTCTGTCTTGGTGTATTATTGTCCTATATTGTTTGCTAACTGTTTGTCTCTCAGCGGTGAATTTGTTGTTGTGAACAAGCATCTTCTTCATGACCTGACTGAGATGGGAATATGGTCTCCCACAATCAAGAACAAGATCATTTATGAGGATGGCTCGGTTCAGAAAATTCCAGAAATACCTAATGAACTGAAGACAATATACAAGTATGAGATTTATGATTTCTCAAACTAATCCAAACTTGATTTTTATTTTTTTCACTCTAACTCAATTTGTAATGAACAGAACCGTTTGGGAGATCAAGCAGAGGACATTGGTTGATATGGCTGTTGATCGGGGATGCTACATAGATCAGAGCCAAAGCTTAAATATTCACATGGATCAACCCAACTTTGGAAAGCTGACTTCCTTGCATTTTTATGCATGGTCTAAGGTAGCAAATCTTTTATTAGAGGAAGTTATAGACTTTGAACACATGATTGTAAGCATGGTTTGCATCAATAAAGGATTTTCTTGTTTTGGAGGTTCAGTCAGGTTCACATCTGTAGGTGGGCGTTTTTAGTGATAGTGAATGTCACAAAGGGGAAGACAGTGAAAAGGGAAAGATCTATACACTAATACACAGTTCGGTTTAGTTCTTCTGTATTGCCTTTTGTTTCTACAAACTTAGTTTGTAGCACTGTTTTTCTCCTGATTGACATTAATCTTTGGACGTGAAATACCACTAAAATTATATCTTCTTTCCGAAGCTTCATCTCTTTGTTGTGGAATTCTAGAGCTACTCTTTGCTAATTAATGTTTATTACTTTCTGTTTGGGCATGAAAGGGTCTGAAGACAGGGATGTATTATCTCAGATCACGAGCTGCAGCGGATGCTATCAAGTTCACTGTTGATACCTCTGCTCTCAAGGTAATAAGAATTCATTACGATTAGTCTTTGTATTTGATGTGATTTGCACACGTTGGAATGAAATGATTTTTTTGTTGTGAATGCAGGAAAAACCTAATGTCGAGTATGATGACGAAACAAAGATGGCACACATGGTGTGCTCTTTGACAAACCGTGAAGAGTGCTTGGCTTGCGGTAGTTGAAGTGCTCGAAAATAGAATTGCTGTCTAGATTCATTAATCATTCTAGGCCTAGAGAGGACAGGGAAAAATGATACAAGATTTAAAGGCCAAATCATGTGTTAGTCTTAAGCTCTCTGAATTACATTTAGAGCTCTGTACAGTGTTTATATTGGCATCTATCTCATTTGTACTTGCTTATCCCTGTTTTGTGTTTTTATGTACTCAGTAATATATCAAGTCAATCAAAGTATAGTTACCCGAATTAAATCCAGATGTACCCTTTTTTTTTTTTTGTTTCAAGTTGTAAGGGCTAACGATGAATTATGGTATCTTTGTGTGGGGAAAGGAATGTCGGAGAATAAAACGTTCAAATTTGTTATTAAAAATTAAGAAACAGACGCAAGTTGCCATCGAAGGGGAAGACATAATAATAAAGATGTAAAATACGTGGAGGCATCAACAGCTGGGCACTTGTTCGTGTGCTGCTTGATACAAGTGAAAAAGAAAGAAAACTTGCAAGGTATCTACGAGTATTAATAATAATGCTAATAGTAATTATTTCTTAATTTCAATTTTTTTACATTCATTTTCTGTCTTTACAGCAAACTTGAACTATTCAATGTAACGTAAGCCTTGAAATATTCACTTTGCAGTTGGTAAAGACAATTTTATTTTTTGTTTTAGTCGGCACACAATTTTATATCTTTATTTTGGTCAATAGACAAATTTATTTCAAAGTTGATACCTATTTTGGTTATTTTTTTTTGTCGATGATAGCCTATGTTCTATAGCATTTTTGGGTCCATAACCTCTACTACTCTATCGCTGACCCAACCTATGCCTTCAATAGGCCGCGCCAGCGATTTGTAACTATACAACAACCGCCTACGACTGACCGGGGCTAACTGGCTGGCCGGCTTTTTTGGCATGGTCTAAGCCTGCACATTGGTTGCCCCATAAACTAATTGCCTTTTTTGACCAAAAAAAATAGTTGCTTTAATTTCTCGTCCAAGTTTCTTTTCTTTCCAAATAAAAGGACATAAATGCTGGAAAATGTTGGCAGTTTTGCGTTATTGTTTTGGATATATGCATGCCTTTTGCTCCTAAGCTGAGGTGAATTGCAGAAAAAAATAATTCATTGTTTATTGAATTTGGCTATTTTTTTTTTCACTTAAAAACTTCTCTCTCAAAGAGAACTGGATCTAATTTTTTGCTGTATAAGACAATTAAATCGTACCATCTATCAAATAAGACAGCTGCCCGTCATTAATGAAAAAAGGCGCATTTTACTATACATCTAGTTAATCATGATGCTTCATGTACTTGGTAGGTGTCTTATATTCAAACCATCAGATCATTCATGCACCTAAATTGTAGTGATATATTCTAGTAATCCATCAAAACCATCATCTCTCCATCAAAATTCCTCTCACTAGCATGAAGAACTCGAACACATGGAACAGCGGCACCGTAGCCACAATGCCAAGACCTCCCGGTTAGATCTAGCGCTTTAGGTATAATAGACTTGAGGCAGAGGATTGGTTTGTTGGCAGCGATGGGTGGGAGGCCAAGGTACTAGTCATCGCGCTGGTCGGCGGAGGTAGAGATGCGACCAGCTCGGCATCTGCGAGATTGGCGTGGAGGAGTAGAGGCGAACTCCTCCGTCCACCAGCTCAGCGGCGACTAGCTCGTGAAGCTCGCCTCGCTACAAGCCTTGGAGCTCACAGCGTCGCACAGCATCTCCAAAGTTTCACCTTGTCAACGAAGGGGGGGAGCAGGCGACAGGACTTGAGGATGGCGATAGCACCGGAGAGGCTAGAGAGCGCGACTTGAGTGAGGAAGTCCTCCGTCCTTCTGGGCATGGAGGAGTGGCAGCTGCGATGGGAAGTAGGGCAGAGGAGGAGGCAACGAGGTGAGGGAGAAAGGAGATTGGAAAAAATATTATAATGTAATTACAAGAAGGGACCACCCATATATATGCGGCTTTATGATTTTAACACCTCAAAGGTATTTTAAACACTATCTTCAAATTGGTGCATTAGGGATGGAGCCATAAAAAGAAGACATTTTGATTTAACACCAGTTGCTTGGAATATTTTTCAAATAGGAAAGAGCATAGTAATGAATGCTACTAAACTGAGACCTTTACTTCAAGGTTTTTCTTTTTCTTTTTCTGAGGAAGTACTGTATTCCATCTAAAAAAGTCATATTTTCAAAAGGTTTAAATATATTTTTTATTTCTATTAAATTAGAAAATTTTAATTTTAGTTCCTAAAAATTTATTTTTTTGGTTTTAATTCAAATATTTTTAAAAAGTTTTTTTTTAGTCCCTAATTTTTTTTTATTTTTTGATTTTGATCAAAATAATCCAAAAAATTTTAGTTTTAGTCCCTATTTAAACATAAGAAAGGTGATGTAACAATCAATCTTTCATGTTATCATTTAATGAAGGCAGATTAATAGTAAGGATTAAAATCAAAATTTTTCAAAATTTTTGGATCAAAATTAAAAAAAAAATTCTAAAAAACTAAAATCAAAATTTACTAATTTTATTGGGACTAAAAATATATTTAAGCCTTAAAAAAATAAGAACTGTAATATTAAAAGTTTATATCGTTAAGTTTATTTATTACATCCTGAACAACATAAATTAATGTTATGTAAGAGTTATCATGTCATTCATGTCGTAATAAATACTCTTAATGTCATAATTTTTATTATTTTTGATTTTTTTATTTATCACTTTTAAAAATATTCTTAATCTATTTTATTTATCATTTTCATATATTAATAAAATAATTTATTAATAAATTTTTAATTTTATCTTTTACATAATTTTAAACACAACACAAATAGAGAAATATAGCACAAGATTAATATAATAAATTAGTTATACGTTAAAAATTAGGTAAATCAAATATTTTAGTAAATATATTTTTTAATTAATAATTAATTTTGAATTCATTAATTATTCTATATACAGCTAAAGTAAGAGATAAAAAGGACCGGAGATAGTGACACAATTACTACAACCCTATTTTTTTTAATGGAAATAGGCTTCTAAATTAATTTCGTAAAACCACACAAGAAATCACCTAAGTTGAGACAAGTTTTTCTTCTAACTTCAATGTTTCACTACCAAAATAAAATGGAATGGAGCAAAAAGGCATATATTTGTGTCTTATTTTTTCGCCGGTTTGTTTTATTCCACATAGATGTCTAATAATGAAATCGTGACCACAAACACAAAGTGTTACTTACTAACAAAATAATGACATTCACGGTTTGTACGACAAATGGCTTTGCTGTTCTGGACGACCAGGGGCGAATAAAAAAACAATTGAAAAACCGGCAGCTGAATTCCAAAGTCAAAAGCGAGAGCAATCAACGGCTGTTTCTGTTTGGTCGAGTCAAATCCATGCCAGTAATATACTATCAAAACAATCTTCAGACTTGCCATCGCCAAACGCCAATGTGCTTGTGGCTTCCGGCATTGGTCCTTGACCCCTTCTAATCATTTATTATTATTTATGTGCCGTATTTCGCTATTTCATCGTCGTTGACTATTTTATTTTCAAACACAGGCCAGAAACCATGTGCAAGTTGAGCTAACCGTATCTGCTGTCCAAATTTCAACCAAATTTAACATTCTACGGAGAAATTTGCGATCCACTACTAGAATGTAGAAACTACACAAGGAGAAAAATCTTGGGTATGTGATTTTTACTTTTCGTTACAAAAGTCTACTCTTATGTGAAGTATTTTTATAGTTTAAATGTGTATTTTCCAGTGTTTAACTTTTCCGTAAAAAATGTTTTCTGACTTAATGTAGAGAATTTTATATTAGTAATTAATTACATTATATTATATGTATTATAACTTTTAGAGTAACTAATAAAGGAAGTAAATATTTTTAATGATATACCAAAATATCTATATAAAAAATTTTTATATTAATAATGCATTAAAATTAAATTCAACTTTAAACTTACAAGAGAAGCTCATTAGCTGATCACCTGTACTGACATAATACCTCCCAAAATATAAATACATGATTAGTTAGCCACAAGAAAATAGGTGGCATACTAATACGATTGTAAACAAAGGAATGAATATGAAAAATTAAAAGAACGTGTGGAAGGAATCTGGTCACCCGTGGCCGGCCGTACTTCAGCTGTGTTGTTTTGTACTTGTGATATGAAAATGTGATGGTACGTGTGTTGTTGAGGAGAACATGATTATGTTCTCTTGTTGCAAAGTAGAACATGATTTAAGCATAAAATTCCTTTCTTAGCCATTCAAAGATCTTGTAACACAATGTGTCCTTTTGGTTTGGATTATACTCAATGCAGACTAAACACGTCTTCCTCTGAAAATTAAAGTTTGTTAAAGAGGCTTGATAGAATGGGGCCGACTCCTATGCGCTTGGCGGTCGAAGGTGCATAGTATATTTTGCGATTATAGTGTATCAGATGGTAAAAATTTATGAGGTGTATCGATATATTAATCATTTATGATATATTGTAGTAATATATTAATTTTAAAAAAATTAAAAAATATGATTAAATATATTTTAGAAATTAATTTTTATATATTAATAGTATAAAATTATATTAATAATACAAAATAATTTTACACTATCAATGTAATATTACACTGATAGATAGTGTAAAATTATATTGGTAGAGTAAAATTACACTGATAAAATTTTTATGATTTTTAGAAATTAATTTTTATATACTAATAGTGTAAAATTATATTAATAGTATAAAATAATTTTATACTATCAATGTAAAATTACACTGATAAAATTTTTTGATTACACTGACAAAATAAAATTACATTAATAAATTTTTTTGATTACACTAATAATGTAAAATTATTTTATACTGCCAATATAATTTTACACTGTCAAAGTATGATAATTAATTTTTAAAATATATTTAATTATATTTTTAAATTTTCTTAAAATTAGATATTACTATAGTGCATTATAGGTGATTGATGTATCAATACATCTCATAATCTCACCATCAGATTGCAAGATGCACCACGCTTCTTGACCAGCGAAATGCATCGTAAAACACGCCTTATAGAAAACCAAGTTTGTAGAGCATCAATTTTTCTTCTCGAGTCAAGGACAAAAAAACTCTATCATAAATTAAGTTCATTGAATTGATTACAAGTCATTAATGAATTACATCCATCAATATTTATGCTTATTTATACAATCAGTTCATCAACTAATAGCGTGTTTGGTTCTACTTTTACATAATTGATTTTGAAATAAATTTATTTATGTTTGATAATTTGATTTGAGAAGTGATTTATATTTTGATAGTATTGATCAAAATTATTTTATGTATAATTTATAAAGTGTGTGTTTGGTTCTATTTTTATAAAATTGATTTTAGATAAAATTAATTTTGTTGAAATTAATTTGGTTATAATTGATTTTAATGTAAAGTGGTTTATGTTTGATAATTTCTTTAAAAATAATTCTAATAAAAAATAAAAAATTTTTACTTCTCTCAAAATTAATTCTAGAGACAAGAATTAATTTTGCTCTTACTAAACTAAACATTATCAAAATGAATTAGAATTGATTTTAACTATAAAAAATCAAATGTCAACAAAAATGGACAAAATCAATTCTAACACCTTCCGATATGTATTCAAACATGCTATAACTTATGGTTTTATCTTAAATGCACCCCATAAACTAATGAGCGTGATGTACCTAGGGTGTAGCGTTGATGTGGACTATCCATTTAAAGTGAGTGATAGTGAATAATTCAAATTATTGTAGGAAACCTTACAAGATGGTCACAATACAACTCTCTCTCTCTCTCTCTCTCTCTCCCTTTTCTGGTGCATTCCTCATCCTCTCCTCCTCGCGTAATCCGTGCCTCACTTCTACCAACTCCTGATCTCATGGCACCAGGATGTGGATATGGCAAAGGTTAATTTTGATCATGAAGTGGAATCATTGAGGGAAGAGCAAGAATGAGAACTAGAAGCTTAAGTCTTTTGAACTGAACAAGAGCATGCTATCTAGTCTATGGTTGATAATTTGTATGGTAAATCCTTGATAGATGAACTGTTGTAATATTGTTACTTAGCAAATTCATACTTTCATGGGCACCACTAGCTTGCCTCACTCTTACCCAGTGTCGTAGCCTTGCCACTGCCCTTTGCCCCGTTCCTTTGCCATCCGAGTCTCCACGTTGAGCTGCCATCTCGATTGTAAGCTATCATGCCCCTGCCTCTCACCATAACCTCATCGTGATCTCTGCCTCCATTGTTGCCGCTTAAAATTGTGCTTCACTGTCAACGGCAAAACTCCCCCTCTCCTCTGCTTGTGCGACTATGAAGTGACCCACTTTTGGCAAGCTGAATGACAAAAGTGGCCGCAATGACGGTGCTCTAGAGGAGGTGGCAATGGTCGTGGGCAATGTAGGCAGTGGTGGGGTGCCGACAATGGTGTGGTGGTGGCAGCTATGGTGAAGCGTGGGACAAATTGGTGTTGAAGGGGCACAAGTAGGTTGTAGGGTCCTTTAATGGATCCCAGGTGGCAGCGACGGTGGAGGTAGGGCGGCGATGGGGCCAACTAGAGTGGGGGGGTGTGGGTGGTGTTCGAAGTGACATGAAGGACATGGTTATACTTCCAAACGATGACGTTTTGCTGAAACACTAATAACCAGCTGTCACCTCAAATAGACAGTTGCATACCACAACAAAAATAATGTAGTATATAATGCATCAAGCACCTTAATTTATACTGTGTATGGCAACCAACACCATAACTTACAATATAACCACACTTTGACAGCTGTATTGGTCAAACATATTCACCAGCTGTAGCAGCGTGTGGGATTCGAGTTCAATTAAGTAAATAAAAATATTGAAAAAGAATTTTATCTATTGAGCTCCCTGTCACAAAGAAAAAAAATTCAGAACATATTATTTGTGCTCACCGATAATATATGTTTGTAACTGTTACAAACCCTTTTCGAAACATAGTACGAAAAAAATCTTTTCATATAGATTTACGATAATATAGTTGGTTTTTTTCTAAAACAAAGATAATGTAGTTGCTGCCTTCTTAAAGAGACACAGAAAATGTTAGAATGATGAGTCACTGTGCATAGTGTGTTATTGATGATATAAGGTAGCTAGCTGTACATAGAAAATTTTATTTTCGAAAGTCTCGTGATAGAAATAGAAATTAATTAGCATAAAAATATTAATATTTTAACCATTCTTTTTTTTTGAGAAAATAATATCTACACAAATTTATATACACATAATTTTATATTGGTATAATTTTTGTCATCTAACAGTTGATCATGCTTCTATTTTTTGTATACCTATATTTTAATTTTGTGACCTTATATAAATAAAGTTGTATTTTTAATACAGATGTACATGAAGCACTATTTTTTGTTGTAAAAGTAGTTTTATGTTACAGTTACAACGAGAGTTGATAGTTATGAAACATCCCATTAACACGACTTTGTTAAATATGTTGAATTTTTTTTTATTCAAATTATCAGTATCCGAAACACATTAAACTTTAACTAATTTAGTATTCAATTTTATTTTAATTATATTCAGTCAAAATGTGATAAATTAAATAAAAATGTTGAGCAACTACAGTTACATTTTTCATATTCCTAAATGTAAAAAAAGGTTAATTTTCTAAATATTTAATTTTAATGTAATATTAATCATATATTAGTACTTAATTAAAAATGTTTAAATTTCATACTCTTTTCAACACTCAAAAATCATATAAAAGGTATCAAAACTCTCATAAATTTATTATCTAATGCAAATTTGACAAAAAATTAACATTAATAATTTAATTAATATAAAAAGTAAGGTTGTTTCTCATTTAACACACCGAAAGTATCTCTCTATGAATAATTTTATGTTGACTTCAACTGCTGACATTATAAAGCTATATTAATACCAATATAGACTGCATTGTGGATTGTGGAATACTATATTTGATATAATATTTTTAAAAAAAGAAGAATACTTGTTTTTATTTTCTGATTTGTCGAATCTATCAGGGTCTTTTGGCTTCGCACAAGGGCCAAGGCACACGTGGTTCTGTTTATGTATTCATGCATCCATATCCATTTTATCCCGCGAGCGCCAAGATCGTTTGACTGAAATGTAGCGTTGACTCTAGCATGTGCGCCTAAAAATCTCATGGAATAGGCCCAATCCAAAGTTCTACTATGCTCTACGGAGAAAGGCATCCAAATCGAACGAGAAAAGTTGTTAACAGTATTCAAGCTCTTGTCCCTCATAATTCCTTAATGTAATTATGCCGTGAGGATCTTTCTAAACCCCCACAAATTTATTAAAAAAAAAAATGTGAGCTTGATTGTGTGCATACGTAATTTTCCATCTAAAAGCACAAGAAAACTACATCGGGGTGGACAGTTTATAACGTGGGTCCAAGGGGTTAACGTGAATTGGCACCAAGTGCCAAGTGGGATCATCCCAAATATTCCCTTTCCTTTGATTGGGACATCATACAAGCTCAATAGCAGCTTTACTATTGGATTATTGATTATTGAGGTGGAATCTAACAATTCAAGATGGTCACGTACAAGGGAAAATAATAATAATAATAATAATAATAATGAACAATCCAATATGGTTAATTAAAGTTAATATAATTCCTAAATCCTGATTAGAATGAATCTGTATAGTGCCCAAAAACAGAAAGGACCAATATAAATATTCCATTATTTGCACCAGATGAAAACCATGCTCCATTATTTATTTGGTTTTATGTCGGCTCCCACTTGCATCTCCCTTTTTCTGCACCGACTAGCTCGAAAGAGTTGCCAACCGGCAAAATCGTTCTCTCCACACACAAGCGCCGGCAAGTTTCTGTTTTCACACCTACCCCTTTTGTGGCCCCATCACATATCAATCGTTTTTAAGCTCCATAATCATTCTCATTACTCCACCCTTATAGAGCACACTAGGGAAATTAACTACTAGGGATAGAAAATTTGGAGGAAAAAGGAATATTTCAAACCGTTTACATATACTTTTTATTTATTTATTCGTATATTTATCCTATTTGAGTTTCTTCGTGCAGAAGTTCTCCGCTCTTCATTTAATCACCGACTGACTCCTCCTCATTCAATGGCGGCTGTGAACTCAATTTGAACCTTTCCATCTTATATATTACCAATTGGTGGGGTTGTTATTGGAGTTGGTCCTTGAAAGGTATTTAGTTTGCATGCAAGAAGAACAAGGAAGCTGAACTAGCTTTGATTTACAAGTGTATGTTAAAGGTGGCGAATCCAAGAGAGAAAGGAAACAAGGTTGACAACAGGGAATTCGATGAAGGGATTAGCAACTCTGCATTGTCAATGCAGTTGAATATGGTATTTCCAGGCATGAATAGGGAGAGGGAGATGGCTGCCATGGTCTCAGCTTTGACCCATGTGGTCTCCGGGGAGGTGACAACCGGCGGTGATTATGCGGTTCCAAGTGCAACTGGAGTTGGTGATGTTGCTGCTGTTACACGGATGAACATGCCTTGTGGTAATTCTACAACACCGTCTTTGGCTTCTTCATCTAATTATGTTGGTAGCTCTGGTCTTAAGAGAAGTAGGGACCAAGATGATACATCCTTTGTTGACCACTTCTCACATGGAGGAGCATCATCTCCTGCTATTCAAACAAGTAAGCACGACATCGAAATCTTCCCTCCTCCTATCTAATTTCTTTAATTTCCTCTTAGAAAAATGGCTTCTTTTGAAATTCTTGTAAACTATACATATTTCCTTCAACTGTATTTTCTAACACGAAACAGCACCAACCATTCAAGATTGGCGTAGGACCCCTTTGCAGTATTTTATATTTCCTCTAAATTGAAGTAGCTCGGCAAGTTATACGTATAATTAACATAATACAAGTATTTTTTGTAACCATACCTTAGTCCTAATACGAGGTGACTCAACCTTTTTTTTTTTCTTTTTCTTTTTCAAAATTTTTTTTGGGGGGTATATTAAAGGAAATAATATAAGGTATATAATATTTCTGGTTCTGTCCTTTCATCGAATTATAAATACAAACCTTATTGATGTCGGATTGTATGAAATATTAGCTAACGCAGAATGTTCAAACAATTGGACAGGCGACACAACAAGAGAAAGTGGTGAAATGGCAAATAGGGCAGTGTACGAGTACAGAGCAAGAGAGGATAACGTGAGAGAAGAGGAGCCAAGGAGAAAATACAGAGGGGTGAGACAGAGGCCGTGGGGTAAATGGGCCGCAGAGATAAGAGACCCATTCAAAGCAGCGAGAGTGTGGTTAGGCACTTTCGACACGGCAGAATCAGCCGCCAGAGCATACGACCAAGCAGCACTGCGTTTCAGAGGCAACAAGGCTAAACTCAACTTCCCCGAGAACGTCACGCTCCGCCACCACGCGCCGCCGCCGCAAAACACCACCACCACCACCACCACCATCCAATGGAGCGTTTCCCATATTGCTCCTCCCTCTTCCTCTTCCCTCGTGTCCATTCCAACCTCCACTGAGCCAATTGTTCACCCTGAACCTCTTCACGCTTCGAGCAGTTCCTTTTATGGGTATTTTCCGATGAATTTATATGATGATGATCCGAATAGGATGGTTATGGCATCGAGCGTGGCATCACATCTTCAATATTCTTCGTCATCGTCACAAGCTTCGCCGTTGTTGTCTTCTTCCTCTTATTCTTCTTCTTCTTCTGGGTTTGCTTCGTCTACAATTTCTTCGCAGGGGACTTCACTTCCTTTGCTTTATTCGACACAGTTGCCGGCATGGTCAGCTTCTGGTTATAGTTCTTCTTCCTCGGGATAAATCTCATTGTTACCAAGTTTGTAACGTTGTGTTCTTTTCACATTTCTCTTATTATTTGACTTTCTAGAAAATGTTAGAGAATTAATTTTTTCCGTCCAATTTTTTTTTTTTCCAATCAGATGTGGCATGCAAGTTGACAGGATGAATAAATGGATTCGTATCATTTTATTCCATTTGCTGATAAAATTTTGGCATGATAATTTTTTTTTAAAATTTTTTTAACTATTAACTATTCGTTCTACTTGTTCTTGCACGATGCGCTTGTCAATCCATTCATGATTTTAGATGATGATTTGGAAAAGTAAATTTCCAATCATACAGTGACAAATGCAGCATGAGAAAAATGCCTTTGACAATATGTAACCTCGGCATGTCGATGGATGATAGAGTTTTTCATTTCTGAGATCTAACCGAGAAAATGACGTCCATCCTCTTGTCATTCTTTTCCTTCTTTTCTCCCCTTTTTATTATCCAAAAGTCCTTATCACAACTCAAAAGTAGTTTGTACAAGCGGACCGCAACACAACCTATTGTTATTACATTTGAAGTTCATTTAACTCATCTATTTTTTATTCTTAATTTGCAAAGACTTTATTGAATCATGATCTTAAGTGATTAGTGTTATAATTGAGTAATGATAGGTGAATTTATTATGTATGAGATACCGTGCTGATTCACATCCCATTCATCATTAAACGAGGTACAGGTCCAATTTAAGTGGAGTCTAAGTCCCATTCAATAGTGAATAAAATACAATTAATAAAATATCCCATATATAATAAATTCACCTATCATTACTCATTACAATTATGTCCTAAGAATTGTGCGGTCAATGATTGAAAAAAAATGTCGTTATCACAACTTGAAATTCAAGCCTCCGTTCCGTTCATTATGATCATTTGGCCATTGCGTCCTGTTGAACATAGAATATTAGAATCTTCATTCATATTTGGCAAAAGATGGCCTAAACGGCTTGGTAGAAAACTCACGTTTGTGTTTGACTTTACGTTACAAACTTGATTCTTGTTTATCTTAATTTTGTTAAAATTAATATTAGTTAAAAGTAATTTTAAAATAAATTAATTTATATTTAATTCTTTCATTTTAAAAATAATTTTGACAAAAGTTAACTCCAGCAAATCTCGTTTGAGTTACGCACAGAACCGAATACATTATAACAGGATTATAGAAATAAAGAAAGAAGAACCCTTAGCGGTAATTTAAAGGAGCGGTCCATGAGTGACTGCAACAATCCGGAGATTGACTACCATACAGATACATTCAACATTGCCCGACTACATAAGCAACAATTCGACCGCATAAGGAAGATTCACAAAGTTAATTATTCCAGGCGAAACACACACGTGTTAGGTAATGATCAAGTACAAACAGAGGGAAACAGATAAAGAAATGAGAACCAAGTTCGAAGAGCCTTTCAATATAATTCTTCCTTGCGTCTGAGCAAAGTAAGTCGAAACAATTTTTTGCTTTAAAGTATCCTTTTGGCTTTTACACGTCCTCTTCAGACGTGGAAGCCGAAAAGCACATTGTACACTGAAGCTACACGTTCACACGCAAAAGCTCAGTGGCGTGTAAAACACCGAAGAAATGTATTCTTGTACAAGAAACTGATAGTCGTTCAAGCAAATATTAACGCGTCTACAATACAATTGACTAAACCGTCAATTAAAAGAGTTTAAATATATTTGATGGAGCAATAATTTCGTTTATAACGAGTAATTCCGTAATCAAATTTTGATGGCTGCTCACATAATTTATTAGGATTATTTTTTCATAAAGCATTTACATTAAAATATATTCCAATAATTATCTTTACCGCCGGCATACTTGTCGCATGAATCATCCCATTCACCATTAATAGTAACTGAATCTGACTTTTGTTAGGTCAGGATCCCCAGTCATCTAGCCAGGAGCAACAACCTCAGCACAAACTGAAATCAACACTATCTGCGATTATTGAATAGGATCCACAGGTTCATGTCAAAACCCTGTCTATGCTCCGCCATGACAAAGGCAGTTACTTAAGTAACTCCAAATTTCTGTACTCAAACCATGGAAAATGCAGCTCACAAACTATAATGAAGGAAAATAACAAGACACATCCAAAATGCACAAGATACTTGAATAGTGAGCACAACAAATATGAGAAAATTAAAAAGACAATAATATAAATGAACAAGGCTCAATTTCTGCCCACTGCTACAAACTAGACCGTTTATGATCTTGCCATAAGTCAGTGGTATGTACCAGTAGTATACAACACTTAGAAGCATATATCCAGCTCTACCCTGATTTGCATGAATGATAAATATAAAATGGAAAAATGCATATCGTTCAACATAATACTCCTCACCAATCTAATCAGTGACAATTCAAAAGAACATATAAAGCACCTTCAGTGAAAATCACATCTATACTGGGGTTCACCTGCAATTTACCGGATAGAAGCATTGTGATCAAAATGGGGAACAATGAATACTTCAGAAATGAATCATCATAGCACTATGACATATGACAAATTTTCCTTCTATTGTCAGCAACTCCCTAATAAAACAATAACTTAAAAGGAAATATGAGTTTAGAGTAAGAAAGTGGAGGGAAAAGACAAAAGCTGTACCTGTAACTTTAATTGGTGATATGGACCTCCTTAAGCCTTCAAAGCAGCTTTATGCACCATAGTTTCCTTGTGTATTTGATGACAGCTCTTCTCCACAAGATCGAGCAGTTTCTCCAGGTTTGCTGCCCATGAGTTAAGAATGTCATTGCTATCCTTGGCTGTTTGGAAACAAACTATTCCCATGGGCCTATCAATCTTTGCAACCAGTGCCTTAGACACAACCATATCTGAGAGATGCTTTTCAGCTTCCTGAATTTAGTATGGAGAATTAGTTAGGGTCTTCACATTAAAATGTAAACCATTTGGAACAATTTGCAAGATCTATATTTACATGTAGCTCAAGCAGAAACAAGAAAATAACCAGACTGAGGTGGTAAATGAACTAAAGCAGCGTACTAACACAGGCCAAACAAACCCAGCTCTGCCCATCCCCAAAAAAAAATTTTCTCTATTTTCCCCGACCAGCTAGAGTTAAGAACTTGGTTACTTTTCTCTGAAACACTATACAGTGACAGACACCAGTATGCATGCGCATATGCCATTAGAACAATTTTTTATGACAGCAAACTTTCAATTCATAATCATAACTAGCATTACAAACCTGAACACTGAGACACAAAAGCTCTGCAAGTCTTTTCAAAGTGATCCTTGCATAGTATTTTGATACAACAAGAATATTCTGACAAGGTAACCAAAAACACCCACGTTAATGCTCACATTCTAAATCAAAGTGTTAAAAACAAGGCATATCCCAAAATACATCCCAACCATATTGGAAGGGTGGGCGGTGGCTAAAGAAGTAAAACAATGTGAGCTACTTACATGTTCAATTATTCTTTCCCTCAGATCTTCTGCTGCCTTTTCACCCAAAGATTTTCCAAAATTCTTCTCATTCTCAAACTCATTCTTGTACGCATCCCAAAGGGTTGTCCATTGGATAACCTCCATTGTGACCAACTGTTTCAACAGTAACCTATGGCACAACATATAACAGGTGATCCCAAGGACAAAGAAAGCATAAACAAAACCTCTGAACACAGAGCAGAATGACATGGAAGAACAAAACTGGGAAGACATACTTAAAGTTTGGAATCTCAGACAGATTCTTATCCTCCAAGGTGGAATTGAGAAGGCTTGACTGCATTGGGTCATGTGGTGATAGAACCAAGTACCAACATACTTTCCTCAGGATCTACATGTATAGAAAACATTCAGAAAGAAGAGTCACAAAATCTTACAATAACAGATAAAGCAAATAAAGAGAAAGTAAGGAAAGCCTACTGGAATCCACTCGGCAGGATTTTCTTTGACAGATGGAATCTCATATATTGTCTTGTAGCAACGGCAAATTTCAAGATAATCATTTTTATGGGAATAATACCTTCAAGGATAAACAGAAACCACCATAAGACAACAAAGATTTTATGATTAGCACACAACCATCATCATTAAAAAATAAGTGATTAATTGGAAAGAAAACAAGTGAAAATAAGCATCATAAAGGCAACATATAAAAACAAAAGTTTGGTTAGTTGGAAAGAAAATAAATGATTTTATAATGACTGCCAAAGAGTTAGATGAATTTGATAAGAATAGAAAAGTGATCAATTAAATTTGAAATCATGTATTTCAGTGTAAGAATCATTACTGAAATGAGAAATTTTGCTTCTTACAAGGGTAAATAACTGTAGGGTGTAGATTAATCACAACATGATTCATTACAATCTAAAACATCTTATCCCTCATTTTTTTTTTTAATATCCTGGTCAAGTGAGTATGAAGATCAGCTTCTACAAAACAAATCCACCTCCCCCATCCCCTCAAAGGTAAGCCATTGCAATCTGTGGTAAAACTGAAGTATTTATGAGGAACCTCTTTGCAGCATGGGCCTGATATTTTCACGTCAAAAAGAGTGGGATTTGAACCTTTGAGCATGCACCTAATTACATATCACATTCTTGCCTCAACAATCCCTCAAGGTTTTATCTTTCAAAATCTTATATAATATAGAAATGTATGCAAATTAGAAATTAGATTTTTGTCATATCCAAACCTACACATCACTACATGGATTTCAAATAAGTACCCCAGGAAAGGTGAAGTGCTTCACATCTACTCTCTTCGCTCAGTGATAGACAGTAAAGAGAAGCACCATTCAATGCTTTAACAATTCCTTCCCTTCCCCCTCTAGATCATCCAACCAAGTATGGCATAAAAAATTATACACATGGCAATTGGCAACAGTAAAGAAAGCCATATACTCCAATCTTCTTTTTTATCTTCAGTACAGAATCCAGACCCTTAGACTGACCTACGAATTATAGTTCCCTAAATCTCATTAATAAGAAAGAAAAAGAAAGTTTGAGAAGCACTTATTTTCTCAAATACATTGGAGCAAACCTCAACAAACAAGAGCAATTGAGGCAAAGACAGAAAAAACACATGCAGATAAGTATTTCAGATATAAAATGAAAGTCATTAGCTATAGCCTATAGGTGTCTATTTACTGAGATGAAAGTAGCATGCCTTAATGTTGAACATCTAAAAAAAAGCACTGCATTGAACCAACTGGCAGCACTTGGGGAGTTTTCATAGTTCATCAAGACTTTACCGAAAAACAAATTCATATCAAGATTGAACAAGCAAAATAACATAACAGAAAGTAAGGATTCATTTACCGAATCATTAGTTCATAATAGATCCGCTTCAACTCTGGAAGAGATGGAATATCTGCAGGAGCTTCTTCAACAACGTTATCACCTTCTTTAGGTTTTTTCTTTTCCTTGGAAGCATCAGCATCAAATACTCTTGTACTAATTTTTCTCGAGAGTATTTGTGCACGAACGTAATCTTGACGGTCAAGGCACAAACGAACCTGCACAATTTAATTTGAGAGGTTCTTTATTCAGCAACTGAAGGGTAACCAAATAATAATAATAATAATGGACAGTGCCATCACTGAAGGAAAGAGGATAATGTCGCATACTTGTTCAAGAATGAATGCAATTTTCTCAGTTTTTGCCATGGCACCAAATGTTTCCACCTGTTAAGAATGGCCATTACATAAGTCAACTAACTACTAATTGCTTGTTGTCACATGCAGAAACCAAAGGCATATAATAAAAGCCATCACAACATTCAGTGTTCACACCAACCGCAATTTCTTGCATCAAATCAGCAGCTTCAGCTACAAGCCCTTGTTCCTCCTTAATCTTTGCAAGTTTCTTGATCAATCGAGCTCTCTCAATCTCAACATATATCTAACAAACAATACAACACATCATATATATACATCTGACAAGATATACTACAACAGAAGTTAATAAAAGGGAACACAGAGTGAAAACATCATATGTTCACCTTCCCTGCAGATACACTGTTCAAGGTTTTGATGAGTTCTATACGAGTTTCAAGATCTGGTGTCTCATCAATATATTGCATTGCCTGCTGGACCATCGATGTTACAGCCTGTGTGCAAAAAAAACAATACGCTTCTGAATGGATGAGGATAACATGTTTCTTGTTCCGTTAGCAAGAGACCTAAACAAAATCTCATCAAAAATATATCTAAACTCTAAGAACAGGAACTAATGCTCTTGCATTCCAGCCTTTTGTTTCACAAACAAATCATAAGAAACGAAAATACATGGTTATTGCCCAAAATACAAACCTTTTTTTGGGTCCAAATGACAAGTTGAAACATATTTCAGATTGAAGTTAATGGCATCATGAAGATCACAGAACCTAAACTTTTTTCTAATTGCACATAGGTCCCATTGATTTTCAGAACGAAATCTCCATAATCATACACCCAATATTACAATAAATTTATAAATAAATATCGACCGAGTAACTAAACGGCCTTAATTCCAAAATATACAACTACCAATTCTAAAGCAAACTAAAAAGAATTGGAAGCAGCAGCTAAATCCCTAAACCAGTTAGACAAAATATACCTACAGCATTTCAAATACATATTTAAAGTGTAAAAAAAAAAAAAAATAGAAAGGCTGTTCAACATTAAAAAATAAAAATAAAATAAAATTATTATCCATTAGCGTAAGTGGTTTGTTTGGGCAGAGTGGGTACCTGCTTAAGCTGACCACGTCGCTTGGACAAGAGAACAATCTGGTCGTTGAGGGTTTTCCATGCTCGCCCTTCGAAGCACAGCCGTAAGATGTCGGTAACGGCCTTCCTGGTGGCCGCAACGTCTCCGGCAAGCCTCGCATGCTTCTCCTCGTTCAACAATCGCTCTATCGCAGCATCTAAATTCCCCGCGTTCTCCTGCCAGCCAATCCCAAAATCAAAAATCAAAAATCAAAATCAAAATTCCAGTATTAATCAATAACAACAAGAATAATTCACTGAGATATAAACTAAAGTAAGCAAACACAAAATTACACTATTACAGACAGTAGTAGCGTAACAATAATGAGATCTCGAGAGACTCTAATTTCATTAGATTTTGAAATATAGAAAGAGCGCATACATACCATGACCATGAGTGTGAGGGAGGTCGAGAGATCTATTAACTCTGAAGACGTCGCCGATTATACTGAAAATCAAACAACAAAAAGGAAGGAAACGTGCTCGGGAGGACAAGGGACAGACTTTACATGGTGCACCCATCCCTGTCCTATTTTATGGGCTCTATGTGTTTTCGGTCACGGCCCAACTATTTTAAATCAGCATAGGCCCATAATTGGGCTTTCCGGCCCAATTCGTTTCTGTTGTATGTAACGGGTTTTTCACTCGGAAACAGATAGACCTGGACAAAGGGGTGAAGTACGAGTGCCTTGGAGAGACTGCGCTGTCTAATTTACCAACTTAATTACTAAATAAATGACGAAGTTGAATCTTCATGGACTCCACCAAGTCTTATAAACCAGAACTAAGCTTAGAATTCGTAGGACCAGAAAGCGTGTTAAGGTTCAGCTTTTATTGAATAATGCTATGGTTATGCCGTGGCCGCTTCAAGTTTTTGTGATACTTTACATGTGCTCATTCATATAATTAATTAGTTGATGATTCTTATAAAATAAGGATTTAATTTGAATATACTATCAATGTTAAATTTTTTTACACAGACATTTAATCATATATTGCCACATCAGTACAAGTTTTTGATATAACCACCCACTACTTCAATAGTCATACAAATGGAAAGTTTTGATTGGATGATACTATCAGTGCACCCTAATTAAACTCATAAAATAAATTAAATTTTCACATAATTTCCTTAAATGATGGCTTTATCCTTAATTTCGTGATATATATACATGTGAGTGTTTTTAGTCTAGTCCTTTCATGCTAATTTCTCCGCCTCCTTAATAGTAAAGCTGACGAATGAATGACGTTGTGCAATAGTAAAAATTCGCAACACTGCTGCAGTTGCACCACATGTTCATATCCCTCGTACATGATCAAGGCCCAAAATCATTCGTAAATAATTTCTTACAAACTGCTTCGGATCGTGCAATTAATCATTCGGTTATTTGATTGTGCGTAAAAATCAGTCATACGATAAGGTATGAAAGTATGTGTGCAGATAGGCTTGGAGCAGGAACCAGGGATAAGTTCAGTTGTTTGAGAATCCCCCAGGCCGTATTGGAGTTGTTGATGTGCCTGGGAGTTATAACTCCTCAAGAACTCTCTGTGCAGTTCAAAGTTTGAAGAAACCTTCCATGGTTCCCGGGCAGCAAAATGTCCCTGTGAGAGGCGGGGCAAACCCTAAAGATATGGAAGAAAGAAGAAAGAAATAAAATTGCAATAGCTATCTTGCGTTGTGGCTTGGCGATGAATTATGGAGTTTTATCTTCTGGTATTTTCTAACACAGATATAATTTTTATGAGGGTTTGGTGTCTTTAAGGATGAAAACTCGTAAATAACTATTCTGTTGAGTTCCTCGTAAATACAATCCCTAACTGATCTTTAACTTACAAAATTTGAAAAAAAGAATTGTTTTGTAAGGATCATTCCATTAATATTATCTTCATGTCGTTGAGACGGAGAGAGACTTTCGTTATCGCAAAAAAAGGCTGATACTTTCTTGTAGCTCACATCTTAGATCTGGATATAATTACAGCATGAATATTATTACAATATTCCTATAGCATAAATTAGTTAATACCAAAAAAACATGGAAACTCACGTAAAAAAAAAAAAAAACAAAACAAAACAAAAAAACATGGAAACTATTTTAATTGTGAATCGGTGGCTTCCTTGAGGCTGGAGTGTAATCCATTGAGAACACTTCACTGCCAGCATTAACCTCATGTTCTTCTGGTTTAAATTTGCCATCATGACCTTCCTTATTATGAGCGGTGTTGGCATCCCCACTAGTTAGGTTGTTTACTTCCTTCAACGTTCGTGCTGCATATAGAAAAAAAAAATACAAAAACAAATTAATAAAACTGAGAAAGAAATTAACATGAAAATCATGGGAATATTCTGAATCCAATTATCTAATCCGTTTTAGCTGTGGATATATATAATTTTTTTGGGGAACATAAAGTACCTCTAGCTTGGATCGAGAAGAAGCAGAGGAGGACGAAAACCACAAAGAGAATGCGTTTGTTTTGTAAAGCAGCCATTATCTTGAACGATGAGACTTTGTGCTCTATAACTCGCTCTTTCCTGAATATACCACTCATATGCTCATTGCACTTCCTTATATAGACGCAGATTGGCAGCTTTAGCTACAGTTAACTCCCCTGTGCCACTGGGATTATTAATTGGGTACGTATCCATATAGGCCACTGTGGTGGTTTGTACATGAGCCATAGTCTACGAGGGTCAACATCATTATTGTCTGGCTTGAAATAGATGGCTATGTGCTGTTGAAGAAAGATTTAAACACGAAAACCTGAAATCCACGATCTCCATATGAATATCAACCGCTACTGTACGTGTATTTGGGCCGTCTCGGTTTTCATTTCATCGTGTCCTGCTTCCTATGCGTCGGTTATATGCACATCTATTATATTAATACTGTTCCCCAACTGTTCCATGCATGTTAGCTTGTGATCAATGTTGTCCCTGAATTTAGAAGAAAAGCCACGGATTTCATCTTTTCAACTCATTCTATCACATGCGAAAACTCATATAATATTCTGTCTCTGTCTTTGGATTCTATAAAATATAAGCAAGCTAAATACAAAGAGATTATCTTTTAAAATAGAAATTAACAGTAAGTTGAAAATTCCACCATTTTTTATTTTTTAAAATCAGCTTTTACGTAATGAGTTGAAACTTGAAAAGATGAAATCCTAGCTTTTGTTCCAAAATTTAGGGACAAAAGTCATCCAGCCGCACTTATAGTCGATGGATGATGTGCAAACAGATAAAAATGTTCTTTGGGAGAATGTGGAATTTTCTTTAACTTTAAATATCTCCAATAGTGGGTATTGTATGTCGCAATTAAAAGACCCTCCTATAACAATTACTTTTATTAGGGTTTTAACTTTACTTATCAAACTATGCGGAATTTAATAATAACTATTGGGGTTAATTATTGCTTTTTTTATATATTTTCTCAGTAATTGATCCAGAAAATTTTAATAATTGAAGCACATAAATATAATAAATGAGTTGATTTCTTTCAATTACTTATTTTATGTTAGTATAGAGTAAAATTTAATAAAATAATGGAAGCAAAAGAAATATATATATATTTCAAATAACAATGAAATCATTTCAATTTTAACATGGATCCAACCCTATATTTTTCCTAGTTATCTTCTATTGGAGATAATTTTGTTCTAAACATGGTCGAACACTAAATATGAGCTACTTTCCTAATTAAAATTTGAACTATAGCCTACCATGGAAAAAATTAGCCTCTTTTATATACAATCTCTATTGGTTTAATTATCACCTTTTATTTGGGAGCAATTATTTACGATCCAACTAGCTTATATGATTTGACTTTTCAAATTCGTTATTTTCTTAATTAGATCAGTAATGCTATATGTTATTAGAATACATTATCAAAAAATTTTCTAACAATTAAAAAGAATTGTTGAATGGAATATAATTAAAATGGTCAGTACAGCTCATTTATATTCATTCAAAATTAAAGTCAATATATGTGTCACATCGATCATTCTAATAAATCAATTTGGGTAAAAATTTTTGTTTAGCATTTCTTTCCAGGTTCCATGTACAAGTCCTTGCAATCTTTTAAGTTGCTTTCACTAATTAATACTAGTTGAAACTAAAATGCCACTCACCTCTTGAATAACATCGATGATTTATGCCGATATCTAGCTAACTGAAATTTGATTGAGAAAATGAATAAAATCTTGAGGTTGGCCATTAGATTTGTGCCGGAATATACAGACAAGATAATACCTTCAAGCCTGCAACACTGGTGCGGGGTCATATGTCAGGCCTGCAACCTGTTTACCCTGCCAGTTTGAGGCATCCTCCCAAACCCTGTCAAGCCCTTCATTTGCAATGTTACAAGATTAAGTGAAACATTGGTGTCACGCTGCCACCAGCCAACCTTTTTGGCTTTCAAAAATGCATATCCCCCCCCCCCCCCCCAAACAACAAAAAAAAAAACAAAAAAAAAAACACTTTTTATTGTTGAATTGTGCAGTTTATATTTATATATCTAATTAGGGCCTTGCGCAAATTATAATTAATTCTCAATAGTCATTCAAATGATTAATACCGCATAGTTGGAACTAGGGCATGTATTTTCTTCCTACTTTAACCCTTGATTTGGAGTGAAGGAAAGCATTACAATTTTTTAAATATGTAATTTTCACTGTAGGAGCAGTTAGTTAACAAATAAAGCTTTCAAGTTCATGCATTATTCGAGAGGTAGTAGCAATCATTCAATTGCATCGGTCTTGAAGGCGATCCCCAGTCTGATTTACTTTAACGTATTGATTTGTCAAATATAATGCTGGTTTTGTTTTGTTCTGCTTGTTTTCTACTGCTCGAGTTACATTTCATGCATAGGAGATTTGATTAATTAATCATGGAAGGTGCAAGTCATTAATGAATGGAGGGAGAAAAGCCGACACCGGTGAGACTGCGATCATTTTCAGATAAGACAGTGGACAATGTTTTTCTTCTCTGGAAGAGTAAGACAATAGACAGCGTTCGTATATATCACATGGGACGACTCGGGTGATCATCTACTTGGTAGGCCTGCCTTGTCGCTTAGAAATTGCGCATGGACAAAACATGATTCAGAGGAATGATAGAGGCCCTGGTAGACACGGCAATGATCCAGAGAGTGAAGAAGCACCCAAGTGGCTAACCTACAGCTTATACAGATTTCGTTAGCATCCAGTCCATTTAATTTGGCCAAACTATTTCCAGAAAGCCAGAACGTAGCCTTCGGTGAATAATATCATTCTTCAATTTCAAACTTATATGCGATTACTATAGTGGCTTGAAATATAAGGCGACAGATATGAATGTAATTTATATGTTAATCATCCAATCATATACATCACATTAGTAAATTTTTTTCACTCCTATAATTATTATCCTAAAAGTTATACATGCAGTTTAATATAACTAGATAATATATTAAAATTAATATATAATTGATATTAAAAATAGCCTGATAACATTTTTTGATGAGGAAATTAAAATCTCTACATCTTTTGCTATATAATTAAAGAATATCTTAGTAATTAGCAGCTTTCTTACCAAAGGATCTAGAGGTGCTTATGACCCATCCGAGTTTAACAATTTGGTTGGGCCAAAAGTTTGTTGAGTTGGTTTTAGATTGTGAAATTTGATCCATTATATTTTTCATATCGATTTCAGGCTATAGTGGGATGATGCGGTCTAACATGATATCAAATAATTTTTTAAAACTTATATATTTTTTTTAAGAAATTAATGATAAATTATATAATTTTTATGCTTCAACTAAAATATTTTATATAACATGATATTATTTTTTGTATTGGTATAATTCATTTTAAAATATTTATTATAAAATATCTCTTGAATTCCATTTTTCACTCTTAAAATTTTATAACTTTACTACATATAATATTCAAGTTTTTATGTATTGTCTAAATATTAGATTAACCCAATCTAACCCGGTCATTAACCAATAATCAAATCAAAAAATTGAGTCAAGTTCAGGTAGAGATCAACTTGATCCAACCCATCCTTTTGTAGGTACACCTCTAAAAGAATCCTCCATATCAATTTATTTTGTGTTTAGAAGAAGCGCCAGTCTAAAGTTCGAACATAAAAACTCACAACAAAAAGTAAAAATCATATGTGCCCCCTTAGTTTTAAACATTGAGCGAAAAGTAGTTTACATTTAAATTTTGTCAATTACTGAGTTCAGATTAACCAATTGATTTAGTGATTAAGTTAAATAAATGATTTTTTTTATAGTGATGAATTGCTAATCTAAATATTAAATGACACATTATGAAGCAGATAATGTAAAATAAGATTTGATGAATCAACTAAACATATGGGTAAAGTAAAATACGACTAACAAGGAGTTAATTCTAGTGTAAGGAACTCAAATCTCTTGAGCGTATGATCTTGAATTTGATTTAAAGATTTTTGTGTATAAAAAAAATATTGTTGAAAAATATTTTTGCTTAAGCCCTTAATCATATATTGGGAGATTATTCTCTTATCTGTCGAATAAGGGGATACTATAAAAAATAAAAAAATAAAAAAATATTACATAAAATACCATCTTTGACCCTAATAATATTGTTGAATGACCTTCATAATATAGTGCAAGGGTGATCTTCATAGTTAGTGATGTAACTTGTAATAAGGGATTTTATACCGTACAAAATACGTTTATGCGCTATAGCTAGGTTGATTCACAAATTCGATTTGACCATAAAAAAACTCATAATTTTGTAAAATTTTATTTAATTAAAAAAAAATATATATATATATATATATCCAATGTTTTTACTTGTAAACTCATATTAATCGGTTTAACGGTGTTAAAGGATATTATGAGGGTTATGCATTTTCATGGTTTAAAGGACTCAGTGTGTTACCCTTTCAGTCTATTATCTATGCATAGCCTTTCACGTTTAAGGACAACAATATTTGAGATCATTTTTTATTGGAAAAAAATCAAAAGAATGAAAGAAGCCAGATTGACTGAAATGGTTTTGAATTTTACTTTCTCTTTTATAATTTAAATCAAGGTAATTTCTCCAGAGCGGCTATTACTTAGTGTATGACTGGGCTTAAAACAATTTATAATAAAAAATTAAAATTTTACGAGACAGTAAAAAAACACAATTATTTCTTTCAAAATAATTTTTATCAAACATGCCTTTAGTCCATATATTTTTATTTCTCACATATTTATTGAAGACAATTCTATTCAAGTATTATAGATCATTTATATATAGACAACTCTCTTAACTAAGATTCAAGTCATGATTTGGCACGTTGTAATGGACTAGCCTACCGTTAGATCAAAGTTGCGGGATGAAATGATATTTTTTATCTTAAATGAAGATATTTCAAAAATATTGTTATGGGGCTAATTCATTGAATCCAGTCATTATCAAAAGATTCTTTTAATAATTGTTTCTTACAGTTTGAACTTTAAAATTTGTTTTGAGAATGTATTTCATTTATTATTGCACTCATTCTTAATTGATTGGTACAGTATATATATCACTAATCCCTTTAGTAATACGATAATTTTTTTAATGATAATTACAGTACGGGGTTTTGTTGTTCCATTCATTAAATGGAATTCTAGGCTTACATTCACATGACATAGGTTTTTCCACCATGGCATGATAGCTATAGCTACTATGCATCCAGATAACTCGTAAATTATTTTTCATCTGTTCATTTTTACGCGTTCCTAAAGTTGGGCTGCGGATGGCTTCTTGATTAATGAGTTCTTTGGCTCCTAACAAATGATTGATAACTTTTCGTACCGTAGGGCACTTTCTAGGGTGTAGCATGATGAAATAATGGGAAATATTTCAATCCGATTTGGAGAAAAACATCATTCTCAGCCAGATATATTATTGTATTTGTTGACATTTCTTTGTCTTCATGTGTACTACTGGGTTACAAAATTCATAGTTTATGATGGCTGACGAGTTATCCACTCAGCTGCACTTCATGTATGTTATATTACTGTTTCATTTACCTTCATGCATTACTACAGCTTCTTCTAAGTTCTACTATACGAGTTGACTTAAATCTAGTACTGCAACAACATATATTGATCAAATTAAAGCTTCAAGATGATTAATATTATTCTTCATCATGGCTAGCTTTTCCACATTGTTTATTGCACTAGCAATTGATCATGCCACAGACTCTGTTACCTTCTTTCCATTAATTCTGCTTGACGTGAAAATATATAATGCAGTTTCTTGAGATGTACATCGCAGTTGAAACGAAAGCATTCCTGGGAAGAAATATATGTTTTATTGTTTGCATAAGGAATTAGGTAAAGGTGAATATGTCAATAATCTGTTTTTGGTGACTAGCACGTCTACAAAGCAATTCAGCATATCTGGGGCTGCTTAAAACTTTGAAAACTCTTCTTAGTATATGCCTATGCCCCCTTCACAATTCTCTTAACTTCAAAGCTCCATTTACAGCTCAGTTTTTTATATATATATATATATATATATGCTACGTAGCAGCTAGACAGGTGGTTGCTCAACACGGGTTGGTGATTTAAGTGTGGAGCTTCCTAGCTACAAAGTCTAAAAGACATCTATATATTGAAAGATATAGATGGAATTGTAGGATAATCACCATGGATGGAGCTTTTTCTACCAAAAATCGAAACAAAAAGAAAAGTCGGGGATTTAATTATGGATCGGAGGATTCTTTCCTGCAGGAGTGTAGTCCATCGTAGCCAAGTCATCATGAATGTCTTGTCCCACTCCTTGGTTCGGCTTAAACACATTGCCGTTGCCCTTCTCAGCTGATCCTTCCTTAGTCCCTTTGTCTCGAAAACTTCTGGCTGCAAGGAAACCAAAATTAACACATAAATTGATAGACTCCAATTGTAATTTGGAATATATATATATATATATATATATATATATATATATATATATATATATATATATATTTCTTGGACGTATGAAGATAAAATAAAAAATTTTAGAAAAGGGAAGTTATCAGTATTTTTTAAAATAAGTTCTATGATATCCTACGTGAATGACCAAATTTAGGTGTTTAAATAATTCATTTCAATTTGGAAAGAGAAATTGATCAAATTAGAGGAAACTAAGCTCACCTCTGGCTGTAGTGGAAATGATGCAAAGCACGAGAAAAGCAAGCAGGAGAAGGCGTTTGCTTGGTAACATAGCCATCTTAATTATTACTTGAATCTATGGTATAACTGAAACCTTGAACTTGCACAAGAAATTCTTCTAGTTGGCCTCTATTTATAGGCAAAAAGAGAAGCATTTGGCCAAGAGGATGCCAAGACATGAGTGGCACTTTTTCCAGGACAAGAAAAGCAATTGTTGCAATTTAGGTTCAAATCAATGTCTCGCTCTGTCCTCCCTGAAAACGACAACAATTTGCTTGGAAAAATGGATCCAAGCTAAGAACACAAATGGCTTCATTTGCTCAAATATGTCATTTAGTCGGCACCTTATGACTTGTGTCCCCGAACACTTCGCACTCTCTCATTCGTGGATTAACAAAGATATGCAGCCAAAATATATATATGGTAACGACGACACCCCCGCCCTCTTTTTTTTTTTTTCCCCAAAAAAAATTAAAACTTAATAAAAGACTAGAAAGAGAACGCAATACGAAAATTGGTTTTGTTTTTTTGGTTGGGGGGACTCCATCCCTCTTTTGTGAACTACCCTACGTACAAGGGACTTGAAAGGGTATGCGTGATTATATAAGGAGGGTTGAAACTAGCACCTGCCCTCTTTCTAATCTTTCAAGAATATGATGAATTCAATTTTCCCAACACATATAAACCGACAGGCTGGCACAAATTTATGAAATACCCCGTTTCTTTCATTTAGTAATATATATAAATTTAATTCTATATAAATATAAAGACACGTTATATATCTCTATTATTGTGTATACTGGCGTATAAAATTAGCTAGGAAGTATCTCTAGAAATTTTTACCGTAGCTTCGGCTAGGCATTAACCTATCATCTGCATCTGAATTCCAAAATAAACCGTGAGGGGAAGGGAACCTGTTATTTCCGTCTTTTCCCACATGGATACTTATCTACCTGAGACTTGTAATGATATAATGGATGGATAAATTTAGACAGTTGCACGCTTTCTAAACACATAGAAATTGATAAATTTAAATTTCACACACGTTAAGTGCAATTATAGATATATATACACACACACACAATATGGTGCGGATACAGACAGAAGTGAAAGTGCATATCGAATTTACAAAACGTCTATCTTTTTGGGGTACTTGTAGATGCATTATGATCACCATCACTAAGTAACATGTATATATTCAAGAGTCTAGAATTTCTGAATTTCTCAAGACCAACATAAAACCTGATATATTAGGCATTTTACCCTGACTTGGCAGAAGAACTCTCTTCCAAGCACGTGGCACTTCCCCTACTACATGCATAGAGTGGCTGTTACGCCTCCAAGCGTACACCATAGTAATAGGCCATAAGAAATTAGGAAGAGTTGCATCCTGTGTATGCGCCCTCTTATTAAATTACTCTGCCCTTTCCCAAATCATTCCCTTTAATCATGTCTAGTTTGTGACTAAACAAGAAAGGAAGCCAAGCATTAATGAACCAAAATAGATAACCGACATTGATGGGTTTCGATCGTTTTCAAATAAGGCGATCAACAATGTAATATGTACAGAAGAATCACGTGGGAGAGAGTGCTGATCTAGTGATTTATCTAATTGTGGGGCTGCTTTGTCCCTTAATAGCCCTTATAAGTTATACTAAACATCAAATTATCTTTCCCATTGTCGATTGATGCTTAAGATAAAGATAAAATAATGATGGAAAAGAACGATTAGGAATAAATAAATTAATAAAGAAAGGAATATATTATAGAGATTAATTATAATATATTGTTAGTATAAGGTGTTTTATATTATCAGTTAATTATATTTTATATATCTTTTATATGGCTAGTTATGGAAATAGTTAAATCTTTTAATGGCATGTTGATATATAATTAGATAATTATGTAATAAAATTTTATATTAATAGTTTATTAAAATTAAATCATGTATCATAGTATAGCTATTACCAAAGCAAATCCCAAGAAACAAATCATCAAATCTTTTTTGTTAAAAAAAATAATTTTATTATTTGCTTGTTTAGAGAAAAACAAAAAGACTGTGTTAGAGTGAATGTTTTTCTTGTTTCATTATTTAAAAAGGAGAAATAATAATGTAATAAAAAATTATTTACGATAGTATTTTTGTTTTGGGAAAAAGTTTTCTTAGTAATTTTGATTAAACAATTAGCTACAACTAAGGGAACAATATTGCTCATTAAGTTAATAATAATACCTAACACAACCACATAATATTCTTTTAAAATCATTATTTTTTACATATACATGACCCAATATTTTTATTCAAAATGCTTTATCACGCATGACGAAAATTCTCGCAATAAATTATTGATTTGTCCCATTGATAAAAGTAATTAAATATTATTATTTATTCCTACCATTTTACAATAATAGTCATTTAAATGACACAAGAATTAAGAAAATAGTTTAATAGTTTTGATTTAAAATAAATATAAAAGACTAAATTACCTTTGATTTATTATAGAATCACATTAAGTAAAAGATTAAGATAAGTCAACAAGTAGGTAATAATAAAAAGAAAAATATTAATGGTTTGTTTGGACATCAGAATTGGAATTATAATAATATCGAATTTTAATTTCAATTAATTTTTTTATAATTGGAATTGATTTAAAATTTAAAATTTTATATTTGGATTCGTTAAAAAATTAGAATATAAACTGTAATTCTAAGTTTAATTCTAACTTTATTATTTAAATGTACAATTCAAAATTTAAAATTAATAACTATATTAATAAATAACAATTTTGTGCCATAATAATTTTTTGTTAAAATTATTAATATAAAATAATAAATTAGAATTTAGAAATTTTTAATAAAAAGATTATATTTCAATAAATATGATAGCTAGCAAATAAATGAAAAAAAGAGAGAAGAGACATTTAATAGATTTTGGAATTGATAATTCTTATAGTATGAATTAGGAATTATGAAGAGCTTATTAGTTGTTTTTCAATTCCATAAAATTGGTATGTGGAATCATAATTCTAATTCTATATATTATTCCAAACATAAAAACTAGACTTGGAGAACTCAATTTTAATTCCAAACTCTACTTCTATACTCCATTGTCATGTTTAGTTTGACCTAACTTACTTAGTAAATAAGTAATGTCAAATTTTTTAAAAGGTCCTTTAGTTTAGAGAAAAACTTTAAGCTTTTGAAAATGTTTTATAATTCAACATTTATTTAATTAAATATATTATTATTATTCATAAAACTTATAAGTAATATAATTTTTTTTCAATTGAAAATCTAAAAAGTATATATTATTGACTTATTTAAAAGAATCTGTCTATTAACCTTCTCAAAAGCTCGTCGGCTTACGTAAAAAGTCTATTAAATAAATTTGTAAACAAGGTTTCAAGTTAAAATAGACTTTTAAAAATGTCATATTAGACTTCTACATATATAGATTATACTCAGACCACATTTTAGGGGAAAAAAATTAAACATGTTTAAGGTGAAACCTGATCTAACCTGACTCATCTATACCTCTAATTTTTTTATACAACAATATTATAGAGTAAAAAATCATCATAATTTTAACAAAGTATAGGATAATTAATATAAATTGAAATAAATTAAACTACTTACTCGTTTTGAAATCAATAAAAATAACGATCATTTTGGTAAAAAGATTCACAAAAAAATTATTATTTAAAATTTATTTTATCATATAACAAAATGAACTACCTAGCATTTGGGAATACATTTGGCATATATCCTCCAGATGTGTGGGGAATTGACAAAGAAAATTTCCTTTCACCCAAATAACTGAGACCCCTTACCTGTTCAGAGAACGAAAGAAAACATGACAAGTAACGGAAAAACTCATTAACAAATAGGCTAATATTGCATGAACATAGTGTACACCTACGAAATATACGTAACCCAAATGATTTGGATGGTGAAGTAAAATTAAAAGACAGAGCTTGCTTAGTTTTTTTTTTTTTTTTTTTTTGAAAATCACAAATATTTTTCTATCAAAGCCAATTTTGCTCAAATAAAATATTTATAAGCGATCAAAGCTATTACTTTGGAATTTGAACGTAGTTGCATATCCAAAACTCGAATCTGAAACATTTAATTAATCTAGGATAGCCTGGTTGGTAAAGTTTGTTTAGTTTAAGTAGATTATATTTGTTTTTCAAAAATAATTTTTTAGATTTAAATTTTATGAATAAAAATAAGTAGAATTAGGAGAGTTTTATTCTCGTTAAGAGTCAGCAATGAATATCCAATAAACCGCGGTACTAGTAATTATAAAAAGAAAAATCAAATTACCTATACGAAACTGAAGATAGATGTATAAACTAGGCAAAAATAACAAGTGACCACTGTAAATGATAGAAAATTGTGGGGACATGACCATCTTCGAAGAAGGTCCGTCACGTAGTTCAGCTTACATGGTCCAACTTGTACCTTTCCAATCACAATGGTTGACATGTCGGGCACAAATAACAATCCAACGAAGTGGCTGCTGTGACTGCGAAGGAAACACAATAAAGGGAAGGGGAAAACCCCCTCACTTAATTGAGCAACAACTAGTTGGGGCTAGAATGTGACCATGTCTCAAACCACCTCCCGCATCAGGGTTTTCGCGTAGGGGCCAGTGGGTCTAATCGAAACGCGTGGACTCAACCCACGTCGAATGCACGCAAAACGTCATGGGATATTGGGAAAGTGAGTGGTCCCAAAATTTCGGACCCTGGGCCTGCATGAGCGGTCAGTTTTGGAGCCCCTGGTCCATCCCATGTTGGCTTGCAACTTTGCGTTCTGTATTAGCATGTGGCTTAGAGCCATAGGAGAATTATTTTTCAAGCATTGGTTTCGGATTTATTTGCACCATGAATGATGAATGAGACTAATAGCTTGTTTTTAGCTTGTCTTTGCGTACGTATTTGGACAAATAAGTAGGGGTCGAGGAGGGCGCAAACTCACGTGCTTTGTTGGTCCTCCACGCTAGTAGGTGACTCGTAATAACCTAACAACGTCCTCATCATAACAAATCACGAGTATTGGTTCGTCCCCTCCCTCCCTTCTACTTTCCGACATTCATGCTTCCTTTCAGAGTATTACGTACGAGTGATGCAAACTTTTATTATTATTATTATTACTTTGATATTATCCAATTTTTGCTTTGTTGATGCATTTTAAATAAGTCATTTTTTGATATTACGTCTTAATTTTTTCTTAAATAACTTTAAACTTATTTAATTATTTAAAGTTTAAAAAATGACTTAACATCCAAGTTGGTGCATTTTAAGACGTTAATTACTATATATACTACGCTATTTGTTTTCTGGTCGGTATCTACTACACTATATATATATATATATATATATAATGGGCTTGGTAACACGGACTTTAACCAATGTTCAAGCCGGTACCGTCATGGGCTTTGTTTTGGGAATATTGAAGTACGGCTTTGCTCTAGTCCTTAACCCACTTTTTGTGACAAAAAAGGCCAATTGGACTACCACAAATGTGTTCTTTGGAGAGTTGAAATGAACGCTCAACAAGGCTTGGACGAGATGGTCGACCAAAAATTAAAAAAAAAGGCTTGCCGAGATGGGGATGGCAATTTGATTGCCTCTGCATGAGCATAAAAATCTTTATTAAAGAGACATGACAACAGAAAGTTTGGTTGGTGACGACAAACAGACTAGGTGAGGGTTTTCAATGATGGTGTACAGAATTATAATGGCGCAAAGGGATTGCATCACAGAACAAAGCCGAGGATGGTGCTGATTTGTTTGGAAGTCAATCAATGTAAACAGCTTTCGGTTGATTCTTTCAGTTGTACCCTTAACCCTTCCCCAAAAAACAAAGAGAAAAGAGAAAAAAAAAAAAAAAAGCTTTTGATTAAGCAAAGGGTTTCAACATGTGGAATTATGGAATAATGGAATATATATCATATATTCCTAAATTGCGTCATTATAAATGTTGAAAATTTAATTGGACGTAATAAAGTTTTATATTAATAAAAAAATTGATTAAATAAATGTAAAATAAAAAATTTATTACTTGAAAAATTCTAGAAAAAAAATTAGGTCTATTATTATAATTCGCTTAAATCATTTATGTTATCCCTCAAATTTTGTACTCCTCCAAACTTCTCATAAAGAACATAATAAAATACTACATAGAATAAGATTATAATGATGTTCCATTTTGGCTTTGGCCGACAGCGAATGGATGGCGCCATGTAGCATCTGCATTGTGCCTAAATTCTGATGTAAGTTTTGTGGCATCGTATTGAAACCTCTAGAATTAATGAAGATGGAAAATACTTTGACTGACTGCTGCTCAAATGTCCAGTTTTCTTGTGGCTCAGGTTAATCCCGCTGCCACCATTTAGTTGGAACTTGGAAGGTAAATGCCTTTCGCGATTGTACTTAAAAAATCAGAAAAAAATGAGTTGACTTTTGTTATCATTGCTCGTTGAGAATTTTTAACATCAATGATAAAATCATAGAAAAAACATTGCAGTTATATATGTTTTATATTCCCCCCTCCCCCCGGGGGCGGGAAAACAAAAAAAAAATCTAAATTTATATTTTTTTGAACCACATCCAGAATCAGATTGGTTGCAACTCTGATCACCAGAAGTGGAGGATGACTGTATTGCTTGTGTAAGTGGGTGGCACTTCACATTCCAATTGGGACTTGTAGACCTCACCACCTTCGTTTGCCTCCTTGCATATATATGAATATCTCACCCTCTCTCCCTCCTATTTATTTCCAGAAAAAAAAAATTGCTCCAGAGCCATTTAATTGCTTAAGCAACAAAATTATAGAGGCAACAATATTTTTTTAAAGAGAAGTTTTGCTTCGTGCATCTATACAACAAATTTATATACATAATGGACTGTTCGCATGCATCAATTATAATGTCACAACTCACAAGCATTTCATCATGGAACAGCTTAACAATAACTCATGTCCCAAACGTCACTATCTCCTATATATATTGGGCAAGAATGTTGATAGTTCCAATCCACACAGACCGCACCAAGTAACCATTAGAGAGCAAATCCAAGTCGTCGCCTCCTTTATAATGGATTATATCTTTTTATGCAATGCCTTTGTCTTGCGTTCTCTGCATGAACCTTATCTCTGAAAGCATTTTCATTTGGATATGGAGAAAAGCAAATCCTTCTCTACATACCATTCAGCCTCCTCTTCTGACATGAGGGCTGGATTCGAGGATCGATCCACATCTTACAGCTTCAACGGTCCATACATCAAAGGAGATGTTCTGGCCACCAATGGTAACCCAGATGTCAAAAGGAGAAAAAGGGTGGCATCCTACAACATGTACACCATGGAAGCTAAGCTCAAATCCTCCTTTCGCAACAGTTTCAAATGGATCAAAAACAAGCTTGTGGATGATTACTACGATGAGTGAACTAAACCATGTTTTGCTTGTTTGTCCTTTTGAGCCATTTAGTTGTCGGTGTGCATATATGAAGAATCATGTGATAATGGAAAATGGATGCCTTTTCTCTTCTTGCTACTACAATATTATTTTATCACAGATGTAAACACACGCATAAACACGTTGTATTGAATGTGAAGGAACTCGATACCGCGCGTGTTTACCCTAGTTAATTTCTGATAAGGTGTGCTGAAGTTCAGTTTTGTTTTGGGGGCAGGTGTGCCAAGTTTCACATTGTTTTAAATGGGCCTTTTTAAACCCTAAAATCGTCATCTCCTTCTTCAAAGTTTTTACTGACGTAGTTAATCATAAAGCAGGAATTCATAATGAAATCAGAATTTCAGATTGAATTCAATGGAAAATACAAAGTTACAATATGTTCTAACTTCAGCATATCTCACTCGCTAGACATGCTTTAACTATTTATTTCTTTCTCCAGAAAATTACAACAGTAGAATTTCCAAGTTGCAACATGTCCAGAATAGACTCATTTATTTATCACACACAACTTCCAACAGGGAAGAGTGAGGCAAACGAATATAAGTACTAGAACAAAAAGGTTCAAATCACTCGAAACAGGCTGAGCTACATGAAATTCCGCCGCTGAACTTTTTATTTAAAGTTTTATTTTGATCTAATATCATTGGATTTTTTCTTTTTTTAATATTATTATTTATCATGTCGTATTATTATTAAAATAGTTTGATTAAGGGTGTATTTATTTCAAATTTTAAGAAAAATAATTTTAAAATTTAAATTTTATATATAATTAAAAAAATTAAAATTTGATTTTTTTTAAAAGTTACTCTTTTTAGTTTTTACAAATATAATGAAAATGGATTTTTTTTATATTTTGATTATTTTTTAAAAAATTATCCAAAAATACAAAAATTAATTTTTTGTTCAAAAAAATCTCAAACAAACACACTATAATATTCAGACTTTTTTAATAATATAATGGTACAGAATTAAATGATATTAATAATAATAATAAAAATTGTCTTCATATTATATCAAAATTAGATCCTTTAATTTTAGGCAATCCATAGAGATCTGATAGCTTCTCTGGATCAAGTCGAAAATCCAACGCGGAGGAAGACTTGCGGTGCTGGGCAAATTCATTGCCTTCATTGTGGTTGATCCCTCCAATCATAGAGGCCTGTAAGAGAGTACTGTAGTTCTTTACGTTCTTTAGAGCACTCGGATGGGCCTCAGTCCTGGGGGATTTTCTCCCACTAGAGAAAATTGGTGATGTAGATGCATTCGTGCTCCCTTCGTTCGTAAATATTCTTGAGCCGGATGATGTGCTGCTTGCACTATTGCCCGTTTCTTGGCCTTGCCTACGTTGTTCTTTCTTCTCCTGTCAAAGCCAAAAGGGCGTAAAATTTACTATCTTTATCGGCACTTGATGGTATTAGCCACAAAAATGACTCTCTTTGAGATGATAACAAAGGGATACAACCACTCAGCAGTTCAAGTATGATGTGAATGTGATCTATCTGATTATGGAAAAACGAAAAACGCATTCTCATATATATCCAACACATATAACAAGGTTGTTTTAAGGGATTTTTGTGAAGTATGTCGAATCACCTCTTTTGACGATTCCGAATCTCTCTTCACTTGTTCAGCAGTTTGGTTCTTTCTTGACTGGCTGACATGACTTGTTTGAGGTACTTGCCCTTTTTTCAAAACCCTATGTCTATACCATGAAAAACAATCATGCACTCTGTTGATATCAAGAAGTTCTCAAGGTGTTCAAGGCTTAGCATGTAGAAATATACGTGACTAATAGCATACCCTTTGCGTCTCTTTTGTATGCCTTCATCCTCTTCTTTGTAGATTACTGGTAAATTTGAAGGGTCGCATGCTAATGGACTAGACTTGAAGAACTGAAAGCATAAATATTTAGTATATTGCAATTCGAGAACAATATAAATTTTTTAGTACACATAAAATTTCATATAATTTGGGAAATTGTAATCAATTTACCAAGATCAGCAATTGTATTTGTGACATTAAAGCAATTTTTTTCCTCCTTTTTTTTTCAAAATTTTTAAAGTTATGCATCTTTTGATCAAACTTGAAAATTAAGTACAAACTACATTAATTCAAAACACAAAATGTCTTATTCGGGACATCATCTTAATGTCAAATCAGATGATTATGCTAAAAATTGATGCACAATGGCAAATCCAACAACAATTGTGTCCATATTTTCTTCGAATTTGGATCCTCTAAAGTAAGAATAGTTGTAAAATGAGAAAGTAAAATAGTATTCACTCTAGATCATTTTGGTAGGACCCACACACAATAAAAATTATTAATCCAAAAATAAATGACTTTTCACTTTCTCATTTTACAACTATCATCACTTTAAAAGATCTTAATTCATCCTATTCCCGATATATCTTTAATTGATCAAAGTGTTTCATTGCTATCCACGATCATAGCAAGACTAGCCGAGACTTAGCAAACCCAAGTTTGCTTACAATGACATGTCAAACTTGAGGTACTATAATGCTGCAAAACACTGGCCAATTATGTTCCTAACTTCCTAAATCCTGAACCTTCCAAGCTTAATTATTATAAGAAATTTTAAAGCTTAATATGTCAAAGTTTTTTGGATTTGGACTTTTATTAATTAGTGGAGTATTGGTTTCATAAAATTAGGTCGAATGGGTAGCCTGATATTTCCTTGGAGACTCATATTATTGTTATGCGATTCGTTATGGGTTTGGGATTTACCATATGTTATTGAATTTGAGCCTAATAATAAGTATCTTGGATTATGGTATAGAAACTCTAAATGACTTAGGTCTTTGATGGATGAACCAGGTTATTATATATTTTTATACTATGGCAGGATCCCACTTCATTCTTGAAACTCTTGGCAACTCATTGCTCTATCAATGTGGGCCTTGCAAGGAGAAGGAAATGGAGCGAACTCTCCTATACCTGGCGTATACATGTATGTATATCTTCTCTTTGCAACAGAATTCGAAAATAGTGCTTCTTAACAATAGGAATCTGACAAGCATGCGACTCTATTAATCTATATTCCTATTTCTTGGGTGTTGTAAATTCTTAGTAGAGATTTGGCAAATTCTTACACAATACTCTTATTAATTCACTATCAAAAGATAAATTAATAAAGATAAAATGAACTGAAAACAAAAGGAAGAAGATGTATTATTAACAATAACATAAAAGCTCACTTCACTTCGGAGAGCAGAGGTGGCACTGCCACGACGGGCAGGGTCAAGATCAAGAAGTGTGGCCAAGAGAGGAAGGGAAGACAAAGGAAAATTTTGGAAGTTTGCTTCATAATTAGGTTTGTAACGTTGTGATGGCCGGTAGCTTGTTGTTAGCTTCAGCTTTCTCCAATAGTTCTCTGAAGGAGAGCCACAAAGTTTGAAGATCATGTGAAGCTGTTCAACCTATAAACATTAAAAAAAAAAAAAACCTTATAAGCTAAACCAGAATTGAAAAGCTGCTATTAGCAGCATATCACTGAATAAAGGGGGACGTGCATATCCGCAATGACATGAAAACAAAATGAAGGAGAATTCTCGAAGGCCTGAAAAGAATATTATTATGATAGCGATGACTTGAAAATATCAATTCGATTTAGAGTAATCTTATATATACGTAAAAAATTAACATTGAGAGTGACATCATAAAGAGAGGCACAGTTGACTCCGCTCGACATGGTAAATTTTTTGTGTCTCTATGGTGTTCACTTTTGTCGTAGAAGACATAAACAAGGGTGTAGAGAGAGGGGAAAGAAAGACAAGAAAAGAAAACCAATAATTCCTCCAACATGCATAAGACAAGAGTAGACGATGGAAATTGTGTCTTTCTCCCTCGAACAAGCAGAAGAACAATATATATTCATGTGTTTGTTATTTTTTCTAAGTATCCAAGCGAAAATATTTCATTCATATTGTCCAAATAAGCATTTACCTCTGTCCTCCCGGGCATTATTGGTCTTCCAACAAACATCTCAGCCAATAGGCATCCTGCACTCCAGAGATCAATTCCAAATCCATAATCGGTTGAACCTAAGAGAAGTTCAGGAGCTCTATACCAAAGGGTCACCACTCTATTTGTAAGAGGCCCATAAGGTTTAATGGCAAAAGAATGTGCAAGCCCAAAATCTGCAATTTTCAGCACCCCTTTTTTGTCTATTAACAAGTTAGAAGATTTGATATCTCGGTGCATAACTCCCATATCGTGACAGTGCTGGAGGCCATAAAGCAGCTGCTGCATATAGCACTTGATCTTGTACAAAAATAAAACCAAAAAACTGTATTATCACAAAGTGCTGAGCCAAAGATGAGCAACTTTGAAAGTGACTACGTGAAGAGCTCAAAATCCAAAAGTTATTGATAAACAAAATATGACATTACAAATCTGGCATTTCACTGATCAACATATGACATTACAAATCTTCAATCATAGACGCTGGTATTTCACTGAACAACGGATGACATTACAAACTTTAGCAGCAAAATGATAAAAATTACTTAGATCTCAAATTTTGATTTTCTAACTGCTAAAAACAATGGGAAGAAATCGAACCTGTGCTTCGGTGAGTCTCTCCCCATGTCGGGAGATAATTCGGGTCAGGTCAGACTGCATGTACTCAAAAACCAGATAAAGACTATACTGCATCCTTGATGTTGCTAGTCCTTCAAGTTTGATGACATTGGGATGATCCAATGTCTGCAGTATCATGATCTCCCTTGCCATAAACTTGATACTTTCAGAATCTGATGTGTCAAACCGTACCTTCTTCAAAGCAACGATCTTTCCTGTGCGCTTATCTTGGGCCTTATACACATTGCTATACGTTCCACGTCCTACCTGTAACCCAAAAGGGGTGTGGGAAAATTGCGTAAAATTTTCTTAATGCATGTCATATGAACTACGCCAATATACACTAGGATGGCGTAATTTGAATAAATTAGCTAAAGAAATTCTGCATGTTAGTCTTAGTATTACCTTGCCGAGTTTTATATAGGAATCAGCACTCTTTGGAACCAGAGTATCCAAAACATTTCTTGGGATATTATCAACCAACCACTTTGGCCACCCGCCCACAAATTCATACTTTGCAATCTTCTTCTCCTCAACTTCCCCTACCTCGCTCTTCTCTTCTCTAGCAACCGCACTTTCCTTTTGTTCTTCTGCAACACCGCCAGCACTCACACCACCTGAAGCCTTCTGGTCACTCACTGCAGATGGATTCTTAATATTCTCCTTCACACTGTGTCTCTTAGTCTCCCTTTTCGACCCCACTTCTGCATGTCTAGGAGCATGTTTCCTTCGACCCTTCTGGCCGATAGCTTTGTTCGCATGACCACTGTGCCGCTGGGAGCTCCCAGCTTTGCGAGGGGGAGTATTAGAAAACTTGCCAAAAACACATCCCATGGCAAATATGTCTGTTTCGGTAACAATCAGGTGACATAACCTAGACTAACGTAACAGTTATTAAAAATGAAAATGGTGGAAGAAGAAAACAGAAAGAGATTCTGATCTCACTAGCAGAGCATGAAAAAACAGCTAAATGGAGCCGTCCCTCTAAGTTGGCATGGTTAAGAATATTGGAATTATGCTATGGTTTTTCCGCCAATTCTTTATTACGCGTGAGACCTGAAATCTAATGATTGGATTCTTCTTGACCAACAACATAGGAACTCTGGTCTTAACGAACCGGCAGTTTGTAAATTGTTTTCTGACAAAGCTGGTGTTACACTAAACATATCAAATATGTAATTAAATTGCTTCCCTTTCTGTTTTTCAGGAATGCAATTTGAGTTCAGATTTAGTTAAAGTATAAAAGTAATACAAAGCCGTAGCCATTTACATGCAATCTTATGTGCAATGTCTAAGCAGCAGTATGGGTTTTTTTTTTTTTTGTTTTCTTTTTTTGGTTATATAAGCATCTGTTTTCAATAGATCAAATATTAACATCTTTTCTTTTGCCTGTAATACACCAACAACTTAATCGGGCTAATCTAAAAAAATTAGTCATTAAATTGTTCAATTTATAAGGCGATTTGAATAATTTTGCTTTTGAAGGGCAATCATTTTCATTCCTCTTAAAACTTTATTTCGAATTTCACATGCATCTCACTTTATTGCAGACATAAGATGAAAGGATCAGTAACATAGTCACAACAGGGAGATTGCTGACAAAACAGAACAATTTCAAGCTGTAGGACTAAAGTGAAGACAATCCAAAACAATCAAACGGTATAGTCATCACGAGCTCTGGTTTTTACACCTGACAACTAGCAGTTAGCCAGTTACTAAAACTAGTTTATTTGTGCTTCACTGCCATTTCTTTGAAAGGAAGCTCAGTATTCTGTCAGGCCGGCTTCCTGTTGTTTTCGTTTTTCCTTGTCTTTTCAGTATCTGTTTTTTATTATGGACAACATTTTTTGCATTTTTATAATCACCAACGATCAAAATCACGGAGTTATTTGGTCTCCTATGCATACGAGCTGCCATCTAATAAATCCATCGATGCTAACACTGTCTTTGCCAACATGCCAAGATCAAATGGCCCCAAATAACCCAATCTTTATTCAGATAGCATATTATTTAAATCAGCGGTCTACGAAATTAAACATAATCGCCACGGAAATAATTTAGTTTAAAAATTAAGTACCCCTTGCCGTATGTGAAAGTCCATTTTGGTACTTAACATTACACCATAACAGACATGAAATAAAAGTGTAGAGTAATGGTGTATAACAAGGATTTCTTGCGAATTATAATCCGCAATGCGAAAATAGACAATGTCAATACCACACAAGCAAAAATAATTTTGTAGTTTTTGCATCACAAATATGAGCCACACGAAACATGCATTTCAAGAATAGATTCTCTTAAACTATTAGCATCTCACCTTGCCTGCATTTGATAAATCGTTTGGTAAGGCACTGTTCAAAGGAAGTGTTGTTTCATGAATCTCGAGTGTATGAACCGAACAACCAGTGACAATATACTATGGGTTATTTTGGATGTATTTTGGGGGTGGGTTTCGAGTGTGGTCAGTAGGGTGATAAGGTTTGTACTCTACCATATTTTTTTTGGTAAAATATTTGGTTTTCACCTTTTATCCGTGTAAGTACACTATAGCCAAATCATGTAAATCCCTCACGTGATTTGTTGTTACAATTCCACATTATTTGTGCCTCTAGGCCACCCAATGCCTTCCAACAGTTCACAATTCGGTAGACTGTCCGGAAACACTAGGGTGACTAATTTGGGTAGCATTAACAGTAAAAACATCCAATGAATCAGAACTTTTTGACTTGCTTCCATGCTGCATTGCTGCCATATGATTTTGGATCAAGAATACTGAACTTGCCCTCTGCAAAGGTGCTATATCGATCCATATTAATGATGGCTGTACAAAATTACTATTTCCTCTTGGTTCATTCTCCTATAGTCAAAACAAAAATAGCATATTGTGAGGAATGTACAGGAACTGAGTTCCTGAACAGAGCACAAGTTACATGGATTATGACTGCTAAAAGGATGCATTTAAAGTTATTTTAGAATTCAGGGCCAACAACCAAACCGTTCCTCAAATGTGTAGTCAACAACCGTAAATCAAAATTTTGTTTACAGATTGCTATCATAAATTTGACTGAATGATTGCATTCATATTTTACATCCCAAAGTTCGTCATATATATAGTTCTACAAGTTGCATGAAGCAAACAATCATAAAATCTTTTAAAATCTACACACACTAATATAAGCATTTTCCAGGTGCATCAGCAATACCAATGTAACCGGTGATGAAATTCTAGTGAAATTCAATGCCATTGCCATCTAGGAGTTATTGTAGTGCATAACAAGATATCTAAACAGTAGTTTACCAGTGGATCAAATGATGCATTGTCCATTTTGAGTGACAACAGCATTTGTTGAGTCACCCACTTCACTTGCTTTGTGTTCCTTGTCACCTTCAAAATATGAATTATGAATTTATGTTCATCCTGAAAAGGTAGATTGTCCTCGTGTCAACACATACTGAATGCAGACTAGGACAGATGTAAAACATGCCTTTAATTCGTCCAAAATGCTTCATGTATCAACATTAAACACTAATACAACGTTTTGAAGTCCTATTCAAGTGCCTTTTATGAATGATAATAATATTTATTACTTGAGCCTTGCGGAGGAAAGGAGCATTTCGCCATGATAATATCTTTCTCTGCGAGAAATGTGTAGTTATCATCAAGTTCTTGGCACAATCTCATATCTTTGACTTTCGTGAATGACGATTGCTGATCCTCTTTCAGCAAGATTCTCAAGGTGCAACGAAAACAGATCCATCACTAACTGTTACAACAATTCAAAATCCAAGATTTGGACGCATTTGTTTCAACTTTTTAAAAAAGTGATTTTGAAATTTAAATTTTATATATAACTAAAAAGGTTGAAAATTAATTTTTTTCATAAGCTACTCTTTTCAACTTTTATAAAAAAAGTTAAAAACAGATTTTTTTTAAAATTTAATTATTTTTAAAAAATTGTTCAAACATATAAAAATTAATTTTTTTGGATGAAAAAAGTAATTTTTGATCAAAATAATTCCAAACAAATACACTCTACCAAATATATGTCTAATCCTACCATCGGCACCGCCAATCACTATTTGAGATTTCACAACCATAGTTGCGATTTCGATCACAGTAAAGTGATATGTCGTCTTGTGCATTCAAAAAATCCTAATTTGATTATGTGATTCTAATTCCGAAAATCATAAATAGCGTGACAGAATATACAATGCGAGAAAATCTTATAATCAAGAACAAGAATGTTTTCTATCTTTGTAGTCATCATAGAAGAAAATGGGGGCAGAGTTGAAACAAATCCTACGCGGGTGATTCATGCGAAGTAGATAGCGTTCCGAACAACTCTGGGGACAAGTTTATTTTATTTTATTTTCCTCTTTGGGGTCATTGAGAGGGTGTGAGTCGAGTGACTACCTCTATACTGTTGAGAGGACTCAAGCCCAGAGATCAACCTGGCCAAGCCCAACAAAAATAGTACAGAAATGGGTTTTGTAAAATATTTTGGGCAGTGATTAAGCTTGCCATATGAGCTAGTTTGAGAGTTTGGAAAAGCCATCCATCTGTTTATAATCACTAGGCCGGGTGTACATGGATTTTACTCCCAAAAAAATCAAGAATTAAAATTAAAATTATTTTAATAATTGATTATAAATAGAATTATTTTTTCATAATTGATTATGATGAAATTAATTTCATGTTTGAATATATTGAAAAGTAATTCTAAAGAATACTTTTGTATAATAAATTACTAAAAATGCATGAAATGATTTGCTTATTTTATATAATATTTTATATTTAGAGTTTATTTGTTAAAAAAATTATAACTTTGAAATAATCATCTTTTATTTTAAAAAAAATGCTAAAAATATTTGAATTGTATATATTTTATAATAAATTTAAGATGTACTTAAAAAAACGTTTGAATTTTATGAAATTTGACTTACACGTTAATACAACAATGAAGATTTAATCCCGTCCAAAAAAAAAAAAACAAAGAAAAAGAAGGTTGAATTCAACATTCTGAATTGTCTTACATTGATTAAAAATAAATACTTTTGGAAGGTTAATAACATATCTGAATTCTCAAGTCAAAAAAAAAAAAAAGAAAAATCTGAATCCTATTTATTTAATTAAATTTAATTAATAATTTTTTTAAATCGTTATAATCATATTCCATAGTCTGCTGGTAGTTCGATCAACGTATTTATTTATTAGTCAGAATAAACTCTTCTCAGTTTAAAACCTTAAACGCAATTGTTGAAAATATTTCCTGGCCAGTGCGCGAATAGTTAGTGGACAATGCACATAGAGAAAGGTGATGAGACCCAAAAATCTTAACTTCGTAAAAACCCAAATACCACACATAAACATGATTGTCTAGCTGCAGCTCTGTTGCTTATGACTACATGCTCTTGAAGTAGAATGCGGGCAACATTTTTCCATGACTCTGCTTTAATCGCCGGCTATTGTCCTAACTTCAAAATGGAGTCCAAAAGTTGAGAATTGAATGAGAGAAAACTGGAGGCTATTCAAATCAATTTCGACGCACACATTCATGACCAAAAAGGTATAAGCAATAAGCTTCTCTTTTCAGCTCCATATACTGACTGCTATAGCATCAGCACTGCATCACTACTGTCTGCATGCATCATCATACGTGTCCATGCAGTCCCCGGAGTTGGAAGAATTTATATCACTAATATGGTTATTCGGGTAAGTCATCTCGCAGTTCCGGTTTCCATTCCCTGATGACATGGTGTTGCTTGAAAGATTGCTCCCTTGGCCCTGTGCCAAATGATAAGGCTGAAGGCTGTGACAAATGGGGCTAGAGAGAGCATTTGAGAATGATCGTTGATCAGGTTGCCCAGCACATGTTCTCTGCCCAACAACAGCCGTTGAAAATGCATTGGACGGCATGGGCGCGCTTAAATCAGAGTGCATTGCAGTCTGGGAATGGGAGTGCTGTTGATGAAATGGTTGCCTTGGGGACAATGATGACTCCTCAGCTTCGTATTCAAGCTCATTCTAAAAACATCCCAATAACTTATAGTATTACATAGCTTGAAAATTGAAATGATATAATGACAAGATATGGGAAATTCCAGTCCAAGTGGAAAAGAGAGTTCTCTCCTCTCTTCTTTTCTTTTTTTTTTAAAATTGTGCTTTGCCTATATTTCACTAATCATGATCTGATAGATACAAATAGGACCTAAATATTCATCAAATAATAATTATGGAGTGAAAAAAGATTAAAGCAATGTGAATAACATTGAAGGCATAAAAATCACTCAAATTATATGTTACCTGGTGTATCCTTGACTACTATTAAGACTAAAGGTTGAGGGATGTTATCCCTTAACTGGCAGTTTCGCATTGAAACAATTAACAAAAGGACCTATGTATACAAAGATAGACTTGATGCAAGATAAAAGTTGAGTGCCTTCAGCTTAATTACTCCAAGAAGTACATTTCATAACATGAGCAGCAAAGTTGCCCACTTCACTAGCAATAAGGACAGTATAAATGTGGGCATAGAGAATGAGAATTTTCATTGAAGTAGTGCTACATCATACAAATCCCCAAAAGCCCCCTCAATAGATATCATATGAGTAAATATTCAGAGGTGAGACTGCAAAACCTGCAAGTGAGTAACTATATCAACGGTTGTCACCCTTGACCCTGCTTCTAGTTGACTCATAATCCATTCATGTAATTTCTCCTGTAAGGAAATGGGAGCAAGAAAGTGCAGATTCAATTCTAGAGCAGTATACGAGTAACAGCTAGTTTTTGGTATACAATTGGCACAACTAAGAAAGAAGCGAGTTGCATAAGCAATTAGGATCTTTAAAGAGCTGAAGAGTGTGCATACACTGCTAATGTTTATCAGAGTCCAAGATTAAGAATTCATTGAAGCAAGCAAGACAAGCAATGCCACGTTTTTAAAAAATTAAATGCAAATATGAAATTCCATTAAAATAGCAGACATAGAATTGCTTTATCACAATATAATTAAAATTAATTTCTTTAATCCTGCTAGGCGATAATTGGAATAAAGAAATGCTGTGTGATAATTGAATGATGAAATGTTGATGATTAGGGGAAGGGTGAACAAGAAAGAAATGAGAAGGAAGGAACGAACGAGGGCGTGTCGGCGGCCGGCTTGGAAGGAGTGTTTCTGTTGAGTGATGGAATCGGTGTAGAGATGAGAGAGCGAATTGGCGGCGCTGCAGAAAGAGGAGTGCATGGCGCGGTCCACCTCGTCCAGACGCGTTGCCACCGACTTCCTCTTCTTCGTCATCGACCAAATGGGAATGGGAGTGCCAACTTGAAATCAAAATGGGAACGGGGAAGATGAAGATGAAGATGAAGAAAGGGAATGACTTATGCTGATGTGTATGAATGAAAGAATCACCAGGTGGCGTACACGTGGCGCATCTTGCCAACGAGGCATTCTTCCCCTCTCTTTCCTTCCATGCTATTTTCGCCTTTTTCTCAAATCAAGATGTCCCTTCCAATGTTCGTCTATAACGCCCTCTACGACCGCGGTTAAGTCGCACTTCTCTTGCTCTTTGTGACTAGAGGTTGACATGGTTTGGCTTAAATTTTTTTTTTTTTATTGATGAAACTGTTGATATTCGGACCTTATTACTAGAAATTTAAATAATTCAACCCAATTTGATTGAAGTCTCTGAAGAGGATAAGAGTCTCTTAACAAAAATTTGTTTTATTTACAGAACTTGAATCTAAGATCTTTGATTAGAGAGTCAAAATACCTATTACTTTGACTAATTTTATGCTGATAGGCTAGAAATTTTTAATCCCTATTTGTCTATCATTCTATCTTTTCTATTTTTAAGATTCCCTAAAAGATGAATGATTCCTTCAAAAAAGAAAATATTAAATCGTAATTATGTTTACCAACATGAAGTTGATAAGTGATAGATGTCTTAATCCCTTAATAAAAAATATCGGGTTCAAATCTTAAAAATAGAAAAAATCCTTGTTAAAAGATCCTACCCCTTTTAAAAATCTTAGTTGAATCAGGCTGAATTAGTCATATTCTTAGTAATAGGGCTTGGATACTAGCGAATCTATCGAGATGAAAAAAAAAATTGTAATTTTGTTTATATGTAAAGACAGCATTTGGTTTTAGATTCAATTTCGAGATTCATGTACAACACCATTAGGAGTGTTTCCCGATTAAGCGTCAAATTATATTTTAAGATATTAGTCTCTTACTTATTGGGTGATAGGATATTTATTAGGAGATTAGTAATATATTTATTTCCTCCACTTATTTTTAAATTTAATTTTTACTTATTTTATTATGACTATAAAAAATAATAATTTATTGAAGTAAACTATAGTTTTATAATTATAGTTATGTAATAAATATAATAAAAATTTTAAAATTTTGAAGAAAATTATAATTTAAAATAAACATTAATAAATATTGAAGAGTATATGAAGCAAATTACAACTTCAATAAATGAATAGTCATTTAAAATAATTATAATTAGAAAATAAAAATTATCTTTAAGTTTGTTCTTTCATTTACATTTAAATTAATAATAAAATTTTATAATTTTATATTCATTCTTATATTTATAGGTGAGTTATTAATAAAGACAGTATATAAGGAAAAAAAAAACTTGGAAAATATCTTTTATTTACTTTTTTTATATACAACTTTGATTTATTTACAACAGTATATATATAGAATTTTCACCCTACACTTTGTAATAAGTATCATTTAGCTCGTGGTTTCTTTTTTAATCAATAACTCATGGTTATATTGTAACAATCTCTTTATATGTACTTTGAATATCATGGGACTTTGGAGATAATAACTAATGACATGAGAGAAAAATGGGAGGGGATCCTCTCATGCTAAATTTTTGTATGATAAGGTTATATGTGATTTTTTATCATTAATTTAAAAGATGAGGCTCAAACAAAATATTTTAATAAAAGAATTAATAATAAAAAATTACACATAATAATATCTTATAAAAATTTAATATGAGAAAATGTCATGAATTCAAGCCGTACAAACTTTGAAGTTGAGTCCACCAACCAATGGTACAGTTTTGGACACTGTATCCTAAACAAGCACCACAATGGAAGCCCTCGCCCAAAAAGAAAATAATTAAAAAATAAAAAATAAAAAATAAAAAAGAGCTTAGAGGCTGTAATAAGTTGAAGGTAACTTACAAGCCAAATAAACTTTTAAATTAGTTCTTGAAAATTTGAGCATTAATATATTGATTTTTAAAACATAAAAATTATTTTTTTGTGATTCTTAAAATTTATTTCATCATCCAAATAGGTCATTGATATCCATTAATGTAGTGTCATAAGGACTTTTAAGGATCATAAGAATAATTTTAATCTTTTGGAGAATAATATTATCTACGCCCAATCGAATATATCAATTTGAAGATTTACTCCAAATTGAACATTGCTTATCACGAGTGAAAACTATCTATATATATATATATATATATATATATATATATATATATATATATATATATATAGCTAACATGAAAACTTAATCAAAACTACTCCTAAAAAGGTTAGAGGTGTATCTTCTAGGCACTAGGCCAGCCATCAAAACTCTTTAGCTCACCTCAAAAACTAAATAGCCCTTATATATTTATTTAGCGGAAAAAAATAAAAGAGAATAAAACACATATTTGTTGTTAGGTGTCACAAGTTTTGTTAAAAGATCAGGAGATAAACTTAACAAAAATACTAATTGTTATGACTTAAGTTTATGAAGAGAACACAAAAAAAATTAATCTATTGTGTGAGAAAGACTTAGATACCATATTGAATTGATTACTTGTTCAACGTGAGGGTACTCATAACAGGTTCTGATATTTTCCAAGCCAATTATGCACATTGAGAAAATAATTATTTTAACCACCAGTATTTTTATATGTTTTGAGTATTAACCATTTTTGTTTGAGCTATAGTCGAGCTCATACGTGAAAGAATTCTTAAAGCAGTATTTTTCAATACACATAATTTAAACTTGAAAACAATCCAAGTCTTTTGCGTTCAGACTAACATGTAGGTAGAAAATACAACTTTTGCCAGGACAAGTTAGGAATTTAATGAAACGTTTGTTGATTAATGTAGATCTAGAGGGTGATTTATTTGTTTAATACTAGATATCGTAGCAGTTCAAACCCAAGCATCCACGTTCCCTTTGCTTCAAAAGGAGAAATTTGTATATATGCTGGGATCCGATCCTTCAATAAAGGTGTTGCATGTGCCTTTCAGTTAAATATGGATATATATTCAAGTCAAGATGGAACCACAAAGTTGCGGAAATTCTGCCATTAATAAAAATATCATTGAATTGATCTATAATATTATAATTTTATTATGATTTAAATATGTTTTTTATCCTTAACAAACTAGTGAGTTTTGATTTTAGTCCTAGTAATTTTTTTTCCAAAAATTTTGATCCAAAAATATCTTAAATGTAAGATATCATTAACTTACGACGTGGCTAAGGACAGACCAACTCCCTATAGCCACATCATCTCTACACTTAATCTCTTCTCCCTATTCTCTCCTTTCATCGCCATTAATACTCATCATCAACACTTACCACCCCCACCAAAAGACTAAATCATACCTCTCACTCCCCCAAGCCTCCATGCATCTCCACACCACCACCAACCCACTCTACTGTCGCTCTCCACACCACCAACAACCCCCTCTCCTCCTTCCTCTTCAAAACCCACCACTCCACCGCCACTCTCTACACCATCATCGTCACCATCGAAGCCTTCTTGGAGCCTGATCCCAAGGCCTAAGCCCTCTTCTCTACCGACCCCAACCTCCGCACTCTTTCTGCTGCCATCCCTAGCCACCAAAGGCTATCGTGTAACCATAGTTCCATCCATTTTGCCAGTGGTCCCACACTCTTGCGACTGCTCTCCCTTGGCCCGCCAAAAAGCCCCACCACCATGATGTTGTTGGCAACCCCAGCCCTCACCCACCACAACACCCTTCGAACCTCCTCCTTTTTCCTTCATCCCTAGTCTCACAACACCAGTACCCCCTCCCTTCACAACCGTAAGCTCGCTCATTTAAGTGGGTTATTATTAATTGAATCTAGAAGGGAATTTTTTTGAGTTCACAAAATTGAAAATAGAAATTTCTCAAACTAGAGACAAAGTTTCGCTTTTTTTTTTTATTGGATTTTTAGCAACTTGGTCACTGAAATTTTGGAGTGGAAAAAAGTTTGATGATTTTTTCTTTTTTAATGTTCTATGTGATAATGTTTGAGATCCCTTTCATTTCTCATACTGCTTGGTTTTTTGGACTATGTTGTCATGTTGGATAGGGGAGTGGTGGGGGAATTCCACAGTGGTTATTGAGGGATGGGAGAGAGAATGGTTGATGATAGTGGCAGAAGAAAATAGGGGAGGGGGGATTGGAGGGGGAGGAGGTAAGCAATGGCTGTTTAATGGTGGGCCAGTGGAGGAAGGGTTAGTGAGAGAATGGATGATGATGTTGGTGATAGTGAGAAAGAGGGGAAGTAGAAGAAGGGATGGGGATGGATGATGTGAAAGAAGGTATAGGTAGGGATATTCGCGGTGCAATTTGGATAAGTTTTGAGTTAAAAATTCATCTGATCCAAATAATAAAATATATAGCGGTTTGGATTTGATCGATTTAGTTTAGATTTTAAATCCAAACCAATCTTTTGCGGTTTGAATTGGATCGGTTTAATTGGTGTTTTATAAAAGAAAATATTAAGTATAAATATTATAAATAAAAAGTAACTTGAATTAATAAAATAAATCAATAAAAATAAAAATAAAAATAACTCATGTACTATACATAATATGATATTTAAATGAAAATGACATACAAATATAGAAAATTATGTGATAAATTAAAATTATTATAAATAAAAGTTATAAAATAAAAAATAAAAAATTATATTAGATAGTATTATTTGGTTTGGATTAGATTGGATCGGTTTTGAAAATTATATCCGAAATTCAATCCGATCCAAGCGGTTTGTGAAAAATAAGATCCAATCCAATCAAAATTTTTGCGATTTTGATCGATTTTCAATTTGTATTGACTTCGTTTAGCGGTTTTGATTGAATTAAATTGGATTGGATTGGATTTAAATACTCCTAAGTATAGGTGATGTGGAAAAAAAATGGTGATGCAGTGATTATGACATGAAATTATGTGAGTAATGTTAGCAATTAATGGAGCTCTACTTAAGGCAAGGACTAAATCCAAATTTGTTTAACAAAAAAAAAAAATTACAAGGACTAAAAGTAAAACTCGTTAATTTTTTAAGAACCAAAAATATATTTAAGCTTTTTATTACCATAACATTAATAATATAATTATTTAAAATATTATAACAGGTACATAAGAATCAAAATATACATAAACTTTTAAAAATGAAAAACGTCGAGGATGGAGGTCTTATTAGCTTCAAAATTCCATTTGAACACCAGGTTCCGAATTAGCTAAATTACTTTTAAAAATGAAATAGCTAGAATTTGATGTTTTCTCTTATTTGTTGTGGATAGAAAATAGAGAGACAATAAAAATTTGAGTATGGGCTCATAAATATTTTCTCTCAATTTTTGAAAAGAAAATTAGCAAGAAAAAGAAATTTTATTGAAAATAACAATTTTATCTTTATTTACATAATATTATGTTAAGGGTAGAAAAGTTATTTAATATAATTGTATTTTTTTGTTCTCTTATTTTTTTTCAGTCAAGTAAGAGATATATTTTTTTATTTTTTCTCTATTTTTTTTATTCTAATGATTCGATATAAAATATTTTTATTTTCTCTTTGCTTCATTTTCATTTCTTTCATTTTCTCACGTTATTTGAATAAAAGATAAATGAAAACAAAATCTAGATATTTAATTAAATTTAGGAAAGAAACAGAGTTATTTCGAACTATTATTTACAAGTTACATTTTCTCAAGAATTTACTTTTGCAATACTTTTTTTTTTTTTTTAAAAAAATTTACGGGTACTTTTGCAATACTTGCGTCTTCCTAAAAGGCAAAGCTGGACACATAGTAGCTTTTTCTTTTGTCTGAAATTATAATTATATTATCATTCAAGAGAAAACTCACATAAACATCAACTATTTGATTTCTGGAAAAAAAAAAAAATAGAAAAAGAAAGAAAGAGAAAGAGGACGGCATAATTTCGTCTCGATAATAAACACCACATGGACAGGGACGAAAGGCATGGGAAAATGGCCTATAAAGATGGCCCTTACAACACAAGCTCACACCAAATTGAGCACAAATGAAAAGCATGAGAAAATGACATTTAAGGCAAAATTTCACACCGAACATAGAAAGAAAATTACACCCATAACTCACACTTAAAAGGCCTAGCGAACCTACATTTATATTTCTGATGGGCTATCATTTTTCCCTGGACTAACATAGTAAGTAGTAACAAGTAATCAACACCACCAAAATTTCTATTAAACCTAAGGTAGAAATTAAGTATATCATATTTAAAGATAGATGTTAATAATTTTGATATCAATAACGACTTTTCTTTTTTCTTTTTGACTTGAATAACGACTTTTCTTCCCCCGGCATAAATTAATCATTACAAACATGGTTATTGTAATTAAACTGTAGGCACAGTGTTATGTTGCCGGTGTGGACTTTTTGACCATTATTCTTTGATGACATTCCGTTTACTCTGTTGTTCCTGCTTTCCCCGCAACACACCTTTCGTTGATCCCTGAATCTGGACGTTACAAAGGCAGCCAGAAATTCCATTTTAAAAGCAAACGCGGAACCCCCAAACCGGGCGCAACATATAGAAGAGAGAGAGAGAGAGAGAGAGAGAGAGAGAAAGAACCAAAGAACCGAAAGCTTGCGCTGGTTTCTTTGGTTTTTCTCTCCCAAACCAAAACGACGCTGCTCTTGAAATCTCTGCAACTTTCACTACCTTTCTTCACGTCAGCTCCTCCCTGTTCTCGTCTCGCTCTTGACCGAACGGTGCGTCGTTTATTGCCTTCACTACTCGCAAGCTTTGTTTATCCAATTGAAGAAAACTTCGTTGAACTTATTTTGCTTAATTTTGTGTATTTTTATTTTTAAAGATTCGTATGTTTTGGAGATTCTTCTTACGGTTTCTTACTGGCGCAGTCCTTGATTAGGGATCGCGGATCGGTGTTTTGGATTCGGTTTGAGCGTAACTTTTAGCTCAAGTTATTTCTGCTTTGATAATTATTGCAGTTTCGTGATTTCTGTCCACGTTAGAGTTCAAATCTGCTTTGAATTTACTGTGTATGTGGAAGGGAGTAACGGATCTGAAAGATATTGTGTTATTCCGATTCGATTTCGTGGTTAATTGGCTTTTCTTAGCTGAATTGTGTCTTTGAGGATGTTGGATTATGATTGCAGTTAATCATAGTTAGTGACTCTGACTCTATTATGTATCTTTTCTTTTTTGGTTTAAATATTGGACTTTAAGGAAAGAGGAAAAGAGTGAATGAGCTGATGAGAAATATGAAATTGATATTTACTTGATGTGGTAAACTTAAATACAAAAGACAGAGCTTTAAGCTCTATTAAGATACTCTATGATATTCGAAAATACAATTAGGATATTATGAGATATTTTAATGTATTTCAACATTTTTTCCGTTTTCGCCTTTTTTGGGATGATTTGGCCAAAAAAAATGAAGGAGCACCTCATAAGAAACGCAGAATCCATGGTTTTTAACGTTTTATACATTGAAGATAATATATGACTCTTAGCTGCTGCAGGTGCCAACCCTCTCGATGGAGATATCAGTTAAGGGAGGATAAGATTTCATATTTCTTCTTGCTTTCCTTTGTTTATAAGTCGCCTTGTATATGAAATATAATCACATACGGTCAACTTGGTTAGGGTCATTTATTTAGACCTCAAGTGTGCTCTAATTCTTTTTTCAGGACTTGGCTTTTCTTTCTGTGGAGCAATATGACAGTTTTACTTTATTTATGGGACTCTGTGTGTTTCAATTCTGATGATTTATTTTTTTCATACAGATAAAGCTGTGGGATTCTGGAATTAGTGATACATTTCATTGTATGAAGGTGGAGCAGTGAGAGAACCAGTTTATATATCAGAAACTATAGTTCAATATGTCTTCTGCAAGCAAGGGTGATAGGAAGGCTGCCCTTGATGCAGCGTCATGGTTGTTCAATGTAGTCACATCTGTAGGAATAATCCTTGTGAATAAAGCGCTGATGGCTACATATGGTTTCAGTTTTGGTATGACCCCATCATGACTATTTCCATTTTCTTCCCTCTTTTTTGAATCTTTGATTGGTCCTGAGTCATAACATTCCTTAATATATAATGCTAATTATGCTATTATGCAGCTACAACTTTAACTGGTCTGCATTTTGCGACGACAACCTTGTTGACTATGATTCTTAAGTCGCTGGGATATATACAGACCTCTCATCTTCCGTTATCTGATATCATCAAATTTGTCTTATTTGCAAATTTCTCCATTGTCGGAATGAATGTGAGTTTAATGTGGAACTCCGTCGGTTTCTATCAGGTAACTTATGGGCTTTTTCACCTGAAAAAACAGAGAGCATAATATTTTGGGCTTTTGGTAATCTCTCCCTGTGGTGGAGATAAGTATTTATAATAATTCTTTCCTTTAAAATTAAATTTTCAGATTGCTAAGCTGAGTATGATTCCAGTATCGTGTTTCCTGGAAGTTGTTTTAGACAATGTGAGATATTCGAGAGACACAAAGCTTAGCATTGTTTTGGTTTTGCTTGGTGTTGCTGTCTGTACAGTCACTGATGTCAGCGTCAATGCTAAGGGTTTCATAGCTGCTGTAATAGCAGTTTGGAGCACGGCACTGCAGCAGTATGTAAGTAACACACTAACACTTTACAAAACCCTGAGTCTTGGTTGGGAAATAGAATCTGATCAATTTAGATTCCTGTCATAAAAGGCAGTTCTAAATTGGTGAATGTTCACTTTTGGGTTCATGATGCTTGTTGGTGACATTCATGTATGTAAGAATTAATCAGCTTGTTCTAGATGTAAAAATGATGAATTGGGTAACCTGCAATAATCTCTTTCTTTGTTAATCTAGGTTTTTTTTTCACGGACAGTATTCTCAGATGCATCTTCTGCAAGAATCAGATAACTAGTTTTAGTTGATTACAGTTCTAACTCTTCCCTTTTTATCTGGGTGTCACAATCTAGATTTCACTGAGCTGATATTTCACATTACATTTTGTGCAGTATGTACATTTCCTTCAGAGGAAGTATTCTATTGGATCATTTAACCTGTTGGGCCACACTGCACCAGCACAGGCAGCTAGTTTACTGCTAGTGGGCCCCTTTCTGGACTATTGGTTGACAAACAAACGCGTTGATGCCTATGGCTATGGTTTGACATCCATTGTAAGTTTCAGTGTCTTTCATTTATTTATTTATTTTAATTTTAGTCTGTGAGGAGGGAGGTAAGCAGAAGCTAGTGAAAGTTATTGGCATCAGGTTGGCGCTATCTTATTTGTTTGGTGTGAAAAGTTTAGCATCTAGAGACTAGCCATGCATGCTGTGTATCACTTGCATGGTGAATTTCCTATTCATTATAAAAGTTCACGTTCTACCTATTGCTTATTGTGAAAAGCTGCGTGACAAGTTCTACTGCCTAAATTTAGTGTCAGGTTGGTGTAAAATCCTTTGGTTGACTATGGCTAAGTCTTAACGAATTCACGATGCTTCACAACCACCTTTTTTAATCAAATTTTACACGCCTGGTAAGCATTGCTTGCAACCAGAAGTTCTATAAGGATCTTTCCATCAAGAGTGGTTCAAAACTCCAAATGGTGACTAAAAAGAGTTAGTAAATAGCTCTTCAAGGTCTTGTAACATATCCAGAGATTACCTCCATTCCATTCATGTGCATCATTTTCTTTTTAGAGTGGAATTACCTTTTTAGTCGCTTTGAAGAGGTGAAGTTTCTTTCTTACCCAAATGCATTCATCTTTAGTCTATACCCTTCCCCTTTTTTGATTCCCTGTATTGGATGTTAACTTTAATTTTCCAGCTAATAGCATCTCTATGTAAAAATCCCATGCGCCATTTTTTTCTAGCCTACTATTAGTGTCTAGAGTAGAAAAGAAAGTAATCCTGAAAAGTGACGCATAATTATTTCTGTATTTTGTGCAAGCTTGTAATGCTCCAGAAATTTCTTAATCCTTTAAACTCACTTGCAGCCTTACCATGACAGAAATACGCATTCACTCCTAATGCTTAGCTACTGAATCTTTGGTTATTTGCATTAGTAATATGACCAATCTAATCAAACAACAATTCACACATGTTATGAGCAAAACTTCTGTTAAGACCTTGAGATCCATCAAACTTGGTTCTCATTCCCAATCCTGAGCAGAGATTATCCTTTTTGAATTGGATAAGAATCTTCTAAAGTGAATTTGTCTCTAAAGTGAGGAAGTTACAGGTATTTCCCTTAGATCAATAAAATGTATCTTAATCATAACCCACTAAATGATTTAAGGACGGATCTTTCATTTTCTCACTTTAAAAACAAGCTCACTTCAAAGGAGCCTTTTTGTTTGAATCTATACACCTCTTTTAAAAATTTCTTGTGAAGCTTCAAGATTTTAATTATATTTATATAGTCTTGTTTCTGCAGACCGCTCCCCCCTTTTTCTATGTATCTTATTCTCCTATTTATGACTTCTTAGGGATTTGTATTCTATCTACCCTGATTTGCCAATGATGACTCTGAACCTGCTTTTATCTCTATACTGGCGCCAGGCATATAGCTCTAATTTATATTTGTAAAATTAGCGCATGCTTGACAATTTGTACTCGTGAATAACTTGCTTGCAATACACACAGCTTGTGAGGGTTCCTACACTTGGTTTACCTTGTATCCAAATCTGGTTCTAGTTGTCATTCCATTTCTTAGTGGATTTGGATCCTATCCTTTACCTTAGGAAAATTACTGTCACTTTTGGAAACACACAATTTATTCTGTAGAGGGACAAACTCTTTCCTGTGCATGGATTCATACTGTCTCTGAAAATGACGCTAGCATTTTCTAAAGTACAAGGAGAGGATCCAAATATGTTCCCATTATATGTTAACTTTGCAAATACTGTACAGTGTACCTTCACAAAATATATATATACACTGTAGCTACTGGAACACCATTATTAAACTGAGCTGGTCTTGTTGTCTGCAGTTGTTCATCATTTTGTCTTGCACTATCGCGGTAGGGACAAACCTCAGCCAGTTCATATGCATTGGTAGGTTTACAGCTGTATCATTCCAAGTCCTCGGCCATATGAAGACTATTCTGGTCCTTATCTTAGGATTCATTTTCTTCGGAAAAGAGGGTCTCAATCTGCAAGTAATTCTAGGTATGGTCATTGCAATAGCGGGAATGATATGGTACGGCAATGCTTCTTCTAAGCCAGGGGGGAAGGAGCGTCGTAGCTTTTCCATTCCTAGCACTAAAACACAAGATTATAGTTCACTACCTGTATCCTCTGAACCGGATGAGAAGGTATAGAAAATAGAAGTTCACGAGAAGAGAGAAAGTAATGAATCTTTTGTTGAAGTGCATGGGAGAAGCAGTTGCCCTTTAGGCGAGCTGATTCATTTTATTTACACGTCTAGGGAATCCCCAGTTATTTATGGATCATAGTCATATATCTTTGTTTTTGTGTTAATGAGTTGTTTGGGTGGGAAGGGTAGAGTACAACGATTTGTTAAACGGGGGAAAGATCTACATTGTGTTCCATTTTTTTATATAGAAAATGTTACAGTTACTTACATAGTAAAGTGTAATTCCGTTTTCAAAAGGATTACTGTGCTGAAACTAGCGACCCCACACACAACAAAGAAACCAGACATACAAGGAATAATAAAGAAATAGAATAATAAAGAAATAAAATTGGGTATGTGGCTTGTCCTTTCAGGCCAGGGGCATGCGTAACATGGACCCAGTTGCTGCAACTGGATTATTGGTGGCATAAATGATATTATGAAGCCACTAATCTACGTGGGTCCTGGAATCGAAGCTCTAATTTTAATGGAAGGAGTTTAATTTATAGTTTAACTTATATAAAGAAGATAAGGTATCTCTTATGTTTTGTGTAGTCTCTAATCAAGGTAAAATTCATATCTTATGACTAGAAAAAGTCTATTATGCACCAATCAAACTTATGAGGGGAGAAAAAAAAAGCTTCAAATAAGTTGTACCGCCGATCGCCCGAGCATAGTAAATGCCTAATGTTATGTTAGGTGGACTTCTGAGTAACGTAATCCTGAATAATTGAAGTTCCTCTCTGGAGGTTTTCGTAAGATTCACTTGCTATGGTCCCAACAACAGCTAGATCTGCATATTTAACACAACACGTTTGAGACAACGGAAAAGCAGGACTTGTAATAAAAGCCTGATTTTCTGAGACATGGGGAATGACGCATTCATGCAATACAGTAAAATTAGGTTAAAAACTTGACATTTAAGGCGTCACGTACCTGCACTTCTGTACCAGCAGGCCAGCACCTGGTCCTGTCCAGAGCTCAAAATCTTTCTGGTGGAAAAATCTTTACTATTTTCATTTGAATTTACAATGCAAATCACAAAGAGTTGCTAGTTTTAATTCCCCGTACATTGCGGGTTTTTATTTTTTATATGGTATTTTAAATATATATATCCTAAAATATGGGAATTGGGAGGAATTTACGCGGCTATGAGATTTAATAAAATCGGAATTTCCGATATTACAGAAAAGGTGAAATCGAAAATTCCAACTTTAATTAAAATAATATTTTATTTTTTATCTGTAGTGAAGTCAGAAATTCCGATTTTACTACAGACAAAAAATAAAATATCATTTTAATTGAAATCGGAAATTTTGATTTCACCATTTATGAAATCGGAAATTCCGATTTTATTACATCCCATATTCGTGTAAATTCCTCCCAATTCCCATATTTTTGTACATCTTTCATCCAAATACCATATAAAAAAAAACCACCCGTACATTGCTGTCTTTGTATTCCACAATTAATTTTGGATCGTAAAATGCATTTTTACGGCCACTTAATTTTACAGGACAAATTTGAGGTTTGGCTAAAATGTTTTAGCATTTCGGGCGTAAGCGTTTTGTTTGCTACTTTTACTAACAAAATAATTTAGATAAAATTTATTTTGGTTCAATTCCTTAATTTGTCTTGATCAAAATAATATACCTTGAAAAACACTGTTTTCTATTTTCATAATTTTGAAACTATTAAGTCATTTTAGTTGATATTTATTTGATGCAACTCTTTCTGCCGACTTAACTTTTATGGATAAATTTTTTTTTTAAAAAAAACTACTAATTATTCACATAGATACTTTATCAAAAAAATTCAGTCTTTGGAATGTGGAAATCATTATATTGACTTTTGTTTTCTTTATTCTCAAAGTTGTCCGATGATGGAGAAATTCGTTGGTTGCAGAGGACAATAGGGAAGAATCCCTGAAGTGAATCGGTTATAGTTGCAGAATGAGATCGCCAATGAGAAAGCCAATGTTTGCTGGGCTTTTATGTATCTTGTTGAGATTCTACTGGCTGAATGAACATTGCCACTATGTTCCTTGCATGTCTCTATAATTTGATGAATTCATTACACATCAAATAACGATAATTATTAATGTAATAAAAACAAACCCTTACTTTAAAAAAAATTAATAATAATAAAAGAGCAGGACGCTTTTACATAGCAACACTATAAAAAGTAAGGCAATGTCCGTCGACAAAATTGAAATTTCTATATAGGCCGAAATAAAACCTTTTTAATCAAAAGTCCAAAGTGGAAAAGATTTTCATAATTTAGATAAATTATTGTACGTTTCCAGTAATTAATATAAATTTAAAAAATATTATTAATTCCAAATAAATTTAAATGAATTTTATTTCAAAAAATATAAATTAATATTAAATGTTTCAAAAATTATATATTAATTGTAATTTAAAAATATGTAATAATTACTTCATATTTCAAGGTCAAAAGGCATAACAAAATTTAATTAATACTTATTATGACACTTATAATTAGGTTTCGAATAATCCATTACTGAACATAAATATAAGGTGCATTTGGGTAAGATTTTTGTGGCAAAAAAAAAAATACTTTCTTCACTAAAAAAGTTATTTTTGATATATTTGGATAAATTTTTAAAAATAGTCAGAATCTAAAAAAAAATATATTTTTAACTTTTTAATAGAAATTAAAAATAGTAGCATATCAAAAAAATTCATTTTCAACTTTTTCAATTATATAACAAATTTTAATTTCAAAATCATTTTTTCAAAAGTTGAAACAAATATATCCATAGATATTGATCCTAATATTAGTAACTAAGGCATATTATGAGATAGGGATAGCAATCCCACAAGGTTCTCTTCAGAGCTCCTACATATAGCACTTATTGTACTATAAATTATTATTTTATATTACCTCTGTCTTGAAATAATTATTTATTTTTAAAATTTTATTTATTTATAAATAATTATTTATTTAAAAAATTTAGATAATATTAATTATTTTTTCTCAATTATATACCGATTAAATAAAGGGAAAAGAGTAAATGAAAAAAGATAATTAAAAAAGAGAGAGAATTAAATAAACATAATTTTATAAAATATACCTAAACTTTTCTAATATTAAATCTTTTCAATTATTTTTTTAATTTATATGCACATTTAAAATTAAACAGTTATTTCAATATGGAGATAATAATATCGAATGTAATTAACAGTCAATCATTACTTAATGATCAGTAATTATATTTGAAAATAGATGTAGCACAATAAAATTATATATATCACAAGATTATCCATTATAAATAATGAGAACCATCATATCGTTATTACTCGACTTTGGACAAGGCTTTCCCCCGATTCATACTTTTCTTCCGTGTACGGTTTTAGATATGGTACATGGGGCTCCAACGATAACGATTTTAATTAAGTTGGGGTATGCAAAATCCCCCGGGTATAGAAAGAACGATGATAAAGAAAATTATTCCGAGAAATCTGCTCATGAAATGCCAAAAGTTAGGCTCTAATACAGCTGCTACAAGGTCCCACTCTATTGAATTTATCTGTGTTAGAGTGACCAAGCCATCCTGGCCTAACAATTCGGTGGGAAATGGAAATTATTAGAACATAATTATATGATTGTACACTTGCTATTGTTATTTGTGTCTATGAGTATATTGTTACACCCTTCACTAGTTTTAACTTCATAAAGTTGTATTTTTTTTTTCTCACGTGTTAAGATTTATATTAAAGATTTGCCTTACATGATGGAGTATGGTGATTCAAATCAATATTGTCAAAAAAGGATAAAAACTTCATTATCAAAAAAAAAAAAGATGAAATTTCCATAATTAATATAATCAATAGCATTTATACTCATGTCATAGCCTTGATGTATGTTGTAAATGTTTCAACTTAGCCCTTCCCTATACTCTATATATGTCCCCGTAGAGCCTAATGTGGACAAAAAAGTATTTGGTCAGCTTGGAGACCCGTTATAGAAAAACCCAAAAAAACACAAATGTTTCTAAATCACATATCACAGTTGCTAATTCAAGCACTAGCTTGGTAATGTAACCAAAGTTAAGTGAAAAGCCATCCCTTCTCTCTGGCATTTACATTGTTCATTGCCAAAATAATTGGGTAGGGTCGCTCTCAAAAGGTCATCGCTCTCGTGTGGCATTGATTTTCATTCTCATTTCTCTTTTGTACTTGTTATTTGATGCAAAGAAAGACCAAAAAGAGGGTGAGACCCACCCCACAGCCATTCCCCTCCCTCCAAATCTCTCTCTAGCCGATGATAAAAGCACTAGATAATAATCATAGAACTTTCATTAACTTACATCCCCTTTTATTTATTTAACTTTTATTAGACACTCTCACTCTCACCCAGTGCGCACGCCCTTATAACCCACTACCCCACACCCACCACCCCCTTTCCTTCCTTCAATGTTTTTGGCACCCCACTGCCCTTTCCTTCAATGTTCTCGCACCTAGCTAGCTTGATGCACTTACTATACTTCTAATAACACAAGGTACTTGGGCCCCCACCCTCGTCCTTTCACGTAGGACCCTCCAACTCATCAATTATTTTATGCGCGTGCTTGTGCACGTGTGGTGTCCTCTCTATCTCTTTCTCTCTCTCTCTCTCTCTCTCTCTCTCTCATTGATCATTGATCCTTCTTTTCCCTCTCTTAATTGGCTCGGTGCAACACCCATACATTACCCTTACACCCTAACTAATTAATTAACATCATCAAATATACGACTCTTTTTATTTCATTTATCGAAATATACAAACATATTTGTCGTTAATTTCACTATGAAATTGAAAGGAGAAAATGGGTTCGTGGGAAAAGCAATGTGGCTATGATGCTAAGAGTAACAGTGACAAGTTGGCCAACGTGTCGGTGACCGAGCAGTCAAAGCAACAGATGGTGGATAGGCACTGTGCCGTGCGCCACGTCATCACACTGGACAGCAGCACGTGTTGATCGCAGCCTGAGGTCCCGCCACATCATAATCATCACCTTCATCATCAATTTTCCTCTCCCTCTTTTCAATTTTCTTCTTTTTCCTCTTCTCAATTCGAATTTATAATTGTTGTTTGGGTTTTCTTTTGTTCTTTCATCAAACTAGCCCAAACCTTTCTACCCCATTTTCAGTGCCCATTTATTCGTGCAGACGAGAAAACACCATCAAATATGGGCCCCATTTTGTGAAACCACACTTGCGTGGACCCCCTTTGATTACGAAGGGAGTGAGTAAAATAAAAAAAATAATTTTGTTTATAGTTCTATAGTTTCATCTGCCGTTCATTTTTGCTGGGAGAGGAAAGAGAGAAAGAGGAGACGGTGACAAACTGACACCACGTCACCCTTATTAAACAACAAACTTTTAAAGGCCCTGCCTATAAATATCATATGAATTATTGTGTTACTATTAGATTGTTTCACGCCACTTTTTGAGTACCTTGAGAAAAAAAAAAAGGGGGTTAAAAAATTAAAGAGACCCATGCTGATACTAGTCAACTCGGGTGAGTGCAAGGTGGCACGGAATGTGTATGTGGATCTTCGTGGTCAGCATAGGAGGTCAAGTTTGTTGACACAGTAAAACGGTAAGACGGAGATGTGAGTAGCGTGGTGGGTGATGATGGTGAAACCCGACCAGTGTAATATCGGGGTAAGCGACGCGAGAGTGGGGAAAGTATTTGGAGCTGAAGTGAAGGATAAATTTTGCTGTCGTTAGCAGAGATTCACTTCATTTTGCTGAGAGATGATATCCAAGTAACTGTAAAAACTGATTATTCTACTACTTTCAGGAATTGCTACATCCACTCTCCTTTTGTACCTGTGCCACTACACTCTTTTCCATCGTCCTTTTAGTTGTTAGTGAAATTAATACACGTTGGATTTGGAGAAATCATTGAGGAAAATGCATTTAAGGAATAAGGATCATAGTTTATAATTATTAAGAGAAAAATTAATAATTTATGATTTATAATTAATAGAAACAAAAAATATTATATATATAAAATAAAAAATGTGAGATAATAGACTATTTTGAATGGTAATATATAATTATAAATGACAACAAGCGAACCATTTTCAAAGAGAGAATACAAGTTAACTAAGGTGGTTAAGAATTGGTAAGAGAAGGAAAGGCTAGCAACACATTTTTTTTTTCTTTGTCATTATATGTTTTGAGGTTTCATTGAGTTAAATTTTGCCTTGGTTAATTTGAGAGATATGAATTGCTTTTATTTTATATACATTGAATCCACATAGCATGTGCTGATAAATTGATGGAAAAAATCTAAATATATGTAATGATAAAATTTTCAAAACATATTTCACATATTTTATGTATATTTAATTTTATTAATGTTTTTTTGCAATGGGGCTTTAAGGGATGTAAAAAATCACACTAAGGATATGTTTGGTTCGGAAATAAAAATGGAGATGAAAATTTCATGAATGAGCTCCATGTATAATTTTACATATAGAGTTTATCCATAAAATTTTCATCCCTATTTTTACTGCTTAACTAAATACACTCTAAATAGTCGTTAGCCCTTATATCAAAACTTATCACTTTTTTTTTCCTGAAATTAATGTTGTTTCTTGTGTATCTTTTTTCGCAAGCATTCAGGCCAATAAGTTTGTCTTCCTTTGCAATCATATCAATGTTGAAATAAGAGAAACTATGAGATAACTCACAATAATTTCGCTCTTTTGGATGATTCAATCTTTACGGATTTCAAACCCCATAACACGTGCAATCTTGTTAACTTATTATGTTGTATTTACGAGTGCGTTCGTCATAAATAATATTTCATACATCTACAAGAATATTCATTTAAGATACCAATGTTTAATTGTTCAAATGATTTGAAATTTATTCTTCTTAAGCAAAATTTTAGGTTCGAATTTTGTCATTGGAAAAAATTAGTGCTGGTAGCAAGGACTGATGGATACTGTAATGGTGCCTCCACCAAAATTTAAAATTTTGTAAAGATCATTTAGGTGTATATATGTTGCCCCCATTATCTTATTAAGCTTAATCACGCACTAAGATAAAAAAAAAATATGATTAAAAGAAGTCAATTTACTTTTTTATTCTTCACTCAACCCATTACTTTATTTATAGTTTGATATTAATTGATCTTTTATAATTTTGGATTAATATATTTTTTATGTATAAATCAAATTATTTAAAACTTTATTAATATATTTTTTGATACCTAAATATAATTATGTGAACTTTTATTATACTTATATATTATCCTTACTCCTATTACATAAATTTTTTGAATCCATCACTAACTAATATAATTTTACTCTCATAATAGACTGATCCAACTTGAACCAGATTAATTGAAATCAAATAAGCTTTGGATACATGTGGTTTAGACCAAAAAATAATTTTGTTTAAGGTAACAACATAAGAATTAAGAAAACAATTCAATTACTTCAAAATTTGAAAATAAAAATATTTTAAAAGACTAAATTGCTCTTTCACTTATTAAAGAGTCACATTAATTAAAGAATTATGACAGGTCAACAGTAAAAGTGATGAGAGAGAGAAACGGTTACATTTAACGAAGATTAAGATAAAAAAAGGTATAAAATCATTCATTCTTTATTAAAATTTTAAAATAACAAATACAATGGAATACAGTTTTTCTTAAATGAATATTATTTTAGAATAGAAGGATTAGTTTTTGGGGCAAAACATAACCTATCATATTAATACCCCTAACCTTTGCAATTAATTATACAAGATTTTATCCTAACCTCCTAATATTTATGTATGTGTTTATATCATTGTTTTTCTCCTTATCAACAGAAACTAATTAGTATATAATTCAATGATCCTTAAAAACACTTATACGAAAATGAACGAAAGTTAACATAAATTAAAATTTATATTTTATATTTTATATTTTATATTTTATATTTTAAATACATTGTAACGTAACTTTTTATGTATATACTCAATCAATCAATTAATTTTAAATAGTGACAATAAAATACTGGTGTTGAGATTAAGCGTATGTTGAATTTAGATAAGCATCTAGAAAATTTAAAATAATAATAGGGTCAAAATTTGCAAAAGATAAATAAATTAATTTGAGAGTAAAGAGAATTTAAAAAAGGTGAATAAAAACATATAAATCATAATAATGAATTGAGTTATATTATTTGTATATTTTTAATGGATCATTATGTCAATACTTATCCATCTATTATTAAATGGGGTATAATTTTCAATTTAATCAAAACTCATGTTATATCCAACAATAAATAAATAGATATTAGCATTAAAAAAATGAGATATATACGCAACATTTTCCTAATAAATTGACTTGACACTATCCTTAACTAGTTCGAACGAGGCATTGCACGCTTGTGTGTTTAATGATGTTAAATTAAATGCGTGTGTCTTGTTAGTCAAAATACTACAGTTTTACTAGTTTTAAGCAAGCCGAAGGATTTGAGAGTCATTAAGTTGGAGCACGTAACATTATAATTATAATTAAATTAATGATTAATGGCAAAAGCGGTAGTCTGAGACTTTGGGAATTGAGAGTGGATGAAGCACCCAAAAAACAAAAAAAAAGGGGAAAGCAGAAGCGAGAATGTCACATGGCATGTGAGCAACAGCTGTGTCCACTCCTCATCTTGATAAATACCCTTCTCACCATCCTTCCTAAGACTTTTGACTCCCCCCTTCCTCTCTCTCTCTAATCGTCACCTCTCAAATCACTCACTCTCTCTCTCTCTCTCTGAAACCTGAGCTTCTGAGCTCTCTCTTTCTCTCTCTCTAATGGCAGAGCTCATACCCTAGACACACCTAGCTTCTCTCGCACAAACACAGACATCCTCTCTCTTCTCTTCCTCTTCATCGCTCTCTCCGAAGCTCCTCACAAAAATGAAACCCATACAGAGCTTCTTCTTCTTTTTTTTCTTCCTGGTTGTGTTGTCCGTACAAGCAGCAGCAGCAGCAGTAGCTTCTTCATCGGCTCCGAGAGACCCCACTCAGCAACTGATCAGCTTCAAAGCCACCCTCCCCAACCCTTCTCTGCTCTCCAACTGGCTCCCCAACCACAACCCATGCTCATTCACCGGCGTCACCTGCACCACCACCACCACCACCACCACCAAGCAACAAGCCATCACCTCCCTAGACCTCACCTCCATCCCCCTCACCACCAACCTCACCGCCGTCGCCACCTTCCTCCTTCCCCTCGACCACCTCCAACAACTCACACTCAAATCCACCAACCTCACCGGCCCCATTCCCTCCTCCGTTCCCTCCCCCTGCGCCGCCACCCTAACCACCCTAGATCTATCCCAAAACGCACTCTCCGGCTTCCTCGACGACATGTCGTTCCTCTCCTCATGCTCCGCTCTCCAGTCCCTCAACCTCTCCAATAACCTCCTCGAGTTCCCTCCCAACGGCTCCCCCAAATGGACCCTCCGCACCAACAACAACCTCAAACTCCTCGACCTCTCCTACAACAAACTCATCGGCCCCAACGTCCTCCCCTGGATCCTCTCCACCGGCTGCGACGGTCTCCGCAACCTCTCCCTCAAGGCCAACAAGCTCACCGGCGAAACCGACTTCTCCGGTTGCCAAAGCCTCCAGCATTTGGACCTCTCCTCCAACAACTTCTCCGTCGCCATTCCCTCCTTGGGCGAGTGCTCCTCCTTAGAGTACCTCGACCTCTCTGCCAACAAGTACTTCGGCGACATTGCCCGCGTCATCTCACCCTGTAACAACCTCGTATACCTCAACGTCTCCGGTAACCAGTTCTCCGGTCCGGTTCCCCCCCTTCCCTCCGGTTCCCTCCAGTACGTGTACCTCTCCGGTAACCACTTCACGGGACAGATTCCGTTAACCGTTACGGACCTCTGCTCCACACTCGTCGAACTCGATCTCTCCTCTAACAACGTCACGGGTCCCGTACCCGCCGAGTTCTCGGCTTGCTCGTCTCTCGTGTCGTTTGATATATCGTCCAACAAGTTCACTCGCGAGTTGCCGATTGAGATTTTTGTCCAAATGGGGAGCCTCAGGGAGCTGTCTCTCGCGTTCAACCAGTTCGTTGGGTCGCTCCCCGAGTCGTTGTCGAAGCTGGTGAGTTTGGAATCGCTGGATCTGAGTTCCAACAACCTCTCCGGGTCAATCCCGAAGTGGCTGTGCGAGAATCCGAGGAATCGTTTGAAGGAACTGTACTTGCAGAATAACCTCTTCACGGGTTCTATTCCTCCCACGCTCAGCAACTGTTCCAACCTCGTAGCATTGGATTTGAGCTTCAACTACCTTACCGGCACCATCCCTTCCAGTTTAGGGTCACTCTCCAACCTCCGAGACTTGATCATATGGTTGAACCAGCTCCACGGGGAGATACCCGATGAGCTGAGGTACATCAAGAACCTGCAGAACTTGATCCTCGACTTCAACGAGTTGAGTGGAACCATTCCTTCTGGGTTAAGCAATTGCACCCAATTGAATTGGATTTCCTTATCGAACAACAGGCTAACGGGGGAGATTCCACCTTGGATTGGAAAACTCTCCAATTTGGCAATCCTCAAGCTCAGCAACAACTCTTTCTCCGGCAGCATTCCGCCGGAGCTGGGCGACTGCAACAGCCTGATTTGGTTGGATCTCAATACCAACTTGCTAACTGGCCCCATCCCGCCGGAATTGTTCAAGCAATCGGGGAAGATTGCGGTGAATTTCATCAGTGGGAAGACTTATGTTTACATCAAGAATGATGGGAGCAAAGAGTGTCATGGTGCTGGGAACTTGCTGGAGTTTGCGGGGATCAGCCAGCAGCAGCTGAACAGGATTTCCACCAAGAACCCCTGCAACTTCACCAGGGTCTATGGAGGTAAGCTACAGCCAACATTTAACCATAACGGTTCCATGATCTTTTTGGACATCTCGCACAACATGTTGTCCGGTACTATTCCGAAGGAGATTGGGACAATGTACTATCTCTACATTCTCAATTTGGGACACAACAATATCTCTGGTAGCATCCCTGAGGAGCTTGGGAGCATGAAGAACCTCAACATTCTTGATCTCTCCCACAATAAGCTCCAAGGGCTGATTCCCCAGTCATTGACGGGTCTTTCCCTCCTCACAGAAATTGATTTTTCTAACAACTTTTTGTCGGGGTTGATTCCGGAATCGGGTCAATTCGATACCTTTCCGGCTAGCAGGTTCCAGAACAATTCTGGTTTGTGTGGTGTCCCTCTTCCACCGTGTGTGGCGGGTGCCGGAACCGGCGAATATGGTCAGAATCAGAAGTCTAATAACAGGAAACAGGCTTCTCTTGCAGGGAGTGTGGCCATGGGGCTTCTCTTCTCCTTGTTCTGTGTCTTTGGTTTGATGATCATTGCCATTGAGACCAGGAAGAGGAGGAAGAAGAAGGAAGCTGCCCTTGATGCCTACGTTGACGGTAATTCTAATTCCGGCGTCGCCAATGGCAGCTGGAAACTGACCAGTGCCCGGGAAGCTCTTAGCATAAACCTTGCCACATTTGAGAAGCCCCTCAGGAAGCTTACTTTTGCAGATCTTCTGGAAGCCACCAATGGATTTCACAACGATAGTCTTATTGGCTCTGGAGGGTTTGGTGATGTGTACAAGGCTCAGTTGAAGGATGGAAGCATTGTGGCCATCAAGAAACTGATACATGTGAGTGGACAAGGGGATAGGGAATTCACTGCTGAGATGGAAACCATTGGGAAGATCAAGCACAGGAACTTGGTTCCCCTTCTGGGATACTGCAAGGTTGGGGAAGAAAGGCTTTTGGTCTATGAGTACATGAAATATGGAAGCCTTGAAGATGTTCTGCATGATCAGAAGAAAGCTGGGATCAAGCTGAATTGGGCAGTGAGGAGGAAGATTGCAATTGGGGCCGCAAGGGGATTGGCTTTTCTTCACCATAATTGCATCCCCCACATTATTCACAGAGACATGAAGTCAAGCAACGTGTTGCTTGATGAGAACTTGGAAGCTAGAGTCTCTGATTTTGGAATGGCTAGGCTCATGAGTGCCATGGATACCCATTTGAGTGTTAGCACACTAGCAGGGACCCCAGGATATGTGCCTCCTGAATACTATCAGAGCTTTAGGTGCTCCGCTAAAGGTGATGTCTACAGTTATGGTGTGGTCTTGTTGGAGCTTCTGACAGGGAAAAGGCCAACGGACTCTGCTGATTTTGGTGATAACAATCTTGTGGGGTGGGTGAAACAGCATGCCAAGCTTAAGATAAGTGATGTCTTTGACCCGGAGCTGATGAAGGAAGAACCCAGCCTAGAGATTGAGCTTCTTCAGCACTTGAAGGTTGCTTGTGCTTGTTTGGACGACAGGCCTTGGAAGCGCCCAACGATGATTCAGGTCATGGCAATGTTCAAGGAAATCCAGGCAGGGTCAGGGGTTGATTCACAGTCTACAATAGCCACAGAAGATGAAGGTTTCAGTGCAGTTGAAATGGTGGAGATGAGCATTAAAGAAGCCCCAGAATTAAGCAAGCAGTAGGCAACTCTTTCTTTGTCTTTGTGGGAACAAAAGGAAAGAAGAAAGAAGAGCACTCAGCTCCCCCAAAGTTTTTTTTCCTTCTTCTTAACCGCTTTTAATTTATTTTCAGATAAAGAGAGGAAACGGATAATAGAGGGGATTGTCTGGGTCTATGATGTATGTAGTCTTGTTATTTTTATACATAAAAACAGTCGTTTAACTTGTATATAAACATTTTCTGTTTTACCACCTATGTTTCTTCTTAGAATTTTCAAAGTACTTCTCTCATTCGGATATAATCCTGAAAAAGGTTCTGTTACGTTGAATCTACGACCCCAGTTGATGGTGACTAAGTGGAGGATCTTTTGGCACTTTCTTTAGGCTGTTCGATTTGTTTTCCCCTATTTTGATCAACCGCAACTTTTCCTTGATTACATAATATGTCAAAACATGTCTTTAAAATGACTATAACATCATTTTTCTTAATTAAGAAACTCAATCCCTGCGCTCCTCAGTCCTCAAGATGTTCTGAGCCTTCTGACCCTTCTTATTTTGTTTGCTAGTTGAAGCACTCTATAGGGAAAAGTATCACTCCGCTGATGGTAATTTTCTTGAGCTTGCTAAATAATTTTGGCCTAATTGACCACACATCTTGAGGCTCAACATTATAGGTTGTCCATATTTATTAGCATCTATCTCCGTGTTACTTTAGTACTTTCACATCCATCTTTCCTAATGAATTTCTCCACTTAATAACAAAAAGGAACAGGTAAGCCACTTGAATTTAGGAATTATATCGGTTAAGGTTTTGCCATCCGTGTCTTACTACTGTAGAGCGTGCACGTTTCTTGGATCAACCTCAAAAATTAAACGCTTGATAACCCCTGCTTTTGCAAGTTGAGAGAAAATTGCAGAAGGTAAATCAAATTAGCAAATTGTGCGCACCGCCATTTCCCAAGGCATTTGTGTGCGTGTGCGTGTGCGTGTGCGTGTGCGTGGTGGAGTGTCATTAGTTAGAATTAAGAATGTGAAAAAAAGATCAGCCGAGGATAAGGGCCAAATGTCAGTTGTCAAAAGATGAAAGCATCAGAGTGCTGGACCAAACCTTGACCTATGGAAACCGAGTGCTATGGTAATTATTATCACAGTATTTGTGATGATTAATAGGAATAGTTCGGACCACAAAAAATAGATTAAGAAGTTCAACTTCCCCACCCCCTTACTACTAACAAGATTTGTTGGACCATCGGGGGTTGATAAAAAAAAGTCCACAATGTCATAATTGCAAACCTTTTACATACGAAATTAGTGTTTTCATAATTAGCAAGAATCTTCAACTCATGAGTGACTGCTCATTTCCAATTTTTTTTTAAAAAAGGAAGAAGCAGTAAATGAATACATTTTGTCCGTTCTCCATGGATGTCGTGCTTTGCACGTGATCTGGATCATTGATGCGGTAAATAATTACTTTCTCTGTGACTGGGACAATGTGCCCCTCCAGTGGTCACCTATTTGTATACCTTATGCCAGAAAACATGGACATGGACATACATAATATTATAATTATAAATATAAATAAATCAACAGTAAAGAACGGTATCCAGTAGACAAAGACAAATATTTTCAATAAATTACCCGTACTAACATAACAAGGGTTTTGATTTAAATGTATTCAACTTACATGTGCACTTTAACTTTTGCGTATGCCCCTTTGCGTGAGAGAAAAAAAACATTTTGCCATATTTCCTTTATCAATGTAAACATTTTGAAATATGAATACGGGCACATCTGGATCAGAAAAAAGAGTTTGAGAACAATGCTTTGAATATACATGGTGGTGATGAAAATAGCAAAGAATCTGAAGGAAATTAAGGTAGCATTTAATATGAATATATACTATGAAGCACAAGGGTAACCTCCCAGCTATTAAATACTCACCATGACGATCCGTTATGAGCCCTTCGGAGCTCAGACTAATGTATTCGCATAATTAATGTTGCCTTTGTTTCCTCTTTCTTAATAATTTCATTCTAGTTTTATTTTATTTTGTTTTCATCTCCTGTCTGTTTCTTGTTCCATTGTCTGGGTTACACATCTCTGAAAGAGTTGGAAACACTTTGGTCCTCTAAACTGTCATTAGATTTATATAATTACAATGCCGGTGTAGCTATGAAAGTACATACGGGGGTACGTACGGTTAAATTACCCACTAATTCTTATTATTGTGGATATTCCCCTACGAATCTTGTACGCTTTGTTTTTTAACCGCCCCATATGTAACCCCGGAAAGAAATAAGGGTAAAAATTAAATTGGTACGATATTGTTATGGTATTTCCAAATTCCAATAATCTTGTTCCTTCACCAAATTAAACTACACAGAACAAAAGAAAAAGAAAACGCAGCCAGAAAAATCAATCACGGAAAGAGGATAGGTCCGTTTGAAAAATTCAAACATTGAAACGGAACTGTAGATGATTTTTTCTCTGGAATTGAATGCGGTTCATAGTTAGTTCAACGTAGCTCAACCATATTATTCCTTTTTTCGTTTTTGGACTGGTATGGTAACTCAACCATATTATTGAAGTGTCACAGCCGTGTACATTTTCGTGTGATGGAACTGTTTGACCCAAAACTGTAGAATTTGATTCGAGGAATGTAGATATAGATATAGCTTTTTGCATGTTGAAATAGAAGTTGTTCCAAGCCCAACGAGGGCTTCAAGAATTTAATGTGGTTCTCACAACTCACATTCCCAGCCACAGCTATCAGAATGACACGCGCAGGTTAATTGACACGTGGGCCAATGGGCCAACTGCTTCTGTCGGAAAGCGAACCCCATAACGTCTTGCGATACGATGCCGTCGCTTTCGGGTCCCGCTTGAATTGACCCGAATGTTTAAAATAAATATTACCATGTGATGATTCCTTAAAATGCTCACTAGTTTAGGAAGGGCAGTCATTAGACTAATGTTATGGGATACTTTGATGATAAAATCATTTTCATGATTCAAGGAATCATTTCAAACGGAAGAGTTATAGCTCACAGGCAAAATAAAATGAAATAAAGCAAAGGAATAGTGCTTAGAAAAAGGCAACCTCAAGTTATATAAGAGACCCGAAATAATTACATCACTTGATAAAAATTATACTAGTCTCTTGATATTAGACAATATTATATACGATACTTTTTAATTTATAAAAATATATACTTATCTCCCCAAAGATTTAGGTGATATTTCATTAGATAACTTTATATTTTGTGAAAATATAATATTCAACACCCCTATAAATATGATATCGAATATCCTTGTAGGATGTGTCAGTACAAGTATGACCAATTGAAAGGTATTGTGAATAATATCACCTAATTTTAGTGAAGATTAATATAATTTACCCCTTTTTTTTATAAAGTATAAATTTGTTGCTTTAATTGCTAAATTACAAATATTTATTATATTGTTAATTTGTGGTAAATTTTAAAAAAAATGAACATAACAACAATGTGATTAAATAACTTTTATGCCTTATTTGACATTTGGAATTGGATATAGAATTAGAGCATGAAACTGAAATTGGACTCCTCAATTTAAAATTTTATGTTTAGAATAACATATTGAATTAGAATTACAATTCCATATTTCAATTCCGTGGAATTGAAAAATAACTGATATGATCAATTCTTAATTCCTAGCCTATATCATATGAATTATCAATTTTAAGATTTATTAAATGTCTCTCTCCACATTAAAGTTTATATGATTCTCCCTTTTTTCTATATATATATATATATATATATATATATATATGCTATCTATTATATTTATTAAAATATAATATTTTATAAAAACAATAATATAAAAAATTTCCTAAATTATAATCCAAAAAAATATTGTTTTATATATGAATAATTTTCATCAAACTACTATAGTATAAAATTGTTGTTTATTAGTATTTTTATTAATTTTAAATTTTGAATCATATATTAAAATAATAAAACTAAAATCAAATTTACAATTATAATTTATGTTCTAATTCTTTATTGATCCCAGATAAAAAATTTAAAATTCTAAGTCAATTGAAATTGAAATTCCATATTATAATTCTAATTCTAGTGTACAAACGGATATATTAATTTTTAGACTAAACCGTTTGTAGTATCCAAAATTTCTAATAGTTCGAATTGAGTTGAGTTAGTTTACTGTGCTATTAAACTTTCTCAATGCTATTTTTTTTATTTATAGGACTCAAATTAAAGACTTTATTAAAGAGGAAAAAAGTAATAAATATACTATTTGAACTAACTATAATCTGTATTGCATTAATTCTGATGGATACAAAAATATATTAAATAATTTTGAATTAATATAAAATTCATTATATATGATACACAAGATATCAACTTTCAATTCAACCATAAATTTTAATTGTGAAAATTTACAAATAAAAAGTATTTAGTCGTGTACAAAAAGTTTCTTAAAGTTATACTAATATAACTTGATGGTAACCTAAAAAATAATTATAAATCTTATTTTATCAAATAAATTTTAATTACTTTCATAGAAAATGACTTAACTAATTAATAAGTTATCAAGGTTCTTTACAATATTAAGAATTTAAGTCCATAAAAAAAGTATTGGTGAAGAGAGATATCTTCGATGCCTTGAGTAATTAATTATAACCTCACACCTACACAAAAAAAATAAAAAAAAGCCTTATTAGACCAAATAATTAATTTTACCTATTAGATATTTTATACACAAATGGCTTATAGCATAACACGTACAATTTCAAGCCACATTAGTTTGATTCCACTCTGTATCAGCTGTTAACTATCGACCCTAATCATTTCACAAAATATTTCTATATAATATTGTTTTTCAAAAAACATATGTCGTTCACTCTTATTAATTTCTCTATATCAATGCATAAAGGACAAATTTAATTTTGAAGCTTGGTGTTGTCTTACTGTATAAAATTTGTTCCAAGAATATAAAATTATTGTATAAGATAATTTTCATTTAATAAAGAAATTGATATGGAAACAATTTGGTAATTATTTGAAATTTACTTTTCAGTTTCTTGTTAAAATAAAATTAACAACGAATAAACAAGTTGATGTGAGTCAAGACGCTAGTATATAGGTATAAATGGACTATCTTTGATCTTAAAGCTACATACATTTAGTTAAGTTAGAATTTTTTAATTAGGTGCTGATCCTTTTTTTTTTTTTAGCCAGATATTAGACTCGTCCACTAGAATAATAATTTTGTACTGATACAATTTTATACTTATTTGATATAACAAAATACAATTTCACTATTAATTGAAAATTATTCATTTTTTATTTTTATTTTTATTTACAATTACATTTTTTATTCAGCCAATCAAACTATGCTAATGTCAACGCTTAATTGATTTAAATAATTTAATATTTATTAGTTTTAAACAAAGTTTGAAGTATCTTGTAGATGGAAAAAAAAATAGCACTTATTTAGAGAACTTTAGCATCATAATGGGCCAATTAGTTTTAAAAAAAAATCAAACTCTATAAGTTTGGATAAGATTTTTTTTTTTTTTCTTTCGTTTCTTTTGAAACCTCGTAGACGCAGCAAACACTTAAAACTCATGAAAACTGGAAAATGAATGTTATATAATTACTGCAAAACAAAGGATGTGTTGGGTGTCGGTGGTTTGGTCTAGACGAGAATAAAGATTATATAAATTTTAATCATAGTAACAACTGGGATGTGAAATCAAAATGAAGGGGTCCAACTCAACAACAAGGATATGTCGACAAATCGTTATGGTACAGTAGAACCAGAGGAAGGAAGGAGGGGCCATCCTCAATCAGTGCGTGAATTCACTGGTTGTGTACTATGCTAGCTCTATGATTTTAAGAAAAGATTCTAATGTAAAACGTGTACGGTCAAGGAGTGTCGTTTATGTTCCCATGATTGGTCACATACACTGACCTGATCTATCTGGTAGAACTAGAATTAGCAAGGACGGAACGGGATGGGTCACGCATTCTTTTCTTGCCGTTTCCATTTTTGTTGTTGCCATCCATTTTTTTGGTTAAATTTTCTTTTCTTTTTTACTTGAACCGTGACCGTGAGATACAAAGACAAAGATCCAAAACTAGTAATTGATGATGCTTACCACGCTATAATTTTGAATTGATGAGTTCCTGGATCAAGTATCATATAAAAAGAAACAGTAAATATTTGATTTCTTAAATTGTTTATACCGAACAACACTACGTTCTGATTTTATAATTTTTTTTAATGAGATCTACTGTTAAATAAATGGGAACCGAATATTATTTGATCTTTAAGTTGAGTGAGGAGTCACGTACTCCGTCAAACGGGATCAGCATTTTTTGTTCGATAATTCAACTGAAAAGGCTCAACCTAAAGATAGAAGGGGAGCAAACAAGGCACAGCATACACACCATAAACCAGTAAAAGACAGATCATGAAACAAAAAACTATAGACGGGATCAGCATATTGTTATAAGAAAACATTGTATGCAAAATTTATGATTAAAATATTCATCCTCAATTTAAGCTAATGTCAAATTGATTTTTTTTTTTTTCAAAGTTCATGGATTAAAATGAGTTATTTTATCATTCTAATTGATATTACTAAATTTAATGTTGCCACATAAATTCGTCGGACATGCATGCTCGCAAAAATTTAAACGAAAAGTGCAAATTGCATACTTGGTACAAGGAGCTGGAGTAACATATATAACAAGGAGCCACCATATGGAGTTTGACAAAGAGAGGAAGTACTAATTGGCTAAGTATGTTGCATGATAAAGCATCAACTAGTAGCATTACGTGAGAGACTTGCTCAAGTGGTAGTTATGCTATCTGTCTAGTTAGTTACTTTTCTGTTATAAGTTATTTCAGTTGTAACTGACATGGAAATAGCTAGTGCATGTAGTAGAGAATCTAGTTAGTGTGTATAAATAGCCATGAGCTTGTATCTTGTAAGTAGCTGATTCATTTGTAAACTTTCATCAGAAGAATAGTTCAATTTTCTCTCTTCCTCAAGAACTTTCCTTTCCAACTCATGCTTCTCTTTCTTGTTCTCCACTCTTAGCTTAGAAATTTGTTATGTTATCAGCAACCAAGTTCTGCATTCGATCATGGAGAATCAAGAATACAATCAAGTTCCAATGATGCGGGAGAATCAACAATTCGGTCAGGTTCCATTGATGAATCAGGTTCCTTTGATGAACCAGCTTCCATTGATGAATCAACAACATCGACACCAAAATTTGGTGAATCAAGGAGTTCAAAGTCCTTTGCTAGATCCATTGAGCCCATACTTTCTTCACCTAGGTGAAAGTCTAGGTATTCCTCTCATACCAATGCTTCTTACTACTCAAAATTATCATATGTGGTCAAGGGTGATGAGATTAGCACTCAAGGGTCAATATAAGTTGAAGTTCATAGATAGATCAATCTTGAAACTTGATGAAGACGATCCCAATTTTCTAGCATAGGGTAGGTGTAATACGTATGTTGTATCTTGGATTACTCATTCTTTAAACCCTAAAATTTACTAGAGTTTTGTATGGAATGAGATTGCTTATGAGCTGTAGGATGATCTCAAAAGAAGATACTACCAAGGAGATGCTTTTTGTATAGCAGAATTGCAAGAAGAGTTATTCTTCATCAAGCAGGGTGACTTTACAAAGATGAAGTCAATATGGGAAGAGCTACAAAATTTCAAACCCATACCTAATTGTGCTCGTGGAGGAGTGTGCATTTGTGGCTTAGCGATTATAAGAGATTACATGAAGACAAATTATGTGGTGAGATTTCTCAGAGGATTAAATGAGCAGTACTCACATGTTAGATCTCAAATAATGTTGATGAAGCCCTTGCCTGATATCAATGAACCTTTTTCCTTGCTTACACAACAAGGAATGTAAGTGAATACTGATACACATGACACAGTTACACTATTGAATACTAGTGATCAAAGACGAGGTGGTTTAGGTACCAGAGCTGTGGAAAAGGACAACCCCCCAACATGGGGTAAAGGAACCCAAAGGAAGGGGCAATATTCTTCCAAGGTGTGTACTTGCTACCAGAAAAGTGGTCATACTATGGAAGAATGCTACAAGAAACATGGTTACCCTCCCCATATGCAAAAAGGAAAGAGTGTTGTTAACAATTCCACCTCAAAGAATGATGATGAGAGGTGTGAAGAAGATAGTTTTTCAAGAAAGAAGGATGTACTGGAAGATGAAGGGATTGTTTTCACAAGAAAACAGAAGATGAAATTTGTTGGCTTTCTTGTGATCCAAATTAGAGTGTCAAAAAATCCAGCTGCGGATCAAAGTAATACTACTTGAGGCGGGTATAGGGGAAAGATTTTGGCCCCGCGGGTAATGGGGACTGGGATTTTAAATACCGGTATGTTAAATAGGACGGGGGCGAGGATGATTATCTCCATCTCGCGGGTACTCGCCATGAAATTACTATTTTACCCTTAAATTATTAACTTAGTTAAAATAATATTATTATTATTATTTAAATTGATTAGACTAAGGTTTAAATTTATAAGTTAGATTTATTTATACTTATTATATATTAGACTAATGATTGGATTACTATTATGTGTTTATTTTTATTTTTAGTATTTTAAGTTGTTAGAATTTAGATTGTAGAATTAGATTATTATACTTATTTTTTATTTATTTTATGCTTTTATTTTTATTTTAAGTATATTAAATTGTTAGAATTTTAATTGTTAAATTAGATTATTATTTATGGTTATTTTAAATATTTTATGATATTAGAATTTTTATATTTAATTTAAATTTTAAAAATTTTTAATATTCTAACAAGTATCCATGGATATCCACGAGTACCCGTAAATCCGCGGGTAAATAAAAAATGGGTACCCGCATGGACATGGGGCAGGGGACAGGGGCGGGTATTTACTCATAGGACGGGGGACGGAGGCCTATCACCTGCGCCCGCCCCGCCCCGTTGACATCCCTAGTCCGAATCATAACATCACAAACCACAACACATGGCAAATAACATCAGTACATCCAAACCCTCCTCAGGTATTTCTTATATCCTTTCTTGTAAAAGCAAAAACCAGAAATGGATACTAGATACTAAAGCAACAAATCATATTTGTTTCTTCTTATCTAGCTTCCATAGTTATAAGAAGATCCTCCCTATATGACTTCATTTATCTGACGGTAGCATTGTTCAAGTTGTCATGTCAGGTAGTGTCATCTTTTCTAACTAATTTTACCTCATAAATGTGTTGTATATTCCTCAATTTTCTTTTAACCTCATATCTGTTTCAAAAATTGTCACCAATATAAACTACAACCTCATTTTTCTGCCTTTCAATGTATTATACAAGAAATGAATACCTTGAGGATGATTGGTGTTGCTGAACTTGAAGATGGCTTGTATGCTATGAGGCTGGACAATCCTAAAAGAATTCCTACTGTTAGTTTAGATTCCAATGTTGCAAATTTTCATTTTTGTAATTCTAGTATTAGAAATAAAGAGTCAGAGTTATGGCATTCAAGGGATTAAAGAACATCCATATTCTAATAAAATGCATGTATTGCATAAAATTTTTCCTTTCATAGATTCAAAACTTGTAAATTCCCATTGTTCAATTTGTCGCTTAGCCATGTTCAAAAGACTAACTTATCCTGAGAGCACTAATGTTTCTGAAAATTACTTTGATTTGTTGCATGTTGACATATGGGGGCCTTTTGGTACACCTTCGATTTTTGGACATAAATATTTCCTCACAATTGTTGATGATAGGTCCCGGTTTACTTGGATATTCTTCATGAAATTTAAGTCTAAAATAAGACACCTTCTACAAGCTTTTATCAAACTGGTTTAGTTCAACACAATAAGCATGTCAAGAAAATTAGATTTGACAATGGTCAAGAATTTAAAATGGAACAATTTTACAAGGAAACAAAGATCATTCACCAAACTTCTTGTGTTGAATGTCCTCAGCAAAATGGTGTTGTGGAAAAAAGGCACCAAATTATCGTAAGCATAGCTAGGTCATTGATTTTTCAATCAAACTTATCTTTTTCTCTTTGAACATATGCTGTTGCACATGTTGTGTTTTTGCTTAATAGGATACCTAGCACTAAACTGTCAAATGAATGCCCTTATAAAGTGTTGCATGGGTCTGTTCCTTCAATGCATCAGCTCAAAGTATTTGGTTCACTCTGCTATGCCTCCACTAATATTGCAAATAGATCCAAGTTTGACCCTAAAGCCAGACAATGTGTATTCTTAGGATTTAAAAAGGGTACCAAAGGATTTGTCTAACTTGACTTACAAACCAGAGAGCTCTTCTTATCTCAAAATGTATTATTTCATGAAACTTTATTTCCTTTTCAAACTGCATTTGCTTCACAGGATTCATCAGCTGAACAAAATTTTCTTCATCTATCCGATCACAATGGTTTTGCTATGAATAATTCATTCAAACTCTGGGATTCTTATTTTTTCCTTAATTCTAGCACAAATTTCACCACACTTCCATCACAACATGTTGTTGTTCCACATAATCCACCTCAACCTCAATCAATCAATAATTTAGAACCTACATTTTCCATTGATAACACACAATCTCAAGAGACCACTCATTCACTCAGTGATAATGTTGGTACAAATCACTCACTTTCTGATAACCAAAACACAAGCACATCTACTGACAGTCTTAGTGTATGTTTGGTTATGCTTTTGTAGAATTAATTTTAGATATAATTGATTTTGTTAAAATTGATTTTGAGGTAAATTGATTCATGTTTGGTAGTTCCTCTATAAATAATTTTGACAGAAAGTAAAAAATTTTCACCCAGAATCAATTCTGGAGACAAGAATTGATTTTGATCTTGCTAAATCAAACATCATTAAAATGGATTAGAATTAATTTTGGACACACTATTAAGCGTTCTACAAAGGTAAAAAGGCCACCTTCATACTTGCAGCAATAGCACTGTAGCTTAGCCACTCAAGGACAGCACCATGACTCCACAAGTATCTATTTTCCTTTATCTCATCTCTTAGCTTATGACAACCTTTCCCCTAAGTACAAAGCCTTTTCCCTTACCATTGCTTCCTAAATAAAACCTAAAACCTATAAAGATGCTGTGATTCATGAATGTTGGCGGCAAATTATTAAGCTCAATTAAATGCTCTTAGTGCTAACAATACTAGATTCTGACAAAACTACCTCCTAGAAATAGAGCTATAGGTTGGGTATTTTAGGATTAAAAATAATCTGGATGGCACTGTTGAAAGACACAAAGCTAAGCTAGTGGCTAAAGGATATGCACAAACTGAAGGGCTAGATTTCCTGGAAACCTCTAGTCCAGTGGTTAAGATGACTACCATTAAACCAGTTCTAGCACTTGCAACTACAAATAAGTTGTACCTGAAGCAGTTGGATGTAAACATTGCTTTCTTGCGTAAAGATCTCCCTAAGGAGGTCTGTATGACTCTTCCCCCCAAGTAACCAATATGAGCTCCCAGGTAAAGTCTGTCATTTGCCAAAATCCTTATATGGTTTGAAGCAAGCAAGTAGGCAATGGAACTACAATTTGACTGAGGCTTTGACAAGCTATGGATTCCAGCAGTCTAAGGCAGATTACTCATTGTTTGTCAATCACTCTCAAGGCAAGTTTACTGCCATCCTAGTTTACGTTGATGATCTACTTCTTGCTGGCAATGATCTTGGTGAAATAAATTGGGCGAAGAGTTTGTTGCATGATAAATTCATAATTAAAGATTTGGAAGATGTGAAGTACTTTTTAAGGATGGAAGTGGCTAGGTCTAAGAAGGGAATTGTATTATTCCAAAGTAAATATGCATTGGAACTCCTTCAAGAGATTGGTTCCTTAGCTTTCAAACCTATTGCTTGTCCTTTTGATCCTTCATGCAAATTGCAAAAAGAGGGGAATGCTCTCTATTCCGACCCTTCATCATATCACAAGTTGGTTGGTAGATTATTATATCTAATCAACACTGGATCTGATCTGTCCTTCTCAATTAGTCAACTTAGTTAATACTTGGATAAGCCAATGATTGAGCACTTTCAAGCAGCTATAAGGGTACTTAAGTACATCAAGTCAGCTCTTGCCCAAGGACTATTCTTCCTTGCTGAATTAGATGGGAAAATCACTGGATTTGTTGATGCTAACTAGGGCTCATGTATTGATACTAGAAGGTCAATCTCGGGGTTCTATTTTTTCTTTGGCAAGGCACTAATTTCATGGAAATGTAAGAAATAGCCCACAGTTGTTTGAAGTTCCTCAAAAGTAGAATATAGGGCAATGGTTATTGTTGATTGTGAAGCTCAGTGGCTAAGCTATCTATTGTAGGACTTGCAGTGTCCTTTTTCAGGCCCAATACCATTATTCTGTGATAATAACTCTGCCATGCACATAGCAACTAACCTAGTCTTCCATGAGAGAAGCAAGCATATTGAAATGGATTGCCACACTGTCAGGGAGAAAATCACTAATGGCCTACTATACTTACTCCCTATTTCAAGTAAAGACCAAACTATGGACATTTTCACCAAAACCTTGTATCCAGGTCCATTTCAGCTAATAGTTTCCAAGCTTGGCCTCATTGACATATATTGGCCAACTTGTTGGGGGTTTGCATGATAAAGCATTAGCTAGTAGCACTACTTGAGAGACTTGCTCAAGTGGCAGTCATGCCATCTATCTAGTTAGTTACTTTTCTATTGTATGTTATTTTAGTTGTAACTGACATGTAAATAGCTAGTGCAATTAGTAAAGAATGTAGTTAGTGTTTGTAAATAGTCATGAGCTTGTATCTTTAAGTAGCTTATTCATTTGTAAACTTTCATCAAAAGAATAGTTCAATTTCTCTCTTCCTCAAGAACTTTCCTTTCCAACTCATGTTTTCTCTTTCTTGTTCTCCACTCTTAGCTCAAAAATTTGTTAAAGTATGTTAGTGTAAGATTATAAAAGAATGTATGGTAGAAAAATCTTATTTTCAACTTTAAACTTGTTTATTATTGTTAAGCATAATTATATTTGTAATTAAAAATATCTAAAGCGATTTAAATGATCAGAAGTATTGCCATTAATTTAGTTATAAGATTTAAGTTACATATCTAAGTGGTTGGTGGCACTAAAGATGAATTGCAATTTTAAGTGAATTTTACTTACAATATTAAGAGCTTAAATTCTAAAAGATAATCACTGTACTCAACTCAAAATTACGTGAAAATTATTGAAATAAAAAAAAAAAGATTTACTAACATTTATTTGATTTTTTTTAAGTGAAATTTTCAGTTCAATTTTTGAGAATTAAAAAAAAAATTCAACACCGAAGGTTTTACACCTATAATAAATCAATTTGATTTAAGTTAAATTATTTGAAATTAAGTAAATTTCATATATTGATGATTTAGAAAATAATATTTAAGTTACAATCTCGTTGTAAATATGTACACATATCATTATCATTTAAATAAGATACATTAAATTTCTTTTGTAACTTTTCTTTTCCCAAAAAATAGCGAAGAACAACGTGGTCAATTTATGAAATTTATTTGCCTAAAGTATATAATTAATTTTGAATAATCAGAATGGAGCAATGGCAAATTGATCAAGGGTAGATGTTGAGAGGCCAAAGGTGGCAAGGATCATGGTACTCCACACGTGGGACCTGAGCGAACAAGGCCATGGTAACAGACAGGAAAGGGGGCAGGTGGGGCACATGAAATAATTGTAACCCCCTCACCATTTACGTGCACAGCAGCCCCGCCCCCCTCCTTCATCCATCGCTGCATCTGCATGCCCACGTGCGCTCTCCCTGGGGCCCCACCCTTCCATCTGGATAAACATACATAACCATACTCCCCCAATCAACAATTAACGCACGGCCACGATTTCATCATTCACTTTTCTTTATAAATAGTAGTGTTTCTTTACTGTTCAGTCTTCGCAATTACCAATTTTCTTTTTATTCGCTCCTTTTCTGCGCCGTATTATTTTCATGCGGGCAAGAAAAAGCTTTAAAAATCAATATTTAAAGCATTCAACTTTTTAGTAAGTTGCTATTTTAAAATATCTTTCTTTTTGAAATTTTTTTTTTTTTCAAAAAGGGTCCTGGATTCCGAACACGGAAGTGGTCATGCTTGGTTGCGTCCAAGTATCGGATAAGTAATGATAAATCTAAAGTAATAATAAGAGCAAAAGAATCTCAATTACATTTTTCTTCGGGGAGCAAGTATGATTTCTTGCTAGTGTTCTTTGAATAGTTCAAAAAGAAGAATTAGGCAATATTGCCCTTTTTTGTCTCTCTCGCTCTTGGTCATCCCACGAGTGTGACTTTGTTTATCTTTTGGGGTGTTATAGATGACGATGATTAATACGAGGGAAGAAAAAGGAGGATACTAGTTGTAAGTTGTGCTACGCGATGGTTGGTAAGCGATAATGAATGGCAGACGGGTCTGAGCAACTGGAAAAGGCTTTGGCCAGAGCGAGCATAACTCAATAATTTATTTGAAGAATTAATAATTCCATGATACGTGCTTGGGGTTCCTCATTCACCGGACAGCGTTCAGCAGAAAACCTTTGGCTTGTCTACTAAAATAGAAGTTGTTAGATTCAAATCTGGGCCATGCACTACTCCTACCTTAACGCGGTCCAAACCTCATTTATTTTAAAACTACTATTCTACTACCCTTCAAATAATTGAGACGTAAAACGTTTTATATGTTCCCTTGCATTGCATTGGAATCATATAATATAAACTAAAATAATCACCCACATTAACGTTTACAATTTTTAGTCAGCTCAGATCTCGGGCATTTCCTATTTTCCTGCTTTTGAAGAAGAGAGGGCATTGGGAAAGATATAAGATATGATATATAAACATCTAGGCTGAGAAGCATAGGAGAATCCGTGTGAGTGAGGAACACGTTACAAAAGTCTCTACAAAAAGTTGTTGTGCTACATGACGACGTAGTTCAATTTATATAGTAAAAGTGACCCTGAAAAATGGAGGGTAAACCTAGAAATTGTTAGAAAGCAACCAAAGAGAACAAAGCCCAAGCAAACTAATTATTATGATCCATGAAAACTCAAGGGCATGGCACAGAGGGAGAAAGATGTAACAGGGTAATGCCTTGAAATAAGGGTTTGAACGTGCAGGACACGAGGGACCACGTGGGGGTCTCCGGTGGCACCGGTATGAGCTTTCAAGGAAGCTCTGCTCAGTCTTTAGGCTCCAACATATTTTTTCGAGGTGGACCCTGCTTTTTACGTATTTGTTTTTACCAATAATAATAATTTGAATAAGATCCCTGCCATGCGTATTCTTTTCAAAGTAGGTGATTTCTAAACTAGTAGTGGTTGGGCTTAGTAAAAAATGTTAAGGATTAACTTGGACTTTAGTAGGGCTCACGTGCTTGTCCTATCCTCAATCAACGTGCTCTTTTTCCCCACCAATTTTCTAATCCCCACAGTTTGAGTCTCCAATTGTGATCTTTAGTTTTTGCTTGGGGTCAATGAGAATGAGCCATTCAAGGGAACCCTAGTTTGAGGAATCGAAGTTAATGTCCGTGGGCACTTCGAAAAGAAGGTTGGACTGCATAATGCCCAAAATTATGGTATTCCTATGGTGTGACAACTTGTTCGTGTGCATATATTATGGACATTATTTTAGTACTCACTTTTTCAGTTTGATATTTATCATAAGCTGTTAAGCATTTTATCGGTTGTTATTTCTAATTAATATATTTTTCAAACATTTATTCTAAAATCATTGATAAATACCTAACGATGAGCACCCGAAGGCTGAAGATAAACGATGTGTCCAATACACTGATTTTGGGAGACTGCATTCTAATGAATCCTAAATAATTCAATGATTTATACCTGGAACCATTTTAGAAGTTGTTTTAATTTTATTTTTTAAGTTGAGTTCAAAATATGATTTTGTAGCCTGCCCAACTCAAACAGGATTAATTTCGATAGAAAGATATTGTGATTTCGACAAAAAAAAAAAAAAAAATCTGCAGGCCTGCTGCTAACAAAAATATATTCCAGAGCATTGTGAATTGTATCTCTGTACTTTCGAACTAGAAATATTGCTTTTCCCATATATATACGTCACGTGGTGTTGTATTTGTGTGTGTTTCTGTAACTTAGTTTCCTAATTTCGTCAAACTATCTTTGATATCTTACTAGTGTCAGTTCGGTTCATATCTTCTTTTTAGTTCTGTTTATATCATATACGGTTTTGGTTTTATCTATGAGACATATGGCCCCATAAGGCCATCTCCTAAAATCCTCTTTTCCCCCTAATATCTCTTTCCCTTGTATATATGTTATACTTGAGCTGATACAGGCATTCAATGAATCTAACGTCAAAACATTTTGTGTGCGTGTATGTGTTGAACAGCTCCCTATCGCGTGGGTTTGAGTTATCAAAAACCATCTCCTTGACTTAGAACTTATAAAATAAACATATCTCGTGACACATGCATTGTCAATTTATATATATATTGGCATTAATTAATGGATTTGCAATGAGAGTCATGAATCTGAAACCTAATAGAAATAATAAACAGAGAGTGAATAATTTCGAAAATTTCCTTAGTGATTTATTCGTTGTAGACTTCTGCTTAGAGTGATAATGATATGAAGTTTTGTTTATCTTATTCTCTACTAGTTCCTAATCTAATTAAAATATATTTAACCAGATAAAAAAAATTAACCAAAAAATAAATTATTTTTTTGTTTATGTGACGATAACATATACGTTTGACATCTTTTTAAGAAAACATTTCAACATTAACAGAGATTTCAACTTATCTCTAAATATTTCGAGTGCTTCTTTTTTTGGGTCCACATGGAGTGCTTATATAACAGGTCCTTTTTTGTTTCTGGGTCGAAAGCTTCATCAATTAGAAAGGAAACGGCCCAACAAGACCGCAGACAGAAGTACAAAGCATTATATATATAGTTTTATTTTGTCCTTAGTATCATTTTAGTTGAAACCAATTAACATTCAAGTTATTAGAACCTCAACAGCCCAAAGATTCTTTTGTCAGAGCCATAGCCCAATGCTGAATTCCTATTGTCTTTACGCCATATTAATAAGGTTGAGAATTTGGCCCATTATGTATCAGTCTACCCAATCCATCCCATTAATATAAAAGCGAAGGGCAATTATTCCGTAAACAACAAGTTAAGAATTCGACCCAATGAAGGTGAATAACAAAGGGACAAAATCCAAACTATTGCTGCACATCATGGCCCAGTGGGCAGTGGGGATCTATAAATGGACTAAATTTGTCTGCGACCTTAAAAAAAAAACTTGTCAGAGTTTATCTTTTAAAATTACTTGAATTAAGTAAAAAAAAAAAATTGCGTCAATAAAGAATTTAAAAATATTAACTTGATTAAATTTTTGTATTTTCAATTAAATTTATTTAATTTACAAGTTAAAAGGAGCAATTTATTTAATCCGTAAATTGACACATTAACGTCTTTAATTTTTTATTAAATAATATATATTATCTGATAACAATGTTAAAAGAAAGGACTAAGGGGGGAGTAGGATACCGGTAGACCCATCCCACCACCGACATGATTTTATTTTGATGCAGTGATGAAATCTATATTATTATGTGGAAAAAACAAATTGTAACATATAGTCTGCAACATGCACCCTAAACTTTAAGTGTGCAAGTTAAGTTTTATTTCTTTTCTTAATTGATAAACAAAATGAAGTTTTATTAATAAATAATATATTTGACAAACTTATGAATAGTTTGTGCTAACTATAATTTTAGGTTTTGAATTATGATTTAAGAATAAGCAATTAAAATTATATTCTGTTAAGTAAATTAAAACCATAGTTTACAAATTATACATGTTACTTTTAAAACAACTTGTTCTTTAAAGCTCTTCTACAGTACTAATCAAGAGAACGTATTGACATGTCTCGATATTTAAACTTACTTAATTATATTTTTATCGTTTAAAATAATACAAATTTTTTTGTTTAATCTCTTTTTTTTTTCAAAAAAAAATTGTTTAGTCCTTTAAAAATTTTATTCATTTTCATTTGATCCTTTTGTTAACTTATCATTAGTTTTTTTATGTTAAATGCCAACTTAACTCTCCCATGGAGGTTGATATGTACTGATAGATAAAAAAAAGAATTCAAACAAAAAAATTGTGATATTTTACATAAAAAATATTTATATGGACATATATGAAGTAAAAATATTGATTAAAAAATTAATAAAACTGAAATTAAATTTATAATATATATGACTTGACTATCAGATTTAATTACACTACGACAGAGGCCAAAGAAACTGTTGGGGCACAAGCTATACGGTCAAACTAGTGATGGTATTATTTAGGGGCTGTCTTAAATGCTATGGTAATATAAGTTGTGCATCAATGCATCTTGGAGTTTGACATTATATTGTGAAGTATATTGATACACTAATTATTTGTGATGTATAGTAATTTTTTAATTTTAGCTGTACTTAAAAATATAATTAAATATATTTTAAAATTAATTAAAATTTATTTATGTAATTATGAAATTATGGAAAATGTCCCAAAATTTTTTTATTTAATTTTAGGATAATTTAATTTAATTTTAAGAGCAGGTAGATATATCAAAAAAATTATTTTATAATATTTTAAAATTGTTTAGAATATTCCCCAAAAAAATTCCTTAATTTTAGGATTATATAGATAAATTTAGATCACTTTTAAAATACATCTAACTATATTTATTCAGTTTAGTTAAATTTCAAAAATTACTATAATATATAATAAGTAATTTATATATCAATACATCTCACAATCTTCATTACTAGATTAGAAGTTGCACGGTACTCATTGACTTCCACATAGCATCATAGCATTCGCCATTTATTTATGAGGCAAAATTGCAAAGCAGAAGCCCAGCAGACAACAAATGCAAATGTTGCTGGTCTGTTATTGAGTTTTTATAAACTTATAACACCAAGACCCAGTACACTTGGTATGCATGGCGTAGTTAAAAACTACAAAAGACAACCAAAGTACACACACTTAAGGTGTGCTTTTGCAAGTGGTGAAAATGGGAAGAGTGGACGCATGGAGAAGAGTGAAAATTGACAACGAATCAAAGCATGCATCATTTCTAGATACACTCTCATTTGTCTCTAAATATTCCATTTTATCTCTACAAGACATACCTAGGACTAGGATAGACATTTACCCATGTAAATATCATGTTCGTGTATACTACCACAAGAAATCGCTGAGTTGAGAAGGAGTTTGCGAGTCTTCAAGTTCGTTTGATGGAGAGTGCACATGTCTCCCTTCGTATGTAGTTATCACCATCCTTGGATCTTCAGCTAAGCGCTCCACGCGTTTCTTTACTCGACAATTATCTTGGGTGCAACGGTAGTAGCTTCTACATGTAATGTACCCAAAAAACATAACTAGAGAACAATATACCGCAGATGTGTAATACACAAAAAAGCATGTGAAGTGGCTCGCCTAACAATAAAATGTATTGAAACGAGTGAGAGTAAACTGGGACACTCATGAATTAAGGCAGTGAGGAGAATTCAACTAAAAATTAAACCTATTGAGTGGGAGAATTTCATAATTTAAGTATTACACTAATTTTTTTTATTTGTTCAACGTAAAACTTTATAACTTGAACATGCATGGAATAAAACTCGTCGGTAATGCTTGAAGTTCAAGGAGTTTGTTATCCCATCATCTGAAATATATACATATATATATAATGGAATGTGAATATGGTGCATACATAAAAAGAGAGAAAAAGAAACAAAACTGGTGGATATTGAAAAAGAAAAAAGAAAAAAGGTGATAGAGCCACCATTTTTATCTCTTTCTATATCGACACTATATCTATTTTGAATGTTATAAAACATTTTTCTCTATATACTTGCCGAATTTGTCATTCATAGCCCCTTTTTTCTTTTTCAAAAGCAAAAGTATCTCAAGCAAGCTTTTGTTTTAACCGATACTGCACTTTTCCACATTGGCTTGGTTCATCGGAGATTTCAATCCCTAAGTGTTGGCTTAAAGTTTGAATTCCTAAGAATCAAACAGAGAACACACTTCTTTAATCATTAACCCAACCCCTTGCAAAAAACTTTTAGATGAGTATCATTTTATCATAATCACTCAAATTGACTTGACATATATAAATTTATTTTTTAGATATAGTTATATTTTTAATGGGGCCCCAAATTCTTACACATGTATTAACTATATTTTGCTTAACAATTTCTCCATAGATCATAAGCCTGCTTGCTTCACTATTCTTTTATTGATCATAACATACAAGCTACCCAAGTCATCCATAAGCCTCAGAAACTCTCACCACTAGCTAGCTGCCTCTCAATGGCTTTCTAATGTTATATTTTCATGATCGATCTTTTGCAATATCACTTGATATTATACACAACCTTAGTTATATAGCTGACAGAAAACAACATCATATTATAAGAGAGATATTTATGTCAATTGACCAAAATTTCAACCTCCTAAGTAGGAGACTAAGAATTGATTAAAATTGTAACCTACACTTGAGACAAAAATATGTGGTATCCCTTTGTTGTATGTAAATGCCAATGTTGTTAGAGCTATCTATAGCCATAAAAAAGACACAACAAAGCCCTCCCTACTCCTATATATCTGTTTCCATGGTAAAACATTCCTCAAGACACGAAATCCTATAAAGGGGTTTTTGTGGGGAAAAGTCTTAAGAGAGGCCTACACTAGCGATGCTATCATCTGCCCGTTGAATCTAAGGAAAAATAACTCTGCATGCGTTCTAGCACTTTTCTTAATTACATTTAAGAGTCCGAATTTTAACATTCATAAGTTCTCATCTAAGAATTTTTTTGATTAGTAAATTTTCATGCTCTCCCTTACAAAAAGCTCTCTTGCATATGCCCCCCCCCCCCCCCCTTTAGCACTTGACATCAAAAGAAATATAGCTTTCAATGATTGTGGTCATCCCCATACTAAGCACCGAAATAAAAATCTTCTCAAAACATAGTGAGCCAAACACAATCTGATAAAAGCATAAAACAATAATGAAAGGGAGCGAGGTCGAGGCTGGAGAGAGAGAGAGAGAGAGACGATCGAATTTAAACAGATAAGCTTTCAATTTTTGATGATCTGCGTGGTCATCAAAGCCAAACAAAAGAGAGAAAAATTTGAATTCGGGAATACCTTGGGTGTTGTGTGTTCTTTACCACTTTCTGTCCGTACTTCCTCCACTTGTAGCCATCATCCAACACATCCACATCGCTCATGGTCTTGAAGCAAAACCTAGGCTCCCGCACCTTCCTTCTTGCCTTTATTTTCTTCATTTTCATGGCTGGAACCCCTAGATGATGATCACCTCCTCCAGTACTTCTTTTACCCATCAAGCAGTTCGTTACTTGTCCCCATGCCCTAAATTCAAGGGTGCATATGTACGAAACTCTATTTAGATCTTACTATATATGAAGGTTAATCACAAGAACAAATAGGCTAACATGCATGGTGGGATGTGAAAATTAAAGTAAAGTTCTCACCATGAATTTGCACTCGATCTGTTCAAGGAAAGGAGTCGGTCTCCTCCTACTAAACTAGAAGTGAGATCTTCTCGTGGTTTCTGAGAAGTGGTTGCGAGTAGGGTTTCAACCAAATGTGCAGTAGAAACAGCTTCAGATGAAAGTGAAGGAGCTATGGCACCGAAAGCTTTCAAAGATTGATGGCATCCCAAAGGAGGGAAGGTTAGGTTTGTTGGGAAAGGAACGAAGCCCATCTGCGTAGGGATCTGATCCTGCTCTTCAAACAAGCTTTGGTTAACAGTTTGGGACATTGTTGACATCACTTTCTGATTATCTTTTTCTCTCTCTTTTCCCTTCTTCACCCTTCGCGATCCAATGCAATCTCTAAATGATTTTTCTAGGGAAAGAGACGCAGGGTAAAAGTATAAAGGGTTTCTCTCGAGCTTTGGCTATGAGGTTACACCATGAATGAAAAATATTTCTTATAACTTTGCTCAACCAACTTTCCCTTATCGTTTTGGCTCTTTCTTGCAACAAGGATCTTAATTTCTAAATTTCTTTGATTCTAACATGTGAAGGATGAGTAACTAGCTAGATCGACCAAGGGAAAAAAAAAAAGGTGGGTGAGATACTAGCGCAGAATTTTGAGAAAAGAATTGAAAATATGGCACACGAAAGACTACAGTAACAATTTAACCAGACCTAGCGGGTTGATGCAAATAATAATGGATACGGTTTGTCCTAAATTCCATGTCCTTCGTGGTTAGTGTAATTATATTGTGGCGTGGAAGTCAACAATACAAGACAAATGGCTAAATAGAGAGGTTGATCTCTTTGCCCTAAAAAATGCATAAAACATCCATGCAACAGCCACGTCACTGTAGATAATAATTATAATTTGGGCAAAAGCGAAACCTGTTGAGTGCAAAATAATAGAATGAGACACACTATCAAGTATAAGTGAAAATTATCATTAGCCAATTCACCATTAAGTCTCTCAAAAGAAAAGAAAATGAAGTAAAAGAGAGCGGATGATCCATATATCTTTCACTTTTTATGGTTTCTTTTATATCATTTTATATGAAGATGATCTCTTTTGGGGCACCATGTATAAAAGAAATATTCGAGACAATGATGGTGAATCTTGGGTGCATATCTATCACACTCTCTCTGATCGGCGATGAAGATATCATTATGATGGGAGAAAGGGGCCCTATTTGACTTTTTTGCAGCAAAAAAGCTTATTGCCTTTCTCATCTACCTTTTGCTATTTAACTTTCTATAACTCGAACTAACCCACATCCACCTTCCTTTTCCCTCAAATTCCTGCAGACCAACCTTATAATAATATTGCTAACATCTCTTGAATTAATTGTGTAACAATCATGATTAACTTCATACTTTGTATGCCTAATATGTGGACCAATGTGGCCATTGAAAGAATGGAAGCATAGTTTCTCTACCCGTTTGAAAATTTATCCATAATTCAACAATTATGTGTTCTTTGTACTTTGACTAGTTGTTTAACTAGGCATAAAATGATGAACTTCGCTTGTAGAAAATAAAGAATGTAGTAATTAAAAGTAACTCCTAAGTAAGAACTCCGATATGAAACAAAGGTTATTCGATTAATGAAATCCATGAATAATAATTAAGTCGTGTTAACTTAATAACTAATTATTACTGCTAGATGCGTTCAATCAACTAAGACATCCGAGAGATATACACTATCGGAAACCATATTTTCCCGGCTTTAAGATTAGTCTAGAGAGCCAGCGATTATAAAAAATAAAATGAAATAGAATAGAATAAAATTTGGAAATGTCGCCTGTTATTTTGTCATAATGGGAATATTATAGTCTGTCCGAAATCTTTATCTTAAATTTAATCCATAACTGAGCGTATGTCAAGGATAATGCTGGACATTTTTAATATCTTATTCACCAAAAAAAAAAAAAAAGAACAATATAATAAGCATTAACTGATCTTAAATTTTATTTGGATCTTATATTTTTGTCTCCTAGCTACGTAACGAGACTAGACTTTAGATAAATAAATTTTTTCTTATAAAAGAATAATTGCATTTAAAGTATAAAAGCCATTAAAATCTCATGCAATTGTTTTGTAATTATATACTTTCGATGCACACAGTTTTCAACTAACAGTGGTGGTGTTGGGCTGATTCAATTTAAATATCTAATGATTTTTATTTTTTTTGCAACTAATTTTTCCATATATATATATATATATGTAAAAAGTTTTTAAATTTTTATGGAGAACTGTCAACAATCCACCCCCCATTTGGTAACTTTATTGCCATTCATTTATCTAGCAACTTTATTAATATTTTAATTAAAATTCATTTGGTGACTGAGGAGATAAATTCATTTTAGGTATTTTCGGGTTTTCAATTTATAAAAGTATATGGTAAACTCAATCTGTTACTCTCACCTAAATTATCTCCTCAGTCACCAAATGAATTTTAATTAAAATATTAATAAAGTTGCTAGATAAATGAATGACAATAAAGTTACCAAATGGGGGGTGGATTGTTGACAGTTCTCCATAAAAATTTAAAAGCTTTTTACATATATATATTTAAAAAATACTGAAACATCAAAGGTGATACTACACTTAAAGTACTTCAACATTTGCTCCGACAAAACTTAATCTCACACTCAAAGGAGTTGACAAACTAATTAAAATTAAAAAAAAAAACTCATATGCATTTGGAATAAATTTACATAACTATATACTCAAATATTTTTTATTTTTTAAATATTAAATAATTTTATTTTAATTTAGTATCTTTAATTTAAATTAATTTGGATAATATTATTTTCAAAATCTCACATAAAAAGAATTCTTTTCAAAATCAGACTAAACTAGGACAATAATTAAAAAACTGGATATATGAGATTAATAAATAAGAATAAAGAGATTGCATGTGAAATGTTTTGCTGGCGTGAGGCTAACGTGCCGACGATGTAATGTTCTGCATCATCTACTCTCTACAGCAAAACACCTTGGATTATTAAATGATATATGAATTTTAAATTACCATGCTTTTTCTTTTTCGGTTTAAGCCCTAAGTAAGGTGGAGAAAGGGCACGCAGTGGCAAACATGCATCATTTCTTTATGCCATTGCTTGTAGGTGGCTATTATGGCATTTGAACTACCAACTATTAATCCACAATCCTCCTCGACCTACATTTCTTCTTCCTTTATTTTGATTTTTATTTTTTTTTAATGTACAGCCGATACATTGTTGATTATTTTGCTAAAATTACTTTGTCCTTGAGCGTAAAACTAGTTATGACGATGAGAATGGAAAGCCAGGTGTGAACACATAAAGTATGATACATCTCTTAACTATAATTTGATTATAGCTATAGCATGTGATGCATATATGGACATATGATACTATTATGTAGTATTGCATTATGAGAAGGAAGTGTAATGGTAAGGGAGATTAATTTGGATATGTATATATAAAAATTAATTATAATATACTGATAGTATAAAGCATATACTATCAACCAATCATATTTTATTATGTGTCATTTTTTAAGTAATTATTATAAAAATTAAATACTTTTAATAATATAACAATATATTATTAGATGTTTATACAAAAAATTTGTACATATATATATATATACAGAATGACCCACAAATTAAAATATTTTCTATTTATTTTGTTTTTATCATTTTACCATCTTTCAAAAATATTTTATTTCAAAATTAATAAATTAGTTATTACGTGAATCTATTCTCATCATATTAAAGGTTTATATTTTTTAAATAAAGTTATTTTTTCAAAAAAAAATAATTAAGAAAATTAGGAAGCTGATCCTCTAATTAACTTGACGGTTACAATTTATTTAATTCGTAAGTTAAAGGGTTGAAATTGTAAATTCGCGTTTAAATAGTTCTATAAAATGTACACCAAAAAAAAAAAATAGTTCTATAAAATGTCTAATCCTAACAGTGTGGATTTGTAAATATAGCATAGCGGTCCAAGAACATATCCAGCTCTAATACTATCATCTCTTTTTTTCTTTTTTTCTCTCTTTAACCTATCTATGCTAAGCTGTTAAAATAAACGCTAATGGTCATCTATCTACATTTATCAAAAAAAAAAAAAAAAAGGTCATCTATCCAAAGGTCATCTATCCACATCAAAATAAAAAATAAATACATTCTAAAAAATTAAATTCTTAAACTATGATAAAAAAAACTAAAACTAAAAAAAAAATTCTTAAAAATACATTCTAAAAAATTAAATTCTTAAACTATGATGACAAAACTAAAACCATAAAAAAATTCTTAAAAATACATTCTAAAAAAATTAAATTCTTAAACTATTATGAGAAAACTAATACTGTCAGTATCTATTTATAGTTCTAATTAACATAGTACTAGTTACTAATTATTTTGCAGCATATTAATAATAAAGGTTATATTATTTGTATATATCTAAAACCTCAAAATTCTAACACCTTTTCTCAATTTTCTTTTTCTCTATTAATCATGTTATTCTTTTCACTCTTTTTTGCAATTTTTTTCTCAACTTTTTCTCGGAACATACTTCTCTTAACAGTAAGTAACAAAAATAAAACATTTGTGGTGAACAGATTGTGAATGTTGACAATCATCCACAATTGTGTGGAATCATTACCCCACGCCCCCTCCCGCTCTAGTGTCTGTGTCCCGTGGGTTTGCACTTCTTGTCCATATCTTGTCCCTCTCTCTATCTCTCTCATAAGAAACGCCACATTTGCCAGAGACAACCCATGCCATAGTGTAACAAGCTGTTGTGACAAGACCCTGCTCCAGCAGTGATTTATGCATTTGTTATCTGTAGATTTCTTCAGATTTCGAAAGAGAATTCATCAATTGAGCAAATGTCGTCGTTTTGTAACCCATAAAGTCTGCAATTAATGAGTGCCTTCTCCTTTTTCAAAAAATCTATGTTGCTTGTTTTCTACAACTTCAATTCTTGAGATAGCCCATGAGTGATGAACTTGGAAGCTGGAGAATAATCCATTCAAACAAGGAAGGAATTATACTGGCATAAACTATGAATGCATATTGTACAAAAGCAGCTTTTATGTTCTACGCTTAGAAGAACTGTATAGGTTTTTACAAAATAAAATAAAATAAAACCTCCTACACGCCTGTTTTTTTCTCTTCATAAAGAATAGCATGACGAGAAAACTAACACAGTAAGGTTCGTTTACTTGTAGGGTTTTTGACCAATACTTTAATAAATTAAAGAAGAAGAGAATTTGTGAAGTTTGAAGAAATTTTAAAATACTTTTTTAATTATAACTTTTTAAAATTATTTTTAATGATATATTAATAGTATAGTAGTTTTTTTAACCAATATATGGTTTGTTTGAATGAGAAATACTCTTTTTTTTTTACTAGTAGTTTTGGATTTAAATCCTCAATATGAAATAATCAATATTAAAAGAGACATATCTTCTATAAAATGTCAAATATTCGAATAAAATTATTTTTAATAAAATGATATATGTAATTTTAACAAAAAAAAAAGAAAAAGAAAAAAAAGGGAATATAATAGTTAACAAAACTCTTAATTATTTTTTATGTTGTGTGGTTGTATAATTCAAATGTACAACTGGGAACACAAGGTAGAAGCAATATTCAACTGATCTGCACATTCCCTGGTGCAAAAGAATAAAGTATCACATCTGGAGGGAATCATGTTCATCTAAATGTCTGAAAATGACTGTTCAGGTGGAACAAATAGGAAAGGTACAAAGGCTGCATGGTGCTACCTGCGTGTGGGGTTGCTGCTTCATCAATTAGGAAGCAGGTGGGTGCTCTGAAGCGCTAGCTATAGCTGACAAGCGTGCACGCCCCCCACATATTACACATCCAGACATCTAGCTCGTTGATGTGTTATTGGCGCCAATACTGATATTACCATCAAGATGTGATCTGAATCTGATATATCTGCCACTCCAATATGACCCAAGTCTTGTCCACTTGCTGCTCACTGAAATGCCAGTGCTGTATATTCTGATGACGCATTTTCTCTGATCACCGATGGTAAAGAAAATTCAGGTTGCGTCATGAGAAGGGAAGGGATTCAGGTTTAATTTCTCCCTTCTTCTTCTTTAATCTTGCAATTTCTCGGAAGACACACTAATCATATTACGGAATATAATACATGTATCTTATTAAAGATACCGTGTATACACCAAAAATTATGTTTTTGTTTTTTTTGGGGGGGGAGGGGAGTAGCAAAATTATGTTTAATAAAGATGCTCAAACGATCAGTTCAGTCTAATAATTCAGCCCAGCCAAAAAATTATTTAGTTTTGATTTGGATATTAAAATTTATATACGATGCATTTTTTTCATAAAAGATCAAATATAAAATTTTTAATTTAAATATATATATATATATATATATATATATATATATATATATATATAAAATAATGATTATTTTATTTATATAATTTGTTTAAAAATATATTTATATAAAATATTTTAATTTATTACTTTTAAAATTTTATGACTTAGTCATATGTAGTCCTAATCTAGTCACTAGTTATGATCAGATTTTAAAATTCATATAATTAAAACATTAATTATAATCGGACTAGAATAAATTAATGATATCAGGAGAGACCGTATATTTGGACAATAAAATTGAAACTTGTTTTCTCATTACTTTAAGGTAACGCTTTTCTTGAATATTTGACAGTACTCTACTTCTACTTGTGTTACATTCAAATGTTTTAAAAATTGAATCAAACTATAAGGCTAAATAAGTTAGACTGTAAATTGTTCATCATGAACGAGAGATTTTACCAATTCAACATTAGATTTCGTTTTTGACTGAATATTAGATTTAGTCTATAAAACAATAACTGAATAATTGGCTCTAAGCCAACCCCGTGTATATTATGCTGACAAAGGTCGTTTTGCTGTAGTTGAGTTGTGTCGTGAAGCTGCAACCACCGTATGCTTGTTGATGATAGCACTGTCTGGTTCTATAACATGATTAGCTTTCTACTTGAAAACTTCTTCTACAGTTTTTGTTCAAATTATAATTTAAAATTTTTTAACCAGAATACTAAACATGCTACAGGCTACTGATGTTTTGATTTGAACCCTTTGGTCCCCTTTATGTTTATCACCCAAAAAAAAAATATTGTTATTTCAAAATTTAGTATTAATGCTTTAAAATCATCTGTATACGATATATCAAAATAAAGAAATAGTAGTCATAATTACTTCTTTAATTTTTGCATTCTTTTTCCATACAGGATCTGTTGGCCTAAGAAGACATCCTAATTAAACATTGTTTTCTTGTAAACTCTCAGTTTATAACCCTTTTTATGTCAATGTATAGATAATAGCCTAACAATTGTGTAATCTTCTATTCGTTCTCTTTCTTTAACATAATTAGGTTATGAGAAGGGTCCTACCATAAAGGAGGATTTCTGTCCCTTAAAAAGTCTTTGTTATTATTACTTAATGTTTGCCATTACAAGTTACCACTCACCAGGCTTCAAATTTTCTGATAAGGCAATTATATTTGATATAGTAAGCTTTTCTTTTTTTTTTTTTTTAGTTTCGATGGAACTACTAATATCCAAATTTTATTACTATAAATCTGACTAATCCATCCCAATCCGGTACAGGTCGTTAAAGGGGATAGGAGTTTTCCAATAAAAATTTGACATAATAAGCTTTGACTTGATATACCGTGAACAAAGAAATGCATATAACAAATCAGAATAAACGGTATGCATATAACAGATGTCTCCTTATAGTTGGTTCGGAATATATTTGCTAATTTTGAATTGTAAACCTTGCACCTCGATGATTTTACAGGAGGATCCAAAGAAACGGAATCAATGTATCTGCTTGATTATTGACGCTAATATGATCATATGCGATTGGTCAAAAACCTATCATGACTCGTTAGAACTTACAATTTGGTTTGTCATGCCTCAGACCCAAGTTGCTAGAAAGATACCAGCAAGTCGAGTTATAGAATGGGAGGAACTCGAAATCGAAACGTGAGGGTTTGTAGTCCATAGCTAAGAAACGACAAAATATAGTATCTAATTATTTATTTGCTCCACATCTGACAAGAAAATTTTTTCCGTTAAGTAAGGTGCAACCAAAGTTTCACTAAACATTGTTACGTGCTTTACCAATATCAATTGAATGACGTACCATGTGTATGTTTTAAAAAAAAAGGTTAAGATTTATCTTTTGCTGGGGTTGGGCTATAGAATTCGTTAGCTAAAATAGTGACTATAGTTACTAGTAATTAACCTTAAGTGCTTGTACTTCTTTTTATGTGCTTTTAGCTGCATATATACTATTAGAGAGAAAAGAGAGTTTCCTGTTATTGGTGGGTCATTGCCAAGAATAAATTGAATAATTGTAAACTATAAACTTATGGCATACTTTGGCTTTGGAATGCAATAACATTCCCCCTTCATAAGGGTAAAACTAGAAAAAGATTAGACACCTGCGCAATGCTATAGAAGTTTTTAAGAGAAGGGCAAATTTAAGTTTTATGAAAGTGTATATTATACGGAGAAATTTTTGTCTTTGGAAGTGTTAATGCTCCTCACATCTGCCCTCCTTGTAAAAATAAATAAACACATAAAATGTAACGTTTCATTAACTCATTAAAATTTTTAGAATTATTTTACAGTTGAATTTCTTATTGCTCCCAATATATTTTGTTTTTGATGAGTTTGCTTCCAATATATTCTGAAACCATTAATATATATATATATATATATATATATATATATATATATATATATATATATATATATAATGTTATATATATGTTAAAAATATTAATTATACTTATGGTTGTGACTCATTTTATGTAATTCACTAAAATGATCTTTAATCATTGGTTGGGGAAAAAAGTGGGATCCACTCCCAACCAAAAATATTCCCAAGACAAAATAAAAAACAATGGCATGGCACATGAATCACGTTACATCAGCATGCCCTGTGTCATATGTCCCATGAATGTTGTTTTTGTTTATCACATAAATGTTACAAGAAACAATGACAACCCAATTAAAAAGCTTCCCACTGTATGAATTGGCTTGAGAGCTTCTCCACTGCTGCTCTCGATTTCTATATGGAATAAGCAACTTCCCGTTGATGGATCCTCATATACAACAGACCCCATTCCATTGAAATTACATGCCTCAACGTCTTGGTCTCTTGTCTGAAAGTATTGGTTGAAAGCATATGAAGCATTGCCACGAAGATCAAAATTCCCACAAGAGCAGCCATATCCCAAGCTTGTACAATCAGCACCTCCGCAAGCATAGCCTATTAACCATGGCACCTGGCTCATGTTCTTAACATCACTGTTGAGGATGCACCATTTTTTCTCTTGGTAGCGAACCCCTTTTGCTCCCACGGGCCATTTTTCTTCTCCCTGACCAGAAAAATCTATAGGGAACTTAGGCCTTCCATCATAGCGAAAAATTCCCCAGTGACGCTCAAAGTTGCCAGGTGCAATACTCTTCATGTTCTCATCAAAAAGAGAGAAGAGATACACATCAATGGGTCCCGGGAGAAGGGGGGTTCCTTTCTTGCTTGCCATATTCTTAAGGAAACCTTGGTAGAACCTTTTGGCTTTATCTGGAGTACCCCTTTTGTCACCATCAGTTGGCCATCCAATTTCACCAACCACAATTTGTATGTCAGAGTAACCGGCCTTCTTTAATGTCCACACAAGGGTATCTAAATTTGCATCGAACACATTGCTATATTTTGCGTCTTTGTCATCAATTGTTCTATTTTGGCTATCAAAGAATGCAAAATCTTCTGGGAAATCTTCATTTTGATATAGACTAAGGAAAGGGTATATGTTGACAACAAACGGGGACTTCTTCTCATGAAGAAACTGCACTATTTGTTTCATGACATCACGAATGTCACTTCGAAAGTCTCCATCTGAGGGCTTGTTTGAACTGGACTCGTAAACATCAGCATTCAAAGCCGTAGACACCTTCACTTTATCTCCTAAACCAGCATTTTCAATAGCTTTTTGAATATTTTGCATTGCTGGTAACGTGGTGTGTTCAAACGAGCCATTGTAAGTTTTCAAGAATGGCTCATTTCCAACCATTACGTATCTGCAATAAGATAATGGGTATGGAAATTATGGAAGAGAAGAAATTTTGAATTTTCACTACCCTAAATAGATTATATGGTGTTCATAATAAAAATAAGTAAAATATTGAAGGTCCTATGTAAAGGGTCTTGATGCCACACCTGATGTTGACGCCACCATTGTGAATATGTTTGGTGAGATTTTGTTTCACCCAATCTTCTGCGTCGCTGCTACTGCTTGAAAATTTATTCAATTGATCATTAGGAATGCCAACCATGACTTCAATATCGGTACCAGAAAAAGCACTCACGGTCGCAGAATCTGCATCGAATAGTTTCGCCTTCTTGAGTCCATTGTCCTTCAACATATTCACCACAATGTTAGGATCCATAGGGTGAGATGCTAGTGCACCCCAATTGACACCAAGACCTTGTATGGCCTCTGCCCCATGGGCATCTTTTAGTTGGCAATGAACCACAACAAATATCAAACAAAATGCCCACACGAGCCTTTTTGTTTGAGTCATGGTTTTGAGCCCGTTTCTGAAGTGGTAAGAAGGTGAGAGTAGAATAGAAGAGGCTTATATACATAATATATTGAGTATTGAAAACGGAAAAAAACTTGTATAGAGTAAAAGTACAACAATATCTGAACCAAATATGGGTTTGCTTAGATGTTTCAAGTTTTTTTGTCTAAATAAAGCATTAAAAAAATTTGGCTAGTTAATTATGTAACTCATTGTTATCTAATTTTGTAATTACAGTTGTCATACATAGTAATGAACAGGTAGTACATGGGTAAATAAAGAAACAGAACCCAAAAATGTTTTGCGAATGGTGTTTCCTGAATATTTTACAGGTATTGAGAAGGTATAAGTTCATGATATTTATAGTTTTGAAATCATCCTGAGCCTCCTCTTATTTTCTTCCCCTTTTTTGGGCCATGTTCTGTTTTGCCCCGGATTGTCATGGAACCTCCTTGTGTCTCTGCGGACGTAGATCTCAACAATATGCATGTAAAAAAGTTACATCAATCATTTGTGCCCACGTTCATCTTTAGCCTACTTTTGTCGAAGATCCCAATCCAAACCCTCGTTTTTGCTTGTTTCCATCTCCAGATTAATGTGATATTCAGACTTCCTAACTTTAAACTCAATGTCAAAACTGTATTTAAATGTGATAATTAAGAACGCATCATCGATGTAATGGAGCAACTATTTTCCTCCTCTCTGTCACTAGGAAAATGTGGACTGACAAATACTGCCCCAGCATAAGAACAATATCATCAGCTACATCCACAACAGTTCAAAAGTCATTTGAAACAACCCCATTATTATCTTTTTTTTTTTTTTTAGGTGGAAACCCCATTATTATCTAATACACTGAAATTGAATGTCCCAGGAATCTTACCCCTCTTAACTCTATATTTTCACCTCCTCCAGCACATTTGGCCATCTAATGTTTATACCTGGCATACTGCTTCACAACAGTGACCCTTTTGCCATGGAAATTGATCATATGCGGGGTTCTGCGTGCAAGAAAACACAAGCTCCATTTCAAACACCACAACCAACTAATTTTGCCATCTCATGACTCAAATTCCGCCCGTGAATTTAGCTAGTATTTGCATGTTTTAATAAGTTTAAAAAAGAATGAGACTAGCTAGTGATTTAAGGGGGCAGAATCAAGAGCACATGAGCCCGAAAACTGTTACAAAGCAAGCTTAAGTTAATATAGCAATTCATCAGAAATCGATGCCAATAAGATAAGAATACAAAATGTCGTGACAAATCCCGTGTACAGTGAAGCGAATTTTGAGTAAGCATAATGATTAATCAATCAAGATACAAGACCTGCAAGGAAGAGGGGAAAAACAACGGGTAATATTCAAAGTTTGGGTTACTCAAGCTCCAAGATATCGGGGAAGGGAATTACAGATAGGAGGATGCAACATGTCCTGAGAAATAGGGGTCTGCACTCATTGCAGTTAGCCAGCAAAGCACTATCGCACTCGAGCGGAAAAGGGTGTGCCATGATAACGCACCATATGTAAGGTTTGAAATGCTTATAGACCTAGTACAACAGGGAAATCCTATGATTCCAAACCTGCCTGCCCAATAAGGCCCGAAAAAAAAAGGCTATATGTTGTAGTATATCATAAAAGTAATCTATCGTTTAACTCCTACAAGGGTCTACTACTGCATTGCATTTCTGATTATTGCCAGACAGCAAAGAAGAAAAGGCAGTGATCCCTACTTCCTATACGAAAATTCATGTCCAAATTCCTTCTGAAACTGTTCTCTGGATGTTCCTTTTGCTGTTAAGGCAACATCATCAAGAAATCCCCTCTGTGGAAACTCTTCAGGCACAAGAGCTTGATATGTTTCAAACTGCTGTGCAGCTTCCTCCTTTTTATCCAGGAGACTGTATATAATTCCCTACAAAAAAAAAAAAGAAGGAAAAAAGGTTCTTATCTTCTCCTGGTTAAAGTACATAACCACAGAAGGTCGCCAGTCCGTAGTGAATTATATTAACAAAATAATGGCATAAAATAAATAACAATATAAAAGAATCCAGAAAGGAGAAGGGGGGGGGGGGTTTAGACTTCAATGTGATACTAATGCTAAATGAGGTTTATCGAAGAAAAGTTTTATGACAGTGGGTGAAAGAGGGGGAAAAAATGCAGAGAAAGTACTTCATTCATCTTTAGACACAGCATAAGAATTGTGTGATAAACGTCTTTCTAGACAAGAGCAACATGAAAGAAAGGAAAAGACTAACTACATGAGATAGTCCTTATATTTTATCTTATTCTACAAGAGTTTTTTTCTCTCCACAACTCATAACTTTGGTTATCTATGATCAAACTTTAATCATTACATACGTGGAGTCTCTTTGAAAACCTCTCCCATGGTTTAATTGCTAACTGCTACCCTAAGCATTGTTGTATAACTTGAACCAGGTTAGAGGCCGGTTGTCAAACAAGAAAATTATTAGCTAAAAAAGGGAAGAGGAGAGAGAGAGAGAGAGAAGGGGGGGGGGGACTGTTATGCAGTAGCGAAGGAAAAAAATGAAATCAAGTTTCTAATATTGTGCAAGCCAATACAAATATTTATACAGTAAAACACTACAAGTCTACAACCCAATGGAAAATGTCAAATCTTACAGTTTTGTCATGGTTTTTCTTTTTCATTTTTCCCCCAAATTATATTGTTTTAGTGAAGCAGCTCATTTAGTGAAAATAGCCCAATTTCACGCACGCACACATTTTGTACCCATTGTGCTTGACTGAGCACACAAACTTACCTGGCAAAGATAAGGCCTAAAATCTCGAGGATTTTCATTAACCAAATCTTGAAACCTTTTTAAGCCCCCCTCCAAATCCCCCTGCAAAGCACCCAAATGATATGCTTGTTAAATTATTACTCCTAAAAGATATTGCCTGTGCTTTATGCTGAATTAGTAGCAGAGAAAGAGAATACTTGTCCAATACTAGATCAAATTAAAACAGCCCCTTCCCAAGCTGAAGGATCAGCAGTTCACCTGTACCACAAACATTTGTGCAATTAAGATTCTTATATTTCTCTCCTCTGTAACTCTTTCTTCACGAGAAGCTTGCTCTCGAGCCTCATTCAGCATATCAAATACAGCAGGACCTTCATGATTTTTGTGCATAACCATAGCAAGACCCTGTAAAATAGGCACATGGCTTCTTCAGGTCTAATACTCAAGTAATAATGGCAGCACAATTGGTCTAATTAACTTAATAAGAAGATGAAACTAATACAATTTAACACAATTGGTTAAAACTTGGTAAGCTGCTGAACCATGACCATACACAAAAGCAAGAGATATGCTTCCAGCAATCAGTATTCCTTCTATGAAACAGCCAATATACATTGGTATGCATATTGATCAATTACCACAAGTCTATTTAACCTTCAATACTTGGTCCTTCTTTTTTTTTTTTTTGGTGAAACTCAATGCTTGGACTTTGTTAGGGAAAAAAATGGCTAGCGGAAGAAGAGAAAAGCAAAGAAATTAGTGACAATGAGAATGAGGAAATCAATAAGCACGATGGCTAGCAAGAGCACAATTATCAACGATTCAAATAACCCAAATTTGACTAGATTTCCAATAACTTCAATTCCCTATTGTCAGCATACGACTAACCAAAACAAAGCATTCTTACCTATCTACCACCCCAAAAAAATTAATCACAATAAAAATTCCAACTTTATTAGCCACATTCAAAACTATCAAAATGGGAAAAACAAAGGACACAGGATAAGAAACATTACATGGAGAGCTCTGACCAAAAGAGGCCTTTTCTGCAAGATTTCCTTGAACAATCTCTTAGCAGTAGTGAAGTGGCCCATAGTCTCATAACAGAGTGCCAGCAAAAGCCTCCACTCAACCTCATTGGGCTCCACCTTAATCAAACTCTCCACAAACTTAACAGCCTCATTGGCTTTCCCTCTCCTAATCTTCCCATACAAAATCACCTTCAGAGCCTCAACATTGTTTGGGTCCTTCTCCAGAATCTTCTCGCACATATCCTCCCTCTCCTCCTCGCTTTTCCCTTCCATCTTCTCCTCGTCCATCACTCCACCAGAGACAACAGAAGGCGGTGTTACTGCTATAGCAGCTCTGCTGCCGAAGCAGCCAACGAAGATGAAGGACCCAATGAGGAAAGAAGCTATCTTTTCTGAAACGAACTTGGATAAGATCCTTCGTGAGGTGAAGGTGGGTGTGGGTGTAGAAGGAGTGTGGGAACATGTAAGCGTTGGCAAAAGGGTGGTGCGAACTGTTGGGGGTTGAAATGAAATCGGAAGGTGTTTGTAGTGCCTACGAAGGGAATTTGAGAGGGCATAGCGTGAGGATTTGGAATTGAGGAAGGGTGGTTGGGATTGTGAGTAGATGGAGAATGCGGAGATTGAAGTTGAAGCCATGACTGTTTATCTATGTTTGTTACATAGTACGATATCCCTTGCCGGCAAAACACTCATTGGACATTTTAGTCGGTGACTAAGAGAAGAGGGACACACATCTCCGCCAACATTGATTATTACGCTTCACCAACGCCTATTTTGGACTCCTCGACATTTTCTTTTGGGTTGTTTACTTGTTTTCTTGGTTCTGACTTTTGGGTCTTATTTCAGCCAAAACTCGGCCCATAAGAGAATGAGCCCAAATGCTGGACCAATGAACAAGTATAAAAGCCCACTTAATAGCTTATAAACAGTTGGGGCAGATCGGGCGGCTACGTTCATTTTTCTACAAAGATTCAGACTTCTAGAATCTAGACTTCCTACTTCTAGAAGTTTGACAAAAAAAATTAAAAAAGGACTTCCGTTGACCGAGAAAAAAAGGGACTTCTAGTAGAAGTTAATTCATTTCGAGTAAATTCGGTCATCCAGAAACAATTGCTTCAAACATATTAATTTTAATTAAATAAAACATTTAAAATAGTTTCTAAAAGCTATTAAGTTTTTTTAGTTCTTAGCTATGAAATACATTAGTTTTTTAAAAGATTAATATAACTGATATTTTTATTATATTTTTAAAGACTATATAAAAGATTTTTATTTATCAAGAACTAGCTGACACTATTTTCTTGGGGATAAATTTGAAGTTTACTGATTGTTTTTATACTGCCAATTTGGGAAGCCCCGAGGAAGCACACTTGGGTGTGATTGAGAATGATGACAAGCAGCATCCAGTGAGTTAGGTTTCTTGCCTCAACACCACCAAACTTAATCCAAAGGAAATGACTAAAATTTTTGATCAACTACACAAGAAAGAAAAGGACGTTATGCAAAAGTGGCGACCAAGATGGCGTGCAAAATCCAACTAGTATCAGGCTCCACCTATGCTGCTTATATTCGCCATTAATGTCTCCATGACCATGACACGATGTTTATCTACGTCTCATTTGAAGCCACGAGTGCCCGCTTGTCGTCAACCACCCAAGTAAGAGAGACTTCGGTGAAGTAGTGTTTTATTGGCACCAGTTACGCCATGGTTGTTACGGTTCTAAACTTATATAAGAAAAACTCTTACAGAGATGAAAAGAAATAATAAATATAAAAAGTTGCCGATTTGTATGTAGATTGTGGATTGTAGATTCATTTAACAAATTTTCATCTAACAAATCTTAGTGTAATGCTACACACTTGACGAAAATAAATTTAAGAGTACATAAACAAGTATAAATAATATTATATAAATATATATTATCGATAGAATAATACTAACCTTAGATTGAGGGGGCTTGCTTGCTAGGTTTGACCAGATATTGTTGTGTGTAAAGTTTCTTCTCTGATTAGAGTCTTTGATGTTACAACATAAGAGTGTACATAACACAATACACTTTTGGTTTTGGACATAGAATTTCCCCGTTTTCTGTTAAGTCAATATCCTTTTCAATTTGAGCTCTTTCCTTGCATTTCATGTCTCAGCTACATCATCACATGAGAGAAGTTTCTGAGCTGGTTACGGGCTCGGATGTAACATAAGATATTTCGTACAAGGCTAGACCTTTTTTATATTATTTAAATTGATTTTGCCACCCCCAAGAGCAGCCTGCTTTGAGAAATGCTATGCGTTTATGCTTTATTGCTTTCGCAAGTTCTCTTTTCGTTTATATTTATGGCGACGTCGGCCATGATTAATTGATTCGTGATAGCTAGCTTGTATGATACACTGAATCTATATCCACGGATGACATTTGACTCCTCTGAGTCGTTAAAAAAAGTGATAAAATATTTATACAGGTCCAATACTGCTGATAAAAATTAATTTTTAGTTTTAATTAATTTAATTTTCAAGCGATTTTTTCGATACCCTTATTTTTGTTAAGACAACTGATACCTTTGAATAATTAGTGATTAGCTTTTTGCCACATATATAGTACTAATTCAAAATCAATTTTTTAAAAAAATTATATTCATAAATTTTAAATACATGTAGCATATAATTCAATCATATCCACAAATTAACAAAGGATATTGGTACTCTTTTTAAAATAAGGGTACAGAAAGATTTTTTTAAAATTGATTCTATAATTAATAAAAGGATAATTTTTCATATTTTATAAAATCGTTTAAAATTTATAATTTAATCATCACTTTAAGTTCCAAATTTTTTAACTTTTATAAATAAATTTTACATAAGAATTAAACTACATATCATTCACCGAAAAATTACAAAATGAGTGGTGAATACGATTTAATAATGAAAGAATAAAATTAAAGTAATTAGTTCTAATTAAGGGCAGATACTCGACTTTATATACTATCTGCGTTTAAACTTTTTTTTTTTTAATTAACATATGCGTTTAAACTTAACAACGCGACATTTTAAGAATTTGTAATTTAAATTCTTTTAAAGTATAATTTTTAAAAATAATTTTTAGGTAAAATTTGTCATTTAATTTTTATTTTAAATTTAAATTCTTTTAATTAATTATACGTTCCATTTTATAAATTTTAAATATTTTTAACCTACATTTTTTAATTTATACTTGTGTTGATTATGTATTTTTATTATTTAAAATATATTTTTAGATATTTTTAATGTACATCTTTCAATTTATTACTTGAATTTAAAATACATATACAATGTACATAGCAATTATTAGTTAAAATAATGAGCGATTAAGTCCAGTGATTTTTTCTCCTCTTTAATAATATTTTGAATTTATTTTTTATAAATAAAAATTTGATAAAATCTAAATACTAATATTTTAAAAAAAAAAAACAAATAATAGTCTCGACAAATTAACTATAAGTCGCTAAGCCTCTTCTCATCTAGCCATCTTTACCAAAAGTGAGAATCTGAACGCCTTTTGAACATCACAATGACGGAGACTTTTTCAAAAGAAATAAATGTAAATTGTAATAGTGGCGTTTACTTGTTTTTTTCAAAAAAATTAAAAGTTGTAACAACCGTAAATATCATAAAATCAGTAATAAAGGGGGAAAGAAGTCAGAACTGAAGTATGAATGATAATCATAATACCTTAAGAGAAAACAATCATATCTGATCTTAAAGTTAAAGACAAATATTGATCCAATATATATGCTTTGAAAGAAATTATATTTTTCAGGTATAAGTCATAACTTTTACTCTGATTTATTAATTATTCACCATATTAACTTTATGATTCACCTTTATTTTTCCAACCACTTATTTGTAAGCCTTAACCACTACATAGCCAATAAAGCGAGTAATTAATATATTAGAATAAACATAATGACTTATTTCTACAGGACATAAGAATTACTCATGGTTTGACTACTATATTTTTTTTCTCCATAGAATCTATTATATCATTCTAAACCGTTAAAAATTATATTTAAATAACTAGATATAAAATAAATATTGTTTGGTACGAATAAAAATTCCTAAAATGACGTATAAATTTAAAATTTATTTACATTTTAAACACCCACCCACTCATACATTTAAAAATATTAACCACATAGGTTTTGCTCTATTCTAATTGAGCCAAATCATTTGTACTTCTCTTTTCGTCAGATCTTTTTGTAATACATAGCACGTGCTGCTGAATATAATACCAAGTTACTAGCCAAAGGACCAAAGTTAAAATGCACCGTTTAATATTGAAACCATATATAATTAAAATGAGAAAAGTGCATTGGTATCTTCAATTTGTATATTTAGTTTCAATACACCAAGAATGTGAAAATTTTTATATCATCGTTCAATAATTTATTATTGTATTATTAAAATTATTTTTATCACAATTATCTCAGCAAAAAGTATACAATAATATATAACTAACTAATAATATAAAAAATTTTACACTAACAATGTATTAAAATTAAACTCTTAATTTATAGACATGTTTTAATTTGTGATTTTCATTTCGAAATTTTTGTATAATTAATTTTTATATATACTAATATACTGGCTTACACTCCTTGATGTCAATTCATATATTTTATTTTTGTTAAAATAATAATAATAATAATAATAATAATAATAATAATAAAGATCATTTGAAGTATATTACAATTATATCATGAAAAATAAGGAAAAATAATGTAATTGAATCATTATTCGTTGAATATATATTAATGCATAATTTATATAAACTGATTTTCTTTCATGATGTGTGAACTGCATATACTTTTTACATGCTTTCCTTTGTGATAACTTCTTACTCCGGGTTCTTGTAAATATTTCACACAGAGACAAAAATAGTCAGCTGACAAAAAAATTTTGGAATTTAAAGTCCAGACAGAATAATTATTTGATATATATATATACAAAACTGAATGGTGTGCACATTATAAATTTTAACTGTTCTGTACGTATATGCTAAAGCCTCACAAAATATTTAGTGTAGAATAGAAATTTGTGTAACCGTAATGAAATACAATTCTAACAATACTATTTAATTTTTTAAGTGCTCAAACCATATTTGATGTGTCTATACTAAACAAATTTGAATATATAAAAATTTTTTTTTGGTAAATAGTACAAATCCCCCTTAGGTTTCTCAAAATAGCATTTAACCCCATTTTTTATTGAAAATTGCACTCTACCTCATTATAAAAATATTATTACGAAATATTCTCACTTATTTAACTATGGTTAACCCAAAAATATTTAAATTTTAAAAAAAACTTAACCAACCTTAATTCATATAATCTCATTTTTCGATTACCACTTACCCTTATCAATCTTTGTTATATCTCATATTAAAAATTTGCAAGAAACAAAATGAAGCTCTCTACTTAAGTAGTTGAGCCCATAGTTTAGTGGTTATTTCTCCTGCATATCTCATTGAATTTGAGATGTTTTATGTTTGACTCCCATTCGCCCTCCCTTTGCCTTCATTAAAAAAAAAAAAAGATGAAACTCTTTGATCTTATAATTTCTCTATATTCTCATTCTTTTAGCATCTTTTTTTTGCTATTTTTGAAAAATTTCACATGCTTGTTTATTTTTTCCATTTTTTTACCTTTTAAATACATGAAATTTGTTAAAAATGTAGGAGACTCAATGAACGATTATTGAATGCCTTAAAAGATGCTTTTCTAATGTTCTAAACTTTTTAAAAAATAAAGACAGTACACTTCATGATTTTAACATATAAAGGAGGCTAAAATATTTTTTATAAAGTACAATACAAACAATCTTTAGAGAAGAATTTTATTCATGATCTAATTGAAAGGTCAAACAATTATGATATCTATATAGTAAATTTTGAAAGTTCAATTTGGTTTTAGAAAAGTTGATTTATTTGTAGGCAAAATGAATACCTGGATAAAAAGAGATCAAGAGGGGAAAAAAAGGATTATCTTTTTTTTTTTTATTGTGAGAAAGTAAATTATCTACACAACTAGTTGAAATTCCATGTTGAATTTAATCAATATAATTTCATCTTTTAGCGCATCTTAAATAATAAGAATATAGAGAAGATTGTAAGGTGGAGAAACTTTACCTTGTTTCTTGTGAGTTTTGAATAAGAGAAAGCAGAGGCTAGTGATGGTAAATGCTGATTGAAAAATGAGACTTATAAATTAAGGTTGGTTAAGGCTTTTTTTCCCTTTTTAAAATATTTTGGATTAATCTGAGTTAAATAAGTGAATATTAATTCAAATATTTTTATAATTGGATGGAATGTAATTTTCAACCAAGAATGAGATTAAATATTATTTTAAAAAATCTCAAGAAGGTTTGTACTATTTATCATTTTTTATTGTCTATGCTTGTTTTGAAATGCAAGGGTAAAATATATATATATGGAAGCGTTTCAAGTATCCCATGGAACATTCATGCTCCATTAATTTTTCCTATGCACCATAGAACTGATGCACCATAGAACTTTCTCCTTAAAATCCATTGATGCACCCCATTATGGCACTCACAACACTCACTCTCTTCGCCTGTGGGAATCATTCCCACCTGCACCCACACCCTCTCCTCCCAAATCCATCGCCTAGAGGCCCTAGCCCACCACATTCAGATTCACATCAAGCTCTTATACTTGTACTGATTTTTTAAGCTTGGTTAGAGCTTTGTAATTTTTGGGAGTTTATATATTTTATATAAAAATTCTTACTTTCTGCATTATCTTGAGATATATTTACCTAGTAAAACCTTTAAGTTGGGTAAGTGAGGAGCTCGTCGATAAAGAAGCAGTTGGTGGTGGTGGCGTAGCGACAGGGTGGCGCCAGAGGGTTGTGAGATGGTCAAGGTGGGCAAGGTAATGACAGCAATAACCAGTGAAAGAGAACGAAGAAGAAAAAAAGAGATAATTATAGTGAATCCTTATAATTAGTGTGTAAGTTACACCCGAATAAATCTAAATCATTATATTATTTTAATTAATATCTGAATGATTGTAAAGATTTGATACATTATAATTTATAGTGTTTCATGGAACACTTGAAGCCCTTCCTCTCTCTCTCTCTATATATATATATATATATATATAACAATAAAAGAATCTTATATTCTTAGATATATATCACGTATTTAAATTATAATCTGACATGTTATAGAAAATAACATTAAGATATTAAAGCATTTTTGTGCGAGGTCTGCAATAGGAGAGAACATCTCACCTGTCGTTATTAGCATCTTAGAAAATGGGAAGCGTTTCAAGTGTTCCAGTCCTGTTCCTGGAACATTGATGTACCAGTTTTTCACGGTCAGTGGTTGCCTTTCATATTTTTTTAGGGTGTGCAAAGACCATCAACCCTTTAGCGGAATAACAAATCTCGCAACTGTGACTAGAGATAAGAAGCCTTTGCTTTCGAAATGACGACAAGTACAACATACACGTGACAACAATATAGTGGGCAAATTCAATTATAACGTATAAAAGTCCAAGACAAATGTTACCTTTATATTATTATTATTATTATTCATATTATTAATTATTAGTTTATTAGTTATTAATTAATATTGTTATTATTGAAGTCTATCATTATTATTTTTGTTTTTATCTTTTTATTTTTGATTATTTATTGATAATATTATTATATTTTATTACTTTTTAATAACAATAGTATTTCCTATTACTATTATCGTAACTGTTACTTAAATTAGTACTATTATTATATTAATTATTAATTATTATATTAATTCTTATTATGGTAATTACTATTATTATATCATATATTAATACTTAATAATTTTTAAATAATACTTATTATTCCTCAACTTGTTTAATTTATGATTCTTATTAAACAGATACTTCATTAATATTATTATATTTAAATTTATGACATGTTTATTTTGATTTGACCATGTCCTTGTTGATATGATACCTTCTCAAGTCCATAAATTGAGTAGGAGATCTCTTGGAACTCTAGTTATCCCATACTTATGGATTATTTGGTTATTTATGAGATCTTAATTATTTTCATTTCTTATGGAATTTGTTAGCTTAGTAGTTAATCATGTTCTGTATTTAGTCATACTTGATGGTTGAGACTTTCATGGAATCTCAATTGCTAGCCTATCCTAAACACATTCCTTTTAGAAAATTATTCTCCAATTTTTTTAGTTCGAGTCTAAAGGCCTGAAGATTCAGTTCAGTCCAATTTTTTTTTTTATTATTCATTTTTAATTATACTTAAAATTATAGTTGAAAAATATAGGCACGTTTTGTGGGACAATTATATAATTATTATTTTTAAATAAGAACCATTCTTTTCTTTTCCTTTTTTTGAAATCTATACTGCTCAAATAATATTTAATAATTAAAAGTAAATAGATCACAATAGTCCAATAGATGGGGTAAATTGTCTTGTAGTTGACTATTAATTGTAGTTGAGTTTCGATATATTCTAAAACTAACCCACCCTCAAACTTATGGGGTGGAGTGCAATATTAAGATAAGATTGGGGTTTAGTGCTATTTTGACAAATATCAAGAGTAATTTTTGTATTTTACCCCCCTTTTTTTAGTATAACAGTTCAATTTACCCTTGCAACAAATACTTAGAATTTAATTTTAATATATTAATAGTGCAAATAAATTTTACATAAATATCCAATCATAGATTGTCAAATTAACAAAAATATTTGACTGAACTATCCATTACCTTAAAAATATTACAAATAGAAATATATGATTGGATAACAGTGTAAAATTTTTTTATATTGACTATGTATCAAAATTAATCTTACTATTTCTTATTTAATTGTTAATGTTTAACAATATATACTAATTAATAATTGCTAAATGATATTATATATTAATTAAACCTCAAAACTTCACTATTTTTATTTAATTATAACTTTTGAATGCCTATGAATTGTATATATAAAAATAAATTTAATTTTCATATAATATCAATATAAAAAATTTTATACAGAAATTTAATCATATATTATTATATCAGTAAAAGTGTCTGACTCAACCACCAACTATCTTAAAAGTTTTACAAATAGAAGCATGCGATTGGATAACAGTGCATCAAAATTATTCTCTATAAAAATACTAAACATGATATATTCTTTTTCCACATTCCCCACAACACAAAATGTACCGGCATGAAAATCAAATAGTCAGTTAATATTAATTAATTAATTATTAATCATTTTAATGATAATTATAATTATAATTATTACAAAATCAAAATTATAATGACTAAGGAGTAATTTGTCCTTATAGTTCTATTTATTCACTATATTTCACTGTTACAATAATTGCATCAATTATATTAACCATATCAATTACATTAATTATATTAATTATAATTCCTACTAATGCTCCTGCATGTGCTACGATGGACAGAGACTAACACCAACCATTGTTTTGTTCATCGAATTCATAAGCTGCCTATTAATGTCATTTCACAGTTTAATAATTTTTATTTCTCAAATCTATTACCTGAGAACCGGTGCTCTACTGATAGTCCATCGATAGTCTGCTTTTGTTCTTATTACGTAAGATTGTCTCGTCCAACCTAAACCATTGCATTATTTTATTTTCCATTTAGACGGCTACAACAACTTGGAACACAAATATTTAAAGTGTTCCATGGAACACTTGAAACGCTTCCTAGAAAATGCCCCCTTAAACAAAAACTTAGAGTATCATCAATTATATACAATCGATTATAGGTAAATATATAATACAACCTTTATAGCAAAAGGAATGTCATAGTGCTCAGCATTCAGACGTAAAATATATTGTGGCTAGCAAAAGTTGCGTTAAGATACCAATTTTGTCGACAAGGAGCCACGACCCACAAGTGATATTGATGGATAGCTACTGCTAATGCATATTTGATTTGAGACAATGAAACAAGTGGTGATAATAGTAATACGATATGAGTTGTTCTTTTTTACTCTTGGAGGAAATCACAACCATCAAATCATGTTGGATCCCATAATTTTTACTATTCCTATAAAACTTTTGATGGTGTGCGCTGCACGGAGGAAGAATTTTTCTTCCTCCAGGAGGATTCAAATATTTTCCTGTATAATGTGGTATCTTTATGCATTGTCAATGTGCATTGCCATCACATAATCCGGTATCATTGTTACCTCGATGGCCCCATCCCAATTCCCCCGTTACAAATCCAAACTAGTAGTGCGCCCTGCCACTACGTCATCATATGACGTCACCTTCACATCGGATATTGACGCGTGGCTCATTGAGGAGCCTTCGGTGCAACCCTCAGGAAGGTGTTTGGAAGGGTCGTTCCAAGCAAGCATATTGGGGGAAAAAAATATTTATATTATTTGTTCAGATATTATTTGATATATATGTACTGGCAGCACGCTTAACAGTCATAAAAAGGCCGAATGCTCTCTCCATTTCGTCTTTGTTTGCAGAATCTTGTACTTGACTTATCACCATAGCTGCGTTTACTTGCGATGGACTACTATTTTGGAAACCCTAATTCTAACCCTAATTACGATCAATCTGCCGTAAATATGGCTCCTCCCCCCTCCGAATTCATGTTATCTGATTATCTCTTGCTCGATGATGATGTTGATCATCAACAGTCTTGGTCACAAAGTACAGAATCATCGGAGAAGGTAGCCTCCAGCGATGCCAGTCATGGATTTGGTGGTGCAACCTCTAAGAACAATAACATGCAAGTGTTTCTTCTCTATGGTTTCTTTTGTTCATTAAAAATGATAATGTTATACCGCATATTATATGCTATTTTATGTAGGTATATATGTATGTATCTACATATATTGACTAATCTTCGGGTTTTTAATTGTTGATAGTGAGTATTTTGGTTTATGTTGACAGAAAATGCAAAACTAAGCGAAACAAGGCAGAAGTGAGCCAAAGGGTCGTGTTTAGAACAAGATCGGAGCTAGAGATTATGGATGATGGATATAAATGGAGGAAGTATGGAAAGAAGTCAGTGAAGAACAGCCCAAATCCAAGGTAAATACTAATAAAATGAGATAAAAATGTATAATATAGTTCTTGATTTCTGCTTTATCTTAATTTTCTTATTATTTCGTGAATATGATCGATGCACACAAATTACACATGTCTTTTAAAGATTATGTCAGGAGCAAGGCTAGCGACTTCTAGCTAGCATTTGCTCATATCGGAAATCTTGTCAACTGTACCGCGCGCTGTTACTAGGATAAGATAGTGGGTCTTATAGTTATAGGTTAAGCTGTGGCGGCTGATATATATACTAATTAACGAAGGGGCCGGGATAGGGACTCTTGAACCTTTATATATATGGCTGTAGTGCCATGATTATAAGAATGGACCACAGCATGGATGTATGCATTTTTGGCTGCTTAAGTAAGCATATGGCCTAGAATTAATTAACCTACATGCCCAGTGTATGTGGGGTTCGTTTGTGCTTGAATTGATAATAGTAACAAGATGGTGCTTCATTTGCAGTCGTTTAATACGATAAAGAACAGTCTCTTTGTGAACGTCGGTGTGTCTGTGAGACCGTGAGAGAGCATTTATATGACTAATCTCCGGTAAAAAAATTGGTGCTTTTGCTGACTCAGCTCCTTCATCTGCTTGCTAGCCAGGAGAAGAAAACAAGAAGAAAATGGTAGCTTAGCTAAGAGTTAAAGTTTAATGGCAAGCAATTTATTAAAAACAATGTTACACAATTAGAAAAAAAATCGATTGATTGTTAAATAGAATAAAGTAGTATAGTATTTTTACTCCCTTAAGAGTCAGTAAACATAAGATTGATAAACACATTATATCATTTTAATAAATAAATTCTATAAAATTTTTTGACTCTTTAGAATTTTTTATCAATTAATTATGTATATACACCAGATATACATATATACGATGAAATTTTATTGCCAAATGTAAAATCATATTAAAGGTTGTATGAACTCTTGTTAAGAAGGTATTTGCTAAACAAAAATATACCTTGGTGCAAGCTATCTGATTTGTTATCATTAAGAGAGAAGTGCTGTTATGTGAACATATTTTTTTATGTATCAATTGATTATTGGTGATTTATGTATAATGAGTAAGGAATTCATATATATAATTAAGGAATTAAGTGAGTGCAGTAGTAAATAATAATACTGATATCTAATTTCATAATTATATACTTGAATTCTCCATTTATTCATGATAAAGCAAGATAACAAAAGATATTAATTAGGATTTAGATTTAGTTCAAATCTAAATACTAACTTATTCTAATATCCTTATTTTATCAAATTATACAGGAATCATCAGTAATTATAGACACAAAAATATGTTTAAATAACCATCGTATAATAACTTTGTGAGTACATGTGAATGGAGTAAATCCTGGTCATGGATATTTTGTCCTTCCTGCGGTTATTTAGTTCTATCCATGTAACTAGTATCTTAAAGCTTAACTTCCATTAAAAATTTATTGAGCCTCAGTTATTAACTAATAGATTCCGCTTTCAAACCATAAATGTTTACAGGAACTATTACAAGTGCTCAAGTGTAGGGTGCAGTGTGAAGAAAAGGGTGGAAAGGGACAGGGATGACCGGAGCTATGTGTTAACAACTTATGACGGTGTCCACAATCACGAGAGCCCGTCTACCGCCTACTACTACAGTCAAATATCGTCTATGCAATCTAATGACCGGTCTTGCCCAAACTCATCGTCTAATTCCTAGACACAATATGTCTTCTTTAATGTCAATTACCGTACGTTACCATATGTATATTAATTAGCTTTATATATATGCCAGACGCCGAATGAGACCAACACTAAGTCAGAACAACTATTAAGCACCACACCGTCTAGCCCTTGCATCTCGCTAGCTCCTCACGCGAAAAGGCCGGGAAGGTGTTAGCAAGCTGTTATATATTAATTATGTATTGTCCAGTTATCTAATTAATCATAATTATGTTCACTCTGTAGTACATTGATGGGAGTTTTTTTCTCAGCCTTTTCATTCTGAATTGTATATATGCTTCAATCATCTCATCGAGATAAATTGTCTGTACTGGCGGGGGAATCAATAGTTCTATCTGTTAAGTATATAGGGTCAACCAAGTCAATTGCTTCTATACTATCAAATTTTAATGGCTCCGAATGAAAAGAGATAACGAGCGAGAAAAAAGAGAAGAAGGAAGAGAAGAGGAAAGGGGTGGTGGGGGGGGGGGGGGGTGTCATTCGTTTTATCATAAGTTTGGGGTGGAAGGAGAGGAGCAAGGGATTGGGGGGATGAGTAATTTTATCCTACATATGACAATATGTGGTGTGATATTATAGTGCTAAACCATCCGTAATTACAAAGCTCTTTGGTTAGCGGAGCTGCGGCTTTTGGCAGATGCTGGACGGAGGTATGTATCCATTAATTTTACATTTCACTACCGCGGGCGTGTTTTTTTTTTTTTAATTTTCTTAATTTCTTTTTTTTTGTTATAGTTGTTATATTTATATTTTCATCACAGGCTTATCTTCTGCATCAGTGGCACGACATTCTTCTACACTTGTTACAGTTTAAAACCACGTACGACATGGCCAACCCAAAAGCTCTCAACTTCCTCGTCTTCTTCCTGCAGAGCACAATCCTAATGTTTTTGTTCGTACTTCTTATCATAGTCAATAAAGATTACATGAAGTACTTGGATATCGCCTTCACTTTCCACTTTTCACTTTTTCTTCCCGCTTCATTAAGAAAACATTGACAATAACTTCTGCTTCAGATTCATCACCTCTAACCAGACATGGCGTGCAAACTTAATCACCGCGTTTTCAACCATTCCACCTTCACGGTGGTTCCAACCTTGTTCCCCCCCCCCCAACCCTCTCTCTCTCTCTCTCTCTCTCTCTTTTCTCTCTCTTTCGTCCAAAGATATCTCATGTAGTAATACTTAATGGATATGTCGGGGGCGGGGATCATACGAATCCAAACAGCCATGTGTTAATTTGACCTAAGTTCCTCGGCATATAAAAGTGGGATTCATGATCTCTATATACGAGTTTGTTAGACCTCCTTAATTATACAGAGGTTTCGAAGCAGAGTTTCGGAAGACCAACTATGGCAGAGTAATATTATAATTTAATACTTTCTATGTGTTTCTAAATCTTAAATAGATTTAATTTAAATATATTGTCAGTGTAAAATTTTTTTATATAAACATCTAATCATATATTGCCACATCAGCAAAAGTCTTTGATATAATTACCTACTACTTAAATGGTCATGCAAATGAAAGGTTTTGATTGGATGATAATGTAAAAAAATTTTATATTGTCAGTTCACCCCAATTAAACTCATCTTAAATTAGTGATTTCTATATAATAGTTTGAAATGTCATTATTTTTTATCATTTTATATCCACATCATGTATGAATTTTTTTTGGTGAATTCACGTCATGGATGATTAAACATATATTAGGGTTGTTTTTCAAAGTTTTTTTTTTCAAACCCTTGATATTATAAAAGGCTTTTAACTATTTAATAAACTTATTTGTGTTTGAACTAATTTTTATTATAAAAGATAACTGATTATCTCTATATATTAGTATAGATTTTATTATTAATCTCATTAGCATAATCTGTACAGTGATTACCAAAAAGTAATCTATACAGTTAAAATAGTAAGTTAAGATAATTACTATATTAATTTCATAGTATAAATTATTTCAACAACATTTGACATTTATATATGTTTTTCAATGTGAAAATGTAGTTGTTATATATGAAAATCACAGTATATATATTAAATTAACATATGAGATTTCTCTAAAAATTGAATCCAGATATAAGGATCGGATAAAACTAAATAACCAAAGAATTTAAAGAGTATACACGTATTATTTAAAAATTATTAAAAAATATTTGTTAGTAATAGTAGATTGCGAGACTAAATAAACTTTACGTAAAATATTAATTTAAAGAAATTTTACTTAACCACTACTTTTTAATTCCAAATTGTGTAAACAATTTTTACAGCAAAAAGATATATTATTTGAAAACTAAATGCATGCAAGTTCTCATCTGTCAACTGACTTGTAATCATGGTCGCAGGCCAAAGAGCGAAACCAAGTTGGACCATAAACCATATTTAGCCTCATATGGCCAAAAAAAGATTAAAAATGATTACTATTAACAATAATAAAGTTTTCCTGGTACTTTTATTTTTGTGAGGTTATATCTTTTTTATAATAATCAATGAATAATAGTTGTCTATACGATTAAATAAATAAGACCTATGATTAAAATATGGCTAAGCTCATAAAAAAAATGTAAGAAAGTTCGCATATAGATTAATAATAATGTTGCATATATATATATATATTATTAATTAGTATTTAATTAAAATTAATATCTTATAAAAATTTAATTTAAATACATCGATAATTTTATATTATCAACTAATAAAAATAGTATAAAGTATCAACTCATATAAATAATAATCTATTATAATAAAAATTTTATCATAATTTCATACTTTCTAATATTTTTATTATTTATCAATATAAAATTATTTTTCACGGCCACTATATACCCATTCAACTCATCTTATAATTATATTATTCTATACTTTAATATTTTTCACCATTTTATTAAAATGGCCAATCTGTTTTATTTTCTTTTTCTTTTTTTGGGAAAGAAAGAATTACAATGGTGCTGTCAGGGGATAAAATAAAAATAAAAAGGATGATGGACTATTCACGCGCTGTTTGCTTGCGTGGTCGACACGGATCAGCGGCAAGAACGAGATCGCATCCAATCCAAGCTTGTGGCGTCGTCTTCTACCTACCTTCATCCTCACCTCTGATCCTAACCGTTCTGCATATCGTTTTTAACTTGGTTCAACATACCCACTTTCGAATCAATCGTCATTCGTATACCCACTTCAGAACTCGTTGTTCATTTTCTGGTCGCTGCGTTGGGGTTTTTTACTTGTCACTGCTTTCTTCATAGATGTCAACTTTTCCCTCTGATGTGGGCCCAGCATAACATGGATTTCAAAATACACTGGCGCTTCTGCGCTGGTTGAATCCGTTCGAGGGAACTTGATCGGAAGGTGTTTGCGTTTTTGTCTGTGCGGTTTTTTGCGTTTGTAGTTGATTTCGTTAAGAGGGTCTGCAGGAAAAAAAAAAAAGAAAGAAAGAAAGAAAAATGTTCTGGAGGGACCGTGAGAGGGACAGCAAAGAGCTCAACGGTGGGCCCCCATGTGGGCAAGTCAGAGTGGCCGTTGTTGGTGACTCAGGTACCATGATTCTGTCTCTCTTCCTTTGTTCTTTGTAACTTGGTGTTTGGGTTCCCCAATTTTGTGTGTTTTGATTTTGTTCTGATTTTCTAGTGGGAATAGGGGAGTTGTTGCTCTTGTAGATTGGTTGTGTGAGTGAGTTCTAGTGTAAGAATCACTGGAGCTTTATAATGACGCTGGTGAATGAAATTCTCCGACCATGGGTTGAGAAAATTAATCGTTTTCAATTCCAAGGCTTGCTGTTTATAGTAACCGGCATATGGTGTGTTATGCACAAGGTTATGGGAACTCAAATAGAACTGGATTTTCTGGCCTGAGTTTCACAGGATGTATTGATTTAGGCATGTCTGAAAGGATAAGCAACATATAATGTTTCAGAAACAACATGGAAGCTGGGCAATGTTGGTGATTGCTGAGAAACCCTCCTGTAGGGTGACATTCGGCTGATGCTATTTCCCAAACTATGTGTGTGACCTTTCAGAGTTACGCACAACTAAGTTTTACTGGATAACTTGTCAACTCCAAATATGTATGATCCTCTTGACTCTTTATAGTTTTTTATTAAGATTGATGGTTGAATCTAGCAAATGACTAGATGGTTTTACACTAACATTAAATCCTCTGATTAAATGTATTATTATGTGACGGAAATAGTAAAATTCAAGAACTAAGTCAAATGTGTGGCATGAATGGAAAAAAAAAGTGGGGGAAAAAAATGGCATAGCTGCGCACAGTCATTTGGACCCTTGTTTTTTCACTTTGAGTTTATTGAGAAGATAAAAAAGTTTCTTCAAGCATGTAGTTTTTTGCCCTTACTTCCTCCCTTTACACTCTATAACTAGTTCTTGGAAAGATCTGAGCTTAAGATATGTCATATTTTCTCATTCTTTTAGGTGTTGGGAAAACTTCTCTTGTTCACCTGATCGTTAATGGTTCTTCAATCACTCGGCCCCCACAGACAATTGGTTGTACAGTTGGTGTGAAGGTAAAAACTTCCTATTGTTGGTCACAAAAGAGTCTGTGGTTCAAGACTTCACCAAATGTTCATTGTTGCTTTTCCAGCACACTTCTTATGGAAATTCTGGCAGCTCCTCAAGTATCCTTAAAGGTGATTCTGAAAGAGATTTCTTCATTGAACTCTGGGATGTGTCGGGACATGATCGTTACAAAGATTGCCGGTCTCTGTTTTATTCACAGATTAATGGTGAGTAACAGAGCTTTTCTTTTGTTCTTACTTATTTCTAATATATACAAGTGTTTACACATTTGTAAGCCGTGTAAGTTCAAACTAATAATCAGTAACACTCCAAAACTAAGGATAGATCTGACTAAGTAGAAAAAAATGAGGGAAAAAGAATATCTGATACTTAAACAGGCATCATTTTCTCTTTTCAAGTCTGACCTACTTAAAATAAATAGAATCTGATTAAAATAATTATCTGGAACTTTTTAGCTTTAATTCTTTCAGTTGTCGTAAGAAATTATCAATAATTGGCTGTTTAAATCATTTATTTTAACCATACGCATTTTCTATCATTTTTTATAATTGCATCCATCCCTTATTCATAGCATTTGGCTGTGCTGGAAAACTGGAAACTTTTACAATTGAAATATGTGTGTTATTAGTGAAGCCTGAACAGTAAGTACATTTTGAAAGCTGGTTGTATGATTTTTTTTAATTCAGGAATCTTGCTTCAACTTCATCTGTAGGTGTAATTTTTGTTCACGATCTTTCACAAAGGAGAACAAAGGCTAGTTTGCAGAAATGGGCAGCTGAGATTGCTGCAACAGGGACATTTTCAGCTCCTTTAGGATCTGTTGGCCCTGGTGGCCTTCCTGTTCCATATATTGTTATTGGTAACAAATCTGATATTGCTGCAAAAGAGGGTACAAGAGGAAGCAGTGGGAATCTTGTTGATGTTGCACGCCAGTGGGTTGAGAAGCAGGGTTTGCTTCCATCTAGTGAGGAGCTTCCTATGACTGAGAGTTTTCCTGGCAGTGGAGGCCTTGTTGCAGTAAGTGTGTTGACTAGCTTTTCTGTGTCAGTGATATTTATGCTTTCACTTCCTATGTTGAAGATACTATGCTACCCCATGAATATGTTCACGTAAAATTGAATAAATGTTAATTAATTGGGAGTTTGAACTAGCTAGTATTGTGGCAATTCGAAAATTTAGTTGGACTTGTTTTGTACTATAACTGGCTTTTTTTTTTTTTTTTTGTTTTTTGGTACTCTCTGCTGATGCTTTACATATAAATATTTAACAGGTTTTACAGAGCTAATTTTCATGTGTTTTAGACCACTGTATATGAAATGCTCACTTCAGTTTTAATGAATATTATGGATGACTTGTATCGAAACATAACATGTCAACTTTTTTTCATCTCGCTTGTATTGTGTATGAATAAAACATTCAGCATTAATTCACTTTCAAATTCAATTGAGAAGGCTACGCATTAAAATTATTTTTAACAGCAATTTCTTAAAGCTAATTTATAAATATATATTTGGGTCATCATCGTGAATAATGAAGCCTGCTCAGGCATTGCCCACTGGCTTAGCTTTGGAAAATGCTGAACTGGAGATGCTATGTATTTACTGTGTGGGAATCCTGATTTCTCATGTGGTCATTTAAAAACTTAACATACCTGACGTGCATATGAAGTGACAAACCATATTTGAACAGTCGATGTAGAAATATGCCTGGTCTTACATTTTGCTTTTCAATTGCTACCCAACTCATTCTTCACTTACTAGTTGTGATTTATTTGTTGGACATCTGTAGGCAGCAAAAGAAGCAAGGTATGACAAGGAAGCTGTGATGAAATTTTTCCACATGGTCAGTAATCTTCAATTTCTTTTTCATTTCCTTAGTGTATGAGTCAGCATCTAAGTTTTCTGGTATCTTTCCTTTTAGTTGATCAGGAGAAGGTACTTCTCTGATGAATTACCTGCACCAGCGTGGTCTGTTTCTGCAATTCAGAGAAATACTCAGCGTATTGATGATGATGATGATCATTCTTATACTACAAGGTATGTTCTGCTTGGCCTTGGAATCATGTTGGTGCTGGCATGTTGCACTGCTTTTATAGTCATCATTGTACATTATCCTCAGGAATTTCTTCCGATGGAATTGGTGGATGATGGTTTCTTGATCTTATTTTTGGCTTGGGAAAAACAAAATGACTAATGCATAAATGTAATTTTGGGTTTGATTCTAACTTGTTAGGTAGGTGGATATGGGAAAAATCCAATCCATTGTGTTGAATGGTAGTTGTAGGATATGCCATGAATCCTAGGTATCTTGGTGATGGAGTAATTAAGAATACCGTATAGTGCATGTTTGTTTGTTACCAATTCATTGTCGGTTGGTTTTATTTCTGTTTTAAGTTTGTTTCGTGCCACCCTTCACAAAGTTAATCTTTGATTGCAGTCTAAGCAGTGATCCTTACAACAAGTATAACATGCTCCCCCCTCTTCCAGCTCAACGCAATCTTACTCCACCACCCACACTTTATCCTCAATGGCCAGTTTCAACACCAGCAAACCATAGTTTCCCCAGGTTTTCTTTGTCTGACTCCTCAGAAACCAGTGCTGCGACCAGAACGAAACGCTCGTATATTAATGTCTGAGGATGCCTGTATTTGGTAATTAGTCACGGCTAATACACTGATGTATTCTTGCATGGAATGAAGGTATATGTTTGTTTAAATTCTATGCTTTACTTGTACGGTGTCCATTGCTTCATTCATTTTAGAGGTGTTCAATGGAAAGGGGGGGGGGGTACTTTTTCGAAGTTTGGGGAGAATTTATAATTGATATTTGGTCGATTCTTTTATGTCAGACTCTTCATGCCCTTATTTTGTAGTGATGACACTCCCGTTTGTGAATGTGAGAGGATTTTTTTTTTTTAATTTTAATTTTAAATTGGCCTCAGAAACTGCTATAATTACCCTTGTACATAAAGTAAAGAAATCATGAGTAATGCCATTTGATTGGGTTAACTTTCTGAATCAGAAACTGCTATAGTTACAAAATCGTTCTTGCATGCTAGAATTTGAGCAACGTAGATTTTCTTGGTGAGTGTGGAACTTAATCCAAGTGGACCGGGATATTCAAACCGTAGAAAAAGAATAGTATTAAACTATCAATTGTTTAATGAAAATTAAATTTAAAATATTCGTCCCAGCAGGGAAAAAAAATATGATTATATGTGGAAATGATTATAAAAGAATTATCTTATCATAATAAGTTCAAACGAAACCAACTCTTTTCACTGATAAAGCCTAATATAATGGTGCACAATACCAGATGAGTAAGGTAAAATCCTAATAGCAAAATTCTTTCATAGTCTACTTTTATGTGACCAGCTACCTTTGGGTGGATAATTTTTTTATTTATTAGTTAAATTCAAAGATGTAAATAAAATGGTAAAGAACATGAGTATAAACAGTTTCAGTATGCCTATTGCAACTCACTGCTACCGATGTATCAAAAAATAGTTTCAATACGCAAGGGAACATTTAATAAGCCTGTCAACTCGTAATGAAGTACACAACAATAACTGTCTGCAAGCAACTAACACTTTTTTTAACTAGCACAAGTTGGATCCAAGAATCAAGTGATGCTAATTAATGAATTTGTAATGTACCAAAAAGGGAAAACTACTAGATAATCAATATTTAAAACGGGGGTTCTTAGTTAAAATTCATCACTATTTAATCCACACATCTTAGTTTGGGGCTACGTCCTTGAACACTGGCAAGCGTTTGGAGTCTCTGGGAGCATGCATGACATGATTTGTGAAAACATGAACTCGTCGCATTAGTTCCTTCTTCTGCTCTTCGAGAAGCAAATCTTCGAATGAGAACAAGAAAAGTGAATCACTGGAATCATCCTTAGCAAACTGGGATGGGAAAGGTACTATGCCATCCTCGAACATGAAAAGTGACTCCTCGTAACCGCTCTCCTCTAGTTGACTTTTGTTTTGCTTGCCTTGCACTTCTTCCCATCTCACATGCAATTGGTTTGTTTTCTCTTCCCATTCCTTAGGCAGAAAGTTGCCCAACGATGACATGGTGTTATTACCTGCTTCTTGTTGCTGCCTCTTGTAGATCTGCAAATATATAAACAAATTAACAATCTTTATCCTTTTTATTTTTGGTCATGACAATCTTTATCTTTATCTTTATCTTTTTTTGTTATTAACAATCTTTATCTTTTAATCGACAAAATCATATCAATTAACCCTTTCCTCATGGCCCTATTTCAATTTTTTGATCAGCTTATTCATTAGTTTTCACATATACATATGCGTGAAGCAATTCTAATATAATATACAAAGAGTTTGAAGCTTGAAGTCGTTCAAAGTTTGTCTCAAGAAATAAAGACTAAAAGAACAATTTTGTAGTGACTAGTGATCCAAAACAAAACTATTGTGTTGTCACGTACGTGGGGTGCAAGTTTGCGACCATCGTTTGTTTCCATATTAATTCTTTCTTCACGGAAAAATATTAAACATTAATTCATACTTTGCAAACGGTAATAGGGTGAATGTAAAAAGTCCGAAAATTTATCGTTCTTTATGCAGAAAGAATAAGAGCGCTACAAAATGCTGAATATTGCACGATCGCAACTAGTTCTTAGTTACTCCTTGATTTACTTTGACCCACGGTTGGATTGCATTTAATCTAACCAAGAGTGATATATATACATACTTAAATTTGTTTGTGAAAATCTATTCTTCATGCTGGCATAGATATAAATATGTAAGATATTTCAAAGCCCATAATTCACTTGTTCAAGAACTGAATAGAGATGTAGATCAAGATACTTACCTCCTCCTCTAAGAGTCGTACCCTTTCTAATACAGTGAGGAATAGGTACGATACTTTCATGGCTGCTAGATTAGGAATCCAGTGCCCGTATAAGTATGTATAATATAATGTATTCTTTGTATATAACACGCAAGAGCTCAGCTTCTCTCTCAAAATCTTGAACGAGTACTCGAGTACCTCTCTATCTTACTATCACTATTTCAAGAATTTATAACGTTATCATATAGAGTGATTATCTCCACCTTTTTTTTTGGACAGGGGTGATTATCTCCACCTTGATTTCCTTTGATTTGATAATCTATATAATATATATAAAGAAATAATCCACAGATCAAATTTTGAAATATATGTTGCACGTATCAATCTATAACGATTGCATTTATTTAATTTTACTGTGGTAGATAAATATCATATAAGAAGATGCAATGTTAATATAAAAAAAATTTATATAAGCATTCAATCATATATTATTATATCAGTAAAAGTATTTAATTCAATTATCCACTACCTTAAATTAAAACCCTTATAAATAGAAACATGTGATTGAATGATAATATAAAACTTTTACATTGACAGTATATCAAAATTAATATCTTATAATTATTTTTAATAATTTGATTCATCTCCTAACTCATTTTTTGTTTTAAATTTGCCTTCTAAATAATAAATGTTTCAAATTCATTCTCTAACTTTCAAAAATTGAATATGTTTATCTTTTTCATAAACGTCATTAGTTACATTGACATCTAGTGATAAGTTCTACTTTCAAATCTACCTTCTAATATAACAAACAGCATTGCAAAAAGCATAAATGTTCATTTTTTAAAAGTTAGAGGACAAATTTCAAATATTTATTACTTAAAAGATGAATTTGAAACATTTATTACTTAAAAAATAAATTTTAAATTTGAAAAAAAATTAGGAGAGGAATTAATTATTTTTATCTTTAAAATGTCAAGAGTTTAATTTCTATGTATTGTTAGTATAAAATAATTTTATATTATCAGTCAATAGAATTATAATAAGATGACAAATTGTGGTGAATAATTATTATAGTAAGTAGTTTTCACCTTATTTGTCATTTTTTTACAATTCTATTGGTTGATTTTATATTGTTATTATATAGAAATTAAATCCAAATATCAAATCTATCAATTTTATTAGCATTTAGGATAATAGTCATTTATTAAATAAAAAATCTTTACAAATGACTCAAATAATATCTCTAAACTATCTATATATAGTTTTTAGAATTTTGTGAAACTGAAGTAAGGATTAATTTGGATTTTGGATAGAGTCATTAGCACTCTCAATCACCTAATTTTTTTTTTCAATTTAAATTTCCTGAATTACCCTCTTCTAAACACTATTTTATTAAAACTAAACTTTAATAAAGTATATTAGCTTTCTTGTAAATAATTATGCTTGAAATATTCAATTATGGGCCCCTACATGCAAGATGCTGACTCCACGTAACGAGAGTCTAGAAACACGTTCATGATTGAAAGGAATCTGTAAAATAGTAACTAGAAGATCAGGCCTCCTTTCTACCCTCGAAGATGGAAAGTCTCAGCAGAATCACTGTATTCTTTCTTCTCTTTAGCGTCCTTATCATTCTTCAATTCCACCCAGCAATTCTTCAGGTGAATGGCCGAAATGTAGCTCAGAATCAGCAAGAAGAACCATCTATTTCCAAGATACTGACGGATACAATCTCTCTACTAAAAAACATCCCACACAAGTTCGTGGGAGAAAATCAAAACCGTCATACATGACATGCAAAAACAGTTTTCCCCTTCGACTTTGGAGTGAGATTAAGGAATTTTAAACACCCTTTTGAATTTGATTCTATATTTCCATGTTAAAAAGAGCAATAGAAATTTCGTTTCTTGGTTTCAGGGGTGTGGGGGGGACAGAAACTGAACTTGGCATTGGTGGTGTGAAAGGAACCATTAAAGAGGCAGTTGCTAAAAATTTTGAGAAAAGCAAAGAGAGAGTTGAGGAATCTGCCAAATCCGCGGCAAATGCTGTCAAAGAAGCGGTTCATAACACAGCAGAAAAGGTAACTAATGAAAACGCAAACGTTGCCGAAGAAGCAGTTCATAACACAGCAAAAAAGGTAACTAACGAAGAGTCTGATGCAGAGCTTTGATCAAAATCTTTGAATTCTAATTTACTTTTAATCAAAATTATTATATTTTTATTAAGGCAGAAGTACGCTTCGTAATTGTATGAAATTTATTGTGTACCCTTTTCCCCCCAGTCATTTCATCCTTTGCTCCAATGTTGACTAAATGCCTACATTAAGTTAGAATTTGCGAACCCTTCCAAATGTTGAACATCATAAGAATCACTTATCTGCAACACATGAATTGCATTTCAAGAAACAAACAAAGTGTCATGGATAGTTATGTCATGAAGAAGAAGAACTCCTTCCTATATCTTCATCAGTTTACTATATGCGGTGGATAAAGATATGATAAGGATTGCGTGCCGAGGATCGAAAATTGTTAATATTTACAAATTTAAATGAATTAAACTGGGGATGTCAAAAATTCCCAATCTAGGGATCCTCGCGGGAACTGACCTATTTGAAGCCTCGATTTTAGGAAATTTTCCCCCGTGGGGTGGGATAAAATTCCCCCCTACAGCAAGTTTAAAGACAAGGACGTGGATCATCCTCCCTGTCCCGTAAGAACCCCATATGTATGAAAGTATAAAAATACCCTTTACTTAATATATATATATATATGTTGTCCTTTTATATAATTTCACATGTTATATTTTAGTTTCAAAAATCAAACACCTTACACAGTACCCAATATACCCATACGGTGGCCTATCCCCATCACCCCCAACCCTAGTTTTTTATTTTGCTGTCTATTCTCTCAACCAACGACGAATCCAAGCTCCAACCAAGGGACCTTCTTGTCTTCCCACAGCCACCATCAACGACATCGCAACTCCACCAGCAGCCTCTTCCTTCTTGTAGTGCCACAGGCACGCCCCACCAAGCTTCACATAGTGCCTCCACCTATTTCGAAGCTTAGTGTCGCGACAACTCTCCCCTTCACCACCGTAACAACAACTCACATCCACCACCACGACAGCAATTCCCCTACGAAGAGACCTTGGGCTGATTTCTTCTAAAATCCATGGTGAAAGTGCACTATTGAAGGCCAATCTTAGAGTCATGATCAATCAGATTTGTGCTCGATTGGGTGAAGACGTGAGGTTTCTATGGTGGTTATTATGTGTTCAAATGAAAAAGTAGGCTTTTGATTGTTCTTGTTCTTACTCTGTTGATTTTTTTTTTTTTGGTCAAATCTATTCTTGTTTTTATTTTATAATTTTGTTATCCTTTTTTTTAATCATTTTTCTGTATTTTTTTCAATCTTCTTTTACTTGAATTCAAGGTCCCCGTAGGTCCTTGCAGGGAGGCAGGGAACGGGGATAGGAGAAAAAAAGCACCCCACGGCAGGGATTGGGAATGGGGATGGGGAGGGTATGAAGTGGCGGGGATGGGGAGCGGGCCCCTGCCGCAGGTGATATCCCTAAATTAGACACATAATTCAAGAAGAAGATTATCATGGTATACGGCTCTTAACTTCTATTACAAAGTATACGAACAAGAAACACCGGTCACTACCCAATACTGCTCGATTCACCTACAACTTTCAGCAGCAATCATTTAAACTGAGACATTCGTCATGATGCGATCATTGATGAGTGCTAGAACGGCCAGTAGGACATGACTCATTAGAGACTTCTTTATCTAACAATTCGAGAGCCGAGTAGCTCAACAACTCACCAAGATCAAGACACCCTAAGGCACACCAGACAGAAGCTCACCTCACCACGTTTTCAATATGGAATACAGTCCAATACTTAATTCCAATTCTTTGATTAAGCTACAATTTTCTCAATACTTTCATCTTTATACGTACTCAAATTTCCCCCGTGCTCTCTATGCAAGGCATGTATTGTACTTTTTACCGCAACGCCGCTGATCATGAGAAATAGCCAAGCTGAATGGGCATGGATTCCTCATATTGAGCCACGGCTGCCTCCTCTGCTACAATCCAGCCCTTGCTGTTGGACTTTGCTTGCTCAATCTTTTCATGGCAACTCTGAGAAAATCAAGACATAACATAACAGATACATAAAGACAAGTTCACAAGACACATTACTCTCTAAAGAGACTTAAGCTACATCTAAGGCATACATAACAGATACAGAAAGACAAGTTCACAAAACACATTATTCTCTAAAGAGACTTAAGCTACACCTAAGGCATACCAACCTTGTTGTCAAAAGCTGTGCATTATTTTAACAAAACCAAGACAACTTTTGGGTCAAATTGCTATATACATAGCAAAATATGTAATCTTGTATCGGGTGAAGAGAAGGGGGTGGTAGGCTTAGAAGGGCTCAAACCTACAATATCACCGTCACGAGTGGTACCTTCCAACCAATTAAACTATAAGCCCCAACGGATCTCTACATGCAATTTGCTCATTAATCACATTCATTGAAATACAATAAAGACACATGAATTAAAACTAGAAAACATGGGTGTTTAAAGGAGGAAATAAAGCAACTAAGGCTAATATGAAGGGTTAACAACTAACAAGGTTGGACAGTCAACCAAGTTCAGGTGAATGAGTGCATTTTTTAATAGAAAATAAGTATAACCACCTAAGTAGACCAACCCAGAAATACCCCATTTCTGATCCCTTTCAAGTAAGCATGTTGACCTAATACTACAACAGCTTGTTCACTACTAAGCCTTTCTTATATTGTCAAACTTGTAAAAGGGCAAGGAATAGGTATCATCTACATCAAGTGACAATGGCAGAATACCAACCTCAGAACAAGTAAAAACAATAAGGGTCATCCATTCCCAGTTTTCAATCATCTGTCTTTGGTCATCATCAAGTGCTTCCTGAAGGAAGTATAGTAATGGAGGCATAAGCTGCATCTCAAATTGCCTTGGTCTGCCACAGTGACCACACCTACCAGGGTCTATCTCAGCAGCTGCAGCTAAAATTGGCTTCCCACCATATGAGTATCTACACGCAGGAATGACAAGAAAAGGAAGTTATGGTGCCTTAAGCCACAGAAGTAGAACGGAAAAAAAAAACAAGGAGGGGAGAGAGTGAAGCAGAGGAAAGGAAAGATCCAATGCTACAAAAAAGGATAAATAATAGAATGATAGCATGAATGCTTCATAAGTGGATCTTTCAAAATACCCTCATATGGCATGTTTCCGCACTCATCAAAAGCAAGGCAAAGAGGGCAATTGATGGAGAAAACTAACTTTCTCCAGCTTTCTCAACTCAGGAGGGTTTATATAATTACCATTGCATGTTCATAATGCCCATGTACAATTATTGCAACTCCCAATCAGTACAATGACTAGGAAGAAATTATATATCTCCGGCAAGGGTTAAGAAACTAACCGCTTGGATCAGTACTTAAATATGCTACATCAGTATCATAGAGTCTCCAATTGAGACTATTAGCTAACCATATCACCACAAAGAAGACAATGGACGGATCTCAACCCTTAACCAGCAGCTCAAACTGAAACAAGGGATTGAGACCAAATTATGTGACACAAGTGGGTAGTCGACTCCAAACATACCTGAAACACTGCTCAGGATAAGCATCCAATCGTTTTTTGAACTTGAGGTATGTTCTATCAGCAGTCAAAGCTTTATCATATTCATATTGTTCCTTCTCCCAAGTTTCTTCTGGTTGTGAATGATCCTCCTCAGCATCACTTCCATTCTCCCTAATAGAAAGTGATGAGTATCTATAACATACAGAACTAAGATCCTTGGAAGCTGGCTCTTCCTGTGTGTATATATAAAAGCAAGGCAACACCAGCGTATCGGTATCAAGCAGGGTTGCAGGGACTTTGTGTTGTTGCTTTTTGGGTGGTTTGTTCTTCTTCTTCTTATTCTTCTTCTTGGTGTTACTGTTGTTAGTGTTAGAAGAAGCAAAAGTGGTAGCTGCGAAGAGCGCCTTACCCAGTTCTTCGAAATCCACGTCACCTCCACTCTCATCATTCTGATCATCATCTTCCAACACGTTGGCATTTTGAACCTCTCTGGACGACGACGCAGCACCACATGCTTCATCCTGGGCATGAGCTTGTTGTTGAGACTCGTCCTCCGCATCATGAATCTTCTGAACTCGAAAAACTCGCCAGCTATAAAGTCCAAAGCGCAGTTAAAACACAAAAGAACCAATTGGGGGGGGGGGGGGGGGAGAGAGAAAAAATAAAAATTAGAAAGAAAGAAAGAAATAAAGTAAAATGAAATGAAATGGGACCTGTGGGAAGCGGTTCCGCATTTAGGAGTAAGACAACCGAAAATGAAAAGAAGGCGCTCCTGAATGTTTAGATTTAGCGTTGATATGGGAGCATAGAGCTGTGCAACAAGGCAGAGCTTACTGGCACAGGCACCGCAGTGAAGCAAATCAGAGTTGATGGGAAGGGGCCAGTCCTGTGTGTGTTGTTGTTGTAGGGGGGAAGTGAATCAAGTAGCTCCCAATCCCAGGCAAGGTAGTACATACATAATTCAAAGATGAGATGAATGGAATGGAACTGAAATAGTTTTATATATAATATATATATATATACTTACAGGGAGTCCTCCAACTTTAGTAGTGTAAGGATCAGATGGCTCGCGGAAATCGTTTGCCCATGGCCCTGGCATCCCCAGCATAGCTTTACCCATTCCTCCCCTGGCCAGGCCTCCTCTATCTCCACTGCTATTACCACACCACACACACACACTCACACTTTCAACTCACTCTTTTGCTTTCTTCTTCCACTTCCACGCACTGCCGATCAGAGAAGTTGCGCGCTACTGGCAGGGGTGATAGGGTTTAGCACCATCCAAACGGCGACGTATAACCCATTAAATGAAATGAAATGAAAACAAATAAAATAATAATAAAAATTCTCCTACAATTTGGTGGTATTTGTCTAACTTAAAACAAGATATAACATGTGAATATGTAATATGCATAAATTGAATCTACACTCTCTAGTCTTTTTTTTTTTTTTTTTGAAGGGCTAGACTCTCTAGTTTAAATACACGTTTTCATAAATTTAGAGAGTTTCTACGATTTTGATGTTCTTTAATGTAAAATTAAACTAGATTGATAAACAATTTTGAGATTTGTGTGTAACAATTTTTTTAAATAAATGAAAAGAAAAAATAATTGTTGCAAAGCCTACATCTCGAGCATTATATACGCCAACTCCAATCTTCAATGATATATCATAGCATTCAAACAAAAGTTGTGACTTTAAAAAATAGATATTATGAAAATTAAATTATTCTAAATGATATATAACAATACATAATTCTAACAATATATAATTTGGATCCTCTGATTTATTTTTTTTTTCTAAACATCGTTCAGAAGGTCGTACAAAATCCGAGAGAAGGGAACTGAATGAGTTGTCTCCATTTCTCATGTTTAATTTCGTGGATTTTTTTTTTTCTTTCTAAACTATGAGGATCTATGGTGTATTAGATATCCATTAATTTGTCATGAATTAAATCAACCTATTATGCTAATGAAATACTTACTTTTTTAAATAAATGTCAAGCTACTTAAATCTCAACCTATTATAATAATGAAAATTTTACCTTTTTTAATTAATATCAAACTATTTAAAACTCAATGCTGTATTTAATTTGGTGGCTTAAGGAGGCAGGCATTCTTTTATTATTTTGGGGTCATATGTCTTTCATTATCCGGCTTTAAAAACAAACAAGCTAAAAATGTAAGTGCATGTTTGGGAGACCGTTGGCAATAGCTAGAATCAATTTTGAGATCCCAAAATTGATTATGTTAATTTTTTTTCTTGTTTAGTTTGAAAAGGTAAGAATCAATTTTTATCTCTAAAATTGATTTTGAAATGAGTAAAAATTTTTTACTTTCTATTAGAATCACTTTTAGAGGAGCTACCAAATATTACTTTACATCAAAATCAACTCTAACTAAATTAATTTCACCAAAATTAATTTTATTTAAAATCAATTCTATAAAAGTAAAACCAAAAATATTAATAGTAGACCCAAATTACACAAGGCCTAACTCGTTTAACCTTAGGCAAGCTTCCGTTAAATAGCGTTGATTTCTTTTTATTCTTTGCCGATTTTTAATGAAAATATTGTTCTCTTTTTCTTTTTCTTTTTTCGTTTTGTCATCATGAAAATATTGTTAAACCCTACAACAGCACCATACGAGGTCCATTTACGAACAAAATACCTTTTTTACTTTTAGTCTAAGTTCTTCTTTATTTTAACCGTCTATAGGTCGGTCTGAAAAAAGCGAGGCCTGACCTAACAAGGTGATAGAGTACGATTGGATTGAATTAAGCCCATTAAATTTTAATAACCCCAAAAAGTCGCTATCAATGGGCCAGTAGCTATCGTGAATCTTCTCATTATTCGCAGTTCGAAACAAAAGCCGCACACGACCAAAAAAAGGAAAAACCACAACAAAAGCCGCCAGGAAACAATGCATGTTTACTCATACTACCACGATACGCTACTGATTCACTAGGTCATTTTTTTCAAAAAAAAATAATTTATTCTTGTTCTCTGAAATATCAATTGCAGTTGAAAATCTGCTAAAGTTAAACGCTTCTACTATATTCCATTTAATTACTCAAATAAATTAGTTTATTCATACATGATATATCTATCATATACAAAGGCCGAGTAGCTAAATCAATATACTACTTCACCTTCTATCCCCCTTCACGTGGTAGATTAGTCCAAAGAATGGGGCTCCTATGAATATGGACGTTATGAAATGGGTTAATCATTTCCATCTCTTTGCATTTTTCACGCCTTTAGACTTTTGTTTTGCTGCCTGAAAGGCCTGCATCTTTTGTTTCTTCCGTGCTTCTTTCTCAGCCTGTTATTATCGCAAATGAAATGGAATTTATAAGCTATCCAAGAAGTCCTCCAATACTTATAAATTAACCACACCATTCCACGACCACGAGCTTAACTAACAAATATTTTTACCTTGGACATCTTAGATTTGGCTTTCACTTTAGGAGCTTTGTCCTCAAGCTCTGCTTCGCGTTCAAGCTCTCTTTGCCTAGCATCAAGATTCTTCTCTAAATAATACTGCAAATTTTGAAGATTCAAACATGTTAGAAACCTATAGTACCCCAAGAAATGGCTGATCATGCTGTATTATTCAAACAAATTGACTTACATTGTAACCGCCTGCATAATCCTGCAAAGTGCCATCTTTAACTTCTATCACTCTATTAACTATCTGTCTTATAAAGTATCGATCATGAGACACAGTGATAACAGTGCCCTGGTACTCGGTAATTGCCTCCTGGTAGAAGAATTAGAAATGATTACTGTGATGATGGGTGATCTGAACTTCAAATAAGCAGAAACATAGAGAGCAAAGTAAGGCAAACCTCAAGCATTTCTTTAGAAGGTATATCCAAGTGATTGGTTGGTTCATCCAACACAAGCAGAGTTGAGGGTTTTACCATGAATTTGCAAAAAGCTAGCCGTGCCTGGTAAAACAAAGAAGACACGAGATAAATCCAAATGTTGATGTATTATCATATTCAGAGAGTGAGAAATGGAAAAGCACCAATGAAACTAGTGAACATATCATTACATCAGAATAGTATGATGAAGCTAGTAAAAGTATTTAATTAAAAACTTACACATATCTCAGGAGAAAACCACCGAGAATCAGTCATGCATACTCTGTTCTTGATGGTACAGTGCATGACAACGACTCGAAAGGAATGCAAGCATATGAATATATCCCAAAATTATCAATTTTGAGGTTGGAGCATACTTCATAATTTCATTTTAACAATTTAATTCCTCTTGTTTCTTAGATTTCGATCAACACAATCATCTTAAAGCTTTTACTAAAGCAATAACCTTCTTAATTTCATTTTAACAATTTAATTCCTCTTGTTTCTTAGATTTTGTTCAACACAATCATCTTAAAACTTTTACTAAAGCAATAACCCCCTTCAACTAAGGGCCCAAGACTTTCAAAAGGTCTATACAATTAATAGATAATTCTCTCAAATCTGCTGGTAATGAAGAAATTTCTCAGTTAAATAATTTTTACATATGAATTACATAATTGAATTCAAGAAATGAACCATTCAATCATAGAATTAAACTATAATTTGAATGTTATTGTTAATGTCAACTAGATAACGAACACAACTATTGAATTTACCTTCTCACCACCACTCAATAGGGAAACTTTTCGGTCAAGCATATCAGCTTTAAAATTACAACGGCCAAGAAGTCCTTTAATATCATCAATCCTCCAGTCCTCTGCAACTTCTTCTACTGTCTGAAGCACTGTCTTGTCCAGATCAAGTGCCTCAGCCTGTAAATGAATCGATTAACTCAGAAGTAAACTTATATTAACTAGGAAAAAGTTTTGACATGAAGAACTGGAACTGACAGTAACATCATGAATTTAATGACAATTAGCATCTCCATGGTTGAAGTGGCAAACCTGATTTTGCTCAAAATAGTTAGGTAATACATTGTGCTCCCCAAGCACAACTTCACCCCCCATTGGCTTCTCTATACCCATTATCAATTTCAGTAAGGTACTCTTGCCACATCCATTTGGACCAATAATGGCAATTTTTTCTCCCCTTTCAATTGTAAGATTTGCCTTTTTGAAAAGTATCTGCAACAAAAAAAGAGAAACCTTGATTAGTTGATGATGTCATTGAAACAATGACATACATACAGACACTAAACATGTTAACGCTCACTTTTAAACAAGAAGAGCAAGGTAACTCACCTTATCTTCAAAGGCAAAATCCAAGTTCTTTATTGTTACAACAGATCTTCCACTCCTTCCACGCTCGGGGAACCTGATTTTCATTTGTTTCCGTTCAAATGGCTTCTCTACTAGTTCCTCTTCCTGAAGTCTCTCCAGCTTCTGTTGTCATAAAAAAAGAAGGAAATTCTATTTAAGCAAATAAAATAAGGAGCAACATAGCAGTATAATTTGAAGCCACACTGTGGAAGCATGCAATGCACCTAATCTCAGTAATTTAACACAAGCACCATAACTTCGAGAAGCCATCTTGAGTGACTATTATATGAAGGGCAATTAAACCTATTTAATGAGTACAAGAAACAGCAAATTTGAACTGTCAACTTTGTACCAAGTCATATGATCACATATACCTTCTCAGCAGATGAAGCACGGCCAGAATTTGCTCCAGCACCTAACCTATTTATTAAGTCTTTGGTCTGCTCAATTTCTTTCTGCTGCTTTTCCCATGCAGCATACTGTGCCTCAATCCACGCTGCCCTAGAAGCTATAAACTGTGAATAATTTCCCTCATATGTCCTGGATACACCCATGTCAGTTTCCACAATTTTTGTACACAGCTGATCAAGAAAAGCTCTGTCATGGGAAATGATAACCATGGGCACATCCTGCTTGTTGAGATAGTCTTCAAGCCACTCAATGGTATCAAGGTCAAGGTGATTTGTGGGCTCATCCAACAGCAACAAATCTGGCTCCTGCAAATGAAGACAAATTTAATTCTTATCAGCAAAAATCATACACCCGAACCCTCAACATCTATGCCAAAGATTTACCGATATGCATATGTGCATAATAAATTACATAGGTTATAAATGGATAAGGTAAATATTAAGCAAGCATTATACATTGAAGACAGAAGACAAAAAAAATAAATAAATAAAGCAATGAAGATCATGTTATGAGTATTAATGAATTTACAGAACAACACTAAAAAAAGGCAGCTAGTGCACGAGGCCCCCACTTGATAGGGTTTGGCGAGGACAGAGGTACACATCCTAAATTTACACTGCAACACTAAAAGAGATGGTCTAGTGCATAAGACTCACACCTAGTGGGGCATAAGGAGGTTAGATGTACGCAGTTTCACACCGCAAGCAAGAAGCTGTTTTCCATTCTTTGAACCTATGACCTCTAGGTCACATGGCAGCAACCTTACCGTTGCTACCAAGCCTCACTCTCTAAATTTACACAACGACACTACAGCAAATAAATATAATTGCCACTAAGCAGTGCATGCAGTGTAGCCAATGAGACAGGTTTTCATCAATGAAGCTGCACTTCACATAACTGTATTATTCCTTTTACTCAATTCCAACTAGAATAGGCAAATCAATAAACAATGTGTCAAAGAAGAAAACAGCCATAAGTCCATAGTCTGTCCATACCCCATAACACTAGCACCATTTTGTTAGGTGTAATTCATATACCTGAAGTAAAATCTTGCCAAGAGACATCCTCATCTGCCACCCACTACTGAAAGAAGCCACTAACCTATCAGAATCCTCAGCGGAAAACCCGAGTTCCGGCATCAACTTACTTATCTTTGCATCAACCTCATCCAAGTCCACAGCCTGTGCTCTCCTCTGAAGCAAATCAAACTCATCAAGAAGCCTCCCCATCAACTCCATGTCGTTCACAGCACCTTCCAGAGCCTTCTGCACCTTCTCCAACTTCCCCGCTATCTCCATCTCCTCCTTGAACGCGCTCATGAACTCCTCCCTCACCGTCCTACTCGGTGACACCTCAAACTCCTGGCTCAAAAATGCGATTTTCATGTTGGGTTTCGCTTTTATCACGTTCCCCGAATCGGGTTCTTCCTGACCCGCAATAATCCTCATCTGGGTCGTCTTCCCCGCACCGTTTACACCAACCAAACCCACTTTCTCTCCCTTCTTCACTTCCCAGCTGACGTCTTTCAACACGGTAACACCTTTGTAGCTCTTGCTAACATTTTCTAACTTAACACCGGAAGAAACGCTCGAAGCGCCGGTGTTGGATTGCTTATTTACGCGTCGTTTGTCGAAGTCGTCATTGGAAGAAGGATCAGAAAACAGGGACTCGATGTCGTCGTCGTAGTCGTCTTGGGTTGTCGTTTCGGCGAGGGAGGTGTCGTCGGTGGCCACGGCAGACAAACGAGGATTGGGCCTTATGGGGCCAAAAAATCTTCGGTTGGTGGTGTTGATTAAATGAGTGTTGTTGTTGGGTTTGGGGGTTTGGGAGAACATGCGGGTTGAGAGTGAGCGAGGATGATAAGGTGGTCGGGTACGCTGTTTTGGTGCGTCCAAGATGACTGAGCCAGTGAGGAAGGTTGAGGTGAGGTCGAGGTGGTGAAGCTTCGCGGCCAAGTCCATTGTTGTTTGTTGATGATGAAAACTCGGAAGTTGCGGTAGTTATGTTATGGATGATGATGGTATTGGAAGGTGGAGCCTCACAGGGAAAGGGGATTGGGAGTGAAGTAAGAACAAATATGACCTCTCTCCCCACAAAAAAGGTCGCAGAAATTTTCAGCCCATCAAAGAGTGAAGCACATTATTGGGATTTTCCATTTCCCTTGTTATTATGCACTGCTGTGTTTTTTTTTTAATATATATATAAAATAAAAAAAAATCTGTCCTGTAACTTTTTCTTTTAACTGTTGCTTAGATTGATATTTTTTTTTCCTCTTAATAATGGGAGAACGAATTGTTATTTAAAAAAAAAACAAAAAAAAAATGCAAGGTGTATACACACTCTTTAGTGAGGTTTAAATTCATGTAGTGGAAGTAACTGGAGCTCAATTTTATTTACTAAGTTCTGCTTTGTGTTTGTGGTTAGGAAATAAGTTGATATAGCTTGTACAACTCGATTTTATTATTCATTGCCTATTTGCCTTGTTTTAAAAGAAGTTTTCTCAATCATCAATGAGGTGAGGTAGACCCATATAAATTATTGCAAATAAAAGGAAAGGAATTTTAATCTTTTGTGATAATTAATTAATTAATTAATAAAAACAAAGGAAACCATGTAAAATTATTGAGTTGAGACGTATTCTTAAGTATGGAAAAATAACAAGTGTTCTCAAGGACCTTGAATTTCTTGTGGCCACAAATATTGATATATAGAAAAAATCAGGCTAGAGATAACGATCCTGGTAGAATATGGGGCTTTTGTGTGGTGCTGGCTAGCGCGATTCCGCCCTCTCTTTCTGTGCCACGCGTGAGTTAACGCTCGGTGACCTGCATCGCCATTCACCCTATTCGGTCCACGTCTCATCACCACAAGCAACCAAATTTTTTTTTGCTGCATAGCAGCTTTTTTTTTTCGGCTCTACACTTTTTGGTTTACTTTTGGGTTCGAAAACCTCCAAAAAATGATCCTGCCATCTTGGGTCAAGATATTTTTTTGTACTTCCAGAACAAGTTTTTATTATAATTCTTTGTTCAATGGGGTCCGAATGACCCATGTTGAGAAACCTGTGTTTTTCTTAGACAAGCCTAAAAAGAGTTTCTAATAAGGCCGTTTTCACATATAAGAGATTCAAATAGTAGCCCAGATACAAGCCCAAACGGCCAACAAGTTGGAAACAAGCAACCTACCGACTGTACCTTTGTTTACGAGCCAAAAAATTATAAAAAAGCTGTATCTTTAGATTGCTCCCATCTGTAGTTGGTCAGAATCCAGATTGAACGACCAAAAAATATGAGCCGAGGTTTGGTCAAAGGACAGTCGAAGCTTGTGATGTCACGTGGTTAAGACGGCAAGCTGCTGCTGTGCTCGTTGGTGCATTAGCCATAACACAAGGAATCATGAATCATGTTATCCGCGCCTATAGAGATATCTTTCAACTCCCTCGCAATATTGAAATGACAAAAAAGTTCATACATAATTTTTATATTGTCATTCAAATTACTTTTTTAAATCAGACCAAAAATTAGACAAAAAATAATTTAAAGAGTTTGTATGATAAGCGCATAATGATAGTATAAGAAGTATTTTTTTTTCAAACAAAAGTATTAGAATAACAAAAGGTTTTAATGGGATGGTTAACTAGGATCAAGTACATTACGTGTCTCTCGAAAATTTGGAGCATAAGAATTCTTTGGAGGAAGGAATTAAAGATGTCCAGAGTTGCGGGGACTCTATATGCTCCTTTTCAAATTCCATAGAGAAGGTTTACAAAAAGATGTTAACGAAGATGTGGCGTCGTTTGAAGAGAACCTTGTAAAAGCACATATTTTTTAGGATATTGAAAAAGCATTGGGTTGATGGTTAGTAATGAAAATGTTATGATTGCCGCTTTAGTAAAAGTTTAAGATTGTCAAGATTTTGCTCTGTCAAGAAAAATAGATCATCTTAAAAAGAACTTATACCGTTCTAAGAATTGAGGGTTCTGTGTTGTGGATCCATTGTCTAGGAGTGGTAGTTTGTTGCGTTTTTGTAATTGGTTGGTCCTTGGTGGTGTTTTGGTGTTGTGTTGGATTGATCAGGTGGGTTGGTTGGTGTTTTTGCTTGCTCTGCTGGTGTTGGTTGGCTTGGTGAGCTTTGGTTATTGGCCTTCTGGTGGCATTTTCTTTTGCTGGGGTTTGGTTCTTTATTGGTGGCATTTTGCTGGTTTGTTTTATTTATGCGTGCTCCCCTGGATGTTTTTTTGGCTTGGTGCCCTGTTGGTTGGTGTTGGGGGGTTGTTTTTGTGGCGGCATCTACAGTGCTCTTCGCTGGTTAAGGAGCATGGTGCTCCTTGCAATCTGATGGTGAGATTGTGAGGTGTATCGATGCACCAATCACTTATGATGCACTGTAATAATATCTAATTTTAAGAAAATTTAAAAATATAATTAAATATATTTTAAAAATTAATTATTATACACTGACAGTGTAAAATTATACTGACAGTATAAAATAATTTTACTCTATTAATGTAATTAAAAAATTTTATCAATAAAATTTTACTCTGTCAGTGTAATTTTACACTGATAGTATAAAATTATTTTATACTATTAATATAATTTTATACTATTAATGTATAAAAATTAATTTCTAAAAATTATAAAAATTTTATCAGTATAATTTTATTCTATTAATATAATTTTACACTTCTATCAGTATAATATTATATTGATAATATAAAATTATTTTATATTATCAGTATAATTTTATATTATTAATATATAAAAATTAATTTCTAAAATATATTTAATTATATTTTTTAATTTTTTTAAAATTAATATATTACTATAATGCATCATAAATAATTGGTATATCAATATACCTCACAAATTTAATTCATTGGATATGTTATAGTCACAAGGTGCATAATGCACCTTTGACTGCGAAGAGCATCGCAGTCGACGCCTGTTTTTGTTTTTGTTTTTCTGTGTGTCTTATCTTTGCTTCTGGTTCTGCTTCACTCTGCTCCTCTCCCTTGCGGAGAATTGAGCGTTTTTTGATCTATCAAAAAAAGTCTCTCTACTCTAAGGTCAAGACAAAACCATCAATATAGTAGATTTTTATACTGAAAGATTACAGACCCCACCAGCAGGAGAATTATACGAATGTTTATATTATATTATATTAAAACTAATCCAATCAGAATATAGTTAGTAATTTAGCGTCGTTTATTAACATGGAAGTATAAAATGCTACTTCTCCGTGACCACGTTAACAACCCCTCATGGATTGGCAATGAAGCTGTCTGCTTGTTGCCTTCTGGGCTTAGCTCAACCACTTTCAATATTTTGTAATATCTTCGGCTTTCCATGGTAATTTTATCCTTATACTAATATCTTCTACAACATTTTTCTTTGTAAAGAATAGAATATGCATCATATCACTAGCCTCACAGAAATGTATTCCTCAAGCAAGGTCATGGACATGGGATTATTATTTGTTTTTAAGAAAGTAAAAAAAAAAAAAAAAGGGCAAGTTTTGTCATCACTTTCTTACCAACGGTCTGCAGCGCAGATTTGTTCTATTGGGTTTCAATAGGGAAATATTATCTGGACATTTAAAAGTGGACATCTTATAGATATAATAAAAAAAAAGGCATTAAATTTTTACGGTAATTTATGTCTTTCTTTTTTTTACCATTTTATGAAATATCAATTAATAATATTTCTCATTTCAATAAGCATGAGAAGAGCCCATCAGCCACGGTGGCTCGTGTCTTGGTTTCCTCCCACTTCTGGTCACTGGAAATTGAATAGTGCTGGTATTACTCACAAAAATACGAATATGATATTACGTTTTATGCTTCATAGCTCACACCCAGGACATCTGACCGACGCGTGTGTGTGTGAGAGAGTTTTAGCGCTTAGAAAGTCAAAATTAGAATTTGAATGGTATAAATTAATGTTTAGTTTATTTTAATATATTTAATAAAACTATATTTATTTACATTTTAATATAATTTTTTGTCTTAAATTATAATATAAGCAGAAGTTTAGAAAAATATATTAGATTAAACTATGATTTACAGACTGTAAACCAAACATATCTTATATCTTTCTTGTGCTCACTACTACTTTCACTGGCTTAATTTTCTCTTTTATTCACGCCACCATTTTCACCCCCGTCACTTTAATGTATAGTGCCTGTTTTCTCGAAGGTACACCCCTGCTCAACCACTTCACAATCAGAGGGGAACTTAAGTCAGGTTAAAAAAGGAAAAAAGAAGTATAAAAGAAGGGGAAAAAGGAGAAGGGAAATCATATTATTTTTCTTGATATTGCATATTCAACTCTATTAGACACCTGAGCCAGCAATATTACTTACATGGGAATAAAAATCTGGGTGGTCTTCGGACTAAAAAATAAAATGAATAAAATAATTAGATTACAGTAACTCTGTTGACGCCACCCCTTTAGGATAATACTATTTGAACAGCGTTTTATACATAAACTTCTTGGATTTTATTTATTAGATTTTTTACTTTATTAGATTTATTTTAATGTCAATGTCAAACAAAATTTGTGTTTAATGTCGCATCAAACTTTTTATTTACAAACTCGTGTTCGATAATTATACACATTAATTGTCTCATTTTAACTTATCATTACAGTTCGCATAACAACTTCATAATAACTAATAATAAAAATAGTGATTATTTGATATACTATAAATATAAAATTTTCTCATTGTTAATTAATTATGTCTTATATTTTATAAGTAACTATAAAAATTGATATTTTTTAATAACATGAGTGTACATAATTACGTAATTACACACAAATATTTTACATTAAAATTATAAAATTAAATAGAAATGTTGTACATACATGGTATCGTATTCACTACATAAATAAATCTTTTTAATTGAAAATTTTATATGATAAAATCATATGTTAATTTTTATCATTGATTAAGAATATATGGTCAAATATGAAATTCATAAGAATATCTAATTAATAGTAAAAATTAACACATAATCTTATTATATAAAATTTTTAATTGAGAGGATTTACTCTTTTTTTATGACAGAATAGCCAATATCAAAATTATGGATGCAGAAGGAATTCTTAGATCCTCCATATGGATCTTATACCATTAAATAATTTTGAAAAATAGAAAAGATGATAGAATTAATAAAGATGGATAATAAATATTAGATATGGAAGAAGAAAAAGATTTGCTCCATAGAAAAAACAAGAATTTCTCTGTATCATCATAAGTATAATAATTGAAGACATCAAGTAATGACTTTTTTACCTATTTAAAATAAAAAAAATAATATTTACAAATATACGCTATTTCAACTTTTTGTACCAAAATGACCTGTTTTGTTAGATAGGAGTGAATTCAATTGATGCTGGATCGAATTTATTATTGTTCAAATTTTTTTCAGACGCAAAGAATTCGATCCAAGGTAGGTAAAATTCAATACTATTCAATGAATAATATTGAATTCTATCCACCATGAGTAGAATTCAATATTATTTCACTTAAATAGTGTTGAATTTTACTCACTCTGAACATTGTTGTATACCCCTATAAATTAGATATCTTATGATAGCATGAATATAGTAATATAAAAACAATAATAAAATTTATCAGTAAGCTAAATTACTAATTAAGTCCAATAGATTCAGCTAATTTAACAACAATTCAAGTATCTAAACTTATTTTATTACATAAATAAAGTATTTATTAAATTACACAAAATAAACTAAACCTTGAATTATAATAAATAAAAATGAAAATCTATGGTATTTCTTAATTAATAACCATTACAATAAATTAATCAAATTAAATGGCAACTAAATTAACATCTCTTAAACTAATCTAATACTAAATCAAATATCTAAATTTTTTTCACTACAATAATAAAATTTAAACTATAATAATAAAATACTACTAATTATAAAATTAACTACTAATTAAATTACATTAACAAAAATAAATACTTATAATTATCTATTTGTTATAACAATCAAATTATCAAATTCAATTTACAATTATAATATAAAATTTAAACTAATAATTTTCTAAATTATAATTTAAAATTACTTGTGTATTGAAATGTGCTAAAATATGACCAAGCTCATCATATCTATATAAATAATTATCTTCCATCTCCTTTTTTTTTGCCATTGAGCAAATTATTTCTCTATCTCAATATAGCATATATCACTCTGGTTTCATCTCTTTGTGCTCTTTCTATCTTTATAGCATTCAATTAGTTCTGAATTGATTTCTAATATATAATAGTGTTGGATTTGATCTGGGGTGAGTAGAATTTAACACTATTTAGTGTTGAATTTTATCCACATCGAATCGAATTTTGTGTTTGGAAAAAATTTGAACAGTAATAAATTCGATTCAACCTTAATCAAATTCACTCCAATATCACAAAATAGGATATTTTGATGAAAAAAATTAAAATAGCGTATATTTATAAATATTATTTTTTTAATTTTAAATAAGTGAAAAAACCTCAAGTAATTGAAATTAATGAAGTTGAGGAAAAAAATTCTAATAATTGACGTTCATTACACCATGGTCCCTTACATTTCTTGACTCGGCAAAGATTGTTACCTTTTTATGAGTGAAAAAATAGTTGTGTCGTTTGTCCCCTTTGCATTGCCTGTCATTGTCGAGACACACCACTTATTCTGTTTATTTTTCTTAAACATAAATAAATTAGTTGGGTCCCGATTAAATAGTAAAATATGCCAGTTTCAATCAGTTTTATTGACTAATCAATTCTACGTCATGTACACACAAAAATAAAAATCAATACCATATTATGATGATCTTCTTGTTCATCCTTCAAAACTTTAAAAAATGGCAATATTTTTTAAAACCATAAGCAATTTTCCTTGGTTCTGCAAGACAAGATAAGAATGAAGGAGGAGGACGATTTTTCTTTTCAGACTTTTTTTGATCGACGAAAGGAGGACCATTATAATTAGAAGTAATGGTAATATTTTAATTTTAGATTCATGATAAATTTTATGAGTATAACATATCCATAATTTAAAAATTTATATAGATATTTAAAAATAAAAAAATAAATATGATATTATATATAAATTTTATTATGATTTTGAAATTATATTATTATCATTCTTATAATTAAGGGGAGTTGGCACTGTCAATGGCAAAAAGGTTTGAATATTTTGTGCTGGAAAGACAGCTAGAAAACCGAAAGCAGGAGGCGGGGCACAGCAACACGTAAAAGAAGGAAAAACAAATAAGTTAAAAACATCTTTTTTTTTTGTCTTTATTTAAACTCTCCACCACAGCTTAATTAAAAATGTAATATAGACCTTGGTAGTTGGCAACTCCAACTAGGCAACTAAGCTTGACATGCTAAGAGCGCGTGCAAGAGTGGTATTTTCGTAATAAAACTGAAAAGAAAAAGTACATTAATAAATGATATAAAAATAAAAATAAATAAAGGAGAAAAAGGGGTCGCCCAGCCTCCCTGTTGTATAAATTCACAAATGCTAACGGTGAAACAGCTAGCCTATCATCATTGCATAACACTCACTGGTAGAATTCAAACCCTCTGCTATTGCTGTACCTCTCTTCAACTGTCTAGATCCGAAATCGCTGTCATCTATCATGGAGCAAAGTAAGGAGGTACCTTCTCTCTCTCTCTCTCTCTCTCTTGACGTGTGCGTGCGTGTTCGTTCTTCTGTGACGTTGTGCTTGGTTGGTAAGTAAAGGCATGGAAAAGTAATCAAGTGGAAATTGCGTGATTCTAGTGTTTAACTAGGAATTAATTCATAGTTTCTGCGTTTGCGTATGAGGAATTCGCTGATCAGGATTCAGGAGTTTGTTGTGTTAATCTGGATGGAATTGCAAGCTTCGGTTTCTTCGAGTTGATGTAGCTCGACGGAGTCTTGTTCCTGATTTTCAAACAACCTTAGTTAATACTTGTAACTTACAAGACTCGGTCATTCGCGTGCGTTTAAGGACTGTTGTTAAGTTAATACTATGTGGCCATGCACTTTCTGATCGTTGTGTCATGTGTGTGTTGCTTTTGTTCTTCTTCGTCGTCCTGCTAATACTTTATTTTTGGTCTAAAATTGGAGACCAATATGACGATGATATGCTTCCTTACGTAGTTTCTAGCTCCGTTTAATTGATCAATTTGTTTTGTGTTTTGGTATCATAATATTCCTCACTTTGATTCATTCTTTTTCCTCTTTCCTCTGTCATCGTGGTTGGTGGAGGGGTTTTGAATTTCTGTACAAGCCATAAATACTAATCTGTACACTATTCTTTTTGTTTTTCATTAATTTTTGCTTCTCTATATATATATATATATATATAATGAGATTTCTTCTGTCCCTTATATTCTGTTGACTGAACTCTAAAAGCATTTTTTTTAGTCTGTGACAGTTGGTGCAATAGTAAGATTGCTTCACATATTCTAGTCTTGGAAAAGGTTTCTCCCTTCACGGGGTAGGGCTGCTTCCTTCCCATGACCCCGGAATCCTTGGGAGCCTTGTGCACTGATCTGCTTTTCCTTCTCTTTTTTTCTTTTTCCTTTCTTTTTCAATGACATTAGTGGTTTCTACTTTTTCTTCCTTCACGGGGTAAGGCTGCTTCCTTCCCCAGACCCCGGAATAGTTGGGAGCCTTGTGCACTGATCTGCTTTTCCTTCTTTTTTTTCCAAAGACATTAGTAGTTTCTACTTTTTCTGGAAATGTGTGACGAAATTGGTAGATTTTGTCTGCCCCTAGGATTAGCAGATACTAGTTAATGGTTATTCTGGTTTTGGAGTCAATACTTTTTAACAATTAGAATGTGTTTGGATTGGAGTTTGCAAACTTGATTTTGAATAACTTGATTTTGACTAAAAGTGAGTTTGGTATAATGTGATTTGTGTTTGGAAACTTTTATGTTAAAAGTGATTTTGATAAAATAAATGTTTTTTAGATGATATTGATTAAAATCACTTTTGGGTATATAATTACTAAAAAAGACATAAGTTTTATATTATAATATTACAAATGAGATTTTTTAAATCAGCAAAGTAAAAGGTTAATTTGGGTAGTTGAAAAATTTTATTCTTCAAATGTGAAGTTTCAATTCAACGTGAAAGAATTCAAACATCTTTGGCATTACATTGGAGGAGGCGCACTGTGGTTTGGATCAACGCAATGTGCAACACACACTTAATCTTTAGGTTTCTCCGTTTATGTTTTACCGAGAAAAAAAAAAGTCATTAGGTTTATGACAATGTGTTATGCAGTTTAACTAATAACTTGTAACATTTCATAATGGGAAACGACCTCCCTTATTATCTAATCTTTTACATGATTATTATAAATTCACAGCTGAAGATCCTTTTGTTATGGAGATCAACTGTCTAACTTTTAAGTACTTTCAATGTAGAAAAATGCTCCTTGGTTATCAGTGCCACAATTTGGGGACTGGGATCAGAAGGGCGTAGTACCAGACTACTCACTGGATTTCTCAAAAATCCGGGAAATGAGGAAGCAAAACAAGACAAATGTTTCAAGGGCAAGTCTTGGCAATGAAGAAGAGCTCATGGCTTCAACCACTAGTAGTACAAACACTGGCCACAGTGAGCACCAGCACCCCCACTACCACCAAACTAACTCTCCGACTGTAAGATTGTTGGCCAGTTTTATTGTTCTTTATTTTATTAACTACTATCTAGACTAGTGCAATTCAAGAACACTATTATAATTTATTCTGAAAATGTTTTGTTCATCACTGAATATGGTAGCGTGGTCATCATTGTTATTCACTAAACTAGCTGTTGCTGATTGGGTTGTTTTGGGAAAAGCAATTCAAATTGATTCCTAAAACATTTAACAGGCTGGGAACATATGTGGATACATCTTTTCCTAAATAAGTAAAGATAAACTTTTTTGTTTGATTTTTTTTTTGGGGGGGGGGTGGTGTTCTCTCTCCACCCTGCAAAGGAAGTGATCAAATCACATTTTGGTTTGAAATTAACATTAATTATCATGTGAGTTCACATTGAATTAATTATCATGTGAGTTCACATTGAGGGTTCCTTATCATAATTATCATTAGTCTTTCATTAGAATTTATATATTTAAATCTCATTCTTTCCTTTTTTCCCCCCCTTCAACTTTAATTCATTTTTTCTTCTTTGATTCTTTGATTTCTATTGTTAGGAGTAACCAAACCTTACAAATCCACACCAGGATGGATTAAACACAAACAAAGAAAGATTAAACTTACAGATGTACAATTTTCTGCCTACTATAACACTAAAAACGCTATAAAAGAAAGGAGACGAAAATGAAAAATTGAATGATATTTTAAACAAATAAAGCACATAAACCCGTGGTTTTCTATATTTCTTGCAACTGTTACCATATATTTAATTTTGGTTACTCAGGGGACTGTACCATATATAAACATGATTTGTGTAGAAAGTAGTGACAGGAATAATGTGGTGGAAACTTGTTTTTGGAAAAGTGGAAAACGAGTACAGATGCAAAAAGTTCTAGTGGCATAAAAAACAACGAAGCCAAGCTAAGGTCGGCGGGGCCTGCTGGTTAATAAACAAATACATGTTGTAGTCATTACCTTCCTTGACCACAGCATGTTGTGGAAACTTGTACTAAATGTTTTTAGAAAAAGACGATATGTTAGATTATTGATTACAGGGAATTATATTGTTGGACCCATGATTAGTTGGTTTGGTAGAGATGTAGACTGAAGGGTATAAATATTATTTATTGTGTAGATACTATATACTAAGGCAACACACACTTCTAGTTGCTGCACTTGCAATGGATGTTTGGGGCAATTACATTCATATCATTGTTGAGAGTCATGAAATATAGTGATCGGTTGCTTATGTCTTGTAGGAGATAATGTCGAATTTATGTGGTCATGACTAAGACTAGTATAAAGAAATCCAACTGCTTGGATATGTGGTGGACATTGGACACTTCATATCCTATATCATTCTATGATAAGAACTTTGACAGGCTAGCATTAGCATATAAAGTAATTCTGGTTTATATTTACCTTATTCTGTTCAATGTTCTATTAATTTTTTTTTAAAAAAGGAACTTGGAAGTTTTAAACAGAATTTGCTCTAAATCATATTCGTTCTCAAGATCCACGGACTATCGGTCTTGGATATCTGTGTTGCCTGACTTATTGCTTTTTCGTTTGATAGGCAAGGAGGAGCTTCCTCAGCTACTTCAACTGTTGTGTAAAAGCCTGATATTTACGGACATCTACAACTTTTTCGTGTCTTCTAAAGATCGTGAACAGGGACAATTATCCTTTTGCCTAGGTGCTAAGTACTGTAGCCTTTATTCACCCAAAAAAAGAAATGTACTTTAGCCTTTGTTTGTTTTGTGAAAACAAACCTTTCCTTTAAGCCCTAATCTTCAATTGGCGATTCTATCTATTTTATTGGTATTGTAGTTTGAATTTTGGGTATGTAGTTACCAATTAGAGGTGAAGATGATAAACATGCAAATGACGCCCATGACTCATGCACCTGTACGCCAGCTCCAAAATATTAGTCAATTCAGCGTGCTCTAGACCTTGAAATATCCTTTCCGTTTGTCCATCAATTAATTGGTCGGTCTGGAGCTGAACATTTACAAACTAGGTTGGATTTGTAGGATTTCGTTCGGCGGTTTCATTCTTTTACAATTCTAGACGTGATTCATTTCCAGTTGTGCAATAATAACTTGCAATCACAGTTCACAGTTCAAACAGACGAACCGTGTTTGGTCACTCGCTCTTCAGCTTCATCTATGCGACCGCCTTTCCTACGTACAAAACCTCCCATGCATCGGAAGTTTGTCAAGGACATTAGATCTCCGTACCAGTACCATTGCAATCGAGGCTGCTGCGTATTGCTTGGATTCAGTTGCCACAGTGACCATCCGTCGCTTGCAGCGTACAGTTCCTCTTCTGCGGGGACATGGGACATCAACTAAACCTGACCCATGGAACGGTAGAGTCCTGTGTACTTGATTTCATAGATGCTATAGGCCTTCAAACAGGAATATACCGGTCACTTATCAGTAATTGTTGCCGAATCCTAGCTGCATCATTAGCTTAAATTTTCGGGTTTATCCTTTCCCTTTGTTTCAGCAATAAAGGACGTATTTGCTCTTTTTCTAAACAGTATTAACACCAGTCGTATTCGATTGAAGGCTTATCCCGCTCTTAGCTTCCAAAGCGAAATGAAGGATTCAATTAGTCTGCCAACTAACGCTTCTACCCACCTACTATTCATCAACTTTATCAACCAAAATCACATCAGTCCAGGTTGCCAAGCGGGACTGTTGGTACCTCCAGTATAAATCCACCTGAATGTTTCTCGAGGGGGGAATTGTCTAGATAATTTGAGCTTATCAGTAAAATTTCATGGAAATGCTGTACCAAACTCATGCCATCATGCTCAGAATGTCCAGCATAGGCATACGAATATATCCACCTCAATTATCTATATCTAAGCAAACCCTACTAATGTTTTACAAGAACAGCCCCAATGATCCCCACCCATTTAGTTAAGCATAATCCCAACAGACACATCATTTCCAAAACTGACGTGACAAGCGGCAACACTTATGACAAATGATTTAACTACGTATAAAACGTAAATATTCTATGCAACTCCTAACTGAAAAATTCAATTTGAGTGTGATCTAACAACCCTGGAGAACATCACGTAGAGATCTTTGATCAATGCTTAGAATATCCTCTGATATCTCCCGCTGGCATTCGGCTTGATTTTCAGAAGATATCATATCAAACTCCTTGTGACGTCCACAAATTATACTTTCTTGATAATCTGAACAACGTCTTCGTCTTCAAGTTCATGCTCCTGGTGTATAATAATGCCACTTAGTACATAACATCACTAATGAGGGAGAACCAAAAAGGAAAATAGAAACACAACGAGGAAGGAGAATGAAGCAGATAATAGAATAAATTGAGTAAAGCATCAACCTTGCCAACTCTTTGAGGCTTGTGCTTCACGCTTGAACCCCAGACCAGAGCACTGCATCATTTGGTAAATGAAAGCATTGAATGAAGGTGAGGAAGAAAAAAATTCCCAGTCAGAATTGGGGGACAAGGGGCTCATAAATTTTAAGCTCTTTTTTTTTTCCCCTACATCGAATACACAAGTGCTTCCCCCCAAACTAAATATCCGTTCTAACTTTAAAATGTAAGTCTAGGTGTGCACACACAGGAAGAAATGACGGTCCTAATAAAATTAACCTTGATTCAGACCTTATAGTTGAAAAACCCAAATTAATCTTCATATATTGCAGCTCAATAATGCAAACATGGAGAAATAGCAAAACATTATGAACAAATAAAGCTTAAAATATTGAGTTTTAGGGAAAGATACTCACTACTTAAACTGTTTAAGCATATCCTTGTGAATGCGATTGCAGAAGTCCTCAACTGTCCTCTTCTTAGATGACAATATTACAGGGTCTTCATAGTCAGGATTCATCCCTTTAGGTTTAGTATAAATACGAGTTAAACTGAGATATTCCCAAATTTTCTCCAGTAGACCATCAAGGTTCCACTCCAGGTGCGCACTAAAGAATAGTTAGAAAATTACACCTTTTACAAATAAATCAACTATTGCAAAAACCACGACAAACAATGGAAATGGACGAAAATTGGCCCCGGGGGGGGGGGGGGGGGTGAGGATTGAGGTAATAATAAGACCCAACAATTTGAATGAATTACCTGATTGGGCAGTAATGAGGTAGCTTATCCAAGATCTCCAGTTCCTCAAGCGTGATCTGATCAATCTTGTTCACAACATAGATGCAAGGCATATATACTCTACTGCCCTCGATGACATCTATAAGGTCATCAGCAGTAGCATCATACCTGAGAGTAATATCTGCATTGTGAATTCTGTACTCGCTACATATAGCCTTCACAGTCTCAAGATCCAGAAGCGTGGTGGTGACAGTTGAGGTGAGATTGATTCCACCTTTATCTTTCTTCCTAAAAGTCAGATTCGGTGGCTCTTTGTTCAACCTACAGTTGGAAGGTAAATTTAGTTAATAAAAGAGAAACAAATTACTATGAGGAAAAGAAAAATTTCTTTCTACATTCTTGGGGGGAAGGTTACAAATGGAGACTTGTACACATGACCAGACAATTGGTGACACAACAGAAAACCTTATAAATAAACAACGTTACATGTTACCTTATACCAAATCCCTCTAACTCTTTTTCTATAAGTCGCTTATGAGTTATTGGCTTTATGGCATCAAGAACTATTAAAATGCAATTGCATGTCCTTGCAGTACTGATAACCTGCATTCACAAAACAATATATAAAACAAAAATATGTGTCAGTGTGTGAATGTGCTATGTTGCATTGTGAATCATCGTCCTTAATTGCTGCAAATGAAATATTGTGGACAGAACTTTAAAGCTATGTCATAAACATATAAAGTTCAACATATAACTAAGTGTATTCACAGAAAGACAACATTCAATGCTCCTACAGAAACTTGATGGAACCAAAAGAAACAGTAGAATCTGTGTGTCAATTTCCCAAAACACTTAACAATCCTGTATATTACTTATATTATTACACAGCTCTCTGTATACTGGTATAAAGAATTAGGAATCTTCCGAAAAGAAGAATTCTTCAGATTATTACAAAATATAAAACCATAATTTCTATAAATACTGAAATTGCTGTCATTTGATCTCACCACCCCCTTCAACAGAAACAAATTTTCTAAAATTCACAAGGAACTTTGACTACATAGCTGACTTACAAAAGACATGATCTAGCTAATTGAAATTATCTTGACATAAATCACACCAAAATCTACTTAAATAGTGATGAAAGCCTTTTTTTGTTTTTTGTTTTTTGATTTTTTTTTTTTTTTTTGTTTTACCTGCCTTCCTCTACCCTTTCCATCTTTAGCACCTTCAATAATTCCAGGGAGATCGAGCAACTGCCACACAAAATTAAATAAGTAATATTTAAAAATTGATCCAACTTAACAATGCATCAAAGTAATAAATTGTAGGATGATTAAATTGCAAGCACATGAAATTATTCATAAACTCCTAACTAATTGAGGATAAATTAAGAGTTGAAAATTTCACTTTCAAGCAAACAATATTAAGCACAGCACCTTGTCTATGATATTATAGAGAATCAAGTTAATATGAACCTTTTAATGCCCAAGTTAGAAAATCAAATCCGCAAAAGAAGCACCTCCACATAGTTGTAGAGACTTCATCCAGAAAATCCTATGATGGCCAATATACATTAAAAACAGGACAAGATTTGCAGACTCTAAGAACCCTAAAGAGATTCTTTCAGCTTTTTTCTGTTTTGAAAAAAAGACCACCTACAGCATTTATAACAGAACACCATGCCATTATTTGATCCATGTAATCAACCACACTTAAGGGGTAAAAGGATTGTTGCTATTGCTGTTATAAAGACCCTACAGTATAAACATACTGCAAACATATTCTTTTGTAATATGGACAACAATAACAAGTGACATAAGACAAAGGGTCAATCAACTTTAAGGGTTTATCTCTTTTAAGTCATATAGGGATAGTTAGTACAACAACCAACACAACATTACAACTCAACAAGTCAATCCTATAGAATAAATGAGCCATAAGAGGAAGAGAAATAAAATGCACCAAAATCTATAAGTCAATGCAGTCCATAGCCAGAAGATATCAATATAAAGTGGCATCATTACATCTCACTTAATCTTCTCACAAGTACTAATCAGAAAGAAGTGCAATTAAATTTAGCTTTAGGCATCCCAAGTTTTCAACCCACAAGCATAATATGTTGCCCTTTAATAAGTTTTAGAAATGGAACCAGAAATGATAAAAATATGGTTTGATTTTCTATGGCTCTGCTACTGATATCAGTGTGATATCAATAATAGCTGCTTGTATACACAGCAATAGTCCACACTCTCGAGAAGCCTAGTCTCTCCCACCCTTTCCACTCACTATTTTCCTCCCTTCTCCCTCTCCTTCTTTCCTTTTTTATACCCAATAAATAACATAACCATTCCTTTCCTTTCATGCTCTGTTGCCATAAATGGACAGGAGGTTGTTTCCCTCCTCATGCGGTCAGCATAACTATTGTTGGGTGCTGATCACCTACACCCACTCCCTTTCTCCATAGCACACCCTCTTAATTGGGGGGTTCACTAACAGTAATAAAGATGAAAAATTCATCAACATTTAGCTTGCTAATATTTTCGTACCTGAATTTTAGCTCCACGATACGTGATCACACCTGGGATGCAAGTCAAGGTAGTAAACTCATAAGAGGCAACCTGCAAAGCAAAACAAGTAAAAATCTTCAGAAAAGTCTTTCACATAAACTAAATTTAGATAATTTAGAAAATTGTCATGCTGCACACCACCTAATACAAACAGAAATTTATCCTGCATGCACAAGATGGTTGATCACTTAATAAACACCATGTATAACCACAACGGCAGTATCAAAAAGGAAAAAAATAGTGCATTTCTGCTTCTAGTCCCCCCTTCCAGAATGGGGGGGAAAGAAACTAAAGAAAGAAATACTACTTGTATAGTAACAAAATGTAAAAGTTAAACCAAAAGTAGTAACAGCTCATTTACACTACTTGTATAATTAATGAATCAGGTCGTATGATAAGAGGAATAGATATGAACTAGATATGAGAAGCACATATTCATGCAATATTTGATAAGCCAAACACATTACCAATGGGACATACAAATAACAATATAATATAGTAATATTAATTATGATATTAAATATATTAGTAATATAATGCGGATATTTATTAGTAATACATTATATATTAACATTAATAATTAATAAATAATTACTAAGTATTAGTTACTATTTATAATGATATGTGTACTTATCCTAGCCTACCTGATCATATCCAGCACCCTCAGCAACATTAGTAATGCTTATGGGAACAGAACAAACATGGACACAAATCCGATATAAATGGGATATGTTTAATCTAACCCATCAACCTTATCAGCTAAACCAAACAGGTCATCAAAACCACATTGATCAGGAATATAACATAACATGAGAGAAATGTATCCAGCACAAGGTTAATCTATAAATCTTAGACAACAAATTCTTCACATAATCAAGCCAAGAACCAAAGACATCTTTTAAAAGCCCAGGGCTTACAAATATAACTTTTGGTCTAGAAAAATAATAGCACAGCAATAGGGAGAAAGACAGATATAGGTATTGTTTCACTATGAGCCATGAAACCCACAAAGTAAGAATATATCATTTATGCAGAATCTGTTGCATGCTATCGATAGAATCAAAATATTTTCCACAAGACAATGATGCAAAAAGCTGAGTACGTCAAATAAACATTAACTCTAGTTATTGTTGTATAAAACATCTACTGGAAAGCTTGTTTTCTGGCAGTAGATAGACATACTAATTTACATAGAAGTGATGAAAATTTCAAATAACTAATCTTTTGAACAGATTGAATGAATATATAAAATCATAAATAACACCAAGGGTTAGAATTGGTAATAGAGCTGGTGGATAGCATAGTAAAATTTCCGCTTCTAAATGTAAAGGGGAATTGAGAAGACTGAAGTAGTAATAATGTAAAGCTTCCTTCCAGAAAGAAGGCTTATCACAAGAAGTTAGACATCTCATGATGTTATCCTCAGTGATGTGGAGTCTGGATGATGGGAATTGTTTGAGAAGTAAAAATTGTATGGGAGGCCCATGCTTACATATTGCAAACATGGATTCTAGTTCACTATGTTTAGAAGAGGATGATTATTCTAAAGAGATTTAGCAGTATAGTACTTCACCTCTGTTATTCTAGCCACACATGTCCAATGGCCTTTTTAACCTCTAAAAAAGTTTATTTCCTACTATTGCCATATCTTCTATCTCTCTTTAGATTCTCAATTTTTCCAGTCCACAGAAAACACTTCCTTGGGCTCCACTGAATCAACCTCACTTTCCAAAACATGGGAAGAAATAAAAGATTGGCCTATGATATAACTATATTATCATGTATGACACCAAGAATACTTTCCTACCTCTGAAAATGTCCCAGTCAATTTATTCAGTAAAGTAGATTTGCCAACTGAAGGGAAGCCCACAAGACCAACTCTTGAATCACCACTTTTAGTGACATCAAAGCCTTCACCAGCACCTCCACCTCCTTTTGATGTAGGTGTAAGGAGTTCCCTCCGCAGCTTTGCAAGTTTAGCCTGGCACCATAACGACCATATGATTACCAATGTTAAATCAAATCCTTGACAAATATAGAAATAGAGAAGAAGTAAACAGACAACAAGGAATAAGATTCTCATAAGAAAATATTCTTATTGGAGGTGGAATCCACATAGAAGCAGAACAGAAAACAGCCATCTTTCATTCAATATCACATATCAGAGGAAATTTAAATCAAGGATCCATGTTAACAATAGAAACCAGAAGAAAAACAGAGATAAACAATACAATGATCCTGGAATTTGAGTTTTATTTACTTATATCTTAATGTTGTTTTATCCAAATGGACATACACAAACTAGCAACACATACCTAAAATTATCAATGAATTAATATGCGAATCAGTAGGTATCCCTACTATGGCTGGCAAATGGAGACAAAGTAGACCAATTGTATGAGCAGAATGTGCTGGCGTAAAAAAACAACTTCCACTTGAAATGTAAGCAAAAGGATTGAATCATGAACCAGATGCACTTCCAAATGCAATCCCTAGAGCAATTATCCCCTTAAACCAACTCGTATGACATCATGCCTATATTTCAGTACTTGAATGAAGCATTTCTACAAGTAAACTGAAACACACGCAAATTGCAATCAACCACCAGAAGAGGGGAAAAAAAATTCAATACATCACACTGGATATGAATACAATTGATAACTTTTTTCCCTTATGCCATTTAATAATCAAACAAAATGCAGCAACACGTTTACCTTCAGCAAGCCCAAATGATGAGCAGTAGCCTTGTTCTTTTGAGTCCTAGCCATCTGCAAAATATAAATGACCATGACCACACTTGAAATAATAAGTGGACGATCGAATAAAGTTTGCAGCTACTGCTTTAAAAACATTCAGTATATATCATCCTATTTTTGGCCTACGTCTAGATTACCATGTGAACATTAACCAGACTTAATTAACCGCTAGAGTAGCTTTAATTCCAACATTGGAAATGTATTGAGCTTCTGAACAATCAAATTAAGGGTAAGATATTCATATCATTAATACTTAAAAACAGGATAGTAAGTAATAGTTTTGAAAAAATGGATCATAATTAGTGATTCGTAATCAATAGTAGTGACTTGAGGATTTAAAAGAAAATCACAAAAACCCTACAGCAGAAGAGAAACAACTTATGAATTATTTTGGAGTGCTAAATCCAACACCGAATGCCAAGAGCGTTTAATGTTTCACTGAAATAAATCGCACGTGTACAACTATGTTCCACTCAGAATACAATCGAAAGAAGCAGCGTTTGAGGCGAAGCATAGGTACCTCATCTTCGATGTCTTTGATTTTCTGCATCACGGTAGACATTGTTGAAGAAGGATAAGATCAAAGGCAACGCAAAAAGAGTTTTAGATTACTCCTGAATAGCGAATAGCTCTGCACTGATGAATGGTTACTGCGTTGTGATGTGTTGAACTGGCGAAGAGAGGGAGGGAGAAGAAGGTGCTAGAAGTAGAACAAATATTGCAAGAGCAGGAATGCTTACTGTAGGACGTAGGGTAGCGTATTAGGCTCTTTAATCGAAATCTTACCCCTGGTTACTCGTCAGGCCCAACTGTATCAATCAAGGGCCCTTCTTAATATGGGTTGGGTAGCCCAAAATATACAGCCCAAACACTAGAACAAAACGTGCTTGGGATCGACTTCCTTTTTGACCCAAATTCCTACCAGCTGTCTGCTGACCTAAATCAGAATAACCGTAAGTCACCAACCAAGAAAAAAAATATAATAACCATTAGCCTATAACACTTCAGCTTTCATTAAACAATTAAAAATTTTAAGCAAATCCTAGCATGTTTGGAACTCTCTATAAACAGGTTTTTTTGTGAGAAAAAAAAAAATCTGTCTTCCAAAATATAATCTTATTTGGATAACCTCATGAAATAGATTATAATCTAAAGCTATTAATTTTAAGTTGAAAATAGCTTATAATAACAAGTAATTTTTTAGTGCATGTTTGGGAATCAATAAAAATAGCTTTTTCTTAAAAAAAGCTATTTTGAAAAAAGCAAATATATTTGGATAATTTTGGTTACAAAATTATAATTTAATCCATTTTTGTAAAAATAATCTTAAGCTATTTTTTGGATTTTTTTTATTATAATCAAAATCTACGATACCTAATATGCTCTAAAATTATCAAATTGATCCTAAGTATCAAATATTATATAATATAAATAATTATTTCATATTTTTTTTTAATAATTTTACCATATAAAAGTAATTTTTTCTATACAATTTAAATAAAATATATTATTTTAAAGCCATTTTTTAGCTGAAGTATCCAAACATAAATTGATTCTCACATAATCAATTATACAAAAATGCAATTCTAGAAATAATTTTAATCTTACAGTTATTCTCAAACACGCATATTTTTTATAATAAGTAAAAGCTGATTATTTCAGAATTATTATATTTTTACCAAATTAACCCTAGTATCATATATTATATAATATAAACAATTATTCTACACTTCTTTTTAGTAATATTACCATATAAAAGTAATCTTTTTCATACAGTGCATGTTTGGCAACCCTTCCAAAATAGCTTCTTCTTCTTCTTTTGAAAAAAAAAGCTATTTTGAAAAAAACTACTTTGAGAAAATCTATCATGTTTGGGAACCAAATAAAAATATATTATAATCATAAACTAATAATTTTAAACTAAAAAATAGTTTATAAGTATAAGCAATATTTTGAAGCTTATGATTATACGTAAAAATTGATTATTTCAGAATTGTTATACTTTTATCAAATTGACCCTAAGTAACAAATATTATATAATATAAATAATCATTCCATACTCTTTTTAGTAATTTTACTATATTAAAGTAACTTTTACATACAACTCAAATAAAATATATTATCTTAAAACCACTTTTCAGCTAAAGTATGCAAAAATAAATTGATTCTCATATAAGCGATTATATAAAAAAGCGATTATACAAATAAACAATTATTGAAATAATTTTAATTTCACAGTTTTTCCAAAGATACACACAATCCAAACAAAATATCTTAAAATCAATTTTCAGCTGAAGTATCTAAACATAAATTGATTTTTGTATAATTGATTATATAAAAAGTCGATTATACAAATAAGTGATTATTAAAATAATTTTAATTTTACAATTTTCCCAAACACACACTCCATCCATTAGTGTTTGGGACAATAGAAGAAGCAAAGAACAAATAACCACTGTAACAATTCTTTGGATTGTTAATATATGCAAAGATTAAATTTTAGGATTTAATTGGTATATACTATCAATATAAAAATTTTTCATATAAACATTTAATTATATATTACCACATCAGTAAAGTGTTTAACTTAACCACTTACTCATTTAAAAGTTTTACAAATGTATGCATTTGATTGGATGATTTTCACATTGTCAGTGTATCAAAATTAATCCCTAAATTTTATTCATCAATTTGGAAGACAATGCTACAAATCCATCTATTTTTGGCATATACAAACAAATATAAATAGTGTTTACAAATTGTTAATGATAAAACATAAGACTTACATCAAATTTCCTATATTTATGTAATTTAATTCTTAAATCAATTATGGATAAAAGAATTTTTTTCTAACATTTTTTTTCTTTCAAAAGGCAATTTAAAAATTTAGAAAGTATACCCAACTTTAAAAAAATAAAAAATTCTACATATCTTAATTTAATTTGAACATTAAAAATATAAGAAACTTTATTTAAATTTTGAGTTATGACAAATAGACAACTGTTCAAGACTTTAAGTGCATGTCTATGAATTTTGATTTTAAAAAGGAAGAAATGGAAGTAATCAAGGAATTTGAGGAGGAAATCAAACTCAACTATTCTTCAAAACTCACAGACGCATACACACTCTCATAACCTAACCTTACTGCAAATGGTACTCTATAAGTGGCTGTTGTTAGGCGAAAGATTCGATTCTTTGACATTGCCTTTTTCCCATTTGCCTTTAAGGGTAATGCATTGTTTAAATGAAACCATAATTGGAGATTTTATGCCTTTGATTTCCCAGAATGAGAGAACCTTAATTGTGACAATAATGTTAAAAGCAGCCGATAAAAAAATTATGGTTTAATTATTTTATAGGTCTCTATAGTTTAATTCAACTTTTAATTAGATCCTTATAATTTAAAAATTTATAATCGAGTCCCTATATTGTATAAAAATTTTCAATCAAGTCCTACTTCTGTCCACAGTTACAAAAAACTTAGACTAAATGGAATATTCTTAGAATAATCCTTGAAATCATTTAATGTGGATGCAATAGGGGCCTGATTGAATTTTGTAATGAAACTATAGAAACCTGTTTACAAGTTTTACAAATGATAAGGACATGCATAATAATTAATTAAGATAATTATTTATTGGATATTGATATGTCGTGTATGGTGTAAGGCAAAAGGAAGTGTAGTTAATTTCTCATAGCTAAAGGTTGAATGTATGCGTTGTGAGAATGTGTTAGCAGCTGAGAATTATGTAAGCAATGTATAGAAGGACTTACTCCTCCCAGAGCTAAATTGCTAACTTGGTTCGCTATTTATTCTTGGAAGATTAAATACAAAAGATAGATTGGTGAAGTTCAACTTGATGTAGTTAGGATAGGCAAGATGCGTTTTTGGTAATTCGAAAGTGGAGTTTGTTTCCCATTTATTTTTTACATTCTACCTTGGAATGTTTGGTATAAATGTCTACAATGGTAGCGATTATCTTCTGCTATTTCAAATGAATCAGGTGTCATTTTTTAGAATTGGATGGAGTGTCCATGGAGTGAATTTCAGAAACAGGTTTGGTCCACTTTAGTCCTTGTTATCATCTGATATGTTTTGAATCTTCAAAACAGGATCATTTTTGAAAGAGCAAATGTTGAGTACGATATTCTTGTATTCCAAATAAACTAGAGATGGGATTTTTGGGTGTCAGGATAGTGTGATAAACTTCCTTTTTCTCGTAATGGTTATCATTGACATTATGGAAGTGGTAAAGCAATGATAAAGATACAATGGCAAAGCAAAAGGAAAGGAGATTTCAATCTCAAATTTTAAAGGGAAGATGATTTGGCAGGTATGTAGTGCATATGATACTAAATTGAATAAACATATTATTGGTGGGATGCTTTAGAATAACGGAGCTAACATTAAAGGGGGCTTCGTATAATCAGATCAATGTTGGTTCAGGTGTATAGGCTGACTTACTTACGATTGCTGAATTGCTAACAGTTGCAGCTAATGAAGAATGGATCCTTAATGCTAAAATAGTTGTCTTTGTCAAATCAAATCAAGTCAAGGCTTGGTTGAACAGGAAAAAGGATTATTGCTGGGACCTTAGATTTATTTGGAATAGGTCGAAACATGATAGAGGCAGGTTTAAAAGCATTTGTTTTGTAGCAAACAATAATACACCAAGAAGTATATATGTGATTCTGGAAGGATTTCATAAATTATCATCAAAGGACACAGGCCTATGAATAGTAGGAAAGTGCAATGGCATAGCTTTAGCTAGTTTGGTAGGAATTAACTGATATAGCTTTAGAGTCTTTCTTTTCATTTTTATTATGATTGCTGTCTTTATTTCTTTTGGTGTATTTGTAAGTATTTTTATTTACTATATTTGCTTGCTTCTCTTCATTCCGAAGAGTTTGGAGCCACTTTTATTAATAAGTCATCGAAAAAAAATGGAGGAGTATTATGAGAAATTAGCTACATTGCTCATTTCCTTACACCTTACACAATATATCAGTATCCAATAAATAGTTGTCTTAATTAAATTACTATACAGGTCCTTACAATTCGTAAAACTTATAATAAGATTCCTATAATTTCATTATAAAACTCAATAAAATCTCTATTGCATCCACATCATAAGATCTTAAAGAATATTATAAGAATATTCTAGTTAGTCTAATTTTTTTGTAATGATGGAAGGAAGTGAGATTTGATTGAAAACTTTTATATAATAAAAAAACTTGATTATAAATTTTTAAATTATAGAAATTTAAAAATTAAGTAAACCTATAAAAACTTACAGAATATTTAAACCAAAAATTATTAAGTCATGAAGCAAATTATGAAGAGTCTATGGAATTAATACTGTGCACAGAATTCACATATTTCTAATTATGAAGGACAAATGGCTCACGTTAGATTTCATAAGTCTATCGCCCAAGAGGCCAAGTAATTCACTTAATCTGGATTATGGTTATACTACAATTAAGTCTTGTGTTGACATCAATTTATATTTTATTACAATCATAATAGTCAATCACAGATAGCAATGCAAAGCAACCGTCACCAAAAACACTATAGCAGGATGGCAAGTAACGGGATAAATACTATTGTAATTTTAATAAATATAAATGACTATTATATAATTTTCATAACTTATACATATAAATATTCATAAATAAGAAATTATATATAACATATTAAATTTTAATTAAACTTAGGTCTAATAAGACTATTAAAACATTCAATCCATAGTCATAGAGAAAGGGATGGGGCGGAGTAGGGGAAAAAGCAAAGAAGAATCGAGACAATAGAGAAAAGAAAACAAAGAATAGAAGGAGAAGTAGAGAAAAGGTAGGACCGAGCACAAGGACAAATACAGAGCTAGAGGAAGTGAGGAGGTCTGATGGATCACAAAGTCTTAAAGCAAACACCAAACCTGCTGGTCACCGTCGCCGATGTTGAATGTTGGGTTGCCGTCGCTAGAGGCTGGGTCGCCATCGCCAAAAAAGAAATGCAGCAGCAAACAACGGAAGAAGGGTGGGGAGAGGAGAGTGTGTATGATGTAGAAGATTACCCTTATGCCCCCGACATTTACTTGCCAATGATGAAATAACAATGGCAGAGAGGGGTGTTTACATCAGGGACAACATAGCGGCCGCAAACAGCCATGACCCAAAAACACTCCGCTCCATAAGCTTTGTCGCTCCAGCCCTATATTCCGCAATGCAACACCTCTATAGCGCGTGATCGCGCTACTATTGACTACTATGATTACAATATATCCCCCCAAAAGTCATGTAACCATTAATCCTTCAATCCACCAAGGAATCTCATAAACAATGTTGCGTGTTCAGTTAGTGTTTACCGCTTGAATGTTTTTCTTGAAGTCGTGTGAACCGCGCAACCACCTGCACAAATACTATCGTTTTTGAACTTACTAAGCAACAAGAAAATAATAAGAATCATTTTCGCAACCTCCAAAAGGAAGATCTTCTACCCTTTTCCTATTTGCAACTATTCTTCATTTGGTATGCCAACATCGAAGCCTTAATATCATAAAATCAATTAGTTCACAAGAGCAAAATTGAAGGAAGAAAAAAATCCCTGGAGCAATCTGTTGATAAGTAACAACATAGAAAACACATTCTTCAAATGTCTACTATCAAGGTGAAAAGGACACAACTATTAGATGCAAGTTCAACACAAAACAGAATATGAAAAAGCAATTCTAAGACTCTCGTTCCTCTAGAAGACTAACTCATGGGGCTTCTGGCCTTGCTTCAAGGAAAACCTAGCACCTAGGTAAGCATCCAAGTCTGGAACACTCTCGATGGCTTTAATCAAAGCAGCATCTACGTTCTTTTGGTCATCTTTCTTCTCCTGGGGGAGCACGTTCTTCTCCTGCATTTGGAACAAGATAGCCAATGAGCAAAAATGAGCAGATGGGGATAAAATGAAGGAAAAACAAAACAAGAAGACAAGAAAATTTATAAAACTAACCTCCTTATCTGCCTCAAAGAATTCGCCTTCTCCCTTCTTTTTCTTTTTATGGACCTCCTTTGAGAAGTACTTGTCATCAAATTTGTCCACATTGACTGCAGATACATCTACCTTGGTTGATGTGGCAATAACATACGACTGATTCACACGTCTCAAAGGAACTCCATTAATCTTGAAAGGACCTGAAAGCAGCAAGTGAGGAACATAAGATAGGCCAGAGATGAGTGGAGAGTGGAGAGTGGAGTACATCTTCAAATAAGAGTTGTATATCCTTCAAAATTGGAACCAATAGGTAGGTACCCAAAGGTAAAGCTAAAATATACCAAAAACACACCCACAAGCATAACCACTAGTATTTGCAGGCACATACACATACACAATGGAAAGCAGCATCAAAAGAGAAAATGTTGAGTATGAGTTGAAACCTGAAACTGTAGTGTATGACTCAATTCAAGGAATAACATGTTAGGAGCATTCCAAACCAATTATTTATCAAAAGTAAAATGGGAACACCTATATCAATCAAATTCAATCAATTGATGTTCAGAACAAATGAAGCATCGTCCATCAACAATGCTTATCATGCAAGAATTCAATAAACAAAAAGAATGACATCCCGTACCAGTAACAAAAAGCAATATAACAACGAGAGGCGATCTTGAGTATGAGTTGAAACAACAGTATATATTATCCATTGTAGGCCTCAGACAACAACATAAAAGGAAACTTCAAGAACCGCCGACCAACAATGTTATCCAAAAAGGGGAAGGGAAATAAAAGAACACAAAAAAGAACTCAATAAACAGAAAGAACGACAAGAGTTACCAGTTACAAGAAGCAACCCAGAAGGAAGCTGCTTGAGAAACACTACTCTCTTTCCCTTAAATCTTCCGGCAAGAAGTATCAGCACTGTCCCAGGAGTAATGCTAGCCCTGAAAAACACAAGTAACAGGCACCATATCAAATCATTCGGGTCAAGAACCGATCTTAACAAGAAAAACATAAAACCTTCAAATACTTTAATCGAATAAAAAGGGCCCAATTAGATATTTAAGAGTTCATTGCATCACCGACCATCTACCTCATCCCAATCAAACCCTTATTACTGATCCCAAGCCAACACAAAACAGCGACACACATTCAAGAAACACGACCAGCTCTTCACATTTCCTAACCACAAAACCAAATAAAACAAAAAAAACTGACCTGAGCTTGGTAGGTTTGGGTTTGTGCTTGTTGCGAAGCGGGGTCTTGACATCATCAGCAGGGTAGAATTTGGGTGGCTTCTCGGCGGCGGGTTGCGGCTTAGGCTTTGGATCGTGGCGAGGGAAAGCGCCGCCGTTCTTGGCCTTGATGGCCCAAAGACCCCTCTTGTGGTACATCTTGGACCTCGAGTGTTTTCCGATTCCCCTGATCAATTCAGGGTTTCTGCTGCTAACCCTAGCTGTTCTCTGCTTCGGCGCCATTGCTCTGCCTCTTCCTCCCACAAAACCCTAATTCTGGTTCTGCTTATCTATACTATACCCTCCAAGAGCAAATGAGACATGTCCTGTGGCTAGGGTATATATATTGCGCTGGGCTTTAGCCTTGCAGCGCGGGCTGGGCCTCTATCCAATATCAAATCTAACTAACGGCCCATGTTTTGTGTTTGTCTGGGTCCTCTCCCAGCCCAATCCGTTCCTGCTTTTCTTGTTCACCCTATGGTATGGTATGGTGTACTCCAAAATGAACTAAGAAAAGTACTCCCAAAAATATTAAAGACATCATATGTTACACTAAAAATCAAATGGGGCCCACTACTCAGTAGTTCAATTACTTGATGTGATGACCACATTTAAAAATTAAAAAAAAAAAAGAATAGTTAGTGTTATTGTCGTGGGGGAAATCTTAAACTATGAAGGTATGTTTGGTTAAACACTAAAAATAGAGTAAAAATTTTTATGGATGAACTCATATATAAAAATGTATAAGAAGATTATTCATAAAAGTTTTTACCTCAATTTTACCCCTAACTAGTATGGGGATAAAATTTTGTAGATAAACTCTATATGTAAAATTATATTTGGAGCTCATGGATAAAATTTGAACCCTTATTTTTACTTCTATATCCAACATATCCTTAGAAATGAAAAATTAGTCTAGCATAGAACATAGATTATTAATAATCGTATTATGTATTCTATTAAAAATAGGGAACGAACTTCTATTAAAAATAGGGAAGGAACTCTGTTATTTCACCAAAAAATATTAACACGAAACAAAAATATTTGAAGTAGATTTGAGTAGACCAAACATATCACCTTTGTTGATTTCAAATTTATTAAAAAAATATGTCATAAAATAATTCAGTAAATGAATAATTATGATTAAACTTAAGGAATAGAGTGTTACTTGTAGATAAAGTTTTGAAGTAAAGTGTTACATTTTGGAAATCTCGAAAAGGGTAATTGCTTTTTTGGTAAACATTCATATTTTTTTTCTTGGGTAGACAGAGAAGAGGGTAATTGTAATTTTCTTTAAGATAATTTACTGGAAAATAATCATTGTTAAGTTTAAAGAGTGGAGTATTAATTTTTTCAGAATATTGTGAAATAAAATATTAGTTTAGATAAATTTTGAAACTTCTTATGCTTTTTTTTATATGAAATCTCAAAATGGGTGATTATGATAATCTCTTTTTTAATCTTAATGTGGATATGCACAAATCGTGGTGATTGTCCTTGTTTTTTGGGGTGGGGGAGGGGGGTGTGGGGCATTGGGATTTGCAACTCGAAGTCACGCCTTAGGTGCACCTGCTTTCAAAGAGCGAAATATTGTGCCAACTGAGCTGGCTCTCAGGTGTGTGGTGATTGTCCTTGAAATATGTCTTCAATCACACAGCCCTTGGTGGAGCAGTGTAGGTGGACTGCGGGTGCTATTGACATTAAATTAAAGTAATATATAAATGTTAAAATATATTTTTGATCATGTGATATTTATTTTCAATTTAATTCTTGTATTTTATAATAACTTAATGCCAAACTTACAATGTATAGTAAAAGATGATATGGATTATGGATAGAATTAAAAATAAGAATTTAATTGATATGTACTGATAATATAAAATAATTTTATATTATTAATTAATAGAAATAGGAAAAAATGAGAAATCATGGTGGATCTCTCAATATAATGGATGATTATTTGTATGAGTTAGTATTTTTTATTATTTCTATTGATCGACAGTGTAAAATTATTTTACATTGTCAATATATTTAAATTAAATTTTAAAAATAATTGCATAAAAATTTAATTATGAAAATTTATATAAAAATAAATTAAAAATAAACATTATATACTGAAACCAAAAATATATTTTAATCTTACAAAAAGTAGTGATAAGCACAAGCACCGAAAATATATTTTACGCTTCAGAATTTAGACACGCACATGCACCGCAATATATTTTGTGGTTCAACGTATAGAAAGCTCTGTGGGGCTTTTGTTCGATGGTAGGTTCTATACCCTTGCTAGATGGATGTACCAGTTTGGGGTTTATTATGCCAAAAATCGGGTTTTTCTGCTGCTGTCCAGACTAGCTTGGTGATTTTGATGTTGGTCTGTTTGATTATATGGGCTCTGTTCTTGACTGTGAAATATTCAACGTGGGTGCATGATGGTGTGGGAGCCACTAGTCGCCCTATCATGTTTCTCTCTATTGATACGAAAAAAGTGAGGGGTGTCAAACCCAAAAAAAAAAGTGAGGGGTGTGGGTTTTTTTTTTTAAAGTCATTACACATTCACACACACATGGGAGAGGGGAGGGTTGATCCTCGTGATCGAACCTTGATATTTTGAGTTTTTAGATGTAGCATATTATCCATGTTGCTACAGCCTCTTCCACGGAGTTTGTGTTTTGTAGAGTGGGCAAATGGTGCAGTTTACTTTGGGGTTTTTTGGAAGATGGAAATTCTTCTTTTTGGTTTAAATGTTCTGTTAGCTAAATTTTTCTTTTTGTATCTTTGCTTGTGCTCTCCTTCTATTGAAGAATTTGGAGCTTGTTAAATTTATCGAAAAAATATAGAAAGCTCTGTCCAAAAGAAATAGCATGGAAAAATCCTAAATTAAATGCTTGATTGAGGAGATTGGAAGATAGCATAACTCTTGAATTTTTAGCATTTTTTTTTCGTGATCTACTCTAACATCCATCAAGTGTAAGATTAAGTTTGTTGAAGATGTTAAAGTTGTTTCAGTTAGTAATGCATTTTTTTTAATGTTAATTTGAACAAGGGCATCTTTTCGGTTCAACTAAAGTATGTTTATTACTTAAGCTATAACCTATTAATTAGAACATTTTATAGATAATCTATCAAAAAAAGAATGTTCTATAGATAACTTTTATTAACCATTAAATTTCAAATTTACATAACTAAAACAATTACCAACTGTTAATGTTATTAGGGCATGGTAAACATTGTTATGTTATAATGGAGAAACTATGTGCTATTAGAGTGAGATATTTTTCTTCCTCTAAACCATTTAGTATTTGTCGCATCAACTTTGTGAAAGAGATAAATGTAAGTGGTTAATAAGAGAGGGATCTCACACAAAACTAATATGACGGCTAATAATCATACTATCAATTCTAGGAGCACTCAAGAATTTATGGCCATTCCTAGCATTATTTGACCTCATATAACAAGTATGACTACCATTAGTGAATTTTTTATTTATAGAAATTAATTTTGATATACTATTAGTGTAAATTATTTTACATTATTAACTAACCACTTATATCACCATAGGATTGGTTTTTTGAGGTAAATAGGATAAGAGTTTTGGGATGGAAAAAAAAAAAAGATAAGAGCTAATTAATTTTAATGATACAATCATATATAATTAAATGATAATAAAAAAAATTATACTAAAAATATATTAAAATTAAATTCTTAAATATGTACATATTTCTGTAAAATTACACCTATTTACCTGTAGAAAAAGAGTTTTCTCAATAGTAATTTTTTTTTTCCGTACATAGGTTCAAATTCGAATATATCCAATAAATCTAAATCCCTTTCACTTAAACCAGCACACCTAAATGGTAATGATTTGTGCATCATTGAAATGTAAAAAATAAATAAAATAAAAAATAAATCTAATAGATTATTATTATCAATATAGAGTGTTTCATATTATTAATGAATTATATACTATTATATATGTAATTTTTTAAGTAATTATTATAAAATTTAAATAATTTTAGTAACATGATAATAAATAATTAAATAATTATGTAAAATATTTTTATATTAATAGTATATTAAAATTAAATCTATAAAACTAACTTTATATTATTATATAGTTAAAATTTTCCCTTTATTTTTCATTATAAGTCGATATAAAAAATTTACCAAATAAGTATATACTTATTTCGGTAATGTTTAATCGTATGATGTACACATTCAAAGAGTAAGTATAAGTTTTATTGATTTTTTCTTTTCTACAATCTTGATTATTATCGTTTAAAAATTTAACTGAGCTTAAAAATTTAAGTTATTAAATAAAAACACAAAAATAATTTTATATTTTTAGTAAGTAGTAAGGTATTACAAAATATTTGAGGCTAGATCATTGCACACCTAAACATCTAGTAAGGATCCGTTTGGATAAATTTTTAAAAAGAAAATCTTTTTTTACTTTAATTTTTTTTAGTAAAATTTTATTTTTTAGAAAAAGTTATTTTATATTTAAATGGATTATTTGAGAAGCACTTTTAATTATTAAAAATACTTATAATATAAATTTGTTTGAATACAATAAATCAAAATAATATTTTTTATAGCCAAATTATAAAAAGAAATACACATTCAAAAAGAGAAAAGAGAGTTGGAGTTTGATAAAATACAAGAAAGGTATAATATGAATCATAATATTAAATAAAGATAAAAAATATTTTTGGAAGCTAATTTTTTTAAAAATTACTTCTATTTCTGTAATTTTTAGAAGTTATGTATTTTAAATTTTTTTAAAAAAATGGTAAATTAATATTTTTTATTAGAATTATATTTCTTTTTAAAGTTATATCCCAATATCTTTGAAAGCTTATAAAAAATACTTTTAAAAAACTAATTATTTTTATTAAAAAAAGTCAATCCAAACATCTCTAATATATAGTGAATTTCATAATGAAATAATCACATCTTTTAAAATTTATAAATTTGACATTTAAAAAAAATTACGGGTATAACGTGTAGCAAATAAAGGCATAATAATTTACAAAAATGAGGCATAACTATTGCTTTAAAATATGAAAATACTTATGCTGTTTCTATTTTTTGGCGAGACAAACTTCTAAATTCTTCTAATTATATTGATGTATTTTTTTATCAAAAAATATTAGATAAATTTATTTTTTTAAGATATTATATTAACTCATTTTTTATTTGTTATTAAATAAAATATAAATCTCATTTAAATTAAATATAAATTTTATTTAAATTGAATCTATATTTTATTTAATAATAAATGAGACATAAATTGATAAAATATCCTAAAAACGATAAGTTTGCGTAACTTGACCCATTTTTGTCGGCCGCACAATGTATCATCTTGTTGGATAAGAGACCTAGGTCTTCCTACCACGAAAAATTCTTGTATGCTGTCACTGATTGGTAGTTGGTGAGCACGCTGTGCTGTCACCGCCAACAGTACATGGCAAACCCAGTTTCACAAATACTTTCCTTGTCCGGGTATGAGCACCATCCACTACACTGACCAACCGTACTTCCCCGGCCACGACAATTCTCGCGTAAACGGTGTACATCACTAAAATAGTAGAGTAAAAACCAATAATGCAGCTGAAAAACGCATGAAAGTACACTCATGCGTTTGGATCAACCAAAAAATCAGTTTTATAGAAGTAATATATTTCTTATTTAAAAATTAAAAAAAAATTATTTTTAATTTTTAAATAAAAAATTTATATAAAAAATATTGAAATAAATGCATCATACATCTCTTTTTTTTTTTTAATAAATAATCTCAAATTTAAGTTTTAGATATAGATTAATTGATGTTATAAGAGTTATACTCCTATCAAAATTTGAAATACTTAAATTAAATTGCCTCTAATAAAAAAAATATATGTGAAAATAAAAAAGAAAAATATTATAACTAACATTAGAATAGTAAATTTTCTGTTTATAATTAGTTTGAGTTTAATTTTATATTGTGAGACAATAAAAAGTAAAAAAATGCTAAAATTGTGATTAGTTTTCCGATTTGTGATTAGTTTGTTATAAATTACAGCTATCATACAAAAAATAATTATAAGAAACTGATTCTTCGTATCAAATTCTATTTTTTATTAACAAAAATAAAAACTAAGTTCTTAAAAAGGTAATTATTAAAAAAACTTAATTAAGATAATACCTAAAAAATTAAATCCAAAGTTAATTATGCTATAACATCTGTAAATATATAATGATTAAAGAAAAAAAAACTTTTTCTCACCTTATTATTAAAAGAAGCGAAAATTGCACGAGTGCGTATCTATGTATCTCTGTCATGCATTGGACACTTGCTTCTTTTGAAACAATATAAATGATAGAAAAAGTGCAGCAACAAAAAGAATGTGAAACAATTGCAGTCCCGATTCATCTTCTGCAATTTCATGAGTCCTCCTGCATAATAATAATTTCCTCTAACATATATATCTTTTTGGGCCGAATCAACCAAGATTTGATTGCACTTCCAAACTCTGATTCGTGATCGATTCCAGCATTTTGGATTAGATTCTGCCTTTTTGTTTTTCCCGGCTCCCGATTCCTCTGACCGGGTTAAACCGCTTTGTGTGAAAGCCTTTCTCCACGTAAGAAGTACGAGGTGAGATTTAAGGTTTCGAAATTTCTCTGTGTTTCTCTTTACGTTTTACTTTCAACATTCGAACGACCCGAATTCAAGCCAAAATCATATAAATAATGTGTATCGAGTTTCGGAATTTATTTTTATTATATGCATTTGTTTATGTTCTGGGTCCGCTCACCCTAGACTATTAATCTTGTCGTTTTGTTCTATTTTTCATTTATCAACTTGGATAGAGAAAATTTAAAATGTGTCGTCATTATTGCTAAATCGAGCTGAAACCATTATAGTATTGATTGGTTTATCGGTGAACTGAACTGAGCAGTTTGGAGGTGAAGCCATGGAAGCTCAAGCTGTTCAAAGTTTGCAATTTCCAACTATGGTGTATTCGGAGAAGCTTGGGAGAACAGGACCAAGTGGTTCTCTGAGAGTGTCTCGTGGCGTTATGGAGCCCAAGAAGCTTCAGGCTTTTGTTTCGGCTGCAAGACCTTCCACTAAGATTCGGCGCAGGATGGTCTCTTTGGAGGTTGCCTGTTCCTATGACAATGTGCTAGGTTGCTACCAGTATTAAGAGTTACTCATACTTTGACAAAATGCATAATATGATTTTTGAACGTGCGTGTATACCTTTGCTATATTTTGATTTTTGTGAGTGTCAATTTATTGACCAAACTAATATTATGGTTTCAAAAGGCGGTGCTGAGATGCACTCTTTTTCTTCTGGATTTTAATTATTGGAGTGTGATTTTTTACCAAAAAGAATACTGATGTTGAACAAGCTGTCTTGCAGACCAAAAGTAGAGTTATTAATTACGGGAACAAGGTACAAGGAACAAGGAACAAATCTAGTAAACTGTCAATGAATTGGGACGAAAGAACAATGTAATATAACTCATGACAGTATGGAAATTGCAAATCTGCCCCCAAGGAGATAACATCCCCTTGATCATTTTTATATCTATATCGTTGCTTACTCCCGTGAACTAAATTTCCCTAGGATTTTCTTTTATGCCAAGATGTCCCAGTTCCACAAAGAAAATCAAGTTTCATCAGAGCTAGGCGAAAAAACTAACTACTGGAATTCAGAGATTTTTTTCATTTATAAAGTATGTTCTGAAATAGTTAGCCACGTATATTTGAGACTAAATTTGGTGGAATATCTATATCGAAAATCATTATGAGGCCTATGAGAATAGGAAATGCTCTTACCAGATCCTTAAGCTAAGTTGCTATCATGGTGAGCTAGATGTGGCTACATCGCTCAATTCTATTGATTAGTTGGAAAATTAACTAACTGGATCATTAAAGGAAGGACATGTGTTTGAGAAAATGCAGTAAATACTTATGCTTGGATGAGATCTAGTTCATTATTGACTGAAAAAAGTTCTGCTCAGTTTGATTGTTGACATTTTATTTCAAATGTCACTCTTGTAGCTTCAACATTGGAATCTGGAAGCTTCAAGACTCCTCGTGATGAAGAGTTGATTCTGAAGGTAAAGTATGATACCTTTTGTCATTTTAAATAAATTTAAGCCCTTTCAGTATCTCTATGCTATACCCTTCTACTATAGTAAGTTAGGCACAATATCTGAGCTGAGTTAGTTACCTGTCTAAGCATGCATATGTCAATATATCTTACTTGAATCATTAAAATTGCAGAGTAAATCACAAGAGGTAGAGCCTTATCTAAATGGACGCTGTATATATCTTGTTGGTTAGTTTCTTGGTCTAAGTCCTTGTGCTTACGTTGCATACATCCCAATTATAAGTACTTTGGTACTCAATATTTGAGTTTGACATACAGGAATGATGGGCTCTGGGAAGACAACAGTAGGGAGGATTTTGTCGCAAGTGCTTTGTTATTCGTTTTTTGATAGGTTAGTACAGGATTTTTCCCCCCTTCGTAGTGAAAAACAGTTTCAGGGATAAGTAAAGCATGCATCATTTGAATACCGAATAGACTAGAAAGAGAAATAATGAGCTTCAACTTGTGGTTGATGTTAGATGACTTTTAGAAGACGCAACAAATGTATGTTTGTATCCTATAGATTAAAATGAGTTCTCAATTGTGCTGAGGATTGAGGAAAATGGATCGCTTTGGTGTACTAGATTAGTGGTGGAGACTACTATGTACAGGTTTTTCTGTCACAAACAAATTCTTTATTTCAAGGGCACAATAAAGTTCCCACTGAACATTTTCTGCAACTTTTATGCATTTATGGGGCCAGTGATGCATTGGTGGAGGAGGAGGTTAATGGAACTTCAGTAGCTGATATATTCAAGCTCTATGGAGAGCATTTTTTTCGTGATAAGGAGGTCAGTTAAAAAGCTCTATGTTTTCAGTTTACGTCCTCCTCAGTGTTTGGAAATTTTTTGTTAAGGTTTTTGAATACAATCCCCTCATTTTCCTCTGTCTAGATTTATCCGCACAGGATCTTTACCTTTATATAATAAGCTGCAACAAAGAGATGGGAGCACAATGTATTCTAAATGCCAATTCGTGATACTGCAATCACTCTTTTTAATTAAGTAAATGGGTTGTACATCCCACATTTTAGTCTCTTTCGCTAAAAAAAATAAAGAACAATAATCCAGGAAATTCGGATTTTGTCAAATAAATTGATCGGGTGTGCCTTGTAGAGAAAGTAAATGTAAAATTAGGCATGAAAATGAATCCTATCTATATCAGGTGGGTGTAAGACACAGTATGGTATAGATTCTTATCTCAAGACTTGTGATATAGATTCTTATCCAAAGACTTATATCATTTGATAATACCATATGAATTGCCGGAAATATAAGTGTGTGGCTAACCCAATAATGAAAATTTTGTAGGAACCCCATTTGTATTGGACGCTATACCCTCTTATTATACTGGCTTTAATGAATGGCTTTCATCTACCTTAAGTGATATCAGAGCCTGGCTTAACCTCCCCTTGGTGTGGATGAAACACTCTTTCCATCTGAGTTTAGTTTGACACCAGTGTGAGTTCCATATTGGCCTATGATCAGCCTTGCTCTAAGGAGTTCATTCTCCTTTACCTTACGTACTTGGTTCGAAATAGTTTTTTAATAGGTAAATGCTAAACTTCAAGAAAACTTTTCGACGACATTCCATCAATAAGGCATGCAGTTATCTAATGATGGCATACGCAGACAAGCGACTACTACAATATCCAATTACTATTCTTCTGTTTTACCATAAAGACTCTTGGTGTTGGGTCACGTGAATGTTCTGTTTTTCCTCGGTTGTTCTGTTATCACATTCACCGCACTTTTTTCCATGCTTATTTCACTGTTGCAGACTGAGCTATTGCGGAAGTTGTCAATGATGCATAGACATGTTATTTCTACTGGTGGAGGTGCTGTTGTGAGGCCCATTAATTGGTATAACTAATGAGAAAAGTTTTTTATCTTCATTTTTATGATTAACTCTTTTCAATTCAGTCTTCACCAATACTTGTATGTGGATCGTCAGGAAATATATGCACAAGGGGGTTAGTGTCTGGTTGGATGTACCTGTAGAAGCCTTGGCTCAGAGAATAACAGCTGTAGGAACTAATTCTCGCCCACTTCTACATTATGAAGCAGGAGAAGCATACACACGGGTAAATGATCTCTCTTCCTTGGTAGGAGTATTTTAAGATAGCAATTATTAAGAATTTAAGTCACAAAGTGTTTATTTTTGTTGGGGAACTTATCTTACTAGGGAATTTGTATCATAATTGTTTTTCCACTAAATGACTTTATCCTTTTGATTTATCCTGCAGACTTTCATGCGTTTATCTGCTCTTTTAGAAGAAAGAAGTGAAGCATATGCAAATGCCAATGCCAGGGTCTCCTTGGAAAGTATGCTTGAAAATATTATTTCTTCTTTTTAGTAAGAATTATGGTTCTGTCTAGGATATGTGGGAATACAACAGGAAAGGAACTTGCTATTTATTTATGGACTCACATCACTTCTCCAGCTTACCATTTTGGGTCCTATTGTTCTGGATAGATTAGTCTTTCAAGGTTGTCCAATGATAAAGCATGCCTATTCAGATTACCCCTTTTCTTTTTTGGGGTCAGTCTGTGGGTGTGTGTTGAGGGGGAGGAGGGGAGGGTTTGGGCCCTCAGGCCCTTGGGGATCGGACACGATCCCATGACCTCTGGGTGCACTTTGCAAAGGCTCCACTGCCTTTTGCCATTTGAGCTATGGCCTTCATGCATATTCAGATTACTTTATATTATAGATTTCTATGAAGCTCAAAAGGATACCGCTCCTTCATGATATGCTTCTTAGATGATATCCATTTATGATTGTGTTATGTTCTTTGTAAAGATATAGCAGCAAAGCTGGGCCAAAAAGATGTGTCGGATTTATCTCCCACTGCTATTGCAATCGAGGTTTTGTCACTTTCTGCCCCATATCCTTCTGAACTTCATGATAGTTTGTTAGCTCTTGTTCAATTTCCAACTGAAATATTAGTTGAATCTACATTTTGTACCATTGATGCTTCTCTGATTCATGCCTATGTATTTCTCAGGCGCTAGAACAAATCAAAGGCTTTCTAAAGGGTGAAGAAGGATGTTATGCATGACGCTAGGACAAACTTCGACTCGAGCATGTTTTAATTGGTTATTTTTTTCTCTTCAAATTGCACTTAGAGCACGGTCATGTGCTGTGCATTTCAGTTTGGAAAAGAAATGATGTAATGCGAGATCAACATAGCACATATTTTCATGCACATTTTGTGTTGCATAATTTGACGGGAAACAGCAAGTATTTAGTTTATACATTTTTGGTTTAGTGTTGTACATGTAAGGGTAGACCAGATGTGTGTTTGTAATCCGAAATGGATAGCTTAGTTTATGTATGCCTTCTTCCAAGAGGCTTGTTCTGTTGTAAAGTGACGCTAACTTTATTCTCAATATTTTATCTTACATAATCATCTCCATGGGTGCAACTGGCGTTTCCTTTGTTTCGGTTCTTCACTGATGTTTTATGCTGATTCAAATGCAAAGGATATCTCTATAAAACACCTGAGATAAATGTATGTCCCGACTACATTACCTACTATAACAAGTAAAGTTGTACAGACTTAAAGTAAGTTACTTTTTATAATATAATAACAGGTGAAATTATACTTATAAACTAAAATAAATTCTGTGACAGACTGATAGCAGGTGAGAGTTATATTATTTATACATATCTAAAATTTTAACACTTGTCTTTCAATTTTTTCTCTCTTTATCAATTATTTTACTCTTTTCAATTTCTTTTATAATTTCTTTTTCTCTATTTTTGAATATCCAAAGTGTCTACCTGCTGATTCGAAAAACATTTATCTAAGAGTTATGTCCAAATCCAAGATACTGGATTTCGAAGTTGCTAAGAAACTTCTGTACACAACTTTCATTCCGCAAACACAAGGATGCATCACGTAGAACCAATGCATCCTATCATAGCGAGTATCAATTAGTAGTTTGGTACAATACGAAAGGCGCAGGACATTGCTCTCAAGTTTCAACTTAATACACATACATACACCCGACAATATGCAGGATTTGTTCAGTAACATCCATTACAACCAAAAATATTGGTACTTTGATAGTGACAGGCTCACGTTTACCGTGAGGTCTTGTCCACCTTGTCCGAATGAATTAAGGCCTTGCAACTTTATCCACAAAGAGTACCTATCCTGGTAAATTGGAAAAATATAAACCCCAAAACAAACTGCAATTTATTGAGCAGGGGATTTAGTACTAACTCTGCAATTTACAAACTCTCTCACATACAAAATGGAAACAAAGGGAAAGATTACAACGTTGAACTATGAAAGTGCTAAACTATACACGCCAACTATACAGTTGTAAAATGCACAATACTATAATACTATTTGAGTGACTCCTGTTTATTCATACAACAATGGAGCTATAAATGTCACCTGATCAAACTAGAAAAGGACTCGTCAGATCAAGTGGCAGCAATCTAACGCAAAATCACGGGATGCTTTAGCTACATTGTTTTTATGATCTTGATCCTGCAGGATGATTACTGATAGAAAAACAAATGACCTGAAATAAAAAAGAAAGTATTTTACCACAACCATAAAAGTAAATTAGAACATCTTGCTTATAAAGAGGGACAAAAAAAAAAGGCATAAAATCTTAAAATTAGAAAGAGCATGCAAAGTTTACTTAAGAAAAGCCTCAACCCTCAACCACATAAGCTATATGCTAATCACCATTCAACATGAATTCCCAAAATTAAGCCCACTGTCTAAATTTTCTCCACGGCTATTCCATCATTTCCACTCTAGTCACACTTGGAAGTTTCAAACTAGTTTCCTGAGTTGCTATTGAATCAACCTGTAACCTTGTCAAGTTTAACCAATATGTTACTAAAGGTGAGCATCGGTTACACAAAAAGAAGGGTGAACGATAATTTCAACTCCACTCTGCACCCAGGCATGCAATGGATTTTGGATCATTCAACACAACGCAATCAATGAGTTATAGTAACCTTTCTAAAACAAGTCTTTATCATGCCAAGTACATTATGTACTCACGGCCCATTCTTTTGAACAAGACAATACACATATTACACAAAACTAGTCCAATGAGATACACAATGGAATGCAATAACCTAATCAATTCCACTGGATTGTAAGTTCACATCGATTATATTCACAAATAATAAGTATGATGATATCTTTAAAAGTGGATAGAACCTAGAGAGTTCCGAAAGACAGTTATCCATCCAATTCACCCACTCCTACTCCACTTTCACATCAATTCAATCAGAATCACAGTATGCCAGGCATAAACTAAAGCCAATGATTAATGAAGCAAAGCCAGAAAAGAAAATAAGAGTCGAATACCTCACAGGTCGTAGGTACCCAATTGCTCATAATCATTCAACACCAGTGTCACAATGCAACTGAAGAACACTGCACAATGGAGTACCCTTTGGGAACAGAAAGAACCTTATTGAACCAACCAACCTCACCCCACAATTCCCCATCATCCCCACTCTTCTTGCTCACCTCAATCTCAGCACACCAAATTTCCATCTCCTTCCCACTTCCACCATCGCACTCCCAAACCACAACCAACTTCCCACCCACATCAGCCATAGTAGCCCCACACAGAAACCTCGGCAAACCCTTCTTATCCAACCCCTTCACCTCCTTCCAAACCCCACTCTTCACATCGAAACCCTTAATATTTCCCAAGTAATCGTAGCAATACAGAATCCCATCCACCACACATGCCCTCCCGCGCCACCCGAGGTCAAGCTCTGTCCCCACGCTCTCCCACGCGCCGCTCAGGGGATCGAAGGCGATGCCGCCGCGGTCCGCCATGGCGTACACCCTGCCGTCCACGACGGCGCTGGCGTGCATCCACTTCTCCCGGACCTCCGGGGGACTCGCTACGCCCTGCCACTTTCCGCCACCGGCGGGGTCCAGCACCTCCGCCCAGTTGGCGGACCTGGCCCAATTGTCGGCGACGCAGCCGCCGATGACGTAAATCTTGCCGTCGACGACGCCGGCGGCGGCGAACTCGCGGCCGACGCGCATGGAGGGGCCGCGTTGCCAGCGGTGGAAGCGGCAGTCGAGGAGCCAGACGTGGGGGGAGGGGACGTCGTTGAGGGAGCCGCCGATGACGTAGACGGTGGGGCCGAGGACGGCGTAGGCGGAGCCGACGGCGGGGAAGGGAGGGAGGGGAGGGGGACGAGGAGGTTGCGGGTGGGGGATTGGTGGAGCGTGTACCAGAGGAGAGTGGAGGCGCGTGAGCGGACGGTGAGGTAGAGTTGGTGCTGGGTGGAGTTATGGAGGGAGCGGGCGGTGAAGAAGAGAGGGGAGGAGAGGAGGGACCGGAGGGGCTTGGAGACGAGGGAGAGCGTCGGGTGGTGGGAGCGTGGAAGGCGCGCTAGGCAGTTGAGTGCCACGTCATCCGGGAGAGAGGGGATGAGGTTGTTGGGTGTCTCTGTCGCGGGTTCTGGTTCTGGCTCCGGCTCCGGCTCCGGCCCCGGCTCCGGTTGGGTTGAGGAGGAGGAGGACATGGTTGGGGTCGGTTGGTTTGGGTTGTGCATTTGCGCGTGTGAGTGTGACTGTCTCTGTCACGTGTCAGCTGTGACAGGTGAGTTTGTGGTCGGAGTGACATCGTGGTCTGAATTGGCTCTCCCGATTTGGGCATGATCTGAGCCCGAATAGCAGGAATGGCTCTGGGCTTTTTTGAGAATGTTTTCCTTGGACTATTGGTCTGACTCAAAGCACTGTGTCCCAATTATCAACAGGGTGAGTGTGGTTGGAGGCCTAGGCATTTGACCGAAAAAAAAAAAACGGACCTACGTAAGATGGCAGATTTCCTGCCTCTAAAAACCGCATATGGGCAACTTGAAGGGATCAACTTCGACTCCCTGGTCCCGGGGGTTGAGACCCCATGCCCCCTCCCCAAATGACCAAAAAAATAAATGATAATAATAATAAAGGATGAGTGGAGCAAGGGTGTTCACTGAGCTGACAAATATATAAAATTAACTTAAATTAATGAAAATAGTTTGAATTGGTTCAAGAATTGGTTCATTTAGGCTATGATTGGATAATCAATGATAAATGCAATGGAATAGAATATAAAATGGATTAAAGTAGAGTGGAATGAAATAAATATTTTACTTCATTGTTTGGATATTTAAGGATGAAGTGGAATAAAATTGCCACTGCATTGTTTGAAAATTATTGTAAAAAATGATGCAATAAAGAGGATAATAACTGAAAAATATGGATTCCATCTCATTCCCCCCAAATTGAGGGGAAAGAAAAATAAGAAAATATGTTGAAATTAGATAAAATCTATTCCATCATCATCTACTCCATTCCATCAACTTTTTTCACATCTAAACAATGGAACGTTAATTTATTCCTTTCTCTTCTATTCCGTTCTATCACCTTCCACCAATCCAAATATAAAAATCAAAGCCAAATCTAATTAATTACTATTAGTTTGATTCTCAAATTTATAATTTCATGAAACAAAAATAAAAATTTATTCTCCAATTTTTATCCGCGTACCAAGCAGACCATTATTACACTACATGAGAAACCCAACGCGAGCAATTCAGCTCCTGTGGAAAATGTTGCATGCGGAAAAGTAAATGTGCACCATTATTTATTCTTATATTATAAAAATCTTACGAAACACACCAAGTTGAGATGGCCGAGTTGGTCTAAGGCGCCAGATTAAGGTTCTGGTCCGAAAGGGCGTGGGTTCAAATCCCACTCTCAACATTGTTGACGGCTTTTATACGCTTCCCCTCTCAAAACTATCTGCTACAAATTTTATGGAAAGCGTCTCACTTGCTATTTAGGAGAGAAATGTACAGTGAAAGGGCGTGTGGTTTACAGCATCTTTTTATCTTAGTTAATGCTTATAGCATCTTCTTAATGATTTATAACCCTTTTTTTTTTTTGCCGGTCCTGCTAATGATTTATAACTTTGAAAGGGGTACTTTGTATATTGGACTCTGTACAGATAGGAAAAGATAGAACTGCAGATGTTTTGCCAGTTAAGCGTACATGCGTGCCCAAGATGCCATCCTGCCCTTACGGAGCATTTCTAATGGACTGGTTGTTGATATCAAATGCCATTTTTCATTATTTTATGGAACACGTTTTATTTCATTACACGATGTACGACAAAGAGCTTGGCTTTATCTATGAACGATGCTCAGAAGCCAGACTTATTGGGCTCTCATCCTTTGTCACATTTTAAATAAAATAAAAATGCTTGAATTCATACAACAATTTGAGGAAATTGCTCCAAGCCATCGTGAACTCTTCGTGCATTAACTACAACTTCTTTCTGAACTTCTAAGGATTTCAATTGTTGTGGGCATGCCGTGGTTGCTTCATTTTGCTTCCCAAAACGGTTCAGGGTATGGCATCAGATCATCAGGGGTCAATCATACAGGCAAGGTCCATGAACTTGCATTATCATTACAAATTCCAATAGAAGCATCCAACCTTTTCAAATTTCTTGAACAGGCACTCAGCTTGGATTGATTAACATCATGCATACTTTAGCAACTTGAGAACAAACACCCATGCTTAACATTTTCCACTTAAATTGCCGTCCCAAAGCAAACTCTTCTACTTACTCTTCTACTTTACTATCAAATAAGGATTCCATATTCAAAGCCGGCCATACATTGAAAGCATCTCTTTAAGTTTGGCTGCCTCTCTCTCCAAGCGATCAAAGCTCACAGAACTTGCAATCCTCCAACCCCAGTTTCCAAACTACATTGGTCATGAGATCAACAATTTCATCATTTTATTATTTTTTGGGGAGATAAAAAAAAGTTTCTTTAAAACGTTGCTAGAACTAACTATGAAAATTTTGAATAGACTTTAACCTGAGTTGCAGGAATATTCATCCTGGCAGAATTCCCCAGTCCAAGAACATCTTGCATAGGTATTATTGCTGTCTGAGCAACAGAAGCCAGTACTGCCTTGATTAGTGCCCATGAAATGTCATCATCCTCGGTTAATGAAAGATAACTTATCACCTGAAACATGAAAACAAAGAAGGAGATGAAACCTCGTCCGTCTTGATTAAAAACTGACATCTCATAACTACATATAGAATATAGCACCCACATTGGATTTCTCTTCTTGGTTCAAAGCTTCCCACCAACCTTCAATCTGTAGCAGAAAGAAATTTCTTATCAAGCTTTATCAATTTTCACAGGGAATATATTTTAAGACGTGACGAAAAACAGAAATAAAACAATTAAGAGATATCATAACCTATACATTTTATTCGCATGTACCTATCTCAAAGGGTAAAACATTAATAAAAAAATTTAGGTGTCCATATCACAAATCAAATCTTATTAAGTTGCATTGGCAAATCTTTGACAGACTTCTACAGTGCATACCCAGGTCCTTTCTATGAAGATAGATATGCAGCATTGGCAAATGTATAACAAAAGAAATCATTACCGTGTCATTGTCATGAGTCCCTGTGTACACAACTTGATTGCACTCATGATTATGAGGCAAATGAGGGTTGTCAGCATCACTTCCAAACCCTGGACAAAGTAAAATAGATAAGAAAGTGTTCAGGAACTGAGACTTAGCATTACTTTAGAGTATGATATGAAAGGATGGTACACAAAATTAGCAATCAATCATTACCAAACTGGAGAACAGCCATTCCAGGTGCTCCAATGGATTTTCTTAGTTGGACTACATCCTCAGTGATAACTCCCTGCCATTAATAACCCAAAAAGTTACAAGGGCTTGCCTTAGCAAGAGTCTATATGAATGACAAGCAATGGCCCCCACGAGACTAATTATATCATAATATAGAAACATTTTCAGAATTTGTTTTGATAATACATACCAAGTCTTCTGCTATAATATTAATTCTTCCAAGAGCTCTAAAAATGGCATCAAAGAAGGATACTCCTGGTCCTACCTATCATTTAAGTGATATGGAGCAGATTATAGTTTGACCGAATAGATCATAAGATAGAACAAAATGACAGGATCTGACCTTCCACTTTCCAACCATAGCTACTTTTGCTTCTGCATGTTTATAGAGCATACACGTTACGAAAGCATCACACTAAGAAAAAAGCTGAGATAAACTTAGTGTAGACTCACCAGAGGGAACAGCCCAAAATCCAGCAAATCCTCGAAAGTGGTCAATCCTAAATTCGTCATATAAATTCTGCGCACGTTGTAAGCGGCGTATCCACCAAGAGTATCCTTCTTTTTCCATGGCTTTCCAATCATACAGAGGGCTTTTTCATTAAAACATGAAATAATCAAAACAAGAAATCAGTAACCTAAGTGAGAGGGGAGGCCTATTACAATTTGCTTCACTATAATATGTATATGTTAGCAATTATTACAATAAAAAAGGTGAAGGCCATGGGGGAAATTGCTGAGAAAGAGTTTATACAAATAATCAAGCAGGATATATTGTCATGGACAGTTAAAAGAGGCATGGAAAGATGAGAGAAACAAAAATGACAAAAATCAGGGGAGACTGCTGACATTAACAGATAGCTTCAAGAAAAATAAAATATAATGTTATGATCAGTACAACAATTAAATAAAGAACATGGAAAAGGTTCAAGTAGTAAGATTTATGGCAAAACATTTATCCTGGGATTAGCATCAAACCTGCCCCACAGCTGACCAGTTTCACTGAATGCATCAGGTGGAACACCACTAACTAAAAGAGGAAAGCCTTTCCTGTTCTGCCAGATAAATGGAGATTTATTATGATCACAAGATACAAAATGATCTGAAAAAAGCATCTGCACCATGATAACCAACAGAGAATACTAACCAGTAAAAACTGGTTCTTATTTGCCCAAACATCTGCACTATGATAACCAACATATATGGGCATGTCTCCCATTATCCTAATTCCCCTACTCTGCGCATAGTTTCGAACTTTCTGCCATTGCCTTTGGAACAAGAACTGTTGGGCGATAAATACATTTATCTGCATGCAAAGCATAAGTGACTCATCAAGACCACTTCTAGCTTTAAGTAGGCAAACAATAAGCAACTGTTAATGATAATTAGAACTGGAAGGATTCTTATGTTCTTACAAAATCTCTCTTTTGTTGGTAAATATCTTCTAGAGCTACAAGATGGCGGTTTCGTAAAGGTTCAGGCCAATTGTACCAGCTGATTGTATTTAAACTATCATCAATAGCAGCAAAATAAGCTGAATCTTCAAGCCAGCCTACAACATTGAAAAGATATTACAGCATTACAAGAGAAAAGCCTGTAATGAATTTTGAACCTTGGAAACAAGTGTAGAAAATGTGAGACAAGCATCCTTACATAAACTTGTGAGAAAAGAAATACATAAGCAATTTCCCACTGTTCAAGTCTTCTGGTCTCTTAGTTTTTCACTTATTACTGCCACGAATCCTAACGTTTCCTTCCTTCCAACTTCTGTACTACATAATCCTAAAACCCCTAAGCCATCTCCATCACACTAGCATCCATATGAAACATCACATCACAAGAATTAAGTTATAAATTGTGTCTCGCTTAAATTAATTATATCTAGGGGGTCAACCTTGAATTAACTGCATTAGATTGGATTTTTGCATGACAAGAAGAATGGGTTTTCAAGATTTTATTTATATACTTTTCCAGAAGAATAGTTTTTAAGAAATGAAGAATGTATTAAGAAGAGAGGAAACAGTACAAAGCAGCAGCATCAAGAATTACCCCGTAAGAAAACAAAAGCACATGACAAGAGAAATACCAAATCTCACAATGCATATATGCAAGTAACATCTCTAAAGTGAAAGCAAATGTCCTACAAGCTAAAACACGCATGTACGGATATAAAATTAGAATCGCAACTAAATGAGTTTCTCACTTGATATGTTAGGATCCCTACGGAAATTCTCAAGCTGTCCTTTGAGTTCCCCTTCACTTGAAATGAGCCTCTCTGCAGCCTACAAAAAGGGTTTCAATAAGAGGAAAATTAGCATAAAGTACCATATACACACAAGTTACTGAAATGTTCAACAACGTAAAGAAACAGAGTAGTACTAGTGTTACAAAGGAAGAGTCAAAAAAAGCCTCCACAGAACACAAAAAGAGCGGCTCTGCAGTCTAAAGGTTGTGTAATGCATGCAAGGATATTGTTCAAATATTTCAAACGGGCTTCTATAAAATGGCATGATTGATAAGTAACTGACAATTAAAGCATCAAATCACTAGTGAATAGAGAATATTCAATTGCTTCATACCCAATTTTAACACCTTATAACATTCTTAATGAGGTGAACAAGAATACTAGCAGTAACGAATATCTTACTTTAGTTATCAAGGGATCCTTAAGGTCAGCAACAAGTGAAAAATTCACGCGCTCAGCATCACTGCATTCATTTAATAGTAACCAATGAGATAGGCGAACAGGGAACACTAAAAGTGGGGTCAAAACTACGTCGCTCACAGATTATAAAAATTCTCACATGGGTTCTGGAAGCTCATGCTTTTCCAGCAATCCATCCTTAACAAGCTCCTCAAGTGATATAAGGAGAGTGTTGCCACAATTTGCATCCTGAAAAACAACATGTGAAACCATGTAGCCTTGAGCAGAAAAGTTAAACTTAAAAGAGTTGACCTTCAGTGACCTTCAGTCTTAGTCAACTCCTCTATACCTAAAACAAAACGAAAGGAGACAAAAAAACAAAATTATAGAACTAAACCTAAACGTAGATAAGTATGTAACCTGGCCTGAGTAAGGAGACCCCTCCTCGTTAGCCTTTCTGCCAGGAGGCACAAGAGGTAGCACCTGCAAGAAAAATAGACATTCAGATTGAAATAATTTCCAAACAACAAGAATTGAGACCAAATCAACCTTTACATCTTCGAATGCTCTTTTTTTTGGTATGGGAGGGAAGGAAAAAGAGGAAGAGAACCTGCCAAAGGGAGCAACCAGCGCGATGGAGCCACTCAATGAAACGGAAGGCCTCGTCCCCGAGATCGCCGATCCCATAGGGGCCTCGAAACGACGTCGGGTGGAGTAAAATACCGGCTCTTCTGCGATTCTCAGGCTGCGGCTTGGGAATCCAGTCCCCGTAATTCGGCGGCAAATCTTCACCGACGCTGAGTTGAGCTATTGAAGCAGTGGAGGCTTGCTGGAGGGACCGGCGACTGGTGACCGGAAGAGTCGGTTTGGGTTTGAAGAGGGTGAGAGCATTGAGGGAGGGAGAAGGCGATGAGGTGCGCCGGTGTACTTGTGGGAAACAACAGGGTGAGATGGTCAGAGCCATCTCCATCTACTTCCAGTTTTCAGTTTCGCGCACAAGAGAAACAAGAGAAGAAGAGCTCGTAACTAAAATGTCTTTCGAATTTCTATTTTCTGCACTTGCACTGAGGAGAGTGGTGGAGCAGAGCAACAAGCAAGGACGCAGGGAACACGTGACGAGAGAGCGAAGAGCCAATCTGTCATCAAGTTAATCAATCATCCATGCGTTCACTGTGCTCAACTGTTTGATCCGAGGCAAACCCAACAAAACAATCAACGGCACCGCCCCTCCTTGTTTTGTCGCCCTTTTTTCAATTTTTATTTTATATATATACACACTCTCTCTGTTCAAATATGTATATATCTCTCATCTAAATTCTAATAATTTTTTAAAAAATTTTAATTTTCTTTAAGTTGCTGTAAAATTATGCAGTGGGTTGGGAATTGGGCCTAGTAGGACTAGTCGTGGCGGATGACACTTCGATTTTCAATTTGAAAAAAAAAAAGCCCGTATTTAATGTTTAACTATATTCTGGATAAGATTATCTTATTAGAAGATATCAGTGAGAAATCAAAAAAATTAATGCACTGGATGATGACCCACCAGTGCACCATAGTTAACCTTGATAAGTAAATAACATAAGAGTATTTAGTGAATTATCTTACATAAAAATTTTATATGACTTAATTATATATTAATTTTTACTACTATATATATATATATATATTATGAGTCTTATACTTGATTTTACTTTATTAATCAATAATAAAAATTAACATATAGTTAAATTATATGAAATTTTTATATAAAACTATCAATTTGCCATAACGGAGATAATATGGTATGTTTTGAGTATTTTAAAGAAAATGAAAGTTAATGGCTAATAAACATAAAATAAAAAAAGTTAAAAGAAATAAAAGATAGATTTAATTAGGATATATTGACAGTATAAAATAATTTTATACTATCAATCAATAAAAATACTAAAAAGTAAAAAATTATGGTGGATCCCTAATTATAATAGGTGATTATTAGTATGAGTTGATATTTTCTACCATTTTTATTGGCTGACTGTCAGTATATTTAAATTAAATTCATAAAAGATATAGAATATGTTACTTTATTATTTGATTATTTAATGAGATTAATTAAAAACAATAAAAATATGTTATTTTTTCATGACCTTTAATTTAGGAGATAAAAAAATAAAAATTTTAACTTATATATTTTATTTATTATTTTTAAAATAATTTCAAACACATTTTAGATATATAAAAAATAATAAAAAAACTAAAAAAAGTTGTAGGAAAAAAATATCTATAACATTTTGTCACTTTTTACGTCTGAAATTAACGCAATATTTATTAATGATTTACACTCAGATAAATTTAAAATAATGTGGTACCTGAACAAGAAACTAAAATATACTTTTATAGTAACTATACACACACAGACACACACACACACACACACACACTATATATATATATATATATATATATATATATATATATATATATATGTTTGAAGGACACATCGTTTGCGACGCATACAAAAAAAAGTAAGTAAAATGATAAAAACACTTGAATAATGGGTCTCATATAATCATTATTATTTTTATTTAATTTTTTTATCCAAAAATTTATCAGTGTATTATTAAAAAATACTAGTAAGTTTTGCATTACCAGCATATTATTCAAGATCTTAATAAGTTATATATATATATATATATATATATAGATAGATAGACACACACACATACACACACAACTTATCAACGTATTATTCAAGACATTGGTAAATTTTGAATTTTGTATACAAAACTTACCAGCGTCTTAAACAATACGCTAGTAAGTTTTGTATACAACTTATATATGCAAAATGTAAAATTTACTAGTATCTTGAACAATATTCTTGTGAGTTTTGCATATATATATATATATATATATATATAGACACACACAAAATTTATCAACGTATTATTCAAGACATTGGTAAATTTTGAATTTTGTATACAAAACTTACTAGCGTCTTAAACAATATGCTGGTAAGTTTTGTATACAACTTATATATGCAAAATGTAAAATTTACTAGTATCTTAAACAATATCCTTGTGAGTTTTGCATATATATATTATCATTATATTTTAATAATACGTTGATAATTTTCTTGAAAAAAAAATTAAATAAAAATAATAATAATTATGTGAGACTCATTATCTCAATATTTGTTATTTTACTCATTTTTTTTGATATGCATCGCATATTATGTTACAAAAAATATATCTTTATGTCACTTCTCATATATACATATAAATAATATCGATGAATCTAGTAATTAAATAATTATCTTTCAACTTATGATTACATAAAATTGCTAGCAGTAATCTAATGATAAAAATTTAGATAGTTTGCGTTATGTTATTGCGGTCAATGTAAAAAAGAACTTATGATTACATAATTCTAATAAGGCTTACTCTCTTTCTGACAAAGGGCCTAAGGCTGCACCCGGCCCCTTTTCTTGTTCTTGTTAATATCATTTCATCGCAATGCATCGCGTTTGTTATTCCTTTTGTTGTTTTTGAATGTCCTCATTATATCCTTCTCTTAACATTTCAAAGATTTTTGTATCTACAACATAGCTTCAAAATAAAGTATCCCACACGCCTTCGCTTTCCCCATCTCTTCTTAGTCTTACTGATCATAATAATACATCGCACTTCATCAAACCAGTCATCGCTTTCATAGAATAAAATAACCATCAACAATTTGGTCAAATTAGGGAATCAGTAAAAGTGTTGTAGCTGATAGTGAAGACTCGACCGACTCCGTTTCGGCCGCCGGAGAACGAAGCAATCTGGGCCGCACAAGTTACGGGCTTACAGCACCCAAGCACACCCGCTCTTACAAGCCCTTCAATATTATGCATCTTTCCAAGCGGAGTTTCCACTCACCAACTCCGTTATCACCGAGCCTGCAAACATGATCTCCAACAAACCCAATATTATAGTTTTAATTTAGAGTTGTTAAAATTAGAAAAAGAAAAGAGGGAACAAAAAATAATTCCAATCCAAAGGCATCAAAACGCCCAAAACAAAATAGAATCTTTGAATGGGAATCTTCCCGTTTCAATTTTTTTTTATAAAAAAAAAAGCGATGTACTGCATGACGCCTACATAGTAACGTGCTTTTAAGAAGAATTGCAATCAGAATTGATGTTTACACATATTTTGCTGAGTGACTCACTGTTCAACTCACTCAAGGAGGCGGAGTTATTGAACAAAAAGTGTATAATATATTATCTGAAGGTGGATTCCACCACTCTTTGTGATATTGGACAATAAATTCTAATTTGTAAGTACAAACAAAAGAAGATAAATTGCAATCGAGACATCTAGTGTAATATTTAATAAATAATATATTTTGCCCACACAATAAAGTGCATTGTGTTTGAAAAAATCTTAATTGCAGCTCTAATGAAAAAAAAAATCACACATATTTTTCACATTAAAATTTTTTATAAAATGAGAAGTCCTTCCACACCTCCCTGTGTTTTTTAGGAAAATGATATATCCTCCTAAAATATCTTCTTAATTATTAAATATAAAAAATATTAAATATTTTACAAATATATTTATTCTTTTGAAAATTATAAAAAATACTTATTATTTTTCTTATTTAAAAATTAGAATGATATTTTAGGAAGATAAATCTTTACACGTGTTTATAAAAGACATACTATGTACATGATTCTAGAACGAAGACTTGATCGAGTGAGTTTAATATCTAAAATAAAAGTTTTAGAGATTATAATCATTGGGTTTTTAATAAAGAAAAATAGAAACTTTTCAAGTTTTCAAAACAAAGATTCAAGATTTTATCTTTTCAATGAAATGTTTGTACTTTTACTTCCTTAATCAAAGTTCTTATTAACAAAACCCATAATAACTTTTGGGAAACACATTGTAATAATGCCCAAGTGCACGCTGAAATTCAAGCCAAATTTGACAAAATTCTCAATTTTCACATATCCAGCCACTAGGTCTCGTGACATTTATTTTGTAATAAGAGCTAATTAAAATGTAACAAAAGAAAAGATAACATGCAAGAATGCTTGGTCGAAAGGACAAAAGAAGTTGGAGAAATATTTTTTGAACGTGCGATTGCGAGGCATATGTTACGAATACGTTCAAAAGAGATAATTAAGGTGTACTATAACATATTTGGCCTCTGATGAACAGCAAAATGTGTGCTGTATTTTACATGTGTCACACATGCGTCCTGTGCATTCAAATAACGGTACTCAAGAGGTTATATACCAATTCACCAGCAGTACTCAACAATTTTCACTATCCTAGTTTTGGATCATCAATAATTCTAAGGTACCAACAAAGTGAACAAACCTCTTGTATAGACCTCATCAACCTTACAACACCATATTCTACATCAATCATTGATTCTTAAATCCTCACAAAGAATATAGTAAGCTCAGGCCCACTATTATTGACCCCCTCAGGGCTCAACATGTACAGAGTCTCGGAATCCTTTGACCCCACAACGTGCTCGAAATGTGCCCTCATGTAAGCCAACTCTCCATCTGCACCATCAACATCAGATCTCCCTGGAAGAACACCAGCACCCATAGACACAGCCTTGAGCAACTCCATCACATTAAGGTCCTCTTCCGCGGCTTCCCTCCTCACACCATAACCAGTTTTCTTCCCATTACAATACATTGTCCATAGCAGTTCATCCATTAACTTTGTCTTATCCTTCTCCGACCTCTTCTCACATTCGAGCGCGATCCTAACCATCCCTGCGGCCATCTCCTTCTGCAGTGTGTTGGTTTGCATGGACAACTCAACCACCAACGAAGGGAGGCACTTCGGATTCTCTTGCAAAGAGAGGCTAACGCGCCCTTTGCGATATCCGTACAATGTGCCAGAGACTTTGTTGCCATTGAGGTTAATGCTCTTGTGGTGACCGTCTAGGGTTCCCGTGGTTGGGAACTTGCATGCAGGGGTTATGATGGGTAAGGATCGAAAGACGGAGCGGAAGACGCGAATAACTTTGGGTTTTTGCTTCTTTTTCTGTGAGGGTTGAACGAGGGAGATTTTCTGAGGGGTTGGGGGAGGTGGTGGTGTGGGTGGTGTTGTTGTTGAAGAGCGTGCGGATGTAGATATTGGTGTGCTTGATGCAGATCTTGGCTCCCCCATTGGTCGATGTTCATGAACCAGGAAGAGAAGATCAGTGCCATCAGAGACAGAGAGAGAGAGAGAGAGAGAGAGAGAGAAAGAGAAAGGTCTAGGCGTTTCAGGTTTGAGCGTCAACGTTGGTTAAGGCTTTTACGGCTTAAGATGGATCTTCGGACCTTAAATTGACCATGCTCCTATTTCTTTGCGTGAATTTCCCTAGTGTACATGCTCTAAATAGCATAACATATATAAGCACATAAAAAAGTCAAATAAGTTACTCAAAACTATTTTGAAAAAATTAACAATAATACATGCCAAAATACCACTCCCGTACATGGAAGATCATTCAAAATGGTGAATATGAGTTAGTTGGTCAAAATTAGTATATTATCATTTATTTTGTTAGCTGTCATTGTTCCCTTTATAGTTCTTCCAAACCCTGATCCAAATTGCACGAGTGATAGTCCAAGAATCCTCCAAACACAATTTGTGCCTGATTCAAATCATGGCTCCCGACGCTAGCTGAAGAATTTCTGCCAGATTAATCCATTCAATGACTGTAAGTGTTGAAATGTAAGTAGCCTACTGTTTTTGCTGGATCCTAAGTCATGTGGGCGCAAGGGTCCTTTTAGATTACAATGAATTACGTGAAATGCCGATTAATAGGCTAGACAAGTCAAGCTATGTGATATTTATAAGAGGGAGGTTTAGGATTTAATGTTCTTTGGTCGCCTTTACAAATCACTGAGCGAGGGTTGCTTCTTCTTCTTATGATCTTTTTTTTTTCTTTCTCCTTCTTAAAATCATTCTCACAATAGAAATCCCTGGCTCCCTAATATGGTAGGATGAGAGATTTTTTAGTGTTAATTTCTATCTTATATATACAAATTAATTCTTGACATTTAAATGAGAAATATAAATATTTTAATACAATTATTATAATTTTATGCATATAAAAAGTTGATTGATATGCTTAAATTAAAACGATTTTACCAAAACATTTCTTGTGCTAAATATTTGAATTGATCGTTGATGCAAGTCCGCAGTGTCAATTGCAGAAACAATGGAATCAAATGTATATTGCGTTTGACAATTGGGTCTTGATTTTGGGGCACCACGTCCGCTCCCCAGCTCCTCCTATTTCAGTCATTTCCAGACTCCAGTTGGAGCCGCACTCCTTAATTACGCCGTCGTAGTCACGTTGTCCCTCGGCCATGGCGCGTATCCAGTATGCCACCTTATTTTTTGTATCCCTTTTTTCTTACCCCCCTAAATTTGTGCATCAACTTTTCTTAATTACGCGACCAAAAAAATTACATTTTAATTAACGAACAGAATATTCTTATGGAGTTGAGAATTATCCTTTGAGGTAAGCTGCAGCTGGGATAATTTTTTCTTTTATCTGTTATAAGCTGTGATATTTAATCATAAAGAAACATTTTATAGTAATTATAGTTTTTGACAATTTCAAAGAAAAATATGCACCTCTTAATTAACAAGTAACATGTTGGCATCTTGACGTAGGAGTAACCAACTGAGCTGGTAGAGACGTTTTATGGAATTTGGGTTTATATGTTACCTTAATTAATCCGATCCAACCTGCACAAGAATATGTGAAGTTAGATCAAGTTGTTGATTTTAATATTTTAGATCAGCAAAACTCAACTCGTCTAATAAAATTGATTCCATTTTTCGATTTTGATTTCTAACGACATTGTTTTCAGGGTACATCATCCACACCACATTGATTTTGTGATTGTTTGGTAAAAGTTTTCTCACGGCAATTTGCTCTAATGTTCTAAATTAAATAATTTCAATTTGAAAGTGACTTAATATATTTTTATACGCTTTCTTAAAAAAAAATCATCTTATTCTTAATTTTGTATTTTTATGCAAAATGTTATGTTATTTTTAAATCCTTTTAGATAAGCATTTTAATTCTTTTATAATCTCATACATCATATTTCTTTCTAAATTTAAATATTTTAACTCTTGTAACTTATTTCTTAAAAAATATATCAAATTAAAAAAAAAAAAACTCAATATACAATATGCTTACTAAAAGAAATGTTCATATGACAGATTTAGCTTGCTCCAACTTGACTTGATATGTTTGATCATTTTTTTCAGACTCGCACTCAATTTGAATATAATTTAATAATCAATTCAATATAAGATCAACTTGATACCTAAACCAATATGAAAATATAATTATATATAATTAAATTATAAAATTGTAAGTAGAAAAAAAGGATATTTTATAATATATATTTAAAATATACTATATTTATATATTAATATAAAAATATCAACATATTATTATGCAAAGAATATTAAATTATATATATTCTTATAATTTATCCCAAAAAACTTATAATTATTATTAATTTTTTTTAGCATATCAATAATATTGAGACTAATCTTTTTGGATATAATTAAGCTTGGTTTTCTAATTCATGCTTTTTTCTGAGAATTGAACCTAAATCCTTTTTAAAGTTGTAGTATGTCTTTACTATTACTTCAATATTCTTTTTAGTTGTAGCAATAAAGTTTAAATTTGTAATTGCTTAAAGACTACTTAAATTCTTTACCGTTAACCGGGTTCTAGCGACTTCAAAATTTCAATTATTATACGAGAAGGTAAACTAGTCCAACCTGGAATTTGACTTATATCCGTCTCAAAAATTAGATATGCCTCCTATGTCTCACCGAATTAGCTTTGAATCGAAATGAAACACGAGACTAAAAACAGGCCACTAACACCGTACTTGCTTGTTAAGTCAACATTTCAAAAGTCTTAAGCAGAAAGCACAACTCATGGCCATGGAGTGATTGCTTTGCTTCTTCCTCCATCAAGTTGGCGTGTAATGGGATACAAGGGTCGCAACTTGCAGGGACGCTCCTTGAACAGCGCGTGAACCCTCTCCTACCTTATTCGCTCCTTTGTCCGTGTCCCTGCGTCCTGTTTCTTAATTTACTCTCTCCTGTAAGTAACGTCTATTATACCGTAACACCCCCAACGCAAAAAAACAAAACTTTCCTATCCCCCTCTTCTCATAATTATAATCATTATTATTATTATCATCATCATCAAATTCTACCTATGTCCACAGATTAACATGTTCGATTTTGGGGACGAGCTCCCAGTAGAGAGCTATAGAATTCCATGGCTGATTTGGATTCAGCTCATAGTGTTGTTTCTCCTCCTTCTTATCCTCTTTTGCTTCACCCTCTATCCTCTAGATCCCGCCGACGATGATGCCGCCGCTGCAACCGCCGCGCCGGCCACCGCTTCTACCTCTACCAACGGGTTCATTTTCCACGATATTCAGCAGATTGAAAATGATAAACAACTCGCCAAGCACGATTCAACGGCCACCGTTGTAGCCACCCGTCGACGCCGTACGCAGGTTACACACTTTCTCTTCCTCACAATTTTGCTGTTTCAATTGTTTCTTATTTTTTTGTTTTTCCTAAACAAGCAACAGATCACACCAAGTACTTGGCTTCACATAGAAAAAGAACAAAAACAAAAAATTAGCCCATTTTTTCTAGCAAAAAGAAGACAAAAATATGGATTTTTTTTTAATTCTAAAATTGTACAAGTTTAGTTTGCATTCCCTTATATTCTTCCCCAAAAGATAATCGGGATTAGAACTGAAGCAACCGTTGCTTCAACTTGTGCTATTCTTATAGAGATTTAATCTTTATTCAACCACACCTTTCTTAAATTGGATTTTACCTTTTTTAATTGAAAGGATGTGTGGTATCTTAGTTAGAGAATGGAGAATGGAGTCACCAGTGTTCCCTTTTTGTCTTAATCATGCTGCATTTGATATCACTTGTTTGGGTGTGTATACTTGCTTTGGGGACCTTTTAAGGGCAGGGAAGGGCACTCTGCAAGAAATATTTCTAATTAGAAGAAAGAGGGGGCAGGGAAGAGTTTCTAATTGTTTTGTTGTTATTATGATATTATCGGCTCAAATTATCTCTTCTCATGTTTTAAATTAAAGGAGCCACCCCATCCCCATGCCTTTTTAAGGTAGAGGACAACCGGAAAAAAAAAACAAAACAAAACAAAAACAAAAAACAAAAAAACTCCGATCAAAACTTAGGATAGTATTATTAACCATCCATTTTATGCTATCTATCCAACAAGATTTGCTGGTTCCATTTGGATGGAGCCTGAAGTATTCCACCATATTTTCTGAACATCCTACGGCTGGGAATTCAACCCCATTGTTGCGTAATAAATGCAAAATGATAACTGCAATAAATAATCATGTCCTTTTTATAGGAAATAAATGGTTATGTCTCTGTTCAATGAGTTTTTGCCACCCTTTTAAATTCTTATTTAGTAAAAATAGAGAAATCCTTTTGATGGGTTGTACTATTATTATTACGAAATTGGATTTCCTTGTGAAGGAAGAAAGAAGTAACAAATTGAAGTGATAATTTTGGAATGCAATTGTGCAAATCAATGTTGAGTTATTATTGGATAAGATATAAGATTGATAATCCATGTGCCTTGTGTGACTTGAGTCACATGATAGATTGTGCCTCCATCATTGCGGGGCGTAAATTTTATCTTACACGTCTTTGCACTTTTGCACTAGATTCTTTTTTATTCCTTGCTTTCTTCGCTTCGAAGGTTGGTGGTGGTTGAGCTGCAGCGTGGGATGTGAAAATATCAACACTATTGTCTCTCTGTTTTTGCTTTCCCTGAATGGACTTGATTTCGAAGTTGTATAATTTTCTTTTCCTGTTGTTGTATATGTTGTCCCACATGTGCTAGCCATATGACTAAGTTAGCTTTTATAATAGCTTAGGAATTTTCTCCCTTTAATTAACTTTTGAAGTAGAGTTAGGCTGCCATTCTAAAAATATATAGTGTAAGGAAGATATTGTTGACGAATTCCCTCAGAGATGAAATATCTTAAATCCTAAGAAATCCATGTCAAATTGTAGTCAACTCTGAGTCACACATGTATCAAGGTAAATTTTGTACAAAATAACTATTTGTACATATAATGATTCTCGCAATATGAATTAACGAGGGGTATGCACTGACTGAAAGTATTTGAGCAGGGGGGAGAGAACCGAAGTATAAAAGGCGAGATAGCAGCAGGTGCAAGCTTGAGAAGAGAAGAGATTACGGAGGGGGAGGCTTCATCACTATTTTTCCACCCTTGTCATTATTTCCAGTTAGCAAGAGTAGCATTTCTCAAATGTCTCGGCCTAGATTCTGCATCTGATAGTCCTTCAACCCGAAGACATAAGGAAAAATAAAGAAAGCTGATAATGAAAATTATGTTCTCGTCATTTATGAGCTGAATGAAAAAGAAAACAAGAAAGAAAGCTCTCTTCATTCTGAACAGATTCTGCATTAATTTAACTATTTTAACTTGGGCCCGAGGTACTGCACAATTTGGTGGCACAGAGGAAAGCTTATTTCTTATCGCCTAAGGATTCTCGCATGATTTAACAAATTAACACGACGGGAATTGGGAAGAGCAGCCAAAAAGTCAAGCGCCTGAGTACGGATAATATGATTAAACAAAGCCACTTGAGAATAGAGAAATGACGTTTTTGACATGACTCACCTCAATCTTTGGGGTGATATACCATTCATCTACCATTATGTGTTGCCTCCACTTAAATTAAATTTCACCCATCCAATGGTGAATGAGTGATATATTAGCTTGGAATACGAGGTGGGCTATGTATAAATAACACATCTCTTTAAGAATATGTTCAACATAATTTGGTCTAAGTTGTTTGTCTTTGGGCTGAGTCTGGGCCAATCCAAGTGACAAACGTTTTTCGTTTTGAAGGATGAAGTTTGGGCAGCAATAGCCGTCTAATAGGCCCACAACATGACATTGAGGAAGGGATTTTCTATGATTTGTTTCAATTCAATTTGATCGTTCAATACGCTAGAGCGTTAATATTTTACGCGCTTCTTAGCTAAATTAATTGAGAAAAGCAAATCATGACTTAACTTGGCAGGAAAACAATTAGGTTTTAAGTTTTTGATTTTAGGAATTGCTTATGTGATTTTGTATTGTGCATCATGGTTAAATTTTCTTCGAAGTGACAGTCACAAGATTTGAACCTATGACATATTGGCCACAAAATTGTCGCTGCATAAACACAAATGACAATATGGACTTGCTGCAAAAACAATACACTAGAAACATATCAGTACCAGACCCAAAAATAAATCATGACGTCCAGAGTCCAGATTTTTCAGTTTTGGTCATCCAGAGTCCCGACTCAACATTTTATTTTATCATAACTGGCTTTAATAGCAGAGAATACCTCAACGCAGTTTACTAATTCTAGTTGGGTCTGTACCATATTTGAAGTTCCTTTTTATTCCACGACCAAAAAAATAAAAGGAAAGTTCCTTTTTATCCAAATCAAAGGAAATAACAACTGCATGTCTGCAACGAATGCATCAACCTGGAAAGCGGTACACTAATAATAGGAAAAGCCATTTCCTGAATTCATTTTTTCACGCATGAAATAGTTCTGAGACTACCAGTAATAACAAGTATGGTACCAAATTACATAAAGTTGAGGCGTATGACGCTGGAACTACAAGACACTAAAGACACATATTCTATGAATTGGAAATTTGGAAATATTTGAATGTGGACAGTTGATACTTTACCAGAGAAGTCACATTAAGGCCAAATGGTCTCGAGAATGTAGAAGTTTTGGATCAACCTACTCAAAATTTTCGATGGATGAGAGATGTTTCAGTGCGTTTTTTTTTTTTTCAAACATTTGTCCAAGCATTTAAAATAGAAGCTCGCAAATCCCATATTGTTCCATAAATGAGCAGTGTTAAGTAGAAAAAAATAATGGAGGAAGACAATTTTACAAGATTCTCCGTGGGCTAAATTGAGCAATATGCGGCACCTAGTATGGGAGTAGGTGTGGCTTAACAGCTGCATGCAACTGTAACTTGACCTGCGAGGAACTTGGATTCTTTTGGCCAAGCATAAGACACCAGATCGAGAATCACCTCACTAGGATAGACAAATAATCAACAATTTTTTTAAAGCACTTCGGCTACCAATCCTCAGTCTCGCACAATTATACAATCCATCGCCAAGATGTTGACAAAATCAATAGCCCGACTCGGTGTCCCTATGGCTATATTTGAATTGATGGTAAATAATGGAATTGAGTAAAATAGAACTTAAAAGAGTATAATATAATAAAGTAAAGGGGAATAATTATTCTATTCTATTATTTGGATGAAATGAGATTCTATCCCAAACCTCTCAAATTGAGAGAAACAAAAAATAGGAGTTTTAGTGGAATAGATTGAAAAGGAGGAAAATGACCCTTTCTCTAGAGAAATACATCGAGACCACAGATTTGATATTCTTTAATAACTTAAACATTACAAAAGGCAGAAGATTAACTTTAAACTACATTACATTTATTGATTGGTACCACCAGCATTTCAGCCAACAAGGTTCAGTGATTCCTGCCTTTCTAGTGCACTGCTTGGCTAATTGATGTTCAAGTCAATACATGTAGGAGAAGAGTGAATTTATATATATGTGTGTGTGTGTGTGAGCATCATGGATATGATAATTTATGCGATAAACAAGTTACCCATATAAAAATAAAAAAGTAAAAAACCCTCTCTTTGGCGAGGAAGCAAAGATTGATAATATTGGTTTTGTAGCATGTAGCTGTAGACAAAATCGAATATCGTCGTTAGTATTAGCATCGCATTCAGTTCATGTTTATGACTGTCCTAATTTGAAATTTGGCTTCATATTCATATCATGCTAGCAGAGCAATAAATATTCATATCATGCTAGCAAAGCAATAAACTAAGGCTCGAAGCTAAGATCCCAGTAAAGAAGTTGAGAAGCAACCAAACAAATTGCAAGCATTAACCTAGTAACAACATCATGATGAAATAAGATCAAGATTCTACAGTGCATGCACTAACTCGCAGTAGCATTTCATAGCCTTTGCTCCGAAACCTAAGTGTATCCTAACTACTATTCAGTCTGATAGCGTTTTCATCAAGCTGAGTAGCAAGACAATGACAAAGGTGTTGGAGATTATTTCACAAGTTAATGCTTCTTGTTTGTTATTGTCACTCATCTTCTTCTTGCCCGCTGTCACCAGGGAGGGAATGTAGAGTCTCTGTATACACAGCCGCCCGCAGGCGGATATACTCGTGTATACCCGCGTCTATGTAGGTGATCAAAGCCTCCTCTAAGTCACTCCGGAGTGGATATAAACGATCCTCTAGCAGCTCTCCTCTGGCATTGCATTTCACCAATCTTGTCATACCCCCTTTTCCAATAATATCACCACTTTTGGTGGAGTATATTGGGAGAAAGTACACGTCAGGAGTATCAAGAACAATTGACTTGGTCCAAGATGAATGCACTTTATATTCTTCCATCACCCATATTTCAGCCGCATCATTCACGTGCCCAACACATAGACTCAAAAGTCCTCCATGAACCCACAAATGAGAATAAAAGAAGTCATCATCATTATAATGTGGCAGAGGTATCTCTGAGAAACTCCTTTCCACTAAATCAAAGGCAACAATAACATCCCCATCCACGTCCACATCACAGCTATTAACCAACCAATGAATAGCCCCATTCAAGAGCGACCCGCTTGTGGCTTCATCGCAATTGTTTATGTAAGGCAAACAGGTATCCTCAATTCTTTCCCACGAGTTAGCCCTCAAAGAGAAAAGCACGAATTGGCTTCCCCAAACTTCGTCTGTTCTGTAATTCGCTAGAACCACCAAATAGTCATCTGTGGATGGGTCGTACCCAAAACCATAGAGATATGGTGAGAGAATAGGTGACCGAGGTAAGTGTTTGTGGACACTGGTTGATGGATTCCACAGGTAAAGACCTGAACGAAGATGTTGATCCCAGACTAGAAGAAACCCTCTACAGGAACCCATAATTTGACCATTATAAGAATTTTTGGGAAGCTGAAAACTAGTCTTTATTGTAGTGAAGGCAGAATCATCGTGAAGAGATGCATCTAAGTCCACAGATGTGGTTTCAGTTTCAGGAGCAGAAGGATCTATGATCAAGAGTTTGTCGCTGCGTGCGGCAGCTAGTTCAGAATGGAATCGGGCAAAGTGGGGTTTGGAGATGAGAGAAAGCCATGACTTAGACACATGCTTGAAACGTAACAGAGACTTTACCGGCAACCTCAACAGGATTTCAATAAACAATTCGTCGGGAAGAAACATCTTCTCCGTGCTCCTCAGTTCTCTGTCCCCACTATTTTTGGTGCACTTGAGTACAAAATAGTCAGCTATATGTATATACGGGAAGATGTGATAAGCAGAATAAGAATGAGCCGACAAGCCAAAATATTCCTTTTCTAGCACTCGTCTTATTTAATGGTTGTTCATTGTTTAGTACTCTCCGATGTACTGAACGGTCAATCTTGTTCATTATTTAATTAATGTATTGGCCCTTTTGGTACTCCTAGAGCGCAGCTTTTTAGCAACTATAGGAGAATACGAGAGAGTATGATTCCGCTCTCATCGGGAAAAAAAAACAAAATCCAACTGCTCATTGACAACCGTTAAATTACGATTTGTGCATCAGAGTACTGAAAATAGTGATACGAAATGATTACGAAAGGGCGTGGTAAATTCATGTATTACCTCCCAGTTAAATAATTTTTAATATGATAAAAATGGAGCGAAATGATCGGTATGTTAAAATTTGAATAGAAGTATTTTTTTATGAAGTAGAAATAAAAGTAAAAATAGAAATAGGAGTAAAAAATTATTTTATATTTAAATAAATAGTATAAGTATTTTTTATTAAAATAAAAAATTATTAAATTATTTGAATATAATAAATATAAAAAAATTTTATTTTATTAAATTATAATTATGGATATGAAGAGAGTGATATATTTTTGAAAATTTTAAAGATAAAATTATAATTAAATAAAAAGAAAGTAATTACTAATTTTAAAGAGTAATAATATCTCTTTTCTATTATTTTCACTTATGAGAGAAACAGTTATCTACTATTTCTCAAAAAAATAGAAAAATTAATTATTTTTTATTTTTATTTAAAAAAACAAATAAATAATAATAAAAATTCTATAAGTTATGTCTTTCTTTTTGTGTTAGAAGCACAAACAAACACACCCCATAAAAGGAAATTCATTGTAATATGACTTTCGGTTATTAGTTATGTCTTCATAATATGAGATATTTAATTAATTTGAATAATTAATTTATGTAAAAAATTTTATATATATGTAAAAATTTATTATTTTAATTTCAATATATTGATAATATAAAAAAAAATTTATATAGTCAACCAATTATATCCTTTCATTTATATGACTATTCAAATAGTGAGTGTAAGATTTAATTATATTTGCTGATATGGCAATATATGATTAGATGATAGTGTAAAAGTCAATGCATCAAAATTAATTTAAAATTTATTAAATAAGTTTTAAGCTATTAATTTTGATACACTAATAGAGTACAAAATTTTTACATTATTATCCAATTAGATATTTTTATTTGTAAAACTTTTAAAATAGTATGTAATTGAGTCAAATATTTTTACTAATGTGACAATACATGATTAAATATTTATATAGAATTTTTTTACACTAACAACGTATACAACTTAAATCCAAGTTTTAATTATTAGAAAATTTAAACTTAGATTATATTAGTTTTAACTAGCAAAATCCTTTAAATTAAAGGATCCAGCCCCTGTATTTTTAAGCTAGAGGATAGCCTAAACATATTAAACAGATCGAACTCAGATCCAAATTTGACGTTATTATGAAGCGTTCATTTTATGCTTATCCACCAAGATTAGCTGGTTCCATTTGGATGGAGCCTGAAGTATTCCATCATATTTTCTGAACATTGTTGCGTAGTGAATGCAAAATGCAAAATGATAACTGAAATAAATAATCATGTCCTTTTTGGTAGGAAATTAATGGTTATGTCTGTGTTCAATAAGTTTTTGCGGCCCTTTTAAATTCTTATTTAGGAAAAATAGAGAAATCCTTTTGATGGGTTGTATTGTTATTGCGAACTTGGATTTCCCAGCAGAAGAAAAAAGAACAAATTGAAGTGATAATTTTGGAATGCAAATCATTGTTGATTTATTATTGAATAAGATATAAAATTAATTAATAATCCATGTACTATGATAGATTGTGCAAGCATCATTGCGGGTATAAATTTTAACCTTACACGTCTTTGCACTTTTTCTCTGGACTTTTTTCTTGCCTTCTTCACTTCGAAGGACGGTGGCGGCGTGCAATGTGCTCAGAAAATTTCTTGCCTTTGTTTTTGCTTTCCATGATTGGACTTGATTTCGAAGTTGCAAAATTTTCTTTTCCCGCTGCTGCTGTTGTTGTATATGTTATCCCACATGGGTTAGCCATATAACTAAGTTAGCCTTTGTTATAAATAGCTCAGAAATTCTATCCCTTTAATTAATTTTGAAGTGGAATTAAACCATTGTTTTAAGGTAACGTTTGGTATATAGGATAATTCATCTGAATTATTAATAATATTTGATTAAATTATCTGGGCTGACAATATTATTTTATTTGGTTGGGCAATATTATTAGCAATCCAAATTTTTAAAATAATATGAATTATCATCAATGTGATAATCTGGATTGCCCCTATAGAAAGTGATAATATGGATTACCACAAATATAGTAATTTTTTTATAAAAATAATAATAATAATTATAGTAGTTTAAGATAGATATTATCTAGTAATTTTTTTGATATATCAAATAAAGTAATGTAAATTGTTACTTAAATTATCTGTGCATACTAAATATTACATTTAATATTATCAATAATTTAAAATATGATAATATTTCTAAATAGTAATCTATATTACTGATAATTTTAGTAGATAATATATCAAATGCTACCTAAGAGTATTTAGTGTAAGGAGGAGATTATTGATAAATTCCTCCAATGATGAAATATCTCCTAAAAATTCCATGTCAAACTGTATTCAACTCTAAAGTCACACATCTATAATGGTTATAATTTCTATATAAAATAATTATTTGTACGTCAGTACATGTAATGATTCGCGCAATATAATAAAGGTGCATGCTCTGGTACATTGCATAAAATGTACATTTTGTACATTTTGTAATGAACGGTCAGATTATGATATATCTTGTGGTGAGATTATGAGGTGCATTAATACACCAATCACCTATGATGCATTATAATAATATCTAATTTTAAGAAAATTTAAAAATATAATTAAATATATTTTAAAAATTAATTATCATGACAGTATAAAATTATATTAATAGTATAAAATAATTTTACACTATCAGTATAATGAAAAAATTTTATCTGTATAATTTTAATTATCATACACTGACAGTATAAAATTACACTGACAATATAAAATAATTTTACACTGTCAATGTAATAAAAAAATTTTATCAGTGTAATTTTAATTATCATACACTAACAGTGTAAAATTATCTTGTGATAAAATAATTTTACACTGTCAATGTAATCAAAAAATTTTAGCAGTATAATTTTACAGTACTGCCAGTATAATTTTACACCATCAGTGTATGATAATTAAAATTATATTGATAAAATTTTTTGATTACACTGACAGTATAAAATTATTTTATACTATCAGTATAATTTTACACTGTCAATATATGATAATTAAAATTATATTGATAAAATTTTATAATTTTATACTATCAATGTATGATAATTAATTTTTAAAATATATTTAATTATATTTTTAAATTTTCTTAAAATTAGATATTATTATAGTGCATCACAGGTAATTAGTGCATTGATGCACCTCACAATCTATGTCACGATCCTCACCGTTCATCACAAAAAATGCACAAAATACACACTTTTAATAAGGTACCTAGAATTCACCTATAATAAAAGGTAGAAGAATTAACAAGGTATGCACCCAACCGAAAGTATTTGAGCAGGGGGGGAAGAGAACCTAAGTATAAAAGGCTAGACAGCAACGGGTGCAAGCTTGAGAAGAGAATAGATTACAGAGGGCGAGACTTCATCACTACTTTTCCACCCTCGTCATTATTTCCAGTTAGCCAGAGTAGCATTTCTCAAATGTCTCGGCCTAGATTCTGCATCTGATGGTCCTTCAACCAGAGGACAGAGGAAGAGAAAAGAAAGCTGATAATCAAAATTATGTTCCCGTCATTTATGAGCTGAACGAAAAAAAAAAATGGGAAAAAGAAAGAAAGAAAGCTATCTTCATTCTAAACAGTTTCCGACTTAATTTTCCTATTGCAGCTCGGGCCCGAGCTTCTTCTTAATTTGGTGGGACAGAGGGAAAGCTTATGCCTTATCGGATAATGATTCTAGCATGATTAAACAAATTAACTTTTTACACCACGGGGATCGCGAAGAGAAGCAAAAAAATTACAAAGTGCCAGAGTATGCATGATTTGAGTTAAACACAACCACTTAATTAAGAATATGTCCCGCATAATTTTACACTGATAAAGTACATAATTACCATGGATGTGATAATTTGTGCGATGATCAAGTTAAGAATATAAAAATTAAAACCCTCAGTTTGGCAAGGAAGCCAAGATTGATAATATTGGTTTCATAGCATGCAGCTAGACAAAACTGAGTATCACTGTTAGTATTAACATTGCATCCGGTTCATGTTTATGACTGTCCTAAATTGATTTTTGACTTCATATTCATATCATGCTAGCAAAGCAATTAATTAAGACTCAATGCTAAGATCCCAGTAAAAAGGTGGAAGCAAACAAACAAACAAACTGCAAGCATTAGCATAGCATAGTAATAACATCATGATGAAATAAGATCAAGATTCTGAAGTGCATGCACTGACTTTCACTAGCATTCTATAACCTTTTTGCTCTGAAGCCTATCCTAACTACTATAATGTCTCATAGCAATTTCATCAAGACGAATAGCAAGAAAATGGCAAAGGTGTGTTGGAGAATATCACATCCCAATTCTTCTTGTTTGTTATTGTCCTTCATCTTCTCCTTGCCCACTGTCACCGGGGAGGGAAAGTAGAGACTCTATGTACATAGCCGCCTCTGTGTGGATATTCGTAGCCCCTTCACTTCCGAGTGGATATGAGCGATGCTCTAGCAACTCTCCTTTGGCATTGTATTTCACCAATCTTGCCCTGTCACCTTTTCCCAAAATATCGCCATGTTTTGGTTGAGCATATTGGTGAAAAATGTTGAGGACGAATGTGATGAAGAGGCACAGCAATGGACTTAGTCCAAGATGACTGCACTGTATATTCTTCCATCACCCACATATCAGCCGTAACCATGTCCCAAACACATAGACTCAGAAACCCTCCATGAACCCACAAATCACAAGATCTGGAGTCATCCTCAATATCATGAGGCAAAGATATCTCTGAGAAACTCCTTTCCACTAAAAATCAAAGGCAACAATGACTTCCACCAACACATCGTGGCGAAAAGTCAACCAATGCATAGCCCCATTCGATAATGACCCGACTATGGGATCATCCCAATGGCTCAAATAAGGCAAATGGGTACCCTCAATTTCTTCCCACGAATTTTCCCTCGAAGAGAAAATGTCAAAGTTTGTTGTTATACCAGCTTTGCTTGGGTCGTAAGACACTAGAACCACCAAATAGTCATCTGTTGAGTGGTCGTAGCCAAAACCATAGAGAAATGTGAATGCAACAGGCGGCGGAGGGAGTTGTTTGAGGGCACCGGTAGATGGATTCCACATGTAGAGATCAAAAGAACATTGATCCCAAAGTAGAAGAAACCCTCTCCATGAACCCATAATTTGAACATGAAAAGAAGGTGTAGGAGGCTGAAAATTAAGCTTTATAGCAGAAGACGCAGAATCATCGTGAAGCGATGCATCTAAGTCTATGGATAGAGTTTCGGGAGTAGAAGCTTCTAGGAACATGAGTCTGTGGATGCATCCGGCAGCTAGTTCAAAATGCGATTTTGCAAAGTGGGGATCGGAGATGAGGGAGAGCTATGACTTAGACACACACTTGAAACGTAAGAGAGATTTCACCGGCAACCTTAACAGGATTTGAATTAACAATTCGTCAGGAATAAGCAACATCTTCTTCTTCTTCATGTTCCTTGGTCCTTTGTCCCTCCTATTTTTGGTGCGCTTGAATACGAAATAGTCAGCTATGTATATATAGAGATATAAGAAGCAGAACAATAATGAGATTTGAAGCATAACTGTTCCTTCTTAGCACTTCCCTTCCTATGTTTTGTAATGGCTGTTCATTGTTTAGTGCTCTTCCTATGGATTGCAACGGTCAATCCTTTGACCGAGTCAATGAGCAATTGGAAAAATTTTTTTTCGGGGTTCGGATGAAAGCAGAAACATATTCTCCTATAAATACAAAATTACGGCCAAAAGACGGGATAATTAATGGATAATATTCGCAAACACACTTGTTCCCTTACAAACGATACAACCGTTGCCGCTTGAGGTGGTAGTGTGGGGTGAGAACTTAGATATAGATAATAACTTCGGGTAATATTGGTGAAAATAATTTCTATATATATCAAAAGGAAATTTATTGTGATATGACTGTCGCTTATGAGTTATGTCTTCATATTACGTAATATTTAACTAATTTGTATGATTAATTTATGTAAAAATTATTAGATAAGTTTTAACTGGTATAATACTGTTATAATCATTTAAATCTAGATTATACCAGTTTTATTTAAATTCAGATGATAATACATCAAATTTCTAAACACATTAATTCTCAAGCATCTCAATAATATTAAAAAATTTAGTGTCCAAATAATAATAGTAACATTAAAATTAACGAAAGAAATACATCAATCAGTAAAAGAAGCTCTCATCATTCTGAACAGTTTCCTCGTTAATTTTTCGACTCTAGCTTGGGCCCGAGATTCTTCGCAATTCGGCGCAGAGGAAAGCTTGCGTCCTTATTGGATACGGTTCTCGCATGATTTAACAAATTAACTTTTAACACCATGGGGGTTGCGAAGAGAAGCGAAAAAAAAAAAAAAACCGAGTGCCAGAGTACGCATGATATGAGTTAAACACAGCCATTTAATTAAGAATATGCCCAGCATAATTTGATCTTCAAGTCAATCCATGGAGTAGAAAGGTCGATAAATATTTATAAAATATATCATTATCACGAATATGATAATTTGTGCGATAATCAAGTTACCCATATATAAATAAAAACGCCTCAGTTTGGCAGGGAAGCCAAGATTTGATAATATTGATTTCATAGTATGTAGCAATAGACAAAGCTGAATAGCACAACTTGTATTAACATTGCATCCAGTTCATGTTTATGACTGCCCAATTTGAAATTTGAGTATTAGGGCTCCAACCTCCAAGCTAAGATCCCAATAAAGAAGTGGAAGCAAACAAACAGACTGCAAGCATTAGCATAGTAATAAGTTCAAGATTCTAAAGTGCATGTACTCAGCTCTCATTAACATATTCGATAACCTCTGCTCTGAAACCTAAGCGTATCCTAAGTACTATAATGTCTCGTAGCATTTTCAACAAGATGAATAGCAAGAAAATGGCAAAGGTGTTGGACAAATATTTCACAAGCTAATTCTTATTGTTTGTTATTGCGATTCATCTTCTGCTTGTCCACCATCACCGGGGAGGGAAAGTAGAGACTCTGTATACATAGCTGCCTTCGTGTGGCTATACGTAACCGTTTCAGTTCCGAATGGATATGAGCGATACATAACCGCTTCACCTCTGAGTGGATATGAGCGATGCTCTAGCAGCTCTCCTTTGGCATTGCATTTCACCAATACTGCTTTACCACCTTTTCCAAAAATATCACCACTTTTGGTGGAGCATATTGGTGAAAAGTGCTTCGAAGGAATGTCATGAAGAGACGCAACAATGGACTTAGTCCAAGATGACAGCACTTTATATTCTTCCATCACCCATATTTCAGCCGTAACACACAGACTCAGAAATCCTCCATGGACCCACAAATCACAAGATTTGGAGTCATACTCAATATCATGTGGGCATGTGGCAGAGGTATCTCTAAGAAACTCCTTTCCACTATATCAAAGGTAGCAATAACTTTCTCCGACACGTCATGGCGAAAAACGAACCAATGAATAACATCATTCAAGAGCGATCCGATTCTGGGACCATCCCAATGGTTCAAATAAGGCAAGCGGATACCCTCAATTTCTTCCCACGAATTAGCCCTCAAAGAGAAAAACTCAACTTTTGCCATCCAATCGCCTGTGCCTCGGTCATAAGATGTTAGAACCACCAAATAGTCATCTGTTGATGGGTCATACGCAAAACCATAGAGAAATGTAAAAGCAATAGGTGACAGAGGAAGTTGTCTGAGGACACCGTTGGATGGATTCCATAGGTAGAGATCTGAATAAGAATAATTATCCCAAAGTAGAAGAAACCCTCTGCAGGAACCCATAATTTTAACATCAAAAGAAGGTTTGGGAAGCTGAAGACTAGGCTTTATTACAGTAGAATCATCGTGAAGTGATGCATCCAAGTCTACGGATTGAGTTTCAAGAGTAGAAGGTCCTAGGAACATATATCTGTCGGTGCGTGCTGCAGCTAGCTCAAAATGCGGTCTTGCAAAGTGGGGATCAGAGATAAGAGAGTGCCATGACTTAGACACACACTTGAAACGTAACAGAGACTTCACCGGCAACCTCAACAGGATTCGAATTAACAATTCGTCAGGAAGAAACAACATCTTCTCCTCAATGCTCCTTAGTACTCTGTCCCTGCTATTTTTTGTGCACTTGAATACAAAATATTCAGCTATGTATATATAGAGATATGAGAAGCAGAACAAGAATGAGCTGTGAAGCAAGATTGCTCCTTCTTCAGCACTCTTCCTATGTTTTGTAATAGTTGTTCATTGTTTAGTACTCTTCCCATGTGTAACAGTCTATACTGCGAGTCAACGAGCAATTAGATTTTTTTATTTTTTGGTTGAAAGCAGAATCATGTTACCCTATAAAGTATGTATATATCTACGCAAACACACTTGTTCCCCTATCCAAGATTGCACAGGAAATTGAAGGAAGAAATTATTATTCCAGTAATAATTTCAGAAATGAAATTTAGTGGGTAAAAATTCTACTCCCTTAAAATTAAAGCTGTTTGGTATTATTAAAAAAAATAAATCAGATATTTCCAGTTCTCTTGTGATTTATGTCGAACAGTTGGTGCCCATACGACTCATCACCAATATCTAAATTTCACTCTTTACACCATCAAGATGCGAAAATTAAGTTGCAGTTTTGAAAGAAAATTTTGCTCTTTTTCATTTCCAAATGGCCATAACAAAGAACTCCCATAACATTGAGAAGCATGGAGATTGAAACAAACCTGGTTTCCTTCGCATGATAAAAGAGCTACATCTACTTTGGAGGTGGTGCATTGCTCCGTCGACGGAATCCAACACCGATAGTGTAT